>WOAB01000657.1:1037500-2433740 GCA_027886185.1 Rheum nobile | reverse complement strand
TAAAATCGTCTGTGGTCTTAAGAGAATTGGTCATATCATTTGGAGGTATTGTGGAGTTTTGTGCACTACAATTAGAGAGATTTACAAATATGATGTGAAACTTAAGGTATTTTTTATGTTTATGTCGTTAGCTTATAAAATTTCTATTGTCTTGATGGGAACTACATAACTTTGACCTTATGTCATATGCTTTATATTATTCTAATTTGTGAACATGAGTTGTGTAAAATTCTGAACTTGAATTGTTTAATCAATGTATGATTCACATCTTCTACGTATTGTTTACAGTCATTATATATGATTTAGTTTAGAGTTGCATCATGTACTTATAAACCAAAGGATTTAGTTTGCAACACTATAAGTTAGTATAGAAGATATACCTTTAGGTCTTCTTTTGTATGTATGTATAATCCAAATTGTCTTTGCGTTCAATCCGAGCTCTCAAATGATTCCTATAGAATAAAAAAATTAGTTTAGTACACCATAAACAAGTAAATCAGTTAAGTAGATTAATCAATTGATGAAACCATGATGTCATTGTATAGATTGAATGAACATATCCAGATATGAAAATAATAGTATAGTATTCAATATATTCATTTACAACTACATTTATATGTGTTCAGTTTTTTGATTTAGTGTTATTCATTGTTTGACAATACTAAATACTACATGCAAAATATCATTACAAACTAATTTATTAAATACTATTATGTATTTATAGAATCCTATTTTAACTCAGTAAACATAACTCCAGATGACATATAAAGATATCTAAATTAAAGTTTATAGTCTGTTTATCTTTTTTTGTCAATTTTAGTGTCAAGAATTCTATTACAACAGAACTAATCTCTGCAAGGAAGGTACCTTTTTTTTAGTAATATTGTTCTGAATATTTATGTTTGAAAATGTAGTTATAATATGTATTATATGATTATATCATTTCGAATTGACTTCAAATATGAACCCTAAGTATCATCATTAAATCTATTAAAGTGACCTAATACTGATTTAAGACATTTCAAATAGATATTATATTGACATATGTATAATTAATGAAACAGAAATAGCAAAATAAAACAGAGACAGAAAGATATTATATCACTTTTTTCAGTTGATTAGGTTAGGGAGATACCTGCATAACTTCCTCCTTGAATGTCTTTTTTTCTATCTGAAACCGTTTGGTTGTGAAATTTGCATTTGGTTGAATCCTCGAAAAAAGAAGAAGAAAGAAAATAATCAGATCTGTAAACTCATACACAAATAGATAAAGACATAACTATAGATTGATATATATAGAGAGTGAAAGAGGGAATGAGTGAGAAAGAGAGAGATAGACTTCTTACATTTACGTGCTTTGGATCTCATCCTAACATCTGTCATGGATCTTCTTAAACCATGTGTCTCTTTGCATGAAATTAAAGGACAAAAGTGATTAATACCATGTATGTAACAAATAGTAGATAGTTATCGAACATAGTCACTGACCTATATGATTTGTTGTTTGTATTGTTAATATTGGACATAAATATCCGCATCATGGGCGTTGCTGTTGTTTCAAGATAAATACAAAGACAAGGTTAGTTTGCGGGATAATGTTGGTAAACTATGTTTTCGGATATAGATATGTAAATGTGAAAGAGATATATTCTGACAAAGAATAAGAAAGAGATGTAGAAGTTAATGTTTTTGTTCTGGATATGAGAGAGAGAGAGAGAGAGAGAGAGAGAGAGAGAGAGAGAGAGAGAGAGAGAGAGAGAGAGAGAGAGAGAACTTACATGGTCATAGGCAGATAAATAGATCATCTTCTTCAAAGTACACTCCACAGTCAATGATCTCCTCATATCCTCAGAATCAAATACTGATGTCAGTATTTCAGAAAGTAATTACAGAAGAACCATAGATTTAGATAAACAGCGCAATAGAGAGAGAGAGAGAGATTAAGAGCAATAACAATCTCGATTTTTTTTTTTGGTGATTTATGGTAAGAGGAAGATAAATTTCCAAGGTAGAGATTTTGTTGATTGGAGACGAAAATGGTGAAGTTAGGGGTACGAAGAACAGGTATAGAGAGAGGAAATGAAAGCGGCACAATAGGAAATTTCTTAATGTGGTAGGGTTTCCCAAAGCGTGAACCGACTAAAATTATTTATCAGGCCTACATTCCAGAAGAATCCACTGACAAACTCAATAACGACACCCAAATGAAATGGGCCTATAAGCCCATTGACTTCTAGGCCCATCTGTTAATTTTTTTAATGCCATTAATTGTTGCCGTTCTTTAAAGATTGTACCAGTAAGCCGATCTAATTTAAACTTGGGCCAAAATTTGTTACACATGTTGGGCCGGCGTTAATCAAGCCCATAAAAAAATTGGGCCACTAAGCCGTTATATCAAAGATAGAAATTAAGTTATAAATGAATGGGCCTAAAGTCATCATTTAATCAAGGCCATTAAAAACTTGGGCCACTAACACATTATAGCAAAGCAATTTTTTAATCTGAATCCAATTCAATTCGTATCAAATATAAATTTAATAGTTATTGTATTGTTGAACCCGGTTTATATATTATTATTATTGAACCCATTATAACAAATATAATATATAGATTCAACGAGAAGATTCTAGATATTACAGAATGAACATCGAAACACAGTGTTCTAATCAATGCAGACATAAAAAAATAAAATCCAAACACAGTATTGAAACAGATCTTTAATGAATCATGGAAGAGGTTGATGTTCAGGGTTTATTTCGAAGCAAGGTAACATAGCATTTCAAACGAATCAAGACTAGATGAAGAACAAGCATGAAGAATATTTAAACAAAGCATTGAAACAAATTCTTGATGATTTTTAAATCGAAAGGGAAATCCAGAGAATAAAAAAAAAAGACATACATATTGAGACAGAGAGAGAGAGAGAGACGAAGGTGCGAGAGAGACAGAGAGAGAGATCTTACGTTTCTATAATATTGAGCTCTCCAGAACCTCCGACTTCCAGATACCTAGCAAAATCGAAAGGGAAATCTAGAGAATCAAAAAAAGATAGACAAAGATACTGAGAGAGAGAGAGAGAGAGAGAGAGAGAGAGAGAGAGAGAGAGAGAGAGAGAGAGAGAGAGAGAGAGAGAGAGAGAGAGAGAGAGAGAGATCTTACGTTTTTGGGGTTATGTAGCTCTCCAGAACCTCTGACTTCCAGATCTGCTTTTTCTTGCGATTATTTTTTCATAAACAGTGGGTTGTCAGTTTTGTATGAAAATTTTGGAGAAGAAATTGATATGGGTCTGAAATAGAACAAATCTGGGTGGTATAGATCTAAACTAGATCAAGAAAGAAATATTGTTACTTCTCATATTTTGGAAAAAGAATGAAACAATTTGGTCTGGATTAAGTGAGAAAGGAAGTAGAGTGACAAAGCTTCAAGGAGTATATCAAAAAACGCCATAGATCTGGAAAAGGAGAGAAATGGAGATGGAAGGTTTTTCTGAGACAGAGAGATGAAGAGAGAGAGAACGTAAACGGCGAAATGACTTGCCCAAAGTGGAAATGTGTAGGGTTAGGGAAGCCGAAATCAATCTGTAGTTGTCTTTGGGCTTAATTGGGCCGTTTGGTTCCAATCACAGAAATGGCCCAAATTGCATCAGTCGGCCCAAAACACACAAACAAAGGACTCATGCTTCTGATGTGTTATATAATATCAATTAAATTAAATTAATCTATTCTTATTGTAATTTTTTGAATTTATTAGGAATATATAAAATTCTACATTGATTGTTTTCGTTTCATGTATTATATCATCATTTTTATTATGTTTGATGGTTTTAGTAGTTTTGATGTAAGTGGTGTGGCTATACCTGTTTCAAAGACTACTTAGCCAATTTTTATTATTAATAAAGTTTTTGAGAGTGTCATCTCTCTTTATATAAATTATTTTTTGGTATATCTTACATATTTTTTTCAATTAGTCATGTTTTATTAAAATAACTAATCAAAAAAAATTGAACCAATGACTCATCGATAATTTAACAAAAAACACTATTTTTACAAATGTAAAAAAAATATAGACAAATCTCGTACAAGGCACGGATATTACACTAGTTTACCCTAAACCTCAAATGTAAAAAAATCTCAAACCGGTTAAAGTTTTAGAATTTTTTAAAAACACCGGGCCGGATCCGAAAATCCAAAAACCTCTGGACCGGAGACCGGACCGGTTCTAACCGGTCCGGTCCAAATTTCCGGGCCGACCCTGATTTTGCTCATCCCTAACTCCAGTGTGCTTGCGCAGCAAGCCAAGAATAGGAAATACGTCACCAAGCTAATCTCTAATAATTAACAATTCCTATCGTTGTTTGTAGGAGTTATTTTGGGCCTTCTTGTGTAAGCCCAAACTAGCATACAAAAGCCCAAATTAGATTTGTCAAAACAAAATTGGAATCCAACCCATCCAATATTCATAAAATTAGTATTCTATACTCTATTTCAACTATTTTAAATTAATTGAGAATCATTTAATCGGTGTGGGGCTTTTCCTGGTTTATTTTGGTTCGAGATGTTGTTTCGATTGATGTCGAGGACATGATTGTGTGGTTCATGTGGTCTCCTTGTGTCAGATTTATGCCCAGATGTTTCATCGCATGTCCAGTTGTGCCCTGCAAATTACTCTTCGGCGGCACATGATACACCTTGTTAGGTTTGTTCGTTCTAACTCGCGTTTGTGTCATTCTCAAACCATCCAGGTTGTGTTAGCTATTCATTTTAGCTTGTTTGCTTCTCCTTTTTACTCATTTTTATGTTTGGTTTGTTTCATGTCGGTTTGTCCGACTTTCGAGTCTCGCTTGGACTCTCGATCTACCAAGTTATGTCTGATATTTCGAATTCTTTCCTTATCAAAAAATAACCCTAGAGTAATTTTATTCCAAAAGCATTGTAATTCCTATATAAGGCTCTCATCAGAAGCCTAATAAACACATCTTTACTCTTTCATTCTTCTCTTCTACTCGCTAAAATCTCTTCATTTCTCTTAATTTATAACATATATATATATATATTTCCCATAAGTAGAATGTAATCTAATATTATTATATATGATACTATAAATATAGAATTTAATCTATATTTACCATAAAATCATGGAAATATATATGTGCTTAAAATATCAATATGAATATGGCAGATGAATATATTATATACTCATAATATGGTAAATAGAATATATACTCTATTATCTATATACAAAATATTTCTTGCCAATAATCTTACTAATAGAATAAATATACAGTTAATGTGACAAAATGAATAAAATATAATATTTTTTATATATTACCGCATTTGTAATTTCATAATTATATCTATGAATAAGGCAAATGAATATATTTATACACTACAAATTTATCAACTAAAATATTATTTAATAATTTATGGTAATTCGCTATAAATATATTTTTGACCTGTAAGCATCACAAAACTTAGAAACGAATATTTTATGGTAATTCTCTATAAATATATTTTTGACCTAAAAGCATCACATGTTCGCAACTCGCCTCTTCAAAAAAAATCAAGCCATCAACAAAAAGACAAATGAGAGAGCTCCCAGCCATCGTTGCAAACTTGAATTGGCTTCCAAGGTCATGCTACCACTGCCTCCTCGATGATCTGCTCCAACCTTTTCATGTATAATACAAAAAAATAAGGGGATAAGGGGTCCCCTAGTCGAACGCCTCTGCTAGGAGGAAAAGTATCCCTCATAGACTTGTTCCATAATATTCGTAAATTACAAGAGGTAACGCAATCCATAATAACTCTAATCATATCAATCAGAATATGAGCCTCCAACAAAGTATCATGAATGAAGGACCAACAGATACAATCATAAGCATTTTCGAAGTCAATCTTGATGGCCATGAAAGCGAGACCAGTGCGGGTCTTAATAGAATGCACCACTTCCTTCGTATTCACAATATTGTTGGTGATTTGACGTCCGACGACAAAGCTAGATTGAGTTGGAGCTACCAACTTCCACATTAAGGGTTTTAGCCTATCCACAAGATTTTTTGTGATAACGTTAAAAGCAACGTTACACAACCTAATCAGATGTAGCTAATTGATAGTCTCATGATTATCAACCTTCATCATGAGAACCAACATATTCTTATTCAATTTTTCTTGGAATTTTCCCACCAGCCAGAATACCAAGAACAATGTCCTCCACCTCATGACGAACAATATCCCAATTACGATAGAACACTGCATGAAACCTGTCAAGCCTAGGAGCTTTGAGTGTCCCAAGCTATCAACAACCTCTTTGATATCCAAGGAGCTTAATGTAAGGCCCGAGGCCTTAAAAGCGTCATTCCATGCTAATCCGAGAACTTTCCAGGAGGTCACTCATCCTGGTACTACTCCTGCCCTAGCATGCTTAACTTCAAAGTTTTTTAATCCTCACTTGAACCCTGAAAAGGAAGAACTCTTGTTAACATGAGTACTTTTAATCCTTATAAGGTATCACAAATCTGGGGTGTTATACTGAAAGACCACTTTAGACACAAAATATCATCAGAAGATAAAACAGGGAAGCAACCCCTCAGGATAACCCCACCAAATTTGTCTCCTTTGTATACAAATTTTGAAAATGTTGTGCAACCATATCTTTCAACTCTTCTTGGTCCCAAATCCAATCACCACCATAATTCATGGGACCTTCAATCTTGTTATGCTCACAACAAATTACGGTGCAAGCATGGAAAAACATGTATTTCGATCTACATCAATCAACACATTCGCATGTACTTTATGAAGTCAGAAAACATGGATTTGATTCAACACATTGTTGAATTGTTTTCTAAGATTAGCCTCCAGGTGAAGAAAACCCTCAGTGTCCTAAACTCCCAACTTAATTTGGACGCCTTCAATTCATCTCTTGAGGCGATTCCTTCTACGAAAAAAGGTTTTCGAAAATAGACTTATTCCATTCATTGAGTTGAATTGCCAAAGAGGACAAGGCTTGATATAGAGGGGCACCCCAACACAAATGGCTAGCAAGGAAGGTCTGAAACTCATGATGCATTAACCAAACTGCTTGGAAATGGAAAGGATTGCTGAAAGGGTCAAAGTGTGCAAACCTAGAAGAACACATAAGCAAAGGTGTGTAATTAGATTGATTTACTTTAGGATGGTAGATTTATTCTTCCTCGAACTATTGTCTCCATCTAGCATTGTAAAGCCCGCGATCAAGCCTAGCAATAGTTCTAGTACTAGGGGCAATGCCACTGCTCCACATAAGTCTATGTCTAGAAAATCCCAAGTCAAGCAATTGCATATCATCAATCCAGTTGTTAAATCTCACACACCTTCTGTGTATCTCACCAGACACCGTAATGTGCTCTTTTAACAATTTTGTTTTGTTAAAGTTGCCCATAAGAAGCCAAGGTAGATCATTAGTCACACCAAACTCCTTGAGCCTAAACCACAACTCTTCCCGGGAGGCCGACCAAGGTTAGCATAGATTGTCGAGAAAGTTTAGTTAGCTTCACCACTTCTACTAACCTTGAGAGAGATCACCTGAGATTGATAATCGATTTGATCAAGCGAGACATGATCACATCTCCAAAGGACCAAAATCCCGTCACAAAATCCCTTTGATCTAAACTGGAAAATACCATCAAAACCAACGCGAGTACAAACCTTGTTCACTCAAACACTACTAATCCTGGTCTCCAAGAGGACAAGGATAGATGGGTCATGCATAAAAATTAAATCTTTGAGCGTGAGGATAAAAATCTTGCTACCCGCACCTTAGATATTCTAGGAGATGATTTTCAAGTCCGGAACAATCATTGACCACAAAATTTCAAGTAGTGGATCCTAATCGAGCATATCAAGCAACGAGTTAGGCATCACACGTAAAGGAAGGCATGCTCTAATGATTCTCATGAACTGAATCCTTCATTCTGGTGTCATCATCTTCATCCACCCAGTCGTTCGTTTTGTCGGGGGAAGAATATGTCTCCATTGTTCCGCAATGTTTGCCAAGAGGGTCACTAAGATTTTTTCTCTGAATCTTGTGGAAGTTAACTGGTGGTTCTTCTTCTAGTAAAACTTTGTTACTTATAGGAGGGTTGGCATTGGAGGTGATGCGTTTAAGATCCAGAATTGCACCCTTCTTTCGCTTTCATATTCTTTCATCAACTGAATCTTTGTTTATCTATAGAGAAACTATCCTTGGCTTTCCTCAAATCTTTGGTGATGGGCTTATCTGCAAATTCAGTCTTCCTCTAAGTTTCCTTATATAATACCCCAGATTTGTAGTCCTTTATAAGGATTAGAGTGTTACACATGTCAACAAGAGCTCTTCTATTTCATGGTTCAAGCAAGGATAAAGAGCTATGAAGTTAAACGTGCTAGGTAGGGAGTAGTATCAAGATGGGTGACCTCCTGGTAAGTTCACGGATTGGCATGGGATGTCGCTTCTAAGGCTCAGGTCTTACACCTTACTTAACCGACTTTTCTTTGCACCATTTGAATTGTTGATAGTCTTACCATTAATGGATTAATTTGTTTTCTCATTATTTTCGATAGCGGGAGTTTTTTAGCCTTATCTGTACCCCGCGATGACGTAATTTTTACTTCAGGAATTCTTGGGGGGTCAACACTTAACTCCTCATCAATATTGATTGACTCGGAGTCAACCAAATCACCGTCGTGATTCTTGGCTGAAACATTGAAACAAGATTCGAGAAATCTTGGATTACTGCTAGTGGATGATTTGCTTCCCCTAATTAGGCCCGAGCTAGATCTAGATAGCAGATTGGTCAGGTTTTGCAGAGAATTCATGCCCTGAGCTGGTTAGGTGGTGTTGCGAACTCAGAAAGGGGAGACTCCTTATCTTTAGATGACTCGGTTGAAGATGACTTGGATTGTCCGACACCATCATCAGAAGAAGATTTCTAATGGGTATCATGGACATTCTTCGGTTTGAATGTTTTATACGGTTTCATCTAATCACCAAAATCTTTGTATAGTTCTAGATGAGCAATATCTACAGGCCCCTCATGAGAAGGGACATGTTATGAATCAAGCTTGGGGAATTGATTAATGACGTGCCTAATCCTTCCACACTCAAAGCAAGTAATGTGTAGGCCTTCATATTAAAACTTTCAAACACAATTGTTCATCTTGAATTTCGCCACAAGAGGTTTGGTAATGTCTAGATGCACTTTCTGGTGAATCAGCCTCTTTCAACGGCTGTTGTAGTCTTGTCTATCTTCATGACCTTGCCCAACTTCGCCCCAATTTGCGTGAGAATCCCCTTATCAAAGTACTCCATAGATAGATTGGGAATATGATGGTTTCCTCCTCCATAATAAAATTTGGCCACCATCGTTGGATTGTAAGATAACTTCCCCCGATCAACCAAGTTCCAACGATCATAACACGAGTAAAATCTTCCATGTTCTGAAAGTGGAGGACATAGTAATCATTCCCAATATCAATCGCTAAAAATTCACCCTTAGGCTTCCACTTTTGGACCAGGTTGCGTCGGAAACGGAAAAAAACCAACCTTACCATAAATCTTGATAATTACGGCATTCCGCCATGGGTTCCTAATGCGTTTCTTTCCTTAGCAGAGGAGGACCACATGACATTTAGGATCTTCATCAATAGACGAAGAATCATCAAATAGACCTTCATCGATGATGTATTCTTCCCAAAAAGGGTTATCAACCAATGTCTTTGAAATATTTTGAACCCCATTTAGAAGTTACTTTGGTTGAGTTCTTACCAGTTGCCACCGCAAGCGAAAGTCAGGTTACTCTTTCTCATCTTGAATACTTCGTTTTATTTTCTTATTAGATCGCAAGAGGAGATTATTTTTGTCAATGGGCTCCGAATGGATATCGGAAACAACCATGTCGTCGGAAAAGAGTGTTTTTCCTCAGTGAAACATAAAAAATTTAAGATTTTTTACTTGATCTTTAGTAATTGTACTAGCACGTGTTCCCGTACCTTGCACGGGTATGACCATATATTTTAAGAATGAATCTAAATTTGTTTATAGCATGTAAAATATAAAAGAGAATTATATAGAAAAATTAACATGATGTATCAAAAAGATAATTTCTTGATTGGAATAATTTATAAGGTGTATTGTATGATGAAAATTAAAGGTAGATGTGTGAATTTATATTAATAGAAGAAAATATAAATTATGAATTTTATATAAGTATTAAAAATAAGACTGTACTAAAACTAAAACTGCATATTGTATTCTTTATAATGGAATTTACGGACAATCTATTCACCCTTATTAAATCATGAACTCTAAGTAAGTATGATAATAATGTTTTTGGTAAGTGCATAATTATATATATGTTGGTGGATGAACCGTATAACATTAACTATTTACGAATCATCTATCTATATATATATCCTTATAATGGAGTTTACGGACCATTAACGTATATATTATATTATGGACACTAATTAAGTATGTTAATAATGTTTTTGGTAAGTGTAGAATTATCATGTATAATGGAAAATATTTTAGGGGTGGTAATTTAGAAAATTTGTATAAATAAATAAATAATTTATAAATAGAATAAGGGTGAATAAATAGATATATATAATTATTTGATGATATAATATACTTAGATGAACGACACATAAGAGAAATAATTGAGAGTTTAATACTAAAATATAGATAGATAAATTATTTGAAGCCTTTTTTGCAAATTTCTATAATGTAAGATTGTAAGCGTAGGTTTGACAAATCGTTACCCTATATATACATAATATACCCAAACGTCGTTCCCAACTTTCTATACAAACACCCCCTTTCGCCTCAGACCAAATAAAAAGAAAAAAAGAGCACCTTTCGCCGATCACTCTGGCTCCTTCTATTCTCTTCGTTTCGGCCTCTCTTGGCGCCATTGTGGGTTTAGGGTTTTTCTCTCTCCAAGAATTACGCAAACCCTCCGCTCCGAAACCGCCACCGGAGATGCCGACTTCCGGCAACAAGGTCATCCTGAGGAGCTCCGACGGCCAGACCTTCGAGATCGACGAGGATGTGGCGTCGCAGTCGCTAACCATTAAGCACATGGTGGAGGACGTTTCCTCCGAGAACGCCATTCCTCTCCCCATTGTCACCGGAGATGTTCTTTCCAAGGTGATCGAGTATTGCAAGGAGCACGTTAAGGATCCTAAGTCCATTGATCCCCTTCTCGAAGACGAGCTCAGGAAATTCGATGCTGAGTATATCAAGGTTGATCAGAGGACACTCTACGACCTCATCGTGGTAACAAAATCGCTCCTTTCCTCCCTTTAATTCCCGTCTTTGATCCAACTTTGTTGTCTATGTGGCCTTATTTGTTTCTTTGAGCAATTTCTCACGGAGAGATTTCCGAATTTATTTCCACTCTGCAAGTTGGAATATAATAACTTCTATATGAGTATTTGCTTGCTTGTGCATATAGATTTTCGGCTTCCACCTGTCCTTTTACCTTTATTTGCAATTTAATTAAGCGAAATTGTGCAATGTATATGTCAAACAATTGGTTGGCTGTGCTCGATGGCTGAAATTTGTAAGGATTGCACAGAAAGCTACCAACTTTTGAGATGGTTGTTCTCTGTATCATCATTCTTACTTGTGTTGTTATTCTCCCATCCAGTAATTTTACTTATTAGGGATTCCTTTGCCACGTTAGATGTAGCCACATCATAGTCCTGCGAGGGTGTAATGTGCCTCCAAGAGTAGCGGATTTTTGTGGTAATTGCTAATGTTTTGTGGGTTCTAAGGTTTGAGATATATTGGGCAATTTTCCCGGTATCGGAATTGCTGTATGTTTAGGACTAGATGTATGATGCTATATAACGATCTCTTTTGCCATGGTGTTCTTTGTTCATTCTGTGAATAAATCCAGTAATTGGTTTCCTCCAGATACTAGTTTTACTGAATAGTATGTTTGGATGTTAATTTGCAGGCTGCAAACTATCTGAACATCAAGGGGCTTTTGAACCTGACTTGCCAAACTGTTGCAGACATGATCAAGGGGAAGACTCCAGAGGAGATCAGGAAGACGTTCAATATCGAGTATGACTTCACCCCAGAGGAGGAAGAGGAGGTCAGGAGGGAAAATGAATGGACATTTGAGTAAGCATTTTTGTTCTGGGGTTATCTGTCAATACTCTTACTTGAATAGTCTGATTGGGTGATGTCTATAAGGCCGTAGTTCTGTGGTTCTTCTTTTGTCTTTTGGTTGGTTTACTGTCTAGAGAAATATATATATCCCTGCTCAAAATACTTGATTAGTCTGGTTTGGATGATGTCTTTATGTTCCTATGACAATGGTTTCCTTGTAAACCTTTTAAAGCTTACTGCAGTGGTATTAGAATCTAATTTACATATATGCTCTGGTTAGTTGCTACTTTCACAGCTTAAGTATAACTGTGAAGCTGCTTCTTCTTCTCCATATCTAATTCCGAGCAATTGGTTTTCTCCTTTGTTTGGAACTCAGCAGCAGCTTCTATGTGTGTTGGTATTTTGGCGGCATACTTGGTGGTAGTTGTTGTGACAATGGTTTCATTGTGCTTGTCTGTGTTGCCTTATGCATAGAAGTTGATAAATTCTGTGTACGGTCCTCCACCTTTACTGAACCTCTACTCTTGACTGAAATTAGATCCCAAATCAGTAATTCATCTTTAATGAGGTCCCGGGCAACCGCCACGTAGCTATTTAGGGCTCGTTTGGCTCACACTCCTTACTAATTTGAAGTCATTTCAACATGTGAGAGACTATTATGTCATAGTGTTATTGGATGTAGAAAAGATAAAGAGGAAGATGAACCCCAGTTCTTTTGATTGACAATTGAAACTTGTATGTTTCTTGTGATACTCGGGTTGAGGACTCCTACAAGCTTCTGAAACATTTGAAGCCCCATGAGTTGACATTAGCTTTTTGGCTGGTGCTTCTCTTTCTTTCAACAACTCAAATCTGGTTCGAGCAACTATGCCTACATAAACAAATGAAGTCCCTAAATTTGGGCTAGTCAATAACCTAAGCCACTCGATGAGTCGATGATAACGATTTAACCCCAAATTTGGGCCATTGTCACCTCATCACCATTATCGTCTGATTGCCATCGAAAGCCTTTTTCCACAATCTTATTGATGGATTGTTTCATCAAGACAATAAAACACTGCGTTCCCCACGTTTTTCCTCAATTGCAATCATGCAATTTCAACATTAGTATCGGTGTTTCAAGTAAAATTAATTAATGTACGCACGTAGATGAAAATGTGATATTTAGTTTGGGATTTGATCACATGAGAATGGTGTTTTGATACTTAATATATAAAATGAGAATAAACATCCACTTTTAAATGGATGTCATTCAAGAGTGGAGATAAAACTTTTATTTAAGTGGTAATGTGTCATGTACACACATGACCACTTAAATAGTTTGATTTGGCCATATGACCGAATAATGTTTTTTTTTCCAATGTTTTTTTCCCGTCAAGCCAAAATTTTCTATGCATATCCAATGCAAAAGTTATGTACATTCTTGTCATTTGCATGCACATTCATGCCATGCATACACAGTTTAAAAAAACTCTTGCATATTTTTATCTGAAAAACGTATGCACATTCATGTCAATATCTATGCATACATGATGTGAAACAAGGGGTTGAATGCCCTTGTATCACAAGCTTGAGCTCCGGATCGTGGCACAAGAGAGGCTCGATCTTCTCCTAGAGGCTTCGACTGGCTAGATGGCTCATTGGAGAGGATTTGAAGGCGGAAGCAAGAGGAACGCCGAGAGGAACCGAGGGGAAGCGAAGGTCAGCCGAAGGGGCGCAAGTGGCCGGCCGAGAGGGGAGCTTGGCTGACCGCGAGTGGCAAAGGACCAAGGGAACCTCTCCTAGAGGTTCCTTGGCTGGCTTGACTTGGATTCAAACTTGTTGAGTTAGTTTGCTTGATAGAATCGTGATACATTGAGAGGAAGATGGAGAGATTGTGAATGCTTTGAGTTGATAGAAGAAGTGGAGGCCTTAGGCAGGTATTCCTCTACCTAAGGGAGATTTCCACTTTTTAATTCTTCAACTAAATGAACAAGGCAGCCATGAGTTGGCTTAAACAGTTAGAGTTTCTAATGGACTAGGATCCCATGTGCAAATGGGTCCACACGCCCAAAATAGCAAGGCACAACATAATTAATTAACTAAAAGAGAAAGGAGGATAAAAGCCTTGGGGAGGCTTGATGCTTGCGGCCACTTGGCCAGCCATGGCGCGCGCGGCAATGGAATCATGGAGTCGTGGCGCGCTCGGTGCCGTCTTGACCTTCATGTGTGGCCATCGTCACCAAAGTGACTAGGCGTGGTGGCGGGGGCTTGGCAAGGCCCATGCTCGCGGTGGTCCGAGCAATGATGGATTGAGAGGCTTGAGCAATGGCCCTTGCTTGAGCCCTTGTCACCAAGCCTTCATTCCTCAATGTCAACAAGTCCTCCTCGTCGGTGACGGTCAAAGGAGGTTGGTGGCCATCAATACACAAGGCAAAACATGTTTACTTTTCATCTCAGGCACACACGTGAAAAAAATATGCCTCAGAAACAATAAATAAAAATTTATCGGTCAAAATTTATGCACACACAAGCTAAAACATGTGCACAATTCATTTTAGGTATGCGCGCAAAAAAATATCCAGGGAAAAAAAATAGTATGTCAAAACTTGTGCACATACAAGTCAATATCGATGCACACACATGTGCAAATTTCATTTCATGTGTGCGAGTGGAAAAAATGATCTGACAAAACTCGTGCACATACGGATCAATATATATGCACACACAGGCCAAAACATGTACACATTTGATCTCAAGTGGGCGCGTGAAAAAAATAATTGGTTTGTCAAAACATGTACACACGTGGGTCAATACCTATGCACATACATGCCAAAATATGTGGACATTCGCTGGACTAACGGAAAAAAGTAGCCCCGAGAAAAAGAAAAAAATGGTCACCGAAAAATAAAAATTGGTTAGTCAATGTCGGTGTTGACCGACGAAGGCTTGTTTGACCAAACCTTCTAAATAAGATCATGTGCATGACCTTTTAATAAACAGACTAATCATAGCTTAGATTTTTCCTCTTTGCATGAACTATGATTCCTATGAGGGCATTCTCATTTTACATGATAATGTTATAAAACTTAATATTGTTAGTAGAAAAACAAACGAGACAATAATAATTCACATAGTATTAGATTAAAACTTGGTGTGATTTTAATTCATGTCTATAGCTCCCTTACTGACATTAAAATCGAGGCCTCACACGTTGTCATTATTGAGTATGCCACACTTAAAATTCCTATAAGGCGGTCATATCTTGACAACTAATGATTGTAAGGCAACCATCAGAACTGTGACAACCTCCATGGTGGCTTTGATGATAGATACCTCAAGAGAAATCCATATATCAATGACCACAATCATCACTAACATCATGATCAAGATACCAGTTATCTGAGAAATGACCAAACATTACTGGTGATCATGATGACATTGCATGACCAACAACTATAACTACTTAAAAATTATAGTCTTAACCATAAGAGTCATCGTGAAAAACGATCATTCACAGGGGTCATCGTGAAATAAAATCACATCATCGATGTTCTCGGTGAACACGTTACCCAACTTAAAAAATGAATCAGGAAGAATGTTCCTTGCCAAAAAAACGACAAAATTAAAGAATCCCATAAGATCGTGACAGAGAAGAAGAGTATGTGAAATACGACGAAGAAAATTCGGATCATGTCGTGTCCGTACGAGCGCAATCCATAGTGTTTTTTTTCTGTTGAGGATAACATTTATACTCCCCTATGCAACTATCTTATCACTGCGCATGCACACCCACGTGGACTCGACTTCCCTCCCCTTAATAAAGGAAGAAGACAACACCGTACTACTGAGGGGGACTTTTGGAGGAGGAGGAGGAGGAGGCAAAAGTTGCTCCAGAAACTTGTGGGAGACTAAAAAATAAGCAAGGGAGTTTCTAATCTTTTTTTCTTATGATTCTAGCATTCAATCTTTGGCAAGATCCTCTTCCTCTACAAAAATCATACTCAAGATCATTATTGTTGGAATTGCAGAAAATTCAAAGTGCTTTTGGGTATATTTGTTGCTTCCCACATCAGAAGATAGGGGGCAAAATTTTGTTGTATATATTTGGGGCTTTTCTTGCTATAATTAGTTGAGTTAGAAAGGTTGCACCCTTGCGCGCCGCCGCCGTCCGATCCGTGGCACGTGGGTGGGTCCTATTTTACGAGTCACATTAATTTTTTAGCCTTTAAAGTTTCGGAACGTAAATTCTCTTTGCAGTTATAGAAATCATTTTAAGTCGAGGAGTTCTCTGGTTTTTGATATACGCAGAAAACAACAATTCTCTTCTTCCGACGGCCTCCTCTCCACGGCCACCCTCATGATCATAGTCGGCTCCGTCGACAAAGACGGCTCCTCTCCACGTACCTACATACTATATTTTTGAGTTGGTAAGTTGTGACTTGGGGTGGTGCTTATATGTACTGGCGTATCATATTTTTGTTTAACAAAATTAGCGGAATCGATGACGATAGATGTTCTAGAAACCTGATCAGCGAACTAGATCTGTAAAAAAAAACGATAAAAGGGCAGGATTTTTCTCTTCGGAGGACCCTCCGACGCTCAAGTCAAGCAAAATATAATTGTAGTGAATTCCACCAATAGTGGTTAGGGTTATCTTGAAAGAGAGAAAAATGAGAAAAATATAGAAACATGAGGAATTATACCTCATTCCTTTTGTAAAAGTCCAAGTTCAAGCTTCTTAACTAGTCTATCTTTAATTACCCATCATTCTTTATCATTAAAGGGAAACTAGTTACATGTGTGCCCGTGCTACGCACGGGTCTGTAACATGTTTAATTCAATTTTATTTATAATTAGATTAGTTTACATTTTTTAAAATATTATCCTTTTGTAAAAGTCCAAGTTCAAGCTTTTTAATGAGTCTATCTTTAATTACACATCATTCTTTATCATTAAAGGGAAACTAGTTACATGTGTGTCTCTGCTACGCACGGGTCCGTAACATGTTTAATTCAATTTTATTTATAATTAGATTAGTTTACATTTTTTAAAATATTAGTATACTTTATACAATTTATACCATTAAATTTATTGAAATTTACGATCGGTTTTTAAATAGCAATATGATATGTATAAGGTATTCCATTATACTTTATTAAATACTATGTTATTAATGTAATCTGGGATGAAACAAAATTACTTTTTGAACTTTATAACAAAAGTTTTATAATTATATCTCATATCAAATTTATATAGAAGTAGTTTAAAAAATTCACTATTTAGGTGTTATTTCAAGTGGATACATTGAGTTAATACTAAACCAAAGTGTTGATTTATTTTGATTTTTGTTCTCCTCATTTTACATGTATGTTGAATGATATTTGTTGGTTTCCAACTCATCTTTTAAAAACATATTGATAAAAAATTATATTTAAATGTGAGCATTGATAAATAAAGTGTTGAAAAAGAGTTTTTAGAAGAAAAAATAAATAAATGCATTTATTAAGATAGAAGATTAGAGGGAATTGGTTATATGTAAAATAGATTTAAATGTAAAATAGAGGAAATTGTGTAAAAGAGAGGTCATTAATTGTGACAATATGTCAACTTTTATATATAGATAGATTAACTAGTTGATTTATCCGTGCCTTGCACGTGGGTTTTTTAAATAAATTTTATTTTTATTTTAAGTATGAATTAATTATTCAATTTAATTCATTGATATTAAAAAAATACCCTTAAATATTATAAACTATTGTATATCAACAAAAATATAATATGGACTTTATGTATTGTACATTAGTTGTCAAATTATAGGCACCTATCTATCTATCTATGTATATATATTGAAAAAAAATAATCAATTTTTCAAGTGACAAATCAGTGAAAGTAATGACATGAACTTTAGAAATTTGATCAGACTTATGATATTGTAAAAGAAAATTAGATTCTATAGGATTTTTTTTTCATCATGTCATCAGTCCAGTCAAACCTCTAACGTTCACTTTACCACTTTTATAGAAATTGAAACAAATGGATCAATTAAGCTATATACGAAATCGTTTCACTACCCAAATTATAATTTATAGTTTTGTTTTATTTTTTCTGAATCTAAAAGTTAATTTTCCTTAATCAAAGCTTGATATCAATTATGTCATATAAACTAACCGCAAATACCAAATAATAAATGACCACAACAAAATATGTTCAATTTTTAAATAAAGTTCAATATACTATATAATTACTTAATCTGAACCTCCTAAGATGATGAGTGCCATACACCCATCGACAAGGGCATTCAAGGCCCGGTGACTAATGTGATACCCCGTATTTTTGTAAGCTATTTCTGGAGTTTCGGGATTTTTCCCGAGTATCCGTTCTGTATGTCGGATTTAATTCAGAGAGTTTAAGACGTTCGGAAATGCTCTCTGTATCTGTAATATTTTTCTCAGTGAAATAAAATACAGACGAAGTGCTTTGGATTTTAATACTCGTTCGCGTACGATAATTTTATCCCGGGTTAATATCGTTTTCGTCTAAGAGCTGAGGAGGCGACAAAGCCACAGGGGCGGCGACCGCCGTCGCCAGGCTCGAGGAGCAGGCTGGGTCTTCTCCTAGCTGTGGACGCCATGCCTCACCGGAGTTGTGGCGGCACCCGCCGCATTTATGGCGGCGCCCGCCGTCGTCGTTGTCCGGAGGTGCTTGCCCGAAGGTCGCCGGCGTGGCTCTGGCAGCGCCGGAGTAGCTCGTCGTAGAGCCATCATTGTGTTTCCTGAAATTTGGCTATAAAAGGAGGTGTTTGGGAGGGGTTTTTGAGCTCAATCCACAGCCCAAGCTCTCCCAAATTCTTGCCTCACCGGAGTTGTGCCTCGCCGGATTTCTAAAGCTTTCGCCGGAGGTCGTTTGGTGGTGTTTCCAGAGTGCCTTTGTGAAGCTTTTGGTAGTCTTGGAGGTTAGAAACCAAAGCAAGTCGAAGGAGGCCGAGTCGCTCGTGTTTTGGGTGAGTTTTCTCGCCGCTTCTGTCGTCTGAGTTCTTCACGGCGCCCGCCGTGATGAACTGCGGCGACCGCCGCCAGTGTCCAGAATGCCTTTTTGGGCTTTTGGCTTTGGTGGTCGTCGTTGTGGCGTTGTTCCTTTCGTTTTCTTTCGTCGTTTTTAGATTCATACTGTGATTATATCGGATCTAACTTAGGGTTCCTTTTATGGGTCGATTCGAAGGTCATTGTGTTGTCGCAGCTATACCCGTGTCGAGCCCGGAATCCCGTCGTTGTCGTTAGGCTTGTTCCTATTCTACGGATTAAGGCAAGTGGTGGTTCGCTCTTGCTCATCGTTTCCATATTTACATTGATTATCAGTTATTTCAATTGATTAATTAATTTGGAACGATTATTACCGTGTTCTTCTGGAAGTGATTTATAAACTATTTTGAAAATCATATAATAGGTTGTATATCTGTTAGAACAGCGCTATTATCTGTGATCGCCTTTCGGGCCTTTATGTGGATTTATTCTGTAACTGTGATTGTGTTGTATCTGTGTGGTTAGCACTGTTAGTTAGGAATATACTCGGACTTCGTCCGGTCGTTTCTTTATAATCTGGTATCGAGGTGGCTCGTCTCCACCTGGTACTATTCTAAGATCATGATCGGTCTCTTTCACAAGTGTGTAGAGGCAGGACACTTAGCTGGTGTCACAAACCTTCCGGTGTGCGTCACTCTCGACGAAACGTATACTAAGATGTGTCATCCCAATGGTGGGGTACACATGTAAAAGTCTAATAACGTGATGTGTGTTTGAAATATAAATCAGATAAGGGCTACTCGACGCACATAATAAATAAACCTTCGGCGAGTAGTACAGCTAAGTTATAGTACAGCTAGGAAAACTCGTCTCGACTTTGATCATAGTACGTTCTCTTTCCAATCTGGATTCGCTGTATGCGGTGAGGTTGGTCGTGAACCGAAGCATCTCAGTCAGCTTTTAAATCATTGTTGTATGATTCTTTAAACTTTCCACATTTGTCATAATTCCTTAAAGACTCACTTTCGTTGGAGTCTTCCTTTGAGTTGATTTCTGTAATGATTCAGCCTTCCAGAGTCTTCTCTTGTGCATACCTCTTGTTATTATTCCGTAGAAGTATGAAGGTTGATTATCGTTATCGGTTATCATTCGAGAAACGATAAGTCTAACCTAATACAACTATATCGAACCTTCTGCTTTGTACCCTTGCTAGTCTATTCAAGTAGACTAACCCACGAACTTTGTTCTCTGCATGTGGGATGGTGTCATCCGTTCGATTCGGCACATCAGATAGAAAGTAGCTTAGAAGAATAGAAGGACTATGGAGTCGACGGTGGTTTTCGAATGTTTGAGTTATTTCGTTAATCAGGTTGAGATCTTTTGGGCAATGACTTTGGTTGTAATGTGTTTTGTAAGACTTCCGATGTACCCTACTTTATGAGACTTCCGCTGTATTTGGTTTAAACTCTGTGTTAGCCTATTCGGGATTGGATTGTAATCCCGTAACTCATGTTTCTTTGACAATGTTATGTTTTGGATTGAATGCTTTGATCATTATATATCATTTGTATTTCATAAATTGTATTTAAATGGTAAAGCCTTGGGTGATCTCGATAAGGAACACTGGGGTCACTGGCGGTAATACCTTTCCAAAAGGGTTAAGTTTTGGGGGTGTTACAGTTGTGGTATCAGAGCCAAAGGTTTTAAAACGGGTTTGGGATTTTTATATCATTTATCCGTTTTTGAAAATACGATAAAAGGGCTCGAAATTTTCAAAGTAAAAAGAATTTCAAAACACCGTTCATAGTCGTGTCTTCTATATAGTCTGATGTAGTAAGCTTGCTTCTATGTCTAGAAAGACTAACTCCTTCCTCGTTATCATGTAGGATGGGTGAGTGTTTTTCTCTTGATAGGGGGTCGGAGGACGCCAAGACGGACCCGCCGTCTCCAGGCAGGCTAGATTTTCCGATCCCTCAGCGATGTTTCGAGGTTGGAGACCCGAGTAGCCCGCCCGAAGACATCAAGTATGTGATTCCCGAGTCTATTGTCCTTACGCCTAGGGATGCAGTGGTCACTATATCTGCACCTATAGAGCCACTCAGGGAGGAAGCAGTGCAGGAAGTGGGTGAGTCGTCTAGATACGCCTTAGGGCATTACGATGACGATTACCAGATCGAGATTGATCCCGAGGATGAGGATCCCATCGAAGATGATCCCGAGGAGGACCCCGAGATGGACCTGGAAGAGCAGAGCCAGGAGCCAAACAACTTGAGGCACTTGCTGGTGGACAGTCAGGAGCCGGGGGTGCAGTTTATTCCCCCTAGTCCAGAACTATCACCAGTGCCGGCTTATGCACTCATGACTGATGCTGGTTGGGAGACACTGTACACTGATCACAGTATTGGGAGGAGTGGCCCGACCATGATCTACGAGGACTATCCGCCTACTCCGCCTCGGAGGAGGAGGAGATCAGAGGCTGAGTTGAGAGAGATCCTTCGCCAGAGCGAAATGAGCTCTCATATGGAGCAGCAGCAGCAGATGGATCAGGCGATCGCTAGCGCTCAGAGGAGGGCTGGGATAGGAGGACCTCTTACGGACGATCCTTTCTTTTCCACGACCGAGGTTGGGTCTGAGTCACCAGAGCCATGTGACCCAGGACCGAGCAGGGTGCGAAACCCATCGCCAGAGCTCGATGGTGAGCCTAGTCCGAAGAGACCTTGCATGAGTAGCCAGTCTTATAGGAGACGTTTTAGAGCGCCTTGATGAGGATTGGCGTTGCCTATCGTAGTAGTTTCCTTTCTTAGTATTTCAATATGTACTTTGTGTAATATTTCAGTATTGCGGCAAGTACTCTGTGAAACACTTTTATCTTTGAGCAATTTTTGTCCTAACGCTCGGATAATAGACTTATGTGTAGCTTGTGTAACAGTTCCAGTTCATCTATAAAATACCTAGTTGATCTATTCTGAGTAATTTTACTACATTAAGCATGTTTGAATGATATTAATGTATAAATAACTTGGAATTTGATCGGTAAACAGATGATGAACACAAGGAACACGGTTCGAGCTGGTGTTGGGACTAGTCAGGGTCCCAGACCAATCATAAGAGATGTTGGCCAAGGTGAGCATGTATCTGAATCCCATAATCAATCCAGGGGCAATGATCAGAATCAAAGTAATGCACCAGTGGTGTTTGATGCTGCAGCAGTGGAGACAATTCGAGGAATTGTCATGCAAGCTATCGTTGATGCTATGCGACCAAATGTGCCACAGGCATAAGGCGTGCCGATTCCCCCACCGGTTCCTAGATTTGAGGAGCCACGAAACCATGATGTCCAGGAGAATGCAGTCAGGACTAGGGACAACTATGGTCATGCTCTGAAGACCATCAGTTCTATGAGGCCTGACAACTTTAACGGAAAAAGGGAGCCAGTCAAGGTGACCCATTGGTTCTCTCACATGGAACGGCTGTTCCGTAATGTGGACTGTACTGAGGCTGAAAAGGTCCACATAGCTTCTCTACAGCTGAAAGAGGATGCTAGTGAATGGTGGGAGGGTACAAGCTTAGCTGATAGCCCTGTATTGACCTGGTCGATGTTTAAGACCAAAATGATTGATCGTTTCTTCTCTCGTGCTATGAGAGAGGAGAAACACAAGGAGTTTCTGTACCCCAAGACCGATGGATTGAAGGTAGCTGAGCTGGCAACCAAGTTCAATCATCTTCTGTAGTACGCCCCAGCTGAGATAACCAACGAGGCACAAAAGATCTGGTACTTCCACGAGTGGATGAGTCCAGATATCAAGTCGTTGATGGTGCACCACACATGCTCTACTCTGGAGCAGTATGTGGATGTTGCCTACAAGCTAGAAGTGACTCTGGAGGAGTCAACAAAGAGACGCATCCGACAGAGGTCGATGCAGAATCAGAATCAGAATCAGGGTGGTGGATTCAAGCGACATGCGCCACCGTCTAGCTTTGCCAAGTGTGGCCGAGCAAAGACGGACATGACTCACGGAGGGTCAACGCAGCAGTCCAGTCAGAGCAGAAGTTCAGTTCAGTGTTATAATTGTGGTGTTGCTGGGCATAAGAGCAATGAGTGTCAGAAGGAGAAGAGATCGTGCTTTGGGTGTGGACGTGATGGTCATCTGCAGAAGTTCTGCAAACAGGGGAAGCAGAAGGGAGTAGAGTCGCAACAAGGGTCAGTTCATCAGAGCAACCGACCTAGGTTCAATTCTGCCAAGACTCCTAGCCCGTCAGCTCAGACGACTGCTCAGAACAGGGGAAAGGCCCCAACTGTCTCTGGAAGTCAGGGTCAACGCTTGTACGAGATGCGTGAAGCAGATGGACCCAACGCTCCGACTGCTCAAGGTATTTTATACCTTCACTCTACTTCCGTATGCATTCTGTTTGATTCTGGTGCTACGCATTCCTTTATTTCGAATAGCTGCATTAGCAAGTTAGACTTAGTGTACAACGATTCGTGCGACCATTTCGTCGTTAGTCTTCCTAATGGAGAACGTTTGGTGGGAACCAAGCATCTGTCCGACTTTTCGATTACCATTCAGGGTAAGGAGTTCGAGGCAGATCTGATCTGTATAGCCATGGCACCATACGACATCATTCTTGGTATGGATTGGCTGACGCGTCACAAGGCGGTGATCGACTTCAGTTCAAGAACAGTGACGGTGACATCTAAGGGCCAGTTCGTGTGCAAGTTCAAGGGCCGGAATGACGCTGATAACGGCAAGTTGATCAATGTGATGGCTGCGTTTAAGCTACTACGACAAGGTTGTGTCGAGTACCTCTGCTACTTGGATTCGCCCGCGAAAGATGGACCTGTGATTCTTGATATTCCAGTGGTCAGAGAGTTCTCGGATGTCTTTCCAGAGGAGGTTACTGGATTACCTCCGAACCGTGATGTGGAGTTTTCCATTGATCTTGAGCTTGGTACTGCGCCAATCTCTAAGGCACCGTATCGGATGGCTCCTGCAGAGATGCAAGAGTTGAAGAGTCAACTTGAAGATCTTCTCGACAAGGGTTATATCAGGCTGAGTGCATCGCCGTGGGATGCTCCGATTTTGTTTGTCAAAAAGAAGGACGGATCGTTTTGACTTTGCATCGACTATCGAGAGTTGAACAAAGTGACGATCAAGAACAAATACCCATTGTCGAGGATTGACGACCTGCTGGACCAGTTGCAGAGAGCAAATGTTTTCTCCAAGATCGACCTGAGATCTGGATATCATCAACTCAGAATTCGTGAGCAGGACATTCCTAGGACTGCGTTCAGGACCAGATATGGTCATTACGAGTTCGTAGTGATGCCTTTTGGGCTTACGAATGCTCCAGCTGTCTTTATGGATCTGATGAATCGATGTTTTCACCAGTACTTGGACAAGTTCGTAGTGGTTTTCATAGACGACATTCTGATCTACTCTCCGAGTGAAGAAGTCCACGAAGAACATCTGCGGATTGCGTTGTCAGTCCTTAGACAACATCAGCTTTATGCTAAACTGTCCAAGTGTGAATTCTGGTTGAAGGAGGTGGCTTTCTTAGGCCACGTGATCAATGAGAATGGGGTTATGGTTGATCCCCAGAAGATCGAAGCTGTGGCAAATTGGACACAACTCCAGAACGTGAAGGAGGTGCGCAGCTTTCTTGGGCTTGTCGGGTATTACAGACGGTTCGTGGAGGGGTTTTCGAAGACCGCTCTACCTATGACCAATCTACTCCGCAAGGTTCACAAAAAGTTTGTCTGGAATGACAAGTGCGAGGCCAGTTTCCAAGAGTTGAAGCGACGGCTGACCTCGGCACCCGTGTTAGCACTCCTAGAGGGGAACGACGATTATGTGGTCTATAGTGATGCTTCAAAGTGTGGTCTTGGTTGTGTTTTATTGCAGAAGGGCAGAGTCATTGATTATGCATCCAGGCAACTCAAGACGTACGAAGAAAACTATCTGACACATGATCTTGAGCTAGCAGCGGTTGTCTTTGCGCTGAAGATTTGGAGGCATTACCTCTACGGTATAAGATGCCAAGTCTTCACTGACCACAAAAGTCTCAAGTATATATTTACTCAAAAGGAGCTGAATATGAGACAACGTCGCTGGCTAGAGTTGCTCAAGGACTACGACATCGAGTTGTTGTACCATCCGGGCAAGGCTAATGTGGTAGCTGATGCATTGAGCCGGAAGACAACGCACGAGAGGGTAGTTGCTTTACTTACTGCTCAGACCAAGCTGAACCGAGAGTCATGCGACATTGAAGTTCTGTATGATCAACGTAGATATTTCCTGAGTATGCTGGAAATTCAGGCTACACTGCTGGATCAGATCAAGGAAAAGCAAGTTGATGACGTCATCTTGGTGAAGCTAAGCAGTGAAGTGATGGATGAGAAAGCTCCTAGTTTTGTGATTCAGGATGATGGATCGCTTTGGTTTCAGGATCGGATCTGTGTGCCAGACACAGAGAGTCTTCGTCAGTTGGTGATGAGAGAAGCTCATTCATCTGCTTATTCTGTGCATCCTGGTTCTAGCAAGATGTACAAGGATCTCAGGAAGATGTTTTGGTGGCCAAACATAAAGTGGGACGTGGCAGACTTCGTGGCAAAGTGCTTGACTTGCCAGAAGGTCAAGATTGAACACCGCAAGCCAGGTGGTGAGTTGCTACCTCTCCCTGTGCCAGAATGGAAATTGGAAGATATTGCCATGGACTTCGTCACTGGGCTACCGAAGACTCGAAGTCAGAAAGATGCTATCTGGGTAATTGTGGATCGGCTTACGAAGAGTGCTCATTTCCTAGCCATTAAGACCACTTGGGAAGCCCAGAAGTTAGCAGAGGTCTACCAGAAAGAGATTGTCCGTTTACATGGTATCCCTAAAACCATCGTATCGGATCGAGATAGCCGTTTCATGTCAAGGTTCTGGCAAGAACTTCATAAGGCTATGGGGACCGAGTTAAGGTTCAACACAGCGTTTCATCCTCAGACAGATGGCCAGTCTGAAAGGACCATCCAGACTCTGGAGGATATGCTCAGAGCTTGTGTACTCGATCGTCCGACTAGCTGGGAGGACAGCTTGAGTCTGATTGAGTTCACCTACAACAACAGCTGGCATGCTACGATCAAGATGACTCCGTTCGAAGCTTTGTATGGTCGCCGATGCAGATCTCCGATTTGTTGGGACGATAACGCCGACAAGATTCTGCT
Organism: Rheum nobile; assembly: GCA_027886185.1. Classification (NCBI taxonomy): domain Eukaryota; kingdom Viridiplantae; phylum Streptophyta; class Magnoliopsida; order Caryophyllales; family Polygonaceae; genus Rheum; species Rheum nobile. The sequence goes on along the minus strand of WOAB01000657.1, from coordinate 2,407,391 downwards.
TGGGCCAGAGTTAGTCGAGAGGACAACTTCTGACATTGCCTTGATTCGACAAAGGATGTTGACCGCTCAGAGTGGACAGAAGTCGTATGCAAACAAGAAGCGTAGGAATGTCGAGTTCGAGGTCGGTGACAAGGTGTTTGTCAAGGTGTCGCCCTCGAAGGGAGTTTTCAGGTTTGGTAAGCGTGGGAAGCTTAACCCTCGCTACGTGGGACCATTCGAGATTCTAGATAGAGTGGGATCTCTAGCGTATCGCTTGGCGTTGCCGCCATCGGCTCATCCAGTGCATAATGTGTTCCACGTCTCTTTGCTCAGGAAGTATGTGCCAGATGAGTCTCATGTGCTGAGTTATGAGGATATCGAGATTCAAGCTAATGGTACTTATGAGGAGATGCCCGTGCGCATTTTGGAGCGTCGTAAGAAGAAACTGCGTAGCAAGATCGTACCGTTGGTACGAATTTAGTGGTCCAAGTCTGGATCGGAGAAAGTTACTTGGGAAACGTGGGAAACCGAGTCAGATATGCTCAGGCGTTTTCCCGAGTTATTCTCGACCTAAGTTTCGGGGTCAAAACTTCTTTTAAGGGGGAGGAGATGTGATACCCCGTATTTTTATAAGCTATTTCTGGAGTTCCGGGATTTTTCCCGAGTACCCGTTATGTACGTCGGATTTAATTCAGAGAGTTTAAGACGTTCGGTAATGCTCTCTGTATCTGTAATATTTTTCTCAGTGAAATAAAATACAGACGACGTGCTTTGGATTTTAATACTCGTTCGCGTACGATAATTTTATCCCGGGTTAATATCGTTTTTGTCTAAGAGCTAAGGAGGCGGCAAAGCCACAGGGGCGGCGACCGCCGTCGCCAGGCTCGAGAAGCAGGCTGGGTCTTCTCCTAGCTGGGGACGCCAGGCCTATGGCGGCGCCCGCCGCATTTATGGCGGCGCCCGCCGTCGTCGTTGTCCGGAGGTCCTTGCCCGAAGGTCGCCGGCGTGGCTCTGGCAGCGCCGGAGTAGCTCGTCGTAGAGCCATCATTGTGTTTCCTGACATTTGGCTATAAAAGGAGGTGTTTGGGAGGGGTTTTTGAGCTCAATCCACAACCCAAGCTCTCCCAAATTCTTGCCTCACCGGAGTTGTGCCTCGCCGGATTTCTGAAGCTTTCGCCGGAGGTCGTTTGGTGGTGTTTCCAGAGTGCCTTTGTGAAGCTTTTGGTAGCCTTGGAGGTTAGAAACCAAATCAAGTCGAAGGAGGCCGAGTCGCTCGTGTTTTGGGTGAGTTTTCTCGCCGCTTCTGTCGTCTGAGTTCTTCACGACGACCGCCGCATTCTTCACGGCACCCGCCGTGATGAACTGCGGCGACCGCCGCAAAGAACGGCGACCGCCGCAAAGAACGGTGACCGCCGCCAAGAACGGCGACCGCCGCCAGTGTCCAGAATGCCTTTTTGGGCTTTTGGCTTTGGTAGTCGTCGTTGTGGCGTCGTTCCTTTCGTTTTCTTTCGTCGTTTTTAGATTCGTATTGTGGTTATGTCGGATCTAACTTAGGATTCCTTTTATGGGTCGACTCGAAGGTCGTTGTGCTGTCGGAGCTATACCCGTGTCGAGCCCGGAATCCCGTCGTTGTCGTTAGGCTTGTTTCTATTCTGCGGATTAAGACAAGTGGCGGTTCGCTCTTGCTCATCGTTTCCATATTTACATTGATTATTAGTAATTTCAATTGATTAATTAATTTGGAACGATTATACTGTGTTCTTCTGGAAGTGATTTATAAACTGTTTTGAAAATCATATAATAGGTTGTATATCTGTTAGAACAACGCTATTATCTGTGATCGCCTTTCGGGCCTTTATGTGGATTTATTCTGTAACTGTGATTGTGCTGTATCTGTGTGGTTAGCACTGTTAGTTAGGAATGTACTCGGACTTCGTCCGGTCGTTTCTTTATAATCTGGTATCGGGGTGGCTCGTCTCCACCTGGTACTATTCTAAGATCATGATCGGTCTCTTTCACAAGTGTGTAGAGGCAGGACACTTAGCTGGTGTCACAAACCTTCCGGTGTGCGTCACTCTCGACGAAACGTATACTAAGATGTGTCGTCCCAATGGTGGGGTACACATGTAAAAGTCTAATAACGTGATGTGTGTTTGAAATATAAATCAGATAAGTGCTACTCGACGCACATAATAAATAAACCTTCGGCGAGTAGTGCAGCTAAGTTATAGTGCAGATAGGAAAACTCGTCTCGACTTTGATCATAGTACGTTCTCTTTCCAATCTGGATTCGCTATATGCGGTGAGGTTGGTCGTGAACCGAAGCATCTCAGTCAGCTTTTAAATCATTGTTGTATGATTCTTTAAACTTTTAAGATTTGTCATAATTTCTTAAAGACTCACTTCCGTTGGAGTCTTCCTTTGAGTTGATTTCTATAATGATTCAGTCTTCCAGAGTCTTCTCTTGTGCATACCTCTTGTTATTATTCCATAGAAGTATGAAGGTTGATTATCGTTATCGGTTATCATTCGAGAAACGATAAGTCTAACCTAATACAACTACATCGAACCTTCTGCTTTGTACCCTTGCTAGTCTATTCAAGTAGACTAACCCACGAACTTTGTTCTCTGCATGTGGGCTAGTGTGATCCGTTCGATTCGGCACATCAGATAGAAAGTAGCTCAGAAGAATAGAAGGACTATGAAGTCGACGGTGGTTTTCGAATATTTGAGTTATTTCGTTAATCAGGTTGAGATCTTTTGGGCAATGACTTTGGTTGTAATGTGTTTTGTAAGACTTCCGCTGTACCCTACTTTATGAGACTTCCGCTGTATTTGGTTTAAACTCTGTGTTAGCCTATTCGGGATTGGGTTGTAATCCCGTAACTCATGTTTCTTTGACAATGTTATGTTTTGGATTGAATGCTTTGATCATTATGTATCATTTGTATTTCATAAATTGTATTTAAATGGTAAAACCTTGGGTGATCTCGATAAGGAACACTGGGGTTACTGGCGGTAATACCTTTCCAAAAGGGTTAAGTTTTGGGGGTGTTACAACTAGGGCCCGAGCCCGAGCTATGGCCCAAGCCATCAATGGCCTAGTCCACCGAGCCATCACAAGTCCGAACCAAGGCGAGCATTCCGGCCTTGGGCCAAGATCACTATCATGCCTCACCTCGGACTAGTCCCGGCACCGACGCCTCCATGCCACGACAATCAAGCCCCATGGCTTTGACTCTAAGGCATCAAGGCGCACGCCATCCACCAAACCTATGGTTTTTATCCCTTTCTTAGTTATTTAAGTTGCATTTCCTTTTATGGGCGTGTGGACCCATTTGTGGAATGGCTCCTAGTCCACTTTGAGACCTAGACTATTTAAAGCTTGTATTGCCTTCATTTTCTAACTAGTTGAAGAATTAAAGAGTGGCATAGCCTAAGGTAGAGTTTAACTCCCTCTAGGCAGCCACTATCTTCTTTCAACTCAAGCCTTCAACATTCCAATCTCTCTTTCTGATGAGGAATCATCCCCGCCATTAGTGCCAACCTTTGATGGACCGATTACTAGGTCAAGATTGAAGGAACTACGTCAAGAGCTGGAGACGTTTATGGCACATGATGTATCACATGACGAAGAGGACAAGTCCAAAGTCAAGGCGTTGACTTTATTGGTCAACGTTACATATGTTTAATCTTATTAATTTCTGCATTGGATATTTTTAGGATTATTATTTATTTATTTTCAGCTTTCTATTTTCGGATATTTCGGGATTAAGTGTAACCCGTTTTGGGAAGCTAGGGCCGACCCTCCTAGGATATTTAAGGCCTCCCTTGTCTTCTTCATTAGTTAGATTTCTCACATTGTTAAAAACACAAAAACAGAGCTTGGTTTTTGCTTTGAAAACTCGGCTCCCCGTGAGAGTCTCAATCGATTGTTCTTTCCTGCTTAGTTGTTTTCGTCTTTGTCAAGTCCCTCTGGAGTTGGTGATTTCGTACTTCATAAGCAATCCTCTCCGTGCTCCAAGTTCGTCAGCGATTCTTGGTTGTGTGGCGTTGTAGAGATCAGGTTGGTAGATCGTTCGACAAGGTTCCTTGCTATCAAGCAAGCGGGTTTTCTCGTCGTTTCTATTGGTTCTATCTATTATCTTATCCATTAGTTTCCCTTCCGCTATTGTTCTAATCTTGTGTTTTCTTTTGTTTTGAGATCCGTTGTCTAGATCCATCTTCTACACGGCTAACCCCCGTATCCCACCCCGGGTTGCGCTCAGTCGCCACCACCCGGCCTCCACCCGACCGGGTCCTGCCCGGGTTCCGCTCAGTCGAGCCCCACACTGGCCTGTCCCCACCCGACCCCAACCCGACCGGGTCCCACCCCGAGTTGCTCTCAGTCCACCCCACCCGACCCCAACCCGACCGGGTCCCACCCCGGGTTGCTCTCAGTCCACCCTACCCGACCCCAACCCGACCGGGTCCCACCCCGGGTTGCTCTCAGTCCACCCCACCCGACCCTAACCCGACCGGGTCCCACCCCGGGTTGCCCTCAGTCGAGCACTACCCCCTCTTGCCCGACCCCCTTCTCCCTTCCGTTCCATCGGGTCACTCTCGGCTCCAATTGGGTTCATTCCGAGTCGACAAAGGTACGTCTTTCTGACTTGCAATTCGCATTTCTTGAGTTTGAAACACATATATAGCCCCATCTTTAGTTACATTTCATTCTTGTGACTATAGTTGTGTCGCTTTCCTTGTTGAGTCGTTCTCTAGTCTCGCTTTTGTTTGAGTCATTTTTTTTCGTCGTACATCTACTTGTCTTGTCTACTACATCTCTGCTTGACCTTGATTTGCTGCGTATCTTGAGCACATAGAGAACTTGTCATTTACGAGCCTACCTTCGCAGGTTGTACAATCACCGAGTGCAAACACTTGAGAATTTTTTTTGGTTTTCCTAACCTTAACGTCTTTCTGTGTTCGTCTAAGTGGTGATCATGACAGGTTCCGATGATGAACATGTTACTGCAAATGGTTCCCATGTCGATATGCAGGCGATGCTACAACAGTTGGCTTCTACAGTCGCGCAGTTGTCTGCGAAGTTTGACTCGTTGGAGACCCGCTCCAACCCACTCCCGGCTGCGCAGGAACACATTGGTCCATCGCATAGCGCACCGCTTCCCGCCACCGAGCCCTTGGTCGACCAAGCCACGGCCTACCAAGCGGCGATGGACGAGCATTGCCAACCGAGAGCCACTGGCACCAACCGCATACGCCCGATTCGGCATCCCGCACCTCGTGATAGGTCTGAGTCCCCTCCTATGTCGATACGTTCTAGTTTATGGGGTGATGATGATATGCATGACTATGAGCGCGAGGAGCGTAATGAGTGGCGTCCTTACCGCCCCCGGACTGACCGCGGACAGCCCCGCCGCCGTGACGCCGAACAAGACGGTATTGGACGGATCAAAGTAAAGATCCCGGCTTTTGATGGAAAGTGTGATCTAGACGTCTACCTTGAATGGGAGACGAAGATTGAGCAGATTTGGGGTTGCCACAATTTCCCTGAACATAAAAAGGTACAACTCGCTGCTCTTGAATTTACTGGTTATGCTTTGGTTTGGTGGGATTCTGTTGTGAAGGCTCGAAGACAAGCCATGGACCCTCCGGTCAACACATGGAACCAGATGAGAGCTATGATGAGGGCCCGCTTCATTCCCCACCACCACAATAGAGTTCTCCGCAACCGTTTGGAGACTATGAGGCAAGGCTCTTTAGGTGTTGAAGAGGTCTACAACAATATGCAGATAGCCATGGCACGCGGCAACGTCGTCGAAGATGAAGAGGCCACTATGTCCAGGTATCTACGTATCTTGCATCCTCATTTAGCTGACACTATAGAATTGTATCCCTATTCTACCATGACAGATTTGCTACACCAAGCAATTAAAGTGGAGAGACAATTCAAGTCCAGCTATACCCAACAACACCGCACGGTGCCACAACGCCAAAGCTGGCGTCCCGACCAGCAGCAGGGCCGCACCGGACACCAGAGATTCCGCCCGGCAACCGGTCCGCCTTGCGGCAATGAGCAGAATTCCCATGGTGCGCACCCCTCTACCTCCACCGTACCACAGCAGCCCACACGGCCCGCCCCTGCAGTTACACGAGGTAACCCTGCTGACCCTCCTCCTAGAGCTAGAGATATCACTTGCTTTAAATGTCAAGGAAAGGGTCATTACATGAAGGATTGTCCTAATACTCGTATTTTGATGATTAATCATTTGGGTGAATTAGAGTCTGAGTCTGACACTGAGCATGAAAATTTAGTTGCTAGCCATGATATGAATGAGCATGCCAATGATGATGATTTGGATTTTATTGAATACGAGCATGGTGATTCATTGATTGTTAGGAGGACTTTGCATGTTAATCAAGCTCCTTGTGATGATAATCAGCGTGAGAATTTGTTTCATACAAGATGTCTTGTTAAAGGGAAAGTTTGCAACATGATTATTGATGGTGGTAGTTGTTGTAACATTGCTAGTGTTGAATTAGTTAATAAACTGCAACTCCCTACTTTTTTGCATCCTAGACCTTATAGACTTCATTGGATGAATGATTGTGGTGAACTCAAGGTGAATAAGCAAGCTAAGATTACACTTAAGCTAGGAACTTATGAGGATGAAATTTTATGTGATATTGTTCCTATGCAAGCTTGTCATATTTTGTTAGGTCGTCCTTGGCAATTTGATAGACATGTTATTCATGATGGACGTACTAACCAACATGCCTTTGAGTTTCGTGGTAGGAAAGTGGTGTTGAAACCGATGACGCCGCTTCAAGTGGCTGAGGCTTATGATAAGAAAAGAGAGGCCGAGCGTAAGGGTAAGTCCCCAGCCGAACCATCCACTGCCTCCACACGGACCGACCTCACCCTCGCCTCTACCCCTAGCCGAGTGCTCTTAGCATCCAGCAGAGACCACCTGGTAGATTACCTTCCCCCGGACGTCGCCCTCATGTCCCTTTGTCAGGCCTATACCTTGTTAGGTGACGACGACCGAGCTATACTCCCAGCTTCTATCCGGACCCTTTTAGATGAGTTCCTTGATGTCTTCCCGGATGAGATACCCCCTGGCCTACCCCCTATTAGAGGCATTGAGCACCAAATAGACCTGATTCCCGGTGCTACCCTACCCAACCGGCTTGCCTATAGGATGAACCCTACTGAGACCCAGGAAATCCAGAACCAAGTCCAGGACCTTTTAGATAAAGGGTATGTTAGAGAGAGCCGATCCCAGTGTGTTGTGCCTGTCTTACTCGTCCCCAAAAAGGACAATACTTGGCGTATGTGTGTTGATTGCAGGGCTATTAATAACATCACAATCAAGTACAGGCACCCGATCCCCAGGCTCGATGACATGTTGGATGAGCTCCATGGCGCCTCCACCTTCTCCAAGATCGATCTTCGCAGTGGATACCATCAAATCCGGATGAAGGAAGGAGACGAATGGAAGACAGCATTCAAGACGAAGTTTGGTTTGTATGAGTGGCTTGTTATGCCTTTCGGTTTGACTAATGCCCCCTCTACTTTTATGCGTCTTATGAATCATGTCTTGAGATCTTTTATTGGTAGATTTGTTGTAGTTTACTTTGATGATATTCTGATCTACAGTAAATCTTTGGAAGCACATGCAGAGCACCTCAGGGAAGTTTTATCCACTCTCAGAGCTGTACAGTTGTATGGAAATCTGAAGAAGTGTGATTTTTGCACTGACAGAGTTGTGTTTCTTGGTTTTGTAGTGAGTGCTCATGGACTGCAAGTGGATCAAGAGAAGGTGCAAGCCATCCGTGACTGGCCGACCCCGAGGAACCTAGGTGACGTGCGCAGTTTCCACGGCCTGGCTGGCTTCTACAGGAGGTTCGTTCGAGATTTTAGCACCATTGCAGCCCCGCTGACAGAGATCACAAAGAAGAATACTCCATTCCGTTGGGGTGAAGCTCAAGAAAGGGCGTTCCAGACTCTCAAGGATCGTTTGACACACGCGCCATTGCTAGTTCTGCCTGACTTCACTCGCCCCTTTGAAGTAGAGTGTGACGCCTCTGGCATTGGTATTGGAGGAGTCCTCATGCAGGAAGGTAAGCCTATTGCCTTCTTTTCTGAGAAGTTGAAAGGTGCATGCTTGAATTATTCTACTTATGATAGGAAATTATATGCCTTGTTTAGAGTGTTGAAAACTTGGCAACACTACCTTTGGCCTAGAGAATTTGTGCTTAAAACTGATCATGAGTCCTTAAAGCATTTTAGGAGTCAAGATAAGTTGGATAGGAGGCATGGTAGGTGGATGGAATTCATAGAAACATTTCCCTATGTGATTAAGTATAAGAAAGGAAAAGATAATGTTGTAGCTGATGCTCTTTCTAGGAGACATACACTCTTGACTACTTTGGATGCTCGGGTCCTTGGATTCGTTTATATTAAGGAGTTGTATGATATGGATGCTGATTTTGGAGTGATTTATAAGCATTGTGTGGAAAAGGGTTCATTTGATAAGTTTTTCTTGTTTGATGGATTCTTGTTTCGAGTTGATAAGGTGTGCATTCCTGTTTGTTCTCTACGGTTGTTACTTGTTGATGAGTCTCATAGAGGTGGATTGATGGGTCATTTTGGTAGAGATAAGACTTATAACATGTTGCATACTCATTTCTATTGGCCACACATGCTTAGGGATGTAGAGAATTTTATCAAACGCTGTGTTGAGTGCTTACAGGCTAAATCTAAGGCAAAACCGCATAGTCTTTATACTCCCTTGCCTATTCCTTGCTTTCCTTGGGTTGATATTAGTATGGATTTTATTGTTGGATTGCCTAGGACTAAGAAGGGGAGAGATTCTATATTTGTGGTTGTTGATAGGTTCTCTAAGATGGCTCACTTTATTGCATGCCATAAAACTGATGATGCTAGGAATGTTGTTGATTTGTTCTTTAGAGAGATTGTTCGGTTGCATGGTGTACCTCGTACTATTATGAGTGATAGGGATGTCAAATTTCTGAGTTACTTTTGGAAGACTTTGTGGGGTAAACTTGGTACTAAGTTGTTGTTCTCTACTGCTAGTCACCCCCAGACAGATGGACAAACTGAGGTCACTAACCATACATTGGGTACTATCCTTAGGGCTGTTATTAAATCTAATCTGAAAAGTTGGGAAGAAGCCTTACCACATGTTGAGTTTGCTTATAATAGGACTATTCATTCTTCTACTAATATATCCCCTTTTGAATGTGTGTATGGTTTGAATCCCCTAACCCCTTTGGATCTTAAGCCGTTGCCTTTACCGGAACGAGCAGACTTTGATGCTGATAGACAGGTTGAGTTCATGAAGGAGCTGCACGAGCGGACTAAGGCTCGTTTGGAAGCTACTGCAGCGAAGAACGAAGCCCGCGCTAATCACGGCTGGCGTCAAGTGTTGTTCGAGCCCGGCGACTTGGTGTGGCTACACCTGCGCAAGGAGCGGTTCCCGGAGCAGAGGAAGTCGAAGCTGTCTCCCAGAGGTGATGGACCGTTCAAGGTGCTGAAGAGAGTAGGCGACAATGCCTATGTGTTGGAGCTGCCCGATGACTATGGCGTGAGCCCGGTATTCAATGTCGGTGATCTTACCCCTTATGCAGCCACTGATGTTGATGACTCGAGGACGAGTCCTTTTCAAGAAGGGGAGAATGATGAGGAATCATCCCCGCCATTAGTGCCAACCTTTGATGGACCGATTACTAGGTCAAGATTGAATGAACTACGTCAAGAGCTGGAGACGTTTATGGCACATGATGTATCACATGACGAAGAGGACAAGTCCAAAGTCAAGGCGTTGACTTTATTGGTCAACGTTACATATGTTTAATCTTATTAATTTCTGCATTGGATATTTTTAGGATTATTATTTATTTATTTTCAGCTTTCTATTTTCGGATATTTCGGGATTAAGTGTAACCCGTTTTGGGAAGCTAGGGCCGGCCCTCCTAGGGTATTTAAGGCCTCCCTTGTCTTCTTCATTAGTTAGATTTCTCACATTGTTAAAAACACAAAAACAGAGCTTGGTTTTTGCTTTGAAAACTCGGCTCCCCGTGAGAGTCTCAATCGATTGTTCTTTCCTGCTTAGTTGTTTTCGTCTTTGTCAAGTCCCTCTGGAGTTGGTGATTTCGTACTTCATAAGCAATCCTCTCTGTGCTCCAAGTTCGTCAGCGATTCTTGGTTGTGTGGCGTTGTAGAGATCGGGTTGATAGATCGTTCGACAAGGTTCCTTGCTATCAAGCAAGCGGGTTTTCTCGTCGTTTCTATTGGTTCTATCTATTATCTTATCCATTAGTTTCCCTTCTGCTATTGTTCTAATCTTGTGTTTTCTTTTGTTTTGAGATCCGTTGCCTAGATCCATCTTCTACACGGCTAACCCCCGTATCACTTTCTCTCATCAAACTCGTGTGGATCTCTCAAACTCACAAGCTCCCATTCGAACAAAGCAAGCTCGGCCAAGGAACCTCCAAGAGAGGTTCCCTTGGCACTCCCACCGTCCACACCTCCTCTCGGCGCCTCCCTTGGTGGCTCCTCTCCCCCACGACCGAGACCACCTTCCAAGGACTAGAGGAGACTACTCAAGCTCAAGGAAGGAGAAGAAGCCCTAGCTTAGGCACGATCCACTCTCTCTAGGGAAGAAGGGTTCCTTTGGGGACCTTGATTCTCATCATAAGACTATATGTCCCTTCAAAATTACGCACCTTCACTATATGCTACATGTCTTCACCTCCTTTTGACATGCCAATTATTTTTTGTTGGTTTTTTAAATTTCCTTCTTAATAGATTTGTTTACAATTTGGGAGTAAAATTATTAATATGTGATTCTTGTAATGGTATTTGTTATGTTTACTTTAGTAATCATTAAGACTAAATGTATAAGTTTAGTTGATAATTTTTTTTATAAACGTTTAATCAAGGAAATAAAATATCTGCACATTAAAATTTAGATCAATAATTGAATCTTTATTATATATGCAAGATAGCTATCATGATTCATGAGGCACTTAAAAATTAAATTCTTTCTAAAAGGATTGACAAATGTATTATATATATATAATAAGAATTAAAGATAAATATGTGAATTTGTAGGAAAAGAAAATATTATAAATTAAGAATTTCATATAATTGATTACTAATAGGGTTAATTACCGGAAACCACCCGTCCAATAGGGCACATTGCCTGAAACCACCCGGATAATCACTATTTACCGGAAACCACCCGTTAAACCATGTCCGTTACACTGTTACCACCCAACTCGTCATTCTGTTAAAAATTCCGTTAAGTAATTACAGATTTAAGCCAAACTTTTTATTTTCATTCAATTTCTCCACAACTTTAAAACTTTGGTAAAAATTGTAATTAAGCTAAAAATTAGGGTAAACCCATCCATCTTATTGTTTAGTAATTAAGATTAATTTATTTAACCTTAATTAAACCGTATAATGATGAAATAAAAATCAGAAACCGAATTAAAATTCGAAAATACCCAATTCGGATCGGCGCGGAGGAGCTGTCTCGGTTTTCTGGCTAATGCGGCGACCGGAGGTGGGTAATCGGCGGTGAAAGCTTGGGGCTTTGGAATCTAACTTCCAGACGCAACTTTTGGTGGTAGCGGCGACTCCAACGATGGACGGTGGTCGACGAATTTCTTCGATGAACAGACACGGACGCGGAGCTAGGGTTCTTGACCTTTTGGGATTGAATTGGATACCGAAAACTCATTAAAAGGTGCCCTATTTATAGGGGTTGGAAAGGTCTCGGGGAGAGCTTCGAAATCGTATAAAGTTTGACCTAAAACGATATCGAATTGGCCCCGATATCGTCCAATTTCCATAAAGCTAAAAACCAAAATTCTCTTTCCATAAATACTCAAATTCGATCTCATCTTTGATTATTTCCATCCGAAATCACTTGGGTTGGACGAGTTTAATCCCCTACTAAAAAGCCCATGGGATAATTAAACCAAACGAGCCCAAAGGAAGCTCAATTCGGCGGAAAACCGCCATTGATGGGCATTGGAGAGCTCGGCTGGGCTGGGGGTTGATGACGATGAACAGTACCCAATCAGGGTCCCCCAGATTTTGGATTAATTGCATTTTTTACCCAAGTTTTGAAGTTGTGGAGAAATTGAATGAAAATAAAAAGTTTGGCTTAAATCTGTAATTACTTAACGGAATTTTAAACAGAATGACGAGTTGGGTGGTAACAGTGCAACGGACCTGGTTTAACGGGTGGTTTCCGGTAAATAGTGATTATCCGGGTGGTTTCAGGTAATGTGCCCTATTGGACGGGTGGTTTCCGGTAATTGACCCTTACTAATACGAAGTTTGTCAATATTAAAACCATATTATTAGAAAGTATATTAATTCATAACATGGTGAAGGAGGAGCAATTTACTTACCAACAGTTCTATATACGTATAAAATATAAGAGATGTACTTTATATTAGATTTTTCAAATTTTATTTTCGTTGAACTTTGACACTTTACATATGATATAATTCCATCTATGATCCGTATCTAATAGAATCTTAATATACTCATTATGAATTTTGAAACGGTACAAACTTATAATTTTACGTTAGGTCCCTATCCTACACCACTTTTAAATAAATAATATTTGTATGATAAATTATTCCAAACAAAATTTTCAATAACTACATGACCTTTCATCACTTTAATCAACAAATTTAGACATCATCATCTTTCCATCTACATTCAGACATCATCATCTTTCCACTAAACTTCTCTTTCATTAAAAGAAACCTTGAACTATTTGACATTAGCCCAAGATCGAAGAAACGCGCACAAACGTAATATTTATGTCTTCCACGAAATCAATACAATAAAAAATCGGCATTTTTGGCCCTTAATGAGGAGCAAATCCGGAGTCAGTTATACTGAATATCATGGACAAAGTCACAAAACGCACCCCCCTAAGTTTCACCCTGCACGCAACTATAATACCTTTTTTCCCTCAATTCCGAAAACGGTACAAACTTGTAAGCTTTTCAGTTTAGCTAGAGTTTGGTCTCACACGCCTTGACCACTAGTATAAATACACAATCCCATTCGAAGTGTGCTCTCCACACGCCAACTTACAAGCTAATTAATTAAACACATTTCATTTCCCAATGGCAACCCTTGCACAATCACTTGACCTAGAGGCAGCTTCGGGCAGCTCCGACCGGGCCCAGTGGCTGCGGGCAGCCGTCCTCGGGGCCAACGACGGCCTCCTCTCCACGGCCGCCCTCATGATTGGAGTCGGCTCCGTCGACAAAGATGCCAAAGCGATGATCCTCGTCGGAGTGGCGGGCCTCCTTGCCGGAGCCTTTAGTATGGCGATGGGGGAGTTCGTCTCGGTCTACTCGCAGTACGACATTGAGTTGTCGCAACTCGTGAGGGAAATCGACTGTGTGACTGATGGGTCCCGCTTCGAGGAGAAGAAGCGGGGCCTTCCGAGCCCGTTTCGGGCGGCGGTGGCGTCCGCCGTGTCGTTCGCGGTGGGGGCTTCCGTTCCCCTGCTGGTGGCAGCTTTTATTGGGAGGTATGAGGTGAGGGTGGGGGTCGTGGTGGGGACCGTGAGCGTCTTGTTGGCGGGGTTCGGGTGGATGGCGGCGGTGCTGGGGCGGGCGACGTCCCGGGTGAGGTTGGCGGTGAGGGTGTTGGTGGGTGGGTGGGTGGCCATGGGGGTCACCTTTGGACTCACCAAGCTTGTGGGGTCATCTATTGGGGTGTAGATTCATGATACGTATGATATCGGTCGATACATATCTATATAAATATTGGATATAATGTATATGCATTATCGATCTCATGTAATAACACCCTAAGTTATAAACATGAGTTTTGAGTTGGCAAGTTGTGACCTGGGGTGATGCAAAATCAGACATAATTGAGCTATATATATTTTTATGAAGGCTGCAAGGCAATAGTAATGTTTGTTAACTAAGGGTTTTTGTAGGGTGTGTAAATAAATGATTTTTTGTTTATAAAGTGTTTTTATTGAATAAGTAGGATTTAAAATTTAAAATTTGGGTGTTATGAGAATTTGTAAAATTTAAAGATAAATACTTTTTACAAATAAACTCTTTATAACCTATTTGTCAAACATAGCCTAACATAATGTACGTACGTACATACTATATTTTTGAGTTGGTAAGTTGTGACTTGGGGTGGTGCTTATATGTACTGGCGTATCATATTTTTGTACCACAAAATTAACGGAATCGGTGACGATAGATCTTCCAGAAACCTGATCAGCGAATTAGATCTGTAAGAAAAAACGATAAAATGGCAGGACTTTTCTCTCCGGAGGACCCTCTAACGCTCAAGTCAAACAAAATATAATTGTAGTGAATTCCACCAATAGTGGTTAGGGTTATCTTGAAAGAGAGAAAAATGAGAAAAATATAGAAACATGAGGAATTATACCTCCTTAATGAGTCTATCTTTAATTACACATCATTCTTTATCATTAAAGGGAAACTAGTTACATGTGTGTCTGTGCTACGCACGGGTCCGTAACATGTTTAATTCAATTTTTTTTATAATTAGATTAGTTTACATTTTTTAAAATATTACCCTTTTGTAAAAGTCCAAGTTCAAGCTTCTTAATGAGTCTATCCTTAATAACCCATCATTCTTTATCATTAAAGGGAAACTAGTTATATGTGTGCTCGTGCTACGCACGAGTCCGTAACATGTTTAATTCAATTTTATCTATAATTAGATTAGTTTACATTTTTTAAAATATTAGTATACTTTATACAATTTATACCATTAAATTTATCGAAATTTACGATCGGTTTTTAAATAGCAATATGATATGTATAATGTATTCCATTATACTTTATTAAATATTATGTTATTAATGTAATCTGGGATGAAACAAAATTACTTTTTGAACTTTATAACAAAAGTTTTATAATTATATCTCATATCAAATTTATATAGAAATAGTTTAAACATTCACTATTTAGGTGTTATTTCAAGTGGATACATTGAGTTAATACTAAACCAAAGTGTTGATTTATTTTGATTTTTGTTCTCCTCATTTTACATGTATGTCGAAGGATATTTGTTGGATTCCAACTCATCTAAAACATATTGATAAAAAATTATATTTAAATGTGATCATTGATAAATAAAGGGTTGAAAAAGAGTTTTAGAAAAAAAATTAATTAAATGCATTTATTAAGATAGAAGATTAGAGGGAATTGGTTATATGTAAAATAGATTTAAATGTAAAATAGAGGAAATTGTGTAAAAGAGAGGTCATTAATTGTGACAATATGTCAACTTTTATATATAGATAGATTAACTAGTTGATTTACTCGTGCCTTGCACGGAGCTTTTTTAAATATATTTTATTTTATTTTTAAGTATGAATTAATTATTCAATTTAATTCATTGATATTAAAGAAATACCTTTAAATAATAAGAACTATTGTATATCAACAAAAATATAATATGAACTTCATGTAGAGTTTGGTTCCGGTGCGGACGTGCGGACATGCACTTTAGGGTCTTAAATATGCACTTTAACGTCTTAAATGTGCACTTTTGCAAAAAAAATGATTTTTTTCCCAAGCATTTTTCTAATTTTTTGCAAAAGTGCACATTTAAGACGTTAAAGTATACATTTAAGACCCTAAAATGCATGTCCGCACGTCCGTACCGTAAGAATCGTCCGCACCGGAACCTTACTCACTTTGAGTATTGCACATTAATTGTCAAATTATAGGCACCTATCTATCTATCTATGATATTGTAAAAGAAAATTAAATTCTATAGGATTGATGAGGGATCACCTAGCTCACCACCAAAGTCACCTACACTAGAAGATGGAGTTAGCCCCACATTCAATGTAGCCGACCTCACGCCATATATCTCCATGGACGTGCTTGATTCGAGGTCGAATCCTTTCCAAGAAGGGGAGAATGATGCGGGAGCATCCGAGGCTTCACCCAAGACGTACACAAAGAAAGATGGCCAACTCACAAGGGTTCGAGCCAAGCCATTCAGGAAGAAGATGGTCCACTCACAAAGAGCTCGAGCCAAGCGTATGCAAGAGGAACTCGAGAACTTGGTTAGCCTCTATGCCTCAAGGGAGCCCACCCTCGTCGAGGACTTCACCGAATCAATACTAAGGACCTTGGTGACCTTCCGAGCCGAGCCAAGCGCGGGAAAATGGCGACCACAAGAGTTGAGAGCCAAGACCCTGACTCGGCCCACACAACTCGGCCGGGTCCAAGCCGAGTTGTATCCAGTTAAGACGACGTGTCCTGACTCGGCCCCAAACTCGGCCACCCTGTCTGACTCGGCCCACCAAACTCGGCCGGGTCCAGGCCGAGTTTGCTCCAGTTGTTGTCCTTTGTTCCGGGATTTGATTGGCTTCTTGTGGGGGCCACTTAGGGACTTTCTTCCTTGTTCTTTTAAGTGTATTTTAAGACTATTTCAAGTGCCTTTTGTGTGGGCCTTTGTGGGTTTGTTTGGCCTTTGTCTTAGGGTAGTATATAAGGCCACTTTGTTGTCTTCTTTAACAACTTTGATGAATTGAAAATGTTGCTTTGAGCACATGAGTTTGAGAGCTCTCATGGGAGAGGCTTCCCTTGGTTGATTCGATCTTGCTTGGTTTGACTTGCTTGTGTCAATCTCCTCCATAAGGTTGGTGCTCGTAGGCGTCCACAAGCCTTCTCCTCGTGCTCCTTGGATTCGTCCATTGTTGTGTGAGGTTGTAGAAGGAAGGGTTGGTTGATATTTGGTTTTGGTTCTTGGGAGACATCTTAGGGCTCCAAGGGTCTTGCCTCTATTCAATTCAGTTCTTTCTATATCCCTTTTGTTTATCTTTGTTTATTTTTCATTTGCTAACTTCCATTGTTGTTGCTTCTCTTTGTGCTTCATCTTCCATCTTCCTTTGAGTCACTTGGCGTCAAGATCGGGCCACCCACGGCTAATCCCCGCATCAAGGATATTTTCTTTCATCATGTTATCAGTCCAGTCAAACCTCTAACGTTCATTTTACCACTTTTATAGAAATTGTAACAAATGGATCAATTAAGGTATATACGCAATTGTTTTACTACCAAATTATAATTTATAGTTTTGTTTTATTTTTTCTGAATCTAAAAGTTAATTTTCCTTAATCAAAGCTTGATATCAGACTTATGATATTGTAAAAGAAAATTAAATTCTATAGGATATTTTCTTTCATCATGTTATCAGTCCAGTCAAACCTCTAACGTTCATTTTACCACTTTTATAGAAATTGTAACAAATGGATCAATTAAGGTATATACGCAATAGTTTCACTACCAAATTATAATTTATAGTTTTTTTTTATTTTTTCTGAATCTAAAAGTTAATTTTCCTTAATCAAAGCTTGATATCAATTATGTCATATAAACTAACCGCAAATACCAAATAATAAATGACCACAACAAAATATGTTCAATTTTTAAGGAAAGTTCAATATACTATATAATTACTTAATCTGAACCTCCTAAGACTATATGTCCCTTCAAAAATACGCACCTTTACTATATGCTACGTGTCTTCACCTCCTTTTGACACGCCAATTATTTTTTGTTGGTTTTTTAAATTTCCTTCTTAATAGATTTGTTTACAATTTGGGAGTAAAATTATTAATATGTGATTCTTGTAATGGTATTTGTTATGTTTACTTTAGTAATCAATAAGACTAAATGTATAAGTTTAGTTGATAAAAAAAATTATAAACGTTTAATCAAGGTAATAAAATATCTGCACATTAAAATTTAGATCAATAATTGAATCTTTATTATATATTCAAGATAGCTATCATGAGGCACTTAAAAAATTAAATTCTTGCTAAAAGGATTGACAAATGTATTATATATATAATAAGAATTAAATATAAATATGTGAATTTGTAGGAAAAGAAAATAATATAAATTAAGAATTTTATATAATTGATTACTAATACGAAGTTTATCAATATTAAAACCATATTATTAGAAAGTATATTACTTCATAACATGGTGAAGGAGGAGCAATTTACTTACCAACAATTTTATATACGTATAAAATATAAGAGATGTACTTTATATTAGATTTTTCAATTTTTATTTTCGTTGAACTTTGGCACTTTACATATTATATAATTCCATCTATGATCTGTATCTAATAGAATCTTAATATGTTCATTATGAATTTTGAAACGGTACAAACTTATAATTTTACGTTAGGTCCCTATCCTACACCACTTTTAAATAAATAATATTTGTATGATAAATTATTCCAAACAAAAATTTCAAGAGGAACTCGAGAACTTGGTTAGCCTCCATGCCTCAAGGGAGCCCACCCTCGTCGAGGACTTCACCGAATCAATACTAAGGACCTTGGTGACCTTCCGAGCCGAGCCAACCGCGGGAAAATGGCGACCATAAGAGTTGAGAGCCAAGACCTTGACTCGGCCCACACAACTCGGCCGGGTCCAAGCCGAGTTGTATCCAGTTAAGACGACGTGTCCTGACTCGGCCCCAAACTCGGCCACCCTGTCTGACTCGGCCCACCAAACTCGGCCGGGTCCAGGCCGAGTTTGCTCCAGTTGTTGTCCTTTGTTCCGGGATTTGATTGGCTTCTTGTGGGGCCACTTAGGGACTTTCTTCCTTGTTCTTTTAAGTGTATTTTAAGACTATTTTAAGTGCCTTTTGTGTGGGCCTTTGTGGGTTTGTTTGGCCTTTGTCTTAGGGTAGTATATAAGGCCACTTTGTTGTCTTCTTTAACAACTTTGATGAAATGAAAATGTTGCTTTGAGCACATGAGTTTGAGAGCTCTCATGGGAGAGGCTTCCCTTGGTTGATTCGATCTTGCTTGGTTTGACTTGATTGTGTCAATCTCCTCCATAAGGTTGGTGCTCGTAGGCGTCCACAAGCCTCCTCCTCGTGCTCCTTGGATTCGTCCATTGTTGTGTGAGGTTGTAGAAGGAAGGGTTGGTTGATATTTGGTTTTGGTTCTTGGGAGACATCTTAGGGCTCCAAGGGTCTTGCCTCTATTCAATTCGGTTCTTTCTATATCCCTTTTGTTTATCTTTGTTTATTTTTCATTTGCTAACTTCCATTGTTGTTGCTTCTCTTTGTGCTTCATCTTCCATCTTCCTTTGAGTCACTTGGCATCAAGATCGGGCCACCCGCGGCTAATCCCCGCATCAAGGATATTTTCTTTCATCATGTTATCAGTCCAGTCAAACCTCTAACGTTCATTTTACCACTTTTATAGAAATTGTAACAAATGGATCAATTAAGGTATATACGCAATCGTTTTACTACCAAATTATAATTTATAGTTTTGTTTTATTTTTTCTAAATCTAAAAGTTAATTTTCCTTAATCAAAGCTTGATATCAGACTTATGATATTGTAAAAGAAAATTAAATTCTATAGGATATTTTATTTCATCATGTTATCAGTCCAGTCAAACCTCTAACGTTCATTTTACCACTTTTATAGAAATTGTAACAAATGGATCAATTAAGGTATATACGCAATAGTTTCACTACCAAATTATAATTTATAGTTTTGTATTATTTTTTCTGAATCTAAAAGTTAATTTTCCTTAATCAAAGTTTGATATCAATTATGTCTTATAAACTAACCGCAAATACCAAATAATAAATGACCACAACAAAATATGTTCAATTTTTAAGGAAAGTTCAATATACTATATAATTACTTAATCTGAACCTCCTAAGACTATATGTCTCTTCAAAAATATGCACCTTTACTATATGCTACGTGTCTTCACCTCCTTTTGACACGCCAATTATTTTTTGTTGGTTTTTTAAATTTCCTTCTTAATAGATTTGTTTACAATTTGGGAGTAAAATTATTAATATGTGATTCTTGTAATGGTATTTGTTATTTTTACTTTATTAATCAATAAGACTAAATGTATAAGTTTAGTTGATAAAAAAAAATTATAAACGTTTAATCAAGGTAATAAAATATCTGCACATTAAAATTTAGATCAATAATTGAATCTTTATTATATATTCAAGATAGCTATCATGAGGCACTTAAAAATTAAATTCTTGCTAAAAGGATTGACAAATGTATTATATATATAATAAGAATTAAAGATAAATATGTGAATTTGTAGGAAAAGAAAATAATATAAATTAAGAATTTTATATAATTGATTACTAATACGAAGTTTATCAATATTAAAACCATATTATTAGAAAGTATATTACTTCATAACATGGTGAAGGAGGAGCAATTTACTTACCAACAATTCTATATACGTATAAAATATAAGAGATGTACTTTATATTAGATTTTTCAATTTTTATTTTCGTTGAACTTTGGCACTTTACATATTATATAATTCCATCTATGATCTGTATCTAATAGAATCTTAATATGTTCATTATGAATTTTGAAACAGTACAAACTTATAATTTTACGTTAGGTCCCTATCCTACACCACTTTTAAATAAATAATATTTGTATGATAAATTATTCCAAACAAAAATTTCAATAACTACATGACCTTTCATCACTTTAATCAACAAATATATTAGTTAGTATGAAAATGTATACATATTGTGTATTATATATTGAAAAAAAGTTAAGTTCATATCATATAATGATAATAATAAAATAGATTTAGAAAACTACAACATTGCAAATATAAGATACTATTATAGAAAGTGTATAACATGATTGTGTGCACATTATTTACCTCTTTGAGAATGATTGATAGGTTCATTATTTGAATTAATCATTCGTCTTAACATAATTCATATTAATCTTTCATACTTTGATGGAATGTAAAAGGGCAGACCACTAATTTAAAGTGGCTAAAAAACCCTTATTAATTGAAACAAATCAAAGTATAGATTATATCATATGTTTTATTTCTTACTGATTTAAATCGATGGTTAGAAGCTGAATTTCCACCGTTGCAATTTTTCTGTAAATACTTTTTGATTGAGATGAATACGTTTATTTTATATGCAATATAAGTATATGAGAGTAATTTGGGTCAAATTAATAATTTATGAGAGCAATTGAAGATATTGGAATTATACTGGAAAGTGGTTTCACCGATTCCAAATTCTTTTTAGTTTTTTTAATGGAGATTAATGTTGCTGCTTCTTTTTATTTGGAATGGAAAAATTTAGTAATTCTTAGAACGACAATACACTCATAAATAAATATTTGTTTAATAAAAGGTAAATTTTGTCAAGGTAAAATTTTGCTCTCGTTAAAATAAAGATACTTACTTATTAAATGGACATTAATAGTTAAATAGTCTACTCTATATGTCACCGATATAGCTAAGGAATGTGAGATTTAATTTGGTCAACTTAATTTATTTTTAAATCATTATGACTTATTTACTTTACAATTTTGCTAGTCAAATATTATAATACACAGATGATATTTTGTTTGATAAATGAGAAAATTGGGCATTTAAATCAATGTAATACGTTAGGAAAGTAGGGAAGGTAATATCAATTATTTAGGTTTAGTATTTGGTATAACTTGTACTCACGATTACATTATTTTTTATTCTTACATTATATAGTAGGTTTGGAATAAAATTAGGAAAGAAAAATATAAGGAATGGACCATGTAGATATATCATATAAACTATTAAGTCATTAATTAGGTAAGAAATATATAGTTTTGTAAGGTTGAAAATTGGGCTTTAATTTGTATAAAAGTAAAAGGGCAAATTAGTAAATGAGCAAATAAATTTGATGACTTGTCATATCTTTTTTTTTTTTTTTTTTGCTGCAGGCTAGAATTGGGTCTCCATCCTAAATGGATGGCAGACCCAGATCATCCTTACGGATAATCCGAAAAAACTCCAGCGCTGCAACGCAGGCTGGTGAGGAGAAAGACTCATTTCGAAACGTCCTGATAATAGCATCAGATATGAGAGAACCTTGAATATAGGGCAACGCAGCCCGAATCCAATCTAAGTTCAATTCATTGGAAGCTAGGCAATCAGCTGCGGCGTTTGCTTCCCGATAGGTATGGAAAACTTGGAAGGAATGAAATTTATTAAGGAGGTGTTGAATATCTTCAATAATCGTTCGTATTTTCCAAGGAATTTTCCAAACTCTCTTAATGACATTAATAACTGTTAGATTATCGCCTTCAAGGATAATATTCTTAATCTTGTAGCGAATTGCAACTTGGATTGCCTTTAATGCAGCTAAAGCCTCGGTTTTTAGAATGTTAATGTGTCCAATATCATCACTTCCGATGAAAAGAATCTTACCATCCGAATCTCTACAAATATAGCCTATTGATGATTGTGATGGTTTAACAGATCCATCAAAATTGATCTTACACCAGTCTTGTGGAGGATGTTTCCAAGTTCGGTTATGAAGCAGTCGTCGATTTCTTTTTCTTGTTCCCTTAGTTTGATCTTGTTGTGTTATAGCAGTTTTCCAATTATTAAATTGAAGATATGCTTGTTCAGCTATCTGTTTCGGAGGTGTTGGTTTATTTTGAAAAATCATATTATTTCTGGCCGTCCAAATGTTATTCCAAAGGAAGATAAGAGTTTTGACGTTTTGCTGTTGAGTAGATTGGTTGATCAAATTTGTAAGATCTTGTATAAAATCAGCAATACCAAGCGTGGTGATGTTTTGTCCTGCAATGGTATTGAAATGTTGTATAGCTTGGCTAGTATGTATGCACTCGAAGAATAGATGTTCTCGTGTTTCTGACATTGAGCCGCAAATTGCGCACTGATCTGTCATCCTATGGTAATATTTGTTCAAGCGTTCCGTTGTGGGAAGTGAATCGGAGACGGCTTTCCAAATGAAGTTTTGTAGCCTAGGCGGAATATCTTGTTTCCAAATCCATTGAAATAAATCTGTATTTGCAGTGTGAGTTGTGGTTAAAGATAAATTTCTTGCCGAAGAAGTTGTGAACATGCCAGTGGCAGTTGGAGTCCAAACAATCCTGTCTTCAGTTTGATGAATTGGGATATGAATGTTGAGTATGTGTGGTATAATATGAGGTGGGAGTTTTTGTTGTAATGCTACTGTGTCCTATGATCCATCTGGTGTTATGTATTGCTCTACTTTTTCTTGTTGAAGTTGCTGTTTGTATGTGGGTAGTTGTGAGAGAAGGATGTTTGGAATCCATTTATCTGTCCAAAAATAAATTGACTTCCCATTTCCCACTTCCCATGATATCGCTTTCTGGAAGGTGTTTCGGAGGTGTAAGAGACGACCAAATTGCCAAGATTTTGGTTTTTTATTATCCAATGTTAAAATATTATCCTCTTGTAGGTATTTTTCTGTTATTATTCGTACCCAAATGTTATCTTTATTTGTGAGGAGCTTCCATAATAATTTCATTTGTAAGGCGTTGTTAAGATCTTCAGCTTTATGTAAACCCAGACCCCCTGAAATTTAGGTTTGCAAATGTTATCACAGGATAAGAGTGGTATATACTTCTTGTTAGTTTTATTCCAGAAAAATTGTTTATTAATATCATCAATTTGTTTGCATATTCCTTTTGGGAGCGAAAAACATTACATTAAATAATTTGTTTTGGATAATAAATTTGATTGAATCAAAATAGCCCTGCCTGCTTGAGATATGGAGTTTGCTTTCCACTTAGATAATTGTTTCTGCATACTATGTATTGCGTAATCAAAGCACTCATTCTTAACTCTGCCACAAACGATAGGAATGCCCAAATATTTTTCCATTGAGTTTGTAATTTGGAGATTTAAAAGGGATGCTAACTGTTGTTTCTTATTCCTATCTATATTGGCTGAGGTTTGGAACGAACTCTTATGATAATTAATTGTTAATCCAGAAATTTTGGAGAATTTTTGGAGCATGCGTTTAATGTAGAGCATATTTGTTGTTGAAGCGTTTGCAAAAATAAGAGTGTCATCAACAAAACATAAGAATGGGATTCGAGTTCCATGAGTAGATAATTGAATTCCTACTTTAGGGAATCGTTGAAGTGCTTGATGTTGTAATATCCGGGTTAGGTATTCTATTGCAAGAATGAAAATAAAGGGAGCAATAGGATCACCTTGCCTAAGACCACATTTGGGCTTAAACGTTGGCTCTGGTTCATTATTGACTAGAACTGAGAATGAAGAAGATGAAATACAGGTCATTAGTAACGAAATCCATTTGTGATGGAATCCAAATTTTTGTAAGATTTGAACTATAAAGGGCCATTGCAATTTATCATATGATTTTTTCATATCCAGTTTTAAAGCCATCCATCATGACTTGTTATATCTTAATGGATGACAAATATGAGAGATATAAGAAGGGCTTTAGTAATAATATATAGAATATAGATAGATAGATAGATAGATAACATTATTTTATAGGTAGTACATTTTTATACATATGCATGTTTTCCACAGTTGCACTTGCCTATGCAATTCAGCTCTTAACTTTTCTTGTGTCCGTATGAGGCATTGAGCCATTATAATGGGAGAAGAGAGATTTCATGCTTATTAAATTTTGTGTGTGTTGAAGATGGGGATATACTGAACCCATAAATTGGGCTTTTTCATTACATCTAGGTTGTCAATCGGGCCTTCTGTTGGATCAGACCAATGTATTTAGGCTCTTAATGGGCCGATAACCGGTAGATTGGGTTAACTATTTTCTTCTTCTCTCATCTTTGTTTCCTTTACCTTTGAATCCTGTAGTCACACTCACATCTTAATTTGGACTGTGTTATGTGGTTGGATTGTTGTTGCAATTTTGAAGCTATAAGAGGTATTCGAATCTATTTATACAAATTCTCCACAGATTTTTTCCGAACAAAAAACGGGTTAATAATTAATCAGGATACCAGTCCATAGCCATCAAAGTACCCTATCTTCGTCACCATTGCTATCCCCCTCCCTCGCCCGTGACAAATACTTCCATCCGTACCATTAATTTGCGCTGCTGCTTTTTTTAGCATCAAATTTACTCCATCATTTATGCTTTTTTTAGGAGGAATATATACAACCAAACTTATCAACAATTCGGCGCCTACAAACTTTATAGTATAAATTGTTTTCGAACATCCCTTTATACAATAAAGCATTTAGGAGCTTTCGAAGGTTGCATAATTGCATTGCATATATGTGGCATGCCAACACGGGGTTTTCATTTCGGTTTAAGACTTTTACAATCAACATGAATCTCTCCTTCTTCTTTTTTCTGGTAAGAGTTGACATATATATCTTTTTTATCGCATAATATCTAATGCTACAACCAAATAATATATATATATATATATTATAATACGATGAAAAGCGAAACAAACTTGATTTTGGTATCCATAGCCTAATCACTAACGCAACTAGCTAGCCTTCATTTTTTTCTTTATTTAGTTCATGCAACAAGTTGATATCTTTTTTCGACAAAGACTTATATTTAGCATTTGTGCATATTAATTGTTTGTGGCTAATGCTTCATTTCATCACAGGCTGTAGGCCGGCTTACGATACGGTTAAATTTTATTCTAGCGCGTGATATCTCTATATATTAAAGTTGATAGTTCTTGACAAAATATCGGACCACTTAACACTTTTTTTTTTCAATTGATATGTGTCGTTTTATATTTAAATTTTATCTATGGAAGTTCACTATCCCACTATCTAGTTTATGTTTTTTTTTTTAAAAATATCTTAGATAAATTAACTATCTTTCCCTTAAAATGATAAATTATATATCTATGCTAACTACGTAAAAAATCAAATCATACTTTGGTTATGTTATTTTTATTGTTTGTGCAATCCATAAAAAAAATCCATAAAATTGTTTATACCTTTTATTTATCTTATCACATACGACTGATTATTATTTTCAATATTAATTTTGTCGTGGCATAATATAACATGATCTTAATAAAAAAATATTCGTGCATGTCACTAGGTTTACTATATTACGTAAGAAAGGGTGAAGTGTATAAGTTCATCTTGTGCCACCTGCCGTTTTTCAGAAAATGGGCTTTTAAGCCCACTAAAAACGGGCCAAGCCTATCTCCGTCAACCTCACGAGAAAGAATCCCGAATATTTAGTTTAGTATGAAAGGTTGAAAAAAGCAATGGCGCAGAACATGCCTTCCATCTTATTAGTGGAGCAAGTGCCAAGAACCATCACCCATGCCAATGGGCGTTCACCTAAATCATTTCCCATTTTCACACATCTATTTTTGTTTTAAATCACAAGGCCCCACCACCACCGCCACCGTCACTTCCACCACTCCGACACCCACCCCATGACAAATCTCCACGTAAATTGTTTTTTGTTTTCTAATTCTAAAAAAATTGAGCGATTAATCTTTGAATTTTACTTGGAGCAGAATTGGTGCTGTGTTGCGTTGCTGATAATTTTTGTTTTAGTTGTGGATCAGGTTCGCAAACCCATCCCATTATCTCCTAAAAACAACAACTTCTTGTGAACCACATTTGTCTTGCATATAAATTATAGGTTTCATGTACTGAACTAGCTCGTATCTTCGTATACGTAAAAAGATGTGTCACCGTCGTTTTTCTAAAATTTTGATTTGCCAAATCTTCTTCGTTATCAAACATCTAATTATAATTGTAATTTATAGGGTCCGTACTTAGATAACTAGATGGACGTTTTTAACTAAATTTCAAAAAATATCGTTAGGGTGACGGAAGTAATTTCCGCTGATTGTGAATTTGTTTACTGTTTCAGTTGGGTTGGACTCTTTTTTTTTTGAGCCGAGGTTGGACTCTTTTGATAGAGAGGGAGGAAAAGTTATCATTATACGGAGTAGTAAATTAAATAATTAAAACAGTCGGGCCAATGAGAGATTGACACGTGCCCCTAATTCTCCTGCTAATCTCAACTATACAGCAGCGTTAAAGCTACGTATAGATTGCGTAGTATCCCATGCTCTATTTATACGCCTCTTTCTCGCTCCTTCGTTGCCCTACACCCATCCAACCTGAGAGAGAGAGAGAGAGAGAGAGAGAGAGAAGGACGCCATTTTTGTTCGCTTTTTGTGAAGGCCTCGATCTCTCTCCCTCTGTCTTCGTATAGCGATTTGGCTGCAATGGCGGATTGCGAAGCTTTTCCGCTCCGTAATGACTTCGCTGAGGATGATCCACGCCTCCCTATCAAGTACCAGCCGCCGGAATCTCCTCTGGCGGCCTCCGGAAAGACGACGCCGGCGCCGAATGTGAAATCGAAGCCTCCTCGTGTTGCTTCGCTTGATGTCTTCCGTGGTCTATGCGTCTTTGTGAGTTTCCCTCTCTTTCTTGCTTCTTTATGTCTTTATGTAGTTTTGCAAATGTGGTCCTGCGTTTGTTGATCCTTGCATCAAACGTTTCTGATTATGGATTGCATTAGAGATATGAATGTTCTATTCGTGTTTGTTTTCCTTAATAAGTCCTTTGATCTGATTCCCGCTCTTCCAAAACTGGTAATTTAATGCCATCTCTGGTGTTTTCGTCCGTTAGCCCTTCGGAGATCATGATTATTTGCGAAATCAAATAGTAAGACTTTTTTTTATCTGTGCATTTCCTGATTTGTGCTTGCTTATAGAATTATTGATTCTTGGATTACAAATTTACATCCTAATTGATTTAAGGCCTAGGTATATTTTCCTTGTATTGTCAGGCTCCTGCATTAATTTTGATTAAGTTATTTACTTTTGCAAAAAAGGTGAGTTTTTTTATTAAGTTGAAAATGAAAGTGCTTCCTATTGATTAGCCACATGAAGTCATTGACTTGATCTAGATGGAAAGCTGAAAAGTTAGTGTGTGGGGTTAGGTTCAAAGGGTCGGAACTGGAGGGAAGGGCATGTCCTTTGAAGATAAGATTGGACATTAGTATGTATTTGTTCGCAAGGGCAGTTACAGAGGCAAAAAAAAGTGTACTTTTTATTATAGAACTCAGCAGAAAAAAGAACGCCAGCATTTATTAATTCTTTCAGATGGGAATTTGTGAGTGAAACAGCTTTATGTTCTCACCATGGAGAACGAGTTTGCAGGTTCGGTTTTTATGAAAATGACTACTTTCAATAAATTAGGCTAATTTGAGATCCTATATCACTTATACACCTACCATGCAATGGGTCCAAAACTGGAATTGTTCAAGGAACTGCCAATCTGAACTATGTCCTGAACAAGTTTGCTCTTTTCCATGAGCTTTAAGAGGGGTAAAATTGATGGTAATTTTTTTGCAAAACGAGTTATCAATCTCTTTCTTCTCATTCATTTCCTCTGGATTTCTTCGGATTAGTTGTGGAAGTCTTAAGGGCCCCTTGAGTAGCAGAACATACTTGATATAGACTCGATACATTTTTTTCCCCTTTCAAACTTGCTGTTTCCTTCTCAGCTGCACTTACTACTTATTAGCCTTGATTCCTCATTTCCATGATTATTGAACTCATATGCACTTCATCACCTCCATGGGCTCTAAATCTCTAATCCATTTTCAACTGCTTTCTAATTGAGAATTATAGTGTCTAGTTGGGTGGCAATTGTTTGCATACATAGAAGTGCACTCTTTGGTTGGCAAGAAGTTGCTCGTTCTTTTGGGTATTTTTCTCAGGGATTTAATTCTAGGGAAACAGAAACGTATTGGCATCATCAAATGGATTTGATATTACTTCAAGCTATAGTTCTTTTCGTTTGTTGGTACTAATCATAACGTAATGATATTTCAATCAGGATGTTTTTGTGTTTAGCCATATGATAAGTTAAAACATGTAAATAAATAGTTTAATAGGCCTGTTCTTATACTTTCTTTCTCTTTGACAATAGCATTTTTTTTATTAACCTTCTTGATCTCATGTCGTAGCTCATGATCCTTGTTGATTATGGAGGTGCAATTTTTCCAACTATTGCACATTCTCCCTGGAATGGTGTTCATTTGGCAGATTTTGTGATGCCATTCTTTCTTTTTGTAGCTGGAATTGCTCTCGCAATTGTTTACAAGGTACTTTGGGAATCTATAGCACAGTCAAAACATCAATCTATATGATTTTTTAAATAAGTCACCTTACTTCTTAACACTACTGATATGTATTTTCATTCAAACTCTTGACTTACATTTACATGCACTCTACAATTCCAGAAAATACCTGACATTGACAGAGTAGATGCTTCATGGAAGGCATTGACGAGAGCACTACATTTATTTATTCTTGGTGTTTTCCTTCAAGGTACTATTCTTTATCTCACCAACTCTCTCATATGTATGTTTTCTTCTAGATGCCGATTCATTAGATCCCTCCCCATAAAAAAGGGTGACGAAAACCCAGAAGAGATGAAGGAAATGGATCTTATGGATGTGCTTGTTTTTTAGTTGTTCTTTGTGTTGAGATGAAGTTAGAAAAGTTTATTTAGATTTTGTAAAAGGTCACTTAGCATAAGTAGAATTTTACTTCTGAAGAACTTAATCTATTTATTAAGCTTAGCAGATTTTTCTAATGTAAATACTATGATAACCAAAAGAGTAGGAAATTGGTGGATTTTTATTTTTGTATCTTTGTCTCATTGTTTAATGTTTCAACTTGCATCCCCTACTTGATTTACTAATATGAAATCCAACAGCAGAATTGTTGAAAATAATAGTTATTCATTATGGATTCATCAGGTGGCTATCTACATGGAGCTACATCATTGACGTATGGTGTTGACATTGAAAGAATGCGCTGGATGGGAATTCTGCAGGTAGCTATTGCTTTTGTTTATTTTTTCCTCAGTTCACCTCGGCCTTAGTTCACCTCGGCCAAGACATGTTACTATATCTATGTGATGTGCAAGTATTCGCCTTACGTTCACCTTTTATATGCAGAGGATATCTATCGCATATGCAGTTGCAGCATTGTGTGAAATTTGGCTTCCATGTAGAAGGTCGAAAAGAGTTGGTTTCTTTAGAAGTTACAACTTGCAGTGGTAAGATATTGTCTTTTTTTGTGTGTGCTAATGATTGATTTGGGTGTAATGGTTGACTATTTGTGGTTTGGTTTTGGTCATCTTTTTCTTGTCTGATTCTCTCTCTCTCTCTCTCTCTCCCTCTCTCTCTCACACACACACACACACACACTCAAATTTACTCGAACTTATATTTTTCAAAGCAGTTGGATAAATTAAAGAATGTCTTATCTGCTGCATCTTGAACTTGTCTTGTTTGCTGTTGATTCATATCCTTCTCAATTGACTAATTTGTCTACTTAAATGTATTTTTCTATTCAGGTCTCTTGTAATTATCTTGTCTTCAATATATTTTGGGCTATTGTATGGTCTACGTGTTCCTGACTGGGAATTCAGTGCATCAGACTCAGCGTCGTCTCTGATTTCATCAAACGAGAGCTATGTGTACAAGGTAAGAGCTTTGTTTTTTCCCTTTATCTCTGCCTTTTTTAATCATTAGTTTTATTTGCTTAATTTTAATATCAAAATCAGAAATATAAGAAAAGGTGATATGAACTATGTATTATGGTCTAGTTAAGTTAAAATGGTTAGGATTAAGCTCTACAAATTTTAAAGATAGGAGGTTTAACAAGAATAGTATTCATGAAAAATACTTTATAGTTTATTCTAGGTGTTCATTTTGGGCTTTCACCTGCCTTCTACTTCTGGACTCTATTATAGATCATGCCATATTGTGGTATCATGGTATGTAGAATATCAGATTTTCTTATATTACTCTAACTGGTGGGTGCTATAATGTTTTCTTATCTGGAGTCTTAATATTTGTATGTGTTATATGTTTTGCAGGTGAAATGTGATGTAAGAGGTGATCTTGGACCTGCTTGCAACTCAGCAGCAATGATTGATCGTTATGTCCTCGGCATCAGTCATCTGTATGCAAAGCCTGTTTACAGGAATTTGAAGGTATATCAAGTTTGACAAATCAGTTGGCTTAGCAGATGTCTTGAAACCTACTGATCTCTCTTTTTATTTCTCTCTTTTTTTTTCTTCTCAGGAATGCAATAAGTTTAGTGATGGAAAAGTTCCCGAGAGTTCACCTTCATGGTGTCATGCCCCTTTTGACCCAGAAGGCCTTTTGGGGTAAGCTTTCACTGTCTGCAGTTTCAATTATCTTCTGCTTATGGTTGGTTTAAATCTGCATGGGTCAAGACTTCTATCATTAATTTGTGAGACTTATCATGGCATATTGACAAGAGATCAGTAATTGGCTTGATCTGTGGTTCAGTGCCCATAGTATTCCTGGGTTTTCTCTACACCCTTCTATCATTATTTTGTCCTGCTTCTTGTTAACCTCTCCAGTCTCACTCACTCATACCTATAGAATTAAACTATGACCAACCTATCAATCTAGCTTGATTTGCCTATGGCTCAAAGGTTTGTAACGCTTCTGGTTTTCCTCCATTTCTGAAAGGAAAACGACATTAGGAAATAGCTCCTCCTAGCAAACTAAAAATCAAAGAAGGCCAGTTTTGTAAAATTTCTTGAACAAATGCAGACCCAATATTATACTTGAGAGTTTCTCTTAGTAGTGCATAATTTTCTTCAAATGATTTGGCATTTCTCCTGGATCTGAACCTAACATATGGTATACCGTTACAGCTCTTTGACAGCTGCTATTACATGTATTATTGGGCTTCAGTTCGGTCATGTTCTCGTCCAATTTCAGGTCAGGATTCATGCTCATGTTTATATTGATCTACCATGCTTGCACTCATACTTCTGTGCACTTCTTTTACTTTCTTGGTTAATGGTAAGTTGAGTCTACTTTTAATAGTTGGTGCCAGTAGAAGAAAAAAACTTTCCTTCTTATTCCCTCAAATGAGTTACCTAGGATTGAGGGGGAGATATGACCAGTGAAACTTGAGTTTGTGTTTGATTCTTGGACCTACCAGCTTTCTAGTGTTCTGAAAAATAAGCCTTGTAAATCTAGTGAAAAATTTTACTTGCTGATGTGCTATTGTGCTGTACCATTCTCACTTATCAACTAAAGCATTTCAATCCACCATGTTTCATCAAGTGTTTACTTTGGTATATTGGTTACAACTTACAAGGTGATACTGATACTAATAATATATGTGATATAGGAGCACAAGGATCGGCTACGGAATTGGTCCATATTATCTGTGTCATGTTTAATCCTTGGGTTGTTTTTGGCCTTTGTGGGTATGTACTCAATTTCCTTCTAATTTTCTTTTCTTCTTTCTATATCATCTGTGTGCATTTCTTTCTAGAGAAAAGGAAAAGTGTTAGCATATAACTTGGAAAATGACCACCTTAACTATTGCAAATATTAAAGTGGGACTTGTTACGGCTGATGCAATTGGAGACATATAGTGAAAAAAAAATCAAAGCAGGAATCGAGCTCCAAAGGATATATATATATGGTCCATCGTTTTTGGGTTTCTGGGAAAAGGGAAAGAAAGTGAACTCTTATATTTTGATGGTTGCTACTCTTAAGCTCGTCTTGGACATTTTTTTAAGTTCTCTGCTCTTGGCTCAGCTAATATTGTGTATGGTTATTCACTCAGGTATTCCATTAAATAAATCACTCTATACAGTGAGCTACACATTGCTAACTTCTGGTACTGCTGGGATCACATTTTGTGCTTTGTACATATTGGTAAGTTGCAAAGCTGTACATAATGTTGCTTCTAGACTGAAGAAACAGCAGCACTCATCCTTTTTTTTCTTCACGGGAACAGGTGGATGTCTACGGCTATAGAAGAGTAACATACGTATTGGAGCGGATGGGAGTTCATTCTCTAAGCATATTTGTTCTAATAACCTCCAACATTGCAATAGTTGTGATTCAAGGATTCTACTTCAAAGACCCTTCAAATAACATTGTAAGTCCAAACACAGCCCTTCTATATTCGTCAGGCCTATCTATAGATATCTACCACAGCCAATCTTATGCCTTGACACTTTTCCTTTGTTCAACAGATTCACTGGATCATAAACTCATTTGTTCAGCAATGACCCTACTAACTCCAGTATATAGTTTTCGTTCCATGGTAAGACTCAGATTTCAGGTTACTTGCTCCTGTACAAATGGTCAATTCTATTTATAATTGAGTGAGCATGTTTTTCTATGCAGCTTCATACCCTTGGTGCGACCATCTGCATCATGACCACCGTATTTATCTTTCTTATAGGCTGCATTGATTCAGAGCCTGATCAGCAATGTAAATGCAGAGAGTAGGATCAGTTTACTGTCTATATATCGATATTTGTATTCCCGCACTCTAATTGAATTCATTCATGAACAAGGCTTGAGAACCTTGACCGCTGTACATATTGAACTTGGTAGAGAAATAGAGGGTCTTTTGTTGTGGATAAATTAAGCAAGTATTATTCCAATCTGCTACAGAATTTACAGCTGATATGTCCACTTCTTGATTTTGAAGGGAATATAATCATACTTTAGCTGTATGAGTATGATTATGCCATATATATATATATATTTCACTTAATGATTGATGAACACCTAAGATACATGATCATGACTTCAATGTTGTGAACGCAATTTTGTTTATTGTATCAGCAAAGCCAGCTGAGAACATTAGCCACCGCCTCAAACATGCTCTGTAATCTGCACGCACGTTAGTTTCTTGACTGATACCACTTCAGGCCCATGTTAATCCAATTATTGATTTAAACTGACAACCAAATGTTGGAATGGAATTCTGAGTTGGTACTTTCTGTTTTTTGTTTGATTATATTATCCTTACTCTTTTTTAAACCTTTGTGCAAAGTGTTCCAATTCATGGACTCATGAAATTACTGTATAATATAGCCAGCTCAACTGCTACAAACATGGTGGATATTCTGGAGTGAAGATTCTTTTCTTTCTTAGATTTTGATCAAATAGCGCATGATCTCTTTAGGATTTTGATGGAGACCTGAGATTAATAAGCTGGTCATGACTTAACTTCTGTTCTCAGCTTTGAGTTTTGATTATTGGACCTTTTAAAAGTCTTATTCTACCTACATATACCTGTAATTAGTGGACTTTAACTTTTGGGTTCAGGGACAGGGTAATAATAATTGATACGTTAGAGACTTATCTAGAGGTGTACAAAATCAGTTTTAAAACAGCATTTATAGTTGATGAGATTAAAGACAGGAGTAACAATAATGATAATGGCCTACCACTAAGCTAATCATAGACTTTGAGAACTAAAGACAATTTGTAACCTTTATCTTCTGCACCATTTATTTATTTTCCATTTCATTACTTTAAGATAAACTTTTAACTCCAGCCATGCAGTGGAAGCCCAATTTAAAATGGTAGGCATTAGCATGAATGACAAAGCATATTTTGAGGGATCACTCTTGCATATCATAATTAAAGGTAGACATGCATAATTAGCCAAGACAAAAAGGAAGTAAATAAAATTGGTTTGGTGACTTTGGTCCTTTCAGGAAAAGAAAAGTTGGATTAGTTGGTGGGTGGATATGAGAATTGAGAAGGGGGACTTGCAGGTGGGCCATGGTTGTTCTTTTCTATCCCCTACAGGCTACAGTAGACTCAGCCACAGCCAATCACTCTGTGGGACCCACGTCACCCACTCCACTTGTATTGAGCCTTTGTTGTAACGTTGAGCCGTATAAAAAGCGACGGCACGGCACGGCACGGCACTGCCAACGGCTAGTTGGCAAAAGTAGAAGATTCCTGAAACATCTAGACTCGACTCGTCCCATGGCGACCCTCACCAGTAGACCTGATTAAACACGGGTCTGGGCCGGATCCATTTTCTCGACCCGTTTAAGTGGGCCGGATCCGACCCGTTATTCGGGCCAGAACCCTTAACCGGGCCCGTCCGTAATTCCGGGCCGGGGCGGCTCAGTTGGTCATTCTCAAGTATTTTTTTATATTTTTTATTCTCCAAACTAATTATTTAATACTATTAATGAGAAAATGGTAAGTAATTTTAGGTTAAGTTTTTTTTATTATATATTTATATTAATTAAAAATAATATGCGGGCCGGGCGGCCGTACGGGCCTGAACCTGTAACCGGCCCCGGCCCGCTTACCCGCCCGGGCCGGGCCAAACGGCCCGTTCGGTCTAGAATCCTCGTCCAAGCCCATGTTATTTGTCGGGCGGGCCGGGCAGGCTAACCCGCATTTGCTCAGGTCTACTCACCAGTCGTTTTCCCGTTTGGCATCACCCATATTACGTGTCAACATCTAGCCCGTCCATCTCATATAGCTATGCATATGCATTGTTGATAGAATAATTTGGATGAATTAGCATTATTCCTAAGGGAAATGGTACTGATGATTCTCGTGCATTTGAGTTGCTAAAATATAGATTCATCGCGACATAGATTATCCCATAATATGAACGCGTTCTTTCAAACGATGGACAAGAGACGTGTAAAAAAGACGTTTTATCTATAATCAACGCGATGATTCTAATGACGATTACATTTCAACAAATCTTTACACGAGAATCATACACAAACCTCCGGTTTTCTCCCCCAAAAAATGGGCGATCCAAAAAAAAAGGTCTCTAAAAAGTGAAGTTCTACGCCTATTTATAGTGTTCGAGTCCAGCTTGTGATTGCTGGCAAGGAGCAGAGACGTGTCAGTCAACGGTGACTTGCATAGGACGACGTGTCGCGCGCGAGTAAGGCGACATTCAATGGCAGTTGAGCCATGGCTCCGTTCCATTGGGTGACATCACAACATGCAAATGATCATCGCGATTTTTTCAAGGTTGTGCATGACTTGAGCAAGGGTCTCGCTTTGTCGGCTGAGAGACACGAAGGAATGAACGCGGTGATTCCACGCGTTCAGTGCTATTCAAGAATAGCGCGTTCCATCACAGCCCCTTGCCTTGATGATGAACGTGTAAACTCATCAAGGCAACACATGGAGAACGCGTTGAATAACCACGTTTATTTACTTCACTTCACGAGGCACCTCCATGATGCTTCGGTTCAACCAGGTTGGGCTTTTGCTTAATGGGCCTCAAGTAAATCGGCCTAGTAAACGTCTTATATAAGAGAGGGCAGAGGCGGGAAGGCCCTCACTTCTCCTTCCTTCTTTTCTATCTCTCAGACAGAGCTTTGTGCCGATTGAACTCCTTCTGCTGCTTCTCCGTCGGCGAGTGCCTCCTCTTCGTCGTCCTTCTCGAAATCGTCCAGGTAATCCGACTGTCTCTGCCTTCTAACTTCAATTTCACTTTGATTTTCGCTCGATTCCTCATCGTTTCTGCTTGTAACTGCTTTTCCCCATTTCTCTCTCGATGTTTTTTTTTGTTTCTCTCACTTTTGGATTTTTTCGGGCAATACTGGCGGCGGCGGCAGTACTAGCGGGTAGGGTTCTCCTGAGAGGGTGAAGACAGGGACGGGGGAAAGGTTGAACGACCTGATCTGGCGAGTTCTTGCATGTTGCGAAGCGCAAGGGTTTGCTGTCACTCTTCACTCTAGAACTTTTCCTCTCCTCTTTTTCTTCTCCCCTTTTCTTGCATGACTCTTCAAATTCCGCCTCTAGATCTTTTGACAACTTCACTCGTTTCTACTTCTTGTTGATCGCGTTCTTTTCTTGGAGGCCTTTCATTTGCTTTATCTTGGTTGCACACGTTCTCTCTTCCTCGTGCCTTGTTACTAAACTTTTTCTTCTTCCTTTCAGAGGGGACTTGTTTAATCGCGCGCAATTGTCCCTCCATATCTCTTCACCATGTCAAGTGAAACGAACTCAGGGAGTGGTGATGCCTATGGCAGAGCAGTAGAGAACGCGTATAGAGAGCATGAGTCCGCCTCGAGTCCCGAACCCGAGACCGCGTCCTCATCTTCGAGTGAATCATCGCGTCAAACCATAGACGAAGTTGCTTCACAAGGGCGAGTAATGCAGGTTGAGAAAGTGAAGGGCAAGGGTGTGGTTTCTTACTCTCCCGCGACAAATGTTTCTCAAAGCAATCCCCAAGACGAGGGACCGCAGAGTGCAGATAGCTTCGAGGGACCGCAGAGTGCAGATAGCTTCGCGAGCCATTGCTTGAATGTTGATCATCCTCCTACTCCTGCGGTGATTTCATATGAGATTCCCATGATGAAGAGTCATCCAGGGAAAGACATGCAAAGTCATGGAATGGCCACAAGTGTCTCGCTCTCCATCTTGGAAGATTTAGCGCGATCAATTCCTTGCCCGGTCGGGACAAAACTCTGCCTTCCTGAAAAAAGAGGAACTTCCATGGCACGGTATGAGAATTGCATGGTCGTCTTCGTAGCCAGCGTCGAGGCTGGGTTTCGCCTTCCTCTGCCTATTTTTTACCGCGACTTCCCGAGGCTTCTCAACCTTAACCCTACTTAGTTATATCCTAACGCGTGGAGATACCTTAGCGGATACACGATGCGATGCTATCACTCTGGCCTCACTCCCGACGCGCAACACATGCTCAAGCTTTTTACTTTGAAGTATGGCAAGGGCTTCTGCAACCTCAGTCTTCCTACCTTGAATGTCATCAGTAAGCCTTCCAACGTGGACAAATGGAGGGACAAATGGTTCTTAGCGTGGTGTTCCTCTCGTTCAGCCTTTAACTGCAAGTTGTTTCCGGGTCCTTTCATGCGTCCTGACAAACCAGATCAAAAGGAGATTGACGCGTGCAAAGCTCAATTTTGCAATGAAGGAGATGCCCCTGACTACAAACGCTTGATTACTCATGATAATTTAGAGAAAGCGGGTGGAGTTTACCGCATTCAACTGAACGCGATGAGTCAGGTGATTACCTATTTTTTTTATTCTTTATTTTTGCGGGCTGTACTAACCTAGTTTTGCGTTCTCAGGGATGGTTAAATCCGACTTCCTGCTGAAGAGAGCCAAGAATATCGCGGGGACCCCATCGCGATCAACATCAGTGGCGGGAGCAGCAGATGACCAGGCCGGAGAGGAGCAAGCACTGGCCCATGTTTCTGACGCGATGATTGCATGCGAGACCACAACCTCTTCGCTACCCCTAGTTGGTCAGGTCGAGACAGACGTGCGTGGCAAGAAGCGTGATGACACCTCTCAAGCAAGCCGCGAGGGTAAGAGATTGCGGTCTGAGAGTAGTGTTGACCTTACTCTTATTTGTGCCTCGGGGAGGACCAGTTTCGTCGCACCCGGGCCTTCTGTGGCTGACATGCCCAAGTTGGGCATCCCGAGTGACGCATGTGCCAAGGAAAAGGAGTGGCTAACTTCCCTGCCCCCGCCATTTCTTCAGTTCGAGGCCATGAAGTACATGGAGATGGTACGCGATCTTTCACCTGCCCTTGAATCTTGTCATATCAACTCTACTTCTTAACCTTACCATACTTGCTTGATTTTGCAGGCTCGTCTCAGTATGTTGGCAACAACATCGTACTGCAATGCCTTAGAGACAAAATGCAAAGGAATATGCAAAGAAAATGAAGCTCTCACAAAGGTGGCCATACTGACTAAGCAAGTTGAGCAATCCGCCGCGAAGCGCGACAAGGCCACTGCCAGTGCGTAAAAGCTTCAAGAGGAGAACGCGTTGCTTAAGAAGAAGATTGCAGACTTTCAGCAGGTCGTGTCTGAGAAGGATGAGGAGATAGCAGAGCTTAAAAAGCAGCGCGATGCTTCCAACCTTGAGGCTGAAAAGTGGCATGCTAGAGCGGAACACGATATTACCGATTATCTCAAGTCAGAGGACTATCATATCAAGGTGGCGGACGAGGTGGGACCCCATTGGGAGCAGTGAATAAGAATTGGAGTCAGATATGCAGTAGCGAAGTTCAACGAGATCGACTCCAAGATTGTTTACTTCACTCCTGATTACACGGAGTTCTTTGGCGAGCCTCCGATTGAAGACCCCACTGAGGGAGATGGCCAGACCATGGACATAGATGTGAATACCATGACAACCAGCACGGCCATACCTGAAGACGGTGGCGTCTCTTGATTTTCATTAGATGTTTGTATACTTTCTTCAACTTTTCCTCCTACGTGTTACTGTATGAAACAATTAACTAGTATTATACGCAAATGAATGACAAGCACTCTTTTTGAACATCTATATCTTCTTAAGTAGTGGAAATCTTGATGAGAGGAATGCGGTGGCAACCCCAAGTGAACTTGTGGGATCTCACCCATTAAGAAGAACGCGGTGGCAACCCCAAGCGAGTTTGGGGGATCTCACCCATTAAGAAGAATGCGGTGGCAGCCCCAAGCGAGCTTGGGGTATCTCACCCGTTAAGAAGAACGCGGTGGCAGCCCCAAGCGAGCTTGGGGGATCTCACCCGTTAAGAAGAACGCAGTGGCAGCCCCAAGCGAGCTTGGGGGATCTCACCCGTTAAGAAGAACGTGATGGCAGCCCCAAGCGAGCTTGGGGGATCTCACCCATTAAGAAGAACGCGGTGGCAGCCCCAAGCGAGATTGGGGGATCTCACCTGTTAAGAAAAACGCGGTGGCAGCCCCAAGCGAGCTTGGGGGATCTCACCCGTTAAAGAGAATGCGATAGCTTACCCGGGATAGTCTAGTCGACCTAATGTGAGGACAGGTCCCCACGGTCGACGTCAGTGATGATTCTCGTGCATTTGAGTTGCTAAACTATAGATTCGCCGCGATATAGACTATCCCATAATATGAACGCGTTCTTCCAAACGATGGACAAAAGAGTTGTAAAAAAATGTTTTATCTATAATCAACGCGATGATTCTAATGGCGATTACATTTCAACAAATCTTTACATGAGAACCATACACAAACCTTCCGTTTTCTCCCAAAAAAAATGGACGATCCAACAAAAAAGGTCTCTAAAAAGTGAAGCTCTACGCCTATTTATAGTGTTCGAGTCCAACTTGTGATTGCTGGCAAGGAGCAGAGACATGTCAGTCAACGATGACTTGCATGGGGCGACGTGTCACACGCGAGTAAAGCGGCATTCAATGGCGGCTGAGCTGTGGCTCCGTTCCATTGGGCGAGTGACATCACAACATGCAAATGATCATCGCGATCTTTTCAGGGTTGTGCATGACTTGAGCAAGGGTCTCGCTTTGTCGATTGAGAGACACGAAGGAATGAACGCGGTGATTCCACGCGTTCAGTGCTATTCAAGAATAGCGTGTTCCATCAGGTACAACTAAGGTGTAAAAAGTTCCTAAGCATCAAATAAATATATGTATTCAGTATAATTATGTTAACTCTCGTGTAAACTAGAAATTTGGTAGGACATGTAAGATAGAAAAATGAGTATGTTAATTTGAGTATATGTAACAATTTTTGGTTAAAAAGGATCATGTAACTTGATTTTTAGTGTAGTAGCAGGAATCTGAACCACACAAAGATTCGATGAAGGGACGGATGATTCTTGCGAAGAACGCTTTAGATGCCCTTGACTTGTGAATCTGTAATCAAGAACAGAAAAAGAGAGGGATAGATCTCCCCTAACGCCCCTCCAACGCTCAAGTCAGGCAAAAGCTCTCAAAATTCTATGGTCTTAATGGGCCTATCACTTAATAGGCTCATTTACTACCTTTTGATCAATAAAGGTTGTATATTAATTATCTTTTATCTCCCTTCCATAATTAATTACTTTATTAATTGGGAAAATAACTAATTAAAATAATTGGAAAAAGATAGATTTTCCCTCATCATTTTGCCCATCGGGTCTTCGGAGCTATGGTGGGTTCGACCATCGAAAGTTGGACCAGACAGACTTTATTTCTAGCTGGAAAGTCGAGAGCGTCGCACGGCCCGTGCGGTAAAAACGCACGGTCGTGCGGTCTTTGCTAGCATAAACTGGCTGAAAAGCCGAGAGCACCGCACGGCCTATGCAGTAAAAAAGCACAGTTGTGCGGTCTTCGCTACAATTTTTGGCTGAAAAGTCGAGAGCACCGCACATCCTACGGTAAAAACGCACGGCCGTGTGGTCTTCGCTATAATTTTTGGCTGAAAAGCCGAGAGCACCGCACGGTAAAAACACATGGCCGTGCGGACGATGATGCTATTTCTCGGAAAAATCGAGGACATCGCACGACCTGTGCGGTAAAAACGCATGGTCGTGCGGTCACTATTAACTTGTTGGCTGAAAAGCCGAGAGCACCGCACCTCCTGTGCAGTAAAACGCACGACCGTGCGGTCACTATTGCACTTGTTGGCTGAAAAGCCGAGAGCACCGCACGGCCTATATGGTAAAACACACAGCCGTGCGGTCGCTATTGCACTTGTTGGCTCAAAGTCGAGGGCACCGCACGACCTGTGCGGTAAAACGCATGGGCGTGCAGTCACTGTTTGATCACCCATGCTTTTCGATTGGTGTTCACTTGAACCCAGGTTGTTAATCCGGAGTGGTCATGGGGATGCGGCACTCACCGACCCGCCATGGCCCACGTCGCGGCCTATTGAGCGACACTCGCCGGCTCGGGCTAGTTGCAATCTGGGGTGGTCATAGGAGAGCAGCACTTACTGACTCGTTATGGCCCACCGATCGGCCTATTTGAGCGGTACTCACTGGCCAGGGCTATTTGAGCGACACTCGTCGGCTCAACTTGATGGTTGGCCGTGGAGGCCGTGGGAGTTCAGCACTTACTGACTCACCACGACCCACGCTTGTTTCCTGTACTTAGGAGCTCAAACAAATTGATCAAACTAAATCAAAATGCATTGCAATTGCCAAATGACACGTTTCAACAAATCAATCAACATAAATTGTTTTCAAATACGAAAAGTAGTTCTGCTAGGGGGAAAACCCAGAGGCCTCGTTAAAACCTCTCTGCAGGAAAACCACATGGGAAAAAACCGTACGAAGAGGAAAAAGAGTACCCCACGCCTAGCGCCAGCTCAGATGTAGAACTTCTTCAAGTTGGAGGTGTTCCACGTGTGCGGGACAACTTTGTCGCTAATATCCTCCAGCTTGTAGGAGCCGTTGTCGGGGCTTGCTATCAATCGATATGGCCCCTCCCAGTTTGGGCCTAGCTTGCCTTCCGTTGGGTCCTTAGTGTTGGTGAGGACCTTCCGAAGAACATAGTCGTCGACTTCAAAGCTACGCGGCTTCATGTGCTTGCCATGGGACCGTGCTATCTCCTGCTGGTACGCATCCATTCGGATGGCCAAAGCCTCACGCCTCTCATCGAGCAGATCGAGATTGGCCTCGAGGGCTTGGTCGTTTCCTCCTTGCTCAAAGGCTGCGGTACGGATTGTCGGTAACCCCATCTCCAGGGGGATGACCGCCTATAAGCCAAAATCCAAAACAAAAGGCGACTCACCAGTGGATCTCCTGGGTGTGTTGGTGCGCCCAAAGCAAAGCCAGAAGCTCCTCCGCCCATTGCCCTTTAGCTTGATCCAACCTCTTCTTGATCCCCTCAAGAATCGCCTTATTAGTAGCCTATGCTTGCCCATTAGCCTGCGGGTAAGCTACAGATGAGTAGAAATTCTTAATTTCATACCCTGCACAAAAAGCTTTGAATGCAGCACTGCTGAACTGAGTGTCATTGTCAGAAATCAAAGAATAAGGAATGCCAAAATGAGTAATAATGAATTCCCAAA
Source organism: Rheum nobile (assembly GCA_027886185.1). NCBI lineage: Eukaryota > Viridiplantae > Streptophyta > Magnoliopsida > Caryophyllales > Polygonaceae > Rheum > Rheum nobile. Next base: position 2,364,913 of record WOAB01000657.1, on the reverse strand, counting down.
TAAACTTCTTGATGTTGTTGTCCCTTATGTTGGACAACGACTTGGCCTCCACCCACTTGGTGAAGTAATCTGTGGAGGTAACCAAATAACGCTTGTTGCACGGTGCTCTGGGGAAAGGACCAACGAGGTCGAGACCCCACTGGGCAAACGGCCACGGGCTTGTTAGAGGATGCAAGTTAACTGCGGGCTGATGTGTCAACTTGGCAAATTTCTGGCATTTTTCACACTTCTTGACGTAGCAGTCTGAGTCTTTTTGCATGTAAGGCCACCAGTAGCCTTGAATTCTAGCCCTGAATGCCAGACTTCTTCCTGCAGCGTGGACCCCGCAGACTCCCTCATGGATCTTGAACAACATATCTTCGACCCTGGAAGGGGGAACGCACCTCAGGTAGGGACCCGAAAAGGATTTTCTATAGAGAATTCTATGCGGTGATATCCAAAAGCGCACAGCCCGTAGCTTGACCAGACGTGCCTCCTTCTTGTCAGCAGGCAGGATGTCTCGACTTAGGTAATCAAATTTGGGATCCATCCAACTAGGTTTAGTGTCAACTAGAGCTACCTCCTCAGCTTCGATGCTCTGGATTTCTAGGATGTCAATGTGAACCCAAGCTCCCGCCTCACTAGTGCTTGCTGAAGCCAAGGTTGCCAGAGCATCTGCAACCTCTTTTTGCTCACGAGGAATCTGATGAACCTTGAACTCTTGGAATCCCGCCAACAGACTTCTTGCTTTTTCCAAGTAGGCTAACATTCGGGACGACTTCGCCCGTACTCGCCTGTAACCTGATTCACTATGAGCTGTGAATCTGAATAGACTACCACCTCCCTGACTCCATTATTTCTAGTGGAAATCAAACCCAAGATCAACGCTTCATACTCTGCCTCATTGTTGGTTGTTGCAAAGCCAAGCTTGACGGATGTCCTGATTACCTCCCCGGTTGGGGAAGTTAAGACCAAACCTGCCCCAACGCCCTTTCTGTTCCTGGCACCATCAATCTGTAGTGCCCATGTAGACTGCTCACCTACACTTAGTGTTCATGCCACCTTCAAGAGTTCTAGGGCCTCCTCAACAAACTTTTCCATAAAGTCTGCCATGACTTGGCCCTTGATCGTTGTTCTAGAGATGAACTAGGTCTCATATTGCCCCAACTCGACTGCCAACGCGCTACTCTGCCTGACAAATCTGAACTAGATAGCAAAGCTTTAAGGGGAAAAGTCATGATGACTGCGACTGGGTGAGCCTGAAAGTAGTGATTCAACTTCCTGGCAGCAACTACCAAAGCGAGTAGAAGCTTTTCCATGGGGGTATACATGCTCTCTGCATATAATAATGGTTTGCTGACGTAATAGACAGGATGTTGAGTTTTACCAACCTCTCTGATGAGAACAGCGCTAACAACCTCTTTTGAAACTGCTAAATAGAGAAAAAGTTCATCCCCTTCCACTAGAACCGCTAGAATAGGAGGCTGCTGAAGATAAATCTTGAGCTCTGACAGTGATTGCTCGCACTCATCATCTCACTGGAATATACGATCCCCCTTTAGCAGTTTGAAAGAGGCACTACACCTGTCAGACGATCTGCTGATAAAACGATTCAGAGCCGCTGCCATCCCTGTGAGTTTATGCACGTCTTTCACATTGCGATAACTTTGAATAGACTGAATACCCAGAATCTGATCCGGACTCGCTTCTATGCCTCTTCTAGTAACTAGGTCCCCAGAAACGTGTCTGAGCTGACACCGAAGGCGCATTTGGACGTGTTCAGCTTCAAATTAGCTTGCTTTAAGATATCAAACACATGCTGCAAATCTGTCAGGTGCTCACTCTGCTGCTTGCTTTTGACCACCATGTCATCAATGTAAACTTCAACCGACTTGCCAATCGAGTCTCCAAATAAGGAAACAACCATTTTCTGGAAAGTTGTCCCGACATTTTTCAAACCGAAAGGCATGACCTTGTAGCAATAGATACCTCGTGGCGTCATAAAGGTTTAGGGCTGAGTATTAATTTAGAAGGGCATAAAATGTAGAGTGTTGGATTAGACTAAAAGGAAGGGCTGAGTATTAATTTAGAGGGGCATAAAATTGGAAAGTGGAATCACCCACACCAGATTTTTCATATTTCCTAGTTTCATGGGATATCAATCATCCCTCTTTCCACAATTATCGTCCTTTAAACTCCCATTTCCATTTCCATTTCCCTCATTCCACAATTTTCGGTCCTCCATTGTTGACAGAAGCTCTCTCTCGGCGTCGTCTTCTCGCCTTCAATGCTCCAGCACCGCAGTTCACCCCCCATCCCACACTCGTCTTCCACTCTCTCGATCGATCGAAGACCTCTCTCTCTCTCTCTCTCTCTCTCTCTCTCTCTCTCTCTCTCTCTCTCTCTCTCTCTCTCTCTCTCTCTCTCTCTCTCTCTCTCTCTCTCTCTCTCTCTCTCTCTCTCTCTCTCTCTCGAAGTTCAACCTCCTCCATTAAAGCGACTTCTCAAGCTCCAACATTTTCTCTCTCGCGCCGGTTGTCGTCGACTCTCCCAAGGTTCTCCAACCGCGAATCTAGACAGAAAACGGTAAATTTTTCTACTTTGATTTTATTCTTGTCGATTAGAACATTTGTTATAAATTCGAGTTTCCCCCAAGTTTGTTCCTTTCGATCATCCATCCTCCATTAGAAATTTTTCGATTTCGTTGTTGAATTTAGGACATGTAACGAGTGAAACGTTTGTTCTTAGTACAGATTAGGGCATATGTTGTTTTTCGTTCGATTTTGCCATTGAATTTAGGGCATCTGTTGGTTTGTGGTTTTGGGAATTTTAGGGTTTTGTCTTTTCAAAACCCAACTGATTAATTGGAGCTAGTTTGAGTGTATGTTGTTTGGATGTGCTTAGATTGTGTTTTGGGGTTTGCTATAACCGGATACTAAAATGCATAAACTCTGCCGACTGTGGATTTTGGTTCTGAGATTGGAGCCAGTTTAATTGTTCGGTGTTTGCTGTAACCGCCTACTAAAATGCATAAAACCAATGAGATTCGATGCTTAGACTGTGTTTTGATATTCAATTGTGTGGATGAGATATGCATTTTCCATACATTGATATGCAGAATTTGTGCAGTGTATATATTGGTTTCCCCCTATATCATCATCATCGTCTTCTTAATCATTACATTCATTCATTATCTTATGTCTTTGTGTATGTGATATTCATTTGTATGGGTTTGATAATCACGCTTCATGTGTTGATATGCAAAAGATAGTCATATATGTGATATGCAACTGTATGGGTATGATATCCACGCTTCTTGTGTTGATATGCAAAATAAATATTGAGTTTTTAATGACCTATCCATTGATACTCATTCACTCTTTTATATGATATTCATGTTTGGAAGTATTGTTATTCATGTTTAGGTTTCATGTTCTTAGTTTCTTATATTCAGGGTTGCCTACAAGAAGGTCGGATGATGAATCCCCACAAGTTGTTCACCATACTGAAGTTGATAATGTAACTGAGCCAATTGGGAACGTTGGATCTCCACAAGCTATTGGGAACACTGAAGTTAGAGATGGGTCTCCACAAGTTACAACCACTACACCGGTGAATAGACGCCTGAAGTTCATGGCTGGTTGTGAAAGGAATAAGACTAGCCGATAGATGTGGTCTTACGTTTGCTCTTACCATTAGATGTGGTCTTATGTTTGCATGTATTGTTAGCTACGTTATTGAATCATTCCCTTGTGCACACAAAGTATTTGATTTTAATAGGATCTGAGCGGTAGAACCACTTTCTATACGATGTATGTGATATTCACTTGTTTGTGTATGATATGCATACTTCTTTTTATGTTATGCAAACTGTATGTTGAGATATTCACGAACATGTCTAAATGCGATCCTAATATGAGAATTTAAACGCATGATGAATATCACTTAGTGAACAATGAATATCAATACGAACGAAGTGCATATCCGTTTAACAACGCACTCAATATATAAGATAATGAATATCAATGCAACACGACGCACATGAATATCATATAAAAGAGTGAATATTCAAGACAATATGATGAATATCATTTATAGATCATATATATCAATTCCTTAATATCATTTGAGTGGCTTGAATATGCCTTAATGATTCTTGAATATCATCAATGGTTTCTTGTATATCATTTCGTGAGTATCATTACAATGACTTGAATATGCCTTAACGATTTCTGAATATCAGTTATAGTAACATGCATATCAGTTCCTGAATGTCATCTCGTCTTCTCTCACGTGAATCATAGCAAAACCACAATTGTTCCCTTTTTTGAATATCATCATAAAGGTCTGAACATTTGGAATGAAGATTCTCGTCTTCTCTCTCCAATCTTGGTATAAATCTTCCTTTTTGATTTTTTTTAATTAGGAAAATTTGTCAACTATCATTGTGATATTCACTCTCATGTTACATGCCCCACTACACCTCAATATCTCTATTAAAATTCATTCGTCCATCACCCTTAATCTGACGCTCCAAGATTGTTCACTCGTTTACAACAAGACTCGTTTTACCTGAGCGTCCCTCATTAGATTAATATATACGGAATATATATATATATATATATATATATATATATATATATATATATATATATATATATATATATATATATATATATATATATCATACGTACACTTACACTAGGCCAATCCCTATGAAATTCACTGCATGAAAATTATCAGATCTTTTTAATTTCTATAGCAAAGGAGGAGCTGTACTAATAACAATGGGGATGAGTGAATAATAAGGACAATTACAAGGAATGTGAGACAGATTAATAAGACAACGTTTGAAATGATTTGTGCCAGATCGATGAAATGAGATTACTCTCACCTTATTTATTAATCACATCATTTAATTTAATTAAGCCTCTGACAACCAATTAACTACAAAAAGTGGGATGCTGTGCCAGTTTGGTCTTAAAAGCAACGACCATGGTCAAATTGCAATTTGCTAATTTTGTTTAAGGAAAAAAAAATTATAAACATGAGTTTCTTGGGAGAGTAAAATTAATATCACGTTCTTCATCTCCACAAACTTTGCTATATTTTTTGTTAAAATATCCTAAAATTAGAAGTAATCTTCTTGCAATGGATATACATTCACATTTTTTGCATATGTTGGTGCAATTTTCCTAAGTTTACCAAATCAAAGTTTCCATTAAATACAATTATGATAAAAGTAGAAATAAAAAAATAGCTCTCGGACTTTATAAAACACAATATTTTCTGATATAGATACAAGAAAATTATTTTAAGTACAGATAGCGTCTAAATGGACGCTATTTCACACGCTTAGCTTAGGCGTGTGGTTTTACACGCTTAAGCTAAGCGTGGAGGGATATTTTGGCCATTTTAAAAATACATAAATGTATTACATGCTTAACGTAAGCGTGTAACTTTCATACATAGGGTTAGGGTAACCTTTTGGCCTGAGAGATTGGATTCCAGAGTTATTTGAGAAAGATAAGAAGGATAAGAAGTGGCTCGAGAAATTGGACTCCGGAGTTATTTGAGAACGTAGTTGTTGTTGTCTTTGTTAAACTATTCCTAGTGCTTGTTTGGTTAAATGTGGGAAGTGTAATTCCTATGAAGTTATTTCATGTGAAATCAAAATATGGGAATTTAAATTCATGAGAATTGATAAATTATGTTTGGTTAAAATCTAAATCATGGGAAATATGGGGGAAGAAAATCTTACTCACCCCTCCCTAGGTGATTACACTTTCTATGTTTTGTAGGAATTGAAAATCACATGAATTAAATATCTGCATTTTTCAAAAATAAAAAGGTCAACTAAACACATATATTTGATATCACTTCTCAAGTAATTTAAAATCATGAGAATTTACTTCTCAACCAAACAAGCACCTAAATCCCTTGATTTTGTAAACCTAATCTAGCTTGATTCTCCTTTGAAAATATTTGATCCTTGTTGACCATGTAAAATTTTGGGCCTTTTTCACCCCCTTTGGAAATACATTTACCATTTCCAAAAAAAAAAAAAACTTTTGGTCTGCCAAAATGTCATGCAATGCAAACTAACTAACTAACTAACTAAAATGGAAAACGTTAGAGAAGAATCCCCCAATAATCCCCTTTTCATAATCTCTTTCCAAAAGTATACCCCTTCTTCTATTTTTATTTTTTTTATTTTTTTTGTTTATTTTTAATGACTAAACTACCCTTAAATTAATTAACTTAGTTGTAAGCTTCTACGTATTCTTTTTTCCAATTGTCTTCTACACAATCGTCTCCACTCTCCACCTTGTTCGCGCTCCGCTGCCGTCGCGTTCCGCCGCCGTCACGCTCCGCCGCCGTGCTCCACTATTTCGCCGTCCTTCTCTTTTCTGTTTTTGTGTAAGTAATCCTGATCAAGTTCTCTACTCCTGCTTTGATTTTTTAATTCGAATTTTGTGTTAGTAATTATGATTATCACCGATCTCTGCCGTTCAAGTAGCAAGTTCGGTGCTTAAGCTATATCTCTAGTTCGGTGTAGCCTTCAATTTAGTAGCCTACACGATATTTAGTAGCAAGTTCTCTCAAGATGAGTGGCATATATATTTTCAATTGAACTATCAATTGGTGGCTACTGATTTCATGTAGTGATATATGTGTAGCCACGTACCAATTGATAATTAATTCACGAAATCAGTATCCCATATATTTCAATTTAGAAGCATACAAGAAAGTACTCAGTATATTTTGGTCTAACTGTAAGTTCGTTGCTTTTACTTTGATGTGTTTTTCATGTAGCAAGTTCAGTACTTTTGGTTTAATTTCTTGTAGCATTAATATATTTTCTCCTCTAAATAGTTAAAGTTAGTGTAAAGTAATTAAGGATACACAATTTTAGATGTGTTTTTTTCGTGTAGGTAAAATAGATTACACGAATTTCGATATAACTTAATTAGTGTAAATAAACTTTATGTAAGTAGAGAAATTTTTAGTGTAAAAACAATTTTAGTGTAACGTAACTTAGGGTACACGATTTTAGTGTAAAGTAATTTAGGATACACCTAGTTTTCGTATAGATGAGATTACACGATGTTAGTTGTAAAGTAATTAAGGATACATGATTTTAGATGTGTTTTTTCTTGTAGGTAAGATAGATTACACGAATTTCGATGTAACTTAATTAGTGTAAATAATTTTTTTGTAAATAGAGAAGTTTTTAGTATAAAAACGATTTTAGTGTAACGTAACTAAGGATACACGATTTTAGTGTAAAGTAATTTATGGTACACCTAGTTTTCGTGTAGATGAGATTACACGAGGTTAGTTGTAAAGTAATTAAGGGTACATGATTTTAGTGTAAATATAGATTTTAGTATAAAGTAGAATTTAGTGTAAAGTAAGTAAGGGTACACAATTTTAGTGTAAAGAAGTAGATGAATTCTTTTTGTGTAGGTAAGATAGATTGCATGATTTTTTTAGGATTTTATGTAACATTGATTGATGTAAACTAAATTAGTGTAAACAAACAAGAGTTATTGATGCGAACAACCCCTGAAGTGTTGTTTGCAACGCAGGATCTTTGATTCCTCAAGCGTGGACTCGATTCTTCTCTTCCATAGCCAAAGTGATGGCTTTCCTAGGGCTAAAGAGATAGCCTTCAAATGCGTCAAAGAGATGACGGAGAGATCAAAGAGATGATCTTGAAACACCGAAGAGACGATGTATGAATTGCTCGAAGCGACGAGCTACGGGATAGACGATCCGTGGGATCGAAGAGTTGACGTTAGAACTCGAGGAAAGGAGCGTACTCAACTTTACTACTCAAATTCAACGTAAGGTTACAAACTAGGGTTTTCCAAGTTTAAATACCCATAAAAGATAATAATAAAATAATAAGAATGTTCGGAAACGCCGCGTGAGTCTGGCACGGTTAACCGCACGGTTAGGTAACCGTGCCAAAACTACGAAGCCAAATCCTAATGTATGCACGGTTAGTGGCACGGTTAGCAAACCGTGCCGAATTTCCGTAGTTGCTCTCGAATTTCTTGCTCGGTTAATGGAACGGTTAGCAAACCGTGCCACTGTGGAACTCTTCCGTCTGGCTCTCAGTAAAACTCGATTTTGACCATCTTCTTGTTGGAATCTTGATTCGACGTAAACTATGAAGTTGTAGATCTTTGAAGCTTTCCAACGCATCTTGAATCATCACGAGATCAATTTTCTAGCCATAGTTATGGCCGTTTTACCGAAGACTGTCCATAACCAAATCGACAGTAACAATTCCGAACTTGCACAAGACTTCACCCTTTGCTTGAGCCTCTTCCTTAGAGGTCTTTGATTAAGTCTCTCATGGATGTTGCTATCAGATATGTAACTAGATAATTTTTTAGTGTAAAGTAAATTTATGTAAATATTTTGTGCTAACTAAGGGTTTGTTACATTGAATTGATGTTAATGTCGTGTAAAGGTCGGATTCGAGATGGTCATCGTACAAGATATGGACGAGGGTGTGCAAGATGTCCAAAAATTGACGGTTAGTGCAACAATATAGGTTATGTATAAGCTACTACATAAGTTTCGTGTATGCTATTAAATAAGTTTCATGTAATCTACTATTTAAGTTTGTGTAGGCTTCTACATAATATTCGTGTATGCTATTATATAGATTTCGTGTAAGCTAGTACACGAAACTTATTTAATAGCATACACGAAACTTATGTAGTAGCTTACACGAAACTTATGTAGTAGCTTACACAAGTTTCGTGTAAGCTACTATATAAGTTCGTGTAGGCCTCTAAATAATATTTGTGTAAGTTACTACATAATATCTTGTATGCTTCTACATAAGTTCGTGCATGCTATTACATAATATTCGTATATGCTAATATATAAGTTTCATGTAAGCTACTACATAAGTTCGTGTAGGCCTCTAAATAATATTCGTGTAGGCTATATAATTTCGTGTGTGCTTCTACATAATATTCATGTAAGCTTCTATATAATTTTATTTATGCTATTATACAAGTTTCGTGTAAGCGACTATATAATATCGTGTAGGCTACTACATAATATTTGTAGTAGCTATTATATGAGTTTCATGTAAGCTAGTTCATAAGTTCGTGTAGGCCTCTAAATATTTTTCGTGTATGCTTCTACATAATTTCTTATATGCTAGTACATAAGTATGTATATACTACTACACGAAAATTTGTATATGGCTTTTAAAGAGTGACTACACAATATACATATGCCACTGTTCACGAAATTTCGTGTAGCTCCAATTGATAATTCACGAGATCAATAGCCTACACGATATATGTCACTATTCAATTTATATATCGTGTAGCCTACACGATATACAAAATCAGTAGCCTTCAACCTCCCTCCTATCTGCATATATACTTTCATTGGCATATATCGTGTAGTGTGTGGGTGGTGATCTCACAAGTTCTCTTAGATGAGTGGCATATATATGTTCAATTGAACTATCAATTGGTGGCTACTGATTTCGTGTAGTGATATATGTGTAGCCACGTACCAATTGATAATTAATTCACGAAATCAGTAGCCTTCAAATCACAAAATCAGTTCACGTATCGGGTGCTTCGTCGGAACGGGTGCGTCGGCGACTAGGAGCGAGTGCGTCGAAGCGATGGTAGTGCGTGGGTGGTGGTGCATGGAGACACTAGGGTTTGGTATTTTCTAGTATATGTATTTTAGTGGAGAAGAAAGTTTTCTTAATTTTTGTGAAGCAGTTACATAATGAGGGATAATTTAGTCTAATTGTATTATGAATGGATTATTAATTTCTTATTATTATGCTAGGATATATTTTTGAAACTCTATAATGAAAACAGTCTATTTATGTCTTTTTTCCGAAATGTTAATCGTTCATGATGGATATTTCTTTTCATCTAGCAAGACTCCATGCAAACACATACAAACTACCAGTGTACAATTAAACCAGAAATTTCAAAAGTATATATTATGTAAAGTAATATTTGCTTGAATTGTCCTCGTAATTCCCCTGCAAAACTTCCCCATGGTGGCAAGCAAGTGGAGGAAAATGACATGTAACCGTTGTAAAGGGAGGGAGGTTGGGTTTTGATTGGGTGTGTGCCAGCCTGACGTTCCTACGGTGGTCCTCCCAAACAGGAAAAAGCCGTGATGATGATTAGCCCTCACATGGTCTCGTCTCGCTGTCTCTTCTTCCATCTTTCCTACACTATCATATTTTCATAATTCCTGCCCTCAACTTTCACTAATTCCATTGCTGTCCTATTTTTTGAAAAAGTATCATTGACATTGTGTTACTAACCCAACTTTATCCAATTTGCTATCTTTTACTCTCCACTTAGGCCATGCACATTGGTGGAATCTTCGCATTATCATAAAATTACGATTTTCGGATACTACCCGTAAACATGACTATTGTGGAATCTTCAAAAAGCAAGAGAGAAAAATAATCATACCTTACCTCCTTCTCTAATAATAATTTATTTCATATGCAACGGTATAACTGATGGACTGAAATCAAGGTATGAATATCAACAATTTCTATGTTTACTGTTATATGAGTATGTAACCCAACTTTATCAACAATTTCTATGTTTAGAATTTGAGGGTATAATGTTGTATTTAGCGTATTTAATTTTTTCATGTGCGAAATTTTCTTGGACTTGAAAAATCACAAAATAAAATGAAATTGAGGGTACAATGTGAAACAAAAAATGAAAAAGAAAACTGTATGTACAAAAAGGAATAGATAGAAAGTTAAAAAGGGGGCAGAGGCATAATTTCCCAAAAACTATAGACTTTTTTTTGAATTTTTAGTGTACAAATATTTTAATGGGGACGAACCCTTAAGCTTATCCGGTCTCTAGTGTGTCTTTAAATACCCTTTACCCCTCCACTCCCCATTCCCAATTCCATCCAAAAACAGCTCTAGAGAGAAGGGGGGAAAATGACAAAGGAAGTGAGTGAGGAAGCGCAAACCCAGCACCATGGAAAGGACTACGTGGACCCACCACCGGCGCCATTGTTGGACATGGGAGAGCTGAAGCTCTGGTCCTTCTACAGGGCGCTCATAGCGGAGTTCATAGCCACTCTCCTCTTCCTCTACGTCACTGTGGCCACTGTGATTGGCTACAAGAAACAGACTGGCCCTTGTGATGGTGTTGGCCTCTTGGGCATTGCTTGGGCCTTTGGTGGCATGATCTTTGTCCTTGTTTACTGCACCGCTGGTATCTCAGGTACAATATCAACAAAACGCTTCCTTTTTGTTGGCTTGATTTTTCTGTTTCTGTGCTATTATTTCCACAAATTGGAGATGGGTTTTCCTTTTCCTGCTACATTTTGAGGTCTAGAGTTTGTTCTGATTTTGTGTGTGTGTGTGGGGCCCAGGTGGACACATCAACCCAGCAGTGACCTTTGGGCTGTTCTTGGCAAGGAAGGTGTCGTTGGTGAGAGCCGTGGCTTACATGGTGGCTCAGTGCCTTGGAGCCATTTGTGGTGTGGGTCTGGTGAAGGCCTTCATGAAGCACTACTACAACTCTCTTGGTGGGGGTACCAATTCTGTTAGCCATGGCTACACCAAGGGCACTGCTCTGGGTGCTGAGATCATTGGCACCTTTGTCCTTGTCTACACAGTCTTCTCTGCCACTGACCCCAAGAGGAGCGCACGTGACTCTCACGTGCCTGTAAGTCTCTCTCTCTCTCTCTCTCTCTCTCTCTAGCTGCTTTGCTTGGGATTTTGAAACAAGTAGTATATATCTAACAAGTGGTGGAGATTGTTGGTTCAGGTTTTGGCCCCTCTTCCAATTGGGTTTGCTGTGTTCATGGTTCACTTGGCCACCATCCCCATCACTGGCACTGGAATCAACCCAGCTAGGAGCTTTGGAGCTGCTGTCATCTACAACAACAAGAAAGTTTGGGATGATCAGGTACTAATTCTGAGGCTTCACCACATTTTTTTATCATGAATATGTAAATTTGGTAGTAATTTTGAGGCTTGATTTGTGGGATTGGGCAGTGGATCTTCTGGGTTGGACCATTTGTGGGAGCATTGGCAGCAGCAGCATACCACCAGTACATCTTGAGAGCAGCTGCAATCAAGGCTTTGGGGTCATTCAGGAGCAACGCTACCAACTAAGGCAGGGAATTTGTGGGAGAAATGTGAAGAAATTTGCAAGTGAAATGATGAATGATTTGTGATATTGGGTTTGTTTTGTTACTTTTTGGTGAATGAGAGAGGAGTTTAAGTTTATGGATGCTTTTTATTTTTGGTTTGGTTGAGTAAATTCCTAAGTTTAGCCCTTTGTGTATGGTTATTGATCTCCATTATTAGTGACTTTTGTTTGCAATTCCAACTCTCTAGAAGAATCTATCTCTTACTTTCATTTTTTGTATTGTCTGTTGAAAGAAGTCATTCTCAATTGTTCTTTGGTAAGAAATAGTATGACTTGACAAAGAAAAACGACTAAAAAGTAATTACTTGTTAGGGTTATGAGTTCTGAAAACACACACTATTATTAGGGTTCCACCACGAACCAAGCATATAGACAACAGAGCTGTTATTTCGGATCTACTATTTTTACATTATTATATTTTGGATCCTTTGTTGAACAGCTATGAAACCCCCACCCTTGATTAGAAACAATGTGACACGTGTCATTAGAAGATGGCTAGATGGATGAGACAAATGATAAATAAAACAAGAAGTAAGAAAAAAATTGTAGATATGAAATTAAAAGATGCTCTGTAACTGTCTTTTATTTAAACAAGCAATGGTCAAAATCTGAGATTATTTTCCACTCGAGGGTGAAAATGGTGGTAACACCAGGCTAGCAGCAGTGGAGAGCCAGGCTGTCTGTACAACTTTTGGACCCAGAGAATAATATTTTATTTATCAAAGAAAATACAGACCTTTAAAAAGTAAAAAAACAGGACTAACCAGAATAATCGAAAAAGAGAAATGGAAATGGAGGAACCCAATGAATGACATAACAAATTGCAATGCAACACGTGTCAACAGAGGTTGTCTTGCAAATTGTATGCTTTTATGAGGTAGCTAGGGTTTCCTAGCAGTGTCACTCTTTATGGTTTCACCATAGCAATCGTTTTTTCCCTTCAAGTTTGTGAATGTGAGAGATTGACAAGTTACAAGGCCATGTATGAAACAAAAGCATTAGGTGAATGAACAACTTTGTTACCTCCAATATATGCTATATACACGCGTTTTTTCATATGCATACTTTGGTGCGTCTGGTAGAGGCGTATGTCTCTATTATGCGCATAATTAGTTTAAAAATAAAACCCATTAAGGGTTTTAATGGGTTTTTTCTCCTCTTCTTTTTTAGAAAAAAATTTGAGTGTCTTTTCCTGAACTGAAGCAAGAGACTAGGCTCACGTGCAGAATCATATCAGTTTTTCTCCCATTCTTCTTTTTTACCTCTAGGTTTTGAATGTGGCTTCACGAGGCAAGGGTTCCGTAATAAGAAGGAAAACAAAAGGACTGGCCCCTCTTTTGACTCGGAAAGCTCCACTTTAGCTTTTGTAACTTTCAACGGCTAACTAGTGAGTAGTAGTAGTGACCATTGTTCATCAAAAGAATCCACTACTTTTATATTTAGGAGCAGTTATGGCTACACTGTACTGGTCATGTTCAGAACTCAATCAATCTACCATATAAATCCTGAGAGCTTCCCTTATCTTACAAAAGAGGGGGGACAGATCCCATTGGCAGTTGGTAGTTAAGCCCCCCTTTGGATAGATGGATGAGCAGGGATGTATATAACTAGCAGCAGCAAAATAAGCATATATGTCATTCTGGTTCTCACCTGCAAATGAGATAAAATATTCCAAATGACATATTAACAAAGACTGGGATGAAGTTGTGTAACACCAATATGAACCAAGTGAAACATAAATGTAGGACCAAGTATAGAGTTACGTGATTAAAAAATTCAACAACAAACAGCTTACCTTACTGTTGTTGCTTACCAGTTTGTCAATCATATATTGCTTACTACTATCACAGGGGGGATAAAATCTAATTGGTACACGACAGAGGCATTGGGCATGATAAGCAAGCACATATAGGGTACCCAAAAGGAAGTTGTCATTAGCACTTTTGCACATTTCTTACGGTAACAACGACCATAAGCAGTAGAGCATTGGCACTTCGTTGAAAATAGGCACCCAATCCATTGTGTCTCTCAAAGAGGTACCCATGCTTTGATTACATATATTGTTTCCACTCTATGGTAAAGAAAGAGCCATCGAGATACCTCAGTCAGGCAATGCAGTTCCCCTCTCAAGATTGTTCTTGATCTCCAGTGTGTATCTCCCAAAGGCTCGTTCGATCTTCTTGTTGAAATGTTCATTACGATCATTGATGGAATCAACATCCTTCTCCTCATGAAACCTCCTCCTCCGACTAAAGGCTTTGCGCTTCTCGTCTCTATCTCTTAGCTCATTCACCATTTTATCGACTTTGTTCTCCGAAGTTTTAGGGGCCTGTATGTTCAGAGCATTATATAAGCTAATGATCACATGAGCAATATAAATAGCTGGAGAATCATCACTCATAAAATAACCCAGATACCTTCCCGTACTGGAGGCTAGATGCCTCCCGATAGAATTCTGGATCCGCTTCTTTCATCTTATTATACTCATCAAGGTCGACATCCATGGCATTTGCACGCTTCTTATAGGCCTTATACAAGGTTTTTTGGTTAAAAACTGCACCAAAAGATGTACAATGTCAAGAGAAAAAATAGTGAATATGAAGTTTATTGGACATAGTTGATATTAAGCATTTTACAGAAGATACAATGCCTTAAGATGGAAAGAGTCAGTAGTTTTCCCTCCCTTCCTACTACCTAAAAATGACATCAAAATCATTAGAGCCCGACCAAAACTGAGATACCTAATGTTGGGAATTAAAAGAGCTCAAAGAAAAATAGCTGCGCAAGAAACCTCAATATACACTAACGTATTCCTAAATGGGGCAATGGTTTTAAATGTCATCATATTCAAATTATTTATGCGTATCCAGGTACACCTTTTTTGCTAGATGACACTGATCCATACTATTGATGCAAAATTTTCCCATGTTGGTCCCTTTTGTAGAGGAAGACAAAGAAACTACCCCATATTTGGCAGAGAGGCATCTAAGTGGAAATGCTCAAGCCTACATGAAGGGAACACTATTAACAGACTATAACCATCCTACAAGCAAAATCATCACCCATAAATGCAAAATCTATTAGTAGCTAGAAGATATCATCCTACATAAAAGCCGCACGGCCAGAGAGAAATACAGACAATGGTTTGAAATAAGATAAGAGTCAATGAGTTCCATACCATCCCACCCCTCTGGAGCATGATTTTTCTCCCATTTCTTATATTTTGCTTCAGCTGCCTCTTGTGTATCAAGCATATATGACTTAGACATATCTAGACCATTGGCGTCTAGAAGTTTGCCAATTTTTTTCTTCCTCTCTTCAAGCCATTTTTGTTTAGATACACCTCTAGCTTCCTGAGGAGCTTCCATTTTTTTCTTCTCTGCCACCATGGCTGTTTGATTGGCTTTTCTGGCTTCATTCTGCAACATAGAAAGTCAAGATTCAGATAATGCCAAAATATGCAAGCCAAACTTTCAGATGTCTACAAGTTTTAGAAACTCACCATCTTAAGCCTCAACTCAAACAATTTTTTCTCCCTTCCTGTAAGATTTGCGACATCAACTTCAGCATTGCCTTGAGAAGGATGGTCATCATCTCCGTTTTCATGTTCTTGGATTGGAGAATCTTCTTTATGAGGTTGGACATCTTGATCAGTGGTACCTGAATTGAGTTTGGCATCACTTCCACTGGCCTGTGAGATCTCTGATATGCAGAAAAAGTAAGATATCCATAAGAATTAAGAAGGGTTAGGTCATGGTTTGAACATCTATGCAACAGATTATGTTCAAGGGAAACTAAAAAGGCGCGAAATTATACAGACAGCTGATAATTGGAAATGGTATTAATTGTTCACTTAAAACAACTAGAAAATCTTTAGGAAAAGGATTACTTTTCACTTTTGCAGAGAACTTAGAAGGCTAAGCCTCCCTAATTGTCAAACATCTTGTTGTGCACTTGCAAGGCTGGAGAAAGAATATCTCAAGATCAAACAAGACAGTGGCTCAATGTTTCCTGAAAAAACAGAATTCAACTGCAATACATCCTATTTCTCATATGCTTAGCTACAAAAATAAATACCCCAAACTTCACCCAACATTTATTCTGAAAAGCAAATCACTGTGATTGAGTGAATATCAGCACTCAACACAAAAATTCACTTGCATCCCTCACAGGCAAATCTATCCGGATATTTATCTATCTATCTACATATCATCTATTGTCCATGAGTAATGAGATTAACAAGGGCGAAAAAACGCCCACTTGATCTTTACAGAACCAGTGGCCGCAACAATAGAAAGTCAGTAGTTAAGCTGCAACTGCATAGCACAAGTAAAACCATCAATCAAGTATCCGATTTCCTTTTTCTTTTTCTAGAAATCAAAGTATTAAGGTTTCTAGAAATCAAAGTATTAAGGTTTCTAGAACTCAAGGCCTAACTCCAACCGTCTCCCTCTAAATTGCATCCCATAATTAAAGTAATCTATAGATTTCGGACGAGAGAGAGGTTGAATTTACCAGAGTCCTTGTTTGCAGACTGAGCCTTGGATTCAGCAATCTTTTGGAAACAATATTCGACACATTCGTGGTAAGGATTCGAAGCGTTTATGCATTCCGGATGAACTACTCGCTCTCTTCCCATGATTGATTGCTCGTCCGAGATTAGAGAAGGGAAAATTTGTTTGCTCGGTCCGCAGGGTTTCAATTTTAGGGATTGCGAGATTTTGGTCTTGGGCTGAGTTGGAGTTCAGAGGTAATTTGGAAAGAAAGCGATTGCTACGCTGCGTTTCATTTTGTTTTCATTTAATACGTCGCGCTGTTAGGAAGTCGTCTATAGATAAGTTTTTGTCGATAAAATAAAAATAAAAAATATACTAGCAGAGGGTTTGAAACGATGTCGTTTCCACGCTCGTAGAATACTAGAGCCTGATCCAGCGCATTTCTTCTCCCGCAATGCACCGCTACCAATTAACCCCCAAAACCCTAGAACTGTCTCTTACTCGCTCTCTCGATCTCCTGTACAACAATGGCGTCTGCCGGATTTTTCAGCGGCGGTGGCCGATTCAAAGAGCTACTGAGGAAGTACGGAAAGGTGGCCCTGGGCGTCCATTTATCGGTATCGGCGGCATCGATCACGGGGATGTACGTGGCAATCAAGAGCAACATCGACGTGGAATCCATGCTCGAGAAAATAGGGATGGGAGCGACGTCTTCGGAGGATCAGCCACAGATCGAGCAGTCTCACTCTCAACAGCAGCAGCAGCAGCAGCCTTCGATTAATGACGGCGATTTTGTCTCCTCCGGGGATCGGGTTCAGGTTGATGGCTCAACCGATCAGAAAGTGCAGAGGACGACGGAGCTGGCGGCATCCAGTGGCGGAGCTCTGGCCCTGGCTATTCTGTGCAACAAAGCGTTGTTCCCTGTTAGGGTTCCAATCACCATTGCCCTTACGCCACCGATTGCAAGGTTTCTCCGAGCTCGAAACATTATTAAGAACGCTGTATGATCTCATTCCCCCACCCCGGCCCGCCCGAATCCTCCCGTGGTGTTTTGCTATGTTTTTGAGTTGATTGGAATGATCAGATTGATAAAGGTGCTGTTGATCAGTTTGGCAACTTGAATTGAACAATTTTAGGTTTTCTTGAAGTTTTAAGTTCTTTGAAGCATAGATATAATCTGTTTCCCTGCCTGATTTTGTTGTTGTGACACTTTGTCTTTTGATTCTCGCGCTTGAATAATAGTGGTGCATGGTACACAAAATGTGTTTCGCCATTTTTCTTCTGATTCTGAGTTCTCGAAGGCTAGAAATCCTTCATATTCTAAAATGCAGTATTGACAGTCAAACCTTGAGATTGCTAAGTGAAATTCTTTAAACCAATTTAACATTGTTCATATTTTTTTCTCGGAGATCAAAGGGAAAAAAATAATAGGAATTTTTATCCTTTAGTTATTATTTTTCTTGCAATTTTCTACTTTAACTTAGGCTCGGAAAAATTCTGTTACTTTCTGGTTTATACAGTTTCACTTTAGCAATGGAAGTTTGCATAGAAAATAAGATGAGAACGATAATTAACAATTGATATATCTTTTGATGACATTAGTTAAGAAGAAAATAACGAAAAATGCAAACAAACAAAAGAATAGATCCTATATCTCCAAATATAGTTCTCCTTTAAAAAATTGCACAATATACTCAAATATAGTTCTCCTTTCGAAAATTACACAAAAATTAAGAAATTTGAAACCAAAGGAATTCTGAGGAAAGTACATTAGATTTAGGAAAAAGTACATTAGATTTACAATCCAAAATTTATCAAACTTGTGTCCCAATCTATCTCACATTTAAATAATCAATAAAAATACATTTGTATATTGTTTACAACCAATAGAAACACAAAATTCATAAACACACGGATTGCTAAAAGAATTTACAGAGATTCACAATATTTCTAGCATTATAAATACCCATAATGCTAGAAATTTGCAGTCATTACTCATTGCTCAATTAATCACTTACACAAAAATAACAAACCCTAAACAGAAAATTAAAGGCATCACTGCCTATCCTTGATGGCTTCAGACTAGGACTTAAATGATGCATGGATTCCAGATGCTGAAGACCATGGACACATGGGAGCTGATGAGATCAACATTGATCTTAATGAACCGGCTGGGGACATGGAAGAGGGGCAATGCTACCATTTTGATCTCAATATGGAACCAGAAGATGAACATGGCATTCAGCAACCAGAAACAGAGGTAACATACCTTCAACACACATCATTTCCTTTTTCACAAGATAATCATCAACAGCCTTCAAGGAATAGGCTCAGCAGTGAGAAGAGATTGGACATACTTATATGGCTTCTCAGCAGAACAACAGAGGGCAAGCTCAACAGAGGATCAATCATGGCTGCTGCACATGAATTTCAAGTAACAAAAAGATGCATAAGCAAACTGTGGAACTTAGCCAAGAGACAAAGACAAGCAAATGAAAGATATAATGTCACAATCAAGTTTCACAACTCAGGCAGAAGAAGGATTGAAGTACCAGTTGGAGATATCACATCAATTAGCATGGGTGACAAGTCATGTATTAGAGATTTGGCAGCCAAGCTTAGCATCTCAAAGAGTACAGTCCATAGAATGGTTAAAAGGGGAGCATTGAAGCCACATACAAATTCATTACATTCGGGTTTGAAAGATGAAAATAAAATGAGAAGGTTGTCATGGATTTTGGATCTACTGCAAGGGGACACAGCTAAATCAAAGAGAGAGTATTTCCCAATGTTTAACTTTGTCCATTTAGTTGAAAAATGGTTCAATCTCAACAAAAAGTCACACATGGTATATCTAGCACATAATGAAAAGGGCAAGTACAGATCAGCATGCTCAAGCAAATTCATTCCAAAGGTAATGTTCACTTCAGTGGTGGCTAGGCCAAGGTTCAATTCACAAGGAGAATGCACATTTGATGGGAAGATTGGCATCTTCCCATTCACATATCAAGAGGCAGCCAAAAGATCATCAAAAAATAGGCAAAAGGGGACAATGTGCACAAAAATTGTAGAGTCAGTCAATCAGAGAGTCACAAGGGACATGCTAATCAATCAGATTATTCCAACAATCAAGTCCAAATGGCCAGGGGGAGCACCACAAGTAATTTTCATCCAACAAGATAATGCAAAGGCACATATTACTCAAAATGATGTAGAGTGGCAGCAGGTATATGAGCAAGATGGATTCACTTTTATTCTAATTCAACAGTCTCCTAATAGCCTTGACCTAAACATTTTAGATCTAGGCTTTTTTAGAAGTATACAGTCCTTGATGCATAAAAAAATGCCTAAAAATGTAGATGCACTGCTAGGTGTAGTTAGTGAAGCCTTCTATGAACTAGATCCTAACACACTGAGTAATGTGTGGGTGACTCTCAAGCATGTAATGAATGAGATTTTGAAGGACAAGGGAGAGAATGACTATGAGATACCACATGTAAATAAGAAGAAATTGGATGCTCAAGGTTCATTACATCTACCAGTGAAGGCCCCAATGTGGGCTGTGATAGAAGCTTGGGACCTTGTCAAGGGAAATGCACAACAAAGGGGACAACAGGCAGCAACAGATCAACAACCACCTCAGGACCCAACAACAAGCAATGGACATGGATTGCAGGACACTCAGGAAGGAAGTACAAGCATGGGATATGATATGCAAGACACTCAAGAAACAGCAACAACAACATTTGTACTCTAAATATTTTAAATTTAAAGTCTACACTTTTGTGAAGAGCTTCTACATTTCACATAACTAGTAGGTTATGTGAAAAATAGAAGCTTGATATAGGATTAGCCTACAACTTTTGGGAACATAATGTAATTTTGGGAACTAAATCAGAATCTAATAGAGCATTATCAAGCAAGTCATTGTCATCAAATGCACATACAAGAATATAAACAACATCTCAGATGTCCCCATGCATCATTGATGCATATCCAATCACACAACAACAAATATACCAATAAATCATCCAAGTTATATCAACTGGTTACTTAAAGGCACATTAGGGCATGAAACCAAAGGATATGCATCTCAGTCCATTAGAAAACTCATCATAGATATAAGAAAAGAATATAAACAGCATCTCAGATGTCCCCGTGCATCATTGAAACATATCCAATCACACAACAACAACAAATATACCAATAAACCATTCAAGTTATATCAAGTTATATCAAAGGATATGCATTTCAGTCCATTAGAGAACTCATCACAGATCAACAAAGGGACAGCCATCACTAGACAACATCAAACATAGCCAACAAGTTCAGATTATCATAAACAAGTATAGTTCTCCTTTGCCAAATTGCACAAGTTAAGAAAATTTCCATAAGGGGTTAAGGTAAGCAATTCTACAGGAAAGTACATCAGTCATAGGGTACAATCACAATCCAGAATTCATCAAACTTGTGCCTCAATCTTTCTCACATTCAATTAAGCAATAAAAATACATTCGTAAATTGTTTACAACCAATAGAAACATAGAATTCATAAACACACAGATTAAGCCAAAAATTAACAGAGGATCAATCACAGCATTTCTAGCAGTATAAATACCCCTAAACCTTCAACATTGCATTCATTACTCACTTATAATGCAAATCCAACATAACAGATCAACCACTTATAATGCAAATCCAACATAACAGATCAACCACATCATAATCCAATATACACATTATCCAACAACAATTGAAAAGGGGACTTCAAATAACATAATGGGACAATCCAAAAATCCATCTCAATTACGCATGCAACAACAGAAAACTCATCAATGGAATTAGGAACTTCCCTAATGATCCGGCGAGTCAGGGATGACAATAATCTCAGACAAAGCTACCTCATCAGAGATGGAGGGGACATCAGCGGCATCCGAGACATTGGGGACATCAGGGATGACAACAACTTCAGGCGAAGCCACATCATCCGAGTCAGGTATCACAATCACCTCAGGCGAGCCGCCACCTCCGATTCTCTCCTCCACTGTCTCCTCGGATCTTTCAGGGGTGTATGTGTGATACCCCAAAAAGTAACAACCTCCATCGCACCTAGGATGCTCAGAGCATTGTCCGCTGGGAGAACTAGAACAAGAGGACTAGGGTAACGAGGAGGAGCTACTCATGATGAGAGGGGATCTGGATCAAGCAACAGAGGGGACGAGAGGGGATCTTTGATGAGAGAGATCGGAGAACAGAGGGGACGAGAGGCTTCTAGGGTTTAGAGAGATCGGAGAACAGAGATCAGAGAACAGAGGGGACGAGAGGGGATCTTTGATGAGAGAGCTCGAAGAACAGAGATCGGAGAACAGAGGGGACAAGAGGCTTCTAGGGTTTAGAGAGATCAGAGAACAGAGATCGGAGAACAGAGGGGACGAAAGGGGATCTTTGATGAGAGAGCTCGGAGAACAGAGATCGGAGAACAGAGGGGACGAGAGGCTTCTAGGGTTTAGAGAGATCGGAGAACAGAGGGGACGAGAGGGGATCTTTGATGAGAGAGCTCGGAGAACAGAGATCGGAGAACAGAGGGGACGAGAGGCTTCTAGGGTTTTTAGATGGAGAGCACACAAACTAGGGTTTTTCGAGTGAAGAAGAGAGAGATTTGAGAGCGAAGAACAGAGTGAAGAACATAGTGAATGAGAGGGGATCTAGAGAGCAGCGGCGATTAGGGTTAGGGTTTGAGAGGAGAGAGTGAATGAGAGGCTTTATACATGAATATCAGATGAGAGTTGTTAATTGGGTAGTTGATGGTGTAGGGAGATGGTTTAGGGATTTAGGGTGAGAGTAGGTGAAATTAATAGTGGGAGTAAATTAAGGATAGTTGATGGTTTGAATGGAAAAAAAAAATGAATAAATGAAGGGTGTTAATGGGGAAGAAAATGAGAGTAGGTGGTTTAGGGATTAGGGAATAAAGACAAAAACAAAAACGGAAAGGAGAACAATTTTTTGGAACACCAAAAACGGAAAGGAGAACTATATTAAGGGACGGAGGGAGTATTAACTAGTGACACAAGCAGAATTACCCAAAGTCAGGTCCCAAACTATACATAATGTGAAAATTTTCGAAATCTCAAGTATTTTCAAGATGAATGCTACATGATATCCATTCTCTGTATGAATAAATGGTGAGAATGTTGATCTGTAGAACTAATTGAACTGACAAGTTTGTAGCTCAAACCAAACAAAATTTGAATAAAATGTTCCATTTTTCTTTTGCCATTTCCAACAAAATTCAGTATCACAAGATTTCATCATGAGAAAGAAATACAGGACGTGTAAGATCTGCTAAATGCAGAAGAGCTGGCAGAAAAATTGTCATTTATGCTTCTTCCCCTCAAAACTTTCTTCCTTTTCGCATGCTGGGCTCCCCCTATTTCACCATCACCAGTAATGTTGTCAAATTGTTCCTTGAGCACAGTAGTTACCAGTACACAGAATGACATAACAAAAGACAAATTAGCAAGAGCATCTTCACTCTAAACCGGAAGAATCAACACACATCAAGGAAGGACTTAGTACGGTTCAGGTTAACTATAAATATGAGGAGCCTATTCACTCCTTGAAAGACCAAAGTTATATCCAGTAAAAAAAAAACACCAGGCAACATGTCTGCAACTGTTAAAACCAAATAGCCCAGAAACAGCACTTGAGGAGTTTGGATGAATCATGCCTGCTGAAGATGTTTGAATTCATGGCATTCAGCCCCAACTTCAGTGAGAGCTGTGTAAAGCTTGGGCACAATCTTAGCCAACATCAACTTGAATCCAACTGATGTAGCATTTGCTTCACTCTTATCGCTCACAGAGGCATCCTCTGCAAGTGACCCGATCAAGTAGCCCTTCATATATGCATCACAGGCCTTGAGAATATAGTGACCACGCCGCTTGAAGTGATCCTTGACAAGGACATCAAAATCCTGGATGTTCAGTCACATAGATTCAAGTTACTTCCAGCACGCAATTTGATTGTCTTAAAAGAGTGTAAGCAACTAAACATCAGATATGTTATCCAAAGTCTAAAAAAGGATGCCAAAAATAAGAAAGTATGGGTATTTCGGTGACTACATATCATGGCTTTTGGTTGGTAACAATATGTTTGAACAACTATAGGAACCCTTTGATTACACAATCTAAAAATGTGCAACCACATATCTTTATCTTATAATGTTGTTTTGTATTCATAAAATTGTTGTCCATGAGTTCATGTTAGTCAAATATGGAAACAGTGATTATTTAAGGAGTAGCATCTGAATGCATAGGAACATGAATGCAATTCCCAGATCATGAATGACAGGAGTTCAAGGGCAAGTAATATGCTATACTAGAGACTAATACATTACCTTTGGGGGCTTGCGAATAACAAACATAATTGTTTTGCAAGTCAGCAAGAAGGAATTCTCATTGTATGACAACGAGTTTTTCTCTCCTTCAGCTGTCCCGATCTGCTTATCATATCCAGCTTCATTAAAATATGGCTTAGAATTCAGCACTAGTCCTTGGAGTGAAACCAAGACCTGAAGGATGCTGGAAGACTTTGGATCCCATACTTCATTTCCTCTGCCAGTCCAAGTGTTCAACAGACTCAAGCACACCTTTCCTTCCTCGTATAGATTTGGATTTATACGCCAACCACCAGAATGGTAGTGAGCTGACTGCAAAACGACATGAGGGCTTGAGAAAGGATGGAATGTGATAAAAACCAATTTAGAATCTATATATAAATTTGCGTCAACATCAAACTTTGTATCCATTTGAGATAAAACTTTACAATACTTACTGGAGGAACGTCGGGATACTCTGATGGAAGATGAAAGTCAAAGAAAAAGAGACCATCTTGGTAAGGTGTCCCATAAGCCCCAACAAGTACTGCCCTCAACAGATCCATGCGATCTTCATAAACCCGCACATATATACCGTCTAGCATAGACACCAAAAAAGTAGAATTAGAACAGGAAAGACAGAAGTTCATGTATTCACCAAAAAATCGAAGAAATGAGATACCACATACCGGGAAGATTATTTTGAAGAATATTCCAGTCTTGCTGAACCTTTTTAAGCCACTTCCTACCACTATTTCTCTGCAAGCATCCACAATAAGCATCAACAAATCTTCCTAGAACTTGAATAGAACAAATGTGAGCATCTTTCATTGTGAATGAACCATTATAACAAAATTTACACAAATCTTTCCCTAAAAAAATACATCAATCTGTCATCATAATATATTTACTTCTTCTAAATACTTCAGGAATCCTTACAGAAAAATAACACCTAGGAACAAGATCTGAAATGGATAAATGAAAATAAATTAACCATAAAGCTTTGTTGATTACAATCTGCCATTGATGGTAGTGGCGAATTGTAAGATTACCTCACAAGTTAAATTGGACAATATTCATCTATAATATACTTATCTTGTAGTATTAAAAATATAATAATCAAATAAAGGGATGTGAGAACTTACTGGTGTATTTACATCAAGGAAAAAATGATCTAGTGGATCTTTTGCAGTATCAAAGTGTTTAAAACTGCAAACATCAGTTGCTTGACTATTTGCTGGTTGATGGCCATCCTCAGTTGGTATATCACCTTGCACTTCAATTGACAAGATTGTTGACTCTGCTTCAACAACTTCTTCACCTCTCTCACAGTTAACCAGTCCAACATCATTGTCAACGACACTACAATCTTGAGAACTGGATCCATGGTTAGATACTCTTTCATTAGAAAAACTTGTATTCCCTGTTGAATTATTTTCTGCCGCAAAATTTGTTTCTAGTGATTCTTCATGTCTTCTTCCTCGAGAGAATATTCCACTAGCCAGCCTGGTAACAAATCCAATGCAAGCTAAAGGTATAGATAATGGTCCAATCCTTCCAGTATCATCTTCTCCATCCACAACAATTTCTCCCACCTCAGAGTTCATGTCAGCAGCACTTTCAGATTCGGGTTCCTGCAATCATATGCTAGCATCACAATGTTGCAAAAGAAAAGATATGATGCAGATGTATAGAAATCATAGCACATATTTACAGCATCACACTATAATGTACAAGGAAGGAAACAAAACCTTCTCCCCGTTATCAAGGGTATCCACTTCATCATCCTCAACAGTTTCCCAGCTAGCAGCATCACTAATATCATTGCCTGCAACAGTAGATGCATCATCATCTCGGGCAACAACGTATATAGCTTGTGGGCCAACCTGACACCAAAAAGAAGAAGCTAGCTAGCTATAAATGGAGGCAAATCAACTAAAAGCTAATTCTGAATGATCTCCAATTATGAGGTTTTTAATCTGGCAAAATAATCTAAACCAAAAAGAAAAGCAGATTTCATTTCCGGATAACTGATGAATACAAGGACGAGAGGAAAAATACCACGGAAACCATGCCATCAGCCCAGGTAACTCTAATGTCACCATTTTGTAGGCCAGTAATATTCCCAACCCATGATAGATCAGAAAATCCTGTGCAAGCTTCCTCCACAGATGTATTATCTTTTTTATTTTCTGTATCACATTGCAGTGCATCTGAACCGCCTTGCTGCCACTGTTCCTCCGTGGACATGGAATTGTTTGCATCATTGGAAACAGGAGCTGGTGACAATCGAACAACCACATCCCCATAACAATAATCATAGTCTGGATGCTCTTCAAGTTCATAAACACTAACAATTTCCTCCTTATCAAACTCCCGCTGGTCTTCCGGACTTGCAACTGGCTTTAACCACATAACACAAGCTGTCTTCTCCTTAGCATTAACACTTCTCACAACTCCAACTCTTCTAATTGCAGAGACATCTTCATTATCGTCATTCCCTTTCTCCACCACATATTGTTCTGCCACAAAGTCATGATCACCAGGACTCTCGACTGGAATTAGAGATGTAGAAGAAATTTGACGCTCTATAACTCCATCTTGCCATGCCACGTCAACTCTAGTCTTAATATTAGCTACTAAAAGGGCTCTTTCATGTGTTTCCTCCTTTTTCCTCACCTTTTTATCTCTTCTACTGACAATTTTTCGGAGCTTCTTATGATGAATAGGCCAGGATTCATGGCTGGATTGCTTTAAAACTGATGAAACATTGCTGGAGGAACTCGATTTTGAAGAATCGTGACAGTGAGAAGTTCCATTTGTTGAGCTGACCAGCTCAAGATCCATTGATTCGCAGGTTTTATTTGATCCCTCGGAAATGTCGTCTAAATCACACTTAGGAAGAACAGACCCATGGTCTTCTTGAAGTTTACATATTGGAAAACCATTTTCCAAGGGAAAGGAGGAGGATGTTGCTAAAGAGGGAAGAAGACACCAGTCACCCAACTGCCAATTAGCGTGAGTAAAACAAGATAGTAGTGTTAAGTTTTTAGGATTCTGCTCTTCTGCTGGTGTACTTAAAGATTCATGTCCATAGCCAGCAGACGCTATCCAGTGAACATACACTGATCCAGCTGTAACTTTTATGACGGTACCTTCTAGCTTATTAGCTTTCCATGAACCTGATGACCACAGAGAATTCTTGAAAAGAGAAGAAGATCTTGCTCTTACTCGCTGACCAGGATAATATGGGCAGTTCTCATCCTGAACTAAATTCTTGTCTTTCGGCCCAAGTTCCAATGGATCAGCCCTCATAACTTTACAAACTGAACCATCATCAAATAACACAGTCACATTGTCAAGAACGTCATCCACTCTACCAAGCCATAGACCATGCACTACATAATCACCGACAGTTATATCCCTTACACGTTTCAAATCCCTTGTGGACACGTCTTTTATGATAGATCTCTCAGTGGTTAACAAATCAACAGAGATATTAACATCCACCACTAGCCCTACTTGCCCAGTTGGGTTTGATGCAGAGGCAACATAATCTCCATGTAAAAAGCCTCTGTCAATAACAGTCACATCACTGAGATTATGCGTTGACTCAGAATCATCCAACCATAATACTCGAACCTGATCAGCTGACAAGGACCCTGTCTTTTCGTTCCCACCACTTCTGCTCTCTTCTGCACCCTCACTCACATTACTGTTTCTGACCTTGTCACCCTCCTCATTTTCAACCTCACTTCCTTCATCTTCCTCTTCATTTTCTTCTTCTTCTTCTTCCTCCCCTTCCTTGCCTGCACCTTCTTCCTCCATCTCTCCCTCTTCCTCTTCTTCTTCCTCCTCCTCATCATTATCACCATCATCTTCAGATTCGTCATCATCATCATTACTAGTTTCACTTTCTGAATCCAAATCACCACCAACTTCAGTCACAATCCCAACCATATTTCCATCATTATGCAAGACAACATCCTCCCTGTAGATATGTTTGGCATTATTTAGGTTCCCAACATCCTTTTTTGTATGACCTTCAACACTGGCATCCGAACCATTCGCCATCAATCCTTCCAAGCTGGGTTCAGCATTTTCATCTACAGTCTCAGTCACTTCACACCCACCTAATACATCATTTGGTGTCATGGCATCCATGAAATGAATTATACGGTTGCTGCTCTCAGGGTCCACTGCACAAAATTTGAACAGCATAGAATACTCAGTTTATCCTCATCCAGAGTTTTTGTAAGTTTGTAACACAATCAATGATAACCCAAAATTGCCATTTGGAATATAAATTCTAATGAGGTACCCACCCTTGAAAGACCGGGATAAAAAGTTCAAAAATATCCGTTATTGAATTAAACCAAAACCCACCTAATTGTATCAAAGCATTGTCCCTAAGAAGCGCAAGAAACCACATCCATGGAAACTTTCTCGATCAGCAAAATTTGAGATATTTTTACCAATATAACACAAAAAACTCGTATTACATGACTAAATCATTGACAAGTCCATAGATATCCCTGCTAATTTCTAAACTAGCCCCTAAATGGGGTCAAATGAGATGGAAATCACATACTTCCCAGCTATAAAAAACACAACACTACCCCCAAAAAAAATCTAATAATCAAACACATTCTTCTCATCTAAAATCGGATGATAGAAAACCTAAGAATCGATCGAAAACCGAGCAGAGAACAGACCTAATGACATGTATACACATCAACATATTCGAAAATAAAGAACAGGAATACGAAGAACAATAGCAGGAAAAAAATTACGAGATACAATCAGAATCAATCCTCCGGCGCGGTCCACAAAAAAAGCATACCCGATGATGAGGAGATCCTCTGAGGCAGTTGAGAGAGAAGGGAAACGAAGTTGAAACGAAGGGCTCGTCTCGGTCGCTACAAATTTATCGATCGATTGAAAACGAAAGACTTTCTCGTTTCCGGGCGGAGCTGAACCTGAAAGAGAGGAGAACATGTCTGAGGATATTGGAGTCTTTTCACCGCCTCTACGCTTCTTTTCTTTTTTATCTCGTTATCAGGAAAAAAATACATATTGGAGCAAATAATTAAATTTGACTTGCGAGAAGAATGATTTTAACAAAATTATTATTCTTATGATAAAAATTTAAAACGGAATTTTCGTGTCGTATTCCTGAGTTTTTGTAATTTCGCGAAATACTCGAAGGTTTGTTATATTTCACGTGGTATTCCTGAGATTTTGATAAATTTCGTCAAATATCTTTAACGTTAAATTTTCGGGTTCAACCGTTAACTCATAAAAAAAGAAAAAAATATGTTAAATTACAATATAAAAAATCAAGGTATATTTGGATCGTATTTTATTTATAATTATAACATGAAATTTAGTATAAATTTATTTAATCTTGCATTATAATATAATACAATATATCTAAATACGCAATTTAAACAAATCCTAAATTACTTATATCCTCCCCTTTTCAAATATAAATGTATCACAAATAATTAAGTCGAGACGAATGTGTATAAAACCATTCAGATATCAAAATATCTAAGAATAAATATGAACGAAAAATCATCCTAACTACAAGTAAACTATGTATTTTGTTTTATATAAATCTAAACAGTGCAAGGGTCGTGTGCTTTTATTTTTTCAAATAATAATATCAAAGATGGTGGTCTTATGCTTCATTTATATGTAAAGATAGATAATCTTTTACTTATATATATATATATTATAAAATCGACATCGTATGGGGATGAGAATTGTAGTTTAGAGTACCACATAGACTAAATAAGAAAATTCAGAATAAAAAAAAAAGAAAAAAAGAAAAGAAAATAACACTTATCGACTTAATTATTTGTAATATATTTATATTTGAAAATGCCTCATATTCATTCTTTTAAGTAAAATCATCATTTATTTATAAGTTTTTCATGGATTATCCACCTTAGTTTCAACTCGGAAAATGCCTCATATTAATTTTGATTTATAAATTAATAGTTTTTATAGTTTTTAAAGTTTGTATTATTTTTTGGTCTAAAAATAATAGTTTGTACTATTTTCGTTCATTTTTTTTTATGAAATAACCCATTTTTATACAACAAAGTGATTAGGATTTTTATTTTTTTTAATAAAGTAAAAATTTGAGAATCCAGAACAACCAAATCTGGAAAACTCGAGAGGCCGAGTAAACGGCGTCGGACACCCGACAACAAACAATCAAACGAAAAAAACAAAAAGACGCAACAACAAAAGCACAACCCAAAAAAAACAAAGTGATTAGGATTAATGTCATATAAAACTATATAACTTATTATCTAACATTATTATTTTTTGTAGAAAGAGAGACAAAACTCACGGAAAATATTAAAAGGCGAGAAAGGACTACTTGAGGACTTCAAAATAAATTTAGTTGATGGAAGTGAAGACATCGGGGGAAATGAGTGGAATGTTATCGGCAACTTGTATACAAAGACATATCGAAATTATGAATAAACAAAATGGGTGAGAATCACAAAGTTGGTTCTTAAATCTTGAATGGTAGCCGTAGCTTAATTAGGAGACTTGTTATTAAAAAAAAATAGTTGGAGGAAAGATAATGGAAGAACATGCCATTGATTGAAGCAAAGATATAGGATATGCCTTCTTCATACGTAGGGGACACGGATTCCCTCTTTCCCCATAAGTTAGAGAAAGGATTGTATTGTGTACAAAACAATGCGATTCCTCTAAATCTAGAGATGTCAAACGGGTCGGGTTCGGATTTAAGCATATCGGATTAGGTTATTTATGGGTTGGGTCGATTGCGGGTCAAAATTTGTGAGTCAATTGTTGGTCGTACCATTGCTGGTCAAGTACGGGTTCGGGTCGATCCAGCGGGTCGATAGCACCATGTCAAAATTTTATTAAATGAATATTAAAATAATATTTTAATTAAAATAAAAAAATATATTAAAATATATTAAAATATTTCATATATAAAATATAAACACATTAACGAGTCAATGTCCACCCAACCAAGAAATCTTCGGGTCGAACGGCTCGGGTCATTTTTGACCCAATACTTTTCAGGTTGGGTCTCAACCCAAAAAACGCGGGTCGAATTTGCGGATCGGGTCAAATTTTGACAGTTCTACCTACAACTCTTATAATATAACTCCCCTAAGAAACCACATTGCTCGTTTGAAATTCTACAAAACTTCATTATGGAATCAACAACTAAGAGTTTATTTGGTAGAAGATGTTTATTGTTTATAATGTATTTTTTTTTTTAATTTGTGAAATACGAGGATTTGTATAGGGTTGAAAAAAACATTTTTTCATTTATAAAGTGTTTATAAACCTTTCACAAAACAGACCCCAAATAATCAACTTGGTCGCCTTAAAATTATGAATTTGTCTAGCTGAAATCTAGAATTGGAATTGTTAAAACTGTAAAGGGTCAATTACCGAAAACCACTCGTCCAATAGGCCATATTGCCCAAAACCACCCCTATAAATCGATATTACCGGAAACCACCCGAATAACGGACGCCGTTACCAAATCACCACCCATCCCCTAACTCCGTCTAAAATCCGTTAGGGTCAATTACCGAAAACCACCCGTCCAATAGGCCATATTACCCAAAACCACCTCTATAAATCGATATTACCGGAAACCACCCGAATAGTCTCACACGTCCATTTTTGAATATTACTATATTAATTTTGGGTTAAATAATATTAGAAACTTAGATTTATAAAATAAATAAGTTTGGGTATTTTTTAGAAGCTTTTAAGGACATTTTTGCCATAACTTGGAAAGTTGAGCAAAATATTATAATTAAACCAAAAGTGGGGGGCGACCTCGATTATTGTTCATCGTCTCCCCCAAAACAGCCCATCTCCTCGGCCGAGCTCTCCACAATCCGTTCGATTAAGGTATCCTTGTAGCTTGGATCAGAACGCTTAAAATCTGCATGAAATCGGGATAAATAAGTCGCGGACAAGATCGAATTTCCTCGTTTAAGGCAATAATTTTATCCGAAAACGAGTAATGATAAATCGAAGAAATCGGGGCCAATTCTAGATCGTTTCTATTGATATTTTGTACAATTTTGAAGATCTTTCCAAGCTCTTTTCAACCCCTATAAATAGGGTTGCAATCGTTGAAATTTGGTCATCCAATTTCGAGATCAAAGCCGCGAGCCCTAGAATTTTCGAAGCCTATGTTGTCGTCCAGTTTTCGGCCACCACCGAGCACCTCCACCTCAATTGCCGCCACCAATAGTTGCGTCGGGAAGCCACCTTCAAAGGCCTTCTTGCCCCGCCGCCGGACCTCCACCGTCGAGGCCGAATTTTGGCGTTGAACTGCAGGTGCCGCCGCGAGTCGTTTGGGAATCTCTGGCTTGGTTCGATTTTCGACCTTTTTATTTTTTTCTTTATTTTTATTTGGCTTAATCATGGTTAATTAGATTAATCTAGATTACTGATATTATTTAACCCAAAATTAATATAGTAATATTCAAAAAAAGAGTACAGGTGATGGGTGGTGATTTGGTAACGACGTCCGTTATTCGGGTGGTTTCCGGTAATATCGATTTATAGGGGTGGTTTTGGGCAATATGGCCTATTGAATATAACAGATTTTAGACGGAGTCAAGGGATGGGTGGTGATTTGGTAACGACGTCCGTTATTCGGGTGGTTTTCGGTAATATCGATTTATAGGGGTGGTTTTGGGCAATATGGCATATTGGACGGGTGGTTTCCGGTAATTGACCCAACTGTAATTTATTACCCTTTTTATGAA
Source organism: Rheum nobile (assembly GCA_027886185.1). Lineage (NCBI taxonomy): Eukaryota > Viridiplantae > Streptophyta > Magnoliopsida > Caryophyllales > Polygonaceae > Rheum > Rheum nobile. The sequence continues at coordinate 2,332,062 of WOAB01000657.1, read as the reverse complement.
TTTGGTGACGAGTTGGTGTCGAATCTATGGGTAGGGTGGGGTGTGATGAGGTCCTTGTGTTAGTGTTTAAATGTCAGAATGAAATATTGGAAAGCTAATTTTTTGGGTCCATAAAACATGTGTATATTTTATGTAAGAACAATGTATTTTGAATAAGGGAACAATGTATGTTGAGGCGACTGTTCCCTACAAGTATTGATCTTCTCTTGATATTGACTTCGACTTCAATAGAGAACGATCAATAAACGTTGTAACTCGGATAAGATTTGAATCCTGAGAACACTTTTCGAAATCAGAATTTTGCCCCTTACTAAGCCTTAGGGAATCCGCAAAATATGAAGTGAGATAAGACAAACCCTCTAGTTCCCTTCAAGGCTTTTGATGGGAACTAAACTATGTTCATGTATTTGTGAGTATGACTGTAATATCCCTCATTTTATAAGGATATTTTGGAATTTTTCCAACTCCCGTATTACAAGTCGGATTAATTTCAGAGAAGTTCAGACATTCGGTAATATGTTTGATCTCTGTAATATTTTTTCCGAGTAATATAAAATACAGTTGACGTATGTTCAAGGTTAAATAGTCGTTCGTGTACGAATATATTTAACCCGGGGTTAAGAAGATTAACCCAAGATTTAAATCGGACAAAAGGGTGAAGAATGGCCTTGACCGCACCCCGCGGTCAAGTGGCCGCACCCGCGGCGAAGGCCGATCTGTGAGGCGGTCAGAGGAGGCCACCGCACCCTACCGCACCCTTGCCGCACCCCGCGGTCAACGTCATCTTCGTCGCGATAAGATTTCTGAAAATCTTATCCTTGGATGAGCAAGTTGCTCCACTTGTTGTTCCCTTGTTCCCAGCTAGTCTCCTTGCTTGTCCCCTTTGAGGAAGCTCACTGATGGGCTATAAAAGGGGGTTGAATTCAGAAGTCAAAGGGCACTTCACCTTCCTCCTCTGTTTTCTCCTCTGAATTTCTCCATTGTTGTTCAAGATTTTGAGCTTGGTGTGAGAAGGTGATCGAGATACCTTTGAGTGATAAAAAGGTACTCCTAAGTGGTATTCAAATGCCTAAGGTGTTGGGAGATCAAACCAAGAACGAATCAAAGTCGAACGAATTGATTTGGGTGAGTTCTCCATAAAAAATATGTCACGACCTTCGCCACTGTAACCTGGCCGCACCCGCAGCAGAGGCTCCACCGAACCCGCGGCGAGCCTTGTCCGAGTGTGTGTTCTTGGGTGTGTGGTCTTGGGCGAGGCTTGACTCCCTCGATTCTTTTCGTATTCTTTTAGATTCATATACGTGGATATTGAATCTAACTTAGGATTTCTTTATGGGTCGATCCGAAGGAATCTGTGTTGCCAGATCTGTCCCTGTTTCGAGCCCGGAAATCCCATCGTCGTCTTTAAGCTTATGCGGATCTAAGGCAAGTGACGGTTCGCTCTTGCTCATCATTCCATATTTCAATTAATTATCAATTGTTTAGTTGTTAATTAATTTGGGATGATTTACTGTTTGCGTTGGGAATAGTTTTGTTAAATGATATGGTTAAAATGAGATATTATAATAGGTTGTATATCTATTATAACAACGCTATTATATATATATGATTAAAACATGATATTATACTAGGTTGTATATCGGTTAGAACAACGCTAGTATAGATATATGTTTTTGATGTTGGCCATGATGGCTGTGATGTAGATTATTACTGTGTTGAACTGTTTAGTTAGCACTAGTAGTTAGGAACGTTGGACTCGTTTCTTGATAATTATTGGTTGAGAGGGCATCGGAGACCCTGACACCAACTGGCGGATCATGATCGTCCTCTATCCGAGTATAGAGGTGGTGCACTTAGCTAGTGTCACAAACCTTGGGAAGGATTCCCTTCGATATATGTCCCTCATGACGAAACATATATCTAAAAGCTTATAACGTGATGTGTGTTTTGGAATTTAATGAGATAAGTGCCGTTGTCGCACATAATTAATATACCCCTGGGCGAGTAGTGCAGCTAGGCGCTAGTGCAGCTAGGAAAGCTCGTCTTAACTTTTAGTCGCTCGAATGCGATACTGTGATTCTGTGATTAATTAATGTTTTCCAACATTTGTCATGTTTCCGATAAGACTCAACTCGTTGGAGTCTTCTTTTGGGATTGATTGATGTGAGACTCGGTCTCCAGAATCTTCTCTTGATCATGTCTTTTCATGTATTCTAGTAGGAGTATGGTGGTTGACTATCGTTATCGACTGTTATTCGAGAGACGATGAGTCTAACCTAATACGTCTACTTCGAACCACTCTGCTTTGTACCCTTGCGTAGTCTTTTATTAGACTAACCAACCGTAATTGTTCTCTGCATGGTTGGCTGGTGTCATCCGTTCGATTTGGCACATCAGATATGTTGCCATCTCGTGAAGGCTAGAACGACTATAGAGGCGAACGGTATTTTGACAAGTTTATTCAGGTTAAGATCATTGGCGGGTGATCATTGCGATCAAGACCCTTTTGTTGTTATTTTAAAGACTTCCGCTGTGTTAAATATATCTTGTATTAAGTCTTCCGCTGTATTTCTGATGTATTTGGAATTATGTTGTAATTCCGAGACTTTGGTTTAAATGAAAGTTATGATATGTTGTATTATAACTGTGGTTTAATGATTTATATCAACTGGAAAAGCCTTGGGTGACATCGGACAGTACGTCTGAGGTCACTGGCGGTAATGTCTTCAAGGTTATATATTTGGGGGTGTTACAATGACTTCAACTCAGATAGAGAACTCGTCCGTTTTTCTGATCACCCAACACTATCACCGAAATGTCTTTATATAGGCTTTCAGGTGGTTACAGGGAACGGTTACGACAGTTACAAGCGGTTACTAACGGTTATCAACCGTTCCAACTGCCACCAACCGTTTTCAAGGATATCCAACTACTTCTATCAGTTATCAACTGATTTAAGGTAGTTAAGAGGTGGTTATTTCGACGGTTACCAAGGCGGTTACAACACATTAATCACGTGCTGAAACTTTAACCATGCCTCAGGGAACTTGACGTTCCCACCTAGGGAACGGCTGATCCCTCCAGGGAACAACCACTCGTTCAACCTTAAGTAACGTCGATCTGTCTTAAAGACACAATTAACCTCTCTGATGCACTGTTCCTATATGGGTAACGTCACATATCCTTAATGTCTCCCTCAGAATCTCAAGTATGCTTACACGAGTGTGTACTCCATACCTCCAAACCCGTGATGTAGCTAAGTGAGATCTTATAGTGTCGTATGAATCCCGATCACACTAAATGGCACCGTTCCCTATATGGGAACGGTCTCTTGATGACACTAAAATCACCAACAATCCTCCCCCATTTTAGTGTAATCCTTGATTCACAAAATAAGCAAGTCTTCATCCCAAACTCATGCATAAACACAAATATCGAAATGATTGAATTTATGTCTTAGTGTAATTACACATTTCAAACACCCGGGAATCATGGTGTCCTAAGGATTGAACCAATCAACCTCTTTGGATGCATGAAGATAACACACACATGAATTACTATACAATTCCATAGTCTAACTTGACTCTCTTAATGGCCTTGAGTCCTTATCCATTCGTGAGCGTTTTGAAGTCAACCCAAACTTCATGAAGCGGCCAAACTTCATGCCCATATAGGTAGATCCTTTTAAGGAACGTGTCCTCAATCGTGCACCTACAATCTGCACTTTTTTAAAGGAACTATTAAGAAATTGCTTTCAACCTCTATACTTGTAGGGACAGAGCACATACTTGGGGACTGTTCCTTTGTGCTATCAGTTTCTAGGTGTAGGCTTTCCACATTGAATTCGTTCCCAACGTTAATTGGAAAGGAATTGGGTATCCCACCACTAGAAAGCTTATATGGGTCTTAATCCCATCCCCTTAGCCGACTTGGAAACCAAGTCCCTAGCCAACCCCTTCGTCAAGTGCTCAGCCAAGTTTTGTTGTGATCTAACAAAATCCACCGAAATCTCCCCATGTGTAATGAGCTCTCTTATCGCACTATGCCTCACACCCAAGTGGCGTGATTTCCCATTGTATACATGACTATATGCCTTAGCCAAAGTTGCAGCGCTATCACAATGGATTGATATAGGTGAAATTGGCTTTTCCCATAATGGAATTTCATATATCAAGTTCCTTATCCATTCCGCTTATTTCCCAGCAGCGGCTAAGGCAACAAACTCTGATTCCATGATGGAACTCGTGATGCAAGTTTGTTTCGTGGAAGCCTATGAGATGGCACCCCCACCAACAAGGAACACCCATCCACTAGTGGAAGAATGATCCTCTTCATTTATGATCCAACTTGCATCTGAATATCCCTCTAACACCGAGGGTGATCCACTATAAGTAAGACAAAAGTCCATTGTTCTCTTAAGGTACTGAAGTACCCGTCGAACCGCTTGCCAATGATACGCACTAGGATTACTAGTATATCGACTAAGCTTTCCTACTGCAAAAGCAATATCCGACCTAATACTTGTCATGGCATACATCAAGCACCCAATAACCCTTGAGTACTCAAGTGGCATAACTGATTTTCCCTTGTTAGGGAATAGTTTAACACTCGGATCATATGGTGTTTTCAAAGGAGTGTACTTATCACAATTGGATTTCTCCAATACTTTCTCAATGTAATGAGATTGTGACAACGATAAGCCCTCCGTTCCCCGCCTTATCCTAATCCCTAGGATAACATCGGCCTCCCCCATGTCCTTCATGGAGAATTGTGATGACAAAAATGCCTTTGTAAGGTCTACTTGCCTTTGATCTGTTCCAAAGATCAACATGTCATCCACGTACAAGCAAATTATAACACCGTTCCCAGAATTATCAAAATTGCTATATACACACTTGTCGGATTGATTCAGTTTGAATCCATTGGACAATACAACCTCATCAAACTTTTGATGCCATTGTTTTGGTGCTTGCTTCAGCCCATACAAAGATTTGACCAATTTGCACACCTTATGCTCTTGTCCGGGCATAACGAACCCTTCGGATTGTTTCATATACACTTCTTCCTCAAGGTCCCCATTTAGGAATGTTGTTTTCACATCCATTTGGTGTATAACCAACTTGTGAATAGCAGCCAAGGCAATCAATAGCCTAATGGTGGTAATCCTAGCAACCAGTGCATAGGTATCAAAGTAGTCGGTTCCATACTTTTGTCTAAAGCCTTGAACAACCAATCGAGCCTTAAACTTATCTATGGTTCCATCCACTTTCATCTTCTTCTTGAAGATCCACTTACTTTCCAATGGCTTACAGCCAAGAGGAAGATCAGCCAAGACCCATGTATTGTTCCCCATGATGGAATCCAGCCAAGACCTAGTAGGATTTCGAAAGTCTACTTGTGTTATTAATCCTGGAATTACAAACAAGCAAGTCTTATCTCAATCTAGTTTACTCCTACATATCTAGACCTCTGGATGTAACGTTCCTAACAACACCTAAGACAATCAAAACCCTAACAAGTACTCAACTCACCAAAGTCTCGTCCTTGTAAGTTCTTTTCTTCTTCCGAATGCTCTTGTTTGTGGAAAACGCCGTGAAAAACTTATCAAATGAAGTTTGCAACTTTCTATTTTATAGTCTAGGTAGTCTATCTAATTTACCCTAGTTTTACTTAAGGAAAATAAGATCAAATAATCCTATACAATCTTTACTAATCTATCCTAACCAGAATATCTCCAACGAGATTATTTCTTACGGCCCAAGTTGCTCCTTCAATCTTTGTTTCCATAAAAGAAAGATTCGGCAGGCGCAAGGGTTCACAGCGCGTGTCATGCGTTCCTTGGCGTTGTTCCTTTTCCTTTTCTGATCAACAACGCGCGTCTTTCTTTCTCTTTCGTTCCAGCGTGTTGTTTCTCATTGTTGGCTTCTTTGTTCCTTGCATTCTCTGTTTTGATTCTTCACTTGGTTTTCATCGTTCATGTGAATCATTTGTTTCATGGAACTCATAGTCACACTAAAAACCATCAAATGCCATTGAATTTATCATCATCAAAACTAGAGGGAACATCATCGTTCCAATCATTTTCCCCTTTTTGGTGATGACAAACTCCTTTAAAATGTGCACGTTCAAAACAGACAAGTAAGAAGTCAAATTCACGTGTAATCACACAAGTACTATGTTCAAAATATTGACATTGTTTGCCCTCAGAAAGTCCATAGAAGGATTTACCTTCAAGCAGCATTGTCGTTCTCCTTAGCACTAGCTTCTGTTATCAACCCTTCCTTGGGTTTCACATTTTCCATACTTCCCCCTTTTGACATCATCAAAAGATCACAGAAATCACAAAGACTTGACTCGCATGCAAATCATAAGCAAAATAATTCATTCATAATGCAAGGCGAAGTACAAAGCAAAGGAACCTAGACAACTATTATCAAAAGATAGAGAACAATCACACAAAAGACATAAAAACATAGAAAATCAAAAACTAAAGATTAGATGGGCATGGAGGTAACGGGGAACACTCAGATCTCAGGGTCTTCAGCAGCGTCCTCAGCTTTGCTCAAAAAGTGATCTAGGAGCAGGGTCATCGTGGTGTTCAACGGCGTCGGGGTAGGTGTCGATGTAGACGCAGAGGGATCCACCGTTTGTTGGATGGCGACGTGAGCAATTGCCACTACAGATGGAGGCACGGTGGTGGGAGTCGGTGTAGCACGGGCGGCTCGGGCTTGTTGGAGTTGGAGGATGTAGGCATCCATCTCGGCTTCAGACATCTGGTCGGTGGAGATTTTCTTGCTTGGAGAATCCATGGAAACAGAGAGCTTTGAGAGTTTGCAAAGGTTTTTGATTTCTGAGAGAGCAGAGAATGAAAATTGGTGGTGGAGAATCTTGAATGGAATATCAAATACTTATAGGAGAGATAAAAGCTTTTGCAAGATAAAATCTTTCCAAAATCTCAACCGGCTTTCAAAATTTCCATCAATAAGTCATTTCTCTCTCTTCCTCTAATGGCCACTTTCACTTTGTTTACCGCGTCACTGTTCCTGCCACAGAGCAGTCAAATCTCACAGAGATCCGTTCCAACGTTCACCTGCACCCCAATAAATACCAGCCACTGATTCAAATTCCACGTTCCATACACATCTGTTCCCCCTTAATCTAAGCAATAGTCGTCGTTCCCCCTGAGACCAAGAGTGTTTGCGAGGCTTGTCTGGATATGTCAATGTTGGGTTCACACAAAATATAGTATATCCAAACAAATGGTAGGGAGAAAACAACTCAGATAATTATTCCCAGTAAAATGATTTAACAAAGAAGGATCATAGGGAACGTTTACCTAAATCGAGGCAATGGTAGGTAGTACAACCAATTATCATGTGGGCTTGTAATGAGGGTTCAATCATCAAATTGGTTATTTTGGGTCTCAAATAAGATGTTAGCATGCAATCAAGTAATTCAACACAAATCAAAAGACAAAGAAGCTAGACCCTAAGACAAAGCAATTCGAGAAAGCAAAAGTCATGAAATAATAATGTCAAGAAATGCAATGTAAGCAAGGAACTTCATGAAATCTGTGAAACAAGTTAGCCAAGCATTGAGGGAATAATGGGTGTGAAGGTCCTCAATTTAGAGAGATCATGCCAAGGAGTAATCGGAGATACTCGAATGGACCTTTGTCTAGTACTTTGGTGAAGATGTCTGCTACCTGATTTTTAGTCCTGCAATGTTCCATTCTAATAAAGCTCATGTCAACATTATCACGTAGGAAATGATGACGAATGTCAATGTGCTTAGTACGTGAATAATGAACTGGATTTTTCGAGATGTTAATGGCACTAGTATTATCACACATAATGGGAACGGTGTCAAGAGACATACCAAAGTCTTCCAGTTGTTGTTTGAGCCATAATACCTGAGCACAACAACTTGCCGCGGCGACGTATTCAGCTTCTGCAGTGGAGAGGGCCACCGAGTTTTGCTTCTTGGAACCCCATGAGACAAGACAGGGACCAAGGAATTGTGTCATTCCAGAGGTGCTTTTGCTATCTACAACGTGCCCAACAAAGTCAGCGTATGTGAATCCAACTAAATTGAAGTCACGGTTCTTGGGATACCATAGACATAGATGGTCCATTCCTTTGAGGTATCGAAAGATTCGCTTTACTTCCTTCAAGTGTGAGTCCTTTGGATTAGCCTGAAATCTAGCACAGAGACACACACTAAACAAAATATATGGCCGACTGGCCGTGAGATAGAGGAGAGAACCAATCATTCCTCTATACATGGTGGGATCAACAGCTGTTCCATTTAAATCTGCATCCAAGCGAGTGTTAGGAGAAATAGGGGTAATGATTGGTTTTGCAGAATCCATACCATACTTCTTCAACAACTCCTTGATGTACTTTTGTTGATGGATCTGTAATACCCCTCAATTTCAGTAAGGGTATTTGGGTAATTTTCCCAACCCTCGTTCTGTAAGCAAGACGCGTTTGGCGTATTTGAAATCTCTGTAATAATCTTTTCGGATGTTATAATATACGTTTAATGTATTATCGGGTCTTAGAATATTTTTAAAGTGCTAAAAGAATAATAATTTAGCATGCTTGGAACGAAACCCGCAACCTCAGGCCAAGGGGCGCGTTCGCGGCATTTTCGCAATCGCGGAAAACTGTTCGTCGTCGTCTTCATTTCCCTTCGCGTTTCGCCGGTTCGGATGCCGCCGTTTCGCCGGGGGATGCCGATCGATCCGTCTTCTCGGCGTTGGGCTCCCATTTGCTCTATAAAAGGAGGTGGAGGCCCTGGAGATCTTCATCCACAGCTCCAATCCTCTCTCTTTCCCTTGTTTTGAGCCTCGCCGGAATTCTCGAGCTCGCCGGAGTTTCGCCAGAGTCTTTATGGTCGCCGAAACTGTCTTGGAAGCTTGTGTGGTGGTGGTGAGCCTCGATCGAAGCCAAGGAGGTCGTCTTCGAGTCGTCAGTGAGACTCGAAAGCCGAAGAAGAGTCGCGTCGAAAAGCGATCCGCGATCGCGGAGACGAATTCCGCGACCGCGGAAGCTGCCCAGAAACCCGCGACCGCGGAAGTCCAAACCGCGACTGTGGCTTGCCCTGGAAAGCGTGACCGTGGCTTGGACAACCACGGTCACGACTCAGGCTTTATTTCCTGTCGGTTCGTATCGTTCATATCGTGCATTCGTTTGTATCGTTATTCGTTTGTGCCGAATATAACTTAGGATTTCGTCATGGTTGTGTCGTCGTCGTAGGGATCCGTACGCAGATTCCAGTTTCCAGATACTCGGAATCCGTCAGCTACGTTCGACTAGATTAAGGCAAGTGGCGGTTCGCTCTTGCTTATCATTCCATAGTTTCTTTAATTATCAATTACTTGATTGTTAATTAAAATGGAGTGAAGTGTTGTCTTCATTTGGGAACAGATTTTATAAATGATGTGATTAAAATATGACTTTATAATAGGTTGTATATATTGCTAGAACAACGCTATTATACATGTTATTACTGTAATAAATTTTGGTGTGGATTTAAATGTAAACTTAAATGCTAGATTAGTACGAGTATTTGTAGGAACGCTAATTCCTTACGAGGATTAGTCGTTTCTTTATAACTCGGTATTAGTCGGAATAATTCTCTAATACTTTTAAAGGTCATGACCATTGCTTCTTATCCACCCATTAAAGATAAGAGGTGTTTAAGCACCTTGCTAGTGCAAGTGGGTTGGACGTAATGTCACCCTGTGTTATTCTCGTAGTTACTCGAGATTGTATTAAAAGCTTCAAACGTTAATGTACGTTTTGTAATTAAATAAGATAAGTGCGGTTATGCACATAATTAATGAACCTTCGGGGGAGAAGTACAACTTGGAACCCGCCCGGACTACAGTTAAAGTAAGTCTTTTTTCCAATTTGGATTCGCATTGCGCGGTGAGGTTGGTCGTTGACCCAAATGATCAAGTCATTTTTAAACGCTTGTGTAAAAACTATAACGTTTCCAAACATTTGTCATACGTTTCCCATAAGACTCAATTCCTTTGGAGTCTTCTTTTCAGTGCATGTCTAATTCTAATCATTCCGTGAAAGTTCCGGGTTATGTATCGTCCCTTCGGTTATTATTCGAGGGACAATGATAGTAAACGGTTACGATCACTAGAACCATTCTATTTTCACCCTTGCATAGTCTTTCATTAGACTAACCAACCGGGTTTTATTCCATACATGGTTGGCTGGTGTCATCCGTCCTATACGGCACATCAGTGGTTGGTCCCCGAAGACTTGAAGTAACCAATCGAAGAGGAGGCTTGCAGTTGAGGATTTAAGTGACAGTGTTTTAAGGTTGTTAAGTATTACTTTAATATATATTCTTATAACCTAGTCTTGTACTAGGGTTTAATTAAAAGTCTTCCGCTGTAATTTCACTCTGTTGTAAAATCGTCTTTCTTATTTAATGAGAGATCTTTTAATAAAAGATTGAGTTTCATTTAAAATGTCTTCCGCTGTTAAATCTTTCGTTATTTAATATACTTATTTAAGCTTAATTGTTCCGATTAAAGCCTAGGGTGACTTTGGACAGTAACGTCACTGGCGTGTGGCACTACCGACATAAGTCGGGGGTGTTAGTCGGGGGTGTTACAGGAACTTCGTTCCTTCCTTAGTCTGAGTAACTTGTAATCCGAGGGAAAAGGACAATTCCCTAATCATACTCATCTCAAACTCACTACTCATAAGATTTTCGAACTTTTCTACAAGAGCAGGGTTAGTGGAACCAAAAAATAATATCATCAACATATACTTGAACCACTAGAATCTTACCTTCTTGTTCTAGAAGGAACGGAGTTTTGTCAATCGTTCCTCGACGATATCCATTGGAGAGAAGGAACTTGATAACAGGTTTTTGTCGTTCTAAAAACTGCTATGCAAAATATCCTAACAAACCCTAAACCGTAGTCCTAGGTAAGTAAAGGTCGAATCCACAGGGAGGCGAATTCTATCTAAATATGCAATTTATATGTCAAACTAAAGTAACCAAATGGGGGGTTTTGTTTGTTTTAAGTAACTAAGCATGCAAAGGTAAACAAAGTAAAAGTTGATTAATTCAGTGATGGGAAAAGCACTTAGTCAAACAACATCCACTATTCGTATGCCAAGTTGATCATAGATACTCATTCAAAATCTCATGCAATGGTGATTCCAATTCCTTTTCAGATATAACTAATAGCACAATCAGATACTATTAGCACTAACTAATTAAACAACCTTGAAACTATCAAGATTCAGCTTAACAGCAGCCTTACGGATAGGAATATAGTTGGATACAATTCTAGCATAAAACAACCAGATATTATCCTAGAATGTAAATCAATTCTCTTCTGCATAAGACTAGCACAACCAGATACTAGTACGATGCAGTTGCTACTCTGAAATAGATATGCTCAACCAGTAACAATCTAAATCTAGCAATCAATCAATACCAATAAACCCTAGTTGCGTCCAAATAGAGATTATCAATATCAATCATAAGCAACTTAAGCAAGAGAAGAGATAAAAACCATGCAATAGATAAGGAACAAGAATCTCACAACTTAATCAAAACGAAAGCTTCAGCGTCTGACTAAGCCAGGGAGGCTTAGTTCTTCATAACGTAGAAAGGGAAATTAGGGTTCCAGAGAGTTGATCCAAGATTATGATAATAGATTAGAAGATAGGCAAACAAGCCTTTTTCTCAACCCTAATATACTAAAGGAAATATAAATTCTAAATTAACCTAAAAAGAAATAATAAAATAATAATAATCAAACAAACTAAAACAGGGAAATTAATCCCGTAAGCATTTCGGCCTCCAATTCTTGGCGTGGCTTGTCTGGCACTTCGCTCCACTTCTCGCGAGCAGACACGGCCCACTTTCGGCACATTCTCGGCCCATCTTGTCCAAGCATCAGCAACGCGCGGCCCAATTCCAATTCACCTGCTCGGCCCACCTCATGCATGCATCAGCTCCAATTCATTTCTTCAGCATCAATTTGACGCGGCACTTCACGTGGGGTCCCAGCCTTCAATTGGGCCTCTTCCTTTTATTTGTACGTGGGCTTACTTCTTCATTTAATATGGGCTGGCACTTCATGGGTCTAATTTCCAATTTGGGCCTTTATTTAATTCGGCCCATCATCCTTTTAATTCCAGCTTCACGTGGTCTGTTAATCACCAAACTTCGCCCCCACACACCATACACATGAATGTGTCTAAATCTACCTGAATGGCACCAATAAAACCTCTAATGACTCTTACTTAAGCCCTACAAAATAGTGCTTATCAGAACTGTGCAAGTCTATCATACCAAGCACAAGGTTCTTGCTTAAGACCATACAATGCCTTGTCCAAAGCATACACATGCGAGGGAAAATTAGCATCTTCAAAACCAGGGGGCTGCTTCACATATACCTCTTTTTGGAGATATCCATTCAAGAACGCAGTCTTGACATCCATTTGGTATAGTGTGAATCCCTTGTGAGCGGCATAGGCGATGAGAAGACGAATAGCTTCAATGCGAGCCACTGGAGCATACGTCTCATCATAGTCAATCCTCTCTTGTTGATTGTAACCTTGAGCAACCAACCTTGCTTTGTTCCTTGTGACCACCCCAGAGTCATCAAGCTTGTTCCTATACACCCAGCGAGTGCCAATAGCATGTTTGTTGCGAGGCAAGGGAACGAGCCGCCAGACTTTGTTCCTCTCAAATTGATGTAACTCCTCTTGCATAGCTACGATCCAGTCAGGTTCCTTCAATGCTTCCTTGATGGTCTTGCATTCTACAAGAGAGATAAAAGCATGGAAAGCACAGAACATTAGGGGTGTTCATCCGGTCCGGACCGGATTTTTGGGCATATGTGGACCGAAGACCGGACCGGTCCGGTCTTGGACCGGATTGGACCGGATTTAATTTTAAAAAATAAAAAAATTAAATTCTTATTTAAAATCTATAAAAAAATATCTAAAAAAATATTTATAAAACATATATACTCCTAACTTATTAAATTTAAAAAAATATCTACAAAAAAATACATATAAATCTCTAAAAAAAATATATAAAACATATAAATTACAATTTTTTTTTTAAATTCCGGTCTTCCGGTCCGGACCGGATTTTTTCCGGGTTTGGACCGGACCGGACCGGAAACCGATTTTGGGGAAATGGTGGACCGGAGACCGGACCGAAATTTTACCGGTCCGGTCATTTCCGGTCCGGTCCGAAAATCCGGTCCGGTCCACCCATGAACACCCCTACAAAACATATTTAATTTAGAACGCAAACCTCTTTCACCAAAAGGTGTGACCAAATTATGAGTGGGGTGAGCCTTTTGAATTCGAACACTCTTTGACACGAGTAATGATGGATCATCAGGTTGTATCTCAGAGTCGTCCATTGAAGATGGATGTAACTGGGCATCTTCAAATTGGTCTGTTCCGTCATCATCACTTTGAGAATCAACAATGATAATCTCACCAGAAGTTCCAGATGGAACAGTGATAGTGGTTTCTGCATTAGTTGGGGGCATGATTGTTGAATCAGCAGTAGATGAGGAGGGAACGTCTGCATCTTGTGCAGAATCACTTGAGGTATCCTCCTTGGAAGAATCGTCAGGACTAGAAGAGTCTGGGGAAGTGATCAGCGCTACTTTGTAGGGTTTAACTAGGAGTTGTTACCGGAGTTTTAGGTACCATTTGGATGAGTTTAGAGCACAATTGTGGAGAATGGAGTTGAGGAGTAGAAGTGTGGATTTGGTGGTTTTGAAGAGCTAAAATGAAGACTTAAAGAAGATGGAGAAGACAACCACGAGAGAAGACAAAGGAAGAGCTGAAGAAGCTACATGAGCTTTTCCGCGGTCGCGGAAATCACAGCCGCGGTCACGGAACAACACGAAGCGAGAAGAGCAACACCGAAGACGCGAGGCTTTACAGGAAGTTTTCCGCGGTCGCCGAAATCTGTTCATCAGACGCACGCGAGTTTCCTCCGAAGATCTGCTTTTTATTTTATTTTATTTTTATTTCTTTTATTTCGTTATTTCCTTTTAGATGTTATTTGTTATCTTTTTAGCATTAGGTTTTGGGAGGGTTTTATAACCTAGTTTCCTAGCAGCCTCTTTTCATTATCGAATTACTTATCGTTCAGTTTTTCCCTTAGAGTTTTTGTGTTTCAAGACTATGAAGAACTAAGCAACTTTTGCTTAGTCCGACGATTGAAGCCTTCGTTTGATTTGATTGTGAGATTATAACTCTTTTTCCTTTCCTTTGATTATATCTCTTCTCTTTGTGCTTATTCCTATTGATTCTTGCTGATTTGACTGGCCTGATCAATTAGTTGATATTAGTAATTGTCTATTGCTAGGGTTTGGATATTTCAGATTGAAATTCCTTATCTTGTGTAGCAAACATGATATTCTAGGACTGGTTAGACTAGTTTATTGTGAAGAGAATTGATTATGTGTTAAATGCTACGGGTTGTGGTGTTGCATGTATCCTGGTTAATTCCTATGTTTCTTGCTGCTATTGTTCTAAATCTTGATAGTTTCTTGTGCGTTCGATAGTTAGGGTTATCAGGACTGGTTGGACCGATAACTATTTCAGAATAGGGACAGGAATATTCATAGGAATGAATAGAGATAATCTAGGATCAATCAATCAAATAAATGGTGGATATTTGTCTGGCTAAGTTACTTTTCCCAATTGATTACAACCTTTACTTTGATTTACTTTATTACTTGCAAACAAACCAAAAAACCCCCTTTGTTACCTTTGGCATACACTTTTGCACTTAGAAAGATTGCTACCTCCCTGTGGGATTCGACCCTTGCTTCCCTACTATACTTGGTTAGGTTTTTAAGGATTACTTTGATAAGGCATAACGACTTTAGCCTCGTCAAATTTGGCGCTGTTGCCGGGGAGGCAAGTTTTAATTTTTCTTTGTGTGTGTTTGTGATACCCCGTATTTTTGTAAGGTTATTTTGGGAATTTTGGAATTTTCCCGAGTACCTGTTGTGTACGTCGGATTAAGTACAGAGAGTTTGGGACATTCTGTAATGTGCTCTGTATCTGTAATATTTTTCTCAGTGAAATAATATACAGACAACATGCCTTGGATTTTAATATTCGTTCGCGTCCAATAATTTTTATCCCGGTTTAATGTCATGTTCGTTCAAAGCTGAACGGGCGGGAAAAGCTGGTCACGGTGACCGCCGTACAGTCGCGGCGACCGCCGTCGCGGATCCAAGAACGACGACCGCCGTACAAGTCACGACGCCCGCCGTCCCAATGCTCGAGGTGGTAGCTAGCGTGTCAGGCTACGGCGGCGACCGCCGTAAATTACGGCGCCCCCCGTAATTGCCATCGTCGTTGTCCGGGAGTCTTTGCCCGATGGTCGCCGGCGTGGTTCTGGCGAGCGCCGAACTAGCTGTTGTAGGCCCATCTTCGCGCTCCTGATGCTTTGGCTATAAAAGGAGGTGTTGGGGAAAGGATTTGAGCCATCACAAACATCGAACCTCTGCTAAATTTTCGTGTCGTCGGAGTTGCGTTTCGCCGGAGTTCACAAGCTTTCGCCGGTGTCGTTTGGTGGTGTTTCCAAAAGCCCTTGTGAAGCCTTTTGGTTGCCTTTGGAGGTCAGAACCCAAGCAAGGCGGAAAGGGGTCGAAACGCACATCGTTTTGGTGAGATTTCTCTCGTTTCCGTCGTCTGAGTTCTTCACGGCGCCCGCCGTGATGAATGCGGCGACCGCCGCCAAGAACAGCGACCGCCGCCAGTGCCCAGAATGCCTTCGTGGCTTTGGCTTGGTTGTGGTCGTGGCGTCTTTCCTTTCATTCTCTTTCATCGTTTTTAGATTCGTACTGTGGTTATGTCGAATCTAACTTAGGGTTCCTTTTATGGGTCGACTCGAAGGTGTTTGTGCTAGCGGAGCTATAACCGTGTCGAGCCCGGAATCCCGTCGTTGTCGTAAGGCTTATTTCTATTCTGCGGATTAAGGCAAGTGGCGGTTCGCTCTTGCTCATTCGTTCCATATTTACATTAATTATCAGTAGTTTATCTGAGTAATTAATTTGGAATGAATACTCTGTTTGTCTGGAAACAGTTTTGATAAACTGTTTTGAAAATCATATAATAGATTGTATATCTGTTAGAACAACGCTATTATCTGTGATCGCCTTTCGGGCCTTTATGTGGATTTATCCTGTATCTGTTATTGTGCTGTAACTGTTTAGTTAGCACTGTTAGATAGGAACGTTACTCGGACTCTGTCCAGTCATTTCTTTATAATCTGGTATCGGGGTGGCTCGTCTCCATCTGGTACTATTCTAAGATCATGATCTGTCTCTTTCACAAGTGTGTAGAGACATGACACTTAGCTGGTGTCACAAACCTTCCGGTGTACGTCACTCTCGACGAAACGTATACTAAGATGTGTCGTCCCATTGGTGGGGTACACATGTAAAAGTCTAATAACGTGATGTGTGGTTTGTAATATAAATCAGATAAGTGCTACTCTGACGCACATAATTAATAAACCTTCGGCGAGTAGTGCAGCTAAGTTATAGTACAGCTAGGAAAAACTCATCTCGACTTTGATCATAGTACGTTCTCTTTCCAATCTGGATTCGCTGTATGCGATGAGGTTGGTCGTGAACCGAAGCATCTCAGTCAACTTTTAAATCATTGTTGTATGATTCTGTAAACATTCCAGATTTGTCATACTTCCTTAAAGACTCATTTCCGTTGGAGTCTTCTTTTTGAGTCGATTTCTGTGAAGGTTCAGTCTTCCAGAATTTTCTCTTGTGCATACCTCTTGTCTATTCCAGTAGGAGTATAGTGGTTGACTATCGTCATCGATTATTATTCGAAAAACGATGAGTCTAACCTAATACGACTGCTTCGAACCATTCTGCTTTGTACCCTTGCTAGTCTATTCAAGTAGACTAACCCACGAACTTTGTTCTCTGCATGTGGGCTGGTGTCATCCGTTCGATTCGGCACATCAGATCAAAAGTAGCTCAGAAGAATAGAAGGACTATGGAGTCGACGGTGGTTTTTGAACGTTTTAATTATTCCTTTAATCAAGTTGAGATCTTTTGGACGATGACTTTGGTTGTAATGTGTTTTATAAGACTTCCGCTGTATTTGGTTTAAACTCTGTGTTAGCCTATTCGGGATTGGGTTGTAATCCCGTAACTCATGTTTCCTTGACAATGTTATGTTTTGGAATTGAATGCTTTGATCATTATGTATCATTTGTATTTCCTAAATTGTATTTAAACGGTAAAGCCTTGGGTGATCTCGGTAAGGAACACTGGGGTCACTGGCGGTAATACATTTCCAAAAGGGTTAAGTTTTAGGGGTGTTATAGTGTTTGTGTGCCAATTTTTGTGTGGACATGTCTTATGGTCCACACCCGTGCTACTGACTCCCCATTGTTAGATTGTGATACAGAGATCGAACGAACACTTTCTAGGAACCGCAGGATAAACAGAGCATTGTGTTTTGATAATCCGTGTTTCGAGATGGCTGAGGAACAACCGAATTTGAGGCAGCTGACTGCCCCGAATCTGCAGCAGCAACCGCTTGCTGTGCAGTTCCCTGAATTGGCTGATGGCGTAAACTTTGAGCTGAAATCTGGGTTAATTCACTTACTACCCCACTTCCATGGGATGAGTGGAGAAGACCCCAACAAGCACCTTTCAGAATTCCATGTTGTCTACACCAGCATGAAGCCATGAGGCGTTACTGAGGACTAGATCAAGCTGAGGGCCTTTTCTTTCTCTCTAAAGGATGCGGCCAATGATTGGTTCTACTACTTGGCCCCATGAAGCATAGACACATGGGCTAAGATGAAGAAAGCCTTCCTGGAGAAGTACTTCCCTGCGACCAAGCTCAATAGCTTGAAGAGGAACATCAGCAACATCGAACATCAGGCTGCTGAGACGTTGTACGAGTACTACGAGAGGTTTAAGAGGCTGATTTCTAGCTGTCCCTATCATGGGTATTCTGACCAAGACCTCGTACTTTATTTGTACGGTGTCCTTCTTGACGACGAGCGTCGGATGGTGAATACAGCCTGTGGAGGAAATATTTTGAACAAGACGCTTGCTGCAGCATTCGAGATATTCTTTGAGCTATCTGAAGGCTCAAGACAGTTCAGCAAGAGGGCGAGCGCCCAATCAGTCAAGGCTGTAGACTCTCAGCCATCGTCCTCACTAATTTCTGAGATGGCTGAGATGAAGGAGATGATGAGGAGATACATGATGAAGGGTGGCCAACAACAAGTCAAGTCTTGTGGGATATGCTATGACACGATGCATCCTACTGATGCATGTCCCACGCTGCAGGAACCCACTGCTAAGGTGAATGCTATTGGAGGTTACGACCCTTCAAGGCCAAGATATGACCCGTACTCCAACACTTACAATCCAGGGTGGAGAGATCACCCCAACTTGAGATACGAGAATCAGCAGAACCCTCCTCAGGGCCAAGATAATCAAGAGTTTCAACAGAGACCACTACAGTTCTTACCGCGCCCACAACAATTTCAACAGCCTGGGGGTCAACAACAACAATATAGAGCACAATATGACCAAAGACCTCAAGGCCAGAGTTCAAGTTCATCTATGTCCAGTGATGACATGATCAATTCTCTCACCCAAAGCGTATCGACGTTGGCTAGCACTGTGACCTCGATGGGGTCACAAATTCAAGCGGTGGTCCAGCAACAGAAGTCTCTAGCTCAGAATGTAACAACGTTGGCCAACACTATGGTCCAACAAAATCAAGAGATGCGGTCAAGTATTCAGAACTTGGAGAAGCAAGTGGGGCAGATCTCCGTCGCAGTGAGCAAGCTGGAAGCCCGGGACTCGGGGAAACTACCATCTCAAACGGTAGTAAACCCGAGGGAGAACGTATGTGCCATGACGCTGAGGAGCGGAACACAAGTAGATGAAGCTCGTGGCCAACAGAAAGAAATCCACGACCGCATAGAAGAAGGCCGCGATCGCGGATTTGCTCCGGAAGACGAGAGGAAAATCGGCGAATTTCCGCGACTGCGGATAGATTTCCGCGATCGCGGAAAAGTTCCTGGGGAAGACGAAATTATCGACGAAAATCCGCGACCGCGGACAGAAATCCGCGATCACGGAAAACTCCCTGGTGACTTATTTTGCCCAGATGAAGAGCCGCGACCGCAAGCCCCAAACCGTGATCGCGGTTTTGCCTCTGATGTCCAAGATGATTATGTGCGTCCCAACTTTCCTCCGCTCAGTTCGTTGAAGGCACCTGCACCCTTTCCCGGGGCATTGAAGGACACGCAAAGGCTGGAGAATGACAAGGAACTATTTGAGACCTTCAGTAACTGCGAGGTAAACATTCCTTTGATCAAACTGGTTAAGAGCATCCCTCGCTATGCAAAATTTTTAAAAGAGCTGTGCAAAATAAAGAAGAAGAAAGTGGTGAAGGAAAAGAAGAAGGTCAAAGTCAGTGAAAATATCTCCGCTATGCTGCAAAATTGGTTGCCTAAGAAGTGCAGTGACCCGGGCATATTCACTATTCCCTGCAAGATAGGTGGCGCCATGCTCGAAAAATCCATGCTGGATTTAGGTGCTTCTATCAATGTTTTACCTCTCTCGCTGTATGAATCTTTAGAGGTCGGGCCATTACAGAAGACGGGGATAGTGATCCAACTGGCGGACAATTCCTATGTGTATCCCAAAGGAGTAGTGCAGGATGTGCTAGTAGAGGTTGATAAACTGCTTTTCCCTGTGGACTTCTTTGTGATGGATACGGGGCAAGACAAAAACGCAGCCCCTGTGATGCTAGGAAGGCCGTTCATGAACACGGCAAATACCAAGATTGATGTGAGTAGTGGTTCGCTCACAATGGAGTTTGACGGGGTAAGGGTCGGATTCAGCATAGACGATGCAAAGAGACACCCTCCTGATGGAATCCCCGAGTGTTCAATTGATGTGAGCAACCCAAGTTGAGTGGGAGAGCACCAAGTCGTGCCACGACAATAACTAAGGCGCTGCTCGGGAGGCAATCCGAGGTATGAAATTCTTTCCTTGTCTTTTCCTTTCTAGTTTTTATTTTTGTTGTTTCATTTTTGTTTTGTTTTGTTTTTAGACTAACTTGCAGGTAGGAGACCCGAGCCAAAAAATTGAAGACGGTGTTCAAATACGCACCAGAAACTTTTCTGCGACCGCGGAAAAACCACTGTAAGTCCCCTAGCCGAAAAAAAATGAAAAAAATAATAAAAAAAAAGTTTTACCGGAGCCCAGCTGTCCGACATTCACTTCGCGACCGGTGCGCATCATGCTGCCAAGGAGGAGACATTCGCCCCACCTTTTTAGTTGGCACCGATGATGGCCCGACATTAGATAGCTGACGAGGAGGAACACCAGATCCCACACCACGATTACATCTGGGCTCCCTTTCTGTGTTCATTGAAGGTCATGCAACCTCGCTTCTTTGATGTACCACTACCCTTTCCAGTGGATTTATTTGGTTGCACGTGGAGTTTGATTGAGGAGGACCGCCGCAACACCAGCGACATGTGCTTTCATTGATTTACCGCCAGCACCCACATCCACATCCAGGCCGCCTCGGCGATGGTTGTGAGTACTTTTCTGCTCTTCCATGTGCTTTATCTTTTTGTCTTTCATTACATTGAGGACAATGCAATGTTTAAGCATGGGGGAGTGTTCTATACTTGCTAGTCGTCTGAGGAGAAAAAGAAAAGAAAAAAATGAAAAAGTCAAAAATAAGAAAAAAGACAAAAATAAATCCTGGGATAAGTCGAAAACCCAAAAGGGCGGCTTAGGTAATAAGCAGGTGGCTTGGACCAGCATTAGGCTGGGGTAATAAGAGGTCAAGAGTGATGTGAGTTTTATGTGAGCCCATCTATTAAAAAATGAAATGAGTGACTTGGTGAAAACCCGAAAGGGCGCCTTGGCAAAATGAGTGAAAAGAAGAAGAGTGATTATTAGGATTTCTCATTTTTCCTGGAGTGGTGACATAAGAAGAGGTGATATAAGGAGGATTCGGGTAGGTCACTTTGGGAGGCATAAGAAGATAGATGGAGGCTAGGATTATATATTTTTATTCACTCTATGGTGTTCAGGATAAGCTTGGGGGAAGTACTCTGCTTTCCTTTAAGCTTGTATGTTTTGTGTGTTGTGCGTATTGTGTTGGTGCCTTGGAGATTCATGTTTAGGTGCAATTCATAGTGGAGATAGTTTTACTGTGCTTCCTGAGACCTTGGGTATTTCATTGGAGGATAGGTTTCTATTAGCTTACTCGAGGACGAGCAAGGTTTAAGCATGGGGGAATTTGATCAGCGCTACTTTGTAGGGTTTAACTAGGAGTTGTTATCGGAGTTTTAGGTACCATTTGGATGAGTTTAGAGCACAATTGTGGAGAATGGAGTTGAGGAGTAGAAGTGTGGATTTGGTAGTTTTGAAGAGCTAAAATGAAGACTTAAAGAAGATGGAGAAGAAAGCCACGAGAGAAGACGAAGGAAGAGCTGAAGAAGCTACAGGAGCTTTTCCGCGGTTGCGGAAATCACCGCCGCGGTCGCGGAACAACACGAAGCGAGAAGAGCAACACCGAAGACGCGAGGCTTTACAGGAAGTTTTCCGCGGTCGCGGAAATATGTTCATCAGACGCGCGCGAGTTTCCTCCGAAGATCTGCTTTTTATTTTATTTTATTTATTTTTCTTTATTTCTTTTATTTCATTATTTCCTTTTAGATGTTATTTGTTATCTTTTTAGCATTAGGTTTTGGGAGGGTTTTATAACCTAGTTTCCTAGCAGCCTCTTTTCATTATCGAATTACTTATCGTTTAGTTTTTCCCTTAGAGTTTTTGTGTTTCAAGACTATGAAGAACTAAGCAACTTTTGCTTAGTCCGACGACTGAAACATTTGTTTGATTTGATTGTGAGATTATAACTCTTTTTCCTTTCCTTTGATTATATCTCTTCTCTTTGTGCTTATTCCTATTGATTCTTGCTGATTTGACTGGCCTGATCAATTAGTTGATATTAGTAATTGTCTATTGCTAGGGTTTGGATATTTCGGGTTGAAATTCCTTATCTTGTGTAGCAAACATGATATTCTAGGACTGGTTAGACTAGTTTATTGTGAAGAGAATTGATTATGTGTTAAATGCTATGGGTTGTGGTGTTGCATGTATCCTGGTTAATTCCTATGCTTCTTGCTACTATTGTTCTAAATCTTGATAGTTTCTTGTGTGTTCGATAGTTAGGGTTATCAGGACTGGTTGGACTGATAACTATTTTAGAATAGGGACAGGAATATTCATAGGAAGGAATAGAGATAATCTAGGATCAATCAATCAAATGAATGGTGGATATTTGTCTGGCTAAGTTACTTTTCCCAATTGATTACAACCTTTACTTTGTTACTTACAAACAAACCAAAAAAACCCCTTTGTTACCTTTGGCATACACTTTTGCACTTAGAAAGATTGCTACCTCCCTGTGGGATTCGACCCTTGCTTGCCTACTATAATTGGTTAGGTTTTTAAGGATTACTTTGATAAGGCATAACGACTTTAGCCTCATCAGGAAGATGGAGAGACATTAGCAGCATTAGAAGGACCATTCCCATGACCTGAGCTAGGTCGAGAGGAAGGGTCGTTGTCTTCATTATCAGAATATTCTCGTTGCATTCTTGGATAGTCTTCCTCAGGGAACGTTGCCTCTAACTCGCCATTGGAACCTTTTGAGTTCTCATCAAAGACAACATGAATGTTTTCTTCAATTTTGCGAAACCTCTTATTGTATACTCTGTAAGCCTTGCTCGCCTTTGCATATCCCAAGAAAATCCCTTCATCACTTCATGGGTCAAACTTCCCTAAGTTATCCTTCCCATTGTTGTGAATGTAGCACCTGTATCCAAAAGCACGCAAGCGGGAAATATTGGGCTTGCGATCCCTTATTTGTTCATAAGCAGTTTTATTCAATAAAGGACGAAGCGTGGCACAATTGAGAATATAACAAGCATTGTTAATGGCTTCTGCCGAGAAGATTCTTGGAAGATTGCTTGCAATGAGGAAGGTTCTCGCCATGTCTTCCAGAGTCTTGTTCTTCCGTTCCACAACCCCATTCTGTTGTGGTGTCCTAGGCGCGGAGAAGTTGTGTGACACACCATGTTCCTCACAGAAGTTGAAGAACATAGAGTTCTCAAACTCCGTTCCATGGTCGGACCTTATAGCCTTCAGCTTCTTTCCCACACTTGTTTCCACCTTCTTGATGAACGCCTCGAACTCAGAGAAAGCTTCATCCTTCGAAGACAGAAAAATTGTCCAAGTGAATCTAGAATAATCATCGACAATTACAAAAACATACTTGTTCCCTCCATGACTTCTTATCCTCATGGGACCACAGAGATCCATATGAATCAATTCCAGAGGATGAGAGGTTGTTACATCAGGTTTAATCTTGAATGAGGAACATGTCTGTTTCCCTTTCACACAAGCATCGCAGACACCATGGAACTCTGATCGAACATTTGGAAGACCACGAACATGTTCCTTTGTATACAGCTTGTGAATGAGTCGAAGATTTGCATGTCCAAGCCTTCTATGCCACAGTTCCATCTCATCAGCTATAGACGCAAAGCATAGGATTTCCTTTGGCTTGAAATTCTTGTCCACAATATACACATCCTTGAATCTAACTCCTTTCAGAATTATGTTCTTGGTTTCGCGATCTTTGACGTAGCATTCTTGTGAAGTAAAGACCGTCTTGTTGTTCCCTTGGTCACAGAGCTGTGCAACACTCAACAAACTAAAACCAAGTTCATGAACTAAACTTACCTCTTTTAGTGTGATACTGGAGTTTAGTTTTGTTTCGCCTGTTCCAATGATTTCTCTGCATCTCTTGTCTCCAAGAGCAACACTCCCTCTTGAGTGTTTGTGAAGTGAGGTGAGTTGATCTTCTTTTCCGGTCATGTGGCACGAACAAGCGTTGTCAATGTACCACTTCTCGTTCCCCCTCACTTCAACCTGCACAGAAAAAGTTAAGATTTGGCGTCCAGACAAGCTTAGCCTTACCTGGTCGAGACACATAATGCAATTGTTCCCTAGGATTAGTTCTATCAAAAACAGACAGTTTTCTTCCTAGTCTTTGCATGAGTATAATTATGCATATGTGAATCATCATAGAAGTCATTCAAGTTAACATTATTGCTCATACTGTTCCTTCTCTTTGTGTGCTCCTCAGAGAACTTCTTTTTCTTTTCACAATCTCTTTGTAAATGTCTGTTGTCTCCACAATACCAACACAGCTTGAACTGATCCATCTGAACATACTTTCTGTTAGGAACAACACTCTTGCGTTGCTTCGCATGTTCTGGACAAGGAACGTTGGATTGCTTCCCTTGAGACTGCTTGAGGAAGATCTTGTGGGCAGGTTGTCCAGTGTACCACGACTGGTTTTCATCCAGTCTGTAACACCCCCAAATTTCACCCCATTTGAAAGTATTACTGCCGATGACTCCAGACGTAAACCCCGAAGTCACCCCAGGCTTTTCCAACGACATAACTGTCTTAAACATAGTTACAATACTAAAATCATAACTTTTATTAAACCACATGGTCGCGGAATTACACGATTCCAAAAACGACCCAATTAATCAGAAATACAACAGCGGAAGTCTTTTAAATACAACGACAAAACAAGTTGTCGAAAACAAAACACCGTCCATCCTCATAGTCGCTCTAGCCTCCTCGGATCTGCATGTGCCGAAACGGACGGACGACACCCCCATGACGTTACAGATAAATAAAATACAAGGGGTTAGTCTAATTAATAGACTAAGCAAGGGCAGAAAACATTCACCAATGATTCACACAAATGCAACACAAGCAGTTCCACATATCACAAATCACATCAAAATCTCAAGTGCTAACTCAAATAGTTCAACACATCAACGAATCATATCAAAATCTCAAGCCACATAATTACAACATATCTCTTATAATAGCGTTGATTCTAGCAGAAATACAACCTAATATAATATCAGATTTTAATTATCTCAAATTAATTAAAAGCCACTTGCCTGGAATAGACGAGCTCAAACAAAGCTTAAGAACGGGTTCCTGAATCCAAAACGGGGACAGATCTGGAATAAAAATCCCTAGGAAACGATCCATAACAAGATCCTAACTTAGATCAAATATCCTCATAAATGAATCTAAAAGAATAGGAAAAGAATCCAAAGGATCGAGCCAAACCTCAAGCCAAAACTCCAAAACAACCCTTCTCGGACAACCTTGCCGCGGGTGCGCCACATGCCTGCCGCCGGGTGCGGTCAAGTGACAGAGGCGAGCTCCAAGAACAGCCATGGTGGAAAAGAATTATTACCCAATCGATTCAAGCTTCGTCTTGCATTCGAATTGATCACAAAGCACCTATAAGCTTCACCTAACACCTTGGCAACCTTCTCCAACCCACGAAGCCTCTCGATTCAAGCCCAAAACCGAGCTCACAGCTCGTGCATCAATGGCGAAACAAGGGAAAACAGAGGAGAAAGAGAGAAGAAGAAGAAGAGAGAAAGAAAGGGTTCGGTTTCACCCCTTTTATAGCACAAATCCGAACCACCTTAGGGGGAACAAGCAAGGGACAAGGGGACAAAGGCGAAGGCCACTAGCGAGCCCACTTGGCCTGCCCAAAACTGCCCCAAAAATATCTCCGAGCCACTTGCGGGGAAGACGATAAGCTTGCTCTGTTTTCTGGCCTTGCCGCGGGTGCGGTGGCGCCTGGCGCCGGGTGCGGTCACGGCCAAAACTCACACTTTTACCCGTTTTTGTCCCATCTCATCAAGAGATCAAATAATCCTAATCCCGGGTTAAATATATTCGTGCATCATCTAGCACAAACATCTCAAGCAATTACCTCGCACAACTACCGTGCACAAATATCTTATATAAATACCGTGCACAAATATCTTATATAAATATCTTGCACAAATACTTTACATAATTATCCTGCATATATTTGTGACACTCCAGGCCAAGCTAACACAGCTACCAAGCCACCCACCCATCTTACATGATGTCGGTGCCGATACTGGTGCCTGCCTAAGTCCATAATTATCCTACACGAATATCTTATATAAATATTTTACAACAATATCTTATATAATTATTTTGCAATAATATCTCATACAATTATTTTGCAACAATAACTCATACGAGTAAAGCTCAAAAATACCAAAAATTTCCTTACCCAAAAATGGGAAAATGAGGGGTATTACACAGTCCACTCTCAAGGACCTTGACACGTTTCTCAAGATTGCGATTCTTCTCTCTAGCATCTTGAAGTTTCCTATCTCTTGCTTCACGAAGTTCCAAAATAGATGGATCATCTTCCTTTTGCTTAGAACCTGTATAACCAATGCCATACCTTGCTTCAATAAACTGAATGTTGTCAGTTTTAGCTTTCCGTTCCACTAGCACGGAATGAATCTTGTAAACATAAGCCTTCATCTCAGACATCTGTTCCTCAAGCTTAGTTGATCCAGCTACACTTCTTGCATCAATATTGTTAGAGACTTCATTCATAAGCAAATAGACTTTTTCATTTTTTAACCTCTGAAGCTCCTCATGATTAGCATCACATGAAGAACAAGGAACAGTTGAGCTACTAGCAGTATTAGATAGGTTTTCTGTTAAACTACTGCACTCATCTTCAGAATTAGCAAGTTCCTCTTGTGTTTTCAAGTTTTCAGAATACATTTCCCTTATGAGAGCAATCAAAGATTTCTTATCATAATTCACAAGAGATTTCAAAAATGTTTCAGGGTTTACCTCGAGATCCTCAGAAGAGTCGTTGATGGCCATTGCACACATCTTGCCACTCCAGGCTTCAGGGTCTTCACCATCTGAGTCATCCTCATTGCCCCACACAGCAACGAAATCTTTCTTCTCATCGTTCCCAGAAGGTTTGCTTGGTTTCTTGGGCTTTGGGCATGAGCTAGAGTAGTGACCCTTTTCATTGCAGCTGTAGCACGTGATATCCTTGATGTCACGAGTCTCACCATTCCCACCTCTATTGTTTCTTCCTTTGTTATAGAGGGAACGCATGATTTTGGTTAGCAACACCACCTCAGGATCATCGTAGCCATCATTGTCATCGAGGTCATTTTCAATCCTATCGACAGCCTTTCCAACCATCAAAGCGATTCCTTTTTCCTTGGAATCCTTGTTTCTTCTAGCCTTCTCTACATTGTCATACTTCTGAATCTTGCTAGGATTCTATTTTAGAATGGCCTTAGTCATCGCATGACGATGAGGAAGCCCATCAATGATAATAAGGATCTTCTCGTCAGGGAGGATTTCTTTATCCGAGATCGAGTAAGCAGTCAAGTTTGCAGTGATTTTCTCAAACCTAGCTTGGTAAGAACTCACATCTTCTTTCTCTTCCATTTTGAAATTGTAGAAATCCTTCTTAGAAGTGAAACGATCAATCTCACGAAGGTCCTTGCTTCCCATGTACATCTGTTCCAGGGCAAGCCACTTAGCATTGATGGATTCACAAGATTGAAGCTTTTGGACATCTTGCTGATTAAGAGCATTGTTGATGAGCATGGCAGCCTTGCAATTCTTCTCCATGATTTGGAGATCCTCTTGATCCCATTTCTTCAGTTTTTTCTTTTTCTCAAGATCAACAATCTCAAGATCTCCAAGGGAGATGACCAACCAACATTGGTAATCATTGCTTTGCACCCACTTGATGAAGAGAGCCTTACAATGTTGGTATTGGCCAGCGAGCAAGAGAGGAGGCCTTGAAGAGTTCAAACCAACTTCGACAGTGGTAGGATACATCGTTACCTGAAAATTTGTAAGTAACACCCAATCTAGAACAAACCTGCTCTGATACCAATTGTAGAATCGAGTGTGTTAGTACAAGAAACGGTATAACTGTTCCTTGGACAGCGGAATATCGTAACAGAATAACAGAGTAACAAACAAAGTTCCTTAGAGAGGAAAACTTAATCAACCAACTAGTTGACTAAGAAAAACCTCTACCTCTAGGTTTTCCTAGTAGAATTTCAAAAGTCTACTTGTGTTATTAATCCTGGAATTACAAACAAGCAAGTCTTATCTCAATCTAGTTTACTCCTACATATCTAGACCTCTGGATGTAACGTTCCTAACAACACCTAAGACAATCAAAACCCTAACAAGTACTCAACTCACCAAAGTCTCGTCCTTGTAAGTTCTTTTCTTCTTCCGAATGCTTTTGTCTGTGGAAAATGCCGTGAAAAACTTATCAAATGAAGTTTGCAACTTTCTATTTTATAGTCTAGGTATTCTATCTAATTTACCCTAGTTTTACTTAAGGAAAATAAGATAAAATAATCCTATACTAATCTATCATAACCAGAATATCTCCAACGATATTATTTCTTACGGCCCAAGTTTCTCCTTCAATCTTTGTTTCCATAAAAGAAAGATTCGGCAGGCGCAAGGGTTCACATCGCGCGTCATGCGTTCCTTGGCGCCGTTCCCTTTCATTTTCTGATCAACAATGCGCGTCTCTCTTTCTCTTTCGTTCCAGCGTGTTATTTCTCATTGTTGGCTTCTCTGTTCCTTGCATTCTCTGTTTTGATTCTTCACTTGGTTTTCATCGTTCCTTTGAATCATTTGTTTCCTGAAACTCATAGTCACACTAAAAACCATCAAATGCCATTGAGTTTATCATCATCAAAACTAGAGGGAACATCATCGTTCCAACACAACTTCATCCCTTGTTCCCTCTACCAAGTAAACATGGAAGTCAGGGCCAAAGGACGTTCCCTTCCTTACTCTTTTACTCTTTCGGATCTCTGGTTCACTGTTCCCAGGTTGGAC
Source organism: Rheum nobile (assembly GCA_027886185.1). NCBI lineage: Eukaryota > Viridiplantae > Streptophyta > Magnoliopsida > Caryophyllales > Polygonaceae > Rheum > Rheum nobile. The sequence goes on along the minus strand of WOAB01000657.1, from coordinate 2,303,150 downwards.
ATCCATATCAATGTTGCCACTTGTACTGGGAACACTATCATTGTCTCCATTATTACTGGGAACAATGACTTTTTGTAAAGGTGTCAATGAAAATCGTTTTTCATCAAAGATAGCATCTCTTGACTCTATAACGGAGTGAACCGAAATAAACTTGTTAGGTTCAATAACATAGAACCTATATGCCTTGGAATGCTCAGCATATCCAATAAAGATACATTCAACACCTCTTTCACCCAAAGTCTTTCGCTTGGGTTCGGGTAGTCTTACAATCGCCCTACATCCCCAAACCCGAAGATAATTTAGATTTGGCTTCCTTTGGAACCAAAGCTCATATGGGGTAGTCTTGTTCCTTTTGTTAGGAACCCTATTCAATAGGTAACAAGCCGTCAACATGGCTTCACCCCAAAATCCGTCATTCAAACCTGAGTAGGAAAGCATGGAATTGACCATTTTCTTAAGAACTCGATTCTTCCTCTCCAACACACCATTTTGTTGTGGTGTATAGGGAGCCGTGGTTTGATGAATGATTCCTACGGATTGGAAGTATTCTGGGTCAAAATACTCACCACCTCTATCGGTGCGCAATCTTTTGATCACTGTTCCCAACTGAATTTCCACTTCAGTTTTATAAATTTTGAATTTATCTAGGGCCTCGTCCTTAGCATGCAATAGAAATACATAACAATAACGGAAATAATCATCTATGTAAGTAACAACATATTTCTTATTTCCCAAGGACGGAGATGTGATACCCCGTATTTCTGTAAGGATATTTTGGGAATTTTCCCGAACACCCGTTTTGTACGTCGGATTTAATTCAGAGAGTTTAAGACATTCTGTAATGTGCTCAATCTCTGTAATATTTTTCTCAGTGAAATAATATACAATCGATGTACTTTGGGACTTAATACTCGTTCGTGTACGATTATTTTTATCCCGGGCTAAGCCAAGCTTATCCAAAGCCCAAACGGATAAGAGTTGACTTGGCGGCGACCGCTGCCCCATGGCGGCGACCGCCGTAAGTCAACTCATCGGCGCCTTCCTCGCAGCTTCGCGTTGGACAGATGTCCCTAGGAAACGGTGACCGCTGCCCAAAAGCGGCGACCGCCGCTTCAGGAATTCACGACGGCGACCAGGCGGCGACCACCGCCCCTGTGCAGGCATAGGCTTGCCAGCTGCCGGCGATAGGTCGGCGCTTCGATCTTGGCCCTCCACGTGGTTTTGTTGGCCAATCTTATCCCCTTTGAAGTGGGGCTATAAATAGAGATGATTGGGGATTGGATTGAGCACAGAAACAAGCTCAAATCTCTCAAATTCATCTCGCCGAAAAATCAAGCTCTCGCCGGAGTTTTGCCACCGATCGTCGGAGCTCCTTTTTGGTGTTGTTTCCAGTTGCCAAGTGAAGCTTTGGAGGCCCTTAGAAGCTTAGAATCCAAAGCAAGGCAAAGACGAACCAAAGCGATCGACGTCGGTAAGATTTCAGTTCTCGTAAAATTTCCCGATGTTCGTAGCGGCGCCCGCCATAAGGCCGGCGGCGATCGCCGCCACGAACACCGGCGACCGCCGTGAGGCTGGCGGCGCCCGCCGTGAGGCTGGCGGCGCCCGCCGTAAGGCAGGCGGCGACCGCCGCCCTTCAGTTGTTGCCATGTGTTGGCTTTGGCTTCTGTAGCCTTCGTTCGGACGTCGTTCCTTTCGATTTCTTTCGGTTCGTACTCGTCTTTGTCGAATCTAACTTAGGGTTTCTTTATGGGTCGATTCGAAGGAATCTGTGTTGCCAGATCTGTCCCTGTGTCGAGCCCGGAAACTCGTCGTTAGGCTTCGTTCAAACTCTGCGGATTAAGGCAAGTGGCGGTTCGCTCTTGCTCATCGTTCCATATTTACATTAATTATTAGTAGTTTATCTGAGTAATTAATTTGGAATGATTATTGTGTTTATCTGGAAATGGTTTTATAAACTGTATTATGGCATTATAATAGGTTGTATATCTGTTAGAACAACGCTATTATTTATGTTCGCCTTGAGGGCATTTATGTGGATTTATCCTGAACTATTATTGTGCTAGAACTATTTAGTTAGCACTAGTAGTTAGGAACGCTATATACCTTGTGGGGGTTTAGTTGTTTCTTTATAACTAGTACTTGGTGGATTCTTCCCCAGTACTTTCTCTCTGGTCATGACCATACCCTTACTCGGGGTTGGCACACTTCGCTAGTGCCAAATCTTCCAAGGTTCATCCTTTCTATATCTCTTGTGGGGAGGTCTGATATCTCTTGCGGGGAGATCCGATATCTCTCGAGTGAAGATTTAAAAGCTTATAACGTAATGCTCGTTTTGGGAATTTAATAAGATAAAGTGCCCGAGTGCACATAATTAATATACCTTTGGCGAGTAGTGCAGCTAAGTAAATAGTGCAGCTAGGAAAGCTCGTCTCGACTTTTTGATCAGAGTACGTTCTCTTTCTAATCTGGATTCGCTGTAAGCGATGAGGTTAGTCGTGAACCGAAACATCTAAGTAAGCTTTTAAATCACTGATGTCTGATTCTGTAAACGTTCCAGATTTGTCATATTTCCTTAAAGACTCATTTCCGTTGGAGTCTTCTTTCGGGTCAATTTCTGTGAAGATTCAGTCTTCCAGAATCCTCTCTTGTGCATGCCTTTTATCATATTCAAGTATAGTATGGTGGTTGACTAACGTACTCGATTATTATTCGAGAGATGAGAAGTCTAACCTAATACGACTACTTAGAACCACTCTGCTTTGTTCCCTTGCTAGTCTATTCATTTAGACTAACCAACCAAAATTATTCTCTGCATGGTTGGCTGGTGTCATCCGTTCGATTCGGCACATCAGATAGAGCGAAGATATGAGGAGACTAGATTGACTATGAAGACGATGGTTGTTTTTGGATGTTTTAATAATTATCTTTTAAGCAGGTTGAGATCCTTGGGCAGATGATCATTACGATCACAACCCTTTTTGTAATATTTCAAGAAAGACTTCCGTTGTACCTTGTTTAAAGACTTCCGTTGTACTTTGTTTAAACTCTGTATTTGTCCTATTCGGGATTGGGATGTAATCCCGTGACTCATGTTTTATAGGAATAAAGTTATCATTTTTGTATCATTGTATTTCATGATTTGTATTTAAACGGTAAAGCCTTGGGTGATCTCGGTAAGAAACACTAAGGTCACTGGCGGTAATACATTTCCAAATGGATTCAGATTTGGGGGTGTTACAGGAGAAGCATGAAAATCACAGAAGTCACTATGTATCAAATCAAGCACTATACTATTTCTCTGAACATTAGGGAACGGTTGTCTTGTTATCTTAGTAAGCATGCAAGTTCTACACCTCTCTATACTCATATCAAAAGGAGGAATTAAAACATTTTTAGACATATCAAGCATGCGTTTATAATGAACATGTCCTAGTCGAGCATGCCATAGAGAGGAAACATTTTCCTCCGAGGGAACAACACCCTTTGAAGGGGTCGTTCTCACTGAGGGAACAACATGTTCAGAAGAAATAGAACCTTGACCACAAGTCATGTAAGCTGAATTCATAACTTTATTAATACTTAGTTTAAACATACCATTACATAGGTAACCACGTCCTACAAATACACCGCCTTTAGATAATATATATTTATCGGCTTCAAACACTTGCCGAAAGCCTAACTTGTTAAGGATAGCACTAGAGACTAAATTTTTCCTTATTCTAGGTACATACAACACATTTTTCAGAACTAAAGTCTTCCCAGAAGAGAACTCTAACTCCACTTGGCATTTGCCTAAGACGGGGGCAGTTGACTCGTTTCCCATATGAAGGACACGTCCATCATCCAAGGGAACGAAGATCTTGAATATTGACTTGTCCCTACACACGTGTGTGGTAGCACCCGAGTCAACCCACCATGCTATCTCGTCATCCTGCACAAAGAAGGCCTCAGAAATATTAGGAACAAAGTCCAAACCAGGAAATGTTACTAAAGAGGGAACAATTCCGTACGAGGAAACCGTTCCTTTCTGACCTTGATGAGATTTCTTCCCTTGGTCCTTAGAACCTTGAGCAGGCTGGTTGGGAACGTTGTCCTTCTTTCCCTTTCCAGCCCAACAATCCTTCTTAAGATGTCCAGGCTTCCCACAGTTCCAACACCCCTTTTGAGAGGGTTTTTGTTGGGACCGGTGTTTGTGTTGTTGTGCGGCCTTTTCTTGCCCTTCCTGTTGTTACCCTTATGGGAACCTTCTTCCATCATGTTGATGGTGGAAGAATTGAGAGTCTCTTTCTCCTTTCCTTTCTCTTGCAAACGAAGGCCCTCTTCAATACGCAAGTGGCTGCCAAGTTCCACAAGGGAAATATCTTCCTTCTTGTGCTTCAACATGTGCTTGAAGTCTTTCCATGATGGAGGCAATTTGTCAATAATGTTTGACACATAAATGGACTCATCCATATTCAATTTATGTTGAGCAAATTGCCCCAAGATACGGAGTATCTCATGATATTGCTCCATCACCGGTCTTGAGTCAACCATTTTATATGTATTGAAGTTGCTTACAAGGAACTTTACGCTTGAAGCATCTTTAGCCATGTACTTCAACTCTAGAGAGTCCCAAAGTTCCTTGGCGGATTCAACATTTTGGTCCACATCAAAGAGGGAGTCAGACATACCGTTTAAGATGTGGCCCCGACAAATGTAGTCATCGTTCTCCCATTTGCTCCTTTTCCTCACGGCCTCAAGTGGTTCATCATAGACTAACTCCGGCATGGGAGTGGATAGGACGTATACCACCTTGAGGGTGGTCAAGAGGAAATGCATCTTCTTTTGCCAACGGCGGAAGTCCATCCCTTCGAATTTTTCCAACTTCTGGAACTTCGTCGTCATCTCACGAACAGTCGTCGTTGATCCGAAAATTCTGATTTCGAATGTAAGAACAATGTATGTTGAATAAGGGAACACTGTATGTTGAGGCGACTGTTCCCTGTAAGTCTTGATCTTCTCTTGATGTTGACTTCAGCTTCAATAGGGAACGATCAATAAACACTGTAACTCGGATAAGATTTGAATCGTGAGAACACTTTTCGAAATCAGAATTTTGCCCCTTACTAAGCCTTAGGGAATCCGCAAAATCTGAAGTGAGATAAGACAAACCCTCTAGTTCCTTTCAAGGCTTCCGATGAGAACTAAACTATGTTCATGTATTTGTGAGTATGACTTCAACTCAGATAGAGAACTCGTCCGTTTTTTTGATCACCCAACACTATCACCGAAATGCCTTTATATAGGCTTTCGAGTGGTTACAGGGAACGGTTACGACAGTTACAAGCGGTTACTAACGGTTACCAACCGTTCCAACTGCCACCAACCGTTTCCAAGGATATCCAACTACTTCTATCAGTTATCAACTGATTTAAGGTAGTTAAGAGGTGGTTATTCCGACGGTTACCAAGGCGGTTACAACACATTAATCACGTGCTGAAACTTTAACCATGCCTCAGGGAACTTGACGTTCCCACCTAGGGAACGGCTGATCCCTCCAGGGAACGACCACTGGTTCAACCTTAAGTAACGTCGATATGTCTTAAAGACACAATTAACCTCTCTGATGCACTGTTCCCATATGGGTAACGTCACATATCCTTAATGTCTCCCTCAGAATCTCAAGTATGCTTATACGAGTGTGTACTCCACACCTCCAAACCCGTGATGTAGCTAAGTGAGATCGTATAGTGTCGTATGAATCCCGATCACACTAAATGGCACCGTTCCCTATATAGGAACGGTCTCTTGATGACACTAAAATCACCAACATTTTCATACCATTTTGTACTACATCTTATTCTTTGGATACACCATACAGTTTTCTTATACCTTGATCTAATGGCGTAAAAAAATTAATCCGCCAACACGTTGAATATATGCCAAAGAATGAAGGTTGACCGTGACTCCATGGTATTGAATTTATTAGTTAAATTAAAAAAATTAGCATAGTCTTTTAGTGAAAAAGTTGTTAAAGTTTAATAAGATATGAATAGCACATAATTACATATGGGTGATTTTTTATACATAAAACTAAAACTACAAAAACACATAATATAATTTAGCTTTTAGCTTAATAATTACGCTATATATGAACACACTTTTTATGAGATAATGTTGGTCATGAAATATCGATATTTGTAATAGGGAATTTATATATTTATCGTCTTGAAGAGACTAATGAAAACTCAAACTTATAACCTATAAGACCGAGACCATGCTTCAGTACGCCATATTAGATTTTGATTAATGTAGTGCGATTGAGATTATTTAAAAGGAGTTAGGAAAGGTTGATAACTAACAAATCCTATATGTAGTGTTTGGTGGTCAATTTATCAAATATGGTAATGTTACTTCATTTTCTCAAGGTATATATAAGGCTTAAAACTTTAATTAAATTTCGTTATAATTATTTCGGAGATTTGACTCATTCTTTAAAATTAATTACACATAATATATTAAAGCCATAATTTCAAATTCATATATCGCCAACTCAAGAAATTTAACTTTGTACCTAATTCTATATTGAAATGTATTCCACCAAAAATGTATTTAGATTTTAGATAGCCACTCATTATATATATTAAATTATATTATCTTGTAATAATTATTATAGACTAACGCATAGATCTAAGCAAATTCTGATTTGGACGGGATCCGGCCGGGCTTTGATCAAAAGTCATGTCCGGTTGGGCCGGTCGAGTTTGGGCAATCCAAGGAAACTGGTTGGGGAGACTTTTCGAATCCGTCCAAACACCAGGACGCGGGTAGTCCGTGGACCCCATATAGCTCGCGAGACATGATAAATCTGTCAAAGACGAAACATAACAAATTCAATCTAACGCACAATGCCCATAAACAAATGTTTTTTTGTTACAAACGATAGACATGGCGTCAGTTACAAACCATGTCCAACCAAAATGCCCACAAGAATATATATATATATATGTACAATAATGTGCTAAATTAGGTTTGTTTTAGTTTAAATACTTATTTATTGGGTTTTATTTGATATAAAACACATTTATTTTAAAAAATTAATTCGGGCTTTCGGGCAAACTATCCAGGCTATTATGAATTATTATTGGTGATTTGATCTCGTCCGTTTATACGAACATGTCGGGCTATTCAGATAAAATAGATTAAATATAATAACCATATTCGCTCATTTATGCAGGCGGGTTGAACGAGTGGGCTTTTATAAGGTCAACTAACGCACCTTTCATATAGGAATCAGGTTGAACGGGTGAGCCGACCACGTTTTATAAGGTCAAATAACCATCTTTTGGTTTTATAATAGGAATCGGGTTGGAATGGGGAATCAGATTGTTTTTATTTGGTTCTAGTGAAACAAGGAGTTATAGTAAAACAAGTAGACATTTAGGAACCATTGGATTAGGGATAGATGGATGGTTGTGATTTAAGCATTATAATCTCACTATCAGGCTGTCACACCAGATCATTTCTAGTGAGTAAATTTAGAGATTTACTTTTACCCTAATTTACCAATCTCCTTGTCTCCCTACTTCACTCTTGCTCTCGCAATCCTCTCTGCCTACCAAAACCGCCGCTGACGTCTTCAACGAGCTTTGCTTCTCTCGCTCGCTTCTCCTCCTGCCTCATCCTCGTGGTATCGACGGCGTCGTCGTACTCTCTCTCTCTCTCATGTTCTCTCTGCCTTCAGAAACTGCCATTTACGAGTTCGCCAGAGCTTCGATTCTCCTGTCGTCTCCTTGCTTTATCATCGTTAGCGGCGTCTATTCTTTGATTCTCATCGTCGATCTCTTCTCCACAGGTTTGGTTCGATAATTTTTTGAGCCCTAATTTTTTGAACCATAAATCCTTTCGGTTTCTTTGTTGAAAAAAAAAATTCGCCATTTTCTCCTTCAACTGCTTCACTATTTAGATCCATGGTGCTTATTTTGTCATATATTGTCATCGATTGCTTGTTAATTTGCACCCTTTCTCAATAATTTCAATTTTTCAATGTTAGGGTTCATACATGGTTAGGGGACTGATGGGTAAAGACAAAATGTCCCTCAAGAGGAAGCTTGGCAAGTGTAGAAAACTTGTTAAATGTAACCATTTATTGTGTGTTCTTATGTGAACCTTATGTTCTTGTATGAACCTTATGTAATTGATTTTCAGATTTTATGATGTGATATTTAAGCTTGAAGATTTGTTGTTATTCACTTTGGTTCATTGTTGTAGTTTTAATGTTCTTGTATAAACCTTATGTAATTGATATTCATATTTTATGATGTGATATTCAAGCTTGAAGAGTTGTTATTCTCTTTGGTTCATTTTTTTTAGTTTTGATGTTCTTGTGTGAACCTTGTGTAATTGATTTTCAGATTTTATGATGTGATATTCAAGCTTGAAGAGTTGTTGATATTCAAGCATGAATATCACATCATAATATTTGCATACCAATAACCAAGAATGTTATTGGTTTATTTATTTAGGGTTTAAGGTTTAATGATTTAGGGTTTATTTGTTTAGGGTTTATTGGTTTAGAATTTATTGGTTTAAGGTCTAGGGTTTATGAGTTATTGGTTTAAGGTTTAGAGTTTATTGGTTTAGGGTTTAGGTGTTTATGGTTTTTATATTTGGGATCATGCTGATATTTTTAAGTTTTTACCATTGCATTTTTTAGTATTCAAAATTTAGAGCCATTGATATTCATACATTCTATGTTGTTATTCATAATTGTAATTATGATATTGAATATGTAGTATAGAGGATTGAAGTATTTGCTTACATATATACTTGCAGGAGTTTAATAGGGCAATATGGCAGGATTTGAGAGAGTTGGCGCATGTCATAGTGAGGATAGCCGAGAAGACCAACAATGTTCCAGAAGAATGCAAGGATGACGATGTGTCGAAGACACTTACTAACTTTTGTTAAGGATTTATTTTTTATTGGGATTACATTTGCTCGTTAATTGAACAATATGTTGATTGTCCATCTCTTATCGAGTTTGTTCAATTTATTCAGTACGAATGAAATAATGAATATCCACGAACGAAACTTGAATATCACTACAGACAATGTGAATACCAAACTTGGTATTGAGAATTCATTTTCTTTTCCTACAAGTATAGCTACCAAACTAGAAATTGAAGCTCGTGCTTCGCACGGGCCTTTTGTGTATATATGTAGTGTCGCGGTTTAAATGTGAGTTTGTAATATATGGATTATTATTGCATGTTTTATCTTAGACGATATATTGTTTCATATGTATTTAAATGTAATATCTAAGTATTTTAGATATAAAATGCTATGATTATACGAAGTACAATTTTATTTATTTATTTTGGTCAGAAGTTCAATTTAAATATTGAATTAAGGTGATAGTGTTTTTGTAGGGATGCGTTTTTTTCTTTAAAAATATTTGGGGAATATTTTAGAAATGCCTATCTAATTATATGTTGTGCATGAACTGGAGTATTTGTAAGAAACTTGTTACAACAACTCTAATTTCTTACATGCTCCACTACCCTCCACATTTCTAATTTTTTGCCATTATCTTACAAATTTATTGCCTTTTAATAATGTTTTTTTGTTATGCTTTAGTTATTAATTTTCATTAATAAATTGTTTTTTTTGTCTGAAATATATATCGTTTTATTAGTCACATTGACTTTACATATTCCTAGACATTAATATCATTTTAATTAAAATATATTATTCATTACTTCCTATTCTTATGAAATGCGGAGTAATAAAAATAATTGGTGACTCTGCATATTCTTAAACCTTGTTATATTTTATATAAAAGTACATTAGTTATTTTATCGGTACATGCTTACTTTTCTTAGCGAAATTATAATTCATAACTTCTTCCTTGTACATTTCATATGTGAGAGTGAGTACATGTCTATTATTTCGGCTTCCATCCTTGATTAATTCATCTAGACCAAGACAAATGAGGCCAAATTTAGTATATATACATGATGAGTGTAAAATGAATATGTATAAAATAGAACAATAAAAATCATCCTTAACCAAAATAACAACACACCTACCTAATTCGATTTAGTACAAAAAAGGAACTAAAAATACAAACCTAATTGAATTTATGCTACCAATAGTTGAAGGGTTTACATCGTCCATAAAATAGTTTGTTTTATTCGTTACTAACAATCAGTCATCCTAAATCGATTGTCTTTGTCCTCCTTCTAGTGAAAGCTACCCGTGCATGATGTAAACAATCGATGCCTCAATAGTGCTATTAGATTATCCAATTCTCTGACATTCACATAAACTTAACCTATCTCAATCAAAAGACAATTATAATAATAAATTTAAATCGATATATGTAAGTATATAGTGCAGGTGTAGACTACAAAAGAGATCCAAATACATATAATCAAGGATAGTTTACCGTGAGGTGGATATATACTTGCATCCTCGACAATCGGGAATCCTCATTCACATCTTTAACTTAATAATTATGCTTATTTCAACGACCATGTCTTTTTAAGGTGTTGCTCACTATCTCCCAAGCTTCACTATATGGCTTTCTAAAGCTAATTTTTATGTAGAAGAATGAGATGATGGATGCCCAGAGCAAATGAATGGAATACCACCGTTTTTGCCCTTTTATAGATGAAAATGTTACTTGGAAAGTGAAGCCATTTTGACATATAACCGTTGAGACATCTTGACTATAATTTGTTTCCAACCATTCACTGTGTACTAAATATGGGAGTTACGTATAATAATTGGATAATATTAAAATTGGAGTAAATGAGAGCAAAATATATCTATGTAGTAATTATCACTAATTGAGATTTAGGTTAAAAAATGAGTCATAACCTAAAGAGTAGTCCGTACGTAGAGGCAAGATTTAACTGAAAAAGTGTGTGTGTGTGTGTGAGGGGGGGGGGGGGGGGATAATTACTTACAAATAGTGTTCATTTTTATATATATACGTAATTATGCTATGGTATATTGAAATAAACAAAGAAAAATTAATTACTTAAATTACAAAGTAGCCTATAATTATACTTATGTATTTTATATTGTTTTATAAACCCTATAGTAAAAATCGATCAGATAAGCTAATATATTATATACATATTATATACTAAGGGTGATAAACTAACACTACATGCAAACTATACCTTTGGGCCCATTTAAGCCTTTGATTTTGTCTTTAAAAGTTAGCATTCATTGACATAGAATGCTAACTTTTAAATATATATAGATTGCACACAGACTGAATCAATATCACTTTTAAAACGATTAACAGTGTAACACAAATCCCTTCATAAAATAAAAATTATCTAATGCATAGCATGAATATGCGTTCGAAGAACATTAAAATGTATAAGTGGAATACGAATAAAAAAAATCATTTATATCCAAAACAAGTTAAATCCTTACAATGTAAATGCATGAATATTGACTTGGGAAACTTGAATATCTATGACCAGAGTACCAATAACGAATATTACAAGACTTCTTTGCAATTCCGACTGTCATCTTTGGCATACTTGTTGCACATCTTGCATTTCCTTAGGCCTACTGTATTTCCTTTTAAGCCTTCTCCTTTCCATCCTTATACCTTTTACCAGAGCCTTTATTTTTCGCATGACCGGGGGGTTGGATTGAAACATCATCGGGTGTATCGATGCCAACAAAACTCTCAACCATTGTTGATCTAACATGTGCAACAAATATTGAATATCAATACATAATACATAATACATAAATATCATTTTTAAATTCAATAATATGCATGTGAATAGTCGAGAAGTAGTATTATAGGATAGGATATTCATATTTACATGGGAGATATTCATTTCAATAGTAATATGAGGGTTGAATGACATTTCACAATACATGAATATCGTTCACAGCATATTGAATATCATTATCAAATTCAATAATATGCAAGTGAATAGTCGATAAATAGTATTATAGGATATGATTCCATGGGAGATATTCATTTCAATAATAATTTAAGGGTTGAATGTCAGTTCACAATACATGAATATCGTTCACTACATATTGAATATCGTTAAAAAACACGAATATTCAAAATGGTATCATCGATATGCATGACACAATACACATACGACAACGCCTATCTATGTACTATAATGAATATCTAGTAAAAGGATATGAATATCATTGGACAATTGCACTTTATCAACACCGGAAGAAGTAATTTGAATATGAATATCTACACACAAATAATGAATGTCTGTGAAGAGAGTATGAATATCACGTAATTACTCGATATACGACGAAACCCGTAGGAAATCATATGAACATCTATACACAAATCATGATTATTTGTAAACCGATTATGAACATCAAGTAAGTACTCGAGATACGACGAATGCAACATGAAACCATTTCATACCCACACACAAATCATGAATATCTGAAGCGAGTATGAATATCGCGTTGATAGTCTAGATTCGACAAATCCCATTGAAAACCATGTTCGTATCTTCTTCATCCTTACTCATCTAAAAGTTATTGTCGAAACAAACTCGGAAAATCAAAATTCAGTAAATAATCAAACCAATCTCATCAACAAAACCTACAATCCCCACGAAATTGAAAACTAATCAATGAGGGATCATCTCACCATGGTTCATCTTGACTTAAAATCAGGTTGTTTGGATGCCGACGATGAGGAAGAAGATGAACGGTGCTTATTCTTCGATTTGATGAAGCACGATTCGGAGATCTTCCAATGGAGGTTTGCTGGAGAATACAATGTTGTTCTCGCACCAGATTTTGAAAATTAAAAGATCTAGCACCAGATTTTGGAGGAGAAGATGACGGAGTGAAGTTGTTGTTGACCAGTCAGATCGTTCTCCAAAATTGAGCGCTTCAAACTGCAGAAGATTTGTGTGGATGGAGCTATGCATGGAAGAAGACATGGTGAATAACTCTCCCATCGAGCGCTTCAAACTGCAACAAATTTCTCTCTCCAAATCTTCTCCTATCTGCCTATTTTGTAGGATTTGAATTTTGGAAATTCAAAATTTCAGTTGGGATATTCAGATTCCATGTGACCCGCCCCATGTACCTTCTTTGTACTCTTCAAATCCAGTCATCTAACATCCTCAATCCGACGCTCCATGATTGTCCACTCGTTTTACTGGAATCTCCCTCTCGGGTTGGGTATGAGGAATGAGGTTATGTGATTCCCATGGCTTTGTGTTTGTTATAATTTTGGAGAGATGAAAGCAAGTATAAAATCAAATGTGAGTCATTCCTCTAATTTTATGTGGATATGAAATGTAGTGTTATGGGTTGGTATAAGTCATACCTTGAAATCAATTCTAAATCAATTCCTATCTCTATCAAATACCAAAATCAGATTGATTCATTTTCATACCTATTCCTTATATCTATGGTATAAAAACAAACGATCCATAATGGTTCTAGGGAATCTTTATAATATTATGTAGGATTATTTACACAAAATGACCCCTAACACATGAGACTTTACAAACGACCTCATAACTAGTACTTGTACAAAATCGCTCTTCACCGATGAATCATTCAGAGAGGAACTAGTGAAGAGGATGACGGAAGTTTAACGGAAATATTGGTGGATCATTAAAAGTGATTTTGTGTAAATATCTAGTTATGTGGCTGTTTGTGAAAATCCCATGTTTAAGGGGTGAGTTTGTGTAAATAACTCCCCGTCTAATTGGATCCACCCGGCATCGGCAACCCGGACTCGTGTTTGACCCATTATTCAGCGTCTCACTCACTTTCTCATTCTCTCACGAGGCGATAGTCCGGAGGAAGAAGGAGAATCGGAGCCCCGCGAATCGAGATTTGACTCGGAAGCCATGATCGTCTGTGTAGCCGTCATCGGCCACCAGGTCCCCCCCCCCCCCCCCCCCCCCCTTCTCTCTCTCTCTCTAGTCTTCTGTGAGGATTTGTTTTGCAGATCCTCTGATTATTGTTGGATCCAGCATTTCTGTAATTTTTGCTTGAAAAACTCCTTTTCTTTTTGATTCCATAGAACAATCCGCTCTACATTCAGAGTTTTACAGAGGCGGACGATGCTCTCAAGCTCCACCACATCGTCCATTGCTCCTTGGATGTGGTTGATGAACGAGGTCTTTCACTTTTTCTCTCCTCTCTATTTCATTTTGTTTTATTTTTTTTGCGATTCGCGCTCTGGGAGATTAGTTTAGTTTGGTGCTTAGTTGTTTCGCTGGCTTGTTGATTTTGTTTCTGGAATATGAAATTGATGAAAAGGACAAGATAGTGAAGGAGTGAAATTCCTGAATTTGGACGATTTGCTCTTCCATCTCATTCTTGCAGACGCCGCTGTCAGGGTTGTAGGGGGGGTTTGATACAAAATTCTTTCGGCTTCAATTGTTTCTTGATATAGATTAATAAGGATTTGATGTATTTGAATTGTGTTTCATCTTAAATCTCAACACAAACCCTAGCATTTCTGTATTTGAATTGTGTTTCATCTTTGAATTATGTTATTTGATCTGCACGTCAAAGTATGTGATCCACGAGAAATCACTGACCAATGTCTCCTAATGTATTCATTGTTGGTGAGAGTTCATAGAATCCTGAATAATGTGAAACATTTGTTCCCCCTGGTTGATTTTGAAGGAACTATCTTGGATTTTTTTAATGTTTTTGTGTCAAAAAGGATTTCTCACATTGTCTTGACTCAAATCAAATTTGGGCTGTTGCTTTAGTGAACAATCCGAAGAAATCTGGACCAATGCTGAATGAAACATTCCTCGGTCTGCTCTATCCCACAGAGAACTATAAAGTGTAAGTATCTTTATTTTGGTTTCCTCTTTACTATTGCTTGGAATATGTGTAGCGTTTTCTTGCTGGGGTTTCTAGCTGCACTAATTTCATGGAGGTTCATTTATGATTGCCTTAGGTATGGGTATCTGACGAACACCAAAGTGAAATTTATCTTGGTGACAACGGATCTAGATGTAAAGGATGCGGATGTTAGAAATGTAAGCAATTCTTAATTTTTTCCCTAGTTATCAGTTCAATCATAAAATCGAAAATCCGCCATTAGCTTATTCATGCTAGTGTGTTTCTTAGCAATTTGAAATTCATCTTTTGCCAAAGGTAAAAGATTGCAATATGCAATTGTTTACTGATACAGATAGGAGGATATGCAGGAAGATATATATGGTTATCTTGCAGGTTTAAGTAGTGTCACACATTCGATTTCGTATGTTGCATAGAGTTGATTGCAAGGTGCAATAGCTGTGGTGATGATTCTTTGCTTGAGATTGAGAAAGATTAAATATCTAAGACATTGCTAGTCCACTGATATTCGGAGTATTTAGATTTTCCTTATTTGGTAGTTGGTCCAACTTGCGGATGAGGTATTTGGTGTCTTATATATGAGGGCAATGTGATGTTCAATTTGTTAATTGGTAATTCTACTGTAATAACTGCCTTAGCACTATACTACCAATGATAGTCTATATGCAAGCTCATTTATCTCATTGATGATGCTTTTTGTTTCTGAGACATAATGTTGTCCTTGAACAGTTTTTTAGGAAGTTCCATGCCGCTTATGTGGATGCAGTCTCAAACCCTTTCCACGTTCCCGGTAAAAAGATAACGTCAACAACTTTTGCACGAAGCGTTACGAATATAGTCAAGTCATTTGGGCTGAGCTAAGCTGGATTTGTTTGGTAAATGGTAACTTCTTTTGTTGGACATCCATCTCTCTGTTGTGAGATGTATAACCCATCTAAAAGTTGAAACATGTATCATGTGAGCATGAAAGTTACACCCCATACTTTTTGTTGGTTGTCTATTCTTCTTCTTATAATGATAGATCTTAATCTTAAGTATAGAAACCTCATTTTTCTTTCCTCTCCAGGTAATAAAATAACTTGGTAGGCATTTATGGAATGCTTGACAATTTCAGTAACCCTATGGTTTCCAGTATTCATCAAAATTACTTCTGATCAAACTCAGCCACTTCTTTGCAAATTCTGAACATGAAACCTAACACTTGAGATATGTACATTAGCATAGCATAGCACAGCATAAATGCTCTTTATTCTCTGGTCATTGAGATCTCAATCAAGGTTAGAAAGATGTTACTATTCATTCGTTGCATCATATTAGTGACATTGCAATAATTTTGATTTAAATCAACATTAACAAATTATAACAACTCATTCTCGATGTCGACTAGATTTGCTCATTCCTTTGCAGCCATTCTTTTCTCCACCTCCTTAACCTAAGACCCAAATCCACCATCAACGGATTCGGGCACAACACGCTGTTCCGAAGCGTGGAACCAGAAAAATCAGAAAATAAAAGGGGGATAAAATTATTTAATCCACACACTTGCAACTAATATAAGAGGAATTTTGGACATTGTATGATTTTTTAACAACTGAAGGTCGTTAAGGATGGTAAAATGATTGATGGGAGCCTTTAGAGAAAGTTACTGATAGGCTTGGCCCAAGTACGTTGCGAATGCAAATGGGCTAAAACGGAAGTGGGCCCAGATTCGACAAGGAACTGTTTGCCTAAACACGTGATGAAGTTATTTTGGGTTGAAACTATTTTGAACTATTAAGGCCGATAAACCGCGCACGCCGATTTTTTTCGCCTCGCACTCTCCTCTGGGCGGCACCCAGAAAATCCCTTCCAAAAAACCGGTTTGTACCTGGGCGGCGATTATTCGGTTGACGACATATGGGAGTTCTTGGCGGAGGAAGAACTGAGGGACCATCAGATGGCGGCGGCGGGAGTTCTTGGCGGAGACGGCGGCGATGTACTAGAATCGACGACAGATTCGACGGTGGCGGCGGCGGCCAATCTCTGTTTCACGGGGGGCAACGACGAGGCGGCGGAGGAGGCGGCGGAAGCGAGGCTAGGGGAGAGGGGTGGCGACGCGGCGGAGGAAGCGAGGCTGGCAGAGGAAGGAGGCGAAGCGAGGCTGGGCGAGGCCGAGGAGGGAGGCGAGGTTGGGCTGCACTACGTGCCGCCCACTATGGGGGAATCTGGGCTGCACGTGGTGCCGCCCAGGACCGAGGGCGAGGAGGGCGATATCGGGGCTTTTTTGGGCGAGGAGGGCGACATCGCGGCGGAGAATGCCTTCGACGTCGCGTGCGCGGTTGCTCAGAAGGCTATGTTAGACTTGGGTGAAATTCCCGTTCGCCAAAAGCGAAAATATGAACGGAGGCCAACTGAAAAGGTATGATGTTTTTTAAATTTGTAATCGTTAAATCTAATTTATTTAATTAAATTGTTACTGCACTTGTAGATTTATATACTTGGATTTTAGATTATTTAATCATTATCTTATTAAAAATAGTATAGGTAATATGCTCAATTATACTGTTAAATAATATTAAATATATCATTGTAATGAAAATTTTAATATATTGATTTTGTTTGTAAGAAAACAATATTTGGGCATATGTAAATATGTTATAGTGGGTAAAATGAATATAGTTATATTTGTAAATTTGGTTTTTATTGTATTTAATCATTATAAAAAATAGTATAGGTAATAAGCTCAATTATACTGTAATATTAAATATGTCATTGTAATGCAAATTTTAGTATATTGATTTTGTTTGTAAGAAAACAATTTTCTATATTTTTTATGGAAAAATAGGAAGTTTTGGGTAAGATCGCACGGTCCGATCGAGATAGTCGCCCTACTACTGCATCTGCTCGCAAGATGAGGGTTGGCGGTGTATCGCAGGGCCATATTGAGGCCGATAGTGAGGGCGCTAGTGAGGACGATGTTGGTCCCGTCCGCTCAGATGATGACGTGATTATGGAGGACCCACCTCAGCAGTCACATCAGGAGGACCCACATCTTGATGACTCACCTCAGCAGCGGCTACCTCTGGAGGAGTCACATGAGCAGCATGCCCCATCTCCACGTGAGGCATCTTAGCAGGCCCCGTCTCAGCCTGAGCCAGCCACACAGGCCCTATCTCCGATTGAGCCACATCAGGAGACTCAGTATGGCCCATCTCCATCTCAGCATGCCCCATTTCCACATCATGAGCCATCTCAGCAGGCCCCGTCTCAGCCTGAGCCAACCACACAGGCCCTATCTCCGATTGAGCCACATCAGGAGACTCAGTATGGCCCATCTCCATCTCAGCATGCCCCATCTCCACATCATGAGCCATCTCAGCATGCCCCGTCTCAGTCTGAGCCGTCCACACATGCCCCATCTCCGCATGAGCCAGCTGAGCAGCTTCCTTCTTTGTTGAGGAACTTTGATACGCACATTGCAGAGCTGATATGGAGGAAGGCGTCGTTGGACCCACCCGAGGACGTTGTTAGGAGTTTGAGGGTCCAAACACGCCCTACGCAGTTTGCATTTTGGAGGGATCGTATTCCTAGAGGGGTCCCTGTGGAGGGGTCCTGGTTTTGGATTGCGCAGCAGACAGGGTTGACCGGTTTACTTGATTTGCAGTTCGGCAATGCTGATCACAACCTCATTTCAGCATTCGTTGAGAGATGGCATCCAGAGACGAACACCTTCCACTTTCCCTGGGGCGAGATAGCTCCTACTCTACATGACGTGCTGATGATTTTAGGGCTGCCGATCGAGGGATTTGAGGTGACGTCACCATGGACCGGTCATGATAGTGAGCTGGCGGAGTGTGAGGCTTTGTTCGGCTATTTGTTTGGGATAGATTCAGACTACATCTTTGATGAGGATGATGCTGACATGGTCCGCGACCTTAGGAAGGGTTGGGTCAAGCAATTTCAGCTTGAGAGGCATGTGATGAGGATGATTGAGGAGGGTGCCTACCCAGAGGATATAGCAGCCGGTTTCTTATGGCACGCCATGTCGGCTAGCATCTTCGTTGACAAGTCAACGAACGAGCTGAAGACAACATTGCTACCTCTTTTTGTGGACTGGGAGCGTTTCGTTCATACTGCTTGGGGTACTGGGATTCTGGCTCTCCTTTATAGGAACCTCGGAGAGGGTTCTCGGCGCGGAGCTGCACAGTTCGCCGGCTGTGCACGTCTTTTGGAGGTAGGCCTTTAATATAGTTAACTTATAATTTAAATTATTAATATACATTATTGAATTATTTTTAATAATGGTTGTCTTTCTCTGTACGCAGGTTTGGATTTGGACGTATTTCGTATACTTCCCGGGCAACCCTAACCTCAAGGAAGGTGCATACGACGACCTCCGACGCGCTGGACGATACTGCATTGGCCGGACACCTCTCCGGTCCCTCCGTGACCAGTCACACTACAGATGAATTCTGGACGAGTATATGCCAGAAGATGTACGTATTCTTTTTCAATTTTAATTTACAGTAAGATAGCTTAATGAATTAATTTATGTTCCATCGTGTTTTGTTAATTGCAGATACGGTGGATGCCGTACGAGGGTCTTGATTTTTGAGGTGCCTATAGGTCCTCCACTTATCGAGGGACTATTCGTTTTCTCGGTGTAGAGGAGCCATACATGCCAGATCGGCTTACACGCCAGTTCGGTTATCGACAGAGCAGGCCGATGGATATCATAGAGCCTCTGGTTGCAGTGCGTCCTCATGATTTCAGAGGGACGAGGCGATACCAGTTGCACTTTGACCCGCGTTGGCACAGGTGGGACCAGCTTGAGCATCATCTTTGCCCCCACATCTTGACGAGTCCTCTTGCGAAGATGGCTTGGGATGTCCACGACGCGTACCTGGACTGGTATCTACAGGTGTCGCATCCTTACGTGAGTCCGAGTGCACCAGTGCAGCCTCGTATCAGTAGAGGACCACCTCCGGCTATCAACTTACAAAGGGTATGTTTTTTGTCCCATTTTATTCTTTTAAATTATTTTATGAAAGTCTATGTTTTTAAATTAAAATGTTTGTTTTCATTTGCAGCGTGTGGCGATGAGCAAAGCCTATCTTCAGGAGCTTATGTCTGGAGGTTGTTTAGGGTGTAGGGAGCACTTTCAGCATATGCATGACATCCTTTTCAGTGACGTCATTCCTGTAGCTCCACCGCTTGTACGGGCTTCACAGATGCCTTCCCATGCATATAGTGCAGACTCTATTATATTTGATAGAGCCGAATCATCTAGGATGGCGGAAGAGCGTGCAGCAGCTCAGCAGGCATCAGCTCGGCAGACATCGTCTCAGCCGACGCCGATGGTTCCTCCAGTATGGGCACCGGGCGTGGATTCAGGTGTAGGTGTGTCCTTGGCTAGTGATTCTACTCCACATTTAGATGAGTCATCGGATAGTGAGACGGAGAGTTTGTAGTATGACTTTTGTGTTTGTTCGATTTCACATTGGGATTGACATTCCAGTAATTCCTAGTATGACTTTTGGCTTTATTGGTTGTATTTAGATATTTGTTCCGTCGTTTCTAATTTGACTTTTGGCTTTATTGGTTGTTTTTAGATATTTGTTCTGTCATTTCTAGTTTGAGTTCTTTGTTTATTGGTTTTTTGGATTTTCGTCCGTTATTTCAAAAAAACACATGCATATTCTTAAAATACATACACATACTAAAAACACATACAAATTCTAAAAACACATATACATTCACTGATGGCTTACACACTACAAAAAATACATACACACTGGAACAAATGACATACACAACTCTTGTCCTGTGGCCATTATCATCTTGACCGAATCAAGAGCCCAGGGATGAACCTCCTAGGACCACGGCGTTCATGCTGATATGCTCCTTCTCCTAGCTGCATCACAGAAAAACTTGAAATCCTACAAATACCGAAATTTGAAGATCCCATGTTTTTATCTGTGCTGCAGCGAGGAAAAAAGAGCAGATCAGCATGTACGCCATGGCCCAAGGAGGTTCGTCCTAGGACGCTTGACTCGCATATAAATGACATCGCCTAGTTGCGTTTGAAGAAATTAGGATAGTCTCTGGTAAAAGTTCGCGGCATATCATATATCTGCTTTGATAAAATGGCTTGCTTCCTACAAAGTTTGATAGTACGTAAACAATATTACACAAAAGATACGACATCAATGCAGTATACGATGTACATCATTATATAGATTGCGGTTATACCTACGCATCTTATCCAGATCTTGTAAAAGTTCTTGATTTTGCTTAACAAGATCTTGATTCTCCTTAACAAGATCTTGTTTTTCCCGCCACTGTTGTCGAATAACCGCGTGTGCTCTATCCTCGTACATATGATCAATATACTTCTTGTATGAACACTGCATTTTTGGGCATCCCAATACCTCCTTCCGTAGTTTCACTGCAAATCCCAAGTACGGACAACGACTTTCAAATTACACTCGCATAGCCGATGTGGGGGGTTTGTTGATGATTCAGAGGAAGATGCCATTATTTGTTGTAGTGTTTGGTTTCCTACGAATGTCATGAATCTATCAACAGAAGTTCTCCTTATATATAGTAAAAAAGCTGGCTAGGCGGCTCACAGTGTCGCCCAAAGGGTCCAGAATCTCACAAGTACCTTTCTGGGCGGCACACAGTGCCGCCCAGTGAACCCTACTGGGCGGCACACAGTGCCGCCCAAAAGGGTACTTGTGAGATTCTGGACCCTTTGGGTGGCACTGTGAGTCGCCTAGCCAGCTTTTTTACCCTATTAATACGCACCCGCCCACAACTAGTGTACGCTTTAATGTTTTCGTGAACGTGTTTTTGTTAATGATTAGTAATATTGTTGTTGCGTATCACATTTTCCCGATTTTTTTCAATTCGAAAAAACAAATGATTCAAAACACAATATACGATCAATCTCAATCAAACTTTCACACAAAAGGAAATACAATATCATATATAAAGTCGATTACAATCCAAAAAACCTAGGTAAGTATGTCAGGTCGCCCATGATATGCTCGCTCCTCTACATAATTCTTGAACCTATCCTTAAAGCGCTCATGACTATCCCATCCATCAACACTTGGATCCTTGTAAATGCGCCACTGTCTTGGAGACGGTGGAATGGGACAATGGTCATTAACAAGCCAAATCTGTACACGTAAACAATACAGTTATAAAAAAAAATTATGAAAGAATAAGTAAATACGAGAGAGTATGACTCCACGTACCGGTACGTAATGGTCTCTCCTGCCTACATGTGCTATCGCATAAACCTTTGTCGGAGGCTCGGCACCCGGGGGGCCCACAATGGAACACATGTGTGCGGTCCGAACCATGATAAGACAACAACAGCCACTTGGTGTTCCGTGGCAAACGCCAACCCAGTAATAGGCATTACACACCAGAAGTTTGCCGTGCACGGTGAAGGAATATAATTCAATTTCCTAACAAATTCTTCCAACGTCAATGCTTCCTCCGCAAGCATCGCTACGTAGTTGGCTCCATGTGCCTGGACGTGCTTCGAAAGCCCTAACCGGACATCAATGTACTCGTCTTCTTGGCGACACAGCAAAACGGCAAGAGAACGGAACCCACAATGACCATCACCTTTGACATTTTGAACTCTAGAAATGTAGGCGAGCATGAAATGATCAATATTCTCGTGTCCCCAGTTGAAGCCGAGATACTTGACCGACTTGTTTGAAGCCGACTTGGACTTGCTTGAAGCAGATTTCGGCTTTGCAGGTTTAGTGGCACTCCCCTTTGCTGTTGAAACTCCATTGTGAGGTCGTCCGCTAGAAGGGCATCCTTTCGATCCCTTTGATCCCACGGACGATTTCACATTGGTCGTCTCTTTCTCTGCAAGCTCATCCTCCTCATCCACTCCCAGCTCCTCACCCTCCATCTTCATCTTCTGCTTCTCCTTCATCTTCTTCATTTTTGCATCCACATGCTCGTCCCAACCCATTTTCCTCTTGGTACTGGTCTTTCTCGCATTCATCCTAGGCCTCCCCTTCTTGGTCTCACCACGTGGCGGGTCTTGAATATCGCACGATGTAGGGTCCTTTGACTCATGCCACTTTTCCGCCATCTTCTTCAAATCAAATCCCTCAACTGTCCCACATAAGTACTCTTCAACGAAGTCATCCACCGTGACATTGTCCGCTGTCAGTGAAACACCATCATCGACATCAAGATCCTTAGCATCCACCCCTTCCCATCGGATCTGCTTCCAGAAAATATCAACCTCTTCAGGCACTAACGGGTAACCCGTCTCCACGTAGACCTTAATTGTGTGTGGGCAAGGCAGCCCTAGTGTGGACCTCCACCAAAAATCATCACATTTGTTCCCAATTTTGCCCTCCTTTGCTAACACAGCTTGGGCATACAACATTCTCAGGCATTTTTCAGAGCACTTTTCAAGGATGCGCTTGAAGAACACCTTAACCCACTCAGGGCCATTCACTATCTCCATGGGAAAGGCAGTGCAGTTCTTGGTCATCTCAAATCGGATCTTCCGATGCTGATCAACAAACATGTTGTCGATGTGCTGCACAATTGTGTCGAACCCTCCGACGGATGTCTCAATCATGTCCTTAAGCATAGAATACTGACCCTCAACCCTGACAATAATATATTCGTATACAATTAACTAAATAAATTTTATAACCCATGCCAATTTGATTGCAAATGTTTGTATGAAAGTTACCTGTTTGATGCTCTTGTGGCAAAATGGAGAACATCATCACACCATGCCGCAACCAGCTTCTTCTTATGCTCATTAAACCAAGTTTGCTCCACATATCTCACCAAGCCTTCACTCCATATCTCCTTAAAGTGAGCAAGCCGCTCTCTGTACTCCTCCTTTGTGTGAGACCTCATCACCCGACGAACACTTCCCGAGAATTTCTTCTCGTCAATCTTCATCGTCTTAGCATATGCCTTCACATTACGGTCTACATGGACCTGACACAAGTGATGACGAACCTTCGGAAACACCAGTTTGGCAGCCTTGATCAGTCCTAGCTCTCGATCAGACATGATGCATACGGGATTTTTCTCCCTGTACAACCACTTCAATCGTCTCAGTGCCCATGCATAGTGGTTTGTCGTCTCCCTTTCCATGAACACAAGAGCAATGCAATATGTGTAGTTGGTGCAAGTAAACCCAACAATCTGGAATAGAGGCATACCGTACCTATAAATGCAACACAAAAAATACTTTAAACACACATAAAATACCATTATCTATACATAATACAAAAAAGAGTAAGGTTTACCTGTTGGTTTTGTATGTCGAATCCATGATGACGACATTAGGGAACATGCACAACAAATGTCGAGCGTCTGGATGAGAAATAAACAAGCACGCCAAAACCTCCTTCCCATCTTCGCTCGTCTTAGTAGCAGTGTCCAACAAATAGCCTTTCTCATTCAAATATCCCAATGACCATTGTGTCACATTCAGATTGCCCAGGGATTTCAACCTCTCCTTAGCCCTAACAGTGTACAACTGCTTCCTCGAAATCGTTAAACCCGTATATTCATTCCTAAGATGTGTAGAAATAACCTTGGGTCTTGCACCCGCCGTAGTATCAATCATCACTTTCCTACGCTGCTCCTTCGTAAGTCGGGAAGCATATGCATGGCCGATCAAGGTGCTCGAAAGCATATGGTTATGGGATCCACTAACAACCGATATGGTCCACCCAGGATCTCTAATAGCATTTCCTTCCCTAAAAGTACCATGCAGCAAAAAGGGACAACCCTTCTTTTTTGACCTAGTTTTATTCACTCGTATCGGGCTGACCTTTTTACCATCGACTAACACCTTCTTCTTGCCGGACCTAGGTAACCCGTATCTCTCACAATGAAATATAATCTTTTTAGGCTTTGATGATTTAGTAGTGATAACCATAAAAAGACTAAAACCTACCCTTTACACCCAATCTCTCAATCCTTCCTTACTAGGAAATATCTCAGTAGTAGTAAAATGGGATGAGAAGTCGATTGCTACAAATTCATCATCACTAGAATCACCATATTTATATACAAAAATTATTACATTAGAGACTAATTAATAATTAAATTTCTACAAACTAATATCAAAAAATTAAACATATTTCAAAACAGTTCAAAGACTAAGTACATTTAAGATCTAATTATTTTATACAATAAAAATTACAATATTACATACCTTGAAGTACTCGGGAGAAATTGGCGCCTGCAAATCACCCTCATCATCTACAGATGTGTGCACGCTCGAAGACGACTCCGACAACCCCCTCCATCCAGAATCGCTTGACGACGATATTTTTTATGAAAAGGAGTTTCAAGATTTTGATACAATACAATACCGGCCTCCCCAATATATATTGCCGGCTACACCTGTCCTGGGCGGCCCTATGTGCAGCCCACATTTACCGTTGGGAGTGAACTGGGCGACACGTAGTGCCGTCCAGGACTCTCTTTTTAAAGTAAACTGGGCGGCACGTCTTGCCGCCCATGAACCCTGTCCCCCCAAAAAATCCGGTTCACTAAACCAGTTTCTTGGGCGACACTTGTTGCAGTCCACAACCCCGGTTTCAATAAACCGGTTTTTTAAAACACATTTTAATTTATTTTTAAAAATAAACCCAAAACTAAGCCTATCATAGACGGCAATTCGTACCGCCCAAGAAACTCGAGTTTTCTGGGCGGCAATGAGTGCCGCCCATAGGGGAGTGCGAGACGAAAAAAAAAGACGTGCGCGGTTTTTCGCCGACTATTAAAGAACATCCCTTAAACTAGAATCAAATTGAAGGGATTATATAGTAAGAAATAACAAAATTATGAGTGGATGATGAGATTGATATGACAATTGACAATGCTATAAAATGAAAGCATACACGAGGCACATATCTGTCTTAACATATACAGATGAAAATGTCAAAGAAATCATAATTGGCAGCCAAACAGTCCACATGATGCATGTCCTATTTGGTTAGTTGAGCTCTGTGTTTGATCTTCATTGGTTATTAAGTATCGGTTTTTCTAATGTGTATATGGACACACTTTAATAAGTTAAAATAAAAAACTACCTATAAAATATTCCATAATAGAGAATGGATAAATCCTTAAAAAAAAAATTAAACAAATGACTAAAACAATTATTATTAAAAATAGACTTGTTAGAATGTGTTCATGAACACACTAGAAAAAACCATTAACTATCTATTCCCCAATATACAGGGGGACCACTCCATATATCTTATTAACACCATATCCTAGAGATTATCTGTCTCATTTATCTCATTTCATGTCCCCTTTTTAATGAAATTACAGCAATACTGTATACCAACTCAGGCTGAACAATAGGATAATGTCAAAAGATTATTAAACTAATTAATTAATAAGTTCTGTTTTGGTGATTTAAGGATGCAATAACGTACACCATTTCAATTCTATTCAAGAAAAGTACTTTGTATTATGTGATTAACAAATTAATAATGCATTTAAGTTTTATCATGGCTAGATAAATCCGTCCCCATTTAGAACCTAAGTATAAGTTAGGTTAGAGCCGGCCATGTTAAGTTTTGCGATATGTTTATTCTTTATAAAATATTTTATTTTCCCTGCTTTTGATGATTTTATATTTTTTAATAGGGATATGTTTTGCTTGCATCAGACGTTACATCAGCTTCAGCCTTCAGGTAATTAAGGTGGGATCATTGCAGCATGAATCAACGGAAACCTAAAATTCAATCAATTTTGTTGAAAATCACAATTCAAGTCAAACTTTCAAAGTGGTGGTGTGGGAGGCAATTACAATTTTATTTTTCCATGATCACGTTCTAGCTAGGGGAGGCCGAATCTCATTTTTGAAGATTCCAATAACATTTTCTTAACTCTATATGATACCCTCTGTCCCACTTTATAAGTCCTATTTGACCGGACACATTCGTCGAGGCGGATTTTGTATCGTTAATATATCTAATTATATAATCCTAAAAATTATAATTTTTTGATATTATCAAAGTACTCGTTGAGACGAATCAAACAAGACTCCACATGACTATGTTTTTTCTTATATATTGGAAGAAATCTTGAAGATTTCCTTCAACCGTGAACAGTGACAAAAATGCAAATAAGGCTTATAAAATGGAACGGAGGGAGTATCATATAGTACGTATTACGCAAGAAAGTAATAGCAAGTGCAAGAGAAAACATGCATAAAGTTCATCACAATCGGCGTTTTCTTAAATTGCTAGAGATGTATGATTGTCAAAGTCGAATCTAATTAATTGATATGTGGGTTTGGAAAATGTGTAAATGCAACCTTTTTTTAAAAAAAAATGATATTGTGGTTGTGTTGTGTGTATGCTCGTGTTAGGAGAATTGTGAAAGTATGTGGGCTGATAGACTGAGAGTCATGCACATACGAGTAATGGTGGAGCCAGAAAACCTCGTAAGGGAGGCTTAACGACTTAACAAAAATTTAAATATATAATTAGTTGAGATTTACAAAAATAGCGATACAATAAGTTCATTACATGATTTGTCGCTTCCGACTCTTGAAACTATAAAGACTTAACGAAAACTTAAATATAATTAGTTGAGATTTACAAAAATAGCGACACAAGAAGTTCATTACAAAAATTTATCGTTTTCGACTCTTCAAACTACAAAGGCGGTAAATCCATCCTACGGGTTCTCATAGTCTGAAAATGTTGAATGATAACTTCATTATCAATGTTTCTGAAAACATCCTTCTCCACATAGCACACTAGATCAGCAATGAGAAACTCATCTCCCATCTTGTTACGCAAATCTGACTCAATGATATTCATCGCGGAAAAGGCTATTTCTACAGTGGCAGTCGCAACAAGTAACACTAAAGACAACTCAATAAGACGATATATCAAGTGAAAAGCGCTATGAATTCCTACCTCGACCATCTTCTTTGCAAGAGCTCCAATATTTTGCAAGTTTGAAAAAAAAATCATTTCGTCTCATTTCATGAATCCACAACTTCAATTGCACTTTAAGCTCCATTAGATCGCACACTAAGAAGTCTTGTGGATATAATTCCACAAGTCGAAGTTGCTTTGACTCACTGAAATGAGAGAATGAATCTTTTGGATCAAGGCATGCTACACATGTGAGTACTTTCGTGCTTGTCTCACTGAAACGACTCTCCATTTCTATAACAACTTGGTCAATAACCTAAAAATATAGCATAATGTTAATTATAATAATATGAAAAATTAGTTAAACATTTAAAAAATAAAATAATGTACCTGACAAAATATCTCAACTCGAAATTGGTGGTAATATGTAATAGCATGTCTAACGCGTCTACAAAAGAGACTCGAAATCTTCCATGTTGGGAATGATGATATCATTCTTAGCACAAAAGTCGTTGACAACTTCTAATAACTCATCCCATCCATTTTCCCTCAAATCTTGCAATTTCTCTTTAGCGCTGTGAACCAAACTCATGGCCTCGATAATATCTTGATCTTTTTGTTGCAAGAATTGTGACAAAATATTTGTCATCCCCAATACTAGATTCATCAAATGAGCAATAAAAACAAATAGATAGTTCTCCATTTTTTGCCCCAAGCTATCGGCCACTCCTCGAGTTTTTTCATCGTCATATATATATTTTCAAGTACTTGAGTGGTTGAGGACCACATAGATAGGAGACGAACAATGGTAGTATAGTGGGAACCCCAACGTGTAGCTCCCGGCCGAGCTAAGCTACTTTCTTGATTCAATCCTCTCCCATTAGCAATTTCCCCATTTTGCAACCTTTGCACCATTTTGCAACCTTTGCACCATGTTTTCATGTTGCTTTTTCCGAAACTCATATTTTCTTTTGCAAGAAGCTCTAACCATGTTAGTAATCATGCACATATACTCAAAAAAATCACACACAAATCGATTCTTTTGTGAAACCGCCGCGACAACTAATTAAAGTTGATGAGCAAAACAATGAATATACCTTGCACTTGGATTTTCATTCAATATAAGAGTCTTCAATCCATTAAGCTCGCCTCACATATTAGAAGCCTCATCATATCCTTGACCTCTAAGTTTAGAGATAGATAATCCATGTCTAGCAAAAAAATCATCAATACCTCTTTTCAAAGATAGTGCGGTGGTGTCAACAACATGAACAACCCCAAGAAACCTTTCCATCACTACTCCATGGTTGTTCACATATCTCAAGACAATAGCCATTTGCTCTTTCACCGAACTATCACGGGTCTCATCAACCAACAAAAAAAAGAATTTGTCTCCAATATCACAAATTATGGCATTTATTGTCTCCGATGCACAAGCACTAATAATTTGCTTTTGAATGGGAGGACTAGTAAGTTGGTGATTTGACGGCGCATTCTCCTTCACCACCTTCCCAACCTCAAGATTACGTGAGCTATACCAATCAAGAATTTCAAGAAAATTCCCTTTATTTCACGAGCTTGATGTCTCGTCATGCCCCCGAAAAGGCAACCCTTGTGTACACTTGCGGTCAAACGAGTACGATATGCCTCACCTAATACTTGCTTTCCCAAAATCACCTTTCTTGTCAAACTTTGTCTTTGATCTTTGAAAGCAAAAAATAGTGTTCGAGCATCATTGTGTACACTACCGACAACTCCCACATGTTCTTTAAATTTATCACAAGCCTTCTTCCAATTACGAAATCCCATTTTCACAAACACATCATCTCCATGTCTTTTGCCAACCTCCCCTCTAAAAAGATAGCACCAAAAGCAAAATGCGGCATCCTTAGAAACACTAAATTCCAACTAATCCCATCTCTTGAACCACTCAACTTGGAAACACCTCGAAGTCTTACCAAATTGACTTCGTTTAAAATCATGAGAAATTGGTTGACACGGACCTTTAACCACATACCCTCTCCTAACATCGTCTCTAATCCGAGGATCATATTCATTGATGTGTTTTCGCAATGCCGGATCACTAACAATATCTTCTTCACATATAGTCTCCATTCGAGTTCTTTTGGGACTAGATCCACCCACATTGTTATCAACATTTTGAGACTCATTCGACCCACCCACATTCACATCAACTTGAGGCTCATTCGATCCACCCACATTTTAATCAATTTGAGGCTCATTCAATCCATCCACATTCATGTCAACTTGAGGCTCATCTAATCCACCCACATCCATACCAACTTGATGCTCATTTAATCCACCCACATTCATATCAACATTACTTGAATTTGAAATTGATGCCCTTTTACTCCGGATAACATATTTATCCATTTTTCCTAAACATAAACAATTCAATATAAACATTTCAATAATTCAATCAATGTTCAACATTTCAATGTTCAACCAAAGTTCATCATTTGGTCCATTTCAATCTATCTAATTAATTACTAAATAGATAACTATAAACAAACATTTCAACTATAGATTCTATAACTTATTAATGCAATTTTTGAGCAAATATAATCCATACTAAAATTGTACTTAAACCCTAGAATAAGTAAAACTTACAATTGAAATGTGGAAATTGAGCCACTCGAGCGGACAACGGACGTGTGGGCGTCGAGCAAGGATGCGACGGACCGGGGCGGCGGAGCGGCTGCACGACGCCGGGTCGCCGGAATTGGAATTTGGGACAATGGGACTTGAGTTTCTAGTTGGGGGGAGGGCTGCCGGCTACTGTAGAACTTTGGGCTGGCATAAGAGGTCTTTGACCTCATAAATTAAAACAAGAGGTCAATTCAATAAAACAAAAAAACTGTGTTTTAAAACTTTAACAAAACGACATCATTTTGATACTTTTTTTTTAAAGCAGCAACGACGAGGTCTTCTTCTTCTTCAAACAAATCTGGCCTTTGGGCATAAATAGAACATGTCGTCAATGGCTATGGCGAGTGGGAGTGACGACTCGACTTCTTCGGGGGGGCTATTGATTGGCCGACGCGGGGGCTCACCAATCCGGCTAGGTGTTCCGTCAGAGTTAAGCGGGGGCGGCCGCCCCCCTAGCCCCCCCATAGCTTCGCCACTGCATACGAGCAGGGGTGGATGCAAGATTTTATTCTAGTGGGGGCTCAAATTTCGAAAAGAAAAAATGTATCGTTTATTTTAAATAAAACCTTAATTTCAAACTCTATCATCTATTTAATTCTAATGTCTACCTTACATAGACAACCCTAATTTCAAGCAATAAATACTATATTCGAACCCCCCAAAAAAATATTTAAAATTGATTAAAAAAAATTACACAGTCTAAAACAAATTTCATCATTACTTACTACTTTCAATGTGTAATTTCAACAGATTTGTATAAAAATTGATTTTAAAATTTACAAATCTATAAACCCTAAATTTAGAAAAATTTAACACAAATAAGGATAGATATAGAGAAAGTATTACATTTTTATTGAATAATTTGTGTGCAAATTTGGATATGTTGTGTTTCCTTTGTATTTTTTAGGATGGGTAAGTGGCATGTGAGAATATATAATAGGGTGAGAAATGAGAATAAATCCTAGTCTTTGGATGATAAATAAACCAAAGGCTAGGATTAAACTTTCATTAAAAGGTCATGTGCATTTTTTGGAGTTTGACCGGTCAACATGACTAGTCAAACCAAAAGTTTTTTTTTCAGGCACAATTTTTGGCTTGTGATTGCAAGTGCATTGATTTTTGCTTGTATGTGCATCG
Organism: Rheum nobile; assembly: GCA_027886185.1. Lineage (NCBI taxonomy): Eukaryota > Viridiplantae > Streptophyta > Magnoliopsida > Caryophyllales > Polygonaceae > Rheum > Rheum nobile. The sequence goes on along the minus strand of WOAB01000657.1, from coordinate 2,271,594 downwards.
ATATTGACTTGTATGTGCATTGATATTGCATAAAATCTGTATAGGATTTTTGACTATATGTGTGACTTTGTGTATGTGAAAACTCATGCACTTCTCAGCATGTGCATATGTCTTAGCTTGTGTGTGCATGGATTTTGACATATATTTGCATCTAAATTCTACTTGTGTGTATTATTTTCTTGGGTTGAAATGTGCATGAGTTTTGGCTTGTATGTGCATACCTTTTGAAGTGCATGTCTTTTTTGTTGTATGTGCATCTAAATTCTATAAATTATATATAGGGTTTTGATTGTAACTTTGTGTATGTGAAAACTCATGCACATACATACAAAAACTTATACATGCATTTCGCATAATGTACATATGTTTTGGCATGTGTGTGCATAAATTTTGACCTGTATGTGCATCTACATTCTACTTGTGTAAGTTATTTTTTTGGGTTGAAATGTGCATGAGTTTTGGCTTGTATGTGCATACTCTTTGAAGTGCATGTCTTTTTGCTTGCATGTGCACGTAAATTGAACTAGGCGTGCATAGGGTTTGACTATATGTGTGACTTTTTGTAAGTGGAAACTTATGCACACACATGTAAAATCTTATACACTTTACAAATTGTGTATAGGTTTTGTCTTGTAAGTACATGAATTTTGAATTGTCTGTGCATCTAAATTTTACTTGTATGCATCATTTTCTTGACTTGATATGTGCATGAGTTTTTGACTTGTATGTGCATATCATTTGAAATACATGTCTTTTTGCTTGAATGTTCACATGTCAAAACTTATGCACATATAATGTACAACTCATGCATATTTTCTCTAGAAAACAATACATATTTTTTTACAATCTTTAGATGCACATACATGTCAATATTGATGCACATACATCTAAAATGTATGCACATGCCATCTCAAGCAAAAAAATAGTTTTGAAAAAAAGTTGGGCTGCGAAAAATTGAATCGAAAAAATGGTCGGACAACACCTTATAAAATTTTAATGCACATACAAGTCAATATTGATGCACACACAAGTAAAAAATGGTGCACATGCCAACACAAGAAAAAAGTGGACCCGAAAAAAAAAACTTAGGCCGGACAACACCTTATAAAATTTTGATGCACATATAGGACAATATAGATGCACACACAAGTCAAAATGTATGCACATACCATCTTAAGTAAAAAAGTGGCTCTAGAAAAAAAAAATTGGTCCGAAAAAAAAGAAGAAGCTTTGACCGGTTAATTATCCACTTAACTGGTCATGTGCATGGCACATGACCACTTAAATGATAGTCTAATCCTAGCCTTTGGATTTAAAGGCTAGGAGCTATTCTCATTTCTCACCCTAATATTCATTCTCACCGGATACGCATCCTTTTAGGATTATGCATAACAAATCCTATATAAAAATTATATTTGAAAATTTGAAAATGTATATTAATTTGAAAACTTTTAAAGAAAAAAATTTAAGAAAAAAATAAAAAAAATGTCTGAAAATAGCCAAAAAATCAAGAAATATATATATTATAGCCCCCACTGGGCCTCACCTCGGTCCGCCATTGCATACGAGCGCACATGCGTAAATAAGGTGTTGTGACCAAGGGTTCTTAAGAATGATTAGCAGTCGTTAAGGCTCAAAGAAACATGAGAAATAGTAAGGAGATGGTAAAAGAGGATAAGGAAGGGTAAGAGAAGGTAAGGAAATAAAGAAAGAGTAAGGGTGAGAGAGTTAACATAGGAGGAATTCTTTGTAATGTTCATGGATGATTCCCGATTAGGTTCAATATAATCATGCCTCTTTAAGGCGTTCATGTGATATCTCTAATTTGGATAAGTTATCATAATGTTGTAAAAGTTAGTAAGACGTGTTAGTTTTCAACATGATTAAAATAACTTTTAGCTATTATATAATTATTATGAAACTTTTAGAGTAAGCATCTTTTTCCTTGTTTTTATTTTTTTCTTTTCTTTTGATAACCACTTATTTTTGCATGCCTTCCACCTATGTATTTATGTGTCAACAAGCTAGCACCTCTCTTTTTCATGCCTTCCACCTATGTACTTATGTGTCAACAAGCTAGCACATCTCTTTTACATGCCTTCCACCTATGTGATTAAGTGTCAACAAGCTAGCACCTCTCTTTTACATGCCTTTCACCTATGTTCTTATGTGGCAACATGCTAGAAAGCCATCATTTCTTAGCCACACACTTGTCAAGTATAGGTGTGTACACATGGCTACCAGTCTACCACCTTAACTAAACCTAGATTGTTTACCTATATATACCCCTAAAATGCACTCTAGCTAGTACACTTTTCTTCTTCTTGTTCCCTTGGAAAATACAATACTAAAGTCATCCATCATTGGGTCGTCTCATGCTCAGTCAAGGTACTTGAGTGTATCCTGAGATAAATGCAAACGGTTCTTGTTAGAGTTTCAAGAATTTCAGGCAAGTTTCTTCGACTTGCTCGGTTGCTAGATTAGTTTGGTGCCTCGTTATGTGTTCTTTTGTGTAGGTAGGTGAAGTGTTGATGCATGTTTTGATGCCTTGCTTACCCTTAGTTGGTAATTAAGTGTGTTATAAGCTTGTATATTTTCTAAGTATGCTAATTTTCGAAAGCTATATATTAAGTATACATATATTATATGATTGGGGAACATTATGTATGTGCGTTCCCATTATAAGCGAAAGCCATTGTTGGGGGAACATTATGTTGTGCGTTCCCATTATGAGCTAAGTAGGGGCAATTATGTTGCGCGCCCCAAGGGGGAACATTATGCTGAGCGTTCCCAAACGGTGAATTCCAACGAGCGGGATTTACCCCTCTTAGGTTGCGACTTAAGGGGAAGAAGTGGTACAATCTTATTATTTATATTAGTATTATATTAGTTTATGTACTTAGTAGTACTTTGGGCTATATCAAGTGGTTGTTTGATAACAAGTTTGATAATGTTGTTATACTTGTAAGCTTGCTCTTGTGTTTATGCCTTACATGCTTTCACTTGAGAATGCCTAGCTGAGTATCTTACTAGTTTAGTGACTGACCCGTTGTGGCTGGCTCTGTTTGACATCCAGGTATTAGCGCTGCACAGACACAGGAACGACATGATGGGATTGGTGACCACCGACGTTGATTAGATAGCTCTCTGGGTCTTGTTCTTTTCATGTCAAGTAGACCATGTCGTTTTTTTTACGTTGGTTGTAAACTTTGTTATGCATATTATATATCAGCGACTTGTCCTTTTCATCTATTTTTCATATGTGGTTAATTATCTATATTGGCATTTTGACGTAGTACTTATTTACATACTCTAGCCTTGTGGATTCTGGGTGGGATTCACGGCACTGTGACACCCTAGCTTGGGGTGTTACATTTCCGAATTACAATTACTGGTATTTATACATAAGAGTGCGGATCCGGTGAGAATGAACATTATGGTGAGAATTGAGAATACCTCCTAGCCTTTTTGATTTTTTAAATCCAAAAGCTAGGATTAGACTATCATTTAAGTGGTCATGTTCCATGCATATGACCAGTTAAGTGGATAATTAACCGGTCACCAACGTCGGAGCTCTGGCGTTGACCGGTCAATTTTTTTTCCCGGGCCACTTTTTGACTTAAGATGGCATGTGCATACATTTTGGCTTGTGTGTGCATCTATACTGTCCTATATGTGCATCAAAATTTTATAAGGCGTTGTCCGGCCTAAGTTTTTTTTTCCCGACCCATTTTTGTTTGGGTCTACTTTTTACTTGAGCTGGCATGTGCACCATTTTTGACTTGTGTGCATCATTATTGACTTGTATGTGCATTAAAATTTTATAAGGTGTTGTCTCACCATTTTTTTCCATCCAATTTTTTGTAGCCCAACTTTTTTCCAAAACTATTTTTTTGCTTGAGATGGCATGTGCATACATTTTGGCTTGTATATGCATCAATATTGACATGTATGTGCATCTAAAGATTGTAAAAAATATGCACTACTTTTTAGAGAAAATGTGTATGAGTTGTACACTGTATGTGCATAAGTTTTGACATGTGCACATTCAAGCAAAAAGACATGTGTTTCAAACGGCATGTACATACAAACCAAAATTCTAATGCACATATCAAGCCAAGAAAACGATGCATACAATTAAATTTAGATGCACTGATAATTCGAAATCGATGCACTTACAAAACAAAACCTATACACATTCTGTAAATTATATAAGATTTTACATGTGTGTGCATAAGTTTCCACTTATAAAAAGTCACACATATAGTCAAACCCTATGCACGCCTAGTTCAATTTACATGCACATGTAAGCAAAAAGACATGCACTTCAAAGGGTATGCACATACAAGCCAAAACTCATGCATATTTCAACCCAAGAAAACAACGCACACAAGTAGAATTTAGATGCACATACAGGTCAAAATTTATGCACACACATGCCAAAACATATGCACATTCTGCACATATAGTCAAAACCCTATGCAAAATTTATGGAATTTAGATGCACATACAACAAAAAAAGACATGCACTTTAAAAGGTATGCACATACAAGCCAAAACTCATGCATATTTCAACCTAAGAAAATAATACACACAAGTAGAATTTAGATGCAAATATATGTCAAAATCTATACACACAAGCTAAAACATATGCACATGCTGAGAAGTGCATGAGTTTTCACATACACAAAGTCACACATATAGTAAAAAATCCTATACAGATTTTATGCAATATCAATGCATATACAAGTCAATATCGATGCACATACAAGCAAAAAGCAATGCACATGCAGTCGTAAGTCAAAAATTGTGCCTGAAAAAAAAATTGGTAAAAAAAAAAAACTTTGACCGGTCAACGCCGGAGCTCTGGTGGTCAACAACGGAGCTCCGGCGTTGACCGTTGGTGACTTGTTTGACCAATCATGTTGACCGATCAAACTCTAAAAAATCAGGTCATGTGCATGGTACATGACCTTTTAATGAAAGTTTAATCCTAACCTTTGGTTTATTTGTCATCCAAAGGCTATGATCTATTCTCATTTCTCACCCTATTATGTATTCTCACATGACACTTTCCCTACACATAATACTTCACATTTCCATATCTATTTACGCAATCATTACTTTACCCTTCCCTTAAAAGGAAACCTTGTCCTCAAGGTTTATTACCAATTAAAATGTGTAATCTAGCAAACTTGCATGTCCAGACTTCCCGCTCCTTCCAAGACTAACTGTAACCAACACTAAATGATTGAGTCCGCTATTGAAGATGTAAGGCCCGATGTCTTGAAAAAGTCATCTCATTCCAACTCGGGGATTTCCCAGGAGGTGACTCATCCTGGTACTACTCTCGCCCTAGCACGTTTAACTTCTTAGTTCTTTGTCTCCACTTCAATCATGAAAAGAAAGAACTCTTGTTAACATGGGTACCACTTTTAATCCTTATAAGCGATCACAAATCTGGGGTGTTACAGAAGATTCAACAACAAAGCCCTCATATGCTCACACCAACACCTCAATAGAATTTTGCAGATCTAGAATCGTCTAAACCAATTTTGGGTTGGACATAATTTAGCAATCTTGAACCCCTCTACATGGATGCCTTCTTTTCCTTTTTCATTATAATCATGCTACTCAGCTAAGCAAAAGTCAACACTATACCTCTAGTATGTTGGCAAGCCAACAATTCAACAAACAAGTAACAACAAAGGAGTTCAACAACCACATCAAATAAAACGAACTCTCATCAAGTAACGATAACAACTTCAATCTTCCCTAATCACCAAAAAATGCAACAACACATCAAAGATCCATGTGAGCAACAATAGCAAAAACACCAAAACTGAACACTCACCATTGTCCTCCACTTTACAAGCTATTCCAGGATCAAATACTAAAATGAATACGGCTTCAATTCTTCCACAATGTGGATCAAACACAAATGAGCTAGGAGAGTCGATTGACTCGAAAGCAACTTCAACTTTTGGATAGCTCATATAAAACTTCAACCTTTGAATGCTGATTAGTTTCTTTTGGCAAACTTGTTGATCCGAGTTCACCCCAAGACTTGGATGAACTCCAAAACCACGGTCTTGGAAAGGACTCCTCTCTATGATGCGGACATCTTCAGAAGGAGTTCCTAGAGGCTCACGACCTTGTGTGGGGTGTTCTGGGATCGATTTGAGTTTCGAGATGAATGGATTGGCTCCAAGATAGGATATCGTTGGATTTCCTTCTCTCGTTGTAGCATTTTCATCGACTACCACCGATCGTATTCCAAAATTTCATAAGGAAAAGAGGTTGATTCGAATTCTTTGATTTCGTCAACCACACTTCTCAAATTAACAAACAATCGAAAATCAGTCGAACCACTAATATGTTGGATTTGTTGTTCGTTGTCCAATTTGAAAGATTTTGATGAGAGCGATCGAATTGAAGTTGTAATTTTTTTTTTACTTTGGAGCACCAATGCCTTCATCTTCTCGAGGTTTTCCTCCATGGAGTTCAAATGAGATCCAAAGTCTTCGAAATGAAGGATAACCATATTGGGGTCTTGCTTCTTGATTTTATGGCAAGGCACTTGGAGGGTAACCCACGAAGCAAGATTCTTCACGAAGTCTCCTATGTAATCGGATACCTACTGGAAGCTTATGTCTCCATTGTCGCGACTTGATTCCATTGAAGAACTTCTCATGCTTCTTCGAGCCGACCACTTGGAATTGAGTCCAAGATTCGAATCCAAATGAGTCGAATTGACTCCAAAAATCGGACGAGCTTCAAGATTGATTGGTGTAGGTTCTCGCTCCTTCGCGTTTTCATCTTCTTCCACCACGAGCACATGCAAATTGGGAAACTACAAAGTATCGGAGATTGGTTCAGATTCTTTGGTTGCATTGAAGGTCAATTTGGATCCTTTGGGTCTATCGAAAGGCACTTCGACAGGTCGCATTCCCATTTGAACTTGGATTTCTCTGAGACTCTCGTAGAATTTTCGTTCTGACTCATTGAGTTTCTTGTAGTATTTCTTATCATACTCATTCAATCGAAGCTTCCATGAGTCCAAGAATGAAGATTCTGCCATATGGCTACTCTCAAGCTCACAAATCCGATCGAATTAGGTCAAAATTGGGTAAAACGAATTAAAAATTCCGGGCATAAGAATCGTCGACTCTAATACCAATTTGTTATGACCAAGGGTTCCTAAACTTGATTAGAAACCATGGATGTTCAAAGAAACAGAGAAATATTAAGGAAAAGGTAAGAGAGGATAGGGACGTGTAAGAGAAGGTAAGGAAAGAAAGAAAGAGTAAGGGTTAGAGAGATAACATAGAAAGAATTTATTGTAATGTTCATGGATGATACCCAACTGAGTACAATTCTGCCTCTTAAGGCATTTCCAATTACAATTACTCGTATTTACACATAATTCTTCACATTTCCATCTATTTACACAATTATTACATAAGCCCAATACATAAGTCTGGTAGAGTTTCTCCCTAACAACAATTGACAATAAAAGTAATACTACACCAACCTTATATACTACGCTAAGTTATGTCTTAACTTAAGACGTGGAATAAATATTTCAACACGTTCTCTCAAGTGTAATTGGTCTGATCCAGTTGACACTTCGACAAAAGTAGATAGATAATGGACAAGTAGTGTTTGCCTAGCCAACCTACATAAGTCAAGAAAAAAAATCATGACTCAACCAGAAGTGCAGCAATGGTGCTAGAGGAATTGTGGAGGCCGTGCATGGTGATGAAAGAGATTAGGACATGTGATCGAATTTCCAATATCACGTGAAAGTCCATGAACCGATAGACTGAGGTCGTACATGCACACACGTATATGCGTAGATAAGCCCACCTAAAAGCTTGGTAGGGTTTCATCTTAAGCTAATTGACAATAAGAAAATAACTAATTGACAATAAAAAAATAGTCCATCAATCTTAATTATATATACTGGATTAAGTTATCATCGATCCCAACTTCATATATATGATAGATGTTCCAACAAGAACTATTTCAACTTTTCCTACCTAATATCCTCCGGTTCGATTTCATATGGTTGACTTACATTTTATATACAAGTCAATTTATCATGCTGTATATGAATTGTTTACTTTAGTTATCTTCCTTACAATAATGAATTTGAAATCTTATCTTATAATATATATATGGGAAACAAAAAATCGTCACTGAGTGACTTTAGATTAATCTTAGTCTGTAAATAATACTCGTATTTAAGTGTTTGTTAATGTCATTTTGATCTCCAATGTGCGGTGTTCATGTTGGAGATCAAAATGGATCACTAAAAACTAAAAAGGCTTAACAACTTTTAACTTAGTATAGTTAGAATACTTTGTCAATTCATAATTTTTTACAATGTTGTTGACTATTGAATAGTCTTTAGACCTTGGATGATTTTTTGCGATGTGTATACTCAATATGTAATTTTGTATAAGTGTTGAGTTAAAAGGTGTTTTGTGAAAATTGTATATATATAAGATTCTTTTATAAATAAGTCATACTTTTATGGTTAATATACACGATTTGTGTTGTTTATTATCTATGAAAATTTGTGTTGATATGTAGAACAATATTAGTAACATTCTTATTGCATATAAAAATATATTTTATACTTTTGAAAACTTTTAATTATCGGTATGATTAGACTAATAGATTAGCACATGACCTTTTAATTTCATTGGACAGTCCTAACACATGGTCTCCCAAATTTATTGGACGACCATGCTGACAGGTAATTCTGGTAGAAGGAGCTTTCCTGCTGAAGGGGAGTTGCATTTTTAGGAGCTATATGCCAAGTTTTTGAGATGATTGAGGTAATTTTCAAGTGGTTTTGGTTTACTTTTAAGTTGATTATACGTTTTAAAGGTTGTTAAGTTTAGGAGAGTCTAGTACGAAAATCTAGTTTATGTTGGAATCCTTGTTTAACTTGTGTAGTTCGTGACTATTGTTGGATAGAAACCGGGTGTTAGTAACAAAGTAAAGTATTGTTCCTATATGGGAACAATACATTTGCACAATGAAATATCACAAATAACGAACACAATCACTTAGAGAAGAAAAGTCAATCAACCAACTAGTTGACAAGGAAAAACCTCGATCTACCTCTAGGTGCTACCCCAAGATGATTTCAAAGTCTATTAATAATCACGAACTACACAAGTCAAGCAAATATCCGATATATACTATACTAGATTTCTCTACTAGAATACTCTCTAAGCTTCACAACCCTTAGTACGTATTATACTCACAAGCAAACTCAAAATCAAACAAAAGTTACCTTAATCACTTCAGAAACTTGCCCTATTAAAGCTCCTAAAGATCACAACTTTCTTTGACGAAGGAACGGTTTGTTATGTCGTTCCCTTGAGCCAACAACCTTGAAACTCATCTCTGAAACTCCAAAAGTTGTGTTCTTGCTCTCCAATGGCTACTTAGACCTTCAAAGACTCCTAATGTCGTCTCTCTCTTGGATGCTCTTCTTTCTCTCTTGAAAGCATGCCAAACTATGTTCATAATGCCTTGTATCTCTGGGCCTCCAAAGGATGACGAAAATATAGTTCATTATGGTATAATCTAATATATTATCTCATAAATAATATTATATCTTTCCATTAAACAATATCCTTAAATACCACAAACAATATCTTCCAACTTGACATTATCTTATTTCCGTGAATAGATTTTATCTGTCCATGATAATTCCAACCTATTATCTTCAAGATTCAATCTTCACTTTTCATATTTGAACCTCTCCTTGTGCTCCAAGCTGCAAACATTCGAAACCCTAGATGTAAGATCTTCTGAATTGCCTCTTTATTGGGAACAGTGCAAAGCTTCCTTATTCTGTTTTCCTTAATCCCTGAAATCTCTATTAATTTCCTTATCATCTTCTGAAACTCTAGTGCTCTTATTACCACTATTCCTTAAGATGGCTGATCCATTGGTCACAATCATTATTTCCTGAAACTTCTCCAAATAGCTCTCATGCTTTCCATTATTGCTTGAAACAATACTTAAAACACACATAAAATTTATTATGTTTATCATCATCAAAACATCCAAGAATCCTTGAGGGAACCTTTTTCCAACAACTATCAATAAGATAGATATACCTAGTTGAAAATCCTTCTAGCTAAAACTAGAATGTAGTGGTTTTTAAACCGGTCGATTGATTAGTTAAGTAGGGTTTCACTTCAAGAAATTATGTCTTTAATCATTTGATATTGTACATTATTTTGCAAGGTAAAAGAACTATTCTCTCCAAAAGAAATGTTTCTTAGTTTGTTAGTAACTCTATGTTCAATTCAACATTTTTGCTTCGGTTTTTCTAGTGTGTGTCCATGGACACATGCTAACAAGTTAAATGAGAAAATTATATTCAAAATATTCCCTAAAAGAGAATGGATAAACCCTTAACAAAAAAGAGTTAAACTATTGACTAAAAAAATTATTACTAAAAATGGAGTTTTATTGTTAAAAAAAAAAATATTATACAGTAGAAAAAACCTTTTTGCTTTTGGACTAGAAATTATAGAGTCTCCATTCTTTCCGAGGAGCGCGCTAGTCCCCGTTCACCGGGCTTGAACTCGAAACATATGATAGAGAGAGATAGTTATTTATTATTCTCATTCTCTGTACGTAGATAAGAATTAATGTTTATATTCTTAGGTGTATATAACTTGGACATCTCATCTCACCCCATATTTTAAACACAAAAAAGATAAGGGGTTAGCCAGATGGATGCATCGCTAGCTCCACTAGATCTCACTGTCTCGCATAGCAATTAATGAATATGAAAGCCACATAAAGGAAAAAACATTATATATGTATCCGGCTTGGGCTATATATATCGACCTACCTTTGGAACATTAAGGTTTATGTTGAACGAGGTATTTAGAAATGCCTTTAAGAAATCGAGATACAAAAATTAAATTATGTATATATAAAATTGCATCTCTAACCATGTATTTTAGACTAACCTAATTTTTAATAGTTTAGAATACTCATATGGTTAATTTTTATTTTTTAAATGATTATATTCTTGACTATATTTATATTTAATTATTTTTAATAGCTTAGAATACTCATATTTTTAGAAAAGTGAACCAAATAGATGATTATAAAATTGCATCTCTAACCATGTATTTTAGACTAATTTAATTTTTACCTAATTATAAAAAAATAAATAAAATATGTGGACTTGCCCTTACATATTTTGGATTTGTTTTTTATGGGTCAACATTGCTCGCAGTGTGTGAGTGTCGCTGATCTAAGGAAATTTTGCACATGGGAAGAATCGAACATGAGATCTTCCATTAAATAGATCGTCTTCCTTCATTTGAACACGGTAGGGCCTTACACCACTACGCCAACCCGTTAGGTTTTTCCGAATTTGATTTTAAAAATTAGAAAAATGTTTTGTCATAATGGATCTCCTTAGCAAATTAAAGAACCAAGGATAAGAAAACTTTTTTGTTTTTCGACCCCAAAAAAGATTTTTTTTGTTGGTATATTATTTTGTTACATTATTTAAGTCACTTATACAATGTACATAACAATTAGTTCAAACATGTCTAATTAAACTTTATAATAAAAAAAATCCTTGGTGAAGTTATTAGTTATACACATACTATGAGTCTATTTGGATCTCTCGATTTAATGTATTAAAATATATTATTTTATATTAAATTGCATTAAATCATCAATTTAACTGTAAGATAATATATTTTAATGCATTCTAAACGAAATCCAAACATATCCTATATATGTCATTCATGTCTACACATCGAACTAAGTTAATTTATATGTTGAAGTTGATAAGCGGAAAAAAAGAGTCATTATATTTTGTACAATCATCATGTTCATCATATTATTGCTAGCTGGCTAAGCTATATAAAGGAAAATTTATGTTGGTACTCCTAAGTGTAGGGTTATTCCTGTTGGTGTCCTACGATTAAGTTTTTTTTAGTTGATGTCCTTAAGGTTTGGTTTGTTTGCTTCGTAATCAAACTTTTTCATGTTTGTACCATTTCAGTTTAAATTGATTAAATCCAAGCCCACCATTGTGTTCCTCGCCCTCAAATTAGTAAGATTCGACTCCTAAAAATACCCAAATCCATGTCCAAACCATGTCGATTTGAATTTCCAAGCAACAACCCATTTTCGACCTTAAGAATTCAAATCAGAATGGTTTGAGTATGAATTTGATTGTTTTAGGAGTCAAATCCTACTAAGTTGAGGTCAATAAACATAATGATGAGATTTAATTTGATCAATTCGAGTAGAAATGATACGGGTATGAAAAATTTCGATTACAAAACAAACAAACTAAAACCTTAGGGATATCAACTGAAAAAAATATAATTACGGAATACCAACAAAAATAATCCTAAATTCAGGACACCAATTGGGGAAATAATTTTCCCTATATAAATGATGTATGAACCTAAAAATGGTTACAAGTGTAAAAGTAGTAGGGCATGATATTACATTATTGTGTAATTAATATGTGGCCCTACAAACCAGTATACATCGTTCTTGGAGGCAAATAGTTAATGAAGCCTAACGAAAAGAAAGTACACTAATAATTGAGTAATGACAATATACAAATCACAAATATCAAATTCTGACCCCCATAAAGCCCTCATCCAATAGCGAGCAAATTTATCCAATTATATCTTTATCCCTACAAATTACAGTATTTTGTGACGATTCTTCAATTATTTTGGGGGGTAAATTTTAAATATAATTTTCTTTATAAATTTCAGTCCAATATATCGAGTTCTCTCTTTAAAACTTAATTAAGTTCTAACACATAAATTAAAATTAAAAATCAATAAATGTAATTTTCAGTAAATGCTAAAAAAAAGCTAGCTATATGAGAAAATTATGCCGATTTTATTCATACTATATATACAAATTAATCTGATATGCTAAGTTAGAGATAAGTAATTGATGGTCATGGATGTTCATGGCAAAAGGACATGATGTATGAACCATGCACGTACATCCATCAATTGGAATTTGTTGAATATGATTAAAAAGTGATAGCTACGCACTAATTAATTAATAATTATTGTACATGCTCAAGTTGATTGAAATGATTTATACATAGTACGTACAACAAAGTGTACCAGATCGACCCTAGCCTTTGAGACATCTAATCTACTATATAACTATTAAAGTAGAATATCAATTGCATCACATGATATTTCGAAAAGGAGCCAAACTTCTATGCTGTCACGTGACATCACGACATTGAATTTGCTACGTGTCAATCTCTCATTTTTTCGGTTGTTTTTTCAAAATCTAATAAAATCAAAGAAAATAAAATCACTATCCATATTAGTCGGATATGCATGCAATATGAATATTTTTTATACTCTAATCTTTCCAAAAATATAGCAAATAATATTCTCAGCCATATATTTTTTGTACGTAATCTATATCTATATACTATTACTAAAGATCTCATTTACTTAATAGATCTCATTTTATATTGTAAATGGAAATTTTGAAAATGATATCCATCTAGCAAATATCCTCCTTCCAAATTAGCATAATATATTTTCATCATAAACTTTCATTTATAACTCTTTATTTCAACTAATATATCAATACGATAAGCATATCTTCAAACTATATTACTAGAAATTCACCAAATCACTTTTTTTAATTATTAACCCAATAAATTTGCACCAATATGACAATATCATGATAAATGGATCAAAATGTTTTGATTAGAATAAATACTCCGTATTACCTAATACTATGGATACATATGAAATAAGTTCGTGTAAACTTTGATATAATGATATGAGTTGCTAAATCATCTCATCTTTCATTTTGAAATCCCTAGCCACAATCTACTAAAGCAGAATATCTACTATGTCACGTGACGTCCTCAAAATGAACCATACCTTTCTACTACCATGTGTCATCACACCATTGATTTTGCTACGTGACAAGTTTTTTTTTCAAAAATAAAATAAAATAAAATCTCTGTCCATATTAACAAGATATGAATACAATATGAATATTTTTGTAATATATTCTTTCCAAAATGTAGCAAACAACATTATCAACCATATATTTATTTTGTATATAAATATATCTATAACAATAAATTATCAGTCATATATTTATTTTGTAATCTATTATTTCCAAAACGCTTCCAAGAATCTACTATATATCTACTAAACTAGAATCTAATTATGTCACATGGCACTCCCTCATTAAAACCGCCACATGGCACTCCCTCTTTAAAACCGGCACATGTCATTTTTTGTTTTTAATTTTTTTAAATAAATCTAATTATAAATCAAAGATTATTATCATAAACCTATCACTCATTTTTTCCCTAATTTAAATACAAATCAAGCACAAAGATTACAAGTTAATCACAATGATTACAAATCCAAAATTTTCTAATTATATACAAATCCAAAATTTCTTAATCTACTATATATCTACTAAACTATAATCTAATTACGCCACATGACACTCCCTCATTAAAACCGTCACATGGCGCTCCCTCATTAAAACTGCAACATGTTATTTTCTGTTATTTTCAATTTTTTAAAATAATGCTAAATTTAAATCAAATATTATTATCCTAAACCTATTACTCATTTTTTCCTAATTTAAATACAAATCAAGCACAAAGATTATAAGTTAATCACAAAGATTACAAATCTAAAATTTCTTAATTATATACAAATCCAAAATTTTCTAATCATATACAAATCCAAAATTTCCTAATCTACTATATATCTACTAAACTAGAACCTAATTACGTCATATGGCACTCCCTCATTAAAACCGCCACATGTCATTTTCTGTTTTTTTCAATTTTTTTAAATAAATCTAATTATAAATAAAAAATTATTATCCTAAATTTATCACTCATTTTTTTCCTTATTTAAATGCAAATCAAGCACAAAGATTACAAGTTAATCACAAAGATTACAAATCCAAAATTTCCTAATTATATACAAAATCCAAAATTTTCTAATTATATACAAATCCAATATTTCTTAATTATATACAAATCCAAAATTTACTAATTATGTGGATGATTGAGATACACAATTATTGATCCGAAATTGATTTTAATATCAATATTATCTAAATCTATTTTTAATATATAGATTGATTTTAATAATTATTAATATTTTTAATTTAAGATATATGACGTAAAAATCCGTACTTGACACGAGAATTACACTAGTATCTAGACAATTTTCTTACTATATATGTACGTAAGATGTATATGGATATATACGTGATAATTTCATTTCAATTATAGCCTATAGAAGGATTAATTAATGTTGAATTTTCTTTCTTTCTTTCTTTCTAGTAGACGTGCGTATTTCAGACACATGTGCGGTCGACTAAATAATTTTACAAACAAATACGTACATTTGTACGTGTGTTTCAAATTAATCAAGTATCTAGAAATATTTAATTTGTAGTTCAAAATGGATTGATCTTTCAATCTTGCTATTGAAAGTGATGTACATTGGCCAAAGTAATCTTGTTAGGCAGAGATTGCTCCATTTGCTTGGAAAACGACTTTACCTAATAGCTTAATTAATTAATTAATAAATCGGATGTACGTACTTTTGTTTTTTTTTGGAATTTAGGTAAATTAATAAAACAAGAGTAAAGATTTACAAAGTTAAGCCCCTTGGCTACTTACAAAAGACTAGAAGGCAGAAAAGAGCCCATGAACAAAAAGGGCGACAGTGAAGCTATACAAGAATGCCTCTAGTTCTAAGCCAAGTCCTGAAATGGATTTCTTTTTTGTGATATCGAGCCAAAATGCTACCCTTCACATGGCTGACAATACGCATGAAACACACCTCGATATCCCCAGGCAAATCTCTAAAGATGACTTCGTTACGAGTTATCCAGACGAAGTAAACAAAAGTGGTAAAGGAGAGAATCTGCACCTTGTGGATCATATTCTTTTTGCGAGGCCCCTCAACAAGTCTCTGGAACCATTGGAGAAGATTGAGGCCTTGAGGCTTAATGTCCAGCCAACAAATCACTTTGTGGAGCACATCATTCGAGAAATTGCAGGGTCCCCAAAGATGACCCCCAGATTCTTGCCCGCTGTTGCAGAGTGCGCAACTCAAATCATCAATCTGAAACCACCCATGTAATCTGTCTCTCGTAGGGAGTCTTTCATGAATGGCAAGCCAGGTAATGAATGCACATTTGGGAGTGTTCAGTCCACCCCAAATCATGTTGCCCCAAGTGAAAATGTGTCCTCTGGTACGTAGGATGTCATACGTATCAGTAGTTGAAAATTTACCTCCCTTGGAGATCATTTCCAGAATCTGCGCTGGGGCCCCTTTCGAAAGGAGTTTGTCCCTGATTCTCAACAGCCCCTTCTAGCTCCAGCAATCGGTATCCCTTTGAGCCACAATCCAAAAGGGGGAGCTTATCAGCTTGTTGGCCTGGGTCCAGGTGGTCCAAACATTCCCTCGTGACGTGATGATCTCAAAGATTGATCTGGAAATGCATGCCCTGTTCCACGATAACAGCTCTTTGAATCCAATACCACCTTCTTCCATGGGCTTACACACATTCTCCCAAGCAATAAGACTTCTCTTGGAAGAAATGGTCCTAGACCATAAGTAGGATCTCAAAATGGCCTGGACTTGGAGTAGCACTTTCTTAGGGAAGATCACCATATTGCACCAAAAAGAAGTAATGCCATATAACACAGATCGAATCAGCTCAACTCTACCTACATAGGACAACAATTTAGTTGCCCATCCCTGAATCTTGGCTGTCATTTTTGCTATCACCCGATGGTAGTTGCTGTGATGGAGACGGCTAGCTCCTATAGGAATACCCAAGTAGGTGAAGGGGATGTGTCCTTGGGTAAAGCCTGAGCATAGCAGGATATTAAGCTTCTCCTGGGAAGACAGACTACCAAAGAAGATGTTTGATTTTTCCAGGTTGATCCTCAGCCCCGACATATCCTCAAATTTCTAAAGCACAGATTTGACCTCCATCACAGAGCTCACATCCCCTCTACAGAAAATAATCAGATCATCAGCAAACCCCAAGTGTGTGAGACCGGTCTCCTTGCACATAGGATGAAGTTTGAAGGAAGGAAGCTCAGGGAGTTTCCTAAGCATACGGCTAAGGAATTCCATCGCCAGAACGAAAAGATAAGGGGATAGCGGGTCTCCCTGCCGAAGCCCCTTCTTTCCCGGAAAGAACCCCTTAAGCTGACCGTTGACAACAATGGAGTAGAAAGATGTGGTAACACAAGCAAGAATCCAGTTGATCATCGAGGCTGGAAACTTGAAGAACTCAAGCATCCTCCTAAGGAAACCCCACTCGATACAGTCAAAAGCCTTTCTGAAATCAATCTTAAGGGCGCAACGCTTGGAGGCATACATGTGGTTGTACTGATTGAGAAGATTATGACAGAGCGAGATATTATGCTTGATAGATCTGTGGGGAACAAAAGCACCCTGGCAAGGGTCCACAATATCAAGGAGATCCACTTTAATGCACGCAACAATGGCCTTACAGATAACTTTGTATAAAGTGTTGCAGCAGCTGATAGGCCGAAAGTCCTTAATGGAAGAAGTATTGGAACATTTAGGGGCAAGGACAATCGCAGAATGATTCAGATGGCGCAACAAAGAGCCTCTAAAGAAGAACTCCTGAACGGCTCCAATAACATCATTGCCAATCACAGCCCAAGCCTTCATGAAGAAGTGCGAGTGGTACCCATCCGGCCCAGGGCTCTTGTTTTGGTCGATTGAGAACAATGCATCTCTAATCTCTTTCCCCGTAACCATTTTCGTCATCTCCCCAGCTTGCTCAGCAGAGATGAGTGGACCAGAAATAGCAGCAGAGTACTCCATGGGCGCAGTAGGGGAGGAAGTCCCAAGGAGCTCAGTGTAATATCCGAGAATGTGATTAGAGATCTCCTCCTCAGCTGTAAGAACTGCTCCAGATTCATCCTGGAGATTGCTAAAACTTCCAGCAATCGATCTTGTCCGGAGCTGGTTGTAGAATAAGCGAGAGCAATGGTCTCCTCCCTTCAGCCACTTCAGCTTAGCTTGTTGACGAAGCAAAACATCCAGTGCATTTGACTCCTTGAGGAACCTGCTAATTAAGGATCGTTCTTAGGCCAAAAGGCTGTTGTCCAGGGGATTGCACTGTAAATTCTGCTGGATAAGGTGGATTTCAGACTTGAGTTGTTCCAATCTGATAAAATATCATTCAACATTCCCCGTTCGAGCTTCCTCAACGGGCCTTTAAGGGCCTTCAGCTTGGAAGCAATTTGGAACATACGAAGTCCCACAACAGGCTGAACCCAAAGATCTTGAACAGTACAGAGAAAGGATTCATTACTAGCCCAAGAGTTGTTGAATCTAAAAGGGATGTTTCTGCGCTGAGGTCTGCCCCCCAAAGTTATAATAGAAGGTGAATGGTCTGACAAGCCAGGAGTTCTAAAAGACGTAGCAGACAGTGGGAAAACAGAGACCCAGGCTGGGTTGACCACCACTCTGTCAAGCTTGCACCAAATTTTGTTGCCACCAGACTGTTTGTTGTTCCAAGTGAATTTTGCCCCAGAATGCCTTAAATCCTCCAACCCAGCAGAGTCAAGGAAGGTCAGAAGCTCATTGGAATGTCTGGACACAAGGTTCGCATCCTCACAAAGCTTCTCAGAAGGATCTCGAATATCATTGAAGTCCCCCGCCACCAGCCATGGTTCAGAAATCAAGGGAGCCATAGAGGTGATCGAGTTCCAGAGAGAGATTCGGGTTGCAGAGTCATTAAGAGCATAGAGAAAACTGATCTTGAATTCTTGTCTCGTATCCAGATCACATATATCACAGTGTATAAGATTGTTAGTCACAAGAGGGAAGGAGAGTCTAACCTTAGTGGCATTCCAGAGGATGATAATACGAGCATAACAATTCGGCTGAGCATTCGAAAGGAATTCCCAGCGGCTGGCAATACTCCTAGCAACAGTGGCCACATTGCCAGACTTAATTTTGGTTTCCAAGAGGGCCATAATGTTAATTCCAGTTGACTGAATAAGCTCACTCACAGCTTTATGTTTACTCTTGTGGTTAAGACCACGAGTATTCCAACAACACATAGAGAGGCTAATCATGGGAAACTACTGGGGGGTTGAGGGTGCTCCTTGAGCATTCAACAGGACGGTGAGCAATAGAGAGAGAGGAAGAAGGAGGAGCCAGAAGTTTAGGAGGGACAAAAGAGGATCTAATCCTTCTAGCGCCATGCGAGCGCAAAGAAGGGATCGGTGAGAGGGAGGGGGAGGCATCAAGAGTAGGGAGAAGAGCAAGTTGGATGCTCTTGGAAGATGAGGCATTTTGAGGGTCTGAAGGAGGTGGGTCAGAGGAGGTGTTGGCATGACCCCCCCCCCCCCCCCCCCCCCCCCTTCATTCCCCTTAACTGAAGGGAGAGGTAGGGTGAGGTTAGAACCAGAAGAAGGAAGGAGAGGGGGTGGGGCTCCAGTCCTCAACAAAGAGGGTCTAGAGGCAGGGTTAGAACTAAGAGAAACAACAACAGGAGGGTTAGGGAGAAGGGGAGTAGCATGAGAGGCTGCAAAAGGGGGTTGTCTGCAGGGGGGAGGGTTTGGGAGCCGAGGGTGGAGGCGAGATTGAGGTAATTTTCCAGCAGATAGTCTAGGGCATTGGGAATTCTTGATGTACGCACTTATTAATTGAAAGTATTCATATATAACCTGAAACATATTAACTTTTTTCACCCAAAAAAAAATATAACCTGAAACTGACCCAGAGAAAATGTATATATATATATATATGCATACGACAGACCAATAACTAGTTTAAGATACGGTTAAGTAGTTGATAAATGTGAAATTTCAACACCGTTATAAACAGAAATTTTAGCGGTTAGAAGTGCTTTAGTTAAGACTCATGAACTAAGGATTACCAACATTCAAATTGAATGCGACAACCTTACTTTTTTTTTTGGTAGAAATGCGACAACCTTACTGTGGTAAATGTTTTGAATAAGATCTGACACTGTCCATGGGATATTGAAATTTTGATTTCTGATATTTTTTGTGTTTTACAACTCTTTTCTACAGTACAGATCTGTCATGTCTTCCGAGAAACAAATGATGTGGCCGACTACATTGCGAAGCTGGATAAGCAGTATGCATTGGAAGACTTACAGGGAAATTTAGAACTTTTAGCTCTCATCCGAAAGGATGCTATAGGCTAAGAAATCGTTTCATCTGTGGTTTTCAGTCTAATTTTATATATAAAAAAAAGTAGTTGATTGTTGTGATTTAATTTGTGGCCATTTCGGTATATGAAAAAATGGTTTAGTTCAGTTTACGTAAGTATTTAATCAATTATACTAGATTAGATTGAAATGTAAACTTGATTAGAAGCTATAGGAAATGATCGAGCTAGCTAGTCAAGTACGTTTGCATATTTATATATAAATGCATGATGAATTTGTAGGTGGCCTTTTCTTTGTTTTACAGTCTTCAAAATAAGAAACTGTTGTACGTGCTCTCCTCTCCCAAAAAACCCTTCCTACCCCCGTCACCTTTGCAAAACCTAAAACCCCAAATGCTTCTCCAGCATAGTTAAACTCATGTCTCAGCTATCTCTTCCTTCCTACAGATCTATGGCATTTCCCCATGCTCTACTGCAAAACTGTGTACTCCCTCTCTTTCCCACTAAAAGAGGACAAATCCATCCCCAAAAAGGAGACCTTCTGGCTTCACAGAAGGTTGCACATCCCACTTTCTTCTATTCTCTACTGGACTAAACACTTTCTGCTCCCTTTGATGGTGATGGGTGACCATGCTTTCTGTTTCGGACGGTGGCCTCTTAACCTTTTTCTCCCTTCTCGTTACATCACTATAGTCTGTCATTGTTGTCTCATCATTGGGCTCGATGCTTCAGGCTTCACGGGTCCTATGCTACTCTCTCAAGGACCATGGCGACTCCCCGGTGTTGCGTGCACGAAGGATTGTGTCAAACCCCCTTTCCAGCTTTGAAATGGCTATCTCCCACCGATCTTAGGTGTATCACTCCATCTCCCTACTCTATCAGCTTTACCATTATCTGGTTCATCTACTACCACTATATAAACTGCTTTCTACTTGATGTGAACTACATGCTCGAACAACGGGTTCTCACTAAAATTTCCCCTAAAACTGTTTGCTTGCTCTATTTACCTAAGCGCAATCTGTGTGGAGTTGTTGGCTACTGCTTCCTATGTTTGTTAAGTGCTTTACATGTCTCTGCTATGGATAAAGATAAACAACCTCTCTTTGTTGTCTTATGTACTGAATATCCCCAAAGCAAGGCTTCACAAGCCAAAACACAAACCAACCCCCATGTTGTTATCAACTCTCTTCAACACCCTGTTGCTCATAGTAACAAATCATCATCACCTCTGCATGATGTAGTCACCACCAATAATACCAACATAATAAAATCTCAGGATCAAACCCCCTCTACTGAACCAAACTCTGCTTCTGAATCTTATATGGCTAACTTGGCTAATATCAGAAGTAAGGCGCAAAAACAAAAAGAAATGACCCTTATGGGATATATCATTGGAAATCCCATAGAATTACCTGATTTTAATTACTCTACCAATCTTATCATCTTTGATTTAAACACTACCCATGATAAATATTTGAATCTACCATCCATGAGCAAACTCGCCATCTGTTGTTGTCTTTTGCAGAATCTAAGGGAACTCAGTCTTGCTGGATCGGCCCTCTACCCATACAAACATCTCTCCGGGGCTACCTTGGGAAACTTTTACCTTGCTCAAGACAACCATGCTGTCAAAAATCACCCTAAGAGCTTATCTGATTATCACAAAAAGAAAATTTCTCTTAGAAATTTATTCCTACATTACAATTATTCTTTTTGTACCAAGAACTTTAGTACACCTCATTTTACACATCCATTACAATGGCAAATCTACCGGATTATATTGTTGTTTTAAACTGCTTATTTAATAACAGGTGATCTCACTCTCCCTCCTCAGTTATGCTTGCATCTTTACTTTTGCATCTGTCATTTTGCAGGTTTAAGGATGCACAACCGATTCCTTTTAATCCATAGATCAACCTTTGTATATACTGCATGTATACTATAATGGCTTAACAACATTCTGTCATACATGCTTGCTAACTGGCAACCAACTAAGGCTTTGCTCTCTCTCAGACAAACCAGATTTCTTGAATTTCTTTACTTGAAAGGTACCCTAAAATTTTCTACTCATCCCACTTCTCTACTAGGGGTTTTCCCTATTCTAATTGATCTTCTATATCAGTACATGTTCTGCCTCAACAATACTACTTGCTATAAGAGTTATAATACTCATTTGTTCAACCAGACACGAACCCTCAAAGGGTGGTTCTACCCAAAATCAGCTACTGATAATAAGCTCTTTAACATATCAAGATATGAATGTACTTTGGACTCTATTACTCCATCTTTTGTGGCTATCTCCACAGTTTGACATCTCATTTTGTTTGTGTTATCACCTCCCTCTTTGCATACTCTGTGTATTGGCTGGACTAAGTATAGTGGTTGCCTTAACAGAACACTAGTACCTCATCTAATCTGGATAATCCTCCACTTTACTTTGTCAAAAGACACTGCTTATTGCAACTTTAAAACAATGACTGACCCCTCATACTTTCTTCATTTTATGAAGGTCAACGTCTCCATACTAAATCTCTCTCTCCTGACCACAAAAGGTCACAATATCTCAACAATACTGCATAGTCAACACTTGTGTACTGAACCAACTAGTTATTTTTACAATATGCCTAATTTAATAAATAGATCAACCAAATATATCACACTCTATCTCTATTTAATCCTATAAAGAACAAAAATACTTGCAAATTTTTCATTTGGTTTTTTATGAAGATAAGCCTTTGGAATTGTAGGGGCATCGGTCGAAAAAACATCTGGACTGATGTAGAATCCTTCTGTAAAATCAAAAAAATCCAACTCATGGCTCTAGTTGAAACTAGGACAAACAAAGAACCCAACCAACAACTTTGGAGAAAGGCAGGCTTCGACAATTTCCATTACTCTTCTGCTACTGGTTTCTCTAGTGGCATATGCGTAATGTGGAAGTCCTACCAATTGCAAAATGAAATTTACGATCTTATCCATACCGACAACCGTTTCATTGTTGTTAAATACAAAGTTCTTGATAAAGATATATGCTTTATGCTCATCTTCGCTTATGCTCCTCCTAGAGATAATGAAAAAGACCTCTTCTGGTCTACATTAACAAACTTTGTCCATCAAATACAATTACCATGCCTCTTAATAGGAGATTTGAATGAAATCCGAGATAACTCGGAAAAAATCGGGGGCATTCGTACCCCTACTTCAAGGTTACAAAGACTTTACAATTTTAAAAACAATTGTGACTTAATAGATATCCCAACTCAAGGGGGTGACTTTACATGGAGGAAAAATAGAATGGAGATTGATAATACATACTCCAAACTAGACAGAACCCTAATTCATAACCAGATTCTGCAATGGTTTCCAGGCATTTTTACTAAAAACCATGCCTTTACCTCTTCAGATCACTGCCCAATCTCTGTGGAACTAGAGAACCTAACAAATATTAAAGTTCAACCTTTCAAATTTGAAAAAATGTGAACTTATAGAAAAGATTTTGAAAATATTGTCAAACAAGCCTGGTGGATAAATACCCAAGGTTCGCATATGTTCAATCTCACAAGGAAAACATATGCGCTTAAAATCAGTGCAAAACACTGGAATAAAACTACCTTCGGAAATATCTTTAAACAACTTAAATAAGTTGAAGATACTTTAACAATAATTCAAAAAAGACATTATTACCAACCCTACCCAAAATTTGGTTCTCAAACAAAACAGATTAATATCTAAAAAAGAAAAACTCTTGTCCTTTCATAAAAAAAATTGGAGCCAACGAGCCAAAATAAAACATATTAAATCAATTGATACCAACTCCAACTATTTTCATCGTGTTGCTACTGGGAGACGTAGTAGGAAAATCATTCGAGAAATCCGTACCACTGAGGTTGCTATCATTATTAGTCATGAGAACATCCGTCGGGAAATCCGAACTGACTTTGAAAAAAGATTAAAAAAAAGCAATATAAACCACCATACTCTCACAGAGTACCTCAAAAATATTAATAATGAAATTACTAGTCAGGATAATGACAACCTGACAAAACCTGCTATAAATGAAGATATAAAAAATGTTGTCTTTTCTATTGGCAGTAACAAATCCCATGGGCCTGATGGTATGTCTGCCATTTTTACCAAAAATATTGCCATATTGTAGGACCAATTGTGATCAAAGAAGTTAAAAGTTGTTTCCTCTATGGGAAACTCTTGAAACAAATTAACCACACCTTTATCACCCTTATTCCCAAATGTGATAACCCAAATTCCACTAACCATTACAGACCTATCAGTCTTTGCTCTACTATTTATAAAGTGATTTTAAAAGTCATAACTGAAAGAATGAAATCCATTCTAAATAAACTTATACATCCCTTACAAGGAGCTTTTGTAGATGACAGAGCTATCCAAGATAATGTGTTAATTGCACATGAAATCTTCCACTCCTTCCGTTCTAAAAAAGGCAAAGAAGGTTGGGTTGCGATTAAACTTGACATGGAAAAAGCTTATGACAAAATAGAATGGGAATTCATTCTCAAAATCTTAGAAAAATTTGGTTTCTCATCCAAATTCATCGGCTGGATAAAAGAATGCATAGAAAATGTGACTTTCTCAGTCTTAGTTAATAATGGTCCAACATATGTCTTTTTCCCGAAAAAGAGGGCTACGTCAAGGTGATCATTTATCACCTTTCCTATTTATCTTAGGAGCAGAAATCCCGGATAGAAAACTTCAAGTGGAAAGTAACATAACCGCCAATCAACTTGGCTTCAAGATCACCAGAAGAGGCACTAATATCCCATTCCTTGCCTTTGCAGATGATATTCTCATCTTTGCAAAAGCAAATCAAACTGCGTGTTCAAAAATAAGAAATATCATTGAAGAATATTGCTCCATCTCTGGTCAATCTATTAACTTCCATAAATCGGCCTTCCAAACAACAAACAATACAACTAACTCTACAAAAAAAATGATTCAATCGGTTCTCAATATCCCAAACTCTACTTCACTGGAAAAGTACCTCGGATGTCCTATTATTAATGGGAAAGTTAACCATGACACATTCAAAGATACAATAACATCTACTTATAATAAACTAACAAAATGGAAAGCAAACTCTCTCTCACAAGAAGGAAGAAGTGTCCTAATAAAGTCTAATCTGGCTGCAAAACCTAATTTTATTATGCAGAGTTTCATGCTACCGTCTTATATTCATAAAGAATTAGACACCATCAACAAAAATTTCTTTTGGAACAAAGACACTTCATACAAACCCTTAATAGGATGGGACAAAATCTGTAGAAACAAGGACAATGGTGGCACTGGTATCAGAAAAGCACAAAATATGAACAATGCACTACAAATGAAACTCTTATCGAAAATTTTCATTGATCCTAATAATATTTGGGTTAAAGTCAAAACTGAAAAATATCTTAAAGATGTCAACATCCTCCAATATAAGAAAAAAGGGAACCTCTCTTGGCAATGGTCCCAACTTTTAAAGCTTAGACCAGACTTCCAGACTGGTCTTCAATTGTTAGTGGGTGATGGGAAAACCATTCATTTTTGGACTGATAATTGGCTACCAAACGTCAAACTTATAAACATCATACTTCCGTAAACTACAGTTAACCATTCATTAAAAGTCTGTGATTTCATAAACAATGATCGCACTTGGAACCAAGCAAAACTTGAAGAATATCTCAACAGTCAAATTGTGCAAAATATTATTGATATCCCTATCCCCCAACATCCAATTTTTGATAGATTATACTGGACACCGAATAAAAATGGTTGGTTCTCTACTAAACCGGCTTTTGAATTAATCTCCAAACAACAATAACCTATCATTCATTTGGAAAATGGATACTTACCCAAAAGTCAAAAACTTCCTCTGGAAAATCTGCCATGATGGTTTACCACATAAATCCAGACTATACCAAAATCACATACCCATTCCACTGGCTTGCGACTCTTGCAACAACCCTATTGAAGACTTAACTCATCTTCTTACTAAATGCCCTAATACTATCAAACAAATTGAAAACCAAAATATCAATATTAGAAACATAGTGATGAACCTAGATGTAAACAACAAAAAACCAAAGGATATTCTTTGTGAATTACAATCCCTTCTTACCAAAAAAGAATTCATCTGCCTCTCCACTATCTAGTGGGGCATTTGGATTAACAGAAATCAACTCATTTTAACACAAACCCCGATGACAAAATTAAGGACTTAAAACAATACATTTCCACCCTGATTAATAATTGGGATAAAACAAAAAGAACTGAGCTGGACGATGACTTCACTCAAAAACCAAAACCACCCCAACATAGAAAAACAAGATTGTTGAAATGGGAAAAACCACACCAAAATTTCTACAAAATCAATTTTGATGGAACCGTGCAAAATACTGAGGATGTCAGTATTGGTTACATTATTAGAAATGACAAAGTAGAAGTTATCCATATGGATAACAAACGTTGTGGATTTAACAGTATTCTCATAACAGAAGCCCTAACTCTAAAACATAGCATTAAATATGCAAAATCACAAAACTTAACTAAACTTCAAATTGAAGGTGACAATCTCTGCCTTATTAACTCGATCAAAGGCATTTGGGATTGTCCCTGGAAAATTGAAATGATTGTGGCTGATATCCTAGTCGACATTCATTCTTTCCAGGAGGTTCGGCTTAGGCACATTTTCAAGGAGGTGAACTGTACTGCTGATCATATTGCCAAACTCAGCTTTTCACCAACTGTGTCTAACTTCATAAATGATCCAGAACTTTGTGTTCTCATCCGCAAGGATGCTCTAGGTTGGTTTTCGAATAGAAACTAAGATCATCCTAATTCTTTCCTCATCAAAAAAATGAAACTTTTGTACGTATAAAGTAATTTCGATACAAAACAACCGTTCGGTATATCTTGCTTAAATAAGAGTTGAAGTTGAACGAGTAGTTGAAAATAAAACCAAAGATGAATAATTAGGTTAAGCTAAAGCTGGCCGGATTTATTAGTTTAATTATTTTTAAAATATAGTTGGTGTTCGATATTGTAAGTTGAAATGAAGGAAAAGTTAAATTTAGTTTGTTAATCTTCAACAATCTTGAGAGTCACATTGAAATTTGTACCAAATTACGCTACATTAATCTTCAACAAACTATTTAAATTAAATTGATTTTTTTTACCGAACACTCATCAAATAAATTCTATTAATCTCAAAAAACTCTGGTCGAAAGGAGCCTAATCCGAAACAATATACGTAGGTGCGTAGTACTCTTAGAATCTTTCACATATTGTCATATACATGTATAGATGTAGTTTGGGCCATTTGTGCTAGTTGTGTGATACCCCATAATTCTGTAAGGATTATTCTGGGAATTTTTGGAATTTTCCCGAACACCCGTTTAGTACGTCGGATTTAATTCAGAAAGTCGGAGACATTCTGTAATGTTCTCTATATCTGTAATATTTTTCTCAGTGAAGAATTATACAGTTAAGGCCTGTTGGAAGTCTATACTCGTTCGTGTACGACTTTTGTTATCGCGAGTTAAGATTAATACCAAATCTCTACCCAATTGGTTATTGCCCAAGAGGTGCAAATGGATTAACCATGGGTTAATACCCAAGGGCACAATTGGAAGGCTTTTTGGCTCCCAACAAGCCTCATCTTTGCCTATAAATAGAGGGCATGGGTGAAGCTAGAGAGGGTGTGAAAACGCCATTACGCTGTCCATTTCTCGTCTCTCAAAAACGCTCCCAAAGAAAAACGCTCTCTCTCTCGGAAAGCTCTCGTGGATCGTTGGAGGCTCGTTTGGTGTCGTTCTCGGTGGCCAAAGGAGACTTGGAAGGCCCTTAGAAGCCTAGAAGCCAAGCAAGGCGAACCAAATCGAGCGTCGCGGGTAAGATTTCTCGTCCGTTTTTAAGTTTCTGTTCAGCGACAGCGACCGCCGCCAGGGAGACGGCGACCGCCGCCAGGGAGACGGTGACCACCGCCAGGAACAGCGACCGCCGTGTTGTGGACGGCGACCGCCGTGTTGGGGACGGCGACCGCCGTGTTGTGGCCGGCGACCGTCGTGAAGTTCTTGGTGCCGCCGTGGAGGAAGCCGATGAGCGGCGCCCGCCGTGCTTGAGACGGCGACCGCCGTGATGGTGGCGGCGACCGCCGTGATGGTAGCGGCGACCGCCGTGATGGTGGCGGCGCCCACCGCAATTGTTGGTGGCCATCCGTGAAGGGTAGTTGCCCGGGAGTTGTGCGTTGGCTTCCGAGACCTTCGATCGAGTCTCGTATCCTTCGATTTCTTTCGTCCTTTCGTATATTCATACTATTCTTTGTCGAATCTAACCTAGGGTTCCTTTTTGGGTCGACTCGAAGGTGTTTATGCTAGTGGAGCTATACGCGTGTCGAGCCCGGAATCTCGTTGTCTCTGCTTTGTTCCAGATCTGCGGACTAAGGCAAGTGGCGGTTCGCTCTTGCTCATCGTTCCATATTTACATTAATTATCAGCTGTTTATCTGAGTAATTAATTTGGAATGATTATCTGTCTGGAAAAGGTTTTATAAACTGTTTTGGAAAATCATATAATAGGTTGTATATCTGCTAGAACGACGATATTATCTGTGATCGCCTTCCGGGCATTTATGTGGATTAATAGGAAAACTAATCCAAGTAAGGATTAGATGTTTCTATTATCTCTATGTTTAAGTTAATTGCCTGGATGGCTTTAATGTGAATAATTGTTGTGTTAGACTGTTTAGTTAACACAAGTGTTCGTAGGAACGCTAATCCAAGTAAGGATTAGTCGTTTCTTTATAACTTAATGTGCGTAGGAACGCTAATCCAAGTAAGGATTAGTCGTTTCTTTATAATTTAATATTCGTGGGAACACTAATCCAAGTAAGGATTTGTCGTTTCTTTAAATCATAATATTCCTCGGGGTTATTGCCGAATAATTTAAGGGTCATGACCTATGCTTCTTATCCACATGTAAGGATCTGAAGTGTTTTAAGCGCCTTGCTAGCGCCAGTGGATGAGCTTAATTGCAGTCCTGTGTTTTAAGCACTTAGCTAGTGCATTGGGGTGGACGTAACTGTCACCCTGTAAAATAAACTGTAAGCGCTGTGGCAGTGCAAATCAGGGTGAACGTAAGATCACCCGGTGTCTTAATAACTTCCGTGTTCTCGGAATATTCTTAAAAGCCTCAACATTGTGTGTGTGTTGTAATTTAATAAGATAAGTGCAGTTAAACACATAATTAAACTGTAAGCGATGTATAGTGCAATCAGGGTGAACGTAAGGTCACCCGGTGTGATAATAATCACCGTTGTTTCTCGGCATAATAAAGTTAAGTCCCGCGTGTGGGTTGTGTGTGTTTTAATTTGGGTTGACATGATTGTCACCCTGAGATTTAAGTTGTGTGCCGCTCTTAATAACATTAATGTGTGTTTTGTAATTAAATAAGATATGTGCCCGAGTGCACATGATTAATAAACATTTGGCGAGTAGTGCAGCTAAGTCATAGTGTAGCTAGGAAAGCTCGTCTCGACTTGAATGTAGTACGTTCTCTTTCCGATCTGGATTCGCTGTATGCGATGAGGTTGGTCGTGAACCGAAGCATCTCAGTCAACTTTTAAATCATTGTTGTTTGATTCTGTTAAACATTCCAGATTTGTCATATTTCCTTAAAGACTCAATCTCTTGGAGTCTCTTTTCGAATCGATTTCTGTGAAGATGAAGTCTTCTAGAATCTTCTCTCATGCATACCTTTGTTGTTATTCCGTGAAAGTGCCGGGTTATGTATCGTCCCTTCGGTTATTATTCGAGGGACAATGATAGTAAACGGTTTCGATCACTCGAACCACTCTGCTTTTTACCCTTGCTAGTCTATTTAAGTAGACTAACCCACGAACTTTGTTCTCCGCATGTGGGCTGGTGTCATCCGTTCGATTCGGCACATCAGATGGAGTGTAGATGAGAAGACTAGAAGGACTATGGAGTCGACGGTGGTTTTTCCGACGTTTTTAATAATTTCTTTAATCAGGTTGAGATCCTTGGACAGGTGATCATTACGATCACAACCCTTTTTGTAATATCTTTTAAAAGTTTTCCGTTGTGCCTTGTTTAAGATTTCCGTTGTAATTTATTTAAACTCTGTGTTTGTCCTATTCGGGATTGGGATGTAATCCCGGGACTCGTGTTTTATGTAAATAAGGTTATCATTTTGTATCATTGTATTTCATGATTTGTATTTAAACGGTAAAGCCTTGGGTGATCTCGGTAAGGAACACTGGGGTCACTGGCGGTAATACATTTCCAAAAGGGTTAAGTTTTGGGGGTGTTACAAGTTGGGCCAGTGGGCCGTGTGGGATCGGAGGTGTGTAACAGCCTATAAGGCTAACACTGAAGGATGTAACAACCATGCACAAAGTATCCTAACAACCTTCTTCTTCTCCCTCTCCGTTCCTTTTTCTTTCCCCTTCCTTTCTATCCTATCTTATCCTATCCAGTTCCTTACATTGGTATAAGAACACCGATCCAGGCCATGGCAGACGGTACGCGGTTGAAGATGATGGAGGAGAATCTATGGCGAAACAAAGCCCAAATATTGGAGATTCGCGAATTCATGAACTCGACTCAGTCGTTCATGGATGAGACCCAGAGATAGCAGGAGGCAAGCTGATGATCAAAAAAAATGATTGAGAATCTCACCGATATGGTACGAATGCTTCTTTCGAAGGATCCAGGAAGAGTTCCGGCGGAATCGAGTCAAATCGGGGCTAATCAGGTGGCACCGAGCATTTTGGGGGTTCCAAATGCGGCAGATCATTTGTCCGGGGTAGAAGGAGTCCGCGAAAATCGAGTTCATGACTGTAGATTTTGCAAGAAAGCGGTGATCGGAGTGTCGTCGGTGGAAGAGATTACAGGAACAACGCTCATCGGTTTCCTAGGGTTGACTTTCCGACTTTTGATGGAACTAATCCAAGGTCTTGGGTTAGGCGGTGTGAGAGATGTTTTTCCATTTTTTTGATTCAAGACCCCCAAAAAATGGAATTGGCAACCTTGTATATCATCGGGAAGGCCGATGTGTGGTTGCAAGGAGTGGTGCTACAAAATCGATTGAGTTCTTGGGAAGAACTAAAGGAAGCAATGTTTGTCAGGTTCGGGGATAATCAAGGTTCTGATGTGATTGACGATTTGAACAAGCTTCAGAAGAAGGATGACTTGGAAGCTTACAATGAGCAATTTGAGGAGCTTCGAGCGAGCATGTTGATTCAGAATCCACAGTTACCGAAATCTTTTTTCGTTGCAAGCTACATCAGCGGGTTGCGCAACAAAATTAAGCCACTGGTCAAGATTGGAAAACCTTCGACATTGGCAATGGTGTTCGACCTTGCTCAACTGCATAACAAGGCAGTACATGCAATCTTCCAACTTAGCCGACCTACTTGGCGCTCACAGCCAATTTCATATGTCAATCGTTTTGCTAATTCAGAGAATAAGCAGCAATCTCGTTCTTTTTTGCCGACCACTTCCAGCAATTACAGCGGCTCTGTGAACAAGCCAGTATTATCAACTTCCGGGGGACATTCTACTGAGTCCAGAGAGCATCGACGGACTGCATGGTTGTGTTTCTGTTGCGGTGACAAGTACTTTATCGACCATAAGTGTAAGACACAGATGTTGCATAGTCTTTTGGCTGATTCAAATGAGAATACATGCGCTGGTGAACTGTAATTTGGGTTACCATATGAGGAGAAAGGTGGTCTTGAGGAAGACGATGGACTAGAGGTGTATGTCCATGCGATTACGGGGAGTAGTCCACTGACAACGTTCAAGATTAAAGGGTCCGTGGCGGGTCATAACATCATGATCTTGATCGATAGCGGTGCCACCCACATCTTTCTTGATCCACATATTATTAAAGAAGCTGAATTAGAGACGCACCAAGCCTCAATCATGGATGTTGTTGTGGCCAATGGACACAAACTGTACAATAACCAGGTGTGTAAAAACTTTCTTTGGGAAATGCAGGGGACTAAGTTCACTTTTGATCCTCGTGTGCTTAAGCTGGGTGGATGTGATCTAGTGTTGGGAGGAGACTGGATGCGTTAGTTCAGTCCAATGTTATTCGATTTCAAGGCACTTAAAATTTTGTTTCATAAGGATGGGAGGCGTGTTGAGGTGTGTGGAGTCCAAGAGGAAGGAAGTATCAAAGCCATGTCTGGACTAAAATTACACAAGCTTCTACGAAAGAAGGTTCCCTTGGTTATTACGCAAGTCGCCCAATTGTTCTCAGTCAGTGGTGATTTGGGGGCTTTGTTGTCTATGATCGAAGAGTTGTTGGTCCAATTCAGTGATGTCTTTGAGGAGCCCACTGGGTTGCCTCCAAATCGCGGTCATGAGTATTCAATTCATTTGAAGCCGGGGACAACACCAATTTGCACACACCCATACAAATATCATCATCTGCAAAAAAAAGCAAGATTGAGCAACAGGTTTAGCAAATACTTCAGTCGGTAATTATCCGCCCCAGTTAGAGCCCATTCGCATCACCAACATTGCTTGTCAAAAAGAAGGACAACACATGGCGCTTTTGTGTTGATTATCGCCAGCTGAATGAAGCAACAATCAAGGATAAGTTTCCAATACCCAACATTGAGGAACTGTTGGATGAGTTGCAAGGTTCTTCGTGTTTTTTCAAATTAGACTTGCGTGCAGGATCCCACCAGGTTCAGGTGACAGAAAGTGACATCTCGGAGACCGCATTTCGTACCTACCATGGTCACTACGAATTTAAGGTTTTGGATTGACCAACGCACCAGTGACATTTCAGGCCTTGATGAATTCAGTGTTTGGGCCTTTTATATGACAGTTCGTTTTGGTCTTCTTCGACGATATTATAGTCTACAACTCTTCCTTGAGTCAACACGTCGATCACCTTCGGACAGTTTTGCAGTTGTTGCGAGAGCACAAGTTGTATGCCAAGCGATCAAAGTGCAACTTTGCTCAACCACAAGTAGAGTATTTGGGGCACTTAATTTCACATGCTAGAGTTGCTACTGATCCGGCCAAGATACCAGCAATGGTTGACTGGCTTGTTCCGACTTCAATTAAGAGTTTGTGTGGTTTTTCTAGGCCTTATGGGCTATTATCATTGCTTCGTAGCCAATTATGGTGCAATAGCTCGCCCTCTTATAGATTTACTAAAAGCTAAGAAACTATTGTGGTCTCCAAAAACAGTTGCAACGTTTCAGCATTTGAAGAAATTGATGTCTATGACTCTTGTTCTCGGTTTACCCAATTTTGATGTGCCATTTTTACTTGAGACGGATGCGTGTGAGATAGGGATTGGCGCGGTGTTGATGCAGGAAGGCCATCCTATTGCATATATTAGTCAGGCGCTGAAAGGGAACAATGTGCACCTTTCCACATATGAGAAGGAGTTGTTAGATGTCTTCTTGGTCGGGATAAGTGGCGGTATTACGTGGAATCAACTCATTTTTACTTCAAGACAGATCACCAGTCTCTATGTCATCTTCTTGATAAAAAATTAACCACCCATCTTCAGCGCAAAGCCACTAGGAAACTGTTAGGGTTGTCCTACACCATTTCATACAAGCAAGGCGTGGAAAATAAAGTGGCCGATGTGTTATCTCGCAGAGATGTATATGACTCTGCCTCTGTTTGTGCCTTGTCGTCAGTTGAGCCTAAGTGGATGCAAGATGTGATCGCCAGTTATTTTGGTGATTTTGTGGCATAACAAC
The DNA here is from genome assembly GCA_027886185.1 of Rheum nobile. Taxonomy (NCBI): domain Eukaryota; kingdom Viridiplantae; phylum Streptophyta; class Magnoliopsida; order Caryophyllales; family Polygonaceae; genus Rheum; species Rheum nobile. The sequence goes on along the minus strand of WOAB01000657.1, from coordinate 2,237,572 downwards.
TCTTTGCTTCTACTCTGGTGAGTCCTTCTACAGATTATACAGTGACTCAAGGGATTTTGCGGTATAAAGGTCGCATATATATTGGCAACAATTCGGGATTGTAGTGTCAGCTTATCAGTGCTTTGCACGATTCGCCAGTTGGTGGGCATTCAGGGATTCAGGGCACATATGAAAGGGTGAAGTCCATATTTTTTGGCCTCATATGAAGCAAGCCGTTGAGAATTTTGTTCAGCATTGTGACAATTGTCAACTGTATAAAGCAGAACTTGTCCGCAGTCTTGGGTTATTACAGCCGATTCCTTTGCCATCAGTGCCTTGGAATTCAGTTAGTATGGATTTCATTGAGGCCCTTCCCAAATCTGCGAGGTATGACACCATTCTCGTGGTTGTCGACATGTTCAGTAAATATGCTCATTTCTTTCCAATTCGTCATCTGTTTACAATTGCTAAGATTGCGCAGGTTTTCATGGATGGTGTTTGTAAACTCCATGGCTTACCTCAGTCCATCATTTCTGATCGTGACAAAATTGTTACTAGTCATTTCTGGCATGAGCTGTTTACTGCCCTTGGTACCAGGTTGCAGCTGACTACGGCCTACCATCCTCAATCAGATGGTCAAGCAGAGCGGGTGAACCAATGCTTGGAGAACTATCTTCGTGCCATGTCTTGTGCACGACCGAGTCAGTGGTCTCGTTGGTTGGCATTGGCGGAGTGGTGGTATAACACCAATTTCTATACTTCATTGAAGGTGACTCCTTTACATGCACTATATGGCTATCTGCCACCTCAATTGGGCATTGACGCCTCAATAATTACTACAACTTCCCTTGATGACTGGTTGCGAGATCGTGAGATTGTGTTGTCTCAATTACGTGACAATTTGTTAAAGGCCCAATCACGGATGAAGCAATTCGCCGATTCCAAACGTTTTGAGCGCGGATTTCAGGTGGGAGATCTTGTTTACCTGAAGTTGCAGTCTTATCGACAGTCATCAGTTGCAATACGTCGTAGTCTCAAGTTATCCTCGAAGTTTTATGGACCCTATCCAGTTATAGCTCGCATTGGTTCAGTGGCGTATCGACTCGACTTACCTCCGGACGCATGAATTCATAATGTGTTTCACATGTCCCAGCTGAAGCGGTGTCTTAGCGCCAGTGTTTCTTCCACATTTGCACCTCCATTGTTGACTACTGAAGGGGATTGTCCCGTGGCTCCTGTAGAAATCCTTGACACCTGCATTACCTATTCACCTGTTGGTGACCCGATCACAGAATGGCTAATTCACTGGACCAATCTCGATGCCACTGAAGCGACATGAGAGCCAGCGGGCCACATACTTCACCAATTTTCTTTCTTTTCATGGCATGTCTTGAGGACAAGCTTTCCTGGGTGGGGAGGAATTGTCATATACATTTATATATGTAGTTTGGGCCATTTGTGCTAGTTGGGCCAGTGGGCCGTGTGGGATCGGATGTGTGTAACAACCTATAAGGCTAACACCGAAGGATGTAACAACCATAAACAAAGTATCCTAACAACCATCTTCTTCTCTCTCTATCCCTCTTTGTTCCTTCTTCTTTCCCCTTCCTTTCTATCCTATCCTATCCTATCCAGTTCCTTACATACTTGTTGGTTAAGTAGGGTGACCTCTTGTTCCGCTTCCTCATCCCTCCGCCTAGCCTGGTGGGCTTGCTCCTCAGCTCGCCGCGCTTGCTCCTCAGCATGTCGCGCCCGCTCTTCCGCCCGCCTCTTAGCATCCGACAACGCCTGAGCATGCTAGTTACGCGCCTCGAGCATGATTCCCGCCTACGAGGAAATCAAAAGCAAGGGATCGGTTACTCTTGTAATGTCCAACGCATCACCCGACAAAGAAGAAGAAAGAAACGCACCATTAACCATGAAGCATCCAACACCGTATTGATGCCCTTGTCCGAGAGGGATAGCTCCCTCACGTAAGCCCCTCCTATAGGGAAGCCGACAAGAGTATCGAGAACGTTGGCCACCTCGCGGACATGAAGCACCGGAAGAGTCGACAACCTGCCCAACAACAAAGTCGGGCCCTGCAGGTCGTGAGAACCGGCTTCCCCTCCCCCCGGCGGAGTGTCCTCAAGTGCTACAATTTGTGGGGGCGACGTCGACGGTCTGGCGGCATACGCCTGCCCCGTAGCGCCCCCGGCCATGATCCCCTATAGGCCAAGCAAGCCTCCACTTGCAAGGGAAAGGAGCTCAACTTGCAAGGGACAGATGGGACGGCTAGGGGGGTTTCAGGCGGCCTAGGCCTGACACCGGCGAGCCACAGTGGAGTTCAGAAATCTTATCCTGCTAACGTCAATGATGTCGATCTGAAGAAGAGCTCGTTGAAGAAGAGCTCGCCGAAGAGCTCGTTGGAGGCTTTGCTCCAACAGCTCGTTGGAGGCTTTGCTCCAACAACTCGTTCAAGGGAAACAACTCGCTTTCCTTGTCTGTTTTGAGAACTTATCCCATATTTAGCTCTATTACTAGCTTTAGCTAGTATGAGCATGGATTTTAAATCCCGGGTTATATATATTCATACCCGAAAGAATAATCGACCCCGAAAATGCGTCAACTGTATTTTATACTACTCAGAAAAATATTACAGAGATCAAACAATATTACAAAATGTCCGAATTTCTCTGAAATTAGTCCGACTGGTAGTACGAGAGTTGAACAATTACCAAAATATTCTTATAAAATGAGGGATATTACAACCCCCTATTTATATTTTTGTTTACTATGTTTGTGAATTATTATTCAGATATGTATACCTCATTTTAAACAATAATATGGAAACTCCTTTTTATAAATCCTATTTTTATTCTTAATATACCTATTAACACGTACAATTCAAAAACAAAATCTATCCACTTTTAAATACTTTCCAGTATGTAATACTTATCGTTTTAGGTTTCGACACAATTATTAAAGAATGTAATAATTGAGTAAAAATATTATAGATTTTTTCTTAAATCTATAGTTTAATAATTACTCACCTCATTTTTAACTAAAAAATAAAGCGAATTTGCATAGACAGTGTCAATATGTATAATTTTCAATAACATATTTCGTAACTCACGAATAAATCATTACCTAAAATTCTAAAATATTAAATATTTTAATAGAAATAAAAAATTAAAATAACAAAAAAAAATTAATAGAAACAAAAAGTTAAAACAACACTTATTTTTTATCTAATGGAATACTAAACATTATTTTGATCGTACATACAGAGTATACTAAACATCATGTGATAAAGAAAGGCCCCTACTATTCGGCGCATAGGTAATTTTGCATTTTAGCGCATAGGGTTGCGCGTAATGTGGGAATAGGCTTCCCACGTTACGCGCGGGGGCAAACCCTTTCAAGCCCCACACGTTACGTGTGGGGCTGCTCCATACGTTACGTGTGGGTTCACTCCACACGTAACGTGTGGAGTGAATTTGGCTGTAAAAGCCAGATTTCCTCCAATCTGAAATCAGTCGAAGCCAAATACCTAGCAGTCGCTCCCTTCTGCCCTACCCGCATAACGCGTCTCATGGATCTTTTCGTTACGAATCAACGAACTCCGCACGTTACGTTCAAGATCTTTGAAAGGTTAGTTAGTAGAAATTGTTGTTTGGTTATTTTTTGTTAATTTTGAAGTGTTTGGTTAGATATTGTAGATCCATATTGTAGATCTATATTGTGTAGATGTTTAGGATGGTAGATCTATGTTGTGTAGATATTTTTGGGGTTATTGTTTTTTTTTTTTTTTTTTTGAAGTATTTTTTTAGATCTATGGTGAAAATTGGTGTTGAGGATTTATGTTGAGTTTTTTTGTGAAAAATATGTAAATGAAAGTGATAGTATTGGTAGATTTGTTAAAATAGTGTGATTTTTGTTGAATTTATTCTATTACTTGATGGAAAAAAAAATCACCGGAAATCAGAAATGTTGTCGGAGAAGACGACGGAATGTCGCCGGAGGATCGCCGCCGGCAATTGGAAACTGCAGATTCACACGTTACGTGTGAATCTGTCCCACACGTTACGTGTGGAGCCATTTCACACGTAACGTGTGAATCTGCAGTTTTCCGGCGACTCTCCGGCGTAGTATTTATCCAGAATACAGAATATATTATTTTGATTAAAATGTGTGGATATATAACCGCAGATGGAGCCTGGGGAAAGAACCGAACGTAGGAGGCGCCGCAACCTTGTCCGCGAACAGTCGTTTAGGACTGAAGAAGAGGTGAACAGGGCGGAAAGAAGGCAACGGAGGAATGTCTGCTACCGGGATGATGAGACTGGCGCCTATCAGACTGGAGCCGGTAGCAGTAGTGGGGTTGCTGACATGATAGGAGTTGAGCGCTTAATGGAGGTGCCTTCTGTTCATGGAGGTAGGGCAGATTCTGAGCCTCAGCTCTACCCGGACTACCGAAGGAGCCCGCTGCGTGGTTATTCTGATACAATAGATCAGAATAACTACTACGGGTGGACTTTTAGTCCGCCGGTACTACCGCCGCATGTGAGCCCTCATCAGAGCCCTTCGTATCATTATCAGGGGGGTGAGGATCAACACAACCCTTGAGAGAACCCGACAGTGTACCCTAACGCTCCCTATCATCAACCTATGGTAAGTACATTTAGTATAACATGAATTTGTTTAAAAATTGTAATTATTTCTGATTTATTTAATAAATGTAGCATCAGGCCAATACATGGGGGACTCAGGACCAGGCCAGCAATGTTTGGATGCCAAGAGATGACGCTCCGGACGTGGACGAGGAGCCTCAGGAAGCCTCTTCTTCGCGGGCAAAACCGCCCCGATCAAAGAAGAAGGTGAGATATGACCATGAATTGCGGGTGAGCCTTCCTGGAGGTCCGGAGAGCCCTGAACTCCTCAAGAGTTTTGTCAACCACGTGGCGTACCTCCTGCACCAGCGCATTGTAAGTTTATTTCTTGTAATTCTTAATCTTATTACAAATAAGTCTAATGGATTGCTTAAATATGTTCATATACAGCCGATGCCACCGTTGAGGTTCCAACAGCGAGGCAAGCAGTTACGCTCATGGCGTAGCACACCGAATGACGAGTGGGGTAACATGGCGTCTGCGTCCGGGCTATGTCATCTACCGGACATCATGCACGAGCATGTGGATGAGACGCTGATTGGTGCCTTCGTCGAGCGTTGGCAACCAGAGACCAACTCATTCCACATGCCATGGGGAGAGATGACTGTAACTCTCCATGATGTGTGGATGATCCTTGCGCTGAACATACAAGGGCAAGACATGGGTCCCCCACAGAAATGGCATGAGCAGCTGGGCCCAAATGATTTGAAGAAGGCGTTGGTGGAGCAGGCGCATGAGTTATTTGAGCTGCAGGGTGGTGATGTCGTCGCCGGTACCGTGCATGCGAGAGATTTTAAGGCTCATTGCCAGGATTTGACTGACGAGACGCATGTGGCTGGGTTCTTGCTGTACTTGGTGGGGTCTTGTCTCTTTCCTGACAAGTCTCGGCATAAATTGCCCGTTTATTACACTCCGTTCGTGGCCGATCCCTCGTCAACCAAGAACTATGCCTGGGGTACCGGTGTTCTTGCCCACGTGTACCACAGCTTGAGCGAGTGCACAAGGAAAGAGGCGCGGCTCATGTCCACATGTTTCACTCTGATCCAGGTAGAAATTTTCTTGTATAAAAACATATGTAGTTTTGTTATAGATGTATATTTGTTATTTAGGAAATTGACTTACATGTAATTGTTTTGTAGGCATACACAACATTGAAACACAAATAAATACTAAAAATAAACAATAATATTTATACAACATCTACAGCATTATAATATATTAAAATAATCACACATTACGTGTGAAACCTAACCACACGTAACGTGTAAACCCTATGTGTTGAAAGACAATTTTGCCTATACGCCGAAAAATACTCGTGTTTCCATCCTAACAAATAAAATATGCATGATATGCTATATCGATATGTTAATTAAAGGCTATATAAAATTTCACTAGAAAATACACGATTTTGGTTAAAATTAGTGAGATTAGATACAATCATACAAAGCAAATTTTTATACAAACATTAAAATTACCACGCAAATTAGATCAAACCTCAGAATTACCAGCCATTAATTACGTTAAACTTTGGTACAAATCACAAATTATGTCGAACCTATCGGTTTGATTATCGTCTAGGGAACCCCTGCGTTAGTTTTGTGTCTCTTCTTCCTATCCGCTTTGTTCAAGTGGGGCCCACACCCCTGGTCCTATTGCTCGGCTGTCTTCTTAGCTTTTTCTCCCCTTGGTTTTTAATGGCGTTTGTCTGCTCACAAGAGAGAGAAGTTGATAGACGGTGAGATAGCAGAGCTTCAATTGGCCCCAATTCATCAAACCCTCCTTCTATTCGACTCTCAATTCTTCCATTTCTCTCTCCATTATTCATACATACCGAACACAACTATCAAGAAACCGAAAACAACCCCTTTTTTTTTTCTCTGTTCTTTTTTTTTTTGTTTTTATTATTGAATTTTTGGTTTCTCTTGTGGAACCTCCAAAATTGATTTCTCCTCCCCTTTGATTTGATGGATCTTCAAATATAAAATCATACCCCTTTCATATCCACACAAATTCTTGGTGTCTTACAAACATCCACAACCCCAACCCAGATCTTCCCATCACTCATACACGACAAAGGTTATCATATTTAAGGTAACTTTTCTATCTCTAATTTTCCCTAAATTTCTGGGCTTTGAATTTTTGGTGTCTCTGCCTCTCTTTTCTATTGTTTTTTTTTTTTCACTCAACATATTTGGCTTTGCTGTATAGCGTTCTGCTTTGAGCTGGATATATGAAGTGGCTCACCCACCACTTTGTGCTTTGAGTTGGATTTCAATTGAACACCTTTCTGCTTTTGGACTTTTTTTTAATTTTCCCAAATTTCTTCTCCACTTAAAAGTAGACACCAGAGATTGGTAATTAACTACCATTTGTTTGATATGTCCAGGTACAACTGATCATTTCCTTATAAGAATAAGATTGTGGGTTTCTAGTAAGAAAGAGGATTGCTAATTTGGTTGGTTTTTAGTTGGGATTAGGATAAGTTGTAGTTTCTGTCAACCCATATGGTAAAAATGTGGATGATCAGGGTGTTAGCCTGGGTGAGATGAGGTATGCTATCTGGGTTGATGAATTTTCTTAAGGCCTGTTTGTGGCCTAAATCTGACGGGTCTGTGCATTCCGGGTCGGATTCTGGCGGCCGCCAAGATGGGCTGTTGTGGTACAAAGACATTGGTCAGCACTTGAATGGTGAATTCTCCATGGCTGTTGTCCAAGCCAACAACCTACTTGAGGATCAGAGCCAGATTGAATCTGGAAGCTTGGGCTCAACCGATTCGGGTCCGGTTGGTACCTTTGTTGGTGTTTATGATGGCCACGGTGGCCCTGAAACCTCGCGCTATATCAACAATCACCTCTTTCATCATCTAAGGAGTAAGTCATCTAATGACCCATCTCTGTGAAAATTTCATATGCAAACTATATAAAGGGTATTAACTATGATGATTTTGTGTTTATCTACATTTTTAATTGTGCAGGGTTTGCCACCGAGCACCAGTGTATGTCTGCAGATGTAATTAGAAAGGCTGTTCAGGCGACAGAGGATGGATTCTTCTCGATTGTGAGCAAGCAATGGCAGATGAAGCCCCAGATTGCTGCAGTTGGATCATGCTGCTTGATTGGAGTTATATGCAACGGCAACCTCTATGTTGGGAATCTTGGAGATTCTCGCGCTGTTATGGGAAGACTGGTGAAGGCCACTGGAGAGGTTCTCGCTGTTCAGCTTTCAGCAGAACATAATGCGAGTCAGGAGTCGGTTAGGCAGGAGTTGAGATCCCTGCACCCTGATGTTTCAGATATTGTTGTTCTCAGGCATAATGTTTGGCGAGTAAAGGGCCTAATTCAGGTGAAACTTCCTCTCTGCATAGACATTTGTGATTGTTGAAAACCTTTATTAGATGAGAGTCATGCCAAATTTCATGTTTTGATATGTTGAAGCCTTCTGATGCAGATTTCTAGATCCATAGGAGATGTGTATTTGAAGAAGGCAGAGTACAATAGAGAACCTCTATATGCCAAATTTCGCCTGCGTGAGCCTTTCAAGAGGTCAATCTTGAGTTCAGAACCGGCAATTTCGGTGCATGAATTGCAGCCACATGATCAGTTCATAATCTTTGCTTCTGATGGGTTATGGGAACAGCTTAGCAATCAGCAAGCAGTTGATATTGTTGTGAAGCATCCGCGCAATGTAAGGCTTGCTTCTAGAATCCCATGAACCACTTCTTGAAATTATTGATCAATTCAATTTTGTAGCTTTACACAGAAGACGGATTCCTTCAATAGCCAAATCTGGTTTATGTTGAATTTTGCAGGGGATTGCTAAGAGGCTGGTGAAGACAGCCTTACAGAAAGCTGCCAAGAAAAGGGAGATGAGGTATTCGGATCTGAAGAAGATCGACAGAGGAGTTCGCCGACACTTCCATGATGACATCACCGTGGTCGTGATCTTCCTCGACTCTAGCCTCGTGAGCCGGGCCCACCATCCAGGCAAGCCTCCTCAGGTGTCGCTCAAAGGGGGCGGAGTACACCTGCCCCATAACACGCTCGCCCCTTGCACGCCGCCTATTGAAACTGGTACTCCTTAGAAACACTTTGTGTGTATGTGCCTACCCTTCTTGTTTGCTGTGTTGTTGTTTAGCTGAAGCAATATTTTTTAGCTGGTTTAACTGAAGACTGATGCTTTGTGTTTTGTATAGAAAGAAGCTGAAATGAGAGCTGGAAAAAGAGGATGTCAATGATCAGCTGTGCTAGTTTTTCATATCTCCCTCATGGAAATTCTTTTTGCTTTCATTTCTCCATGTCTGTTACTGGGACTCTCGCGGCTTGTGGCTTGTAATCCATTAGACTTGTAATCAGAACTATATATATGTGCTTGTTCTACTTGTAAAGATGAGTGGATGTATCAACTCTGGGTCTCACAGGAACTTCTATTCCTAGTTGTTTTGAGATGTAATTTTGTTTACCTATGATGTTAAATCAGATGAGCTTATGGCTTGAAAATACAACCATGTTTATTAGAAAGTATGCTATCAAACACAATGAATGTAATACCATGCCCTAGTTCAATGAATCTGTAATTGTGAAGGAGATATTGGCATTTAAAAAAACCATTTAAACATGTTACACAAGAGCCTTCAAATTTCAAGATACCAAAAAGTACCATCAGGATGTATCACTGTGAACAAGGGCATATATATTTCAGATAATGCTCGTTCTATGAATAACCCATGTGAGGATCTACAGAGACTATTTGATCATATTTCATGCCTTTCTTCGGAGGACTAGTGTTAACAATAAAGAGAGAATAGAATCAACAGACGACAGTACCACGATCAGCAGGGCGACGAGGACAAGGGTGAGGCTGGCTGTCTTCAGCTGCAGCATGTAAAAGGGAAAGAGAAGTTAATCAAAGCACCAGTTTGTTTCTGGTATACAAGTTCACTTACACTAAGGGTAATACTAGTGAACTTCAGTCTCCTTTTGGTTACTTCTATGTTTTCAATTTGAATTGCACAAATTTAGCAATGAAATTTAAGATGCGTACCGTGGTACGGAAACCAGGCCATTCAATATACTTCAGCTGACCAGGCTGCTCAAACAGGAAGATGAACAACAATCTCATGGCTCTGCAAGGAATTTTCCAGTAAAGAACAAACTGAGTAGCTACTCATCATACACAACTCAACATCAACAGCAAGATAGGAACTAGCCAAATTCATGTGTCACATAGCCCGTCCTCCATCCATATACAGATGACAATCATCAACAATGGTTAAAAGTAACAATTCTATGGAGCATAATACCTGATGGCTTCCTTGAAATAGCGCACGAAAGTTGGGTATTGAGGATACTCGTCATCGAACTTCAACTGAATATGATTTCTCCCCATGGAAGAAGCATGACAAAGAGGAAGGTGTCTTGCAATAGGACATTTATCTTTCAGCATTGGACTCTGGTGTCAAAATGAGAAAGACACCAAATCAAAATTCTCAATATGCAGGCTATAATAGCTAAGCTAAGAACAATACTTAACAGAAGTCACACAGCTATACCCAATTTGATGCAGGTTTGAAAGCAATTGAGCTTCTAAGTTCCAGCCCACTTTGGAATGAGAGTTTTGGAGTGCAGGAATGAGTCAAAACTGACAAGAAACAACAAATGAGAATGACAAGGAACCCTAAAATCATACACTCGGAATTGTAATTCGATACAGAACGTTGTATTGCGAAAAACAAGCGCAAACCTAGGTGGTTAGACATCACCCCTCTGAAAGCAGCTGTCTCCATTTCTTGGGCAAGCTGTGAAATTCGACTATAGCCAGAGAAAAAACCCTAAAATCAGACTACAATTCTACGAGTCCAATTCCTTGAGAACAGGATTGCCAAACTCCAAAAAGATGAAATTTTTTACAAGGAGAATACGCTGAATGCAAAATTTACGAGCATATAATAGTAATATGAGAAAGGTGAAGAAAGAGAGAAGATTCTGAATTACTTTCCGATTGGGACGGCAACGATTTCAAGCAACACGAGGGGGCTGTTGCTGCTCGGATGGAGATTCAAGACTGAAACGATAGAGTAGTTTTTGAAATATCTATCAGTTCAGTTTTGATATACTTTTGCCTCTAATTTTTAATGACAAATTTATTTAAATGATTAATTTCCTTAGTTTTTTAAAAGAAATTGCCTTAATTATTACTGGTTTTGCATTATTAATTTATTATCATTTTGTTTGCAAAAAAAAATTATTTTCCTTGAAAAAGTGGGGAAAAAAAGATTCAACCTTTACCCAGTAAATTGGTTTGTAAAGGATGGCTATTGTTTAATGTTTTCACTTCCAGGTGATTGCTTCAAACCAAAGAGTTTAGCCATAACAAAATTTCAAGAATTCAAGGATGCTTGAACTAGAACTCCAGCTTCATTCACTCTTTGATGGGTAAGTCTAGCTCAATGGGATTTTAGTTAACAACAAGAGTATGTTCGGCGACATCAAGATGGAAGTTTTCCTCTTTATTTATACGGACAAACTAAATACACGCGAGAATGAAGCTAAATGGACGCGAAACTACACGCTTAAGCTAAGTGTCCGGTTTGCTAAGCGTGTAGGGGTATTATTGGTATTTTAAAAAAACAGCCCACAGTTCTTACACGCTTAGTTTAAGCGTGTATTTTTTTTTTTTTTTTGCAAGTTTAAAAGCACACGCTTATCTTAGGCGTACAGTACAAAAAAAAAAACCCAAAATTGCATTTTTTTTCCCATAATCATGTAGAGAATTTCAATACGAATCCGTACATATAAAATTCGTCCAAAACAGACATCGTTTGCCCCTCCAAAAGCCCAAAAAACGAACCCTTCAACCCGCGCGCGTATCTTCTTCGAACAGCCCATCCGTAAGCTTTTATAAGCTTCAATGGAGGATTTGATAAATTTCTTGGATCCGATTGAAGCCATTAACTATTGGGCATTTAAGAGGACCTTATCATACACGTAATTCCACATTTAATCGGATTGAATGTCGATTAAAATCGTAGAATTTTATCCCCAAAGTCACTGTGTCGTTCAAGGGGCCGATTTGAACAAATTCAAAATTGGACCAAATCATCTTCAATTGGAGGGCATGAACCATAGGGCCTTGTTGAGGGTGTCCTAAGATTCAAAATGCCTATAAAATTCCCTTCAATCGTTGCCCCAATGCATCCAATTTCGAAGTCAAAACTCATGAATCCTAAATCCTGTTATCGGTTGTTCTTGACCGAAATTCGAGCACATGAAAGCTTTATTCTTGCAATTGTTGGTACTACTAGCCTTGAAAATTGGTCCTCTTTCAAAGCCCTCTCTTTACATCGCCGGAAAAAGACCACTTCCATTCAATTTGGAGTTTTTCCGACGATGTGTCAAGAAGGTATTCCGGCAGGATTGAATTTGTGCCCATTTTGCGATTTTGGGGGTATTTTTCATTTGTTTTGTCTTAATCTTGGTTAAGTTAATTAATCTAGATTAGTGAAAAAATATTTTAGGATCAATTTGATGCCCGACATATAATATGTAAGTAATAAGTTTATAATATTTAACCATAATGTGTAACTATAGTATGTAAGCAATAAGTTCATAATATTTAACTATAATACATAGTATATAAGTAATAAATTCATAAATATTTAACCATAATGTTTAACTATAGTATATAAGTAATAAGTACGTAATACTTAATTATAATGCATAACTATACTTTATAACTAATATATTTTGTAATACTTACTATAATACATAAATATAGTATATAAGTAATAAGTTCATAATACTTAACCACAATGTATAACTATAGTATATAAGTAATAAGTTCGTAATACTTAATTATAATGAAATACTATAGTAAATAAGTGTAACTATATGAAATTTCATGAAGTACTATAGTAAATAAGTCTAAGTATACTAGATTTAATGAAATATTATAGTAAATAAGTATAACTATATGAAATTTCATGAAGTACTATAGTAAATAAGTCTAAGTATACTAGATTTAATGAAATACTATAGTATATAAGTCTAAGTATACTAGATTTAATGAAATACTATAGTATATAAGTCTAAGTATACTAGATTTAATGAAATACTATACTATATAAGTATAACTATATGAAATGTAATGAAATATTGATACGGGAGGGATGATTCCTCATCAAATATACTATAGTACATAAGTGTAACTATATAAAATACTATAATTTCATTAAATCTAGTATATTTAGACTTATATACTATAGTATTTCATTTAATTTCATATAATTACACATATATACTATAGTATTTCATTATATTTCATATAGTTACGCTTATGTACTATAGTATTTCATTACATTTCATATAATTACACTTATATAGTATAGTATTTCATTAAATATAGTATACTTAAACTTATATATTATAGTATTTTATTAAATTTCATATAGTTACACTTATATAGTATATAGTATTTCATTAAATCTAGTATACTTAAACTTATATACTATAGTATTTCATTAAATCTAGTATACTTAGACTTATATACTATAGTATTTTATTATATTTCATATAGTTACACTTATATACTATAGTATTTCATGAAATTTCATATAGTTACACTTATATACTATAGTATTTCATTATATATCATATAGTTACACTTATGTACTATTGTAATTCATTATATTTCATATAGTTACACTTATATACTATAGTATTTCATTAAATCTAGTATACTTAGACTTATATACTATAGTATTTTATTATATTTCATATAGTTACACTTATATATTATAGTATTTCATGAAATTTCATATAGTTACACTTATATACTATAGTATTTCATTATATATCATATAGTTACACTTATGTACTATTGTAATTCATTATATTTCATATAGTTACACTTATGTAATATAGTATTTTATTAAATCTAGTATACTTAGACTTATATACTATAGTATTTCATTATATTTCATATAGTTACACGTATATACTATAGTATTTCATTATATTTCATATAGTTACACGTATATGCTATAGTATTTCATTATATTTCATATAGTTATACTTATATACTATAGTATTTCATTATATCTAGTATACTTAGACTTATATACTATAATATTTTATTATATTTCATATAGTTACACTTATATACTATAGTATTTTATTATATTTCATATAGTTACACTTATATACTATTGTATTTCATTATATATCATATAGTTACACTTATGTACTATTGTAATTCATTATATTTCATATAGTTACACTTAAACTTATATATTATAGTATTTTATTATATTTCATATAGTTACACTTATATAGTATAGTATTTCATTAAATCTAGTATGCTTAAACTTATATATTATAGTATTTTATTATATTTCATATAGTTACACTTATATACTATAGTATTTCATTAAATCCAGTATACTTAGACTTATATACTATAGTATTTCATTAAATCTAGTATACTTAGACTTATATACTATAGTATTTCATTAAATCCAGTATACTTAGACTTATATACTATAGTATTTCATTAAATCTAGTATACTTAGACTTATATACTATAGTATTTCATTAAACTAGTATACTTAGACTTATATACTATAGTATTTCATTAAATTTCATATAATTACACTTATGTACTATACTATTTCATTAAATCTAGTATACTTAGACTTATTTACTATAGTACTTCATGAAATTTCATATAGTTACACTTATTTACTATAGTATTTCATTATAATTAAGTATTACGAACTTATTACTTATATACTATAGTTACACATTATGGTTAAGTATTATGAACTTATTACTTATATACTATAGTTATGTATTATAGTTAAGTATTACAAAATATATTAGTTATAAAGTATAGTTATGCATTATAATTAAGTATTACATACTTATTACTTATATACTATAGTTAAACATTATGGTTAAATATTATAAACTTATTACTTACATATTATATGTCGGGCACCAAATTGATCCTAAAATATTTTTCACTAATCTAGATTAATTAATTAAACCAAGATTAAGACAAAACAAATGAAAAATACCCCAAAAACCGCAAAATGGGCACAAATTCAATCCCGTCGGAATACCTTCTTGACACCTCGTTGAAAAAACTCCAAATTGAATGGAAGTGGTCTTTTTCCGGCGATGTAAAGAGAGAGCTTTGAAAAAGGACCAATTTTCAAGGCTAGTAGTACCAATAATTGCAAGAATAAAGCTTCCATGTGCTCGAATTTCGGTCAAGACACAACCGGTAACAGGATTTAGGATTCATGAGTTTTGACTTCGAAATTGGATGCATTGGGGCAACGATTGAAGGAGATTTTATAGGCATTTTGAATCTTAGGACACCCTCAACAAGGCCCTATGGTTCATGCCCTCCAATTGAAGATGATTTGGTCCAATTTTGAATTTGTTCAAATCGGCCCCTTGGACGACACAGTGGCTTTGAAGATAAAATTCTACGATTTTAATCGACATTCAATCCGATTAAATGTGGAATTACGTGTATGATAAGGTCCTCTTAAATGCCCAATAGTTAATGGCTTCAATCGGATCCAAGAAATTTATCAAATCCTCCATTGAAGCTTATAAAAGCTTACGGATGGGCTGTTCGAAGAAGATACGCGCGCGGGTTGAAGGGTTCGTTTTTTGGAGGGGAAAACGATGTCCGTTTTGGACGAATTTTATATGTACGGACTCGTATTGAAATTCTCTACATGATTATGGAAAAAAAATGCAATTTTGGAAGAAAAAAAAAATTGTACTATACGCCTAAGATAAGCGTGTGCTTTTAAACTTGCAAAAAAAAAACAAAAACTACACGCTTAAGCTAAGCGTGTGGGCACACGCTTAGCTTAAGCGTGTAAGAACTGTAGGCTGTTTTTTTAAAATACCAATAATACCCCTACACGCTTAAGCTAAGCGTGTAAAACCGGACGCTTAGCTTAAGCGTGTAGTTTCGCGTCCATTTAGCTTTATTTTCGCGTGTATTTAGCCATTGCCATCTAATACACACAGGATATACAAAAGGTCTTGAGATTCAGAATCCAAAGGGGGGAAATTTATATGGCAACTGCACACTACATGTATCCATCTCTCTTGTCCTGCTCTTCAGCCTCCTTGTTTGCAGTTTGAACTGATTTAAACCATAAGAATGCCTGCATCAGCATGCCACAATCATCAGCATTAGCTACCAAGTCCCAAGACTACCAAAAATGACACAAGCAATTCAATCTCAAATTCCTGATTTACTCAGCAATACACATATGCCTGACATGATCATTTTGCAAGCCACTACAAGTTTATGGAACCTAGCTATTCTATCATAAAGATATTTGTAGCATCAAAGAGTCAAGAATAGTATGATAAAAACAAATGCTGTGTTCTGTGATTGACTTTAGAAAGCTAATTGTTTGTTCCTTGCTCAAATATTGCTCCTAATCAAGCAACATCATTTTTGTCCATAGATATTTAGCCAAATACCATATTCGAGATCAGAGTGTGAAATCACTAGAAATTCAAAAACGATTAGCTGGAGAAACTCACGGAAGTTGGGATCCCAGTGAATGCGAAGAATCCCAGGAGAGGAGCATAGAAGACGCTATCAGGGTTCACAACTCCAAAAACAGGCTTCTGATTTACATATTCAAATATCGAACCTATCTGCACAAATCCAATAAACTGGAACTCAGAACATGTAAACCACAAGACACTAGCATCCGAAAAAAGAAGGAAAAACGAGCGTGGATAGCTCACCGCAGCAATGGCAGTAACCGCTGACGCAAGCAAATAAACAAAAAATGGAACTTCAAGGCTTTGCTTCAAATCAGCTGGCTTGCCCTCCTCTCTGGCCCACGGTGGTGGCTCCTCTGAATCTGGCTTCGCCCAAGAAGGGATTTTCTCTTCAGACTCGTTTGATTTTGCAGATCCTTTGGTGGCTGCAAACACACGGAACCTTCTAGATCTTCTGCTCAAGCATCTCATGTAGCTCCTTTGGTTTCCAGTAAAGCAACATGAATTTATAAAACTACAGGAAGCAGACTGGGAAGTTCCTTGACGCGGTGCCTGCCAGGCTCTCATGAATCCGATACTACAAACCGACAATGAAGACACAACCATTGTTCTAAACTCCTTATTGTTGTAATAGGTTTTAGCAGGACCCTGAAAAGACAAATTAACAACTGAGCGAAGAATTGTAAAATTACACAAACAATCTGTGAAGCTGTTGTTTGGTTAATGGACAACGTTGAATGTGGCTTGTTAGGAATTAGGCTTATCAAGCTACAATACCACTGCCAGTACATGAAGCACAGTCACAATTCACATCTCAATATCTCTTCTACTGATTCCTGCAGTTTACTAGCTTCTGTGAGCATTCGACCTAGATTTGCAAAATGGCCAAAATTGCAATCGACGAACAAAACCACAGTCACAAAGGCCAAATTAAAGGCAACTGATACAAGCTACAAATAGTGATTGAGTATCAGATCCCAACCCAATTACACAAAGAAAAAGACGGAAATTCAATCCGGAAAAAAGATTGCACATGAAGCACTGGCGAAATTTTCCGGAGAGTCCAAAGCAATTGACATATATAACCTAAACAAATTACAGCAAAGATCGAGAGAAAGAGAAATCACCTTGAGAGTTGAGTAACGTTGTGTGTGTGAGTGTGTGGAGTCAATTGTTGAGGCTGATGCAGTGATGCTTGCTCACCCTCAACCAGTCGAAACCTCTTCCTCACTAATCTATAACTATATATTAATAATTCTCACCTTTTTTAAACTACCAACTGTTTTTAGGCTCAGCTTTAATTTTTATATTATTATTCTCTTTAATAATTTTTATTTTGTTTTTTAAATTAATCAAATTTAAATTCTATTAATTTTTCACCAAATCTCATCAAATTAACTTTATTCTTTAAAAAATTAACTTTATTCTTTTAAAAAAATAACTTATTTATTTTAACAATAGACATGAACTAATCTAAACCTTATATTTGTTTGTATATTGAATTTCACATTCATTTTCTATCATGAAGATTGTTGTATGATTATTTTAACTTGATATAAGGGTTTTATATAGTATTCATAGTCAATATAAAAATAGACGGATTATAGTGAATCGGATGACATTGGGTCAGAAACCATGCATCCATAATCCCATATATATAAATACACTCAAAAATTTATCTATATACAACTTATGATTAATATTATACTTCTTTTTTGTAACACATTCAAATTATTCATTTCTCAATTCATCTTAATCATTTTAATCTTTTTTGACATGTAAAATTGTAGTTTTTTCTTCATTCCTTATATGTTAGTCATTTTTTTAGCAAATTTTCAACAAATAAATATTAGCAAGATTTTTATAGTGTTTCAAGTAGTATTATTTTTATTACATGCATCAAACCAAAGTTTTTAATTTAAGTATTATTTACTTGATGCGAGAGATATATTTATTGTTCATGATATCAATTGTTTTATGCGTGTTCTTAAGTTGCTTACATTTTTTGAACAACAATCCTTTTTAATAGAGCTGTCAATCGGGTCGGTCAAGTCGGGTTCGGTTCGGTTATTTTCGGTTTGGGTTGAGAACGGGTCGGGTTATTTCGGATAACAGGTCAAGCCGGTCGGGTCAATACAGGTCAACGGGCGGTTCGGGTTAACCAACGGGTCAAAAGCGTCATTTTTTAAATATTTTGTTCACTATTTAAATATTATTAAATAGTTAAAAACTAATTTAAATATGTCAAAATAAGTTGAAATGGATTAAAATAATAATATTATTATTAATTATTTTAATGTAATTGATATCAGTAGACCAAAATCATATTTTATTTTTATTTTTATTTTTTATTTATAAATTTCTACATTATAAAAAATTATATAAGTACAACAATGTATTTTTTAGGATATTAAGCATATTATCATTATTTATATGTCATTTATCATATTATTTTATATTATATTTTATTATAACTCCACATTTATTCGTTAATCGGGTCGGGTTCGGGTTGATCGAGTTCGGTCTCGGTAAATTCGGGTTCAGTAACTTCGGGTTATCAACAATTTCGGTCAGATCGGGTCGGGTCCAAAAGCGGGTCGGTCAGGTCGGTAAAACAGATTCGGTAATTTTTTGACAGCTCTACTTTTTAAGCATTGAACAAATTTAACTAACTTCAACATTTAGAAAGCTCGTTAAGCAGCAAAGATTACTCAAAGATAATATTAATGTACATTAAAATAAATTGATAGATTTGATCATTTCTAAAAATATTTACATTAATTAAAAGTTTAATTATTAATTTTTATAAAAAAATTTATTGTTTATATTGAATTGATGAAATACATTTTTTATTAAAGAGATCATTCTTACCAAAAACACTTACCCATATTTTTCATTGAATTTTTTTTGTATGGTCAATTATATATCTTCTAATATTAGATATTGATGTGATAATATGTCACTTCAGAATATTATTTCTCTTTTAGTTTCTACAAATTTATTATGATACATGTGAACAATATTGTTCAAATTTTCTTCTTTGTTACTAATGTTATGAGTTTATGATTAATATTTTTTAATAAAATATATACAATTTTTTTATGGTTTATGCTAATATAATATAAGTTTATTATATATACATATAAAAGTGATATTAAAACTATACTAAAATAACATCTTAATAAAAATATCCCGTATATGACATGGGTTCTGGACTAGTTTTCTGTAAAATATAAGTATATCCTCCTCTCGCTCTCTAAATCCCAGCCAAAATTAAATATACAAGAGAAAACATAACTTAAAAAAAAAACTCTTCCCAATCGAAAATATACATTACTTTACTGTCTAAATTGTGATTTTCTAACTATAAGTCGTTTTATTTTTACAATTAATTGTACGTTATGAAAAGTTTTGCTGATTGTGTTTTGAACATTTTATTCCCAAACTATTTTTAATTAATTTTTTCTGTAATTGATAAAAGATAAACTATAAGTAGTTCTGATTAAAGAGAGTATCGTATTATATTAATCCCGTTAATTTTTAAAATTATTAACTCGAAATTTGAACCTAAATAAGGTTATATGAAAAACCTATTTTTATTTTAGTAACATACTGAAATTTACTGACTAACCAAATTTAGAGTCAATTCTCAATAATAATAATCAAACAAGTTTTCTAATAGACAATTTAAGAGTCAGTCTAAAAAATGATTATGCTTAAAAATGACTGGTAATTTTACATGGATAGCATGTTAAATAGTAATTATTGATTAAAAAACTCGTAAAAATAGTATTATATATTTATATGTCTATCTATATATTATACTAAAGTTCTAATTATCTCTTCTGCGTGTCAGCCGATAAACTATGCGATGTAAACAAATCTCAATGTACAATTACAATGTTATCCTTCCTTAATTTTGATACTTACATATTATATTTTTATTTATTATATTTTACCTAATTAACTTGCTTAATTATACATATACTATCATTTATTATAATATACTTTTACCTTATTAGTTACGTTACTTCTTATAGTTTTAACACTTAAATTTATATAGTTGGTAACATGCAACTCAACATAATTGGTAAAATATGATTCATGATGCAAAAGTGATAATATGTATTAAAAAGATTTAAAATAAATATGTGATATAATTTAACTATTTTTTTCTCATAATTAATTATACATGATTATCGTTTGCATTACTTAAATCTAAATTATATATTTTCTTATCAGTTATTTGTATAAAATTTTCAATTAAGTTTCCATTTTTGTATACAAATTCGTGTATATACTTTCAATTTTAATCATACGAAAATATTATCACCATATGTATCAATAGATTAAGCTTATAATTTATCATATTAGTTTTTACAAATATTTAATAATATATCAATTTTGAATTTTATCAACCAAAACATATGCTAGTTAGTTATTGATCTATTTCTACAAGTATCCTGTTAAGTTGACTTGTGTTTATAGATGATAAAAACTAATGTTTTATATAACACCCATCACTATCGATAATTGCCAATTTGCTCCATTTTTTACACGATTACTTTTTGGCGCATAGACATTTTTGCCGTTTAACGCATAGGCTCCACACGTTACGTGTGGGTATACACCACCCGTAACGTGTGGTGTTTTAGTATATTAAATTGTTTAGTTATAGTATACTTTAGGGTATTTGTGTATGTCATATTATTGTTTATTTTTAGTATTTATTTGTGGTTCAATGTTGAATTATTGATTATTTTATATATATTATAATGTTGTGTATGAATGTTGTATCATATTATTGTTTATTTTTAGGGTTTATCTGTTTATCTAAAATTAATAAAAAAAACACCCCAAAATAATCAACCTAGAAGACAGAATAGAATTGTTCATTACGTTAGATGACTATAACCACATTTATCTCAAAATAAAGTAAATAATACATGTTCTTCACCTTCTTCATAAACTTAGAAACCCTAACACAAAATAAATGACATCGTCTAGTTGCGTTTGAAGAAATTAGGATAGTCTCTGGTAAAAGTTCACTTCCTATCATATCTCTGCTTTGATAAAATTGTTTGCTCCCTACAAAGGTTGATAGTACGTAAACAACATTATACAAAAGATATGACATCAAGGCAGTATACAATGTACATCATTATATAGTTTGAGGTTATACATACGCATCTTATCCACATCTTGTAAAAGTTTTTGATTTTTCTTAACAAGATCTTGATTCTCCTTAACAAGATCTTGTTTTTCCCGTCATTGTTGTCGAATAATCGCGTGTGCCATGTCCTCGTATATAGGATCAATCCACTTCCTGTAAAAACACCCCAGTCTTGGGCATCCCCAATACATTCTTTCGTAGTTCCACTGCAAATCCCAAGTACGGACAATGACTTTCAAATTACACGCGCATAGTGGATTTATTGATGATTCAGATGAAGATGCCATTATTTGTTGTAGTGCTTGGTTTCCTACAAATATCATGAATCCATTAATATAAAAAATTGGGGATAATAAATCAAAAGAAACTGGAAGAAGAAGCTTACCCACAATTGAATCTTCAAACGTCGCTTGTGTTGGACTTGTTGTAGAGAACAAACAACCCTAATGCCTCTTATATAGTGAAAAACAATGTGTTTGACAGCTAATATACACCTGTATATAACTGTAGTATATAATGACCTCAACCACTAGCATTAATGAACTCAACTACTAGCATTAATAACTTCTCAACAATCATTTATCACCCTAAATCCTAAACCCTAATTAAAAGTTCCTCTCCTCAATCTCACAAACAAGGTAACTAAAATACCCGATTCACCCTTATTAATTAAAGACAAATAGTTAACCCTAACCCTAAACCCTAATCCCTAAACCTAAACCATATTACCCTAAACCCTACCCCAATACCATATCTCTAAATCCCAAACCCTAACCCTACCCCAAGCCCTACCCCAAACCCTAACAAAAAGCCTCATACGCCTAAACCTTGAACCACACGTAACGTGTGGAATCAGCTCACACGTTACGTGTCATTCTATCCCACACGTAACGTGTGGATGAGGCTCACACATAACGTGTGGTTCAGTCTGTGGCAAAATGCATTGAATTAACCGTCTTGTCCCCACCTAACTGTAATAATGACCCGTCTTCTTCCCCGGCTAACGATCCATTTCGAGCCTAAACCCTCATTTGAAACACTCACAAATTCTTGTTTTGCACTCTCAATTTTTGTAAAAAAAAATGGACAATCCGAACAACAACGAGTATTGGAGCAACAGTGGGGAAGATATTCCACTTTCGAACGAGGTAATTTCTATTATGTAACCCTAAAATTCTCTTTTTTTGTTGTTTTGAACTTGTTTAAAGTTTTTAGCTTGATGGTTAGGGTTTTGAAATGTATGATATTTGTTATTTAGGGTTTAACCAAACTAGACATGATATTTGTTGTTTAATATTAAAGATCTCATTTTATTGTTTAGGGGATTAGAAACAAAGATTGAGCATTGTTTAGGGTTTATGGATGCGAAATCGATGTTACATTGAAGAACAGTTCCACACGTTATGTGGCAAGATAGTGCACACGTAACGTGTGGAACGCTTCCACACGTAACGTGTGGGAGAGTTCCACATGTAACGTGTGAAACGCTCCCACACGTTACGTGTGGAATCACCACCAGAAACCGATTGTAGGTTCATTCTGTAAAATGGCACGGTTTGTCACTAACCGTGCCATTTTACAGAATCTGCTCTCTAAAAAAAAAAATTGAATTTAGGTTTATAATTTGTACACTACTTGATGAGATGATTTCATGTGTATGTAGACGAACTATTATTTATACGAGGGGTTAAACAATATCTCCCTCAATGACTAGAGCACCCCACAAAAGATATTTGCGGTTTGGGAAACGCCTCAAAAGCTGCAGGATTAGAACACGCCTCAACCAGCTATTGAGATACCATCCTTCTCACTTGGGATACCGTTTCCTCCAGAAGCATCTTCATCTCATGCTACCCCACAGTTTTGCTTTCCATCCCTACACACACAACCTCAGTTTAGTGTATCACCGGAGGAGGATGTTTACGTCTCTGTTGATTACTCAAGGTTCTTTACAACTGATCAAATCTGGGAGTCTAGAGAAGAAGCATTTTTGTGGGCGCGGGAGATGGCTAAGTGTAAACACTTCTGCATCAAAAAGCGGAGGAATAAACCTTCCACCCCTTCGACCCTTGGGGGGACTTGGTTACCGTGTGATAGGCATGGACAAAACGTGCCTAAACAAGCTGACCAAGTGAGAGACATCACAAGGTCGAAGAAGTGTGGGTGTCCCTTCATGTTGAGGCTGAAAGAAGGGCCGAAGGGATTGTGGAGGATCATTGTACAACATAGAGCTCACAATCATTTCATAGCAGATTATTTGTATGGTAGTGCATTAGCTGGGCGACCAAGCGCTGAAGAGAAGGAGATTATTAGGGTGATGACAGTCAATCATTGCAAGCCTCAAAAGATTCATACTACAATCCATTCGTCCCCTGACAATTTGACCAAGATGAAACAAGTGTACAACATCATGCATGAGATACGAAAGAAGGGTATGGAAGGAAGAACAGTTGTGCAACAGTTTTTCTATGAGTGCAATAAGAAGGGATACTTCATGGAGAATAGATTCAACAAGGAGACCAACAAGATAACATATATCTTCTTCGCAAGCCAGGAACAGTTGTCGTTGCTGAAGGCATTTCCGTACATTGTGTTGTTGGACTCTACATATGCAACTAACTGGTTAGTAACATACATATCTATTATACTCTTCATTTGTTCATGTCAAGGTTAGGATGCCATCATATTTTATATATGATTATGTGTGCAGTTACAATTTGCCCTTCCTTGAAATTGTTGGCATCACATCTGTTTGGAAAAACTACAATATTGTCGGGGCATTTCTGGAGAAGGAGGACGAAGACAGTTACAAGTGGGTCATAGAGCAACTTGCAAAGATGTTTGTCAAGGTGCAACGAGCACCCACATGTTTGGTCACTGATCGGGAGAAGGCGTTGATGAACGCCTTAGAGAAGCAGTTTCCAGAAGAAAAATTCCTTCTATGTAGGCGGCATGTGAGGAAGAATATTGAAGACTTCGGGAAGAAGAACATGGACAAGTTTAGGGGCACATCGTTTTCCAACGACTGCATGAAACTCTTCAAGGAAACGACCATACAAGGGTATGAAGCAACACTGAAGAAGCTGAAGTGTGATTGGAGGAAATCTCCAAAATGTCTCCAGTACCTACAAAAGAACCTAGCTCATTGCATCCGTTCTGGAGGCAATTGGCCTTGTCAGAAGTGAAGACATAAGAAGAGGAAGAAGCCAGAGAACGCAGAGTGAATAGATCGTTGCTTGAAGAATTTGCCCAAAGCGTCTTCCCCACATTGCTAGTGCATGTTCAACAACAAAGAGCAGTCTCAACACTAACAAGTATTACGCATCTAGAGCGGACTGCTCTGCAAGAGCCAACTAAAGTCAGGCATAAGAGTCGGCCTCAAGGAGCTCTAAACTTTGTCATCAAAAGACAACCGTCATCATGGGAGTACACTGACCAACAGATGGACGAAACGCCTCCGAAAAAGAAAAAATGAAGACCACCGAAGACGCTTACAGCAAAGCCTTCGGGTGACACATCTTTGATCAAGAACCCGTGGCGATATCATACCCAGTTTCCCATGTGTATGAGACCACACGTGGGAGGATGGTATGAGATAGTGGGTGATGGAAACTGCGGGTACAGAGCAATTGTGCATGGTCTGGGTTTAGGGCAAGATCAGTGGGATTTTGTTCGACGTACCATGATCGCTACGTTGAGAAAAAGAGTATGAGCTACTCGCGCCACTTTGGGTGTCTACGATCACACTTGAGGCAATAGAGGCGAAGTGATCGGCACTATTTTATAGTGCATATCTAGGAGTTATTACCAGTTTTGAGGTGCCATTTGGATGGGTTTAGAGCACAATTGTGGAGTTGAGAGTTAGAGACGAGAAGTGAAGAAATCATGGGATTTACAGAGGTTTGAAGTGCATTGAAGAGTAGAAGAACAGTGGGCTGAACTCAAATGGTTCGTTCTATTTACTCAGATGTCCAAATGGAGTGATTCTAATTCTAGGAGTTATATCTTGAAGTCTACTACAAGTCCTCAAAATATGAGCGTAATCCGAGTTATGAATAAAAAGTTATGGCGTTTTTACGGAAGTGTCGCAGAAGCTGGAGAAGTCGTAGCCACCGCACCCGCGGTGGGATGGCCGCACCCGCGGCGAGCACAACAGAAGCGAGGATCTAGATTCTGGAAGACCACCGCACCCAGCGGTGGGATGCACCGCACCCGCGGTGGCGACGCGCTGAAGACTTTCGTTCCGTGTTTTTATTCCGTTTTATTTTAAGTCCGAGACTTAGTTTCCTAGTTTGTTATTTTATTTTCTTTATTTCCTTATTATTTCCTTAGTATTTAAGTTAGGTTTAAGACTCTTTTAGAGGGGGATCTATTCTCTAACCCTAGTTGCCACCGTTTTACGTATTTTGCTCACAAACCCTATGGAGAACTAAACCTCCATTGTTGCACTTGACAGTTTGAAGCCAGCAATTGATTGGTTGTGAGTTTTCTACTCTTGTTCGTTTTCCTATCTAGTTGGATTGATTCTCTTGTGCTTGATTGATTATTGGTTCATGTTGATTTATCTAGATTGATCACCTAGGTTTATTGATATCTTCCTAATTGCTAGGACTTGTGATTCCGGGTTCGGGTTGCATATCTAGTAGCAAGCACGATTGTTGCGTATAGGGGATCCGAGCGCTTCATTGTGAGAGAGAGTTAATTGCATGCTTATAGTAACGGGTTGTTTCTATTGCATGTATCTTGTTGAATCCTTGTTTGATTGCTATTGCTTTATTGAGTCTTAAAGGTTTTCGGATTTGATTTGGTGATAAGTACTATTAGGGCTGGTAGAACTAATAGTTATCTATGATCGGGATAAGAACAACTATAGGAATATTAAGAACTTGAGATTGATAGAATTCCGTGATCGACCTTTCTATTGTTGTGTGGATCTTTGTTAAGTGTGGCGCTTTTTCCCTTATTATTCTCAACCGTTATTTGCGAACTTGTTTACTTGCTTTGTTTACTTTGGTTACAAAAAACACAAACAACCCCCCCCCCCCCTAGTTCCTAGTAGGTGACGTGAATTACAAGAATAGATAACCTGACTCTCTGTGGGATCGACCCTGACTTGCTTGCTATACTCTGTAGTAGGTACTTTAGGATTTCTTTGATAGGCATACGACTTTAGCCCTGTCAAATTTGGCGCCGTTGCCGGGGAGTCAAATTTTCTGTTTTTGTGATTTGTTTGTTACCCACCTTGGTGTGGACCTATCTTACGGTCCACACCCGTGCTACTGATTTTTGTATCTTCTTTGTTTTGATTTTGATTCAGATATGGATTTCTGGGGAGAGCCGCAATATGACCCATACTCCTACGCATACACTCCAGGGTAGAGAGATCACCCCAATTCAAGTTATGGGTACCAACAATACCCTCCATATGGTCATGACTACCAGGAGTTCTACCCGGAGCCACAATCGTTCTACCAGCAGGGTGTTTCACAGCAGTACAATCCGGCCTATGAGCATAGCCCGCCAGTTTCCAATCCTAGTCCCTCCATGTCAACTGAAGATATGCTCCAAGCTCTGGATAAACATTTCAGCACTCACGTCCAAGCTACGACGTCGAGTATCAAGAACCTTGAGACACAAATGGGACAGATGGCTGAGGCGATTACAAGGATTGATCAGCGGACTTCGGGAAATCTACCATCTCAAACGGTAGTGAACCCGAGGGAAAACGTTAGTGCGGTAACCCTTAGAAGTGGAAAGCGATTGCATGTCGATCCTAGTGCTGAAGAGGACGACTCAGGAAAAGAGGGTATTTTGGAAAATGACCGCACCCGCGGCAAGCATGAAAAGGAGGGACAGAATGTTCTGTCGAGTCCACCGCACCCAGCGGTGGAGCCCACCGCACCCCGCGGTGACGGTACTGTTTCTCGAGAAATTTCTAGGGATTCACCGCACCCGGCGGTGTCTTCTGACCGCACCCGCGGCGAGACTTCTGGAGTTGTTGATGAACCTTATGTGGACACCTACGTTCGTCCATACTTTCCTCCTCTCGGTTCCGAGAAGCCACCCGCCCCTTTTCTAGAGGCGCTCAAGGAGAGAAGGGTAGTCGACGACAAGGACCTCTTCGAAACTTTCAGCAAGTGTGAGGTCAACATTCCTTTGCTTAAACTTATTAAAAGCATTCCCAAGTATGCTCGGTTCTTGAAGGAGCTTTGCACGATCAAGGGGAACCAGAAGCAGAAGAAAAAGAAACAGGTCCGGGTGAGCGAGCAAGTGTCTGCTGTATTTCAAAAGCGTATGTCCAAGAAGTGTAGTGATCCAGGTATGTTCTCTATCCCTTGCATCATTGGTGAGACAAAGATTGATAAAGCTATGCTAGATCTTGGTGCATCTATTAATGTCTTACCATTGTCGTTCTATGAGTCTCTTGGTCTGCCACCACTACAGGACACTAGGCTAGTTATTCAATTAGCTGATGAAATCAATGTCTACCCGAAAGGGGTTGTTGAGGATGTCCTTGTTATGGTAGATAAGCTGATTTTCCCCACTGATTTTTATGTTCTTGATATGGGTGGTGGTACAGGTGCACATATGCTGTTAGGTAGACCTTTAATGAAAACTGCTAACACTACAATTGATGTCAGAAGTGGGAAATTAACTATGGAATTTGATGGGGATGGAGTTGAATACAACATATATGATATGAAACCCGTCATTAATACCTCTTTGAACTTTGTTGATGTAATGAGTCCCAACCCTTTGGATGAATTGCAACCTATAATAGAGGATCCCATAGTTGACTTTCCTGTCAGTATTCATGTATCTTCTAATCTACAAGAAGTCACGGCTTTACTGGATGAGAAGGGTGAGTCTCCTACTTCTCTTTTGGGCAGTGGCCCCACCTTACTGACTCCACAGGGCAAGAAGATGTTCCCTTTTATTGTGCAGGCCCCTAAAGTTAAGGCTAAACACCCCCCTGATCGATCTAAGTATGGGGGAACGACGACTAAAAAGGTCAAGGTGGAAGAGCCGCTGAAGAAGAAGAATGGTCTAAGGTTCAAACCTTTCCATGATTGGTTCAGGAAGGAGGTACTGAATGAGAGGGTACCTAAGGAACCCGATGCTGTGACTGAGATTGTCTGAGCTTCATGTCGAGCCAACGACATTAACTAAGGCGTTGCTCGGGAGGCAACCCGAGTTCTTTCTTTCTCTTATCTTTGTGGTTTCATAGCTAGGTAGTTTGTTTTTGTTTTTTTTTTGTTTCGTTTCGCCTGTGCACTAACACGCAGGTACAAAAGAAAAGGTTCAATGGAGGGTTCTGGAGAGCTCACCGCACCCCGCGGTGGGCACCCCTTTGCTTTCTGCTTTACAAAAAAAAATTCCGAAAAAAAAAACCGAAAAAACCTTAAACGGATTTAAAAAAAAAATCGTAAAAACAACAAAAAAGAGTTCTACCATAGGCCAGCTGTCCGGAGTTGCCCATGGAGAAGGTGCGCATCATGTTGTCAAGGAGGAGACATTCACCCCACACATTATTTGGCAACGATGATGGCCCTACAATCGACAGATGGATAGGAGGAGCACCAGGGCCCACACCACGATGACATATGGGCTCTACAATGTGTTCGTTGAAGGTCGTGCAGCCCCGAATTCTTTGATATACCACTACTCACCACAGTGGTTTTCTTTTGGTTGCACGGTAGGAGAAGATTATAGAGTTGATGAAGACACCCGCCCAACACCAGAGACCTGGGCATTTATTGAAGAAGACCGCCAGCGACACCTTCAGTGTCCAAGCAGCTTGGCGACGTTTGTGAGTTATTTTTTGCTTTTTCCTATGTTTCTATTCTTTTGTCTTTCATTACATTGAGGATAATGCAATGTTTAAGCATGGGAGAGAGTTCTATACTTGCTACGTCGCTGAGGAGAAAAAAAAATATTGAAAAAGCCAAAAAATTGAAAAAGGCTAAAATAGAAATCCTGGGATAGGTCGAAAACCCGAAAGGGCGGCCTAGGCAATAAGCATGTGGCTTGGACCAACATTAGGCTGGGGTAATATGAGGTCAAGAGTGATGTGAGCTTATGTGAGTACATCTATTGTAAAATGATATGAGTGGCTTGGTGAAAACCCGAAAGGGCGCCTTGGCAAAATGAGCGAAAAAGAAAAAGAGTGATTTTTAGGATTTCTCATTATTCTTGGCGAGGCGACATAAGAAGAGGTGATATAAGGAGATTCGGGTAGGTCACTCTGGGAGATATAATAAGATAGATATGAGATAGGATTAGATTTTTATTCACTCTATGGTGTTTGGGATAAGCTTGGGGGAAGTACTCTGCTTTCCTTTTAGCTTGATTGTGTGTGGTGTTGATTGGTATTGTTGTATGTTGTGCTGTGCTTATTGTGTTGGTACCTGGAGTTTATTGTTAGGTGAAATTCCTGGAGGGATTGATTTTTCTATGCTTCCTGAAACCTTGGGGATTGATTGAAGGAGTAGGTTGACTTTAGCTTACTCGAGGACGAGCAAGGTTTAAGCATGGGGGATTTGATCGACACTATTTTATAGTGCATATCTAGGAGTTATTACCAGTTTTGAGGTGCCATTTGGATGGGTTTAGAGCACAATTGTGGAGTTGAGAGTTAGAGACGAGAAGTGAAGAAATCATGGGATTTACAGAGGTTTGAAGTGTATTGAAGAGTAGAAGAACAGTGGGATGAATTCAAATGGTTCGTTCTCTCTACTTAGATGTCCAAATGGAGTGATTCCAATTCTAGGAGTTAGATCTTGAAGTCTACTACAAGTCCTCAAAATATGAGCACAATCCGAGTTGGAAATCAAAAGTTATGGCGTTTTTACGAAAGTGTCGCAGAAGCTGGAGAAGTCGTCGCCACCGCACCCGCGGTGGGATGGCCGCACCCGCGGCGAGCACAACAGAAGCGAGGATCTAGATTCTGGAAGACCACCGCACCCAGCGGTGGGATGCACCGCACCCGCGATGGCGACGCGCTGAAGACTTTCGTTCCGTGTTTTTATTCCGTTTTATTTTAAGTCCGAGACTTAGTTTCCTAGTTTGTTATTTTATTTTCTTTATTTCCTTATTGTTTCCTTAGTATTTAAGTTAGGTTTAAGACTCTTTTAGAGGGGGATCTATTCTCTAACCCTAGTTGCCACTGTTTTACGTATTTTTCTCATAAACCCTATGGAGAACTAAACCTCCATTGTTGCACTTGACAGTTTGAAGCCAGCAATTGATTGGTTGTGAGTTTTCTACTCTTGTTTGTTTTCCTATCTAGTTGGATTGATTCTCTTGTGCTTGATTGATTATTGGTTCATGTTGATTTATCTAGATTGATCACCTAGGTTTATTGATATCTTCCTAATTGCTATGACTTGTGATTCTGGGTTCGGGTTGCATATCTAGTAGCAAGCACGATTGTTGCGTATAGGGGATCCGAGCGCTTCATCGTGAGAGAGAGTTAATTGCATGCTTATAGTAACGGGTTGTTTCTATTGCATGTATCTTGTTGAATCCTTGTTTGATTGCTATTGCTTTATTGAGTCTTGAAGGTTTTCGGATTTGATTTGGTGATAAGTACTATTAGGGCTGGTAGAACTAATAGTTATCTATGATCGGGATAAGAACAACTATAGGAATATTAAGAACTTGAGATTGATAGAATTCCGTGATCGACCTTTCTATTGTTGTGTGGATCTTTGTTAAGTGTGGCGCTTTTTCCCTTATTATTCTCAACCGTTATTTGCGAACTTGTTTACTTGCTTTGTTTACTTTGGTTACGAAAAACACAAACAAACCCCCCCTAGTTCCTAGTCGGTGACGTGAATTACAAGAATAGATAACCTGACTCTCTGTGGGATCGACCCTGACTTGCTTGCTATACTCTGTAGTAGGTACTTTAGGATTTCTTTGATAGGCATACGACTTTAGCCCTGTCACGAAGCTAGCATGGTTTCCTTCCCCGAACAGGCCGGCCCCACCGGAGACGTGGTTGGACCTCACGGATATGGGATGTTTGGTGGCAACGGCATTCACATGTGTGTTCGTTACCGTCGGTGGTGGTGTGGGAATGACATACATGCCTATGAGGGGGAAGCCAAACGAAGCATCGGTTGGCGAGAAGCTGAAGACGATATGCATTTGCCATGTCCAGGAAGAGCAACATTTTATTGCGGTACGTTAATACAATCACATATGTTGATAGTATCTTGTGTTAAAACATATGTATGATGCATTGACTTTGATGTAGATTGGCGTTGCCGAGACATCGCCCTTGCCTACTCTTTACCCGGCGTGGGTGGTATATCATGACCCGTCTGCGGGTGATTACGTAGATCAAAGGACGTGTGATCGGTTGTTGGAGTACGAAGCAGCCAAGGCCGAAAAGAAGACAAGACGAAAGAAGAAGGTTGAAACGGTCGATTTATGTAATGAATGATATGTATGAATTATGATGCAATGAGTTCGACGTTTCTAATCCAAAAAGAAGAGAAATACTTGTTTGGATCCAAGAACAATCTCCAATCTTCAAGAAAACTCAAGCAACACACAACTCTGTAAATTCCGCCCGTAGTAGTTATTCTGATCTATTGTATCAGAATAACCATGCAGCGGGCTCCCTTGGTAGTCCGGGTAGATCTGAGGCTCAGAGTCTGCCCTACCTCCATGAAACGAAGGCACCGCCATTAAGCTCTGAACTCCTATCATGCCAGCAACCCCACTACTGCTATCGGCTCCAGTCTGATATGCGCCGGTCTCATCATCCCGGTAGCTGACATTCCTCGTTGCCTCCTCTCCGACCTGTACACCTCTTCGCCAGTCCTAAACGACTGTTCGCGTTGAAGGTTGCGGCGTCTCCTACGTTCGGTTCTTTCCCCAGGCTCCATCTGCGGTTATATATCAAAATATATTAATCAAAATAAAATATTTTGATATCATTTTTATCAAAATAATATTATCAAAATATTATCAAAATAATATAATCAAAATGCAATCAAAATAGTATAATCAAAATATAATCAAAATAATATAATTCAAATATTATCAAAATAATATAATTCAAATATTATCAAAATAATATTTTGAGTCGGAGAGTCGCCAGAGAATCGCCGGCGGCTCGCCGGTGACTCGCTGGCGATCCACACGTTACGTGTGAAATGGAATCACACGTAACGTGTGGAACACATTCACACGTTACGTGTGAATGTGCACATTCCAACTCCCGCCGGCGACATTCCGGCGATCCTCCGGTCGTCTTCTCCGGTGACATTTTCGAATTTCGGCGATTTTTTCCATCAAATAATACATGAAATTCAACAAAAAATGCACAATTTATACAAATCTATCAATACTATCACTTCCACTAGCATATTTTCACAAAAAATTCAACATAAATCCTCATGCAAAAAAATTCTTCAAAATTATACAAAAAATCAAAAACAATCTCAAAAGCTTCTACAAAACATAGATCTACCATCGTAAACATCTCCACAACATAGATCTACAATATGGATCTACAATCCCTAACCAAACACTTCAAATTTAACAAAACAAAACCAAAAAACAATTTCTACTAACTAACCTTTCAAAGATCTTGAACGTAACGCACGAAGTCGGTTGATTCATCACGAGCAGATGCAAGAGACGCGTAACGAGTGAAAGGGTTTAGGGTATTGAGGCTGTGGAGTTCGAATGAATGGAGGATGAAGCAAGATCTGGCTTTTAAAGCCAGATCTCCTCCACACATAACGTGTGGCGTAAACCCACACGTAACGCGTGGATGCGCGTCACACGTAACGTGTGGAGGTTCGTCACACGTTACGTGTGAGGCTTGAATGGGTCACTTCCTGTGCGTAACGTGGGAATCATCTTTCCACGTTACGCGCGAGCCTATGCGCCAAACGGCAAAAATGCATATGCGCCGAATAGTAGAGGCCTTTTACATTCAAGTGAGAAATTAGATTAGCTTGCGTTACACGTGTCTCCTAGGATAAGCTGAATGCATCCATGCTAACTAGACCTGTCAACTGGGTCGGGCGGGTCGGGTTCGGGTCAAATCGGGTTCGGGTTGATAAAATTTTTGGGTCGGACGGGTCGGGTTCGGGTTGACCCAGCGGGTCGAACATGCCCTTTTTTTATGATTATTATTATGCTTTTTAACTTTAATAAAATAATTATAATAATATAATTAATATTATATTATTATTTAATAAAGTATATTAAAATATTTAATATAAATGAAATAAAATATACAAAATAAAGGGGACCCGCGAGCTCGGATTTGCGTTCGGGTCGAGTCGGGTCGGGTTCAGGTTCGGGTCCTTCTTGACCTAGTGACATTCGACAAATATGGTATATTGGCCGACCCGTTTGACACCTATGGTCTATTGGATTGTTATCGACAAATATGGTATATTGGATGGGTGGTTGTCGGTAAATATGCAAAGGTCGGGTGGTTATCGACAATATGGTCTATTGGATGGGTGATTTTCGGTATTTGACCCTTATATTTTATATATTAAATATTATAATATATTTTATTATTAAAATATTATAAAATAATATTTTTTGATTTATTATTTTTGTTTTAATTAGAATATTATCTTAATATTCATTTTATAAAATTTTGATATGGCGCTTTCGACCCGAACCCGTACCTGACCTGCAACGACCCGACCCACAATCGATCCGCAAATTTTGACCCGCAATTGACCCAACTCGTAAATGACCTGACCCGTTTGACACTTCTAAATGTATCACATGTGTCCACAAACTTCAACAAAGGAGTGCAGGTAGTGAATTGGATGATTAGGCCGCCTCTTGAAGGATTTAATCTTACGTCATCTTCAACTCTTATTGAGATCCTTCATTCAGTGACTCCACGATCGCTCTCTGAACTATGAGTCTTGAAGGCATCTTCTTGTATGAGTCTTTGCCTTGATGTATCATCCCCGTATTTTGCCACATAAGTGGATTCGGTCCACCAAGACCTATTAGAGCTCTCTTCAACCTACTCATGGCTAGATTCCCGTAATTATCTCTCTTATGTGTCAGTCATCCAAGTATGTCATGTCATCAAATAATTATATACATTTACATATTCACCCTTATTCTATTTACAAATTATTTATTTTTTATTTATACAAATTTTCTAAATTATCAATCAAAATATTTTCCATTATACATGATAATATATTACTTTTTCTTACACATATTCCAACTTTAAACTCTCTTAATTTCCTTAATTAGTGTCCATGAATACTTTACAACCAAAATATTTATCATTAAACATGATAATATATTACTTTTTCTCACACATATTCCAACTTTAAAATATGTTAATTTCCTTAATTAGTGTCCATGAATTAATATTTTTTATACTTTTAGAGTAAACTTTTATGAAATATATTACTTTCCTTTAACTAATTCTATGTGTCACATACTTAATTAGTGTCCACGAATTAATATTATTTATAGATGGTCCGAAAACTATACTATAAAGAATATAATATGTATATAGATAATATGCAAATCGAAAGCTTAATTTTTATTTTTACCAAAATATTTCTCATTATACATGATAATAGGGGTGTTCATCCGGTCCGAACCGGACCGGATTTTTGGGCATATGTGGACCGAAGACCGGACCGGACCGGATAGGTCCGGTCCGGTCTTAATCCGGTCCGGTCTTGGACCGGATTTAATTTTAAA
Organism: Rheum nobile; assembly: GCA_027886185.1. Lineage (NCBI taxonomy): Eukaryota > Viridiplantae > Streptophyta > Magnoliopsida > Caryophyllales > Polygonaceae > Rheum > Rheum nobile. The sequence continues at coordinate 2,202,502 of WOAB01000657.1, read as the reverse complement.
AAATTAAATTATTATTTAAAATCTATAAAAAAATATCTAAAAAAATATTTATAAAACATATATACTCATAACTTATTAAATTTAAAAAAATATCTACAAAAAATACATATAAATCTCTAAAAAAATATATAAAACATATAAATTACAAAAAAAAATATTTTTTTAAAATTCCGGTCTTCCGGTCCGGACCGGATTTTTTCCGGGTTTGGACCGGACCGGACCGGAAACCGATTTTGGGGAAATGGTGGACCGGAGACCGGAATTTTACCGGTCCGGTCCGGTCCGAAAATCCGGTCCGGTCCACCCATGAACACCCCTACATGATAATATATTATTTTTTCTTGCACATATTCCAACTTTAAAATATGTTAGTTTCTTAATTAGTGTCCTATAATAATATGTAATACTAAAGTCAAAAGTCTATCTCCTACGTGTCAACTATTGATATGTAAATTTATTACGAAAGTTTTATTTTCAACTACTGATATGTTCAATCTTAAATAGGTTGATGATCAGAAGTTTAATTTTTTTATACCAAAATTAACTTATTATATTATCTATATATTATTACTAAAGCCATAACTATCTCTTCTAGGTATTAACCATCTAACTATGCCAAATCATCAACTTAATTAATTAAAGTCCAATTATCAACCTAAATCATCTAGCTCAGTTACCTCTTTGCCTTTTCATTTTTCTATAAATTAAAGTCCAATTGACAACCTAAATTAGCTATATATATTTTTACCATATAAATTAGTAGTAGTTTATATAATATATCTAGGTGATATTATTGTAGATGAATAAAGAAAGTTATATTATATCTATATACTATTTTACAATTATTATTATATATTTGATAATTAATATATATCATTACTTACCAAATATGTAATTAGCACATGGACTTTACGTAGCTTTTTGGTGGCTACAAAAAATACAATTATGGATGATATTTTTTCAGCTGGTAGGCTTTTATACAAATTAGGCAAAAATATATAAGGATGATATTTGTTCAACCGATAGACTTTTTAAATTTATATTATCTTTTATTACACAATATACATAAACTAGGATACTAAATATACATACTTTTATTTACATTATTAAGAAAATCATAAGATACAAATATTATTTTGAAATGCTTTAACCTCTTTAAAAATAATTATTATTATTTTAACAAAAAATAATTATAATACGGAGAAGCATCAAATGAAAATAGTAAAAGAGGAGCGAAATGAGAATAAAAGGAGGTCGTCGGATCGGAGTGGAATCAACGCTCCAGATTAGACTTTCATTAAAAGCCGTATAATTCGGGCGTGCCGAATTTTTCGGCCGTATTATTCGCGTTTTATTGGCGAATAATACGGATTTTGGCTTTTTTTTTGCTGGGTACTTTTTTTGTTCGCTGGCATTGAACAATTATGTTCAACGCCTTGAACACTTGCATCCAGGACCATGAACACTGATGTTTCAAGCCTTGAACACTGATGTTTCAAGCCTTGAACACTTGTGATTTTGCTTATTTTTTTGTTGGGCACTTTTTTTGTTCGCTGTCATTGAACAACGCCTTGAACATATTTTTGATGTTCATCGCTGTTCTCATAAATGTTCATCACTTTCATACAAGATGTTCAATATTCTAGCCGAATTTTACCCGTATTTCCCCCCAATTTTGACCGAAGTTTTTCCGTATTATACGCGTTTTGGGGGGGAAATATTTTTCACTCGTTGTGCACATATTTTCGATGTTCATCACTTTTTCCATAAATGTTCACCACTTTCATACAATATGTTCACTGTTTCAGTCGAATTTTACCCGTATTTTCCCCTAATTTTACCCAAATTTTTATTAAGCGCATTTTTTTTGGAAAAACGCTTTCACTCGTTGTGAACATATTTTTGATATTCATCACTTTATCCATAAATGTTCACCACTTTTAATCCAGATGTTTTATACTAGTATACTGTGATGAACATCTACGAGCAAAACAGTGAACATCTATGTTCATTGAAGGGTTGTGAACAAATTTGTGTTCATCACTTTGTCCATAATTTTTTACCACTTTCATTCTAGATGCTCACTATATTGTGATGAACATTTACGAATAAAATAACGAACATTTGTGCTCACTAAGGGGTTGTGAATATTTTTTTGATGTCCATCATTTGTTTTACACAAACATGTGAACAACTATGCCTACATGTGCATCACAAAATACATACAAGAAAAAAGTATATTTTACTTACTTTAAACTTGATTTTATATTAAAGATTACTAATATTGCGTCATATAAACATGCAGTGAACATTAAATAATTATTTTTATAAAGATTTGAGAGTTTAGAAAGGAAAAAAAAAGAATAAAAACACTAGAAAATTCAATATTTTTTAGTGTAAAGTGGTGAACATCGTTGTATACTACGATGAACATATACGAACAAAACAGTGAACATCCGTGTTAACTGGGAACAGACACGCGCGCGAGGAAGGAAACGCTGCTGATACGTACGTTCTCAGTTCTCTCCTAGAATTTGGTTCTCACCAGAACCGGATCCATTATAATACAATGGTCTTTACTTTTAATATACTTATAAAATCTTATCAAATATATTGCCTTATCTATCTTAATCTATTATCGTTGATTTAGATATTCTCGCAATTTATATAACAAAGATAATTGAATACTTTTAATTCATATCATTAACCCAAATTAACTTAATCCTAATTTACATTATTTTCTATCAATATAAATTCATATTGTTTATGAATATATTACCCAAAATTTATATAAAATATATATTTAAATATATTATTTAGTCTTATTAGCTTTAATAAATTTTAGAAATCAAGGTTCGTAAATTGTTATGCCTATTACCTTCAAATAATCAATTTTAGAAACAAACATAAAATTCTCTCATGCGCTAAATCATTTTTTTAAAACTTCTATCTACATTACTTAGAAATATTTTAGATACAAATATTATTTTTGAAATGCTTTAACATCTTTAAAAATAATTATTATTATTGCAACAAAAATAATAATAATATGTTTAAAGTAAATAATACTTATTTTCTTGATTACAATTGTAAAGATAGTTATTGATTATAAACCCCAAATTATATTTTCTCATGAAAATATTACAAACATCATTCTTTATCTATTTTAATTTTAATATAGTTAAAAAATGTTATCAAATATCTTTCATTATCTATGCTAATCAATAATGGTTGATTTATATATTCCTAAAATTTATATAACCTAGATAATTGAATACTTTTAATATAATCCACCATATATAATTTATAACATCACATTTTTAAATACATAAATCTTTATGAAAAGATTGTCATTATAGTAACCAAAAAATATAATCATTAAAGTATAATGGTCTTGACTTTTTTCTTGATTGTAAATATTAAGTCGGACAATATTCAACTCGATCGTTATAATTATAACACAATGATCTTTACTTGATTTAAAAAATGGCTTAGCATGGTTTGATTAAAAAGGGAATATATATAAATCTAATCTTAGTAAATAAAAAATCACAACAGATTTGTTTTCAGTTTTAGAATAATTTTACTCTCAAACTATAAACACATCTGTTAAGAAGGAAATTAAAACTAAAAAATATATAACTTTTTTATAAAAAATATTATTGGCGTGTCAAAGAAGCTAAGTGAAGGCACGTAACATATAGGAAATGTGCATATTTTCGGAGGGACATATAGTCTTAGGAGGTTCAGATTATGTAATTATATAGTGGATTGAACTTACTTAGAAAACTTTGGACATATTTTGTTGTGACCATTTATTATTTGGTATTTGTGGTTAGTGTATATGACATAATTGATATCAATATTTGTTTATTTTATTGTTATAAAATGATGGTTTTATGTTCACTTGATAATATTAAGTAAAAGCCGGTGAAGTAGGCATCTCAGAAGAAGCAGTTGGGAAAAAAGATCTGGTCCAATCCAACGACATTAAATAACTTTTAGATTCAGAAAAAATAAAACGAAACTCATAAATTAAAAATTGGTTGTCAAACGATTGCCTAACCTTAACTGATCTACTTTTTTTTGTTACAAATTCTATAAAAGTGGTAAAGTGAACCTTAGACTGATGATATGGCTAAAGAAATATGTTGTGTTATAATTTTCTTTTGCAATATCATAAGTCCGATCAAATTTCTAAAGTCCACGTCATTACTTTTACTGGAATTGTCACTTAAAAAATTGAATTATTTCTTTTTCCAGTATATATATACATAGATAGATAGATAGGTGTCTATAATTTGACAACTAATATACAATATATGAAGTTCATATTATATTTTGTTGATGAACAATAGTTTGTATTATTTATAGGTATTTTATAATATCAATGAATTAAAATAGATAATAACTCATACTTAAAAGTAAATTAAAATAAATTAAAAAAGTCTTGTGCAAGGCACGGGTAAATCAACTAGTTTTTTTCCAAAAATCTGGAGAAAAAATAAAATATCCTAATAAATTGATCCAACGCATCATATGATAATGACACATACAAAAAATCCATTTGTATGTAACAAAATAATGTTTGCATATATATAAATCCCAAAATACCTTAGCCGCTTGTTAGACAAAAAATGTTAAAAGAATACAACAATGCACAAACACATCTTATTTAGTTTTTTAAGTTCGACCCTTATTTGTATATCCTTACAATTCTAATAATATAGATACGTTGGAGATTTTTAGGTTTGTTTTATGATTTGGGCTGCACCCGAATTATGGCGGGTTGCCTACATACCTTCTTAGGAAGGATCAAGCCTTACGTAGTTCAAAGTGTTAAACTTGGATTTAGTTTTGAAAATTTGGGTTTGGTTTACACGCATCAGAGGTCGAAGTCTAAACCCACCTTCTAGGAAGGGTTGCCCAAACTTCGAACCAACTATCATATGCATGTGTTTTAGTTATTTTCATGCATCACCGAAATAACTTAAACCCTCCTTCTAGGAAGGGTTGCTCAAATCACTTCGACTATCATTTGCATGTAAGATATTTTTATCTCGATTTTGTTTCGTTTTGAGATTGCTATTGAACTCGATGAGCGTTTGCTTTGTGTCGAGTTTCCTACGTACCATTCGAAAGGGATCAAATCACGTGTAGTTCTAAAAAAGAACCATTTTAATTTGGTTTGATTTAATTTGATATTTGCGATTGTACTCTATATATATTTCAATTTGATATCGAGTTCCTACGTAGCCTTTAGAGGCGTCAAGTCTTCATGTAGTTCTAACAAACATTTATTTCAGACTTTGATTGAAATTTTAGTTGTGACTGAATCCAATATATATTTGAATTTGATATCGAATTTCCTACGTATCCGTTTAGTACGGAATCAAGTCTACGTAGTTCTAGCAAACATTTTTAGTTTTATTGAAATTTGATTTGAATTTTGGTGTGACTGAATCTGATATATATTTGGGTTTGATATCCGATTTTCTACGTATTCGTTTAGTACGGAATCAAGTCGTATGTAGTTCTAGGTAAAACATTTGGATTAAGTGTTTGACTTTATCTTTTGTTTGAAAGTCAATTTTAGTTTTGGGATTGAACTCGATAATATTTGTATCAAGTTTCATACGTAGCTTATAAAAGAACATCAAATCAGACCTAGTTCTAAAATGGAACAATTTTAGTTTTAATTTCAAGTTTTATTGAAATTTAACTTGAATTTTGGTTTGACTGAATCCGATATATGTTTGAACTTGATATTGAATTTCCTACGTATCCGTTTAATACGGAATCAAGTCTAACTAGTTCTAGATAGAATTTTTTTTTTTTATTTTGGTTTAAATTTTAGTTGTGACTGAATCCGATATATATTTGAGCTTGATATCGAATTTCCTACGTATCCGTTTAATACGGAATCAAGTCGTACGTAGTTTTTTGTTTTTTGCTTTAAAATATCCTCTATTTGTTCTTGTTTTTAAGAAGATTTAGGAATAAGATTGGATATTTCTTGTAAGCTTGTAGGAGACTTTAGGAGCTTCTACTAATCTATTGGATAGAATTCAAGTATAGAACCAATACAAGTAAACTTTTTCTTGCTTTTTTTTTTTCTTTTTTTCTTCTGTTCGTAGCTTTTGCCTTGTCCAGTTAATTTCATTTAGCCCCATTATCATAGATAACATTAAAGAAGGCTAAATTTAGTCTTTGTTGGACATAAGGATCTCCTTTACTGAATTCTACGTTTGAATGATTTCAAATATATATCAAAGTCCTTGATTTCAAGCTCCATATAAGTGTTGCTTTGCGTTATATAAATTATGTGCTTATAATTGGCCTTTCAATAGTACCGATTAGTTCAACCCCTTTTTTTAATTGGAACATGGTTCGTACTTAGACAATTGAGACTTTTTCACTTATATAGTGAATTGCCTAATTTCATATTATAATAATTGAATTTCACATATATTTGATCCTTTTTGTACAACATGAAAAATTTTATGGGCCATTGAATCAAAGAGATGGAGAGCTGAGATTAAAATGAGTAAAAAATAGTGAATAGTGACGCGGTGACATAATCGTAAATACAATAATTTTTTTTTTCGGTCAACAACTTCTTTTTTTTCCATCTCTGATCGTTCTGGAATAGACAATTATTGACGTTCACATGTAAGTACTATATGTTCATTATTTTATGCGGTAAGGTTCACATATAACATGTTCATGTTCAAACACATGTCTTTGCATATTTAGAGCTTATTTGTGAACTTCAGTGCACAAAATAAATGAACTTTAAAAGATTATTTGTGAACATTGGATATAGGTTATTCCAGAATGATCAGGGGACGTTAAAAACTTTTTTTTTCTTTTTTTTTTCGTCTCTGATCGTTCTGGAATAGACAATTATTGACGTTCACATCTAAGTACTAAATGTTCATTTTTCTATGCCGTAAGGTTCACATATAACATGTTCATGTGCAAACACATGTCTTTGCACATTGAGTACTTATTTGTGAACTTCAGTGCACAAATAAATGAACGTTAAGAGCTTAGTTGTGAACCTTCTATATAGGTTAATCCAGAATGATCAGGGGACGTAACCAAAAATAAATAAAAATCGACGGCCGAGATCGCTTCATACGTTGTACGATAAGGGCCTGTTGTACAGGATCCTCAATCATTATATAAGAAGCACATAATTTGAATTTTAAATGTACATCTTTAACTTGGTTTTGGTTTGAAACATATAGTTTCGATGATTTGTAAGACATGTAGTTTCAAAGAAACATATAGTCTTGACTTGATGTATGATTTTTCTTGAGACATATAGTTTCATAAAAACATATAGTTTTGATGATTTTTTTAAGACATATAGTTTCAAAAAAACATATAGTCTAGATGATTTTTTGACATATAGTTTCAAAAGAGACATATAGTCTTTTCCCTCATGGTGATTCTTAAGACATATAGTTTCATAGAAACATATAGTCTTGGCTTGATGCAATGATTTTTGAGACATATAGTTTTAAAGAAACATATAGTCTAGATGATTTAAGGATATGAGACATATAGTTTCAAACAGAAACATATAGTCTTTATCTTGATTTTGGGTCCGTTATAACCCTTACAACTATGAGAGTTTATGTAGTGTTTCGATCCATTTGAATCCTTACAACTTTGGGACTTTTTGTAGTGGTGAAACGATATGTTTCAAACAAACGACGGGTCTTCAATGTAGCGACAAAATTATGCATTTTGAGCCAATTACGGATCTTCATGTAGCGGCGAAATTATGCATTTCGAGCCAACTACGAATCTTCATGTAACGGCGAAATTTTACATTTCGAGTCAACTATCGATCTTCAATGTAGCGGCGAAATTATGCATTTCAAACCAACTACGAATCTTCAATGTAGCGGCGAAAATTATGTATTTCGAACCAACTACGATTTTTGCACCTTGATCCTATCTTCAAGCAAAAAGGAACGAGACAAAGGAAATTTGATTAATATATATAATCAACAAAACAAGGCAAAGATATCAGACCTTTGTGTTTTTCTTGATCTTGATTAACCGCCGAAGACCTTGGCTTCTTTTTTTCTTCTTCTTGCCGATGCTCTTAATTTTTCTCTCTCTCTTTTGCCTTCTGTTGTAGGTGCCTTTTCTTCTGAGCAACTTGTTGCTTCACTTATATCCCCCGTAAAGGCCAATCGATTCCTCCTTATACAAGAGTTATTAGGCCCAAAACAACTACATGAATGCTAGCCGTTTTAAAATTTCTTCACCGGCTAATTACCATAAAAATGAGTCATTAAAAGGGGATTACAAGAAGGTTCACCGGCTATAACATATTCATGTGCAAACACCTAGTTATATATTCCACCCTCAGTGCAGATTACGACAAGACGACCCTATTATTCGAGGACATGTTAAAAGGAAATTTTCGCTGATGCAATTTTGAAATTACAAAAACAGCTTGGAAAATGGAAAGCTAATTCACTGTCTCAGGCATGTCGTACTATTCTCATTCAATCTAATTTACAGTCTTAGTCTAATTATTTAATGCAGAGTTTCCTCCTTCCCAAGAGCATTTGCCAAGAAATTGATAACATTAACAAAAAGTTTTTCTGGAATCACGCCAATCCTAATCATCATTCCCTCATTAGTTGGAATTCAATTTGTCAACCTAAGTGTTATGACAGTCTAGACATTGAACTATCTTATAATATCAATATAACAATGCAAATGAAGTTACTCTGGAAATTACTTTCGGAACCTCAATCCGTTTGGGTTCGAATTATCTCCGAAAAATATTTACATAACTCTGACATTTTTTCCTACAAAAAGAAACCTTCAGATTCCTGACAATTTTCCAAGCTTCTGCAAATACGACAAGAATTCCGCAAAGGACTTTTCTGGCAACTTGGCGATGGAACTCATATTAAGTTTTGGGATGACCATTGAATTCCAAACTTCACCCTTTCTCAGTACACAAGTGACCATGATCGTGGGTCCACTGTTTCTCAATTTATAACTCCGGACAAGAAATGGAATCTGGGAGCTCTTTAGATGATCCTTCCACCTCAAGTTATCCCTAAAATTTTGGGTATTTTCATACCCACGACTTACACATCAGACAAACTTATTTGGTTCCCGTCGTCTGATGGTACCTTCATAGTTAAGAGTGCTCGTTCTATACTTACTCGTACTCCTACCTCCCCATGCTTTCCCACTTGGTTCTGGAAATTGGAAATTCCACCAAAAATAAAAAAATTCTTATGGAAATGCTAGTCTGATTCCTTACCCACAACGGAGCGTCTTAATAGGCACTACTCAAGGATTCCATCTCATTGTGTCCTCTGTAATTTTCCTACAGAGGACACTAACCATCTATTTTTTGGCTGTCCGTTCACTTCTACGTTTGTTCAACTACTTCAAAACCTTATTGGTCTTACTTTTAATTTTAATGTCACTGATGATTTCTATACTAATATGGAGTTCTTCCACTCCACAAACCGAGATATTATACCTATAATTTTAATTTCCTTTGGTGACATATCTGGAAAGATCGAAATGCATTAATTTTTTGAAAAGCTCCTATTCAAATTGAGCAAACTGTTAACCGTGCGTATATCTTCTACAAAGACTGGATTGCAAGTTGTCACAGCATCATCACTCGACTGTCAATAAAAGGAAACGCTCTAATTATTTTTTCCCAATGGCGAAAACCTCCTCCTAACTGCATAAAATTAAATTTTGACGCATCCGTTAAACGCAACGGTTCTACACATATCGAATATGTTTTCTGAAATCACTCTGGTGAGGTGGTCTTCTTAGACCATAGGCAAATCCTCTTCTCCTCACCTATTAAAGTTGAAGCGCTTGCCACTCTCGAATGCCTTCGTAGGGCTATTTCGCAAGGTTATAGGCGAATAGTTCTTGAAGGAGATACTCTCTCTGTCATTAATTCTATTTGTGGAATTTGGAAAATCCCTTGGGAAATTTCAACCATAATTCAAGAAATTCGCTCATTGTTATATGGTTTGGATTATTTTCAGGTTCATCACTGCTACCGAGAATCAATAAAGCCGCTGACTTCCTGGCTAATTCGAACATCTCCCCTACTATCCTACGCCACACTATTTTGGACTACCTGCTGCCTCAACATGATTACACACAGTTGCAACGATCTCAGATTCAATTTATAGATTCGAGCTCTAGTATTTCTTCATCTTGTAAATCTTTTATAAAAATTATCCGTTGTGATGATTTGGGTATGTCTTCTAGTTTGTAAGGATACCCTCTGTTTACCTATATAAAAAGAAACCGCTCCTAGCTAAAACTCTCTTCAATCTCATGCCCAGTGACTCTCAGAGGGATCGATCGAGGCTTGTGGATAAGTATAATTAATTAGCAACATCAGCTTAGGGGCTAAGAGATAATTAGTGTTACTTCGTCAAAGATTATAGTCACCGACCTGATTGTTATATTTTATATAAATACTCCAAATTGAAGGTATTGGTGAAATAAGGGCCGGGATTATATATTACATGTAATGTGAAGATACATTACTCATTAGACTCATAATTAATGACATAAAAAGATATTGATCAACAAATCGATCAACAATGTTACAATGGTGATAAATGTCATACAAATAGAAACAAGTTGAGAGGACTAAATATAAACGTACTCTCATCCATCGCTCCTTTTCATCTTTCATCATGTATTTTCAAACCCTAGACTTTTTCACGTACACCCAAAGTCTCGCAAATTATTATTTTAGTTGCAAAGATCAAGTCAGAAAATTAAAGCCCTTCACAACTCAAAGTCATCTCTTTAATTATTTCAATTTATAATCTCTTTAATTAAATTCAATTTATAATGCTTCTAGTACAATATAGTAACACAAATGTCCAATCGATCAAGATCAACACATGGTTTATGTTAAGCTCCTTAATTTCGATCTCCATCTTCAACCTATATGACACAATAAAGTGTTAAGTTTTCAACTTTAATCAAAAAATATTTTTTGTATTTAATCTTGACTACTTAACCATATTACACACAATTAATTCAAATTTTGACCATAATGGCTTCATATTATTACAGTAAATTATACGTATAAATGGGTTTTTTTACTATCCCAATCCATAAGAATCAGACTCTAATTTCTACTCACCAATCACGATACATGAGTGTTGGTGGTCCAATAAAAAATTTATAGGACACGACTTTTTCGCTAAATAAATCGTTATCTCATGTGAATATATGTGTGCATACGCATTAATTAAATTTACGTTTTTTTAGTGTGTGTCTATAAATACATATTAAAAAATTAAGTTTGATTTTTTTTTTAAATTATTCCATAAAGTAAAAATGCAAAACTTTTTTAAAAAACAGTTAAATTAGTGGCTAAGAAAATTACGGAGATTTCACGAGATAACCCTGAGATTTTGCAAAATCCGCGAGGCGTCCACATGTTTCAACTATTCTGCGTGGTGATCCTCAACTCTTTAAATATTCTGCCAAATAACCCTCAGTTACTTGAACCGTTAAAAGAGATGTTAAATTATTATTTTTTAAGGTAAAAAAGTTGTTATTTGATTTTTTGTAAAAAGGAAAAATGTTAATAATTAATATCAAACATAAAAAAGGAAAAACAAAAAAACAAAGGTTATGAAACGAGTATAAGCTTTATGAGATAAGAGAATATGCACGACCCAAGTCCCAAATTAACATTTATTTTCTTTTGTTTTCCATTTTTTTATGTGTGATATTAATTATTAATATTTGATTATTCTTTTTCCTTTTCTGCTAAAATCAAATAACAATTTTTTTATCTTAAAAAATAATAATTTAACAGCTCTTTTAACGATTTAAGTAACAAAGGGTTATTTGGCGGAGTTTTTAAAGAGTTGAGGGTTACCACGCAAAATAGTTGAAACTTGTGGTCGCCTCGTGAAATTTGCAAAATCTCAGGATTACCTCGCGGAATTCTTGAAAAAAAAATTATTGAACATGAAAAAGTTATTACAACTGTGTATTCATAGACACATTAGAAAAATGGGTAAATGCATAAAACCACCATTATTTGCACTTGTTTGCAACAAACCACCCTTTATAAGAAAGTTTGCACTAAACCACCCCTTATTCATAATTTGTTGCAAACAACCACCCCAACCCTTATTTTATAAAATAATTCAATTTAGCTATAATTTCAGTTCATAGTTTATGCACTTAAAAAATTATGCAAATACAGTGTAAAATATATACACATTTCGCCAAAAAAAATTATACACACATATAAACTTACATAAATGTGCATAAATTCCTATAGTTTATAAATTTAATCCTAAATTCGCATATATTTTACGCTGTACGTGAATCATTCGCACGAGAGTGACCGTTATCACATGATCCATTCTACAATTTTATTATATTAATATTTTCTACTAAAAAGGTAAATATGACTTAATTAGAATTTAATAATATTATTATTTTTACATCATCAAAATCATTAAGAGAACGAATTAAAAAAAAATCACACAGACCATAAGCGAGACAAAGTGGTTTGGACCAAATTGGAACTCGAACGAAGTGGATTATTTTGGTCTGATCTTCGATCTAGGTATTGGAAGAATTTTGGATCCATTACGGTTTGCACCAATGACGTCCTTAATTTGGGATGTATGTTTATCTTGTTTGGATGAATGTACACAAAACATAATAAAAAACAAATAAAAATGATAAGTTTATTTTGATCTTTTAATATATGTAATATGATTAAAAAGATTTATGATATGGATGGTTATTTACAACAAAAAATAAATAATAAATGATTTTATGTAATTTTTTTTATAAAGGTTGGTTTATTGCAAACAAGTGCATATAAAAAATAGTTTAATGCATTTACCCCTTAAAAAAAACCTTAAATTTATTCGCACTAGTTATTACTTATTAGTGTAGTTCTAACTCCGGTTGGATACGCAATAACACCTAGAATATATAGTTCATACTTCATTTAAAAAGGAAAAAAAGAAAGTTGAGTATCAATATATATTAGGGAAATTCCTGTTGGTACCCCTGAGTTTAGGGTTATTCCTGTTGGTGTTCCACGATTAAGTTTTTTCCTGTTGGTGGTCCTAAGGTTTGGGTTTGTTTGCTTCGTAACCAAACATTTTCATGTTTGTACCATTCTAGTTCAAATTGATTAAATCCAAGTCTACCATTGTGTTCCTCGCCCTAAAATTAGTAAGATTTGACTCCTAAAATACCCAAATCCATGTCCGAACCATGTCGATTTGAATTTCGAAGCAACAACCCGTTTTGACCTTAAGAATTCAAATCGGAATGGTTTGGGTATGGATTTGATTGTTTTAGAAGTCGAATCCTACTAAGTTGATGTCAATAAACATAATGATGAGCTTCGATTTGATCAATTTGAACCGAAATGATACGGATATGAAAAATTTTGGTTACAAAGCGAACAAACCAAAACCTTAGGGGTACCAACAGGAAAAAACTTAATCATGGGACATCAACAGAAATAACCCTAAACTCAGGGACACCAACAGGAATTTCCCTATATATTATATGATCTCAATCAACGTAATACATGATAATTATAAGAACCATGTGACATGCACCTTTCCAGGTCTGAAACAATATATTCAAGCCAATTTACAAGTAACTAACTAAACAAAACGTACATTACAAAAGAACAAAATTCTATCTGCAGCTTTTAAAATTCAACTATTGGTTGCTGCTCCTCTAGCTCGTCTACCAGTCAAAACAGATTGATCGAGCGTCCACAAAAAAAACCCACTCTCGAAATTCAATAAAATAAAATTAAAATTCATATACATTGAATTAATTTCCAGATTCAATCTTCATGATTATGATCCCTCTTTCTCAAAATCTTCCCCAGAGCCTCCTTGATCGGCAACCAAACGACGCCGTCAAGTAAACCTAAACACCCGACCTCCACGTCATCATCTTCCCGGTCGCCGGTGAAACAACACCGGCTCAGACTCTCCTTCGTCCTCTCAATCCAACTCCGATCGTCAATCTCCGGCGGCGTCGACATCGGTTGCAAGTAGGCCAGAGCCGCGTGCTTCACCAGCGGGTTCTTGATCGGAATGTAGTCCCAGCTGTTTTTCCTGCTGGAAGGTGACTCCGGCATCGGCGGCGTAGATACTCCCGCCGCCGATGAGGTAGTGGTGATTATGTCGCGGAGGCTGGTGTAGCAGGTGGGGTGGACGGAGATCATCTCGATATCCTCCGTCGAGGTTTGATTTTTGGTGCAAGTGCCATTGGAGGTGAATTTTTTGTTGATTTGAGGCTCCATATAATTTTTGGGGGAAATTTTAGGGTTTAAAATGAAATTAAATCACAAGGAAATTATTAGGAAGGAGAAAGAGGTTAGGGAAGGAAGAACGGTGGATATTGGTTATTGAAGCTAAGAGACTGGAAATAGTGTTTTTTTATTTTTATTTTTGTGAGAAGAAACGACACGTGTGAGTGGACCGGGGCTGGACAAAACTAACATTTTATTAGAAAATAAATGAATAAATTGGTTTAGTAAAATATTTATCAAAAAATGGAGGAAGCAACTTCGGAGCACGTAATGCGATAAGATCATAAATAAGAATTGGGGTGAATGTGGTAATCTTGTTTGGCTTGATGCGACTGAAAATGGGAAAGTTGCTGCAACAAGGAAAGCAATTTAATACAAACATAGTGATGAATCATTGCCCAGAAGTTATAGTTAATTGAAATGATTCTACTAATGCATAAGTTCAAATGAGATTTAAATGAATAAGATTCATAAACTTGAATCCAACCACCCCAAGTGTAAGTTAACATAATAGAATTCGTTAGGCCACGAGGATGAGAGTTTGATTCCTGTCCAGCATGATATCCAACTGCAACAAGTGTAATTTAATGTTATAAAATTTATTTTCTTGTGTTTACGGTATTAGGTTCGGGTGAAACCATAAATTACAATAAAATAGAGGTATTAATCGTATCTCTCAGATGAGATATAATCAATGGATTAGATTGCACTAATTTGGGTGCATATTGATGCTCTACACGATTATATTAGATTCTAATTTTAGTGGGATTTCATTCAATTTTTTATATTTTTTTATATGGACTCTAATTCTCTCTTAAATTAGTTTCTAATCCCCAATTTGCTCTCTATAACAAAAGAACGAACATATCTCTTTGTCTCCTCTTAGATTAATCAATTATTCATCACCATTGAAAAAAATCCATTGAAGCTTTTATAGCAGATGAACGTTTTTCCGACGTCTTCCCTAAAAGAGGTATGTAAATTCCATTTTTTTCATTCGTGAGTTTCCTCTTCACTCTTCAACCTTATCTTTTCAAGAATTTTCGATTTTGATTGAAACTTCGAATGCATAGTCATGGTTTTTTATTCGTTTTTGGTTGTTGAATCTACAATTTCAACCATTGTTACTCACTTTAGATATTTAGGGCTATTGTCTTCAAATTTCTTAAATTCACAAAGACTTACATTTTGATGTTAGGGTTTGTCTCATTGAAATTTACGTTTTGTAGTCACAAAAGCTTGTGTTTTTTATTTTGTTCGATTTCATTGATTAATGTTGATCTTGTTTTGATTTTAACGTTAATGTTGTTTTGATTTTAGGGTTCGTGGATGGTTCGAGGGTCGTTGAATAGGGATAAGATAAACAAAAAGTAACCCCCATGAATCGAAGATTCAACCGGGGGTGATATTCACGGGTTGTAATATTCGTGTAATATGTGTTGATATTCATGTAATTGAATGGTAATATTAATGTAATTGAGTGGTAATATTAATATAATTGAGTTGTGATCGATATTCATAAATTGAGTGGTGATATTCATGTAATATTCACGATATCGGGGGTGATTTTCCTGTACTATGTATTGATATTCATGTAATTGAGTGGTAATATTAATAATTGGGTAGTAATCGATATTCATGAATTGAATGGTGATATTCATGTAATATTTACGATATCGGGGGTTATATTTGTGTAATATGTGTTGATATTCATGGAATTGGGTGATAATATTAATGTAATTGATAGTGATCGATATTCATGAATTGAGTGGTGATATTCATGTAATTGATTATGTTATTCATATTATCAAGTGGTGATATTCATATTTTAAGTTGTGATATTCATGTCTTTTAGAAATTAAATATTCACATATCAAACAGAGATATTCATATAAATATGAACGATATTCATAAACGCATGATCAGAAAAGGGTAATAGAAGAACGAAATCTAAGATAATGACAATCTAAGAAAATATTATGGACTGTTAGGGTTTCTCTCTCATAAAGATTCTATTCTTTATAAAATTTAAAAACTCAACCCTATTGTTATAAGTTGTTATGAATTTTCTCTCTACAATCTCCTCCTAACTACCTATTTTAGAGGTTTGTATTTTTGAAAATTCAAAAAATCAATTAGGATATTCAATCCCATGAGAACCGGCCCCATACACCCTCATTATCTTCTCCAAATCCAGCCATCCAATAATCACAATCCGATACTTTATGATTGTCCACTCGTTTTACTATAATATCCGTTTTACCAAAACCCTTTGTGTTTACAAGTGGTTTTAACACCGTATTTCTTCATTGGAATGAGACAAATATCCAGATATACCATTTACCTTATGTTTCAATTGAATTTAGATGCTTCTCTCCTATACAAACATATGGTAGTGAATGGGCCCAAATAACACATACAACCTATGAAAAGGCGCACCTTATGTAAGGCGCCTGACCACGACCATCATCTGTTGGAATGGGTGGCTAGGCGGTGATCAAGAGTCCTAGGCGGTCAGGTGAGCGCCTATATGTTTTAATGTGATTTGTGGATACTTTTTGTTATCTTGTGTTATTGACTTATTGATCATGATCTTCAAAATGTATAGATTCTTCACCCTTCCTCAAAGATTCTCCTTCTCCCTTCTCACTTTTTGATGTTATAGACTTCGATTTTTTTTACTTGCACACTATTTTGTTTTAGATTTTATGACATTATAATGTTTTAAACTTAGTTTTATTTTATCATAAACATATTGTATATTCTCAAACCATATTCTACTACTAGTTATATTCTCAAACTATATTAGTACTATTTATCATTAACTTTTATTGACCAAGGGTGATGAGGGGCCTCGCGCCCCTTGGGCCTAGGTGGTCGGGATGCATCGCATAGAGTAGCTTAGCGTGTTTCTAATCACTGCACATACCTATATGTTGGTGATTTTAGTGTCATCGGCCATTTCGTGTAGTCGGGATTCGCTCAAGACTTAAGGAGTTCGTTCGGCGCATAACGAGTTTCGGGGGTGCGGAGTGTACACTCGTGTGCGTGGTTTCAGACTCGGAGTTACGAAACGTGTCGGAATATGAGAAGCGGACACCGAGAAGGTGATTTCCGGGGGGTCCAGAGGTCGTGCACGGTTTGTGACAAACCGTGCACTATGGGCCACAGACCGT
The DNA here is from genome assembly GCA_027886185.1 of Rheum nobile. NCBI lineage: Eukaryota > Viridiplantae > Streptophyta > Magnoliopsida > Caryophyllales > Polygonaceae > Rheum > Rheum nobile. The sequence goes on along the minus strand of WOAB01000657.1, from coordinate 2,184,964 downwards.
GCACTATGGGCCAGAGGCCAGATTGTGCTTTCTGTAAAGACGCATGGTTTGTGACATGCCTGGCCGGTTTGTCACAAACCGTGCGCCTTGTCAGAGTGTGGTTTCTGGCGGTTTTTGTGCCTTATGTAAAGGTGCACGGTTTGTGACATGTCTGGCACGGTTTATCACAAATCGTGCGCCTTGCCAGGGAACGGGTTTTGGCAATTTTTGGCGGGTTTTTACCTAACTTAACCACCAGATCTGTTTTTCAACCAACCCAACCGACATATAACTGCCAAAATTCTGATGCTCTATTAAAGGGCGGGTTTGGGGCGAGTCTTGCGGAGACGAGAACTTACGATATCTCAAATCGAACAAAACCGAAAACTTCAAGTGTTCTCTTTTGACCTTGCCTGAATCATTAGAGGTGTGATTGTCTTATCCCGAATCAGATTTCGTGTAACCCGATGCAACAAGTAAAGGGTCAAAATATTGGTTTTGGAAAGTGTTCAAAACATGATTCAATCAATATCCGAGACAACCGAAGATTGATCAACGTGACACCCTTCTACAACATTCAAAACCAATATTTTTCATAGTTGATCAATGGTGGTTACGTCGGTGCGTGGGATTACTTTCAAGTTTGGCAAGTTGGAGAAGTTCAAGGGCGTGGACTTCCGGAGTTGGCAAAAGATGATGAGTTTACCACCATGTCGCTCAAGGAAGATGCGGAGAACAAACCCTTGGAGAAGACGAGGATGCGTAACAAGTGGAAAATGACAAGATCAGACAATTGGTTGTCATGTGCGGTAGTGGTTGGCTATCAAGTTTAATTTGAGAGGCCACACATCCTAATCACGATAAAGGCTAATACTAATAAAGCATGAATGGTGGTGATATGGCGCCGCGGAAATGGAGGTTTCATACCTCTATGTTATTTATGTATTGGGTATATACATATATATGTAAGACCGGTTTCTATATGGTCTTGGATGTGGCATTAAATGTATAAAGTGGATTTAAATTTTATTCATGTGCGGTTATGCGAAGACCGTGATATTTAAGCCATGTTGATGATCTTGAGATATATGCAAAAGATTGGGTAATCTATGGACATGTATACATATAACATATATTTATATGTATAGGTATGAATTCAATTCTTGTTGGTGTCATGTATTGTATGCTAACCGCATATAGTGGCAGTTGAAATTTCGTACGAGGATGTTTATTTTATACATGAAACCTCGTACGTGCTTAAGCCTCTGTATGAGTGAAATATGTGCGTTTGCGTACCATTAAATTGGTGGAAGCACATGTGTATGACTATGGAAAACTTTTGGTCATGGTATGACCATGATATAAGTCATATTAGTTCAAATTCTCATTTTATATGACCAGATGATCAAAATAATGATCATGATATTTTAACTTAAATAGTTAAATGGGTGAATGAGGAATGTATATAATTTTGTTTCCTCGTGTGGATATATGTGTATGTATATATGTATATTAGACCTGATCAAACACGGTTCCGGGCCGGACCCATTTTTGCGGCCCGTTTATATCGGCCAGGCTCGGGCCCGGCCCGTTATTCGGGCCATAATCCTTAACTGGACCCGCCCGTAATTCCAGGCCGGGCCGGCCCGCGGGCGGCCCGGTTGGTCATTCTCAAGTATATTTTTGATTTTTTTATATTTTTTATTCTCCAAACTAATTATTTAATACTATTTATAAGAAAATGGTAAGTAATTTTAGGTTATGATTTTTTATTATATATATTTGTTATATATTTTTATATTAATTAAAAATAATATGCGGGCCGAGCGGCTCGTACGGGCCTGAACCTATAACCGGCCCCGTCCCACTTACCCGTTCGGGCCGGGCCAAACGACCCATTCGGGCTAGAATCCTTGTCCAGGCCCGTATTATTTTCCGGGCGGGCCAACCCGCGTTTGCTCAGGTTTAATGTATATATAGCATTATCATAACTTAAGTCTGAAGAGACTAAGGACAAGAATCTCATGAATTAGATGAGGTCTTGTGTGTTTTTATGAGTCTACTATGCTTTGCATAGACTACTCGTATTTCTAGATTACTTGATTCAGGTCTACTGTATTTAATACAGATTACTTGATGATAAGTCTACTAGGTTGACCAGATTACTTTTTAGTCTACTGGTCATGTTATGCCCTACAGTATAGTTATACTGATTGGCTAAAAGTTGACTCTAATGTTTCCAAACAGATTAGTCATTAGACCCTACTGTAGTTTGTATAGATTGGTCGGTTATTTATATTTTGTAAATATGTTTTGCTATTTTATGGTGTGCATTTTATTATCCAGATTATTCTCGTTATTGTTATGTGTATTTATTACATGGTAAAGACGGGGCCCGTGAAAAGTTTAAGGTTTGTAAAACCGAGGTTGAATTGCAACAAAATGACTTGATTAAGAAACTACGCACCGATAGAGGTGGAGAATTTTATGATCCTGTATATTTCCAATCCGTAGGCATTATACATGAGACTACGGCTCCCTATACGCCACAACAAAATGGTGTGTCGGAGAGGAAGAATCGAGTCCTAAAAGAGATGGTTAATCCATGTTATCCTACTCGGGATTGAGTGACAAATTCTGGGGTGAAGCCATGTTAACGGCTTGCTATTTATTAAATAGGGTTTCTAACAAAAGGAACAAGGTCACCCCTTATGAACTTTGGTACAAAAAGAAACCAAGCTTGAATTATCTTCGAGTTTGGGGATGTAGGGCGGTCGTTAGACTACCCCAGTCCAAGATTAAAACCTTGGGGAAAGAGGTATTGATTGCATCTTTATTGGATATGCTGAGCATTCCAAGACTTATAGGTTCTATGTGATAGAGCCTAATGATTCTATTTCGGTTAACACCGTGATTGAGTCAAGAGATGCGATATTTGATGAGAATCGATTCTCGTCCATACCTAGACCAAAGAATTTGGTTCCAAGTACTAGTGGAACTAAAGAAGGAGACGGTTCTGTCGTACCTTCTAATGAGTCACCTGTGCTCCGTAGGAGCAAGTGATGGAGGATTGAAAAGTCTTTCGGTCCAGATTTCCAAGTTTATTTGGTTGAAGGATCTAGAGATGAAGTTGGGTTCCAATATTCATATTGTTATCATATTGATGAGGATCCTAGGACTTTTAGCGAGACAATGAGGTCTCAAGATGTTGCTTTTTGGAAAGAAGCAATAAATGATGAGATGGATTCCATCATGGGAAATAACACGTGGGTCTTATCGGATCTCCCACTGGGTTGCAAGCCTTTGGGCTGCAAGTGGATCTTCAAGAAGAAGATGAAAGTCGATGGTACTATCGATAAGTTTAAGGCCTGATTGGTTATCCAAGGCTTTAGACAAAGGGAAGGTATTGATTATTTTGATACCTATGCTCCGGTTGCTCGGATCTCCACCATTAGGTTGTTGATTGCCTTGGTGGCTATTAACAATCTTGTGATTCACCAAATGGATGTCAAAACGGCATTTTTGAATGGTGATTTGGAGGAGAAGGTATACATGAAGCAACCTAAAGGGTTCATTATGCCCGGTAATAAGCATAAGGTGTGTAAGTTAGTGAAGTCATTGTATGGGCTAAAGAAAGCACCTAAGCAGTGGCATCAAAAGTTTGATGAGGTTGTCTTGTCGAGCGGATTCGAGTTAAATCAGTCGGACAAGTGTGTATACAACAAGTTTGATAAATCTGATAATGGAGTAATTGATAGGCGTTGTCGAGCCGCCTAAACAAAATAATCCTAAACAAACCTAAATAAGTAGCAAAGGCAAGCAAGGGTCGAATCCCACATGGAGGAAGTAATCTTTCTAAGTGCACAATTGTATGTCAAAAGTAACAAGGGGGGTTTTGGTTGATTTGTTTGCAAAGTAAATAACAAAGTAAAGTAAAACAAAGCAAAGATGTAATCAATTTGGGAAAAGTACTTAGCCAGACAAATATCCACCATTCATGAGATTGGTTGATCCTAGATTCTCTCTAATTCCTTCCTATGAATGTTCCTATTCCTTTTCTTAAGTTATAAACAGGACAAATAGACCCTGAGAATACTAACTATTAAACAACTATGCAAACCTCACGCGTCAATTCAATAGCAGCAATGAGCACAGGAATTTCGATAGATACATGCAAGAGTAGCAAACATTCATACTATTGCATGCAATTAATTCTCCCTACAATAAACTAGTCCCAAACAGTTCTTAGAATATTGCAGTTGCTACACATGAATTAGGTAACTCAAACAGTAATTACCAAACCCTAGCAATAGACAATTACCAATAACAACTAGTTGCGTCCAACAAGCGAAATCAGTAAGAATCAATGGGATGAAGCACAAGAGAATTAATACATTCATAGGAAAAGAAATAGAATTATAATCTCACAACCATTATTCAAACGAAGGCTTCAATTGTCGGACTAAGAAAAAGTGCTTAGTTCTTCATAGTTCAAAGGAAAAACAATACTCAATGGAAACAACGATAATGATAAAACGTGATTGCGAATGTCGATGATATCCAGATGAATGAATGGAGGCTATGGAATTTAGGTTAAATAGACTTAACCTAAAGCCCAAGATCAGAAACCTCATCTAAAAGGAAATAATAGTATAAAGTTCGAAATAAAATAAACGAAAATAATCGAAAAAGGAAAAATAACAAAAACTTCGGAAATCTCAGCGGGCTCGCTCCCGTGTCATTCCGCGGTCGCGGAAAATAGAGGTTTGCTCTCGACTTTGCACAGCTCCGAATATTCCGCGGGCGCGGTGGAAATTCCGCGGTCGCGGCCGTGACCTTCGCTGCTCCGCGCTTCGCCTCTCGTCGCGGCTGCTTCGTGACATTGCCCTTGGTCACGGTGGCCCGCGGTGGCCTCTTCTTGGCTCATTTGTGTGGATCTTCTTCTGTTCTTCTGGATGTCTTCAATTAGCTTCTCCAAACCACCATATCCACACTTCTTCTCTCCAACTCCATACTCCACAGTTGTGCTCTAAATCCCTACGAATGGCACCCTAAACACCGGTAATAACTCCTAGATAAGCACTACAAAGTAGATCTGATCAAACTCCCCCATGCTTAAACCTTGCTCGTCCTCGAGTAAGCTAAAAGAAACCTACTCCTCCAATCAATCCCCAAGGTCTCAGGAAGCATAGAAAAATCATCTCCTCTAAGAACTGCACCTAACAATGAACTCCAAGGCACCAATACAATATGCACAACACAACACAACATACAACACAACACCAATCAACACCACACACAACTAAGCTAAAAGGGAAGAAGAGTACTTCCCCCAAGCTTATCCCGAACACCATAGAGTGAATAAAATCTAATCCTAGTCTGCCATCTATCTTCTTATGCCTCCCAGAGTGACCTACCCGAATCCTTCTTATATCACCTCTTCTTATGTCACCATGCCAGGAAAAAAATGAGAAATCCTAAAATCACTCTTCTTCTTTTCACTCATTTTGCCAAGGCGTCCTTTCGGGTTTTTACCAAGCCACTCATTTTATTTTTCAATAGATGGGCTCACAATATATCTCACATCACTCTTGACCAATTATTACCCCATCCTAATGCTGGTCCAAGCCACCTGCTTATTACCTAAGCCGCCCTTTCAGGTTTTCGACTTATCCCAGGATTTTTCTTTTGGCTTTTATTAATTTTTTTGGCTTTTTTCATTTTCTTTATTTTTTCTCCTCAACGACATAGCAAGTATAGAATCCTCCCCCATGCTTAAACATTGCATTGTCCTCAATGTAATGAAAGACAAAAAAATGAAGCGCAGGGAAAAGCGGAAAGGTTACTCACAACCGTCGCTGATTTGGCTTGGAACTGGAAATTTTCGCTGGCGGTATATCAATAAAGCACATGTCTCTGGTGTTGTGCGGGCGTCTTCCAAATCAACTCCTACCGTGCAACCAAAGAGAACCATTGTGGTGAGAAGTGGTATAGCAAAGTAGTCGGGGCTGCACGGCCTTCAATGAACACATGGTGGAGCCCAGATGTAATCGTGGTGGGGGCTCTAGTGTTCCTCCTCCTCAGTTGTCAAATGTAGGGCCATCATCGTTGCCAAATAAAAATGTGGGATAATGTCTCCTCCTTGGCAACATGATGCGCACTTTCTCTCCATGGGAACTCGGACAGCTGGCCTTGATAGAACTTTTTTTTTATTACGAGCAGGGTATAGGGAGACTTACATTGGTGGTTAACACCGTCTTCAATATGGTTCGGGCCTCCTTCCTGCAGGTTAGTGTAAATGCACAAGAACAAAAGCAAAAACAAAAAGAACACACAAATAACTAAAGACATGGAAAGAAAAAACATGGGAAAGACATACCTCGGGTTGACTCCCGAGTAGCGCCTTATTTAACATTGTGACTCGACATACTGCTACCCACATCAACTCGGGTTGCTCACATCAACTGAACTCCTGGGGTCTAGATCAAGGGGTGCCTCTTTGTATGCTCTATGTTGAGCTTTACCCCCAGTCCCCTGCACTTCATGGTGGATGGACCGATGTTTTCACCCATGATTGCACTGGCCATCTTTAGAAAGGGCCTACCCAACATCTCAGGGGTTGCATGCTTATCCTGCCCCGTATCCAGCGTAGGGAAATTTGCGTGTTGAATCCCATCTTCCTTCTTGTGACTCCCCTTATGTTTCTTCTTGATCTTGCGCAGCGCCTTTAAAAATTCCTTGCAGCGAGGGATGTTGTTTGCCAGTTTGAATAAAGGAATGTTTGCCTCGCAGTTACTGAAGGTGTCAAATAGATCCTTGTCGTTCTCCACCTTTCTGGTGTCCTTCAGAGCCTCGGGAAATGGTGCGGGAGGCTTCAATGTGTTGAGCGGAGGGAAATTGGGGCGAACGTAGTCCTCATAGGTGTCGTCGAGACGAAAAGGCGCCACTGGAGCAATTCCACGGTCGCGGAATATCATCGACTTGGTCGCTGTCTTCGACTCTTTTTCCGCGGTCACGGATTTCAGGCCGCGGTCGCGGATTGTTCTCGACCTAGTGCTCTTGTTCCTCCGTGATTTTTCCGCGGTCACAGATGTCCTGCCGCGGTCGTGGATTTTCGCCGATTTTGTCCTTCTCCTCAGTAGTCACGCCGCGGTCGCGTCTCTCCTCCTCGTGGTCGCTGAATTCCTCCAATCCCAAAAAATACTCTTCTTCAAACAGCACCTCGCGGTCCAAAATATCGTCTGGAAGGCCCAACTCCTTGAGTGAACCGCGGTCGAGGTACACCTCCCATGGTCTCGGGTTCTTTTCTGCAGACATCTCACTGTATTCTGCTCCTGTCTCACAAATTTGTTGTTCCCCTTCAGCTAAGGGGGCGACAAGCTACTGCTCCGTACTTCGCAGGGTCATTGAAAATACATTCTCCTCCTGGTGCACTACTGGGTGAGAGAGTAGTTTCGCTGACTTCTCGGTCTCTATTTTGCTCGTTTGCTCCCTCAGATTCCTCAGGTTCTGGATGAGAAAATTCGTGTCTTGAGATTGTTGGACTATCTTTGTAACGCTCTGAGTGAGAGATCGTAACCAATCCTCATAACTTGGATTGGACACCGGCGGGCTATGCTCATAGGTTGGATAGCACTGTTGTGGGGTGCCCTGCTGATAGAAATCTTGTGGCCCCGGATAAGACTCCTGGTAGTCATGGCCATATGGAGGGTATTGATAGTCCCCATAACTCAAATCGGGGTGATCCCTCCACCCTGGGTTGTAGGTCTTTGAGTGTGGGGCATATCTCGGCCTTAGCGGATCAAAATCTCTTGCAACGTTTACTGTAGCTGCATATTCAGGGAGTCTTGGGCACTCGTCAGTGGGGTGTAACAGATCATGACATATTCTGCAGGGCTTAACTGGCCTTGCTGCACTTGAAGTTGGGTAATACCCCCTCTCTGGAGTAAATGCGTAGGGGTATGGGTCGTATCGCGGCTCCTGCAGGACTTGGGGAAATCTCTCCATCTCTGAATCAAAAATCAAAAAGGGAAGAAAATCAGTAGCACGGGTGTGGACCGTAAGATAGGTCCACACAATAGTAACAAGCACACAAATACACACAAAGAAAAATCAAAACTTGCCTCCCCGGCAACGGCGCCAATTTGATAGGCGTTGTCGAGGCGCCTAAACAAAATAATCCTAAACAAACCTAAACAAGTAGCAAAGGCAAGCAAGGGTCGAATCCCACAGGGAGGAAGTAATCTTTCTAAGTGCACAATTGTATGTCAAAGGTAACAAGGGGGGTTTTGGTTGATTTGTTTGCAAAGTAAATAACAAAGTAAAGTAAAACAAAGCAAAGATGTAATCAATTTGGGAAAAGTACTTAGCCAGACAAATATCCACCATTCATGAGATTGGTTGATCCTAGATTCTCTCTAATTCCTTCCTATGAATGTTCCTATTCCTTTTCATAAGTTATAAACAGGACAAACAGACCCTGAGAATACTAACTATTAAACAACTATGAAAACCTCACGCGTCAATTCAATAGCAGCAATGAGCACAAGAATTTCGATAGATACATGCAAGAGTAGCAAACATTCATACTATTGCATGCAATTAATTCTCCCTACAATAAACTAGTCCCAAATAGTTCTTAGAATATTGCAGTTGCTATACATGAATTAGGTAACTCAAACAGTAATTACCAAACCCTAGCAATAGACAATTACCAATAACAACTAGTTGCGTCCAACAAGCGAAATCAGTAGGAATCAATGGGATGAAGCACAAGAGAATTAATACATTCAAAGGAAAAGAAATAGAATTAGAATCTCACAACCATTATTCAAACGAAGGCTTCAATTGTCGGACTAAGCAAAAGTGCTTAGTTCTTCATAGTTCAAAGGAAAAACAATACTCAATGGAAACAACGATAATGATAAAACGTGATTGCGAATGTCGATGATATCCAGATGAATGAATGGAGGCTATGGAATTTCGGTTAAATAGACTTAACCTAAAGCCCAAGATCAGAAACCTCATCTAAAAGGAAATAATAGTATAAAGTTCGAAATAAAATAAACGAAAATAATCGAAAAAGGAAAAATAACAAAAACTTCGGAAATCTCAGCAGGCTTGCTCCCGTGTCATTCCGCGGTCGTGACACCAATTTCGCGGTTGCGGAAAATAGAGGTTTACTCCGCGGTCGCGATGGAAATTCCGCGGTCGCGGCCATGACCTTCGCTGCTCCGCGCTTCTGTGATACCCCGTATTTTTGTAAGGTTATTTTGGGAATTTTCCCGAGTACCCGTTTAGTACGTCGGATTTAATTCAGGTAGCTTGAGACATTCTGTAATGTGCTCTGTATCTGTAATATTTTTCTCGGTGAAATAAAATACAGACGATGTGCTTCAGATGTTTATACGCGTTCGCGTACGATAATTTTTATCCCGGGTTAATGTCTTGCTCGTTCAAAAGCTGAATGGGCGGGAAAAGGCAAAAACGGCGATCGCCGTACAGTAACGGCGCCCACCGTCATTGGGCCCGAGGTGTCAGGCCGTCGTCTCCTACTCTGGGCTCGCCAGGGCTAGGAACGGTGACCGCCGTAATTACGGCGTCCGCCGCGGCCCGCCGTAGGCAAAGTTGCGGCGCCCGCCGTGATTACCCAGCAGTCATTACCCGTTGGTCGCCGGCGAGCTCTGGCCGCGCCGATCTAGCCCTGCTCGGCCTCGTCTAGGGTGATGATGATGTTCCCATTGCTTTGGCTATAAAAGGAGGTGTTGGGGGAAGGATTTTGAGCCATCCCAGCACCGAATCTCTGCCAAAATTTCGCCTCATCGGAGTGTTAGTTTCGCCGGATTTCGGAAGCTTCGTTGGTGTCGGTTGGTGGTGTTTCCAGAAGCCCTTGTGAAGCCTTTTGGTTGCCTTTGGAGGTTGGAACCCATGCAAGGCAAAAAGGGGTCGAAACGCACATCATTTGGGTGAGTTTTTCTCTCATTCTGTCGTCGGAGTTCTTCACGGCGACCGCCGTATTCTTTACGGCGCCCGCCGTGATGAATGCGGCGACCGCCGCCAAGAACGGCGACCGCCGCCAGTGCCCAGAATGCCTTCGTGGTTTTGTCTTGGTTGGTTGTCGTCATGGCGTCTTTCCTTTCGATTTCTTTCGCCGTTTTTAGATTCGTACTGTTGTTATGTCGGATCTAACTTAGGGTTCCTTTTATGGGTCGACTCGAAGGTGTTTGTGCTAGCGGAGCTATACCCGTGTCGAGCCCGGAATCTCGTCGTTGTCGTTAGGCTTGTTGCTATTCTGCGGATTAAGGCAAGTGGCGGTTCGCTCTTGCTCATCGTTTCCATATTTACATTGATTATCAGTTATTGCAATTGATTAATTAATTTGGAACGATTATTACTGTGTTTATATGGAAGTGATTTATAAACTGTTTTGAAAATCATATAATAGGTTGTATATCTGTTAGAACAACGCTATTATCTGTGATCGCCTTTCGGGCCTTTATGTGGATTTATCCTATAACTGTTATTGTGTTGTATCTGTGTGGTTAGCACTGTTAGTTAGGAATGTACTCGGACTTCGTCCGGTCGTTTCTTTATAATCTGATATCGGGGTGGCTCGTCTCCATCTGGTACTATTCTAAGATCATGATCGGTCTCTTTCACAAGTGTGTAGAGACATAACACTTAGCTGGTGTCACAAACCTTCCAGTGTACGTCACTCTCGACGAAACGTATACTAAGATGTGTCGTCCCAATGGTGGGGTACACATGTAAAAGTCTAATAATGTGATGTGTGGTTTGTAATATAAATCAGATAAGTGCTACTCGATGCACATAATTAATAAACCTTCGGCGAGTAGTGCAGCTAAGTTATAGTGCATCTAGGAAAACTCGTCTCGACTTTGATCATAGTACATTCTCTTTCCAATCTGGATTCATTGTATGCGATGAGGTTGGTCGTGAACCGAAGCATCTCAGTCAACTTTTAAATCATTGTTGTATGACTCTGTAAACATTCCAGATTTGTCATAATTCCTTAAAGACTCATTTCCGTTGGAGTCTTCTTTCGAGTCGATTTCTGTGAAGATTCAGTCTTCCAGAATCTTCTCTTGTGCATACCTCTTGTTTATTCCAGTAGGAGTATGATGGTTGACTATCGTCATCGGTTGTTATTCGAGAAGCGATGAGTCTAACCTAATACGACTGCTTCGAACCATTCTGCTTTGTACCCTTGCTAGTCTATTCAAGTAGACTAACCCACTAACTTTGTTCTCTACATGTGGGCTGGTGTCATCCGTTCGATTCGGCACATCAGATAGAAAGTAGCTCAGAAGGATAGAAGGACTATGGAGTCGACGGTGGTTTTCGAACATTTGAGTTATTTCGTTAATCAGGTTGAGATCTTTTGGACAATGACTTTGGTTGTAATGTATTTTATAAGACTTCCGCTGTACCCTACTTTATAAGACTTCCGCTGTATTTGGTTTAAACTCTGTGTTAGCCTATTCGGGATTGGGTTGTAATCCCGTAACTCATGTTTTCTTGACAATGTTATGTTTTGGAATTGAATGCTTTGATCATTATGTATCATTTGTATTTCATAAATTGTATTTAAACGGTAAAGCCTTGGGTGATCTCGATAAGGAACACTGGGGTCACTGGCGGTAATACATTTCCAAAAGGGTTAAGTTTTGGGAGTGTTACAGTTGTGATATCAGAGCGTAAAGTTTTAAAACGGGTTTGGGAATTTTTATAAACCATTTTCCGTTTTTGAAAATGCTTTGAAAAAGCTTATATTTTTTTTTATAAAAAGAAATTAAAAATACCGTTCATAGTCGTGTCTTCTTTATAATCTGATGTAGTAAGCTTGCTTCTATGTCTAGAAAGACTAATTCCTTCCTTATTGTTATGAAGGATGGGTGTCTGCTTTTCTGTTGGTAAGGGGTCGGAAGACGCCAAGACGGACCAGCCGAGGCTAGATTTTCTGGTTCCCAGCGATGTTTCGAGGTGGGAGGCCCGAGTAGCCCGCCCGAAGACGTCAAGCACGTTCTCCCCGAGTCGGTTGTCCTTGTAGCTAGGGATGCTATGGTCCCTGAGCCTGTGCCGCCACCAAGGGTGGAGGAAGTACAAGAAGAGGAGCAAGAAGATGAGTTGTCAAGGTATGAACAAGAGGTTTACCAAGACGACTTTCTACTGGGACCAATTCCAGAGGAGATCGATTACGAGGAGGAGGAAGAGGAGATGCTTGAGATAGATCCTGTCGAGGACGAAGATATGATTGAGGATGACCCCGAGGAGGAGGATCCCATAGAGGATGATCCAGAGGAGGACCCCGAGATGGACTTGGAAGAACAGAGCCAGGAGCCAGACAACTTGAGGCACTTGCTAGTGGACAGTCAGGAGCCGGGGGTGCAGTTTATTCCCCCCAGCCCAGAACTATCACCAGTGTCGGCTTATGCACTCATGACTGATGCTGATTGGGAGGCACTGTACACTGAGCACGGTATTAGGAGGAGATCAGAGGCTGAGTTGAGAGAGATCCTTCGCCAGAGCGAAATGAGCTCTCATATGGAGCAGCAGCAGCAGATGGATCAGGCGATCGCTAGCGCTCAGAGGAGGGCTGGAATAGGAGGACCTCTTATAGACGATCCTTTCTTTTCCGCAGCTGAGATTGGGATTGAGTCACCAGAGCCGTGTGACCCAGGACCAAGCAGGGTGCGAAGCTCATCACCAGAGCAGGATGGTGAGCCAAGCCCGAAGAGACCTTGTATGGATAGCCGATCTTACAGGAGACGTCTTGGAGCGCCTTAGTGTGGTTTGGCGTTGCCTAGTGTCGTAGCTTCTTTTGCTAGTGTTTCAGTTGTGTTTGTGTTTTGTTTCAGTGTTTCGGCTAGTGTCTGTGGATTTTCTAGATTTCCGAGCAAGTTCTGTTTTGATGCTCGAAGATTTGACTCATGTGTTGCTTGTGTAAAAGTTCGAAGGTTCATCTATAAAATGCCAAGTTGATCTATTCTGAGTAATTTATTTGCGTTGGTATATTGCATAAGTATATTGCATAATATTAATATATTGAATGCTTGGAATTGGATCGGTAAACAGATGGTGAACCCAAGAAGCACGAGGAACTCGACTCGAGCCGGTGCTGGGACTAGCCAAGATCCCAGGCCAGCAGGAAGAGGTGTTCAGGATGAGCACGAGTCAGAGTCCCGCGTTCAGCATAGGCGTGAAGGTCAGGATCAGACCCAAGCGCCGACGCTGTTTGATGCCGCAGCTGTTGAGGCGATTCGCGGGATTGTGATGCAAGCAATTGCAGATGTATTGAGACCCAGTGCGCCTCAAGCGCAAGAAGTGCCTACTCACCCAGCGGTTCCTGATGCTGTGGAGTCCGGAAACCCTGTGGTTCAGGAGAATGCCGTCAGGGCTAGAGACAACTATGGTCGCGCTCTTAAGACCATCACTTCCATGAGGCCCGATTGCTATAACGGGAAAGGGGAGCCAGTAGCAGTGACTCATTGGTTCTCCCATATGGAGAGGCTGTTTCAGAACGTGGAGTGTACTGAGGCCGAGAAGGTCCATATCGCTTCTCTTCAGCTGAAGGAGGAGGCTAGCGAGTGGTGGGAGAGCACAGGTTTGACAGAGAGCCCAGTGTTGACTTGGTCGATGTTCAAGACCAAGATGGTTGATCGCTTTTTCTCTCGTGCTATGAGAGAGGAGAAGCATAAAGAGTTCTTGTACCCAAAGACGGATGGCCTGAAAGTGACCGAGTTGGCATCTAAGTTCAATCATCTTTTACAGTACGCCCCTGCCGAGATTACCAGCGAGGCCCAAAAGATCTGGTACTTCCACGAGTGGATGAGCCCGGATATCAAGCCGTTAATGGTGCACCACACATGCTCTACCTTGGAGCAATATGTGGATTGTGCCTATAAGCTGGAGGTAACTCTAGAGGAGTCGACCAAGAGGCGCAACCGACAGAAGTCGATGCAGATTCAGAACCAGAGAGGTGGCTTTAAGCGCCATGCGCCACCGTCTAACTTTGCCAAGTCCGGCCGAGCTAAGACGGAGATGACGCATGGAGGATCGACTCAGCAGTCAGGGCAGACCAGGAGTTCAGTTCAGTGCTATAATTGTGGTGTTGCGGGGCACACGAGCAATGAGTGTCAGAAGGAGAAGAGATCGTGCTTTGGGTGTGGACGTGATGGTCATCTGCAGAAGTTCTATAAGCAGGGGAAGCAGAAGGGAGTAGAGTCACAGCAAGGGTCAGTTCATCAGAGAAACCGACCTAGGTTCAAGCCTGCCGAGACTCCTAGCCCGTCAGTTCAGACGACTGCTCAGAACAGGGGAAATGCCCCAGCTGTTTCTGAAAGTCAAGGCCAACGCTTGTACGAGATGCGTGAAGTAGATGGACCCAATGCTCCAATTGCTCAAGGTACTTTATACCTTCACTCTACTTCAGTGTGCATTCTATTTGATTCTGGTGCTACGTATTCCTTTATTTCGGATAGCTGTGTTAGCAAGTTAGACTTAGTGTGCAACGATTCGTGCGACCCTTTCGTCGTTAGTCTTCCTAATGGAGAACGTTTGGTGGGAACCAAGCATTTGTCCGACTTTCCGATTACCATTCAGGGTAAGGAGTTTGAGGAAGATCTGATCTGTATAGCCATGGCTCCATACGACATCATTCTTGGTATGGATTGGCTGACGCGTCACAAGGCGGTGATCGACTTCAGTTCAAGAACGGTGACGGTGTCATCTGGGGGCCAGTTTGTGTGCAAGTTCAAAGGTCGGAATGACGCTGATAACGGCAAGCTGATCAATGCGATGGCTGCGTTTAAGCTACTACGATAAGGATGTGTCGGGTACCTTTGCTACTTGGATTCGCCCATGAAGGATGGACCTGAGGTTCTTGATATTCCTGTGATTAGGGAGTTTTCAGATGTCTTTCCGGAAGAAATTCCTGGATTACCCCCGAACCATGACGTAGAGTTTTCAATTGATCTTGAGCCTGGTACAGTGCCGATTTCCAAATCACCGTATCGGATGGCTCCAGCTGAGATGCGAGAATTGAAGAATCAACTTGAAGATCTTCTTGACAAAGGTTATGTCAGGCCGAGTGCATCGCCGTGGGGTGCTCCGGTATTGTTCGTCAAAAAGAAGGACGAATCGTTCCGACTTTGTATCGACTACCGAGAGTTGAACAAGGTAACGATCAAGAACAAGTATCCTTTGCCTAGGATTGATGACTTGTTGGACCAGTTGCAGGGAGCAAAGGTTTTCTCCAAGATCGACCTGAGATCGGGTTATCACCAGCTCAGAATTCGTGAGCATGACATTCCTAGAACTGCGTTCAGGACCAGATATGGTCATTACGAGTTCGTAGTGATGCCTTTTGGGCTTACAAATGCTCCAGCTGTCTTTATGGATCTGATGAATCGATGTTTTCACTAGTACTTGGACAAGTTCGTAGTGGTCTTCATAGACGACATTCTGATCTACTATCCGAGTGAAGAAGTCCACGAGGAATATCTGCGGATTGCTTTGTCAATCCTTAGACAACATCAGCTTTATGCTAAGCTGTCCAAGTGTGAATTCTGGATGAAAGAGGTGGCTTTCTTAGGATACGTGATCAATAAAAATGGGGTTATGGTTGATCCCCAAAAGATTGAAGCGGTGGCTAATTGGACACAGCCCCAGAATGTGAAAGAGGTGCGCAGTTTTCTTGGGTTTGCCGGGTATTACAGAAGGTTCGTAGAAGGATTTTCAAAGATCGCTCTACCTATGACCAATCTACTCCGGAAGGTTCACAAGAAGTTTGTCTGGAATGACAAGTGCGAGGCCAGTTTCCAGGAGTTGAAGCGACGACTAACCTCGGCACCCGTGTTAGCACTCCCAGAGGGGAATAATGATTATGTGGTCTATAGTGATGCTTCAAAGTGTGGTCTTGGTTGTGTTTTAATGCAGAGGGGCAGAGTCATTGCTTATGCATCCAGGCAACTCAAGACGTACGAAGAAAACTATCCGACACATGATCTTGAGCTAGCAGCGGTTGTCTTTGCGCTGAAGATTTGGAGGAATTACCTCTACGGTATAAGATGCCAAGTCTTCACTGACCACAAAAGTCTCAAGTATATATTTACTCAAAAGGAGCTGAATATGAGACAACGCCGCTGGCTAGAGTTGCTCAAGGACTACGACATCGAGTTATTGTACCATCCGGGCAAGGCTAATGTAGTAGCTGATGCACTGAGCCGGAAGACAACTCACGAGACTGTAGTTGCTCTACTTACTGCTCAGACCAAGCTAAACCAAGAGTCGTGCAACATTGAAGTCCTGTATGATCAACGTAGATGTTTCCTGAGTATGCTGGAAATTCAGGCTACACTGCTGGATCAGATCAAGGAAAAGCAAGTCGATGACGTCATCTTGGTGAAGTTAAGCAGTGAGGTGATGGATGGGAAAGCTCCCAGTTTCGTGATTCAGGATGATGGATCGCTGTGGTTTCAGGACAGAATCTGTGTGCCAGACACAGAAGGTCTTTGTCAGTTGGTGATGAAGGAAGCTCATTCTTCAGCCTATTCTGTGCATCCAGGCTCCAGCAAGATGTACAAGGATCTGAGGAAGAAGTTTTGATGGCCAAACATGAAGTGGGATGTAGCGGACTTCGTGGCTAGGTACTTGACTTGTCAGAAGGTCAAGATTGAGCATCGCAGGCCAGGTGGGGAGTTGCTACCTCTCCCTGTGCTAGAGTGGAAGTGGGAAGGCATTGCCATGGATTTCGTCACAGGGCTACCCAAGACTCGAGGTCAGAAAGATATTATCTGGGTGATCGTGGATCGGCTTACGAAGAGTGCTCATTTCATAGCCATTAAGACCACATGGGAAGTCTAGAAGTTAGCAGAGGTCTATCAGAAGGAGATTGTCCGTTTGCATGGTATCCCTAAGACCATTATATCTGATCGAGATGGCCGTTTCATGTCGAGGTTCTGGAAGGAGCTTCATAAGGCTATGGGGACCGAGTTAAGGTTCAGCACAACATTTCATCCTCAGACAGATGGCCAGTCTGAAAGGACCATCCAGACTCTGGAGGATATGCTTAGAGCTTGTGTGCTCGATCGTCCGGCTAGCTGGGAGGACAACTTGAGTCTGATTGAGTTCACATACAATAATAGCTGGCATGCTACAATCAAGATGGCTCCGTTTGAAGCTTTGTACGATTGCAGATGCAGATCTCCGATTTGTTGGGACGATAACGCCGACAAGATTCTGCTTGGACTAGAGTTGGTCGAGAGGACAGCTGCAGATATTGCTTTGATCAGGAAGAGAATGTTGACTGCTCAGAGTCGACAAAAATCTTACGCAGATAAGAAGCGTAGGAATGTCGAGTTCGAGGTTGGCGACAAGGTCTTCGTCAAGGTGTCGCCTTCCAAAGGAGTTTTCAGGTTTGGTAAGCGTGGGAAGCTTAACCCTCGCTACGTGGGACCGTTCGAGATTCTGGATAGGGTGGGAACCTTAGCGTACCACTTGGCGTTGCCGCCATCGGCTCATCCAGTGCATAATGTGTTCCACGTATCTTTACTCAGAAAGTATGTGCCAGATGAGTCTCATGTGCTTAGCTATGAGGACATCGAGATTCAAGCTAATGGTACTTATGAAGAGTTGCCCGTGCGCATTTTGGAGCGTCGGGAGAAGCGTTTGCGCAACAAGATCATGCCGTTGGTACGAGTGCTGTGGTCCAAGTCAGGGATCGAAGAAGTTACTTGGGAGACATGGGAAACCGAGTCAGATATGCTCAGGCGTTTTCCCGAGTTATTTCCGGCCTAAGTTTCGGGGTCGAAACTTCTTTTAAGGGGGGGGGAGATGTGATACCCCGTATTTTTGTAAGGTTATTTTGGGAATTTTGGAATTTTCCCGAGTACCCGTTTAGTACGTCGGATTTAATTCAGGTAGCTTGAGACATTCTATAATGTGCTCTATGTTTTGGGGCGAAAAGACCTTACCGATCCTAATCGCCTTTGAGAGGGCAACTAGACAATTTGTTAGACGAATATATCTAATAAATCCAAATCAAATCAATAGAATGGATGAAATTGAAACTGAACGAGCGATTGAAGAGCTTATCTCCCTCGAATTGATGATCTATCGAGTGAGATTTTAGACGTTAGTCGCTTGAGTGAATCTAGAATACTTCTGATTATGAGAACCGAATTCGAGAGCAAGATTGAGAGGAAATGATAGTAGTAGTTCGTATTGATTCAGAATGTGTCTCTACATAATTTCTTCTTTTTTATACATTTATACAATGCAGATAATAACGTTGGAACCTAATCCGGCGCTATCGGATTTCGTGGGAGATCAGTTGGATTCTTCCCGAGATCTTAGCGGAGTGGGTTTGTGTGCTCAACCCATCACGCGTCGCTCCAACGAACTGATCCGATCTTCCTGCTGGTCGCGTCCGTGGGCTAGATACAATTGGGCTTCTACCAATTTCCCAGGCCCAACAATTGCCCCAAGATCCAGTTGGGCCAGAGAGCGGTTTTTGGATCAATTTGATCTTCCATGATCTCGATCCTTCTGAGGCGACGTGGCAGCGGATGAGTGGATGAGACGATTTAACCGCAGAGGCACTTGATTTACTTCCTTTAATAACCCTCGAAGGCTTCAATCTTCTGCAAGTCCCACGTCTTGTCAAGGTAACTTCTCTCTCTTTTTCGAATTCTTACCGTTTCTTCCTTTTGTTCTTCCATGGCGTCTCCTAAGTTGAAGAAGACCCGAGCACTCATCAGAAATGTGGATGAGGAGGATGTTCCCTTTCGTTCCCTAGGCCTTCTTAGCGCTAGCGATTCTACACCAGAGACTTTAGTCCAGTCCAAACTTGATAGGATTTTAGAAATAGGAGGTTTCCCTGTAGGTATTGTCGCACGCCTTTCGTCCCCGGATGAACGAGCAGACTGGTTCAAAGAAGGGTGGGTGTGCTTCTTTGAGTATCCTTTCAGAATTGGTCATGTCTTCCCCTTCTCTCGTTTGGTCCAAAACTTTCTGGCCGTGTTAAAATTGGCTCCTTGCCAAGTCATGCCTCATACATGGAGGTTGCTCCAGACGATTGACTCTGTTTCTACAGAAAAAAACATAGATTTTGACTTCGATGCCTTGTGGCGATCCTATTACCTGAGTACTCGGGGTTCCTGTAGGTTCCAGTTACGTCTCCGTAAAGAAAAAAGCCCCCTTGCACTGAATCTAGATGTTAACGATCGAGGATGGAGATCTCGATTCTTTTTTGTTGAGCGTAAAAGCCTTGAAAGCGTTTCTGATTGCACTTTTCTTTTATTCGACTGGAGGATCTCAGGTATCGTGTTTTTCCGCTTCTTTGTTTTAATCGATCGTCTTCTAAATTCCTTCTTACCTGTTCTTCTTTGCAGCCCCTGAACCTGGCGATCCTACCGGTTTTGAAAAAGTAATTGCTTCTCTGTTGGCACTCCCCGAAAACGAAAGATCATTCAAAAATACCAATTTTCTCCTCTCAGAAATCAAAGAGATGTCGACTCCTGCTGCCTTAGTAACTAAAGGCACATGTTCGTTCCTCCATGTATGCATCTGGCTGGTTTTCGTGGTTTTCCTGTGCTTATGCTGCTGTGTTATGTTATCAACATCTAAGGGCGGAAGGTCCAGCGCTCGCTTGTCTGGGAAGAGCCTCTTGGATCAAAGGCGATCGGCGGCTATGGCGTCTTCTTCCGCTAGAGGTCCAAGCAAGGTTGGGCCCTCTGTTGGGGTTATTTCCCTGGATTCGCCACCGTCGAAGGTGTCAGGTGTCAAGAGGAAGGCCATAACTGCTCCGAGTTTCTCTGCTAGAATGTTGAAGGAAAGATCGGTTGAGGATCTGCTCAGTTTCGACGATGCTGAGGCCAAGAAGGAGATTGGTAACCTCCATCCTATAGATTGTATAAACTAAGCTGTAGTGGGTGCTTGGAAGGTTCGAAAAAACTCTTCTTTTATTCGAGCATGTCTTATTTCTCTGTTTTCTTTTTTACATTGCTATCGTGTATGCTTTTTCTGCAGATTTTTCAGTATTCACTTGTGGCGTCTACAACCATTCAAGAACTGAGTGATCAAGCCGACAGAAAAGTGACTCGCCTGGATGAGCAGTTGAAGATGGCCGAAGATCGCTTGAAGGCTTCGAATCGCGAACTGTCTTCAATCAAGCGAGACTATGATGCTTGTCTGGAAGGAGTGAAGGCGGAGGTGCGGGCTAAGGCTGAGAGACTTCGTGAGGACGATGCCCGTATTGCTGGAGATGTTGGGGCGTATTATTGCTTGAAGTCTCACATCGAAATGATGGAGGAATTCGCTGTTGGCTCCCATGTCGACTGGAAGGTTGATGATGCGAAGGCGGACATGGAAATGATGTATCCTGATGGCAACCCAGGGGCCGAGCTTTTCAAACTGGTAGGTTTGGGCATCGAGGATGACAAGGAGGAGGCCGACCAAGATGGTGTCGAGGCCGTCGAAGGCACGCCCCAATCCGACCAAGAAGCAATTTCTGGCAGGGAGATCGTTCCTGCGGAAAAATCCGGTGAATCTTAGGACATTTAGGAGTGACTTTTATGTGAACACCGTTTTTTTTTTAAGACTTCTGTGTGTGGATGACAGTGTATGCCCCGTCGTGGAGACGAGATGGACAACGTAGTTCTTTTGGCGACCCGTCTACCATCGCGGGTCGCGTATTAATCGTAGGAAGTTTTTATGTTTCGTACCTTGCTTCGTTTTTGTTGTGAACTTGTTTTTGCAGGTGGTTCGTCACTGGTCGGGCAGCGACCATGTTATGGACTTGTTTGCGTGATCACGTCTTTTAGGGGGAGGCCTGTATGTCGTGTTAGATGTTAGTCATGACAGTTGTATTTTAGGGAGGTAAGCAAATGTATTTTGCGTAATGTGTATAAGGCGTTGTATACCTTATTTTGTAATAAGGCAGGCGGTGTGCCGAAGTGCCTTTTGTTGTTCGTCTCCCTGTGTGTAGATCGATCGTGTTTGTGTAAGCGCTTTTGTGTAGTTGTTGTGGATATCCTTTGCAGATCTTGTCCTGAGGCCTCTTGTTTTCCTGTTTTCGAAACATGTCTTTAAAAGGAGATAAGCTTTGAAACGACCGTTGGGGGGAGACCCAACGGCCCTCCGATGCTTAAGTTAGTAGTCGTCATGTAGATAAAATAATGCGCAGAGATATAAAAAGATATGTAAGTAAGGGTTTAGAAATGATACAACTTTAGATGAGTCGCATTCCAGCTTCGGGGGATGGGTTTTCCGTCTTTGGTTTCTAGTTGATATGCTCCTTGCCCAACTATTTCTTTGATAAGGTAAGGCCCTTCCCATTGAGGTGCAAGTTTCCCGTCGGCTGGGTCTCTGGTATTTTGAAATGTTTTCCTCAGGACCCAATCCCCTACCTTGAAGACTTTGATTCTGACATTCTTGTTGTAGCTTCGAGCGACTTGCTGTTGGTATCGGACCATCCGGACTCGAGCCTTTTCCCTTGCTTCGTCGACAGTGTCGAGATTGTGGGCTAACTCGACGTCGTTTTGTTCCGGTGTTTGGAGTCCGTATCGAGCAGTCGGAATAAGTATCTCGGCAGGAATGACTGCTTCAGACCCGTATACGAGCGAGAAGGGACTTTGTCCTGTGGCATTTTTGGGCGGCGTCCTGTCAGACCATAAGATCAAAGGAAGCTCGTCGACCCATTTTCCTTTTGCCCCAGTGAGGCGTTTCTTCAGGTTATTGATGATGATCTTGTTGCTTGACTCCACTTGTCTGTTTGACTGTGGATATCTCGGTGTAGATGTGATCAGTGAGATGTTCCATTGTTTGCAGAAGGATCGCGTCTGTTTACCGATGAATTGGGAGCCATTGTCGCATACGATTTCTGATGGGATGCCAAACCTGTATAAGATGTTACGTTTTATAAACGAGACGACGTGTTTTTCTTTTACCTCACGGTACACTTCGGCTTCTATCCATTTGGAGAAGTAATCGGTCATGGCCAAGAAGAAAACACACTGTCCCGACGCAAGAGGTAATTTCCCGACTATGTCCATCCCCCATCACATGAAGGGCCATGGTGCCAAGGTCGGATGGAGTAGCTCGGATGGCTGGTGGGGGACGGGTGCGTGTCACTGACAAGCATCGCACTTCTTGACGTATTTCGCCGCGTCTCTGTTCATTGTGGGCCAGTAAGAACCTGCCCTATGGGCTTTGCCGGACAGGCTGCGTCCCCCGGTGTGGTTTCCACATTCACCGTCGTGTAAAGATTGTAAAATTCGGGGGACTTCCGACGTTTCAAGGCAGCGCAGTAGTAAGCCTGTGATAGATCGCTTAAATAGTACATTATCTTTTAAATCAAAGGTTGTCGCTTGTACCTTGAGTCTTTTGGCTTCTGCTCTGTCTGGAGGAAGTATTCCGTCTTTGAGCCACTTGATGTAGGGAGTAGTCCAATCCTCTGGTGGGTGGACGTTCTCTTCTGGGGTCAGGTCGGCTATGGCTTGAATGTCGCTTGGATTAGCCGTTTTGAGAATTCTGGGCACTGCTGGAGTGGTGATGTGTGTCAGGGGAATACTGCGGAAGTCGCGAGGGTGTAGGTTTGATCCGAGGTTTGCCAAAGCGTCAGCTTGTGTGTTGAGGTCGCGTGGAACTTGTTGGATAGTGAAGCTGTGGAATTTTTTTGCTAGCCTCTTGACGACGTCCAGATATGCCATCATTCTATCATCTTTTGCGGCGTAGGATCCCTGCACTTGGTTGACGATTAGGAGTGAATCACATGTTACCTCTATGTTTGATATTTTGAGGTCGAGCGCTAGGGTAAGTCCGAACACGAGGGCTTCGTATTCCGCTTCGTTGTTGGTCGTATCCCATTCGCATCTCACAGCTTGGGCTATGTGATCCCCCTGTGGTGATTTTAGCACGACGCCTAGGCCGACTCCTCTTACGTTCGAAGCACCGTCTGTGTGTAGTTGCCACGTGCCCCTGTCGTCTTCTGTTTTCAGGTGTTCCGCTTCCTTTGCGGCTTCTTGTTCTAGCATCGGACTAAAATCAGCCACAAAGTCGACTAAAGCCTGAGATTTGATCACTGTCTGGGGCTCGTATTCAATGTCAAACCCGCTTAGGTGTATGGCCCATTTGGCCATTCGTCCTGTAAATTCTGGCTTCCTCATGATTGCTTTCATGGGATGGTTAGTTCTCACAATAATAGTATGCGATTCAAAGTAAGGTCACGGTTTATTAGATGCCATGACTAATGCTAAAACTAATTTTTCAAGCAACGTGTACCTTGTTTCTGCTGGAAGTAAGGATCGACTTACGTAGTAGACGGGTGATTGCTTGTCGTCTTCTTCTCTGGTAAGGACTGTGCTGACGGACGACTCGGAGACTGCTAGGTATAGCGGTAACGGTTCGTCGTCCTTTGGTTTGGATAACAGTAGTGGACTTGATAGGTATGCATTTAAGTCTTGGAAAGCTTGCTCGTGTGTGGCTATCCAGTCGAATGACTTATTTTTCTTAAGCGCCTCGTAGAAGAGTTTGCACTTGTCGGACGACTTAGATATAAATCGGTTTAATGCGGCTATCCGTCCTGTCAGCTTTTGGACGTCTTTGACGCACCGAGGAGATCTGAGGTCGACGATTGCTTTTATTTGATCGGGACTGGCTTCGATCCCCCTTTGAGTGACCATGTATCCCAGGAACTTCCCTGAAGACACTCCGAAAGAGCATTTAGTTGGATTCAATTTCATATCGTACCTCTCAAGTATTTCGAAGGCTTCTTTCAAGTGCTCGATGTGGTCGGCTGCTTTCTTGGACTTGACGAGCATATCGTCGATATAGACTTCCATCGTGTCGCCTATTTGATCTTTGAACATCTTGTTTACCAATCTCTGGTACGTGGCTCCTGCATTTTTTAGCCCGAAGGGCATCACTTTGTAACAGTACGTACCTTGGCTTGTTATGAAGGCTGTTTTTTCTTGGTCGCTTGGATCCATGAGGATCTGGTTGTAGCCACTGAACACGTCCATGAATGTTAGCATTTCGTGCCCTGCGGTCGCGTCGACCATGGCATCGATGTGTGGTAGAGGGAAAGAGTCCTTTGGACAGGCCTTGTTTAGGTCTGTGAAGTCGATGCATACTCTCCATTTTTCGTTCTTCTTTTGTACCACCACCACGTTTGCCAACCAGTCTGGGTATTTGACTTCTCTGATCTTACCTGTTTCAAGTAAATTCTTTACCTCGTCGTCTATAATTTTATTGCGTTCTGGCGCGAACTTTCTCCTTTTCTGCTTGACGGGAGGATGTGATGGATCTACGTTCAGTTTATGAGTGATAATGTCTGGGGAAATTCCTATCATATCTTCATGGGACCAAGCAAAGCAGTTAGCGTGAGTACGTAAAAAGGAAATTAAGTCTGCCCTGGTGGAATCGTTTAGGTCCGATCCGACTCTTACTGTTTGCGTCGGCTTAGAAGGATCCAATGCGACTTCGTCGAGTGACTCCATTTCTGGCTCGACGTATCGAATGGTCCTTTCGCCGTGCTGTAATTGCTACGCTGTAGTTCTGTCGACTGCCCTTTTCATTGATGTCACGTAGCATTCCTTGGCAGCCCTTTGGTCGCCTTTGATTTCCTGTACCCCCCACTTGGTCGGGAATTTTATCGTTTGGTGATAAGTGGAAGGTATAACTTTCATAGCGTGGATCCAAGGTCTGCCAAGGATCGCATTGTATGGGGACGGGCAGTCGAGAATTAAAAACTTTACATGTTGGTTTACTCCACCCGCATACGTTGTTAACACGACTTCGCCCAAGGTGTATTTAACCTCTCCGATGAACCCGACCAGGGGGTCGAATTTCGGGTTAGGTCGTCCTCGCTTAAACCCATGCCTTTTAGGGCGTCGAGTGTTAACAAGTTGGTGGAGCTTCCTGTGTCGATTAGCACACGACGAATCAAACAATTGCTAATTGATAAGGAGATTACCAAACCATCGTGATGATCGCCCAGATCTTGGGCTTCTGAGTCGTCGAATGTAATGGCTAGATCGTTTGGACTCTGCGATCGCTTCGCCCCTGATGGAGTAGGTCTGTCGCCGCGACTTCCTCGGGCATGCCTTTTTGCGGCGGAGTACGTGTTTCCACATACGTCCGACCCTCCTGAGATAGTGTTAACAATTTTAGTTGGAATCAGAGAGGATGCTTTATCCGAGGATACCTGGTCCTTTCGGTCGAGAGTCGCCTTGGCTCTGTCTGATATTACGTCGCGCAATAGCCCCTGTGCAAGGAGTCTAGCGACTTCTTTGCGAAGGGCTATGCACTCGTCGGTTGAGTGTCCATGGTCTCCGTGGAATTCACACCATCGGTTCATGTCCTTTCTGGCGTCTGGCTTGTCGCTCTTCCGATGCCATCTTACTTCCTTTCCGTATTTGTCGAAACTCTTCACAAGTTCCGACACGGATATGTTAAAGTTGTAAGAATGGAGTTTCGGAGGGAGAGCGGGGTTGGTTCGCCAGTCTTGGTTCCTATCATAAGAATTGTTTACCTGACCGGAGTCGTTCCGCCCCTTAGGGTATGGTTGGTGTCGTCGGTCGTGTCGATGATCTGACGGTCCTTTTCGATCGACGCGATCGGGACTCTTGCTTGTCTTGAAAGGTTCTTCGTCCTCTTCGAGCCTAACCCGTGCCATGGTTTTAGCCTGGACGTCTTCGAAGCTTCTGCATGGGTATTTGGTCAGTTCGCGGTAAAGCTCGCTGCCCCTGACCAGACCCCGGCGGAATGCCTCGATTGACGTGGGAATGTCGCAATGCGGGATAGCGACCTTTTCCTTGTTGTACCTGTTAAGATAATCTCTTAAGGGTTCCCCATACCTTTGCACGATTCGATACAAATCGCTTGATTGCTTTTCCAGCCTCCGGCTGCTGGCGAATTGGATTTTGAATGAGTTGACCAGGTCAGCGAAAGAGGCGACGGATCCCTGCGGTAAGTGCATAAGCCAGGTTAGTGCAGGTCCCGTGAGGGTCGTGCCGAAGCTTTTGCACATGACGACCTCACGGTTCCCCCTAGGGATCGAAATAGTCATTAATTTTTGCTTATAAATTGAAACGTGGTCATCTGGATCCCCGGTCCCGTCGTAGTTGAGCATGTTGGGGACATGGAATTTCTTGGGAATTTCCACGCGTGCAATCGCTTCCGTGAAGGGCGAGTCTTCGTATCCATCGACCGCTTCTTTCTCGATCGGTTGAGGAACCCCCGGGATTCGCGCGATACGATCGTCAAGGGCCTTGAGGTGCTCCCCGATAGCTTGTTGGATAAGAGCTTGGATATCGGTTGGAGCCGGTACCTGTGGAGCGGTTGCTCGGACTTCTGGGAGTCCGGCTACGAGATTGTTAGTTATACCAGCAGAGATTTGGGGTGTCTGAAACATTCCAGCGGGCATAGAAGCCTGGGTTGGTGCGATAGGAGTCACGTCTGCTCCGTCCATATCGAGTCTAGTGGGTAGTCCTTTAGTATTGACTACACGTCTGGATCCCCCAGGGTTTGATGCAACCGATTGTACCTGAGATTTCAGCATTTCGTTCTCACGAGTTAGTCGAGTAATTTCATATTCAGATTGAGTACTTAGCTTTTCGGTCCTGTTGCGTTGTTGGACCAATTCCTCTTGAAGGATTTCTATGGCTTTTGCGAGTTCCTGGATTTGAGGATTTCCAGTTGGTTGAGCATTGGCGTTCTCGGTCAGGGCTTCGACCATGGGTTCGACCTGATTTTGCTCTTCAGTGGTGATTGCGGGGTTTCCGGTGGCGTCCATGATTGAATTGGATCCTTGATTGGCTAGATGCCCCACGGTGGGCGCCAAATTGTTTTGGGGCGAAAAGACCTTACCGATCCTAATCGCCTTTGAGAGGGCAACTAGACAATTTGTTAGACGAATATATCTAATAAATCCAAATCAAATCAATAGAATGGATGAAATTGAATCTGAACGAGCGATTGAAGAGCTTATCCCCCTCGAATTGATGATCTATCGAGTGAGATTTTAGACGTCAGTCGCTTGAGTGAATCTAGAATACTTCTGATTACGAGAACCGAATTCGAGAGCAAGATTGAGAGGAAATGATAGTAGTAGTTCGTATTGATTCAGAATGTGTCTCTACAAAATTTCTTCTTTTTTATACATTTATACAATGCAGATAATAACATTGGAACCTAATCCGGTGCTATCGGATTTCATGGGAGATCAGTTGGATTCTTCTCGAGATCTTAGCGGAGTGGGTTTGTGTGCTCAACCCATCACGCGTCGCTCCAACGAACTGATCCGATCTTCCTGTTGGTCGCGTCCGTGGGCTAGATACAATTGGGCTTCTACCAATTTCCCAGGCCCAACACTCTGTATCTGTAATATTTTTCTCAGTGAAATAAAATACAGACGACGTGCTTCAGATGTTTATACGCGTTCGCGTACGATAATTTTTATCCCGGGTTAATGTCTTGCTCGTTCAAAAGCTGAATGGGCGGGAAAAGGCAAAAACGACGACCGCCGTACAGTAACGGCGCCCGCCGTCGTTGGGCCCGAGGTGTCAGGCCGTCGTCTCCTACTCTGGGCTCGCCAAGGCTAGGAACGGCGACCGCCGTAATTACGGCGCCCGCCGCGGCCCGCCGTAGGCAAAGTTGCGGCGCCCGCCGTGATTACCCAGCAGTCATTACCCGTTGGTCGCTGGCGAGCTCTGGCCGCGCCGATCTAGCCCTGCTTGGCCTCGTCTAGGGTGATGATGATGTTCCCATTGCTTTGGCTATAAAAGGAGGTGTTGGGGGAAGGATTTTGAGCCATCCCAGCACCGAATCTCTGCCAAAATTTCGCCTCGTCGGAGTGTTAGTTTCGCCGGATTTCGGAAGCTTCGTTGGTGTCGGTTGGTGGTGTTTCCAGAAGCCCTTGTGAAGCCTTTTGGTTGCCTTTGGAGGTTGGAACCCAGGCAAGGCAAAAAGGGGTCGAAACGCGCATCATTTGGGTGAGTTTTTCTCTCGTTCTGTCGTCGGAGTTCTTCACGGCGACCGCCGTGTTCTTTATGGCGCCCGCCGTGATGAATGCAGCGACCGCCGCCAGTGCCCAGAATGCCTTCGTGGTTTTGGCTTGGTTGGTTGTCGTCGTGGCGTCTTTCCTTTCGATTTCTTTCGCCGTTTTTAGATTCGTACTGTTGTTATGTCGGATCTAACTTAGGGTTCCTTTTATGGGTCGACTCAAAGGTATTTGTGCTAGCGGAGCTATACCCGTGTCGAGCCCGAAATCTCGTCGTTGTCGTTAGGCTTGTTTCTATTCTGCGGATTAAGGCAAGTGGCGGTTCGCTCGTGCTCATCGTTTCCATATTTACATTGATTATCAGTTATTGCAATTGATTAATTAATTTGGAACGATTATTAATGTGTTCATCTGGAAGTGATTTATAAACTGTTTTGAAAATCATATAATAGGTTGTATATCTATTAGAACAACGCTATTATATGTGATCGCCTTTCGGGCCTTTATGTGGATTTATCATGTAACTATTATTGTGCTGTATCTGTGTGGTTAGCACTGTTAGTTAGGAATGTACTCGGACTTCGTCCGATCGTTTCTTTATAATCTGGTATCGGGGTGGCTCGTCTCCACCTGGTACTATTCTAAGATCATGATCGGTCTCTTTCACAAGTGTGTAGAGACATGACACTTAGCTGGTGTCACAAACCTTCCGGTGTACGTCACTCTCGACGAAACGTATACTAAGATGTGTCGTCCCAATGGTGGGGTACACATGTAAAAGTCTAATAATGTGATGTGTGGATTGTAATATAAATCAGATAAGTGCTACTCGACGCACATAATTAATAAACCTTCGGCGAGTAGTGCAGCTAAGTTATAGTGCAGCTAGGAAAACTCGTCTCGACTTTGATCATAGTACGTTCTCTTTCCAATCTGGATTTGTTGTATGCGATGAGGTTGGTCGTGAACCGAAGCATCTCAGTCAACTTTTAAATCATTGTTGTATGACTCTGTAAACATTCCAGATTTGTCATAATTCCTTAAAGACTCATTTCCGTTGGAGTCTTCTTTCGAGTCGATTTCTGTGAAGATTCAGTCTTCCAGAATCTTCTATTGTGCATACCTCTTGTTTATTCCAGTAGGAGTATGATGGTTGACTATCGTCATCGGTTGTTATTCGAGAAGCGATGAGTCTAACCTAATACGACTGCTTCGAACCATTCTGCTTTGTACCCTTGCTAGTCTATTCAAGTAGACTAACCCACGAACTTTATTCTCTGCATGTGGGCTGGTGTCATCCGTTCGATTCGGCACATCAGATAGAAAGTAGCTCAGAAGGATAGAAGGACTATGGAGTCGACAGTGGTTTTCGAACGTTTGAGTTATTTCGTTAATCAGGTTGAGATCTTTTGGACAATGACTTTGGTTGTAATGTATTTTATAAGACTTCCGTTGTACCCTACTTTATAAGACTTCCGCTGTATTTGGTTTAAACTCTGTGTTAGCCTATTCGGGATTGGGTTGTAATCCCGTAACTCATGTTTTCTTGACAATGTTATGTTTTGGAATTGAATGCTTTGATCATTATGTATCATTTGTATTTCATAAATTGTATTTAAACGGTAAAGCCTTGGGTGATCTCGGTAAGGAACACTGGGGTCACTGGCGGTAATACATTTCCAAAAGGGTTAAGTTTTGGGGGTGTTACAGCTTCGCCTCTCGCCACGGCTGCTTCGTGACATTGCCCTTGGTCGCGGTGGCCCGCGGCAGCCTCTTCTTGGCTCATTTGTGTGGCTCTTCTTCTGTTCTTCTGGATGTCTTCAATTAGCTTCTCCAAACCACCATATCCACACTTCTTCTCTCCAACTCCATACTCCACAGTTGTGCTCTAAATCCCTACGAATGACACCCTAAACATCGGTAACAACTCCTAGATAAGCACTACAAAGTAGAGCTGATCAGTAATCATGTGCTTGTATGTTGATGACATGTTGATCTTTGGTACATATCAAAAACAAGTGGACCTTACAAAGGCCTTTTTGTCATCAAGCTTTGCCATGAAGGACATGGGAGAGGCGGATGTGATCCTCGGTATTAGGATCAAACGTGAGAATAAGGGACTCTTTGTCACAATCTCATTACATTGAGAAAGTGCTTAAGAAGTTCAATTGTGAGACTTGTTCTCCGGTTAGCACTCCTATGGATCCGAGTGTGAAGCTTATGCCTAATACGGGTAAAGCGGTATCACAACTCGAGTACTCATAAGTGATTGGTTGCTTAATGTATGCTATGACGAGCACAAGGCCGGATATTGCTTATGCGGTAGGCAGGTTGACTAGATACACTAGTAATCCTAGTACTCACCATTGGCAAGCAATAAGGCGGGTACTCAAATACTTAAAGGGAACCATGAATTATGGTTTGTCATATGTCGGATTTCCTTCGATTCTAGAAGGGTATTCAGATGCGAGTTGGATCACTAACGTGGAAGATCATTCTTCTACTAGTGGTTGGGTATTCTTGCTTGGGGGAGGTGCCATTTCATGGGCTTCTAAGAAGCAAACTTACATTACAAGTTCGACTATGGAATCGGAATTCGTAGCATTGGCCGCTGCCGGTAGAGAGGCGGAATGGTTAAGGAACTTAGTCTACGAGATTCCTTTATGGCCGAAACCAGTGTCACCCATATCTATCCATTGTGATAGTCAAGCTACTTTGGCTAAGGCTTATAGCCAAGTGTATAATGGTAAGTCGCGACACTTGGGCGTTAGACATAGCGCGGTACGTGAGTTGATCACTCATGGGGTGATTACTATTGAGTTTGTTCGGTCTCAACAAAATTTGGCGGACCACTTGACAAATGGGTTAGCCAAGGATTTGGTGATTAAGTCGTCTATCGGGATGGGTTTAAAGCCCGTTTAAAATCTCTAATGGTAGGATACCCAATTCCCCTCTAATATGACGTTAGAGGCTGAATTCAATGTGGAAAGCCTACACTTAGAGTTTGGAGCACATGTTCAAATTTCGTCCCTAGGTATGTGCTCAGACCTGCAAGTAAAGTTAGGTTGAAGTTTATCTTCTTAATGGATCTTTTGAAAAAATGCATTTGCAGGTGCATGATTAAAAGAATCCACCTATACGAGCGTGAAGTGGTGCCGCTTCAACTAGCCCGGGCTTGGTTTTGTATACGTTCGTGAATGGATAAGGACACATGGCTAAAATAGTGTCAAGTTAGCACTTGGAGTAGTGTAGAAACTTGTGTGTGTTTGTATCTTCAGGTAGTCATATGAGTTGAAGGGTTCAATCCTTAGGACACCCTGATTCTCGATTATTTAGAATGTGTACTACACTAATGTGGAAATTCAATCCTAAGGATATTTTTATTTATGTATAAGTTTGTGTTTGATGTATGTTGTTAAGTGAATCAAGGATTACACTAAAATGGGGGAGGAATGTTGGTTATTTTAGTGTCATCGGCCATTTCGTATAGTCGGGATTCGCTCAAGACTTAAGGAGTTCGTTCGACGCATAACGAGTTTCGGAGGTGCGGAGTGCACACTCGTGTGCTTGGTTTCGGCCTCGGAGTTACAAAACGTGTCGGAATATGAGAAACGGACACCGAGAAGGTGATTTCCGGGGTCCAGAGGTCGTGCACGATTTGTGACAAACCGTGCACTATGGGCCACAGACTGTGCACTATGGGCCAGAGGCCAGATTGTGCTTTCTGTAAAGACACACGATTTGTGACATGCCTGGCATGGTTTGTCACAAACCGTGTGCCTTGTCAGTGTGATTTCTGACGGTTTTTATGCCTTCTGTAAAGGTGCACGGTTTGTGACATGCCTGACATGGTTTGTCACAAACCGTGCGCCTTGCCAGTGAACGAGTTTTGGCGATTTTTGACGGATTTTTACCTAACTTAACCACCATAACTGTTTTTCAACCAACCCAACCGACATATAACTGCCCAAATTCTGATGCTCTATTTAAGGGCGGGTTTGGGACGAGTCTTACGGAGACGAGAACTTACGATCTCTCAAATCGAACAAAACCGAAAACTTCAAGTGTTCTCTTTTGATCTTGCGTGAATCATTAGAGGTGTGATTGTCTTTCCCGAATCAGATTTCGTGTAACCTGAGGCAACAAGTAAAGGGTCGAAATATTGATTTTGGAAAGTGTTCAAAACACGATTCAATCAATATCCGAGACAACCGAAGATTAATCAACGTGACACCCTTCTACAACACTATATACCAAGCAATATATAACCTATGCAATGCGTATAGTCATGTCCAGTCGATAATCAACAAGAAGAAAGAATTACTACTCGGGTGTGGATCGGGTCAGCTAAATCTGAGACAAATCCATTCAAGTTTCAAATTATCTGAGTTGGAGAGCGTACCGGATATCACATCTAAGGCATAAATTTTACCAAGGGCGGCCATAACATTTAAAAACAAACTTCTTGGATGAAATCCGACGTACAACTTGCATTTCTTGCCATTATGTACACAGAAAATAGGCCACCAGAAGAGCCAGATACTTCAAAGACAGCATAAAACTCACAAAAGGCTATAAAGAGGCGAGTTTGTTTTAAGCTTACCAAATTAAGTCTCCTTATTTAGAGCTCAATATAGAGGGTTGGTACTTGGTAGTAGTATATTTCTTACCCTTGTACTGTCTTGGCACAGGAGCAGGGAGTACCATCAGCTAAAATAATCTTCCGGGCCAGACTCATTTCCTCCGTCATCAGAGTAAACGTTGTTGGTGCGACGACCAAAGTTAAGTATCAGCTCCAGGAGAGCTCTGCTTTCAACTGATTCTTGTGAGCTTTGTTCTGAGCTTGATCTGTGATCATCCCTTGGAACCAAATGCATCAGCAGTTCTTGGGGTGCCACACGGTATATCCATCCCCTTCGCCTTGGCTTGAGCTGAACATATAAAGTGCAAAAGCACGATTAGTTGCTGTTAGTAGTATTCATCAACTGGCAGCAGCAGCAAAGCAATCATCTTCACCAAATATCCTTGTCATTTTGCCATCATAGCAATCATCAGCATGATTGTTGCTCTCCCCTTCATCATCAACATCATCCTCAACTACGCCGTCGACATTCACATCATCATCGTCAAAATGCAAGAGATCAGAAGAAAAGGGGAGATGCAAGCTTTCATATATTTAGGTACTGTTCATATCTTTCTTGGCATGCTTTATATTAAGAAACACCATGAGAAAACTACAACTACTGTTACAAGGGCTCCGAAGGAAATATGCAATCTTAAAGTCTTAAAAACATGTTAGCAGTTTGCCTAACCACTCAAGTCAATGTCTTCAATTCAAACAAAAGTTCCTACAAGAAACCTGGTTAGCACTTCTGAAACAGTTCATCTTACATGTCGAATAATCTTATGTAACAGTACACAACTATTAGTTATCATGGTAAGCTTCCAGGTTCATTCACTCAGCTGTCAAAGCCATTATTATGAGCTACATACACATTTAGTGGATGCTAAATATCAAGGTACTAGGTAAGCAAATTACCTCTCCAATGTTTGGAGGCAAAGTAGCTTTTTGTTCAGCATTGGGAGTCCATATCTTGATGTCATGCTCGATTCCGCTACTGGCTAGCATGGTAATATGAGGATGGGGTTCAATGCAGTTAACCACATCTTCATCAGCTTCCATGACGCGAATTAGCTCCCCACCTTTCTTTTTCCAAATAAAAATGCGGCCACAATCTGATCCACTAACAACATACTCACACCTAGGCCCAAAGAAACCCACACCCTTTACAGTGTCACAGTTTTTATGGCCCTTGTAGACCTGGGGACCTGGCTTTTCATCAGTATCCATGTCTGCATGAGTTGTTGTTTCAGTAGCAATCCCAGTTCCTGGATCACAAGAATCATTGCATGTTGATGATGGAGAGGAGGGTACAGGATTCGGCCCCAGTCCCATATCTTTCGTGAAAAGGTAGATATTTTCATCATTGTATGATACTAACAGCTCACTTGAGTCAGAAAATGCCACTCCTGTTATTCCTACTTGCTCATCACCAATCAAATGCTGAGGACAAAAGAAATCCACAGGTTGATCAAAATCATTTGACCCATCCCACTTATACTTGCGAATATCATAAATTCGAGCATATTCATCAGCTCCTCCAACTGCAAATAGATAAGGGTTCCTCGGATCAATAGCAATTGTATTCAGTTGGTTAACTGGATTATAACTCCTCCGATCATCAATTGAGGAACATGTGAGAAGTTTTGTATTAGCTTTAGTTCTCAGATCAAACTGCATTAACAAGAGAAATTTCATTAGCAAGAGCAGAAAAGTAGTAAAGACAGAAAGGACAACGTCCAACCACCCTGACTTACAAGAATTTATTACAATGCGTAAAATGACCCACAAATGAGGCAAACAGCTATTCTAACACAAAGCATTACATTCCAAAACTAAGATTGACTCATCCCAACTAAAGCATGTTCATTTGGTTCAGTCAGAAAATCCACAGGCTGAAGCTCCAATTTACTCTCTGGAAGCTCTATGGTGCATATTAGAATGCAAAAGTTCAAACTAAGGGTTCATTTGCTATAACCCTAATATTATGTATAATGTAATTGTAATGACATTGTAACATACTTACAATGTCATTACAATAACATTATAAATAATTATAGGGTCGTGCGAAACGAACCCTTACTTAAAAAAGGAAACCAAACTTACGTGTTGCACAAGTCCATCCTCACCACAAGTATAAAATACGTGAGGGCTCCCTGGCTCAATTGCCAACTTATGAGCACGGCCTTCATGTGACCCCAACAATTTTGTTTCTATGTCTCCACCATTGTCAATTTCTGCATGTCTGACCTGCAATCAAGCAAGATCCTAGATAGACATAAGTTCTCTCTTGTGCGGTAACATACCCTAAATACAATTTTTGGAAACTTAAGGACCATAGAAAAAATGTCAGGAAAGTTTGCTGCACAAATATTTTCCAGTTCAACATATTGAAAATCTAAGAAATCCGCTAAAGTCATCACAAGTCAGTTCCTTGTGTAAATCTCTAGAAATTCATTTGATTAAATTTTCTCACGTTAAACTAGAAAACCTGAAGAGTTTTCACTATCCATTGAAAAGATAAGTAGTCTAAACATCATAAGTAAAACATTTACATTATTTCAGTAGTTACTTAGGTACCACTTACCAGCCCGTCTGCCCCACAAGTAACAATACTGCGGTCATCACTGTATGGCATAAATTTGGCCTGAAAGACATTACCATGATGACCAGAATGAAATGAAAGTTTGATGCGTCCAGTTTCCCAATCCCACAATATAACCTTCCTGTCATCAGATCCCGATACCAAAATATCACCAGCTGCATTAAAGCTGACAGTGTTGACACAGCCCCTGTGCTTTTCCAGTTTTCTTAAGACATCTAGTTTCAGAATAAGGTCCTGAAATGGAAACAACCAAGTCAATAAAATCTACTCCAGCAAGCATATTATCAGTCATATTTAGTATATAAAGTGTGTGTTAATGGATGACCAGATCAATTGATGAGAAATTCTTGCTAATTTTATATGAAAAGCATGAAGGAGAGACGAAGAAAAGGAATTCAAGAGATCCAGTACGACCAGAACCAAGATTTTATGTTTTGGTTCTTAGATATATAGTTATCCACATGTTTTCTCAAGAGTGTTACAGCTGATTCTGTACTAATCTATAAGAATGTCCCCCCAAAATATACTTCTGTCATACATACATGAAATCAGAAACCTAAATGCTAGTAACTGATAAGTACGAAGCCCTTTAGTCCTTACTCCTTACACCAATTTCATCACCAGATCACTTCAAATTCCTCAGTGCTCAGCGAGCATGCTCACTAAAGTATCACCCTATGCTTCCAGGTTACAAAAGGCTGCTGGTGAGTGGTGAATAATCAAAACCTTATCAATGTAATCAAAGTTAATCATTCTTCAACATTCTTTTTGACACAAAGCAAAGTTAACATGAAACCTCTTCCCTATGCTTCATCATCCCCTAAAACCACCCAAACCATCACTTCCTCACCCACAAACAAACGAGACAAGCAATATAACATTTAGCAATTAAAACCATTTGACGACCACTGGTCAAAGCATAAACCACTACATCATAAAGAACGCTTCAAAAACAAGACGCTAGAGATTCAGATATTGTCCACTGATCGGGCAGAAATGAGAAAATTACAGCAGAGAAAAACTAAAGGTTTTAGAGAATCGAACCTCAGAGGCGGCGAAGTGATGAGCGAATCTTCGAGAGGAGATTTGGCCGACCTCCCGTTGCCAGACGTCAACAATCGGCTTGTCGAACCCCAATCTAGCCCTCTTACTACTAATATTGTAGCTCATCTTTTGAATCCGTTACAATCACCGATTAACTAATTGAACAACAACAAAGAATCTAACAATCGCAGCCAAATATTTGAGCAATTAAACTGGAAGAAAAACTAAAAGTGATCGCGATGTAATGGAGTGAGAAGATAAGTGAGGGTCAGAGGATGATCTTCATCGGAAGCAGGTTTGCTGGAAAGCAAATTCGGCCATATCACGAAGTAATTAAAAAACATTTACGAGGAACGAACCCTCTTTTTGGAGAATTTTGTCTCTGGAGAAATTGAGAAATGGGATACTGTTCAGAGTCTCCCCTCTTTCTCTGTCATAAGAGAGATTGCTGAGTTGCTTACTTCATGAATGCATATGCCACGTATCGCAAATTCCCAATCCTGGTTGTGGTCGTCGTGGAACTTCTCTCTCTCTCTCTTTTTTTTTTTTTCCCTTTTGGGTTATCCTTAACTTTATTTTTTTTGTAAATTTTAACTATCATTCACAAGCAAATTACTTAGAAATACGAATATAATATGGTAGAGTTGTTTTTTTTGAAAAAAACACGTATTTTAAAAACAAATTAAAAATACGTATATATGAGATGGGGTTTATCAAATGAGAAGGAGACTTATGGTGTAAAATGAAAATAAACCTCCACTCTTGGATGGACTTTCATTCAAGGATGGAGATAAAAATTTCATTTAATGGGTCAACTCCGGCATTGATCATATTTTTTTTTCGGGCTCAAAATATATTTTTTTGGAGCGGAATTTTCATTTTCTGGGCCAAAATTTTCTATGAACATTCTTTACAAAATTTATGCACATTCCAACATGATTTCATGCACTTTTGACCGACGTAACACCGGTCAACTTTTTTTTTTACGGGGTCAACTTTTTTTTTCTTTGGGCGATTTTTTTGTATCCGGCCCAAAATTTTCTATGCACATTTAGTGCATAAGTTATGCACATTCACGCAAGATTTCATGCACTTCTAACCGTTGAAGCTTTTTTTCTCCTAAAATGTTTATTTTGGGGATCCAAATTTTTTCCGCACATCCAGTGTAAACATTATGCACATTCAAGCCATTTTGCACGCACATTCAAAGCCATTACGTGTGAAGTGCATACATCTATGCATGTATGTGCATGGATAATGGCTTGTATGTGCACATGATTTGTACTAGCATATACAATGCAAACATTATGCACATTCAAGCCAATTTGTGATAGCTCCATGACCCCCTCGATGACGGCGAAGGACGAAGAGGAAGCAATGGAGGTGCGCTCGAATGGCCCGATAACAAGAGCTCGCGCAAGGGCAATGGAACGCGCAACTCAATCATTAGTCTTGCGGGCGTACGCAAGTGACTCAGGTTCATCTAGTCCTAAATGGGTCCTTCTCTTGACCTATGAGGGGTTGGGTGAGGTCCCGCCTTAGCCGCCCCCGCCAAGGAGAGCCAAACGCCGAACTGGAGTACAAAAGCATTTCCGCGACCGCGGAATGTCCACTGGCGGATGGTTCTTTACAGAAGGTTTTTCGCGACCGCGGAACTGTTACTGAGGCTCGAGTATTCTACAACACGTTTTCCGCGACCACAGAAGTATTTCCGCGCCCGCGGAATTGTTTCTGTCGCTCGCGTCTTTTAGTATTTCCGCGATCGCGGAAGTGTTTCCGCGCCCGCGAAAGTTGGGCCGAGCGTTAGCAACTTCGTCGTTTTAAACCAGCAAACCCTAGTTTGTAATGTTATGCAAATTTTGAGAATTAAGTTGAGTCATACTCCTTTCCAAAATCCCTTGCATCATCCCTACGATCCCAAGGATCTAACTATCCCGTAGCTCGTCGAGCCATCAAACACCGTCTCTTCGGTATCTCGCGATCATCACGTTGATCCCTACGTCCATCTCTTTGGACGAGTTTGGCTTGTTTCACGCACCTTCAAGAAAGCCATCTCTTTAGCTATGCAAGAGGAGAATCGACTACAAGCTTGAGGAAACGAAGATCCTGCGATTGCAACGACACTTCAGGGGTTGTTCGCATCAATTGGTATCAGAGCCTATACAACCTAAGTTTGTTTCTTCTCTCTTATTGTGATTCCTTGACAATTTTCCGCTTACAAACCCATATTTTTTTTCTCTCCACCACTACTAGCCGGAAACCCTACCGCCGTGAACACCACCACACCACCACCATCATTCCGCCACCACCACCGTCCGTCACCCTACCCCTCACGGCCTGCTTACCCTAATTTCCTTTAGGTTTTGGTTATTCTCAAGTTAGAGTAACCTTTGACTTTTCAATTTTCCTTCAATATCTCCTGCTAGCAATATCTTGTTCCTTATTTACATACTTGATTTCCTTGTTTATTTGTTTGATTAATTCTTGCTTCATCTTTGGATTAATTGCTAGACTAGTTGTTAGTTCTTATTCCCTCATAGTTGCATACGTCTCTTCCTTCCTTCTCCTGCACTTGCTTGTGTGGTTCTTTCTTGCTTGATTAGAAATCAAAAAAAAAAAACAGTGTGACCGTATAAACAAAAACAAACATATAATTCTCACCTTCCATTAAACAAAAAAAAAGTTTTGGGAAGACGGAAGCCTCAAAAACAAAAAAAGAAAAGAAAGAAAAGGCAAGAGAACGCACCATACGGTCATACTCCATCTTCACTTCTTTCATGTCTCTACGCAACTCTTATTGAAAAAGGGCAATATTTTCAAACTCTCTTGTGATTAATTCTAACAAACTTGATTTGGTCTGCTTGAACTTGGGAATGTGTGCGTTGTTTGGGACTTGATTTGCTAATTCTTGCTTTGTTGCCTTCCGTTCAAGCCTCTCCCTCCTCACGAGCAACCAAAATTAGTACACCTAGCGGAAAATTTCTTGGTTCACTTTTGAGACAAGGACTTGTTCTTTTGCTTGGTGCAACTTACTCCTTCTGTTGTATGCTTCATATATAGGTACTATGGAGTTCCCGACAACAAGCTACTCTCCTTCTACGGGCCACCGCAGCCCCGAACACATGGACTCCACCTATGAGCAAATTGACGCACTTCATGCATCGAATGAAGATAAAGACCGCCAACTGGCCACGAAGGATGCCGAGCTTGCGCACCTTCGTCGGGCCATGAGTGACATGAGGTTGCCCACGGCTGACCCACTGTTGAACCCTACGGCCTCCACCAGCAGGCCAATGGACCGCAAGGGTAAGGGCGCCTTGTCTACCCCTCATGATCGTCTTCGCTCTCAAATCGAAGGCTACCCTCCTAAGCGTGTCAACCCCAGCGTTAGGTATAATCCTACGTTTGCTCCTAGAGATGAGGATTACTCCTCGGATCGCTCCCGTCGTCGTCGGGAAAGCGATCGACAACATACGAGGTATGACGAGCCCGAATCCGAGCTTGCTGAGGACGATGACCGCGCCTCAGACTACTCCCAGGACGGATTTGATGACTCCGAGGCGTATGAGTTGGAACGCCAAGAGGAGATACGCCCTGCGTGCCGCGGCAATCGTCGGCACACACCGGAACAGCGTCGGCTGAGCCCTGGGCGCCATGGACCGCGTCGCCCCGACATTAAGGTAAAACTTCCAAACTTTTTTGGTGAATTTGATCCCATTAAGTTTCTTGATTGGCAGCAGTCCATGGAGTATATTTTGGATCATTATTGCTACTCGGAAGCAGAACGGGTTGAAACCGCCGCTTTGCACTTCGACGGCGCCGCCAAGGCTTGGTGGCATCGTTTCCGAGCTGACCTTCAGCGTCGCCATAAGCATCCAGTCACTTCGTGGCGCCATCTTATGCGGATCATGAGAAAGAAGTATGTCCCCGAGGACTTTACTTCCGAAATGCGCCTCAAGATACAACTAGCAGCCCAAGGTACCCGTTCTCCCCTTGATTTTTATGCTGAACTTGAAGAGTGTCCCATAAGGCAGGTATTCATCACACTGACGAGGACTTTCAGAGTATGTTCCTTCGTGGCCTGCATGAGCCTATTAGAAACCAACTTCGGATGCTTAACATACGAGACCTCCAAAAGTGCGCACATACGGCACAAGAGATATGGTCGCAAGCTCAAGCGGCTAAGAGAGCGTCTTGGTCTCGCACTAATACAAGGTATGCTCCTTCCCCTAACTCAGGTTCGTTTAATTCTAATGTGCACTCCTCCTCGCAGTCCGCTCCCGCGAGTACAACGCCGGCGCCGGCCACTCGGCCGAGCAACACACCGGCGCACGTCAACGAGCCACCGCAACGTCGAGCGCCTCCTTCCGATGATAGGGCAAGGGACAAGGTCTGTTTTAAGTGCCAAGGGCGTGGCCACATGCAATGGGACTGCCCCAACAACAAGTGAGTCCTCTTGTCGAACACCTCCGGATACGAGTCTTTTGACGAGGACACCTCCGACGTCGGGCCGGTATTTGACACCTACGGCCATGAGGAGGAGGAGATGGATGAATACATATGTAGCCCTATGGATGATCAAGGCAACATGCCTCTTATCTTGGTTACACGACGCGTTCTTACCGCCAAACAAGGTACCTTACTTGATCAACGTGAAAAATTGTTTCATACTAAGTGTGCGGTCTAGGGTGCTTCTTTGAGTGTCATTATAGATGGTGGAAGTTGTTGCAATATCATCAATGAAAAGGTGATCAAGCACTTCAAGTTCAATACGACTCCTCATCCACAACCCTATAGTCTACAATGGATCTCCGCATGTGATGATTCCAATGTTGTGAAGCAACAATGCACAATACATTTCAGCATTGGGCATTACAAGGATTCAGTGCTTTGTGACGTAGTGCCCATGGATGCAACCCATCTTCTCTTAGGGCGGCCTTGGCAATTTGACAAGAGAGCTCTTCATGATGGATTCCTCAACAACTACGTCTTCATGCACAATGGAAGAAAGGTGACATTGCTTCCTATGAGCCCTCAGGAGATTATGCACGATCAAGTTGAAAGGAACCGAGTCAAGGCACTTGAACAAGCCAAGGGGCATCCACTGCCCCCAGCTGGCCGTGAGATGCCACAAAAATCAGCCACAAAAAGCCCCCTAAGCCGGCTCCAAATGGCATTCAAGGATCTTGTGAAAACCGGCTTCTCTTGGCTAGGTCTCGGGATGTCTCCCCAATCATTCAGGGACGTCTTCCTTGCTTTTTACTTGTTCCTTTCGCATGTCTTGTAAATGTTAAAGATCTTGTTGATTTACCCCCTACAGTGACTTATCTTTTGCAAGAATTTGAGGATGTGATGCCCGAAGAGATGCCCGAAGGATTGCCACCTATACTTGGAATTGAGCATCAAATCGACTTTATGCTCGACGCCTCTCTACCTAACCGAGCTGCATACCGTGCGAGCCCGAAAGAAACCAAGGAATTGCAGCGCCAAGTGCAAGAGTTGATGGATAAGGGCCACGTCCGAGAGAGCTTAAGCCCCTGTGCCGTACCGGTCATTCTAGTGCCTAAGAAGGACGGTAGTTGGCGCATGTGCGTTGATTGTCGGGCAATCAACCAAATTACGGTGAAGTATCGACACCCTATTCCTAGACTTGATGATATGCTTGATGAATTGCATGGTGCTACTTTATTTTCTAAAATTGATCTTAAGAGTGGTTATCATCAAATTAGGATGCATGAGGGTGATGAGTGGAAAACTGCTTTTAAGACTAAGTATAGCCTTTATGAGTGGTTGGTTATGCCTTTTGGTTTGACCAATGCTCCTAGCACTTTTATGAGATTGATGAATCATGTTTTAAGGGCTTACTTTGTAACACCCCGACTTATTATCGGTAGTGCCACACGTCAGTGACCTCAGACGTTGTTGTCCGATGTCACCCAAGGCTTTAATCGGAACAATTAATCTTAAATAAACATAATAATTAACGAAAGGTTAAACAGCGGAAGACAATGTATAAGTGAAACTCAACCATTTATATTAAAAGATCTCTCGTCAAACGAGGAGATGATTTTACAACAGAGTGATAATACAGCGGAAAACATAAATTACACAGCGGAAGACTTTAAGAATAAACCTATTACATGACTTAGTGATAAGAATATATTAAAATAATATTTGACAATCTTAAAATACTAAAACTTGAACCTTCAACTGCAAGTCTCTTCTTCAATTG
The DNA here is from genome assembly GCA_027886185.1 of Rheum nobile. Taxonomy (NCBI): domain Eukaryota; kingdom Viridiplantae; phylum Streptophyta; class Magnoliopsida; order Caryophyllales; family Polygonaceae; genus Rheum; species Rheum nobile. The sequence goes on along the minus strand of WOAB01000657.1, from coordinate 2,142,462 downwards.
ATTACTTCAAGTCTTCGGGAACCAACCACTGATGTGCCGTATAGGACGGATGACACCAGCCAACCATGGAAGGAATAAAACCCGGTTGGTTAGTCTAGTGAAATACTATGCAAGGGTGAAAACAGATGGTTCTAGTGATTGTAACTGTTACTATCATTGTCCCTCGAATAACAACCGAAGGAACGATATAGAACCCGGAACTCTCACGGAATGATTAAAGTTTAGACATGTACTAAAAAGGAACTGAGCCTTATGGAAAACGTATGAAGAGAAGACTCTAAAAGATTGAGTCTTACGAGAAAGTATATGAAGAGAAGACTCCAATAGATTGAGTCTTATGGAAACGTATGACAAATGTTTGGGAACGTTATAATTTTACACAAGCGTTTAAAAGACTTGACCATTTGGGTCCACGACCAACCTCACCGCGCAATGTGAATTCAGATATGGAAGGAGGACTTACTTTAGTCGAAGTCCGAGCGAGGTTCCAAGTTGTACTTCTCGCCCGAAGGTTCATTAATTATGTGCATAGCGGCACTTATCTTATCTTAGTGACAAAGCGTACATTTACGTTATAAGCTTTTAAGATATCATCTCATCGCGAGAGATATCGAAGGGAATAAATCCCGAGTGTCGGCACCAGCTGTGTGCACCTACCCTGAGTAAGGGTACGGTCATGACCAGAGAGAGTACTAGGGAAAAATCCTCCTAGCACCAGTTATAAAGAAACAACTAGACCTCACAAGATACATAGCGTTCCTACGAATACTTGTTCTAACTAAACAGTTCAGATCACACAATAGTCCACATCAATACCATCATGGTAATAACAGATATAATAGCGTTGTTTCTAGCAATATATACAACCTATTATAATATCATGTTTTAATCGTATTATTCATAAAATCTGTTCCCAAACGAAAACAATAGTTCATCCCAATTTAATTAACAATTAAACAATTGATAATTAATGGAAACATGGAATGATAAGCAAGAGCGAACCGCCACTTGCCTTAGATTAGACGAACGATTGATCAACGACGGGTTTCTGGGTCCGGAACGGGAACGAAAGTTGGATTACAGATTCCTACCGAAAGGACCCACAACGAAACCCTAGGTTAGATTCGACAATAAAATGTACGAATCTAAGAAAGAACGAACGAAAACGAAAGGACGAAAGTCCCGCCCGAGACCGGCATGCCCAAAGCCACGATCGCGATTGCCCAGGCAATCCACGATCGCGGTGGGCACTGCCGCGGTCGTCGAGGACGAATGTCCGCGAGTGACAAAGGCAGCGGCCGCAGACGTGGCCAACCTTGTCACTGCCACGGTCGCGGACATGAACTCCGGCGACCCAAAATGACGAGGAACTCATCGGCGACGACTCCTTGGCGCTCGATTCGCGGTGGCTTCGACTTCTGGCCACCTTGCGCCTCCAATGCACTACTCCGGGGCTGCTACAACCCTTGGCGAAGGCTCCGGCGATGACTTCGAAATCTCCGGCGAAAGCTCGAACTCCGGAGACAAGCACCTTGGGAGAGAGAGAGGTCGGGATATGAGTGAAGATGGAGACTCTCTTCCCCTCCTTTTATAGGGAAAGAAGGCTCCATCAACCGACAACCCAGCCAGTGCATCGACTCCACGCGGAAGAAAGACAAAGGGCGACACTGGGCGTTTTCCGCGATCGCGGTGACTTTTCCGCGGTCGCGGAAAATTCCTTTTCCCAGCTCTCCAGTGCACTCTTATTCCGCGATCGTGGTGGCTCTACCGCGGTCGCGGAAATTCCCCTTTTCGCGCCTTTTGCCCGGGAGGAGGTATGGGCATGGATTCTAAACCCTGGGTTAAATATGCTTATACCCGAACGAGTATTCTAAGCCCCAAAAATATGTCGAATGTCTATTCCAAGGTTTAGGGAATTTTACAGAGATCATACACGATATAGAAATTCTGAATTTTGCCAAACGCGTCTCGAATAATTGACGAGGGTTTGGGAAATTACCCAATTACCCTTACTAAAAAATGAGGGGTATTACATCACTACCCCCTTAAGAGAAGTTTCGACCCCGAAACTAGCATCACTAAACTAAACGGACCGGTTTCACCATAATCTTACCATCTGAATTCAATATCCTTAATCATTGCATCCATATGCTTGTTCCTGGAAAAACGATCCGTTTCCTCAACCATACCACTATCTCGCATAGCCTACTTCCACGTACTATCCTTGTACTAACTCGTGACCATTCTCAAGGTCATAATTATCTTAGGATAATTATCTCCTAAAATCATCGCATTAGTCTCGCTATACCTTAAGCATAAGATTATACATTCCTCTTTCACCTTTCTCTAAGCCTCTCTCAGAGTACATACCTTATCTTTCTTAAGTTGATATCCTTAAATAAATTTGGTCTTCGTAACCTATATCACCAAAATCGACTATTTCTCGATCATGATTCTTCTCGCAACATACTGCCTACATTCCTTTCTCTTACTAGAATTGATATGATCGTCCATAAGTTTACCATTGCCTTGATTAGAGTATTCATTATACTCTCCAATATAACCTCGCTATATTGCCCCATTCCTCATAAAGACCTTGATGTCTTAAAACAGAAGAATACAACATTTTTCTACTAACTTTCCTTCGACAATCCAATCCTCAAGTACATACATAGAATTCAACTATACCTCAACTTAGTACTTCCCCTTGTCATATAGACCTTACTTCTTACATACACGGCTCACCTACTTCATTGGCTACCTTAATTACATTTGGCCCTTGTGCCATATCTAACTTGGTATTCTTTCGGTAATGATTTAGCCTATCCCTTAAATCATTCTGTAACCTAAACTTTTAAGATTCCCAGACTTTCTCCAAACATAATCACAACACCTTTATTCCTACATTCCTTAAAACGAATCCCATGAGATATTACTTCTATTTCCTTAAGGTATTATCCTGATAAATGATTCATTACCAACCACATCAGTCACTTCTATCATAATCCTTTAATAGCTTTATACGATTAACGCTTGCTACCTTACTCCTTAGGCGCACATAGACAATTCTCTCCACTAAATCCTTTAATTTATCGGAATCATCAACATAACCTATCCTTAAACTGTAATCTTTCCATTTAAGTGGCCTCCTTCTAACACAGTAACTTCACAACTTAGTCTTCTTCAAAGAATTGCACCATAAGCCTTCTAACCGACAAACTCACATAAAATCCAAACATCAAACCTTACAACCTTACAAGTATCATAACTCTTTATTCCCTAATCGTACAACCTACCAATTTCAATCATTTGGTCCACTTAGATTTGGCTCAGCCGTCCTTTTCCTGACTCACATTCCAAAGGTTTGTTTAACTGACTCAAATAACTTATCTCTAACTTAAGATCCTTATACTCCTCATACAATCTACTATCCCAATTAAAGCAACCCCTTTTTGCGTTACGGATACTTACTATCCCTCCAAGACTTAATCACATCACAACCTATATCCGATTATCTCAACATGATCTAATAATCCATTCCACAAGATTATACTCTCGTTTTACCTCAATGCGTCATACGATCACCTTAATAGACGTAGGTCACCTTTTCATCAAGTCCACTTGACATCATCCACATTCTTACATTATGCCACACTATTCAACCTTCAAAATCGTAGCAAACTGTTACCGGTCGAGTTTGCTATTCACTCAAAAATCATTTAGTAACTAGTTGTCCTTATACGATTTATTATCCCAAATCAAGCACTCTTTTGCTTTACGGATGTTTTCCATTTATCCAAGATTACCCTAATGTATTCCATTGTTCAGTCTCTAACTTAAACCTTTAAGGTTCCTCAATTTATTTACTCAAAATACCATATTGATGAACGATGCCTTGCCATCAAATCAACCACTTTACGTCCTATCCCTCAATGAGTACATACAAGTAACACTGTCACTTTACTCCTTAAACGTACATACGACAATTTCCCATGCTACACCCTTTGGTATCGATATCCTCTGAATAACTAGGCCCTACACCATAAGCTTTCAATTTCAAGTGGCTTTCTCCCAATACAATCGTTCACAACTTAATTCTTCCAAAAAGTGTTATACCAAAAGCTTTATAGACGACACACTCACTTAAAATCCAAGTATCAAACCTTGTAAATCTCCAGATATCATATCTATATATCCCTTGAAGGTACAATTCACTGATTCAGTTCTTTGGCCCCATTAAAATTGGCCTAATAGCTCACTTCCAACTCAAAACCTCTAGTTTCCTCAAAACAAGATCGTGATAAATCAATTAGCACGATTGCGGCTAATCACGTTATTTTCCTAAACGTGACATCAAATCGCCTTAACAGACATCGATCACTCTCTATCCAATCCTTATGTCGTTTCTCTTAAGAAAACCTCATAACGAACCTCAGATAATTCTTCCAAGACAATACATATGACTTCACACCCTTAGCCTTTCCGAAAGTCTAATCCTCTGGTCCACAATGAACATACTCACTTACAACTTCCATAACCAAAATCCCTTGAGTTCTAAAGTTCTACTCAAGGTCGTAACATAGTACGATTTGCCTAGAGAAACTGAATTCCCTATGAACTATCTCTTATATTCATTTATTCTCTTCTTTGCAATCTATCCTCTTATATGTCCACAGGACGACCTCACAGCTAGGCATTCTGAACTTCATGTAGTTCATTCCTATGTGCTTTGACCAGAACAAATGTTCAGGGTACACATATGAGAGAAAAAAAAATCATCCCATAGAGCATTAACCACTTACATTTGTTCCTACACCCTAAGAAATTTTGGAAAACTCAGCTTATAAGATAACGCTTGTTAACTCAACGAAGGGAGTAGTTAATGTCATACCGTTGTGACATTACTCCATGAACAAAGAGAGATTCCTAGTAATGGATCTAAGAATTCAATAGTGGAGTCGACCCTGGTGTTAACCATGTAGGGAACGAACACCACGGTTCCATACATTACCCCTCCTTTGTGAGTCCTGACAACCCTTATCCACACGTGACATAACTGTTTTTGGCACTCACGGAGTCTCGTATGAACGAACAATTTGCAAAAGTAACGAATTTAGTAATTTCCGAAACAAGGAAACACTTCTCTATTATTCGAAACATTACATAAGACAACTGATAGAAAGTCGAATAGACGGATTACTAAACTATGGAGACTATTGACACAAGTCATTGCTCCTTATTCTAAAAAGCCTTACAAAATGCTACCACTTGTACAAAACTTCCCTCCCGTCGGGGTGACGTATCACAAAGAGTTGCTGCTCTTGACCCGAAAATTCCATAGGCGCTTTGCCTTTATCACGAGTAGCAGACTGCCCCGGAACAGATACTTCCGCCCCTGGGTTCTGTCCACTGCTAACCCTTGAGGCCTGATTACCTTGAGTTGGCCTTAGGCCCTTCTTCCTACAGTATGCCTTCATGTGGCATTCCCTTCCACAATAGTAGCATACCCTCTTCATCTTTTGGCAACCAGGGCTCTTGTGTCCGGCTTGACCATAGTTGTGGCATTGAATCACGCCGTTATTCCAGCTTGAGCCTTTGGCGGAATCAGACGGAGTTGTCTTGGTCCTAGTACGACCAGACTTCTCGATCTTGGTGGGCGACGCCGAGCGCTTGAATGAGCCAACCCTCAATTCTGTTGCCTGCTCCTTACCTTAATCTGTGCCTCCACACTAGCTGCGACTTGAGGTACGGGGGCCGCTTGGGCTTGCGGTATTACCTGGGCCGTTAGTACTTCGACCATCAGCCCTACTATATGCCCAATAGTCGTCGCATTTAGCATGATCGGGGCAGGAGGTGGAACTCCCCTTGTAGCTTGGGGGTCCACTTGTCCCTGATGAACATCCTGTCGCAGGGTCGGGTCATTGCTACGTGACCCAGATCCCGCATCTTCCCCTTGTGGAGTAGCACATCTCAGCCGAATTCGAGAATCGTTGCTAGGACTTTCGTTAGCTGCCTGGTTGGTGGATCGGGTGTCCATCACCTATTGATGAACCATAACGTTTGTTTAGAACTGTTCCAACTTGTACATGACACTGAGTCGATTACGTTATGATACGAATCATAAGGGTCCAAACTAATAACTTTATATCAGTCTGACTGGCCCTCCACCATTTACCGCATAAACGACCTCTTCTCTGACTTACTTGGGAAGTGGAAACTCTAGGAGAAATGTCAATCTTTAAATGACATTCCATCTAAGGAGAAACGATATTCCTAAGAATGGATCTAACGAATAAGTAACAGCTTGAATCTTGCAGAAGTTTGAAAACCTCTTAAATCTTATATAAAAATAGTTATTTATAAAGTTAGTTCCTCAAACTAGTGATATGATTATCACAAAACTCTTACTAAGAAAACAAATTTGCACTTTTAAAGTTACAATCATAAACTTAATTTAATCGCTTATAACACAACGTTTTATAAACGAATTATAAATAGCTTTTGAAGTTCAGATAGTTAAACCACTATTTTAAATTCCAAGAAATAATTAAACTTTTAAATTTAACATTTGGATTCTCGAAATTTCTTTTTAATAGAAATTAGGTTGAAAATAGTTTCGAAATTAATTTTCGAAAATTCTCAAACCTAACAATAGGCCAAGAATTTTAAAACCGTTGCTCTGATACCATAATTGTAACACCCCCGACTTATTGTCGGTAATGCCACACGCCAGTGACCTCAGACGTTGCTGTCCGATTCACCCAAGGCTTTAATTGGAACAATTAATCTTAAATAAACATAATAACTAATGAAAAGTTAAACAGCGGAAGACAATGTATAAGTGAAACTCAACCATTTATATTAAAAGATCTCTCGTCAAACGAGGAGATGATTTTACAACAGAGTGATAATACAGCGGAAAACTTATAAATTACACAACGGAAGACTTTAAGAATAAACCTATTACATGACTTAGTGATAAGAATATATTAAAATAATATTTGACAATCTTAAAATACTAACACTTGAACCTTCAACTGCAAGTCTCTTCTTCAATTGGTTACTTCAAGTCTTCGGGAACCAACCACTGATGTGCCGTATAGGACGGATGACACCAGCCAACCATGCAAGGAATAAAACTCGGTTGGTTAGTCTAGTAAAAAACTATGCAAGGGTGAAAACAGATGGTTCTAGTGATCATAACCGTTACTATCATTGTCCCTCGAATAACAACCGAAGGAACGATATATAACCCAGAACTCTCACAGAATGATTAAAGTTTAGACATGCACTACAAAGGAACTGAGCCTTATGGGAAACGTATGAAGAGAAGACTCTAAAAGATTGAGTCTTACGGGAAAGTATATGAAGAGAAGACTCCAATAGATTGAGTCTTACGGAAACATATGACAAATGTTTGGGAATGTTATAATTTCACACAAGCGTTTAAAAGACTTGACCATTTGGGTCCACGACCAACCTCACCGCGTAATGCGAATTCAGATATGAAAGGAGGACTTACTTTAGTCGAAGTCCGAGCGAGGTTCCAAGTTGTACTTCTCGCCCGAAGGTTCATTAATTATGTGCATAGCGGCACTTATCTTATCTTAGTGACAAAGCGTACATTTACGTTATAAGGTTTTAAGATATCATCTCATCGTGAGAGATATCGAAGGGAATAAATCCCGAGTGTCGGCACCAGCTGTGTGCACCTACCCTGAGTAAGGGTACGGTCATGACCAGAGAGAGTACTAGGGAAAAATCCTCCTAGCACCAGTTATAAAGAAACAACTAGACATCGCAAGGTACATAGCGTTCCTACGAATACTCGTTCTAACTAAACAGTTCAGATCACACAATAGTCTACATCAATACCATCATGGTAATAACATATATAATAGCGTTGTTTCTAGCAATATATACAACCTATTATAATATCATGTTTTAATCATATTATTCATAAAATCTATTCCCAAACGAAAACAATAGTTCATCCCAATTTAATTAACAATTAAACAATTGATAATTAATGGAAACATGGAATGATAAGCAAGAGCGAACCGCCACTTGCCTTAGATTAGACGAACCATTGATCAACGACGGGTTTCTGGGTCCGGAACGGGAACGGAAGTCGGATTACGGATTCCTACGAAAATGACCCACAACGAAACCTAAGGTTAGATTCGACAATAAAATGTACGAATCTAAGAAAGAACGAACGAAAACGAAAGGACAAAAGTCCCGCCCGAGACCGGCATGCCCAAAGCCACGATTGCGATTGCCCAGGCAATCCGCGATCGCGGTGGGCACTGCCGCGGTCGCGGTCGTCGAGGACAAATGCCCGCAAGTGACAAAGGTAGCGGCCGCGGCCGACCTTGTCACTGCCGCAGTCGCGGTAGTTCATGTCCGCAGTCGCGGACATGAATTCCGGCGACCCAAAATGAACTCACCGGCGACTACTCCTTGGCGCTCGATTCGCGGTGGCTTCGACTTTTGGCCACCTTGCGCCTCCAATGTACTACTCCGGGGCTGCTACAACCCTTGGTGAAGGCTCCGGCAACGACTTCGAAATCTCCGGCGAAAGCTCAAACTCCGGTGACAAGCACCTTGGGAGAGAGAGAGGTCGGGATGTGAGTGAAGATGGAGGCTCTCCTCCCCTCCTTTTATAGGGAAAGAAGGCTCCATCAACCGACAACCCAGCCAGTGCATCGACGTCACGCGGAAGAAAGACGAAGGGCGACGCTGGGCGTTTTCCGCGATCGCGGTGACTTTTCCGCGGTCGCGGAAAATTCCTTTTCCCAGTTCTCCAGTGCACGCTTATTCCGCGATCGCGGTGGCTTTACCGCGGTCGCGAAAATTCCCCTTTTTGCGCCTTTTGCCCGGGAGGAGGTATGGGCATGGGTTCTAAACCCCGGGTTAAATATGCTTGTACCCGAACGAATACTCTAAGCCTCGAAAATACGTTGAATGTCTATTCCAAGGTTTAGGAAATTTTACAGAGATCATACATGATACAGAAATTTCAAATTTTGCCAAACGCGTCTCGAATAATTGACGAGGGTTTGAGAAATTACCCAATTACCCTTACTAAAAAAATGAGTTTGGCAAAATTTCCCTGAACCTTGGAATAGACATTCGACGTATTTTCGGGGCTTAGAATATTCGTTCGGGTACAAGCATATTTAACCCGGGGTTTAGAACCCATGCCCATACCTCCTCCCGGGCAAAAGGCACGAAAAGGGGAATTTCCACGACCGCGGTAGAGCCACCGCGATCCCGGAATAAGCGTGCACTGGAGAGCTGGGAAAAGGAATTTTCCGCGACCGCGGTAAAGTCACCGCGATCGCGGAAAATGCCCAGCTTCGCCCTTCGTCTTTCTTCTGCGTGGCGTCGATGCACTGGCTGGGTTGTCGGTTAGTATTTTAAGATTGTCAAATATTATTTTAATATATTCTTATCACTAAGTCATGTAATATGTTTATTCTTGAAGTCTTCCGCTGTGTAATTTATAAGTTTTTCGTTGTATTATCACTCTGTTGTAAAATCATCTCCTCGTTTGATGAGAGATCTTTTAATATAAATGGTTGAGTTTCACTTATACATTGTCTTCCGCTATTTAACCTTTCGTTAATTATTATGTTTATTTAAGATTAATTATTCCGATTAAAGCCTTGGGTGACATCGGACAGCAATGTCTGAGGTCACTCGCGTGTGGCACTACCGACAATAAGTCGGGGGTGTTACAATTATGGTATCATAGCCGACTCTGGGTTACGGTTGGGCTTGGCCTGGATGGCAGTCGCTCGACCCAAAGAGTGGTCTTTGGGACTTGACGAGCCTTGACGAGGTCGTCAAGGGTTTAAGTGGGGGTGATTGTAATACCCCGGATTTGTAATCCTTTATAAGGATTAGAATGCTACCCATGTCAACAAGAGCTCTTCCTTTTCCTGGTTCAAGTGAGGACAAAGAACTAGGAAGTTAAACGTGCTAGGGCGGGAGTAGTCCTGGGATGGGTGACCTCCTGTGAAGTTCCAGGTTGGCATGGGGATAGCGTTTCTAAGGCTGTGGGCCTTACATACTTAGGAAAATTTGTAATTGGCTACTTCAATGATATCCTTGTTTACAGCAGGTCGTTAGATGAGCATTTTGAGCATCTTAGGAAGGTATTAGAGTGTCTTAGGCGTGAGAAACTTTATGCTAACCTTGGTAAATGTTCTTTTTGCTCGGAATCTACTATTTTTCTTGGTTTTGTTGTAAGCAAGGATGGGCTGAAAGTCGACCAAGAAAAGGTCTGCGCCATAGAAGAATGGCCACGTCCCACAACTCCAACCATGGTTCAGTCATTCCTGGGCTTGGCTGGTTTCTACCGTAGATTTGTGCATGATTTCTCCACCATTGCAGCCCCGTTACATGAGCTTACAAAGAAGGTTGTGTCAATTGAGTGGACGACCGCACACGAGGCTGCATTCATGATGTGTTCTTGCCTCTGATGACAAGCCAATTGTCAAAGGCGACACCTTTGGATCTAGTCTTGGGTGAGAAGTCACGCGATGAACGTCTCGATAGTGAAGGTGGTGGAGAGCGCGGGGGTGAACGTGGTAGAAGCGATTGATGGAGCGTATGGATAGCGGTGGCAGCGGTTGATGGGGTAAAAGGATAGTGGTAGCGGAAGCGATTTGATGAGGGATAGATGACTTGAAAAGACAAGTCTTTGGGTGTCGTAACGTCGACTGCGGATGAAGGGAGATGCGAAGGAAGACTTGGCTTGAAGGTTCAAGCAATTGCCGTAGCGTCGGCGGCGGAGTGAAGGGGATGCGAAGATAGAGGGTTTTGATGTCCGATCAAGGGAAGGAGGATAAACACTCGACTTGAAACCTTGAATTAAATTGAACATAAGGAAATAACAAGAACAACGGGGGCTTTAAATAGCCAAAGAAACTCGGTCAAGACCTAATGGGCTTGGACCGAGATGAACCTATGGGCTAGCCCATACAAGAATGCAAAAGGCACAAATCCAAAAATAGAAAAGACTATAAAAGGAAACGTTCTAAAAGAAGCAATAAAACTAAATATAGAAAATGTCTCAAACTACGCATTAAAAGGCATTGAATACGAGAATCTTCAAATAGAACGCGATCAGCATTGAAGGCGGTTGAGTCACTTGAAGGAGGTCGCATTCAACATTGAGTCGCTTGAAGGAAGATGCTTCGAGGCACGCGATCTTTGGTCTTGGATAGAGACGCTTGAATGAGATCACGGACTCTATTCCAGATGCGAGGAGTATGATGAAGATCACGGTCTTCGTACTTGGCTTTTCTGAGCTCATGGTCATGGATTCTTCCTCATCTTGGGCCGTCATGGGAGGCAGGGTCACATCACCCTCCCCCACTTGGCTATGAAGCAACCCCGCTTCACCATCGTTGATCTTTTGCTCGACATTCTCGTGCAAGTGCTCCCACGCGAGGTCTCCGGTGTCGAACACGAATCTTGGGCCGAAGCGTGGCAGAGAGGCACCAAACACCCAGTTGATTGTGTGTTTAATGCTACGCAAGGGTGGTAGCGTGTTTGGTGGCTTCGCTGGCAAATCCATCGTGAACTCTGCTTGCAACGAGGCGATAGGTTGTGGCAAAGGCGCGGCGATGTGGGAGTAGTGCATGCCTGGAGTTGGCACCTTACTGTTCAAACGGGCAATGAAGTCCCTAGGTCGTGCGAGAATCACCTAGTGATCACAACGGCCCTGCAACGCAGTGTTCGGTGGCGCGACACTCTCCTTGTCTCTGCAACGCGTGTTATCCTGGGGTGCGTCGTGGTGTGAGACTAGTTGTTGCCGTAAGGAAGAATCTCCGGGATCTGAGGTGGGTCGCGGTGGTGTTGACGCGGTCTTTGCCGCATCCAATGTCTTGTCTCTATCACGGTTGATCTGATCCTGTAAAATCTCATGGGAAGTCATTGGTAAGAGAGTCATGCGCTTCCCATGGTAGGTAAACACATATGTGTTTAGATACCCATCGTGAAGTACGCGACGATCGAACTGCCATGGATGCCCAAGCAAGATATGGGTGACGTCCATTGCAATCACATCACATAAAATTTTGTCATGATATTGACCAATGGAAAAGGGAAGAAGACACTGTCGTGAGATAGTGTTACCTGAGCTTGCAGATAGCCATTGTAGGTCATAAGGTTGGGGATGAGGCGTCGTGGCAAATTGAAGTGTGTCACGACCTTCTCATTAACAATTTTAGCACATGATCCTCCATCAACTATGACACTCAAGGAAGCCGTGTGGATGAGAGCCCTTGTGTGGAACAAGTTCTCGTGTTGATCGCATAAGCTGGCTTCCTTGACTGTGAGGAGACAACGCGTCACCAAGCTCAATGGTGTGCCCGCGTGCAAATAAGCGGGTACGCAGTCATAGGTGTCATCCACCTCTTCGTTGCCCTCCTCGATGGGCTCAAGGGCGCCCTCCTCGTCGTCGCATGACTCGTAGCCGGCGGCGGCGGTAGAGAATAAGACCTTGCGCGCATTCGGGCAATCCTTTTTGTAGTGGCCTCGTCCACCACATTTGTAACACTCCAGGTCGCGCGCGCGATCTGTGCTCACTAGAGCTTGTCCTGGCGCGTTCTGGCGCGATGCATTGTTTGGCGTCGACGGCTTCGCTTCGGGATCTTGGCTCGACGCGGCTGTGGTAGAGGCACTAGGGCGAACATTAGTAGGATTTAAACCACTAGGGGTAGAAGAATACCTTTGTTGGCCACTGGGAAAAGTGTAAGACTTTCGGTGAGAGATTTGTGCATGTATTTGCATCGCCGTATGTGTGAGTGTGTTCAAGTCTTTGATGGGCAAAATCTCGAGTTGATCACGGATGTTGGTGTTTAACCCACTCAAGAATTTCGTCCTCAATGTCGATGGTGCAACTGAGATGTTGGCCTTGTAATACATGTCTTCAAGCTTGGAAAAGAACTCGAGGGGAGACATCGACCCTTGGCGAGCCATGGCTATCTCCATTCTCATTTTATTCCTATAGTTTGGAGGCACATATTTCTTTGTCATCACGTACACGAGTTGGTGCCACTCCGTGACCCGTGTCCTCTGGCGTCGGACGCAGTCATCCTCGAAGCGATGCCACCACACTCGCGCGGCTCCGCGGAAATTAAGTGTCGCGGCGTCGACATGCTCCTCAGGGGGCACTCGACAATATCGAAGTGTGTACTCCGTAGCCTGCACCCATTCAAGAAAAACAGAGGGGTTGTATTCACCATAAAAATGCTCGATTTTTACCTTGACTTGGTGTCGTTGGAATGGAGGCTAGGCAGGTGCTCGGTTGAACGCGTTGTTTGGCGCGGCGTCGTAGATAGGGTTCTCAAAGGCGTGCACTCCATGTGGTCTATCGCGTCCAACCTGGCATCTATTGCGTTCTTCGCGATCTTTGCGGACGAACTCATCCCTTGGCGCATAGGCATCATCGCGTTGGCGTCTTCGCGGCTGGGCATCGTAGTTGTCGCGTCGAATGTCTCTTGGCATAACATCGCGGCACTCTCCTCCAATGTCACGAACACGTTCTCCTTGGGGCTGGAGACGTAGTGGAGGTATGCAATCCGAAGGGTGATCCTGCAATTCAAGTGGATCTCCAAGAGGGGGGTGGAAAAAATTAGGGTTGACCATACCTGAGTCCTCGATCTCTTCGTCGTCATACTCGTCGAAGTCGTCGTGGACATTGGGTGTGATCGACGCGTAGCCATCAGATCCGTAACGTGGCGTCCGAACACTTTGGTGTCGAAGGTGATCGCGTACATCATGGCTCCGTGGCTGGGTAGTTGGTGTCCTCAAGTTGGTCTCATCGCGTCGCGTATGCCCACTTGGTCGGCGACTGGGTCTCCTTGGCGTCGCATCGGCTTGCTCGGCGAGGGCGGCCTTCACGTGGCGCTGAGCCCGATACGCGTCTCTGGGTTCTCCTAGAGGCATAGCGATCATCAAAGTTGTATGGTTCAGAATACTCACCTTGAGTGTCCTCGGCATCACGGTTGTTGTCGGAGCCGTTGTCGAAGCCAACGGTTGTGGCTCGGGGCACGTAGCGTTCCACGTTCGAAATGAAGCCTCTGCGACTCTCGATGACACTTTGCATACGATTGAGTTGTGGTTGATGATGAGATGTCGAAGGCATGATTCCTTTGCCTTTGTCGACTCTTGTCTTTGATGGACCGGCGTCGATGGCTCGTGGTTGAGCTGGTGCGTCCATAGTACTCAGGGGAGTAGGGTTGGGCACGAGTTGTGCGGCGTGTTCTCTGGCTTCAAACTGAGCCACGCGTTGACGAAGAGCTTGGATTTCTCGTTGCTCCTCAGACAACTCCAAGAGTGGATCGTGTTGGGGGGGTCAACCAGTGGTTGGTCTTGGGGTAGATCCAACGGTGGTTGAGGTGGGCTGTTGTTGTCGACTCCAGGTTGGTTCTCACCGTGATCTATCGTCATGGTACCTATAACAATATGGCCAGACATGGGAGTAAAAACGAACCAAAAGACAACGAAGCACAACAACCAAGAAAATCAATAGTCAAGTCACAAAGTTCACGTAGGTAGGGTTAGTTTGGGCTTGCCGTGAGGGCGGCTTGGCTTGCACAAGAGATGGTGTATCAAGAAAGTTGCAATCAAACAAACAAGAACAAAGTAAAACCCTAAAACAAACGTAAACAAAGCAACCTAATAAGCAAGAAAGTACCTTCTAGGAAATATGACCTAGACGGTGGAGAGATAGAGAAGATGAGCTTAGACCGCGAGTGGGTTAGGGTTGCCTTATTTTGGCTTTACCTAACTTTGGTAACTTTTTTTTTTTGGAATATCTTTGTGATATCTTTTTTTTTCTAATATCCGAGATCTTATCTTTTGATCTTTTCGGATTTGAAAAGGAAATAAATAAAAAGCAAAACGGTCTAAGTAACTAGAATATCACAAGTGTGATCTTTAGACATAGGAGAGAGAAGATAAGATTTGATATAATATGATATGATATGATATGATATCTTATAAGGAAATTCGGTTAACTTAACTAAAAAGCAAAATCTAGCAAACAAGGAAACTCTATCCACGCGTGAAATAAGGAAACAAAATATTCTAGCATGCAAGATAACAAATTACCTAACACACCAAAACTTAGGGATCAAGGAAAAAAAATCGGCCAAGATAGTATCTTGTAGAAACCGAATAGGTGTTGCAAAGATGGAAAATTATGGTTTTTCTCGCGAGATACTACGAAAGCAAATGTTGGGGGAGAAGAAAAAAATTATGAACAAGATGCAAACTTGAGTTCGTGACTTACAAGACTGTTGGGCTCTGATGCCAGTTGATGTGTTCTTGCCTCCGATGACAAGCCAATTGTCAAAGGCGACACCTTTGGATCTAGTCTTGGGTGAGAAGTCACGCGATGAATGTCTCGACAGTGAAGGTGGTGGCGAACACGGGGGTGAACGCGGTGGAAGCGATTGCTGGAGCGTATGGATAGCGGTGGCAACGGTTGATGGGGCAAAAGGATAGTGGTGGCGGAAGCGATTTGATGAGGGATAGATGACTTGAAAAGACAAGTCTTTGGGTGTCGTAGCGTCGACTGCGGATGAAGGGAGATGCGAAGGAAGACTTTGCTTGAAGGTTCAAGCAATTGCCGTAGCGTCGGCGGCGGAGTGAAGGGGATGCGAAGATAGAGGGTTTTGACGTCCGATCAAGGGAATGAGGATAAACACTCGACTTGAAACCTTGAATTAAATTGAACGTACGGAAATAACAAGAACAACGGGGGCTTTAAATAGCCAAAGAAACTTGGTCAAGACCTAATGGGATTGGACCGATATGAACCTATGGGCTAGCCCATGCAAGCATGCAAAAGGCACAAACCCAAAAATAGAAAAGACTATAAAAGGAAACGTTCTAAAAGAAGCAATAAAACTAAATATAGGAAATGTCTCAAACTATGCGTTAAAAGGCATTGAATACGAGAATCTTCAGATAGAACGCGATCATCATTGAAGGCGATTGATTCGCTTGAAGGAGATCGCGTTCAACATTTAGTCGCTTGAAGGAAGACGCTTCGAGGCACGCGATCTTTGGTCTTGGATAGAGACGCTTGAATGAGATCGTGGACTCTGTTCTAGATGCGAGGAGTATGATGAAGATCACGGTCTTCGTACTTGGCTTTTCTGAGCTCACGGTCATGGCTTCTTCCTCGTCTTGCGCCGTCATGGGAGGCAGGGTCACATCAATTCACCACCTTGAAGGACCGGTTGTGCAACGCTCATTTGCTGAAATTACCGGACTTCTCCAAGACTTTTGAGGTAGAGTGTGACGCCTCTCATCATGGCATTAGAGGGGTCTTGCTGTAAGATAGGCATTCCATTGCTTACTTTAGCGAGAAGCTCACCGGCGCCCAACTCAACTACCCAACTTATGACAAGGAGCTCTATGCTCTTATTCGGGTGTTGAAGACTTGGCAGCACTATCTATGGCCTAAGGAGTTTGTCATTCACTCGGACCATGAGGCGTTAAAGTACTTGAAGAGTCAATACAACCTCAACCGAAGCCATGCCCGATGGGTGGAATTCATGGAGACCTTCCCCTATGTGATCAAGTACAAGAAAGGTAAGGAGAATGTGGTTGCTGATGCCCTTTCTCGCATGTATGTGTTACTTACTCACCTTGATGCTTCTATCTTAGGTTTCTCCTTGATTAAATATGTGTATATGCATGATGATGATTTTGCTGCAATTTTTAAAACATGCATGGAAAATGAGATTCTAATGAATTCTATGTTGATAATGGCTACCTATTTAAGGTCGGGAAACTATGTATCCCAAAAACGTCTATATGTAGGTTGCTAATTCAAGAAGCTCATGAAGGTAGAGGATATTTTGGTATTCCTAAGACTTTGGCTGCATTAAAGGAACATTTCTATTGGCCTAAAATGTTGCATCATGTTATACGTTTTTGCAAGGCTTGTGTTACTTGTGTGCATGCTAAGTCTAGGTCGAGTCCCCAAGGATTGTATACCCCTTTGCCTATCTCGGACGTCCCATGGGAAGATATTAGTATGGACTTTATCACTGGTCTGCCCATGTCTAAGAAGGGGAGAGACTCGATATTTGTGGTAGTTGATAGGTTTTCTAAGATGGCTCACTTCATTTCATGCAAGACTACTAATAATGCTTCTGAGATTGCTTCCTTTATTTTTGAGCATGTTGTTAGATTGCATGGTATTCCTAGGAGTATAGTGTCGGATCGTGATGCTAAATTTATGAGTTATTTTTGGAAATCTTTGTGGTCCAAGCTGGGGGGCTAAGTTGTTGTTTTCTACTAGCTATCACCCCCAGACGGACGGTCAGACGGAGGTTACTAATAGGACTTTAGGTGCTTTATTGCGTACTATGTTAAAGTCTAACCTCCGCAAGTGGGAAGAGTGCTTGCCTTTTGTTGAATTTGCTTATAACATGTCCATGCACTCGGCTACGCATGAAGACTCCCTTCCAGGTGGTCTACGGCCTCAATCCGCTCACCTCCTTGGATCTAGTACCACGGCCAATGAAGGAAAAGGAAAGCATCAAGGGAGTGGAGCATGCGGACCAGGTCAAGGCCCTCCATGAGAGGACGAGGCAGCAGCTGGAGCGGAGGTCCGAGCAAATAGACGCGCAACGCAACAAAAACCGACGTCCGGTTGCCTATGAGCCATGCGACTTGGTTTGGCTGCACTTGCGCAAGGAATGCTTTCCATTGAAGCGACGCCACAAGCTGAACGCGAGAGGTGATGGTCCTTTCCAGGTGCTACAATGCCTTAGGGCCAACACCTACCGCTTGGATTTACCCCATGACTATGGTGCACATCCTACTTTCAACGTCGTTGATCTTTCTCCTTATACGCCTTCTGCTTTTGACGACGAGGACGAAGTGGGGACGCTTCACTGCCAAGAAGGGGAGATTGATAGCTCCATCACCCCCTCGATGACGGCGAAGGACGAAGAGGAAGCAATGGAGGTGCGCTCGAATGACCCGATAACAAGAGCTTGCGCAAGGGCAATGGAACGCGCAACTCAATCATTAGTCTCGCGGGCGTACGCAAGTGATTCGGGTTCATCTAGTCCTAAATGCATGGGTCCTTCTCTTGACCTATGAGGGGTTGGGTGAGGTCCCGCCTTAGCCGCCCCCGCCAAGGAGAGCCAAACGCCGAACTGGAGTACATAAGCATTTCCGCGACCGCGGACACCATGCCCGCGACCGCAAAATGTCCACTGGCGGATGGTTCTTTACAGAAGGTTTTCTGCGACCGCGGAATTGTTACTGATGCTCGAGTATTCTACAACACGTTTTCCGCGACCGCGGAAGTATTTCCGCACCCGCGGAATTGTTTCTGTCACTCGCGTCTTTTAGTATTTCCGCAACCGCGGAAGTGTTTCCGCGCCCGCGGAAGTTGGGCCGAGCGTTAGCGACTTCGTCATTTTATTTTGAAAACTTATTATTATTTTATTATTAGTCCTACGTAGTTATTTAAACCAGCAAACCCTAGTTTGTAATGTTATGCAGATTTTGAGAATTAAGTTGAGTCATACTCCCTTCCAAAATCCCTTGCATCATCCCTATGATCCCAAGGATCTAACTATCCCGTAGCTCGTCGCTTCGAGAAATCAAACACCGTCTCTTCGGTATATCGCGATCATCACGTTGATCCCTACGCCCATCTCTTTGGACGAGTTTGGCATGTTTCACGGACCTTTAAGAAAGCCATCTCTTTGGCTACATAAGAGGAGAATCGACTACAAGCTTGAGGAAACGAAGATTCTGCGATTGCAACGACACTTCAGGGGTTGTTCGCATCAATTTGCATGCACATCTAGTGCAATATGTGTGAAGTGCATACATCTATGCGTGTATGTGCATGAATAATGGCTTATTTGTGCACATAATTTGCACTATAAGTGCATATATCGGGTTTGTGTTGAAAATGTGCATGAGTTTAGACCATGTGTGGATGATTATTGAAGTGCATGAGTTTTTGCATGTACGTGCACAAAGAATAGTATACTTGTGCATTAATTTTTGAACTAGATATGAAATTCATTTAGTTTTTAACATGCATTGCTCTTTTTTTCAAAAGTGTATGAAATTCTGAAGAAATGTGCATAACTTTAGTAAGGAATGTGCATAGAAAATTTTGGCCCAGAAAATGAAAATTCCGTCCCAAAAAAACAAATTTTGGACCCGAAAAAAAATGGCCGGTCAACGCCGCTGGTGACCGGCGTTGACCACCGGAGTCCGGCATTGACCGGCAAGTGAAGTTTGCACATGACCCCTTTAATGAAAGTTTGATCCAAGCCCTTGAATTTGTCCCATCCAAGGGCTATAGGATCATTCTTATTTTACACCATAATGATCATTCTCACATGATCAAATTCCATATGAGATAACATGTACAAAAGTTTTGACTTGTATGTTGACAAGGGCTAAAGTCGTGTGCCCAATCAAAGTAAAATCCTTAACAACCTAAACTAGTAGAATAGGCAAGCAAGGGTCGAATCCCACAGGGAGGAGTTGTCTTTCTTAATGCAAATTAGTGTGTCAAAGTAACAAGGGGGGGGGGGGGGGTTGGTTGGTTGATTGATTGAATTTCAAGTAAACAAAGCAAAGTAAACAAAAGGTTGTAATCAATTGGGGAAAAACACTTAGCCAAACAAATATCCACCATTCATTCGATTGATTGGTCCTAGGTTATCTTCATTCCTTCCTTTGATTATTCATGTCCCTATTCTGAAATAGCTACCAGTCTAACTAGTCCTGGCAACCCTTACTATCGAACGCACGAGAAACTATCAAGATTTAGAACAATAGCAGCATAGAGCATAGGAATTAACCAGGATACATGCAACACCGATATTTCGCAGCATTTAACACATAATCAATTCTCTTTCATAATAAACTAGTCCAACTAGTCCTAGAATATCATGGATGCTACACAAGATAAGAGATTTCAACTCGAAATATCCAAACCCTAGCAATAGACAATTACGGATATCAACTAGGTGATCAATCCAGTCAAATCAATAAGAATCAATAAGAAGAGTCTCGTTCTGATAAACAACTCCCTTAAGATAAACACTACACATAAACGACAGCCTTAGGATGGAGAAGATGAACGGCCACGATTGAAGGAGAAGCAACACGGGATAAATACCGAGTTGGAGACGCGGTGGCAGCATTGTAATTTAAAGTAATTTGAACGTTGTATTACAACATTACCCTTACCCCTAACCGGCGCCAAAAGGCCCAAAAACGTTTCAGATGCCTCAAACCCTCGACTCTCTGAAAGCAAAAACCCTCACCAGCTGAAGACGCGAATACAAATCGAGCGAAACACATAACTCGATTTGAGAAAGACGATCATAGTTGAAGAGAAGAAGACGAATCCACGCACTCAAACGCTCTCAATTGCACAAGTACAAGCAAATACAAACAAAAAACAACATGAGCGACACAGATTACAGTCAAGACGACTTGGGAGGTGCGAATAACACATTTAGGGTTTCAATTTCACATAGATTACTCAGAAATCAAGTTTCGAAACTTCGTTAAATGTTGTTGCACCATTACAAACACATAGCTCAATGTTACGATTGTTAGCGTTGCTTCAGTATTTTTTTTTTCGTTGGGACATTGTTCTCCTGATCTGAATTCTGTGTTCGTGTCGTTTCCTGAGATTCAATTGGGACTTGGAGGATCATTATCTTCTTAAAGAGTTCATCCCTTTGTGATGAAAAACTAGGTTTACGTGAGGTTCATTTTAGGTGTTCGGGGTTCATTTGCTTTTACATTAGTTCATGCCTATGTTTACCTGAGATGCATTTTTCAGTGAGGTTCATTATCGAGTTAGAGGTTCATTTTCTTCTTCCAGATTGCATGCCTTTGAGATAAAAAATTAGGTTTTCCTGAGGTTGATTTTATGAGTTGGTGGTTCATTTGCTTTTACCAGAGTTCATGTATGTGTTTCCCTGAGTTGCATTGAATCCATGAGGTTCATTTATGACTTAGAGGTTCATTTATGAGTTGCAGATTTCATGCCTTTGTGATAAAAAATTAGGTTTACCTGAGGTTCATTTGCTCTTACCAGAGTTCATGCATGTGTTGTGGGTTCATTAGAGTTCATTTGCTTTTACAGGGTTCATTTAGTTTTTCTGAGGTTCATTTTAGGAGTTGGGGGTTCAATTTAGGTGTTGGGGGTTCATTGGGTTTTTCTGAGGTTCATTTTAGGTGTTGGGGGTTCATTTGCTTTTACAGGGTTCATTTGGTTTTTCTGAGGTTCATTTTAAGTGTTGGGGGTTCATTTTAGGTGTTGGGGGTTCATTAGGTTTTTTTGAGGTTCATTTTAGGTGTTGGGGGTTCATTTGCTTTTACAGGGTTCATTAGGTTTTTCTGAGGTTCATTTTAGGAGTTGGGGGTTCAATTTAGGTGTTGGGGGTTCATTAGGTTTTTCTGAGGTTCATTTTAGGTGTTGGGGGTTCATTTGCTTTTACAGGGTTCATTTGGTTTTTCTGAGGTTCATTTTAGGAGTTGAGGGTTCAATTTAGGTGTTGGGGGTTCATTAGGTTTTTCTGAGGTTCATTTTAAGTGTTGGGGGTTTATTTTAGGTGTTGGGGGTTCATTAGGTTTTTTTGAGGTTCATTTTAGGTGTTGGGGGTTCATTAGGTTTTTCTGAGGTTCATTTTAAGTGTTGGGGGTTCATTTTAGGTGTTGGGGGTTCATTAGGTTTTTTTGAGGTTCATTTTAGGTGTTGGGGGTTCATTTGCTTTTACAGGCTTCATTAGGTTTTTCTGAGGTTCATTTTAGGAGTTGGGGGTTCAATTTAGGTGTTGGGGGTTCATTGGGTTTTTCTGAGGTTCATTTTAGGTGTTGGGGGTTCATTTGCTTTTACAGGGTTCATTTGGTTTTTCTGAGGTTCATTTTAGGAGTTGGGGGTTCAATTTAGGTGTTGGGGGTTCATTAGGTTTTTCTGAGGTTCATTTTAAGTGTTGGGGTTCATTTTAGGTGTTGGGGGTTCATTAGGTTTTTTTGAGGTTCATTTTAGGTGTTGGGGGTTCATTAGGTTTTTCTGAGGTTCATTTTAGGTGTTGGGGGTTCATTTGCTTTTACAGGGTTCATTTGGTTTTTCTGAGGTTCATTTTAGGAGTTGGGGGTTCAATTTAGGTGTTGGGGGTTCATTAGGTTTTTCTGAGATTCATTTTAGGTGTTGGGGGTTCATTTTAGGTGTTGGGGGTTCATTTGGTTTTTCTGAGGTTCATTTTAGGAGTTGGGGGTTCAATTTAGGTGTTGGGGGTTCATTAGGTTTTTCTGAGGTTCATTTTAGGAGTTGGGGGTTCAATTTAGGTGTTGGGGGTTCATTAGGTTTTTATGAGGTTCATTTTAAGTGTTGGGGGTTCATTAGGTTTTTTTGAGGTTCATTTTAGGTATTGGGGGTTCATTAGGTTTTTCTGAGGTTCATTTTAGGTGTGGGAGGTTCAATTTAGGTGTTGGGGGTTTATTAGGTTTTTCTGAGGTTCATTTTAGGTGTTGGGGGTTCATTTGCTTTTACAGGGTTCATTTAGTTTTTCTGAGGTTCATTTTAGGAGTTGGGGGTTCAATTTAGGTGTTGGGGGTTCATTAGGTTTTTCTGAGATTCATTTTAGGTGTTGGGGGTTCATTTTAGGTGTTGGGGGTTCATTAGGTTTTTCTGAGGTTCATTTTAGGTCTTGGGGGTTCATTTTAGGTGTTGGGGGTTCATTAGGTTTTTTTGAGGTTCATTTTAGGTGTTGGGGGTTCATTAGGTTTTTCTGAGGTTCATTTTAGGTGTTTGGGGTTCAATTTAGGTGTTGGGGGTTCATTAGGTTTTTCTGAGGTTCATTTTAGGTATTGGGGGTTCATTTGCTTTTACAGGGTTCATTTGGTTTTTCTGAGGTACATTTTAGGAGTTGGGGGTTCAATTTAGGTGTTGGGGGTTCATTAGGTTTTTTTGAGGTTCATTTTAGGTGTTGGGGGTTCATTAGGTTTTTCTGAGGTTCATTTTAGGTGTTGGGGGTTCAATTTAGGTGTTGGGGATTCATTAGGTTTTTCTGAGGTTCATTTTAGGTGTTGGGGGTTCATTTGCTTTTACAGGGTTCATTTGGTTTTTCTGAGGTTCATTTTAGGAGTTGGGGGTTCAATTTAGGTGTTGGGGGTTCATTAGGTTTTTCTGAGGTTCATTTTAGGTGTTGGGGGTTCATTTTAGGTATTGGGGGTTCATTTTAGGAGTTGGGGGTTCATTTTAGGTATTGGGGATTCATTAGATTTTTCTGAGGTTCATTTTAGGTGTTGGGGGTTCATTTGCTTTTACAGGGTTCATTTGGTTTTTCTGAAGTTCATTTTAGGAGTTGGGGGTTCAATTTAGGTGTTGGAGGTTCATTTTAGGTGTTGGGGATTCATTAGATTTTTCTGAGGTTCATTTCAGGTGTTGGGCTTCATTTGCTTTTACAGTGTATGAACTTCTATGCAGTTGTTGTATTTAAACAGGGTATTGTTACAGTTTACTTCATAGTCTGAAGTTGGTCTTACAATTGTCCTGTTTCTCTTAGCAGGCTCAACTAGACAATCACGACAACAAAAAAGGCTTACACACAAAGACATTGAGGTGTCGTATGAGAGTACAGAGAGTACCAGTAGCGATGACATTCCACTTATAAGGAAAATCTCTGCGAAGAAATCTGTTGTAAAGAGAATACAACAACAAAAGAGCACAACACCAGCTAAAAAAGCCACAACAATGCCGAGACAAAAGAGGAGGAGTACTAAGAGAGAGAGACAGCCAGGCAACAAGGATTTGAAGGGATAAGCTTCAAAATCAGAACAACCTCTAGAAAAAAAGCAGTGTACTGAAACAGCAGACTCTGAAGATGAGAAGCTTTCTCAGTATTCTACACCAGGCAACACAACTGCAGATACACCAAACATACAAGCAGATGAATTGCATTTAGAAGTAGAAGCCAAGGGGAAAGGAAATGAGGTTGAAGACATAGAAAGCCTCAGCTCACAGGAAGAGAAGAAGAGCAGTTCGTCTCAGAGTTCTGGGAAAACAACACCAACCACAAGGACAATGACTGCAATTCAAACAGATGAAGCAGTTCAGTTAGAGAGTTCCAGTGAGGAGGAGATTGAGGACAACTTCAGGAACAAACAAAAGACTACACAGATTGAAGAAAGGAAGGACAAGGGGAAGAGGAAAATTGACATTGATGAGGAAGAAACTACAAAGAAGAACAACGAAGAAAAATGGGATGTAGATAAGGGAACAGGAGAGATGAAGTTGTTAACTACCAAGAAAAAAAAGGAGAAACAGAGAGAACCAAAGGAAAGCAAGCAGTTGGAGATAATCCCTGCCAACCTCAAGATAAAGACAGAAGATGATGGCACACAGTACATCTGGTTGGCAACTAGGAATATCCCAAAGGTGTTTGTCAATGCGCTGGAATCCATCCCTGAGAACAGGAAGGCACAGACTAAGGTCTGGATTAGGGAGATCGGATTTGAGAGCATGCTCGATTTAAAGATTAAAGGAGTGCCTCATTGTCTTGCTTTCTGGATACTCGAACACTATGACGAGGTCAAATGTGAGATAAAGCTGAATGATGGCAGCATCATTAATGTGACAGAGGAGGAAGTCCAGAGGGTGCTCATGATCCCTAGAGGCCACAGGACAGTGGAAAGGAGAGGCAAAGAGGCTGCTGATGACGCCATTATAAAGGAATAGAAAGAATATTTCGACAACATCAAGCAAATCAGGCCAAGTCATGTGGCAGACAAACTCAAAACCTGCACCGACAAACTCTGGTTCAAAAGGATGTTCCTTGTCATGTTCATGTATGTGCTAATCGAGAGCAACCAAAAAGGAACTATTCCTCAGCACATGATGATCAGCGACGTTAAGGACGTAAAGGGATACAACTGGTGTAGGTTTTTCATGAGTGTCTTGCCTCATACAACAACTGAATGGAAGGCCAAGAAAGAGAGGTTCTTCAGAGGCCCAATCGTCTTCCTCGTGGTAAAAAACTCTTGTTTATTTTTTTTTGTAAAAAACAGTTAGTAGTGAGTGTACTCTGTCCAAGCATTGGGTTCATTGGTAATAACTACTAGGTTCATCATTTACAACTAATAGGTTCATTGAGTATAATGAAAATGTTCATCAGACAAAGAATAGGTTATACACTACAAAAATCGACCAGGTTCATTGGTGTTGTCTTGTAGGTTCATTACTTTTCTCATGCAGGTTCATTTGTTTAACTTGTAGCCACAATTAGTAGTGGGAGTACTGTGTCCAAGCATTGGGTTCATTAGTTATAACTAGTAGGTTCATCATTTATAACTAACAGGTTCATTGAGTATAAGGAAGAGGTTCATCAGACATAGAATAAGTTATACACTTGAAAAATCGACCAGGTTCATTGGGGCAGGTTCATTACTTTTCTCATGCAGGTTCATTTGTTTGACTTGTAGCAACAATTAGTAGCGAGGGTACTCTGTCCAAGCATTGGGTTCATTAGTTATACCTACTAGGTTCATCAATTACAAGTAACAGGTTTATTGAGTATAAGGAAAAGGTTCATCACACATACAATAGCTTATACACTTCAAGAATCGACCAGGTTCATTGGTGCTTTCTTGTAGGTTCATTAATTTTCTAATGCAGGTTCATTTGTTTTGACTTGTAGCAACAATTAGTAGTGAGTGAACTCTGACCAAGCATTGGGTTCATTAGTTATAACTACTAGGCTCATCATTTACAACTACCAGGTTCATTGAGAATAAGTAACGGGTTCATTGAGTATAAGTAACATCTACTACTGTGTATTACTTTCCATGTCATGTGTGTACTAATGTATGTATGAACTTCTATGTAGTTGTTGTATTTAGACAGGGTATCTGTCTTCGAAAATACAAACTCGAATAATACACCAGTTTTCCTAGGATGGACAGATGAGAGTTTGGAAGAAAGGGAGAAGAGGGAGATAAAGAGTGGAGGATTTGGGTTAGGAACTCTTCAAGACCCAAGACCATCAAAAGAAGGAAGAGAACAGGCATACATGAACAACAAGCTACAGGTAAACATCAAGCTTCATGTCCAAAAAATAGTATAGTGGGTTCATCAGTTTACACAGCAAGGTTCATTAACTTACAGATTGAGGTTCATTTATAGTTAAGGTTCACATAAACTTGTTATCTTGAATGCAGGACTGGCTTAATAACTTCACCAAACAACAGATTGTAGTGGCCAACGAAATGTTGAAACTCACTGCCATGATGGAAAACTTGCCAAAGGAATTCAATGCAGAGCCCAAGGTCCAGAGCATGATCAAAACAGCCCAAACGCTGATTGGCGACAAAAAGGCCGAGGAAGAGGAAATAAGCGAATTTGAGAAGATATGGAATGATGCCGACCACCCTTTCTGGAGCGATCCACAGCTCATAGAATGCTTGAGACAGGTGGAGAAGGCTGATGCTTCAAAAGAAAAGATCAAGATCTCAAATGCTGAACCTTCCACTTCTAAGGCAACACAGGGCATTGATACCACACAAAATTGGGAGGATGTAAACATAGTTATGAATGAGTACATTGACGTGCTCAGTGACAGAGAGGAGGAAAGAGATGAAGTTCAACAGCTAGAGAAAGAGAGGGCGCAAGGCACTGCGCATGAGACTGTTGTTGGTACTAAGGACAAGGAGCCAACACCCCCAGCACCAACACCCCCCGCACCAACACCCTGCGCACCAACACCCCGCGCACCAGCAACAACGAAGAAGGCCAGAAAGTCTCCGCGTTTGAAAATTCCATCTTTCAAGCTGATAAGTTCAGAGGAGTCGGATGACGTTGAGACTGAGAAAAACGATGATGAAGAACCTTCAGTGCTCATAGGGTCAGAGGAGGTACAAGAAATTGGTGTTGCGGAAGCGATGGATGAAGAACAAGCAGTGGCTGCTGCACATAAGGACAAGGAGCTCGCTGAAGCAGAAAAGGCAAAAGAAAAGGGCAAGGGGAAACAAGTGGTGGCTGATGCTGATGTAGTTCACGGGCCAAGGCACAAGAAACTTGGGGAAAAGCTCAGAAGCCCCTACAAAAGCCGCACTATCGACATCTTTGCCAGTAGACCAAAGGAGGCAATCGTGATGCACAACTACTGTAACCACTGCAACATAGGAGGGTAAGATATACATACATTCTGACATATTTTATTTTATTTTATTATTATGCAAAATATTAGAGATAAAGGTTTACTACTGCATAACACTTTTGTTCCTATGCAATTGAATAGTGAGGCGCTCTTCAAATACAAGTCGCTGAAAGTCTCCGGAATGGAGTTGGCAATGAATGTGGACATCCACTACAAAGCAATTGATGCTTGGTCAACCATTCTGAACACTAATGAGGAGGTAAAAAGCAGCAACAAGCCCAGCAGAGCATTCCTGTATGTATACCAAATGGTAAGTAAAAATGGTTAAAAGTTAAAAGAATAAGCTGCATGCATATATACTATACGGTTCAACAGTAAATAAAATGAGGTTCATCATTTTAATTAGATAGCAATAGGATTGGATTTCACACTAGGTGTATCAGTTTGCATACGAGGTTCATCAGTTTCAACAGAGAGGTTCATTCAATATAACTAAGAGGTTCATCATTTACAACTAACATGTTCATTGAGTATAAGTAATAGGTTCATCAGAAATAGAATAGGTTAGACACTTCAAAAATGCACCATTTTCATTGGTGCTGTCTTGCATGTTCATTTGGGACCTCAGCAAACAGACTGGAATATGTAGATAGCAATAGGATTGGATTTTACACTAGGTTCATCAGTTTGCATACGAGGTTCATCATATGAAAAGTGAAGTCCTATAAGTTCAACAATTTATCTGTCCACGTTGTGGCTTGAATATATAATTCCCGTATACTAACAAAAAAATCGTGAAATGTTGAAACAGAATATAACCTTGAAAGATCAACTAGGCGAGTTCACGAGGAACTTCAACAACGCAGTGGCTGAGGTGCATGGACAAAAATTAAAGGACATAGACATGGTAAATTTATTGCTATTCTAAGCTTGTCTGTTTTTTATATTTATTCTGTTCATAATTTTTTGTGAGTTAATTTCAAACGTCACTAACTAAACGGATTATTACAGGTTTTTGTACCGGTCATAATCCACAATGACCGTTACTTTCTAATTGCCATGAACATTAAGAGTAAAACCCTTCATGTGCTAGACAGTGTGCCGAACAGCGGTGATACGTAGCTCTATCAGGAAGCGATTCACAAGATTGTAAGTGTACAATAATTGATTAAATTGTCTTGTTACTAGTGAGTGAACTCTGCCCAAGCATTAGGTTCATGACTTATAACTACTAGGTTCATCATTTACAACTACCAGGTTCATTGAGTATAAGTAACAGGTTCATCAGACATTGAATACGTTATACACTTAAAAAATCCTCCAGGTTCATTGGTGTTGTCTTGTAGGTTAATTAATTTTCTCATGCAGGTTCATTGGTTTGACATGAAACCAACAGTTAAATTGTGTTGTTGACAACATTTTTTTGACTGTTTGGGTTAAAATTCATTTGTTCTCTTTATGCTTGTGTGCAGGTACACATGACTGAAATATACTTCCGCCAGAATCACTTGGCCAGGAGAGCAAGCGAGATTGAATCTGCACAGCATAAGCCATAATTGATTCCTCTACCGGTCCAGTCTGACGGAGCAGAAGAACAAGACTCTGGGGTGTTTATCATGAGATACATGGAGAAGTACATGGGCATGCAAAATGAGAAATGGGAGGATCAGATGAACAACAAGAACAAAAAAAAGGGCATTGAAGAGCTGAGAATCAAATACGTGCATGCCATCATCACCTCCGAAGCTAATGAAATACGAGAAAAGGCACTGCAGATCATAAAAGACAACCCTGAAGGGCCGTATACATGAACATTAGATGATTGACTTTTCGTAAGAATGATAATAGGTTGATTGTATAGATTGGGTAAATATATGACTGCTGAATTGGGTACAATGATACTAACAGATAGCACTAATCACCTGTCTAATTGCCTAAATTAGGATCAAGACTTCAATATATTAGCAGGTTCATTGCTATTGTCTTGTAGGTTCATTAATTTTCTCATGCAGGTTCATTGGTGTTGACATGCAGGTTCATTAATTTTCTCATGCAGGTTCATGACTTATAACTACTTGGTTCATCATTTAAAACTAACAGGTTCATTCAGAATAAGTAACAGGTTTATCAGACATACAATAGGTTATACAATTCAAAAATCAACAAATCAACCAGGTTCATTAGTGCTGACTTGCAGGTTCATTACGTTTCAAAGGCAGGTTCATTGGTTTTGACTTGCAGGTTCATTTTAGGGATTGGGGGTTCATTTGCTATTACAGGGTTCATTAGGTTTTTCTGAGGTTCATTTTATGTGTTGGGGGTTCATTTGCTTTTACAGGGTTCATTAGGTTTTCATGCGATTCATTTTAGGTGTTGGGGGTTCATTTGCTTTTACAGGGTGCATTAGGTTTTTCTGAGGTTCATTTTAGGTGTTGGGGGTTCATTTGCTTTTACAGGGTTCATTTTAGGTGTTGGGGGTTCATTTGCTTTTACAGGGTGCATTAGGTTTTTCTGAGGTTCATTTTAGGAGTTGGGGGTTCATTTTAGGTGTTGGAGGTTCATTAGGTTTTCATGAGGTTCATTTTAGGTGTTGGGGGTTCATTAGGTGTTGGTTTATCATTTAACTACTTGGTTTATCATTTAAAACTAACAGGTTCATTTAGAATAAGTAACAGGTTCATAAGACATACAATAGGTTATACACTTCAAAAATCAACAAGGTTCATTGATTGGAACTAACAGGTTCATTGGTGTTGCCTTGCAGGTTCATTAATTTTTGCATGCAGGTTCATTGAGTATAAGAAACAGGTTCATCATGTATAACTAACAGGTTCATTGAGTATAAGTAGCATGTTCATCAAAATTCTTAAAAGTTCAGCAAAAGTAAGCAAAAAAAAAATGGAATCGAAAAATACTGAAGAACACTAAGAGTTCAGCACTTCAGTGCAAGTGCGACTATTGTGAGTGGCTAACTTGTTGCATCTACCGTAACGCCTTTGCCCTGCACGGTTCGAAGCAATAGAAATTTCTCTTCCACTCCGGATACGCGACCCGCTTCCTTTGTTTTTGGCTTGCTCTGGTGGCAGCACATTAATGACTGAAGGTACTTCAACTCCGGCATAAGACTGAAGCTGCTCCAGGTTCGACGCGCCAGAACTAGATGAAGCACCACTTCCACACAGCAGAGACGCCTTTTTCTCCTTAAGCAGAACCGAAAACTGTTTCATGAGGTCCGGCTTGTCCTCCAATAGCCCCACACAGCTATAAAAGTCAGAAATCACCTCATTCATGACTGCCTCACGCTCTTCAAGGGCCGCACAATGAGTCACAACGGTGTTGTCGATAGTGAACACCGGTGTAATAGTGGCATCCATGGTCCAGCGCGCAAGGACATACCTATCCGGAATCCTATCAAACCCGAGGTTCCTGAACACAAAAATGAGATGACAACAAGGCAGACCAATCCTTTGAAACATGCGACAGCTACAAAAAAAATCCACACCTTCAGCTGACTGCTCCACTGTGAAACTCTTGGATAAGCAATCCTTGATACCGTAGAATTTTGTACCGTTGACATCAGACATGCTCACCATAAAGCATGATAGACAACATTCCATAATCTGATCCTGAACAAGTTTGAAAATCGAGAGCGTGTACACCTCAGATGCGTGCTTCTCCAATCCTAAAGGCGTCTTCAAATCTGGACGCATAGTAGAAGACTCAAAGTTCAGCTTCGCCTGCTTGTGTCTCTGCGTGTCCATGGCTATGTCAAAGTGCATCACCAACTCAACTAGGCGGTAGTATATGTCACTAAAGTGACCAAAGTAACTGTTTGCAGATTCCGAAACAGAAGTAGTTCTAAGCAGACCGCCAAACATCACATCCCTGAAGTAGGCTGGGATCCAAAATTGTCGGATTGCAAACATGTCATCAAACCACCTCCGCTTCACCAGTGGGAATCAATCAAGCAACGCAGCCCACTGTGTCTCAAACTCTGAAGGTGAAAGGTCATGGGTCCACACAATGTTGTCCAGCCTAGCCCTAAATTCTGAACCAGCAGCAGTGTCGTACTTGGTCTTTGCGGGCACTTTCTTCATGATGTGCCACATACAAAGCCTGTGGCGCGAACGCGGGAAAACTTGTTCAATAGCCGAATTCATGGACAGGTCTTGATCTGTAACTATAACCTTTGGCTCGTGCACCATTGCTGTCTTGAATTTCTCCAGCAACCAAACGTATGATCCCGCATCTTCCTTGAAAATTAAACCAGCCGCAAAAGTGACACTCGACTTGTGATGGTCTAGCCCGGTGAATGGTATGAAAATCAGATTGTACCTATATGAAACAGATATACACAAAGCCAACTATGAATAAGAAAAAGGGATAAAAACACTCAAATAAGTGTCTAATAAAAAGAGCAATCAAATCAGGATACATAAGTACACAATGAGGTTGATTAGAATGAATACACAATGAGGTTCATGCAATATAACTAAGAGGTTCATCATTTACAACTTACAAGTTCATTGAGTATAAGTAACAGGTTCATCAGAAATAGAATAGGTTAGACACTTCAAAAATGGACCAGGTTCATTGGTGCTGTCTTGCAGGTTCATTTGGGACCTCAGCGAACAGACTGTAATATGTAGATATCAATGGGGTTAGACTGCACACTAGGTTCATCAGTTTGCATACGAGGTTCATCAGTTTCAACAGAGAGGTTCATCATTTACAACTTACAGGTTCATTGAGTATAAGTGACAGGTTCATCAGAAATAGAATAGGTTAGACACTTCAAAAATGGACCAGGTTCATTGGTGCTGTCTTGCAGGTTCATTTGGGACCTCAGCGAACAGACTGGAATATGTAAATAGCAATGGGGTTGGATTTCACACTAGGTTCATCAGTTTGCATACGAGATTCATCAGTTTCAACAGAGAGGTTCATTCAATATAACTAAGAGGTTCATAATTTACAACTAACAGGTTCATTGAGTATAAGTGACAGGTTCATCACAAATAGAATAGGTTAGACACTTCAAAAATGGACCAGGTTCATTGGTGCTGTCTTGCAGGTTCATTTGGGACCTCAGCAAACAGACTGGAATATGTAGATAACAATAGGATTGGATTCCACACTAGGTTCATCAGTTTGCATACGAGGTTCATCAGTTTAAACAGAGAGGTTCGTTCAATATAACTAAGAGGTTCATCATTTACAACTAACAGGTTCAATGAGTATAAGTAACAGGTTCATCAAAAATAGAATAGGTTAGACACTTCAAAAATGGACCAGGTTCATTGGTGCTGTCTTGCAAGTTCATTTGGGACCTCAGCAAACAGACTGGAATATGTAGATAACAATAGGATTGGATTTCACACTAGGTTCATCAGTTTGTATACAAGGTTCATCAGTTTCAACAGACAGGTTCATTCAATATAACTAAGAGGTTCATCCAATGAACTTAACATTAAAAGAACGAAAAACATTAAATTGAAGGCTGGTTGCACTGTAAAATAGAACAGGAACAATGCAATGAAGAAGGATAGAAAATAACCTGTTGGTACGGTACGTAGCATCAAACGATACAACGTCGCCGAAGAGAGAGAAGTTCTTGCGAGACACAGGATCAGCCCAAAATAAACGTGTCAAACGATCACAAGAATCCACGTCATACTCAAAGAAGAACGCAGGGCAGAGTTCTTTTTTGTTGAACAGACGGTTGATCGTCATCTGAGCCTATGTAAGACAACATATCTCGCCGGTAGTTCTTGAAGTCAACAGCTGATGCACCAACTTTGGAGTAGCCGCCCACGAGTTCCTTGAATATCCTATGAGACTTCACTGGACCGATGTGGGCTTTCTCACAATCCATCACAAACTTTTTATGACCAAAGTCCAGCTTCCTCATAGACTTCATAAACTGTTTATCCTTACCAACAACCATTTCATGAGTGTGGCGATCTTCAAACGCTGTTACTTTGTAGCCCTGGTTGCCCGCAAAAGTGAGGGTGAGTTTCGCCTTACAACCAACTCTGTTTGAAGGACGTCGACGCATGCGCTTTGTGTTGTTCTGGCCAGTTTTAAAACCATGCCTGGTGCAATGCAAGTACTTCATTGCAACCACATCTCCTGCCATGCGTGATCCGCCGAGCCTCACAACAAAGCCACATTCCAGTGCATATGCCTTGTAAAAATCAATCGCTTCCCCCAATGACCCAAACAGCATACCAACAACTGGTTTCAGAGAATCAACACAGATTGGAATGTGGTACACTGATCCACCTTGAGATAATCGCGTAACGGATAAATCCGACGACATCTCAGTGTCCGAATCACTTGGATATGAACTAGGAGAACTCTGATCCAGGGATACACTATCACTAGCACCAGCAAAACCACTACCAGTCACTGCAAACATATATAACATCCAGGTTCATTGTTGGCTAAAATGATACTAGCAGGTAGGCACTAATCACCTGTGTAATTGACTAAATTAGGATGAACACTTCAATATATTAACAGGTTCATCGAGTGATCATTGCAGGTTCATTCGTATTGCCTTATAGGTTCATTAATTTTCTCATGCAGGTTCATTGAGTATATGTAACAGGTTCAACAGACATACAAATACTTGAGCACTTGAAAAATCAACCAGGTTCATTGTTGTTATCTTACAGGTTCATTATTTTGTTCATGCAGGTTCATGAGTTATAACTACTAGGTTCATTGGTTTTGAAACTAACAGGTTCATTGAGAATGAAATAACAGGTTCATTAGACATACAAAAGGTTATACAAATTCAAAAATCAACCAGGTTCATTAGTGCTGACTTGCAGGTTCATTACTTTTCAAAGGCAGGTTCATTGGTTTTGAAACTAACAGGATCAATGAGAATAAGTAACAGGTTCATTAGACATACAATAGGTTACACATTCAAAAATAAACCAGGTTCATTAGTGCTGACTTGCAGGTTCATTTCTATAAGGCATAGGTTCAAAACAATCGCCCATTGAAAAGATGAAAAATCTAATCATGAAAAGGTTAATGTGAATCTGCCAAACAACATCCACAATAGAAACGCCAGATAACAACCAATTTGAAAACAATCATACTCAGATTACTAGCAATCGAAGAACATAAGTACACACAGCAAGAAATTCTGGAACCCTAAAACATAACGAAGCAAATTGACTTACCATAATCCATAGAAACGTCTATGCCAGTCAATCCAATAGCAATGGTAGATTAAAGGAGACGAAATCGATGAAGAACGTGCACTGCAACGAGCGAGAAGCAACAACTCCTCCAATGGCGATTCCGGCGACAGCGAATACGGAAACAGAAGGCAAGTCGATCGAGATCAGAGACGCGAAGAACGACGGCTACAGACATACAATGGCGTTAACACATCGAAAGAGACGAAAATCCATGAAAAACATGAACTGAAATCAGCAAAAACTAGGTTTACCTCCAATGGCGATTGGGAGAAACAGAGCGAATCGAGACAGAGGCAAGGAGAGACGGCTACAGTGAATGCGTGGAAAATGACCAAATTACCCCTCCGTGTGTTAAATGAAGGATCACTACCAATCGTCAGATGGTGACACGTGTAAGGCCGGATTGAGTGCGCACGGTTTACTTTAAGTCCGATGCTCATTTGATCCTCTCTCTCAATAAGAATATGCTCAAGAGAAAAGATATAATCCAAAGGCATAGGAATAGAATTATAACCTCACAATCATATATCAAATGAAGGCTTCAATTGTCGGACTAAGTAAAGGGTGCTTAGTTCTTCATAGTCTTGAAAACAATCAAACTCAAAGGGAAAAGAGTGCTGAATGGAAATTAGGTTAAATAACCTAAAAACCAAACCTAATGCTAAAAAGATAACAAGTCTAATCTTAGAAGGAAATAAAATAAAATCGAACTAAAATAAATAAAGTAAAAAGAAATAAAACAAAAAAGCAAACTTCGGATCTAACGAAACCCGCGCTGATGCATATTTCCGCGACCGCGGAAAATTCACTTTTCCTGGGCTTGCTCTCGACTTATCCGCGATCAAAATTCTTGCTCGTCCGCGATCGCGAATTTGTTGCGTTCTTCTTCTCGCCTTTCGTAAATGTCCACGACCGCGGCCTCGGCCCCGTGATCGCGGTTTTGGCTCAGTTGCTCCTCTTCTCTTCTGAACTTCAGCCTTATTTCGTCTTCTATGTGGTTTCTTCTCTTCATCTTCTAAATGTCTTCTTTTAAGCTTCTTCAAACCACCATATATACACTTCTGCTTCTCAACTCCAATCTCCACAATTACGCTCTAAACATCTCCAAATGGTACCCAAAACACCGGTAACAACTCCTAGATATGCACTACAAAGTAGCGCTGATCAAATTCCCCCATGCTTAAACCTTGATCATCCTCGAGTAAGTTAAAATAAACCTACTCCTCCAATCAAATCCCCAAGGTCTCAGGAAGCATAGAAAAACCATCTCCACTAAGACTTGTACCTGAACATGAATCTCCAAGGCATAATACGCACAACACAAACATACAACATCGAAGCTTAAAGGAAAGCAGAGTACTTCCCCCAAGCTTACACCGAACACCATAGAGTGAAAAAAAATCTAATCCTAGCATCCATCTATCTCCTTATCGCTCCAGAGTGACCTACCCGAATCCTCCTTATAACTCCAACACTTATGTCACCACGCCAGGTAAAATGAGGAATCCTAAAAATCACTCTTCTTCTTTTCACTTATTTTGCCAAGGCGCCCTTTCGGGTTTTCACCAAGCCACTCATTTCATTTTTGAATAGATGGGCTCACAAAAACTCACATCACTCTTGACCTCTTATTACCCCAGCCTAATGCTGGTCCAAGCCACCTGCTTATTTCCTAAGCCGCCCTCTCGGGTTTTCGACTTATCCCGGGATTTCTATTTTTGCCTTTTATCAAATTTTTGGCTTTTTCTTTTTATTTTTATTTTTTCTTTTCTCCTTAACGATTAGCAAGTATAGAACACTCCCACATGCTTAAACATTGCATTGTCCTCAATGTAATGAAGGACAAAAAAAATATGAAGCACAGGAAAAGGCAATGAAGTACTCACAACCGTCGCCGAGTTGGCTTGGACACGGAAGTTGTTACTGGCGGTAAAACAATAAAAGCACATGTCGCTGGTGTCGCACCGGTCTTCAAACAAACTCCACCGTGCAACCAAAAGGAAACCAATGTAAGGTGTAATGGTATATCAAGGAATCGGGGTTGCACGGCCTTCAACGAACACATGGTGGAGCCCAGATGGAATCGTGTTGTGAGCTCTAGTGTTCCTCCTCCTCAGCTGTCGAATGTAGGGCCATCAACGTTGCCAAATAAAATATGGGGCGAATGTCTCCTCCTTGGCAGCATGATGCGCACCTCCTCTCGTGTAAAATTCGGACAGGCTGGCCTTTGGTAGAACTTTTTTTTTTGATTTTTTTTTTCGAGCAGGGATGAGGAGACTTACAGTAACTTTTCCGCAATCGCGGAAAAATTTCCGCGCCCGCGGAAAAGACTCTGGTGCGTAGTTCACCGTCTTCAAATTTTTTTTTAGGTCTCCTTCCTGCAGGTTAGTCTAAAGCAAAAAACAAAACAAAACAAATAACAACTAAAGACATGAAATGAAAAGACAAGAAAAGAAATACATACCTCGGGTTGCCTCCCGGACAGTGCCTTAGTTATTGTCGTGGCTCGACATGGTACTCTCCCACTCAACTTGGGTTGCTCACATCAATTGAGACCTTGGGGTTTCTATCCGGAGGGTGTCGCTTTGCATCGTCTATGCTGAATCCGACCCTCTCCCCGTCGAATTCCATTGTGAGCAAACCGTTGCTCACATCAATCTTTGTACCCGCCGTGTTCATAAACGGCCTTCCTAGCATCACAGGGGCTGCATTCTTGTCATGCCCCGTATCCATCACAAAGAAGTCCGCGGGGAATAGCAATTTATCGACCTCTACCATCACATCCTGCACCACTCCTTTGGGGTAGACATAAGAATTGTCCGCCAGCTGGATCACAATCCCTCTCTTCTCTAATGGTCCGACCTCTAGAGACTCGTACAGCGAGAGAGGCAGCACATTAATGGAGGCACCCAAATCAAGCATGGCCTTGTCGAACAAGGTGCCCCAATCTTGCAGGGAATAGTGAACATGCCCGGATCACTGGCCTTCTTTGGTAACCGCTTTTGCAGCATAGCGGAAACATTCTCGCTGACCTCGACCTTTCTCTTCTTCTTTACCACCTTCTTCCTATTTATCGTGCATAGCTCCTTCAAGAATTTAGCATAACGAGGGATGCTATTAATCAGCTTGAGTAAAAGAACATTTACCTCACAGTTGTTGAAGGTTTCGAACAATTCCTTATTATTTGCCGGCCTCCTTGTGTCCTTTAGAGCTTCGGGAAAGGGAGCGGGATGCTTCAATGTGCTGAGCGGAGGGAAATTGGGTCGCACATATCCATCGTAGGCGTCTTCGAGAGGAACTAGAACTCCAGAGGCGTTTCCGCGATCGCGGATATATGTCCGCGGTCGCGGATTGTCTTCGAACAACTCCTCGTCTCCAGTGAGTTTTCCGCGATCGCGGAATTCCGTCCGCGGTCGCGGATTACTCTCGAACAGGTCTTCAGAATGGATTTTTCCGCGATCGCGGAATTCTATCCGCGGTCACGGAAAAGCGTCGATTTTGTGCTCCTCTTTGCCAGTAGCCAATCCGCAATTGCGGCCGTCTGTCCCGCGGTCGCGGATTACTTTATGTTGTGCTCGGGTTTCCTCCGCTTGGACTTCGCTCCTCAGCGTCATGGCGCATACATTCTCCCTCGGGTTGACTACCGTTTGAGATGGTAGTTTGCCCGAGTCTCGGGCTTCTAGTCTGCTCACTGCGATGGAGATCTGCCCCACTTGCTGCTCTAAGTTCTGAATACTTGACCGCATCTCTTGATTCTGTTGAACCATAGTATTGCCCAACGTTGCTACGGTCTGAGCAAGGGCCTCCTGTTGCTTGGTCAATGCCTGAATTGATTGGGACGTAGTGTTTGCCACCGTTGTTAGTGTTTTTATCATGTCTTCATGGTTTGACACGCTCTGAGCAAGGGATGAACTTGAGCTTTGGCCTTGGGGTCTTTGGTCATATGGAGCTCGAAATTGTTGTTGTTGACCCCCAGGCTGTTGGAATCGATGCGGGTGCGGTAGGAATTATGGTGGCCTCTGTGGATACTTTTGATTCTCCTGGCCCTGAGGAGTAATCTGCTGATTCCCGTATCTCAAATTGGGGTGATCTCTCCACCCTGGATTGTACGTGTTGGGGTACGGGTCATATCTTGGCCTTTGAGGTCCGAACCCTCCAATGGCATTCACCTCAGCAATGGGCTCCTGCAGCGTGGGACATGCATCGATTGGATGCGTCGTGTCATAGCATATCCCACATGATTTGACTTGCTGTTGGCCACCCTTCATCATGTACCTCCTCATCATCTCCTTCATCTCAGCCATCTCAGAGAGTAGAGTGGAATTTGGCTGAGAGTCTGCAGCTCTCACTGATTGGGCGCCTGCCCTCTTACTGAACTGTCTTGAGCCCTCAGATAGCTCAAAGAAAACCTTATACGTCTCAGCTGGAGTCTTGTTTAATATGTTCCCTCCACAGACAGCGTTCACCATCCGACGTTCGTCATCAAAAAGACCTCCATACAAATAAAGTACGAGGTCTTGGTCTGAGTATCCGTGGTAGGGGCAACTAGAGATCAGCCTCTTGAACCTCTCGTAGTATTCATACAATGACTCAGCAGCCTGCTGTTCAATGTTGCGTATGCTCCTCTTGAGGCTGTTGAGCTTAGTTATAGGGAAGTACTTCTCCAGGAAGGCCTTCTTCATCTTGGCCCACGTGTCGATGCTCCCTGGGGTCAAGTAGTAGAACCAGTCATTGGCCGAATCCTTCAGAGAGAAAGGAAAGGCCCTCAGCTTGATCTGGTCTTCAGTCACACCTCTGGGCTTCATGCTGGTGCAGACGGCATGGAACTCCGACAGATGCTTATTGGGGTCTTCACCACTCATCACATGGAAGTGAGGGAGTAGGTGGATCAACCTTGACTTGAGCTCGAAGTTGACGCCATCAGCCAGCTCAGGGAACTGCACAGCCAGCGGTTGTTGTTGCAGGTTAGGGGCAGTCAGCTGCCTCAACGTGGGTGCTTCGTCAACCATCTCAAAAGTTGGGTTATCGAAGACCAAGGATCTGTTTACTCTGCGGCTCCTAGAGAGCGTCCTCTCAATCTCTGAATCACAAACAAGAAGAGGGGAATCAGTAGCACAGGTGTGGACCATAAGATAGGTCCACACAAAAATTGGCACATAAACACACACAAAGAAAATTCAAAACTTGCCTCCCCGGCAATGGCGCCAATTTGACAAGGGCTAAAGTCGTGTGCCCAATCAAAGTAAAATCCTTAACAACCTAAACTAGTAGAATAGGCAAGCAAGGGTCGAATCCCACAGGGAGGAGTTGTCTTTCTTAATGCAAATTAGTGTGTCAAAGTAACAAAGGGGGGGGGGGATTGGTTGGTTGATTGAATTTCAAGTAAACAAAGCAAAGTAAACAAAACAAAGGGTTGTAATCAATTGGGGAAAAACACTTAGCCAAACAAATATCCACCATTCATTCAATTGATTGGTCCTAGGTTATCTTCATTCCTTTCTTTGATTATTCATGTCCCTATTCTGAAATAGTTACTAGTCCTGACAACCCTTACTATCGAACGCACGAGAAACTATCAAGATTTAGAACAATAGCAGCATAAAGCATAGGAATTAACCAGGATACATGCAACACCGATCTTTCACAGCATTTAACACATAATCAATTCTCTTTCATAATAAACTAGTCCAACTAGTCCTAGAATATCATGGATGCTACACAAGATAAGGGATTTCAACTCGAAATATCCAAACCCTAACAATAGACAATTACTGATATCAACTAGGTGATCAATCCAGTCAAATCAATAAGAATCAATAAGAATATATTCAAGAGAAAAGATATAATTCAAAGGAATAGGAATAGAATTATAACCTCACAATCATATATCAAATGAAGACTTCAATTGTCGGACTAAGCAAAGGGTGCTTAGTTCTTCATAGTCTTGAAAACAATCAAACTCAAAGGGAAAAGAGTGCTGAATGGAAAGCTAAATAATGAAAGGCTGTTATGGAAATTAGGTTAAATAACCTAAAAACCAAACCTAATTCTAAAAAGATAACAAGTCTAATCTTAGAAGGAAATAAAATAAAATTGAACTAAAAGAAATAAAGTAAAAAGAAATAAAACAAAAAAGCAAACTTCGGATCTGACGAAACTCGCGCCGTGCTGATGCATATTTCCGCGACCGCGGAAGAATTTCCGCGATCGCGGAAAATTCACTTTTCCTGGGCTTGCTCTCGACTTATCCGCGATCAAAATTATTGCTCGTCCGCGATCGCGGATTTGTCGCGTTCTTCTTCTCGCCTTTCGTAAATGTCCGCGACCGCGGCCTCGGCCCCGCGATCGCGGTTTTGGCTATGTTGCTCCTCTTCTCTTCTGAACTTCAGCCTTCTTTCGTCTTCTATGTGGTTTCTTCTCTTCATCTTCTAAATGTCTTCTTTTAAGCTTCTTCAAACCACCATATATACACTTCTGCTTCTCAACTCCAATCTCCACAATTACGCTCTAAACATCTCCAAATGGTACCCAAAACACCGGTAACAACTCCTAGATATGCACTACAAAGTAGCGCTGATCATATGTGCATATCTGTGTATACAGCTAAGTTGTATTGGCGTACATCGTTTTCCCGAAAAAAATATTCATGTGTTTAAACTATATGTGCATACCTTCTTGCGCATGTGTATGTGCATGCAAATTATACTAGATTTACATCGTTTTTTCTGGAAATAAAAATGTTCATGAGTTTTAAACTGTGTGCATAAGTTTTGAAGTGCATATACTTATGCATGTATGTGGATCTAAATTGTATTGGGTGTGCATAGCTTTTCTGAAAATAAAAATGTGGATGAATTTTAAAATGTGTGTATCACTTTTAAAGTGCATGCGTTTTTGCATGTATTCGCACATAAATTATTTTACATGTGTATATGTGTATCTAATTAATATGTACGTACTAGGTGTAAATACATTTTGTACTGAATGTGCATAACTTGTTATTTAAAATGTGCGTGTTTTTTTTTATGTAAATGAGCTTCAGAATGCACAAATTTGTATATGTATGTGCATGAAACTGAGTCTATATGTACATAACTTTTGTATTGTATGTGTAGATGAATTCAAAAAGCACATGCACACGCATCTTCTCGTATTTCCCTCAAAAAGTACGCATCCCCCAATATGCGTTTTTTCAATTAAAACTTGATCACAAATTATTCCAGTTTTGCCTTTTTTAATTCGGACCTTGAATCAAACAACTCACGTCTATTCCTATTTCATACCCTAGCGCCTATTCGATCCCACCTCTAATAATATAGGGTAAAATAGCTTTGGAAAAAATATAGAGAGTTGATTTGCTATCTAATCTTTTTTTAAAGGAATTTGTTATCCCATGTAGGAACCCTTACTCATATTAATCATCTAATTTGATTTGAACTTTTATAATATGTTTGGATTATGCGTTATCTAGCATTATAATGCCAAAAACGGATATTATAATATCGTTTTTGGTATTATAATGCTAATTTTTGACATTATAATGCATAATTCAAATAAACCCTTATAATTAGATGCACGAAGCATTAATATTATTGATTTTTTTGGTGGAAATACATGGCGTATTGATGGCATGATCAAATCATCAACACACCTCTTCGCCTATTGATCCATCATTGTGGTTCATGTATTTTTCTTACTTTTTAATCAATGAATCATACAATGAATATATAAAAGTGTATACACGTATAAAGTATCATAAATTTTATCAAAAAAAAAAAAGTATCATAAAAATATAGTAATGTTTGATGATTTGATAAGTTATCACGTATTGATGTATTAGATTATGGGTGAATATCAGGTGAAACTGATCATGCGGATGTAAAAACGGTTTTTATATATATATATATATACACGTATACGCATATTGTGAATATATGCACATTTATTATGAAAACGTATGTAGACTTATGGAGTATATGTAAACTTACTAAGAGAGCATATACCCGCATATAAACCACTTAGAAGTATACAAGTACATGCTAATGGAGACTTCTAAGATTGTTGCTCCAGATCCGAGCGTTCCCGCCTCAGTCGCATTCTGTTCGTCCTACCATATGTCCACACCGACGACATCAAGTGCTTGGAATGCCTTCCTTGAACGATCACCTCAATTCCTAGGACTTCACCAGCATCGTCGTCGAATGATCTGCAACTTCGCGGACAGCGGCCGCTACAACGACCACGCGAACCGCCTCATTGAGCTCTACAACTTCCAACTCTCTGACATTAAGATATTCGATTCTCACCAATAATGAGCCTCCAATTATCTTGTTTCCTTGAACTTACTCCATTAACAAGCTCACATGCGAGAACCCGACAGTGGTGTCCTGGTGGGGATGGGGTTATTATTTCAAGGATATGGTTGGGTTGGGTTCAGGTATAATTTAAGTGGTTCACTTGATAGAAAATGAGTTACATATAAGGGCTCGTTTGGTATGAGTCGGGAATCGGGTTGGACTCGGAATGAGAATCAGGAATGGCTCATTCCCATTCCTGTAACTTATCATTTGGTATTTCGTAAGAATGAGCCCAAAAAAGAGTGTTTAGAGGCTTTTTTCATTGGAATGGACCATATCCTTGTGTTTTTCATGGGAATGAAGTTTTGCATATGAGTTGGAATGACCCATTCCATGGAATGAAAGTGGTTCTCATTCCTTGTGCTACCAAACACAAATAGTGGTATGAATCTTTCCGA
Organism: Rheum nobile; assembly: GCA_027886185.1. Classification (NCBI taxonomy): domain Eukaryota; kingdom Viridiplantae; phylum Streptophyta; class Magnoliopsida; order Caryophyllales; family Polygonaceae; genus Rheum; species Rheum nobile. The sequence goes on along the minus strand of WOAB01000657.1, from coordinate 2,099,293 downwards.
TTCCTAATTCCCAAGGAATCAAACCAAACAGACCCTAAGTGAATTTGAACCGAACCAACTTTTTATGTGGTAAAATACTTAATTGTCTACCAGAACACATTTAAAATATCAATTTGTACCTGGAGTTTTTTAAAATACAAATCTGTTTCAGAGGGGTCATTTAATATATCAAAACGTCTTTTCGGTCCTAAGAAAACATATGCATACATATTATAAAGTATATGAACACACATTTTTAATAAATATATACACACTTAGTAAGAAGTGTATAAATATATGTACATATGTTTTATGCCTAATGTATTAGTATGAACACAACGTTATCACATTCGCATCTAAACAGCTATCCGCACGAGACTTTCCCTTAGATTATATATTGAAAATATGGAAAAAGGTTTATGTGAGAATGGACGCTTAGGTGAGAATGTGAGAATGCCGGATGTGCATGGATTTATAACTATATGTGCATGACTTTGGTAGGTGGAAACTCATGCACATACACGCAAAAATTCATACATACCTCAAGATGTGCATGAATTTTTGCCTGTATGTGCATAATTTTGTGATTATATGGTGACTATGTGTAAGTAAAAACGCATGCACATACAGACAAAAATCCATGCACATCAAAATATGTGCATGAATTTGTACTTGTATGTGCATAAATGTTTTTACTATGTGTGTGACTATGTATAAGTTAAAACTCATGCACATACAGACAAAAGTTCATGTACACCTCAAGATGTGCATGAATTTTTGCATGTATGTGCACAATGGTGGAGCCAGAAAGTTTTGAAAGAGGGGGCACCCTTATAAGTAGTGGTGAAGCGATAGAGTGGGAGCGACTTATAAGTATTACATATAATTAGATAATTTGAATAATTTAATATATTATCGGTCCAAGAAAGTTAAATTTTACTTTTTATTCTAAGAAAGATGTGAATAATTAAATAAAAGAGCGGTTTAGGGACTCTCCAAATTTTATAATTTATACATGATAAATATATGTTGTTTTTTAATTTCTAATATTATTTATCCTTTATTGTAGTTATACTGACATTTTAATATAAGACTAGTTCCTTTGATAATTAATAAAAGTTTTGTTAAGTATTAGAATATATACTAAGCTAGAATTAACGAATTATATATCTACCCTTAATCAACTAATACATTATCTATATAAAACATAAAATAAAGAAAAAATTATAAGAACAAGCTTGTAAACAATAGAGCACCGATTCATACAAAAAAAAGGAAATGAAATATAATATGAAGGAAAAAGAAGTACAAAAACAGCTTGAAAAAAAAAGCACGAGTTCCCATAAAAGAAAAAAATTGAAAGATTAAACCATTAAAGTAACACTCAAACACACGACCTTTAAGTTATCCAAAATGGGTAAAATACCAATTGAACAAGGAATTTTTTGTGTCTTTCATGTTATCCAACTAAAACATATACAAAGCTAGCGGCAAGCCCTTCCTTGATTCTGCTATTCTCACATTCTTATCTAAGTATTTTTTCTCACCGGATCTGCATCCTGAAAATATATGTCTCTTTGACCTTAATTTTGAAACGTTTGTATTTGTCAACTTCATATCAGTTTTCTTGAATATAAGATAGAAATATTGTTATATGGAAACATGCTTTCCTAATGATGATGATATAAGAGATAGGTATGAAAAATTATTAATGTGAGAGTATGTACCTGAATATGTAACACTAACAGCTGGAGAATACCGTTTTTGCTAGTCCTGAGCATATAATATATACACTGCTGACTGCTGTGCATAAGCATAACAATGGGTGATAATCCAACGTTAAAAAAAGGGAATTGTAAAATTACCAAACGGATGAGGAACCAAAACAATCTCTCTCTCCATAAAAATGCAAGCCAAATCAGACCCGTTAACAGCTAGTAGAATCTAAACACTATACAATCCATGCACAGAACAGAAATGCATCTATCCACAAAACCAAATGTAAATCAAGTGGAGACAAGAAAAACTGAACAATTTCAAGAATATCCCATCATTCAAACCAGAATGCATCTCTTCACCGGTGGGCAAAGTCTCTGCCCCCTTCAGCGGAGCCCATGTTCAAGTTTGGATGGGCGCCTTCAAAGTTCAAAGGCGGCATGTTTTGAACGTTCACATTCCATGGCAGAACACGGTACTCGATGTCAAGCTCTCTAAAGACCTTGACACACTCTTCCACCAAGAGAGCTCTTCTCCCCCACCTCTCCCCCATGTCCTGATGATTCATCTTATGTTGCAGCCAAATAGCAATCTTCAATGTGTAGAAACTCTCCATGTCCTTTAGTATGATCATTGGGTTTGGATGCCAGTGCTCTTTCTTGTTCTCAATATAGCTTAATCAAGCAAAAGAAAACGATATCATGAAGAATTTGTAGTAAGTAAGACTATGCAAAAACAGATGGTGTTGATTAGTTTACTTTACGTACCTTAGTATCTTTTGCCTTGCAAGAGAGATTTTCTCTGGTGGAGTTAGTATATGGAAACAGAATTCAACCGCGTCTCCCATGTCTGGACTCCGGTAAAAGTTGCCAATTGGTTTAGTCAAGAGGATGTAGTTAGGGAATATGATCTTCTGGTTGTCGTATCTCAAGAACACGGTGGTCAAGATGTTCATCTCTTCAACTACCATCTGAAAAGCAATGTGCAAGTTAAAGGAAGATTGAGAAAAGAACATAATTCAGATTTGGGTTCAAGCTATCATTCACCTGAACTGTATCAATTTCACATCGATCACCAACATCATAAGGGTGAATGACGAAGAGGAAGATTATGGATTCGAACACATTCTTGCAGAAGTTCCCGAAAATGAATGCCACCAGAAGAACCTGAGAGCTTGCGAAGACGAGGAACTTGGAGGTGGCAATGTTGAGCATGATGAGCCAGATGATGAGTATGATGACACTGACAAGCCCATTCACTATCTTGTGGAGTTTGTTCACGGCTGATTTAGTGTCGTTAATGGTCAAAGTAAGTGCTCTTCTTCCTCTGAATGCGTTTACCTTCATTTACATGACAGCCTATTTACAATCTAGTGTATCAAAAGGAATGGACCCAAAAACACAGGAAGGATTATTGGAAACTTACAACCCAGTTCTTCAGAGATGATTTGCTGATCCTCTCACTTTCTATACCACCTTCGAAGAGACCCAACGTCTTTAGGGCGTCATCCTCTTCCATGAACCTCAGCAAATCTTCCAGGTAGATGAACCTGACATCAATTTTGATAAACACAACAGAAGTCAGAAGAATTATGCTACAGCTTAAGCTAATTGGCCAAAACTAGCTGCAATTTGTACTGAGCCAGCTTATCATTACCTAGCAGGAGGCCTAACAACATTGCGGAAAATCTTCCTAGCAGCGGCCTTGGCCTCAACTTCACTCTTAATTTCCTTTGCAGATTCATCCTCATAAGTTGCATTCACCATGTGCTCATCCAAAGTGGTTAGGGCACCACGGCGAACAATGTTTATCAGCCTCTTCATATTCCAGGCTGAGACATTCTTCTGGTTCAGCTTATGCAAGTGATCAATGGTGATTCCTCGCTTATCCAGCTTCTTATTCAGAGGCCCCGAGATCCTTAAGCTATACTCATTGGAGTTTTTCCTAAGGTTTCCACTCATCATATTGATCTTCCCACTCATGTTGCTCCTTTCACTCTTGGCTCTAGGCGAGTTGTTGTTGTTGATGTTGCCTTTCAGCTCCCCCGAGGGAAAACTTGGGGGGCCGGCGCTCTGAAACCTCTGAACATCAGATACTGATATCCTTTGGATCTCATAGGAGGGTGGCCCAGATAGCTTCTCGATCACAAACTGGTTGAACAGCGTCTCCTGAATCCGGTCAAAGTAGGCATTGACATGGAAAGAAGAGGCCAAGACCTTGACCATCAAGGTCTTGAGAAGCCAAACCACAGCACCAACGAGGAAACACACAAGAACTTTGGTCACATACTTGATGAAGTCGGTGTTGTCGTCATGCTCAACCCTCTGATCAAAAAGCAGATGCCATGTCAGGAGGACTAACGCCAGCCAGATGCAGTTCCTCACTGCATTCCTCAGCCCATAGACGAAATACAAGACCCGCTTTCGCAGGATGAAGTTCCTCTCAATGAAGAACACAATGAACCTTATCCCCCAGCCAGAAACAAGCCTACCACAGATCAGAACAAGCACCATGACATCCCACTTCCAAAGCTTCAGCCTCCACAGTTTCTTGTTCCTCAGATGAGGGATCAAAAGGCTGCAAAACAGAGCGCTTATGATCAGAACAAGGCTAATCCATTCCAGCACAGCGCAGCAACCGATTCTCTCCTTCTTGTACTCATCCGGCAAATCCTCGTCAAAGAAAGGATCGTAATCTTCATCCTCGACTTCCCCACCCTTGGCCAGAAGCCCGGACCGCAATTGCCCCGATTTGGGCTCGGACGGCAGATCCATCAACCTAGAACGCGTTTTGTTTCTCGCTAGGGTGGGAACCCTATCATACGCAGCGTTTGACGTGCACCTGACCACCTCCGCATTATCCCTGTAGCTCTGGAACCTTCTGCTGTGCAGCCCGCCCGTTCGCCTCTCCTCTTCGCCCTCGCCGTCTTCGCCGCCATTTTCTCCACCGCCTCCGTCGGAATCGGAGGAAGAAGTGAGCTCGCCGAGGTCGTTGTAGTCTGTTGACCGGCGGTGGTGCGCATCCGTCTTGAAGGAGACGCGGAGCATCTCGCGAGACATGCCGTCGGGGAAGCCGCTGCTGGTTCGGCTGGGGGAGGGAAACGGGCTCGGGCCTCGGGTAGGGTTTTGGCTAAGGCTCTGCTTGCCGTGGAGACCGTCCGGCGGGAGCGGCGGGAGGCCGGATCCGCGGCGCGTCTCCTTCCGGAGCTCGTCCATCTCCAAATCCATGTCCAGGACCATCTCGCCGGCGGCTCGCTGTTGCTCGAGGAACTGAGAGATCAAGCGAGAAGGGGGATCCTCGGTGGCGACGTTGATGTTCGGGGTGGTAGAGCCCGAGGAAGCGGAGGCGGGGCCGAAAGAGAAGTCGCCGCTGCCGTTCCGGCTGCTGGAGAGGCTAAGGCCGCGGGCGGTGGAGGAGGAGGAGGAGTTGGTTGCTCCATTGCCGCCGTCGAAGCTGGATTCGCGGACATGGCGGTCGGATCCGGGGGCGGTGGAGGATGGGACGGAGGCGGAATCGGCGTCGGCTCGGTCGATCTTGACCTCGATTTCAGGCGATGTCATGGGGATTTGGATTAGGGGTTGGTGGTGGTGGTGGTAATGGCGGACTCGCGGGGAATGGGAAATTCATCATAGCAAGTAGAGAAAATTTACGCGCGTTATCTTGGCTGGGAAGCCATTGAAATCCAAAGATTTCCTTTGGAAAATAGCAAATCTTCTTAATTACAGCAATAAATTTAGGTCATCGATATAAATTTGGAAATTTTACATTTATATTTAGATTTTGAAGGATTTTGCCAGACTATTGCTTCAATTATAAAAAGGGGAAGAGACAGTCACAAAGAAGACAGTTGATTGAAAATTTGTATGCAGCAGCTTGAACTGCTTAAACAGCGTCGTTTCATCCTTAATCTCATAGTCGAAGAAAGCTAATTTCGCGCGCGAAAATCAACTGTCATCTATCTCTTCCGAATACGTTGATTTACAGTTTTAAACGGCGTTGTTTGTCCTTTTTGTTTAGTAAGCTATATCATCGAAGCCAAATTAAAGTAGGCCTACCGCCTACCCAATTGAGAAGCCCAGCCCAAAACGATTAATATACTGCACTGTGAATTTCTCTTTTATTGGATTAAGGGTTTGTTTGGTGATACCCATCATAATGATATTTTTAAAGATTTTTTATTGATAAAGATAATTTTATTAAACATAGTTATTTGAGAAAAGTATTTATTTTTATAAAAGTCTTTATAAATGATCAAATCAAATAAACCTTTAATGTCATGGTAATTTTCATAAATTTACTAATAACCAAGTGATTTTATGCAATCTATCTATCTAGAATTTGATTCTGGTGAAACAACCTCTTAGAGTAAAACGAAGGTACAAATTGGAGCCTTTAGATTAAATAACAATCAATGGTCCTGATTGAATCTCAAAGGATGCATATTTCTAAAGTGGAGATGCACATACCAGAATATTTTCTATTAACGTGATTTTCGGGATTTTATCCCACAATTTTACCAAAAAACATTCAGTTACCTTTTTTACAATCTCATCGCTTCGTCTCTCTCATTCTCCCGGTCGTCTTCAACCTCCAAGGAATCGCCGAATGTTGGGCCCTTCCTATAATCCAAACCCAAACCTCTAACTAACACGCACCCAAATTTGTTTCCCCATCAGAAATTCTCCATGCCATGGCGTTCATCACCACTAATACTATGCTGTCGGCACCGGCGCCGGCGAGAGGAGAGCATGTCTCCGCTGACGATGAGATCCTCTGTTGCCGTGGAGCCGGAGATGGCGGACTTGACCGGGTACTTGACCGGTGAGGCTCGAATTGAGAGGGTGTGGGCCCACTGGTACAAAATTGGTCGCCCCAAGTTGACGGTGGGCAGGGGAAGTTCTTCTCCAACGAATTCGACCTCGCTTGGGCCGAATCGGCCGGATCCGACGCCGGATTCAAAGATTGGCTCGATTTCCAAGTCGAGTACTTGAAGTCGCTCGTCGCTGACCTGCTATCGCTCCTGATGCCGACGATCGCCGTCGTGACAGGCCACGCCGCCGCCGCCGGATTCCTGTTGGCGATCTCCCACGACTACGTGCTGATGAGGAAGGACATGAGAGTAGAGCTTGAAAATATTTGCTCTGTTTTTTGTTAGGGAATGTTTGGACGACAAGTGCACACATAATCACAGCCGTGATAGGCTTCGACGTGCTTTCACTGGCGTGGGCGGTGGCTCAGCTGGGCTGGATTGCGGGGCCCACCGTCATGTTCCTCTTCTCCTTCGTCACTTACTACACTTCAAGCCTCCTCTCCGACTGTTATCGCTCCGGTGACCCTCACACTGGCAAGAGGAACTACACTTACATGGATGCTGTCCGGGCCAATCTTGGTAATCACAAACTGGATTTGGTACAAAGATTGAATTTTTTTTATACCTGAAGAGGGTTTTTTTATCATATGGGTTTGTTGTTGTTTTTGAAGGTGGGATGCAAGTGAAGATTTGTGGGTGGATTCAGTACTTGAATCTGTACTAGGGTGTGGGTTTAGTTGTGTGTGCAGGAGGTTTCCGACGGAGAATGAGGCGGCGACGGCGAGGAGAGTGGCTCTGGTGGCCGCCATTAGAGGATTCTTAATTCAAAAAAACCCTAAATCCTTTTGGTTTTTACTCTAATGTTGATGTTCATATTTCACGTTATGATATTCATGTTAACATTATTGTTATTCACAATATTACAGTTTGTGTGTTTTAATATTTATGTTTCGGATATTGTATATTTGATATTTAGTTTCTCTATGGTGTTATTCATTATAATAATATTGATATTCATGTGGATTCAGATTCTGCTTGATGATGGTGTTGTATGAGTTGTTGGTCATTGATATTCACGTTAATCACGTACGGTCCATTGGGTAGTGATCAATATTCATAATTTGATTGGTGATATTCATGTAATATTCACGATATTGGGGGTGATATTCGTGTAATATGTGTTCATATTCATGTAATTGGGTGGTAATATTAATAATTGGATAGTGATCGATATTCATGAATTGAATTGTGATATTCATGTAATATTCACAATATCGGAGGTGATGTTCGTGTAATATGTGTTAATATTCATGTAATTGGGTGGTACCATTAATGTAATTGGTAGTGATCGATATTCATGAATTGAGTTATGTTATTCATGTACTTGAGTGTGATATTCATGTAATTGATTATGATATTCGTGTAATTGATTGTGTTATTCATATATTATTAAGTGGTGATATTCATATTTTAAGTTGTGGTATTCATGTCTTTAATTGGTGATATCCACATATTAAACAAAGATATTCATACAAACATGAACGATATTCAAGAAACAATGACAAAAGCAACGTGAACAAGTTTACAAATCTACGAATTTGCAAAGTATTAGGACACTGAAAAAATCAAGTGGTGATATTCATGTTTTAAGTGGAGATATTCACATCCATCGATATTCATAAACGCGTGAACGATATTCATAAAGACGTGTTCGATATTCGAAGGCTTCAGAAATTTCAAATAGAAGATCGTGAATGGAGGAGCGGTTTAGGAAAGAGAAGAATATTGTGTTTTCTTTCTCATCTAACAACCTCCTTAATTAATTAATTGCCTTATTTGAGTAGATTTGGTGGTTACATCCCTACCATATTAAGGATAGGCATCCGGTCCGGACCGACGGACCGTAAACATATTAAAGTATGGACCGTGGACCGGACCGTAAAGGACTGGACCGTGGACCAGACCAGGAAGACCGGATTTCGTATTTTTCGCATTTAAAGGGTTTGATTACGGCCCGGGCCGGAAAAATTACGGTCTGGACCGGACCGTAAAAATTACCCAAAAAAATGTTTTAAACCTTTTTTTTTAAATTTTTACGGCCCGGACCGGGAATGTAAAATTCTCAGACCGTGTACCGGACCGTGACGGTCCGGTCCGGTCTACTTTTGCCCATCCTTATACCATATCTATTGTAAGGCTCAATCATCCATCCATCAATCACTATCCATCCAACGCTCCATATTAATAATTTTGTTTTACCATAACTCCTGTTTTACCGGAGCATTCCTCATCTATCTATCTATCTATCTATCTATCTATCTATCTATCTATCTATCTATCTATCTATCTATCTATATATATATTAAAGCTCTCACCTTTAGAGCCATGAGAGTGTTTTTAGGAGGTTGTTAAGGCTATATTTTTTACTTTATTTATTTATTTATCATTATATGAAATATTCAACAATTTATCAAATTGTGGGGTTTTAAAATTTATAATTTATTATTGTATCACTAATTTAGCAAATTTTAAATCTAACAAATTTTAATAAAAATAAACCAACAAATCTTAACAAATTAATTTTTTACTTCATTCAAATTATTAGCATACAAACGGACTCCTACACATTTATTGGATGAATTATATTTTTATCAATGATAAGTGTACAGTAGAATCTCAACAATTTCTTTTCTTCTTATGATATAGTTTGACAATAATATTTCAACAAATATTATATATATCATGCAAGCTCTCTCCCACCTTAATTATTATTTAACTTTTTTTATAATATTATATTTAACTAGCAACACTACATAAATCCTTCATTATTTTTATTTAATTGTATCTATCTACCCGGAGAAAATTTATCCTCACATGGGCCGAATATTATGTATGTAATATCTATATCTATAAGAGTATTTTTAGGATACTTGCATTTAGAAATAAAATCTATATTAAAATATTGTAATTTGAAATTTTCTCTCAATTTATTCTATACACTTTCAAATCGGAGTTTATTGTCCATTATTTTTTTTTCTTTTGTATCTATTTTTGAACTTTTATCATTTCTCATTTTAGAACTCCTAACGGAGAGACCTTTCGTCGACCTTTCGACCTCACATTGATTTCGCCTACACGTTGGACACTAGAATTGTCACATCTACCAACCTTAAAAATATTAAAGCAATAGGTATCACATACCTTAATATTTTACTACATCGTAACTGATCATATATATCTTATATTTTATATTTTTAAGAAAATAAAAAAAGATATATATTGAGGCAATCGTTTTACATATATATTTAATATATCAATATTTGTTAGCAAATATCTTAACTAATAATAGTTGATGGAGATATTTGGAATCAAATTTAGAAAATACATATCTTTGTTAAAAAGATCGTAATATTTTTAATATAAGTTACATTTATATCAAATCTCTCAATTTACTTACAGATCTATGCTAATATTATTGACAAAAAACACTACGTTAATTTAAATTTTAAAAAAAAGTTTCAAAAAGAGTGTAAAACTCAAGTAAATACTAAGGAACTAAGACAAAAAATCCCTAAAAGGGTATTAGTATACCTTTAATTCTATGAAGAGGCTCATCAAAATCAATCAAATCTATATACATATTAAACTCATCATCTTCCGAGTCACCAGAACGCTTCTGACCCCAATTTATTTATGTGTACAAGTATGTTTTTTTTTATTTGTTAATTATTATATCATATTATTTAGAAAAATTAAATAAATAAATCCTAACAAAGTTTGTACCAACAAATCATAACAAAATGACTTTTTACTTACATCCTAATATGATTTTTTTAATTAAGCAAAATGTTTTGATTTGATTTGATTAGTTGAGATCTCATTATTTACTATTAATACATTAACATTTTATTTAGCTTTTTTTTATACGACTACGATTTCACGAATTCTTTATCAAGTCCTAAGACAAGCTTCAACTAACATTATGAAAATTAAATTTTGTTCGTTCAAGTAAATTAAACCAAGCTAGCTATAAAATAACTTATACTGATAATATAACGAGCCAAAAATTTATTTGTTTTATTTACGATTGATTATGTATTTTGTTTTCCCGATCTCATCAATTCCATACGATGAAAGAGAAAGTAAATCAAACGACATTGAGTAGAAAACCATGCAACCATAATCCCATATATATAAATACTCTCACAAATTTAGCTATATACAATTATGATTAATATTATACTTCCTTTTTGTAACACATTCAAATTATTCATTTCTCACTTCATCTTAATCATATTAAGCTTTTTTGACATGTAAAATTGTAATTTTTCTTCATTCTTTATATATTAGTCACTTTTTTTAGCATTTTTTTATAACAGGCAAACATTAGGACCCTTCTAATAGGAAGGCTGCCCTAAATCATCCGAATGGATGATCTTTACAAGCTGAGTACCGAAAGAATTAAAGGTAGAGTTCAGTTGTAAAAACTCATATCTATCAATAAGCAAGGGACAAGTAAGACGACTATCAGTGGTTGGGGAAAGGAGTTGTTGAAATTGATGAAGAGCATAAGACAGGATAGGGTGTGTGGCCAAGAAATATATTGCTCGATTAGCCTCGTGGAAGCAGTGGAAGATCTGAAAAGAATCAAAAGACGAAAGCAAAGAACAAATATCCATAATAATAGAGTGAATTTCCCAAGGAATTTTCCAGATTCCTCGGATACAATTAATAACTACTAAATTATCTCATTCTTTTATTAATTATTTGATATTGAGGCTAGCAGCAGATTGAACACCAGAAAGTGCTGCCAACGCTTCACAACGAAGTACGGAAGTAGAAGGAATTTGTTCTCGATAAAAGGAATGAACTTCCCCGTTAGGATCTCTCAGGATGTATCTGAAATGGGAAGTGTCATCGGTTTTTCTAGAGCCATCAAAGTTTAATTTTATCCAGTTGGAAGGTTTTTTTTTTCAAGTCCGATTTGTATAAAGTGCACGATTTCGTCTTATGGTTGTTGGCTTAGTGTTGTTAGTGGATATTGTTCAGTCTTGAAAATATCGCCAAGCTTGTTCTGAGGGGCATACATTGAGAATGGTACTAGATTGTCGAAAGATAAGGTTATTGCAATGCGCCCAAACGGACCACCAGAGAAAGAACAATGGAATAGGATTTGAATTGGATTGTCTAAAATAGTAAAAGTTGAAGTGAAAGTCAGATGTAAGTTGAAGAGAAAAAGAAGAATTAAGTTTGGATTCAAGGTTAGATATCATTGATTGAGTAAAAGGGCAAATGAAGAAAAGGTGATTGAGATTTTCATCTGTGGTTGGAAGCACATCCATGACTGCTTTCCAAATGAAATTTTGAATTTTGGGAGGAATCTTTAGTTTCCAAATCCATGAATAAGATTGTATTTGTGGATTATGAATGGCCCGCTGATTTAGTTTATGTGTAGAGGAAGTCATAAATTGACCATCCGAGTTAAATCTCATGATAAGTCGGTCTTCCATAGGTGTCGATGGGATGTGTATATTAGCAATTTTCTCAGTGATATGTTGGGGTAATAATGCTTGTGGGTCAGACATATTCCATTGGTTGGATTGGTTGATAAAATAAGGAAAATGTCACAATTTGGAACCTAAGAGTCTGGCCATAATTTTATCATTACCAAGTTCCCAACCAAGACCTTTTCGAAATTCTTCTCGGATGTGTAGAAGGCGTGAAAATTGCCAAGATTGTTCGGGCTTCTTACGATAAGAAAATAAGTCTGCAGAGGTGAGATATTTTTCAGTAATGATTCGAACCCATAACTTTTTTAGCAAATTTTCAACAAACAAACTTTAACAAGATTTTTATAGTGTTTTAGTATTTTTTTACAGACATCAAACTAAAGTTTTTAATTTCAGTATTATTTACTTTATGTGAGAGAGATGTTTATTGTTCATGATATCAATTGCTTTGTTCGTGTTCTTAAGTTGTTTACATTTTCTTGAACAACAGTCTTTTTTAAGCATTGAGCTAACCAACTTCAACATTTAGAAAGCTCATTGCTCAGCAAAGATTACTCAAAGCTAATATAAATGTACATTAAAATAATTTGATGGATTTGATAAGTTCTAAAATTATTTACATTAATTAAAAGTTTATTTATTAATTGTAATATAAAATTTATAATCGTTTATATTGAATTGATGAAATACGATTTTTATTAAAGAGATCATTCTTACCACAAAAAGATTACCCATATTTTCATCAAATATATTACTTTTTTGGTATGTTCAATTATATATATCTTCTAATATTATATACTAATGTGATAATATATCCTTTCAACATGTCATTTCCCTTTTAGTTTTTATAAATTTATTATGATACATGTGAATAATATTGTTCAAATTTTCTTGTTTTTTTACTAATATTGTGAGTTTATGATTAATATTTCTTCATAAACTATATACAAATACATCAACATATAGTTTTATTAGATATACACGTAAAAGTGATGTTAAAGCGATATTGAAATATCTGCACCTTAATAAAAATATCCCGTGCATAGCACGAGTTCTGGACTAGTTACTATATATTAAAGCTCTCACATTTAGAGCCACGAGAGTGTTTTTAGGAAAAAGTTATTAAGGTGTTATTATTTGATTTTTAAATTTATTATTATATTAAATAATCTACAAAATATATATATATATATCTATATTAAAGTGATTTATTTTTGAACCACCAAAATGATTTTGGACTCACATTACTCATGCGTCAAATTATGCATATTAACAAAGTTTGATATTAACCAACCAAACATCTGAATTTTAAATTAATATATCTTACATTATTTATGTTTTATTTACATCACTATCAAATTTGATTTTAAGCAACCAAACTTCTCAATTTAATATACGGCATTAGTTAGGTTTTTTATTGTTAAGTGTAATAATTTTCATTTAATATAATATTGATCTGTTAATAAAATAACATAAATCATAGTCTCACTATTTTTTAAAAGAAATCTCATTTCTAAGAACATGACAATTTAATCTTATTTCTAAGAACATGGCAAATCTTATCATAGTTTCACTCTTCTTTCCGATATAAACGTAGTATTAGCTACGTTACCACTCAAATGACAATTTTTATACCACAAAATAATTAAGAACATGTTAAATACAAAAACGATTTTTCTAACCTATGCCTAAGGCATAGGTTAAGCACTTAATTTTAGAAGGATTTTGTTTTAGGTGTAACTATATCAGAGATTTTAGTATTTTGTAAAAGGATTTAAGCATTCCTTTTGAGGGAACAGTTTTTAAAACGATAATTCTTAACATGTGCCCTTAGGGCATAGGTTAGAAAATCGTTATAAAATTTTATTAGCATTATATGTTCAATGTATATTTTAATTACCCAAGCATTTTCAATTTAAAAACTTATTTCTTTTTTCTATAAATATAAATACACATCTAAATAAACTCATCATAGCAAACAAGAATAACATTTGGTTTAATCTAACTATCCCAAACTTTTTTACTTCAATTTTTTTGATGTTTTATAGACTAATGATTTACATTTAGTTATTAAATTGTTTCTATTTTTTTCTTTTTTGAGTTAATATGATTGATATTTTCATATTTTTGAATAATATATTTTTAATAATAACATTTCAACGTATCAGTTTAAAGCTAGAATTTTTTTATAAGTACACATACTTATGTTTAACTAATATTGTGACTTATAATTTTTAATATTTAAATATTGACATAATTTGAATATATTATGTTAATATAATATAGTTTATTGAAATACATGATAAATAATAGTGGAATACGTACGTACGACTTCAACAAAAATATCCCGTATTTGAAAATAATTACATGAATAAAATTAAAAAGAATAACTATACGAGAAAGAGTATGAATAAAATATATTATATTTATACAAGTTATATAATTAACAATAAAATATTGAACATATTGATTTTAAATAACAAATTTATGTTATTTCCATATTTCATTTATATAATTCTTAAACAATATTAATAAGATTTTTTTTATTCTTAAAACTATTTGAATATAATATAATATAATTATAAATAATTATTGATGATTTAATAAATTTAAGTTCACCCGTTATGGTTGTTTGACGAAAACGGGACAGGAATTCTTTTTTCATGTAAAAGAGAGACGCCATTCTCAAACTTCATAAAAGAACGAGGCACCATCAGGAATTCCGTCTCTGTTATACCACATACAAAAACATTAATTTTGTTTTATTCCACATTATATATTATGATTTGAGATTTAAGATCTAGAGAGTATGGGATTCAAGGATTAGACTATTAAGGGGGCATTTGGTAAAAAATAGGTATCGGGTTGGAATAAGGTATCAGGTTGAGAATGTATGGATTTGAAAAGTGATAGATGAATTTATGTAGGGTCAATTACCGGAAACCACCCGTACAATAGGCCATATTGCCAGAAACCACCCGGATAACGACTATTTACCGTAAACCACCCGTATATCCATCTCCGTCCAACACGTACCACCCTACCCCACTCTCCGTCCATTAGATCGTTAACGTAATTACATATTCAAGTTGAACTTTTTATTTTCATTCAATTTCTCCACAACTTCAAAACTTGGGTAAAAATTGTAATTAAGCTAAAAATTATTAAAATAGAATTATTAAAATAATTAAGTTTGGGAAAGTTTGGATAATTTTTTGTAATTTTTCAAGAATTATACAAGGGCATTTTTTCCCCAACTTGGAAAGTTGGGGCCAAAATGCAATTAATCCAAAATCTGGGGGGCCCCGACCAGCTACTGTTCATCAGCATCAACCTCATGCCAGCCGAGCCCCATTCATGGCTTCCAATGGCGGATTTCGCTGAATCGAACCTCCATTTGGGCTCGTTTGGTTTAATTATCCCATGGGCTTTTTAGTAGGGGATTAAACTCGTCCAACCCAAGTGATTTCGGATGGAAATAATCAAAGACGAGATCGAATTTGAGTATTTATGGAAAGAGAATTTCGGTTTTTAGCTTTATGGAAATTGGACGATATCGGGGCCCATTCGATATCGTTTTAGGTCAAACTTTATACGATTTCGAAGCTCTTCCCGAGACCTTTCCAACTCCTATAAATAGGGCACCTTTCAATGAGTTTTCGGTATCCAATTTAATCCCAAAAGCTCAAGAACCCTAGCTCCGCGACCGTGTCTGTTCATCGAAGAAATTCGTCGACCACCGTCCACCGTTGGAGTCGCCGCTACCACCAAAAGTTGCGTATGGAAGTTAGCTTCCAAAGTCCCAAGCTCTCACCGCCGATTACCCACCTCTGGTCGCCGCATTAGCCAGAAAACCGAGACAGCTCCTCCGCGCCGATCCGAATTGGGTATTTTTGAATTTTGGATTAATTACAATTTTTACCCAAGTTTTGAAGTTGTGGAGAAAGTGAATGAAAATAAAAAGTTCGGCTTAAATCTGTAATTACTTAACGGAATTTTAAACGGAATGACGAGTTGGGTGGTAACAGTGTAACGGACATGGTTTAACGGGTGGTTTACGATAAATAGTCGTTATCCGGGTGATTTCTGGCAATATGGCCTATTATACGGATCATTTCCGATAATTGACCCATTTATGTATTTGGTTAGTATATTGGAATAGAGTTTTGAAGTCTATTTTCTCACCTTTTTCCAAACCTCATTCCTTCTTTTTAACCCCAAAGAAATTAAGGGGATGATATATTGAATTTGACTAAGTTTGAGGAATGAGTTTGATTTCAAGATATCAAACACCAAACACTAAATTTTGGGTTGAGATTCTTCAACCCTTCCCAACCCCATTCCTCATTTCTCAACCCTAACAACCAAACACCCCCTAGATTATGGAATTTAGAGATTAGGGTATTTGAAACGGCCATTTGAAATCCCCGCCCCGACCCCAAAACGGGCAATCCCCGCATAGAATGACCCCAAAGTCCGTTGCCCTCCCTGTGTTACCAGATCTAGTTCAGAACATGACTTGTCATTACATTAGTGACAACAAAATCAAACACAACATGTTTTAATTTCTTCAAAAGTAGATCATTTATACATTATGCAACACACAAACCTCAACCATTCTATAGTAAGTTTTTACTAAAAATGGATAACAATCACCTCCTCTTCCTTGTTCAATTGAGCAGAAAAGTTATAAAAAGTGGCACTACCTTATTTGGATGATTCATCAGATTCTCCTACATTGAACCCTCTATCTGCAGCATAATCAACAAAGCTATAAAGTGGTACTACCTTGTCCCCATATTTTCCGAACCCGTCTAACTCTCTCTTAGCTTGAGCTCTCAAATCCTCGGCCACTTCCATGGCTTTCTCCACCCCATACAAGCTCACATAACTCTTGGGCTTCTTCTTCTTCAACTCCTCGGTACCGTTGCTCTTTGCTTCCAAGATATCATCAACTACCTGGTACAACACCCCCACGGCGTTCCCGTACCTTCTAAGCCGTTGGATCTCATCATCATCAGCACCGCCCAACAAACCGCCGCATACAGCAGAGCACTCGGCCATTTCTCCAAACTTCTTCTCCTGCACAAAGTCCACCGCGTTGGGCCCGCCCTCGAGGTCGAGAAACTGGCCAGCGGCCATGCCTGTGGACCCCACTGCCCGAGCGATTTCAGCGATGACTCTGAGGAGGCGGGTTTCGGGGACCAGCTCGTTCGGTGTGTGGGATACGATGTGTCGAAAGCCCAGTGGGAAGAGTGCGTCTCCTGCGAGAATGGCCATGTCTTCTCCGAAGACGACGTGGTTTGCTGGTTGGCCTCGTCTTGATGTGTCGTCATCCATGCATGGTAGGTCATCATGGATCAGAGAGGCAGAGTGAACCTGACAGAAATTGTCAATGCAACATATCGATTGCGAGTTTACAATGATTTAATATAGGATTCAGTTCTCAAACACAGTGAAAGAGGGTTCAAGAGTGGGATAACAAGATATCAGAGAAGGGAACATGTAGATTTTAGATACAGATACTTGCAAAATTGAAGAAAAACATAGGAGACGAGGCTAAATTAAATCGACTTGGCGAAGCCAAATCCACTAGAAGCTAAACATCTCCATAAGAATCTCTTGAGGAACCTTAGAGCTTCTATTTCAGCATTCTCCATGTTAGAATCTGATGAATCCATAGTTCTTTACAAGCATATATACTCCCAAGTAGCAAGTGTTCATCTACTTCGAGAAAAAGGAAGTGACAAGTAGCAAGCTGACACAACATAAAATTTCATTGAGGGAAATTAATAGCTGAAAAATCGACATGGCTTCATGCATACAACAATGCAAAAGCACCACATACACATTAGTCTCGCAGGTAGCAAGTGTTACTAACCAAGCTGACTCAGCAAACAGCATTATCTGGGAAAGTTTGCAGGTGCAGGTCACCATAAAATTGTCCATACAACAATGGTGAAACAACACACAAAGTTATAAGATTGAACAACACATACAAGAGACTGAAAATACAAAAGTGTTATCAGAGCAAGTCAAATTACATAGAATAGAAGGCTTAAAACTCGCACGATGACATTCAACAATAAAGGTGGATGCTTCTTGTTAGTTTAATATCTTTTCCTTTTCTGTCTAGTTAGTTCAACTAAAGGAGGAATTTGAGATTAAACACCCAATCATTTTCCTGTTCTGTCTCATTAGTTTAATATCTTTCTAGCTACTCCATTTTACTTTCTGTTCTGTTCTAGGCTTCTAGCTTATTTCTTCCCTTTCATCCAATTCTAATTAATCGATCAATCAATTCCATATTCCGATCCACCATCACAAACAGACAAAACCCAAAACCATAAACCCAATTTACTCGAATCAACTAATCAAGAAACTTACTTAGAGCGATCAATAACCCAAACCCCTGAAATTAAGATAAACCAATGAGCATCAAGCTCAATTGCAAACACTAATTGAATAATCACAAGGCAATCAATCCGGAGAAACAATGTCAAGTGTAATTGAATGTACGGACCATCTCGAGGGCACAGGCGGTGGGGAAGACAGCACGGCGGTCACCGCCGAAGAGCTCGTAGGCGGCGATGCACATGACGGGAGGAGAGCGCTTGGCGCCGACGGCGAGCACGGAGTAGCGCATGGCCTTGTAAATCTGCTCGGGGTAGGAGACGGGAATCGCCTCATCCAGCTTGTGGTTGATCTCGGAGATCAAGGTGGTCCAGTAATCGCGGAGGTCGAATGTGGCCGTCGATGGGTTCGGCATCGTAGTGGCCGAGAAGCAGCGGGTAAATCCCCGGAGGGAGCGGTGGCAGTGGAGCTCTATCGGAAGGGAGGTTGGGGTTAGGGATTTGGGTCGGAGTGGGAGGTGGAGACGGTAGTGGAACGACGTCGTTGGGGTGAACGATGCCATAATCACTTTGAGATTGAGCTGCTGCTGTGCTGATCACTAACGAGTAATGGGGGGGCTTTTTTTAACAAAAAAGGCTAAAAGGTGTGATAGGAAGATAATGGGTAGTGGACCAGTTTAGTGTGGGGGATTTTTTTTAAGGTAAAAATTAGAAATTAAAATCAGCCACCACATTTGTTTCTCGAAATACATGATAAATCTGCACTGAAGAAAACAATTATAAAACACAAAGGATATCAGAAATTAAAATTTTAATATCCAATGGACAATGCCAGATTTTTTTAAGAACATTCACAATAGTAAGGTTGTCGCATCCAAGTTGAATGTCGGTAATGCTTAATTCATAAGCCTTTATCAGGGCATTTCTGACAGCTAGAGTTTATGTTTCCAGAGGCGTTGAGAAGCCACATTTATCCCCAAAGAGGAAAATTGGTTTACCTGTGCTATTTCTGAAAATATAGCCAAAACTAGAATCACTATTTGTTTTGGTTGATCCATCTGTATTAATTTTGATTATATTTTTTGATGGTTTTTTCCATTTCTTTTTTGGTCATCTTAGATTATTCGTTCTATGTATTCTTGGTTTACCCTCTGCTAAGCAGTCAGGGTTCCAATTCTTTGTTTTTCCCAATTCTCAATTTGTTTTTTAATATAAATTGGTATATCCTTTATGATGTATTTGTCATTGTTTGTTCTTCCAAAGCTTTACTGATTACTATAAAACCAGATTCCCCACCAAGAGACCACTAATTCTATAAATTATGATCTATCAGTTTTTTGTCGAATTTCTTCAATGATTTCATATATTTTCTTATTTCTTATGTTTAGAGATCTAATGATACCATATGTATGATAATTCATTTTCTCTATTGTTTTCATGGTATGGTTACATTAGAATATGATATGATTCAAATCCTCCAATTGTGCATTACAACGGATACAACCCTAGGGGTTGCTACTCTTTTTTCTGCTAATCTTGCTTTGGTTGGAAGTCCATTTTTCATTATTTTTCAAATAAAATTTTTAACTTTGGGATATGTATCCATCTTCCAGATCCATAAAGAATCATAGGCAGAATACATTTTGTTTCTATTAATCAAGTCCATAGCAGAATTTGTAGAGAACCATCCATTTTTGTTGGTTTCTCAATATATTCTGTCATGAATATTATTCAAAGGTATTGGGATAAATATTATTTTTTTGGCTAAGTCATGGGGTAAACATTGTTCAATCAAGTCCTTGTTCCAGGTTTTGTTTGGCAAAATAAAGTCTGCTACCAAGACATCCTTATTCAGGATTGATTGTGTATTAATGATATCACACAAAGGGGTTTTAGAGACCCAATTGTCAGACCAAAATTTGATTGTTCTGTCATTTCCAACTTGCCAAATTAGTCTAGATTTGAATTCATCCATAAGTTCAATCATTTTGGACCATTGCCAAGAACAATTTCCTTTTTTTCTCGTATTGAAACATATGTATTGTTTTCAGAAGAAAAAAAATCGGTAACAATTTTAACCAAATAATTATTTGGCTCGGCTAAAATTTTCCATAATAACTTAAATTGTAAAGCTTTATTCATGTGCTTTGATTTTCTCAATCCAAGACCTCCTTGTTGTATTGGTTTACATATTTTTTCCCAGCCTATAAGAGATTTATAGGAGTTGTCTTTGTTCCAAAAAAAAAGGATCTATTTAATTTGTCAAGTTCATTATGTGTTTGTAGGTAGCATAAAGCTTTGCATAAGATAGTTTGGTCTTGATGCCAGATTAGCTTTTATAAGTGTTGTTCGTCATGCTTGAGAGAGAGAATTCGCTTTCCATTTAGATAGTTGTTGTTGTGCGCTGATTAAAAGATCAACAAAGGTATTCGAGTTGACTCTATCATTAATGATAGGGCAACCTAGATATTTTTCAAGAGATATCATATTTGTGATTGTGAGAATACCTTAGATTGCTAATTTCTTTTGATTGGTAACCTTTTTTGTGACTTGAAAAGCAGATTTATAAAAATTTACTTTTTGTCTTGAGATTTTGCAGTACTCATCAACAATATCCTTAATTTCCTTGCAGTTTTCATGTTTTGCTTTTGAGAAGATCACAATGTCATCCGCAAATGCCAAGAAAGGAATTCGCGTTCCTTGTTGCAGTGATTTGAAAACCTAATGGTTTTCGGGTTCTTTCCGAAGCTTTTTAAAGTTTCCGGGCAAGGATTATAGATCCTAGAATAAACAAAAAAAGAGATAGGGGGTCACCCTGTCGAAGTCCTCTGGTTGTTTTAAATATTTATGTGGGTCCGTTGTTGACTAGCACCGAAATGGAGACCGTTGTAATACATTCTTTTATCCAGTTGATAAATCTTTCATGAAATCTAAATTTTTCCATAATTTTAATAATGAAATTCCACTCAATTCTATCATAAGCTTTTTCCATATCTAATTTTAGGGCAATGAATCCTTCTGTTCCTTTTTTCGATTTGAATGAGTGAAAATTTTCATGAGCAATCAAGATAATATATTGGATGACTCTATTTGCAACAAAAGCACCCTGTAGAGGGTGAATGAATTTTTTCCATGGTTCCTTTAAGTCTTGTTGTTAGGATTTTCGATATAATTTTATAAATTGTAGAACATAGGCTTATGGGTCTATAGTTGGATTGTCACATTTTGGAATCAAAGAGATAAAAGTATTGTGACTATGAGTCCATGTCTTGTCTCATGGGGACGTAGTTGATCGAAAGAGTACTTCTGGAACGACATAGTTCCTTGGTCCATGTCTTGTCTCATGGGGTTCCAAGAAGCAAAACTCTGTGGCCCTTTCCACTGCAGAAGCCGAGTATGTTGCCGCAACAAGTTTTTGTGCTCAAGTATTGTGGTTAAAGCAACAACTGGATGACTTTGGTATGTCTCTTGGCACTATTCCTATCATGTGTGATAATACTAGGGCTATTAACATTTCGAAAAATCTAGTTCATCATTCACGTACTAAGCACATTGACATTCGTCATCATTTTCTTCGTGATAATGTTGACATTGGTCTCATTAGGATGGAACATTGCAGGACTGAAAATCAAGTGGCTGATATCTTCACCAAGGCACTAGACAAAGGCCCTTTCGAGCATCTTCGGTTGCTCCTTGGCATGATCTCTCTGAATTGAGGAAATTCACTTCCACTATTCCCTCAATGCTTGGCTAATTTGATCACATACCTCATGAAGTATTTTACTTACGTGATTTTCTTGATCTTCCTATTTCATGATTTTTGTATGTTAGAATTGCTTAGTCTTAGGATCTCGTATCTTTGTCTTTTGATTTGTGTTGAAATACTTGATTGCATGCTAACATCTTATTTGAGACCCAAAATGACCGATTTGATGATTTGATCCCTCACTATAAGCCCACATGATAATCGGTTGTACAACCTACCTTAGCCTTGATTTAGGTAAACGTTCCCTATGATCCGATCCTTCTTTGTTAAACTTTTTACGGGAAATAATTATATGAGTTGTATTTGTTCCTACCATATGTTTGGATATACTATATTTTGTGTGAACTCCATTTTGAAATATCCAGACAAGCCTCGCAAACACTCTTGGTCTCAGGGGGGACGAAGACCGTTGCTCAGATTAAGGGGGAACAGTGTGAATGGAACATTGAATTTGAATCAGTGGCTGGCATTTATTGAGTTGCAGGTGAACGTTGGAATGGATAGTTGTGAGATTTGACAACACTGTTGCAGGAATGGCAATGCAATAAACGAGGTAAAAAAGGCCGTTATTAGAGGAGAGAGAAAAGATTGGCATGATGGATTTTCGGTAAGTTAGTTTGGATTTCTTTGGAAAGATTTTATCTTCACACGATCTTATCTTTCCTATATATACTTGCCTCTCCATCCGAAACTCCTCACAGCCTATCTCTCTCTCGCTCACAAATTTTCCAAAATCTCTCTGCCCCTGCCGTTACCCTAATCCCTTACCAACACTCATGGATTCTCCAAGCAAAATTTTGCCCACTAACAAGATGTCCGATGCCGAGGTCGACGCCTACATCCTTAAACTCCAACAGGCCAAGGCATCCATGCCACTCCTACACCATCTAGTGTACTGGCATCTGTCCTTGAAATTGCTTAGGCCTCCGTCCAACAGGCCGCCAATCTCTCTGCTTTGACATCGACTCCGACTCCAACTCTCCCCGCTCCGTCACCGTTGAAAGCCCATGACCTCAATCATGTGCTTGAGATGGTTTCTATGGAGGAACATGCACATCCTCAACCTCACAAAGAAGAAGAAGTTTCTTCCCCCTCCAAGGACAGAACTGAGGAGGAAGAACAGTCTATGACGTCTATTGAGGAACATTTGGGGGTAAAGGTTGCATCTTTGGCGCCGCCCCCAAGTCGCAAGCGCAAGTTGGCCGATCTAGCTGCTACTGCTCCAGAGGAAGTTAAGTTCTTGGAGCATCAGAATGCTCCAACGGCACAGTCGACTCCTTCCAAATCGGGTGGCGATGAAACTGCTTTGAAGTCTCTCAAGGAATGACTTCGTTCCACCGCTCAAACCGAAAAAAAGAAATCCAAAACAAAACTGGAAGTCTCTATCTCTACAACTACTCCAGATTTCACTAATGGTAAGAAAATCCTCTCGCCTCTCCTGATTCGTGAAAGTTTCTTTGCTGAGCACAAGGTAGATGAAATTCTGGAACTTCTGCGTTTCTAAGGGTGGGAACATATCTGTTCCAACAGGGCGACTGTCAATGAGGTTTAGGTACGAGAATTTTATCACTACTATAATCTCTTCAAAGCTGATGTGATGTATGAGTCTTCGAAGATTACATCTCTTTCACGCCCAAGGTTATCTCCTCTCTCCTCTTTGTTCCTTTGGGTGGATTTTATGAGGTTCCTGCAAGTGAGGTGAATGAGGAGAAACTGGCATGTATGGAACAGTTGTTTGGTTCAACCACAGGGGAACTGCACACTGAAAGGCTGACTCTGGCTCAGCGAGTTGCGTTCTACATCATCTCCAGGGATGTAGCACCCCGTCAGGAAAAGCGCAACACCATCACACTGTGTGATCTGTTCTTACTCAAAAAAATTCTGAGGAAGGAGAATATTGATCTTCCCCGTGTGATTCTGTGTCATATGGAACGGTGCAAGGCCAAGTCTCATTCTTTGGCTTATCTAGGGTTGGTAAAGATGTTGCTTCTTCACGATGAGTCTTACCGCGAAGAGAATGAAGTTTCCCTGGGTAGTGAGTCCGATTCCTCTGTTGTAGAGAAGATGAAGCTTAAGGGTGATTCGAAGGGAACGGACACTGTGACTGCAAAGAAAGCTGCTGGCGAAGGAATGTCAAGGGGGAGTTTAGTTCAGCATCAGATTCTGGCTGAGCTTAAATAGATGAATATTACTATGAAGTTGCTCTTGGATCACTTCTTGAGAAAAGATGAAGAAGTTGCTGAAGACCCTGAGCCTTGAGTGTTCCTCGCTACTATCTAGCTCGTCTTTCCTTCTGTTCTTGATTTTTAATGTTTTTTATGTCTTTTGCGTAGTTTCTCCTTGTCTTTTGACTTTGCTTGCGTAGTTCCTTAGCTTTGTACTTCTTTCTTGCTTAATGAATGAAATATTTTGATCATGACTTGCAAACTGGATGATGATTTATGCTCTTACTATATTTTGATGATGCCAAAAGGGGAAAGTATGGAAAATGTGAAATTAACTCAATAAAGAGTTGATAACAGAAGCTAGTGGTAAGGAGAGGTTTGACGATGCTTGAAGGTAAATCTTTCTATGAACTTTCTGAGGGGAACTTTGTCAATACTTTGAACACTTAATATGATTGACGATGTGATTGACTTCTTACTTGATTGTTTCGAACTCGACTGTTTCGAACAAGCACATTTTAAAGGAGTTTATCATCACCAAAAAGGGGAAAATTGTTGGAACGATGATGTTCCCTCTAGTTTTGATGATGATAAACTCAAATGCACTTGATGGTTTTTATTGTGACTATGAGTTTCAGGAACGAAGTAAGTGAAAGGAACGATGAAAAGCAGGTGAAGAATCAAAACATAATATTTAAGGAACAGAGAAGCCAACAATGAAACAACGCGCTTGAGTCAACAAGAGAGAAGCGACGCGCGCTTGTGAAGAAGAAAATCGAAGGGAACAACGCCAAGGAACGATGAGACGCGTGCGCTGTTGGCCTTGCGATTTGCCAAATCTCCTATCTTTGGAAATATATCTTTTGGAATCAACTTGGGCCGCAAGGAAAAAGTTGGTTGAAGATTGTGCTGTTAGGAAAGATTGCAAAAAGATATTTATTCTTATTTTATTTGTTTTCCTTAATTGATATTAGGGTAAATCAATAGGATATCTTAGACTATAAGTAAGGGACGCTGTAAACTTCAGAAAACACGCACACGATGCAACATTTCCAGAGCTTTGAGCCATTCAGTGAAGAAGAAGAGAGAAAAATAACTTAGAAGGACGAGACTTTGGTAAGTTGAGTACTTGTTAGGGTTTTGAGTGTCTTAGGTGTTGTTAGGAACGTTACAATAAGAAGTCTAGATATCTAGGAAGAAACTAGATTGAGATACGACTTGCTTAATTGTAATTCCAGGATTAATAATACAAGTAGACATTTGAAATCCTATTAGGGAAACCTAGAGGTAGAGTTTTTTCTCAGTTAACTAGTTGGTTGATTGAGTTTTCCTCTCTAAGGAATGTTGCTATTGTTACTCTGTTTTCTGTTGATTTATTCCATTGTCCAAGGAACAGTTCTACCGTTTCTTGTACTAACACACTCGATTCTACAAAACTGTTTTTAATAAAGGAGATGATACCATCCCAGAAAACACTCTTTCTAGATTCATTTGGGGGAGCATAAGTTAGGATGAGCAGCAGTTTTATATTCGTGGACAAATTTGTATACTTAATACTAATAAATCTTGCTTCAATTTTGTCTAGTTCGAGTATTTTGTTTGTGAGTTGGTAGGTTCTCCACATCACACAAATACCACCTGAAAAGCCCATAGCTGGGACACAATAAATGATCAAATCCCGCTTTCTTCCACACCTTTTCACTAGGATCTTTGTTTGTTCTAGTTTCAAAGAGTGCAAGTAGTTGTATTCGTTCAATTTTGCAAAAAGATTCAACATCCATCCAAAATTTTTTCTTTCCGATTCCACGACAACTCCAGGTTGTGATCTTCATAAAAAACCAATTGCATTATTGCCTTATATCCTAAGACATTTAGGGGACTTGTTATCTTTTCTAATTATTTTTTTAGTGGGCATAAGATATAAAAAAGATGTAATCCTTTTGTTATCTTGCAAGTTATCAGAATAGAAACTTTGTTCAATACAATGGATACAAGTATCATATTATGTCATAGCATATATATCCTTATCATCAAAGGATATATTATCTGGTTGTTTGTTCTGATTTCCCAGTTTTTGGAATTTATGAATTATGGGAATTAATCTGTTGTCAATATATTTTCTTTTGTTCTGGTTGCTTGTTCTATGCTTAGTTTTGATAAGAACAAAGCAATGGTAATTTTTATAATGGATTTTGTTGTACTCCTTGGTTTGGCTAATATGTGTATACCCATGTTCTGCAAGCATACGCATGTACTTTTTGTGCTCAAAGAACCTGGACAATTTTTCAATAAGGTGGTTCCCGTTGTAATTGAAAATACAAATGTCCAAAAACAATTGCATTTCCTGCATCAAGCAAACCAGGATTACTGGTTTTGTTACATTAAAACCCTCAGTTGGTGACAAAACACCTACAACAATAGACATAAATGTCATAATTATGCGTAATTTCATTTTCAACATAACCTGTTTTCACAGTTCTCTTGAAATCAACTGATATAACAACAAAGATCAAACGAGATAAAGACTGAGACAAGTAGGATTCACTATCCTGAGGCAGCATACATTTTTGTTCAAATATCTCATCTTTCTCAAATATTAGATATATTGTTTGATTGTTCCAATGGTAAGTTTTCAATAGAGTATGTTGTTTGAATCGATGGTGTAGCCCTTGAATCTTCTTTTGTTTTGTTCCTTGGATCTTGTGGTCACATGATTCAATATTCACCATTATTACTGGGCTCCTCACCCATAATGGTAATAATTGTTGTTTTCTGCACAAGGCTCTACTAAATTTAGTAGAGCCTAATTTATTGTTTCTAAGTTGGTTCACGATATGAATGTAGTCAGGAGGTTTTGGTATTATTCCTCTTTTGCTCCTTGGCTTCTTTTTCTAATTTTTACCTCCCTTGTTGCTGGACAAGTCGAGCCATGAAATCCAGTCCAAAGCATCCTGGTATAAGGATTTGTTCCAATGATTATCATCAATATATCTGTACAAGACACACACACAGGAAAGGGAATCCCATAAATAGTCTCGATTTTCAAATTTTCCAGGATTGTAATTGGAGTAATACAAGATATTTTCACAGTAGCTAAGATGCTACATATAATGAAAATTGTAAAAATCAATATTCAGAGGTAAATTGTAGCAGAGAGCATAAATAAGATTACTCTTAGTTTCTGAAGGGTTAATGTAGGATCGTAGGTGTTAGTAATCAAAGGGAACTGAGCTTCAGGGAAGTTCAGTTCCTTAGCAGCAGAAATAAGTAACAAACAGATTCAAGACAAGTTTCTTTTAAGTGAGAACATTTGATAACCAACTAGTTATCCAAGATAAAACCCACTACCTTTCTCTCGAATGGATTTCAAAGTCTACTTCTTTTATTATAGATTCGATTACAAGCAATTAGAATAGAACACACAGATTAAAGACTTAAGACACACTTAAGACTTTCTATCTAGTTCGACCTAATCAAGCAACACAAAAGCAAGAGACTTACAATCGTTCTTCTCACAAGAACTAGCACCGATTTCTCTT
The DNA here is from genome assembly GCA_027886185.1 of Rheum nobile. NCBI lineage: Eukaryota > Viridiplantae > Streptophyta > Magnoliopsida > Caryophyllales > Polygonaceae > Rheum > Rheum nobile. Next base: position 2,071,455 of record WOAB01000657.1, on the reverse strand, counting down.
CACCTTCAAGCTCTGCGTGAATGCGTGAGAAATGAGAGGTTTTAATTACGTTATTTATGCAGTCATCCGTGTAGCATAATATCTACAGCTGGCTGATTTGCAAAAATAAAATAACCAAAACAAATCAAAAAAGATAAGATTTGTTAACAAATCTTATCCTAACCGATTTTTACATCTTTTGTTTCCATAAAGATTATTCAGCTACACTCCTAATTACATGGAAAAGATATATCTAAAAGCTTCTCTCCTGAGCTAATAGATCTGCCCTAGCCAGCCGCACTAGATATCGTCTTCAGTGATGCGGCTTTGTTGCTTTTGAATTCCCATGACAGTTCCCAAAACTGGCTCCTTGGTCTATGTTCTTCATTTCATGAACATGCGTTCCCTGTTTACATAAACATGTGGAAATATTAGTAGCAAAGTGTTTGTCATCGTCAAAAGTAGGAAAACTGAGGAAGAGAACTTTGAAGGGAACCAGAGTTCCTCAAAGTTCACTTCCCAATAATTTCTCCCTTTTTGATGATGACAAACATGTAGAACCTGGAATATCTACAATAAGCATGAATGATATGAATATGATATATGAAGCTAGATGTAGGAAGATCATTAGTGAATTGCATATTCCCCCTCAACAAATAAACCGATTATATGAGTTCCCCCTCAAGATGGCAATCAGTACTAGAGTTCCTTTCAGCCTATTAGTTCCAGAGTGCAGAGTTCATTCCCCCTTTTGACATCATCGAAAAGAAACAATTAGATGATAACAGAGAAAATTTAGAGAGAACCAATGACTTGCTTTGAACTCTAGAGAAATGGCACTATAATAGAAGTTGAAGGCAAGACTTAATAACACAAGGACACCAAAATATTTCATTAAATATAAGAGAAGTATAGAGAACATATAAGCAATAAAAACACTCAGAGACACATAAAAATGATCATAATATGGAAGGTGGATCCTAAGGGAACTAAAGGCTCCGTGTCAACTGAGTAGGGAACTAGGAGAACTACTCCTCAAGATTATGCTCCTCCTTTAGACTGGTCTGATGGCTTCTTCCTGTCAACTCGCCCTTTCACCAGCTTGGCAATTTCCTCAACCAGGGCAACATATGTCTTCCATAATTCCACAACCATCTCATTAGTGAAATCGGTACATTCCCTTTGAGACTTGCCCTGAGCGGAGACAACATCAGCAACATGGTTGAAACCATCAATAAGAGCTTGCTCTATGCGCCCCATGCTTTCCAGAATTACATGAGTGTCAGGGATGAGGCGCACACGCTCAGAGGTACCTTGCTGAGTTTCCTCCTTTTCTCTTTCTTTCTCATCCTCATTGGTCTCATCCAGATGAGCTTTGTGCTGCAAATGCCCTACAGTAGTCATGGTGAGGAATCGAGCATAGGTGGTTTCCATGACACCAACTGGATAGAAATCAAGAAGGCACATGATCTTCTTGACTAGATGAGGATAGGGAAGAGCATGAGTCGAATGAGCTTTGCAGAACTGCATGTGGGCAAGGATAATGCGAGGCATATCCATTGGAGTTCCCGAGACCAACTTCTCCAGCAGAATGACATCACCAATCAGAACAGTATCTCGCTTTTCTTGGCGAGGGATGACATTCTTGATCAAGAATGTGTGCAACAACTTCTTGTCCAGACGCAAGAACTTGATCAACAGACCTCATTTAGGTGGCTCACCATCAAAGATGGTGTCCAGAATCGCCTTCTTGCCCTTTTCAATCTTTCCCTTGGGCCAATTCCTTTTGACAATCACCCCATAGCCTTCTCCGGTTGTAACATTCAAAGTAGAGCTAATGATAGCAGGAGATAAAGGGATCAGTTTACCTCTCCAAGTGATGACATAGTCGTTAGCAGGCTTGTCATCCTTTGTGGCCACAAACTCCATAGACTGATAGAAAGATCTCACCACATCGTCGTTCACAGGGAGTGGTTCCACCAAGAGCGTATCCCATCCCTGAAGTTGAAGGTAGGAGTGGGCGTTCTTGATGAGTTCGTCATCTGTGCTACTCCAGAACTCTTCTCCAATGATCAGAGGCTCCAAGATTTTCCTTTTGGCAAAGTCGGGATCAATACCAGAGGACACCTCCACGAGTTTTTCAATCTGCACCATGGCTCAGGTCTGAGGCTTCTTTCCCGCCTCCGATTTAGCCCTTTTGGCTTTAGGCGGTGCAGTAATGTTCTCTAATTGCATCAAGGAGACACCTTTAGCCCCTGCAGATGCACGCCTCTTCACACGACCAGCCACCGACTGAGAGTCCCCAGGCTATTTGAAGGAAGCCGGAGGAGTTGGGAGAAGCTGCACATCGATAGGTTCAACCTTCCGGGAAAGAGATGAGTGATGTGAATCCTCTTGAGTCGGAGTCAGAGATTTCTGCTTTGAGGGAGTGTGCTCAGAGGAACCGGACTTGGACTTTTTCTCCTCTGAGGGGACCGGCGACGAAACCGACTTAGTTGGCTCCTCTACCAACTTAGCGTGAGAAGGAGAAGGCACCTACGAGGTGGAAGATGTGACCTTCTTCTTACAGAACTCAGCGAGCAAGGCACATTCTTCTGCAGACAAGGATTTGAATTGATCGGCCATGGTAATGGATGAAAAGCTTAGAAGAGCTGAGAGTTTGAGAGCAGAACATGAAGCACTTGAAGAGCAAAGAGAGAAATTGAAGGCGGTGCTGACAAGGGTTTCTTTCTCTGCCTTTTATAGTTGAAGTGCAAATTCTATCCAAAAGAGTCATTCCAGAATCTTCACAAATAAGGGAACTCTCGGTCACAACGGTCATAAGATCTTCTATAATTAAGGAACTCAAATATCTCAATAGAAATTATCTCCAAAAATATCTCAAAAAACGGATTAGAATCATCCATCAATCAAAGATCTCCAATAGCTAGATTAGTAATAACTGTCCTCGGGAAGCAGCAAAGTACTAGCAGATTTGAATTCTGGCCGTTGAGAGCAGTTCCCAGTTCCTTTCCTCAAATTTCAACACGAAGTAGAATGGATATGGGTACATTTATGTAGGGAACCAAGCAACCAAGCAACACTCCAGAAAAAGTACATACCCATATCAAGAAAAAATTAGGTTGGCAATTTTGACACCACAGTGATAATTCCCAGATTTGGACTAAAGAGGGTTCATAGGGAATTAAGCAATGCAGTCATGCTTAGGACGGTTTAGTAGTCAATTATCATTTCGGCTTGTAATGACGGTTAAAATAGATCAAACCGACTACTTTTTAGGCCAATAAAGAGATGTAATCAAGGCTCAATTATACCATAAAATCATGAGATCATGCAAGATAATTAAGATCATGTTTTAGAACAACTATTACAGGACATGCGAGGCCATCACAAGATCAAATATCATCAATATTTTCAAAGAATCATAGAAAAGATCAAGTCTAGTCAAAGAGAGGGAACTAGTAAAGGCATCTGGAACTACTAGTTTAGGGAAATCATTCCCAGAAGTAACCTTAGGGTCTCAAACGGTTCCCAATTCAATGCTTTGGTGAATATATCGGAAATTTGATCATCAGTCCTACAATATTCTAGCAGAATGTTCCCTTTTTCAACATGATCACGCAAGAAATGATGCCTTATATCTAGAGCTGTCAAAAAGTTACCGAACCCGTTTTACCGACCTGACCGACCCGCTTTTGGACCCGACCCGATCTGACCGAAATTTTTGATAACCCGAAGTTACTGAACCCGAATTTACCGAGACCGAACCCGACCAACCCGAACCCGACCCGATTAATGAATAAATGTGGAATATTAATAAAATATAGCATAAAATATATATGATAAATGACATATAAATAATGATAATATGCTTAATATCCTAAAAAAAGAACATTGTTGTACTTATATAATTTTTTATAATGTAGAAATTAATAAATTAATATAATAAAAATAAAATAAAATATAAAATATGATTTTGGTCTACAAATATCAGTTACATTAAAAGAATTAATAATAATATTATTATTTTAATTCATTTCAACTTATTTTGACATATTTAAATTAGTTTTTAACTATATAATATTTTTTTAAATAATGAATCAAATATTTAAAAAATGACACTCTTGACCCGTTGGTTAACCCGAACCGCCCGCTGACCTGTAATGACCCGACCGACTTGACCTGTTATCCGAAATGACCCGACCCGTTCTCAACCCGAACCCAAAATAACCGAACCGAACCCGACTTGACCGACCCGATTGACAGCTCTACTTATATCTATATGCTTGGTCCTAGTATGATGCACACGATTCTTTAAAATGTTAATTGCACTAGTGTTATCACAAAGAATCTTAAGGGGACCAAAGGACATACCAAAGTCAGCAAGTTGTTGCTTGAGCCATAGGAGTTGGGAACAACAAGCGGCAACTGCAATGTATTCAGCTTCAGTGGTGGAGAGAGCAACTAAATTCTGCTTCTTAGAACCCCAGGAGACCAAGCAAGGTCCTAGGAACTGTGTCATTCCAGAAGTGCTCTTCCGATCGACCAAGTAACCCGCATAGTCACCGTATACCCAAGGAGATCAAAATGGAAATTCTTGGGATACCAAAGACAAAGATCGTTAGTTCCCTTGAGATAGCGAAAGATGCGCTTCACTTCAGATAAATGAGATTCCCTTGGATGGGATTGAAACCTAGCACATAAGCAAACAGAGAAGACAATATCTTGCCTACTAGCAGTTAAATACATCAAAGAACCGATCATGCCACGATAAAGCTTTTCTTCCACTTTTTGTCCTGAGTGATCAGCAGTGAGACGAGTAGCTGGGGAAATGGGAGTTGAGATTGCTTTGCTTGAATCCATTTTGAACTTCTTCAGGAGTTCCTTATGGTATTTCTGTTGATGAATTTGAATTCCATCTTCTTTTTGAGTGACTTGTAGTCCTAGAAACAAGGATAGTTCCCCAATCATGCTCATTTCAAACTCGCTGCTCATTAGATTTTTGAACTTTTCTACAAGAGCCAAGTTAGTGGAACAAAAAATAATATCATCAACATATACTTGGACCACAAGAATCTCACCTTTTACTTCAAGGATGAAGAGAGTTTTGTCGATCACATCACGTCGATAGCCATTGACTGTTAGGAATTGGGTAAGGCGATCATACCAGGCTCGAGGAGCTTGCTTAAGACCATAGAGAGCCTTGTCCAAAAAGTAGACATGGTCAGGGTGATCATCGTCTTCGAATCCTGGAGGTTGCTTGACGTAAACTTCTTCTTGAAGAATTTCATTGAGAAAAGCAGTCTTCACATCCATCTGAAATAGCTTAAAGCCTTTGTGAGATGCATAAGCAATGAGCAATATAATTCCCTCCAATCTTGCCACAGGAGCAAAAGTCTCATCATAATCAATTCCTTCTTGTTGATTGTAACCTTGAGCCACCAAGTGAGCCTTGTTCCTAGTCACTACACCTAAATCATCCAGCTTGTTGCGAAACACCCATCTAGTTCCTATGATGTGTCTATTCTGTGGGCGAGGAACTAATCTCCACACTTTGTTCCTTTCGAACTGATGAAGCTCTTCTTGCATGGCTGACTGGATACTTGGCAGTTCTTTAGTCTCTGTTTGTAGAGGATGCAATGGGCTCAGTCATAGGAACTGGGGCAACCTCAGCATCTTGAGAGATGGAGGGAACTGGGGTGCTCACAGAGGATTCAATAGGAATTGGATCAGCCACAGTTGAGAGAACTACAGGAGGAGTAGGACCAGACATGTTGGGGTATGAGTTATGCTTGAAAGGAGCTTCATCATCTGAGTCTTTATTGTCTCTTTGGAAAGGATCCGCAGAGGGAACTGAGGAATCCTTCACAGACTTTGAGGGCAATTTTTCATTGAAAATAACATGAATACTTTCTTCTACCTTTTTAGTCCGTTCGTTGAAGACCTTGTACGCTTTGCTTCTGGAAGCATACCCAATGAAGATTCCTTCATCACTTTTGGGATCAAACTTACCCAGATTATCCTTACCATTATTATGAACAAAACATTTGCATCCAAAGACTCTTAGATGAGAGATGTTGGGAACTCTGCCTCTTAGTAACTCATAAGGAGTCTTCTCAAGCATAGGGTGCAACATCGCCCGATTCAAAATGTAGCACGCAACATTCACAACTTCAGCCCAATAAGATTGAGGGAGACCACTTGAGATGAGCATTGTGCGAGCCATGTCTTCCAAAGTCCTATTCTTCATCTCGACAACTCCATTTTGTTGTGGAGTGTAGGGGGCAGAGAAGTTGTGATCAATTCCATGTTCTCTGCAAAAGGTTAGAAAATCTCTATTCTCGAATTTCGTTCCATGGTCGGAACGAATAGCACGCACAGATAAGTTCAGAGATTTTTCAAGTAAGGGAACTAGATCCTTAAACCTTTTAAAAACTTCACTTTTAGATCTTATGAAAATCGTCCAAGTGAATCTAGAGAAATCATCAACAAGTACAAGAATATACCTGTTTCCACCAATACTTTGAACTCTCATGGGACCGCAGACATCCATGTGAATGAGTTCCAGAGGCTTAGAGGAACTTACCACAGATTTAGCTTTGAAGGAACTGCGAACCTGTTTCCCTTGAACACAGTCAGAGCATAGATCCGACTTTTCAGCATTGATTTTGGGAAGTCCGCGAACAAGTTCCTTTTAATGTAACTTGTGGATTAACTTGATGCTTGCATGACCAAGTCGCTGATGCCATAGATTTGTCTGATCTTGAATGGACGAAAGACACAGCTTCTCTTTAGGAACGAAATTTGGATCAATAACGTAGACATTATTGAACCTTTTTCCCTTTAAAATCACTTGTCCTCCATTGTCTTCCACAAAGCATTCTTTAGAGGTAAAGTGAACCTCATTGCCTCCTTGATCACACAGCCGTTACACACTTATTAGATCAAAACCCAAATTCTCAACGAGGTGAACATTACTTACCTTGATGTGATCAGTAAGCTTCACATTTCCAACTCCACAGATTGCTCCTTTTTTCTTATCCCCGGAAGAAATATTTCCTTCCCGGTGTTGCTGAGGTGAGGATATTTTGTTTCTGTTTCTGATCATATGGCACGAGCAACCACTATCTATGTACCATTTGTTATGTCGCCTCACTTCGTCCTGCACAAGGGAACTCAAGCCTTTTGAACCCAGCCAAGCCTAGCTTTTTTTGGGTAAATTAGTTTCATAGTTACTATGTAACTGAGGAGCAGTAGCATAATAATAAGGATCATTCAAATCAACAATAGTATGCATTTTCTTCTTACTACTCATCTCCAAGTTCTTTTTTTAGGGCAATCATTTATAAAGTGACCATTTATACCACAATGCCAGCAAACATGGTTATAGAGAACATGACCATATTTGCCACGACCTGGCCTAAACGGTTTCTCATACTTTCTCTGCTCAAAGTCAATTCCCTTACCTTTATGGGACTGCAGACATCCATGTGAATGAGTTCCAGAGGCTTAGAGGAACTTACCACAGATTTAGCTTTGAAGGAACTGTGAACCTGTTTCCCTTGAACACAGTCAGAGCATAGATCCGACTTTTCAGCATTGATTTTGGGAAGTCCGCAAACAAGTTCCTTTTGATGTAACTTGTGGATTAACTTGATGCTTGCATGACCAAGTCGCTGATGCCATAGATTTGTCTGATCTTGAATGGACGAAAGACACAACTTCTCTTTAGGAACGAAATTTGGATCAATAACGTAGACATTATCGAACCTTTTTCCCTTTAAATTCACTTGTCCTTGATTGTCTTCCACAAAGCATTCTTTAGAGGTAAAGTGAACCTCATTGCCTCCTTGATCACACAACTGTGACACACTTATTAGATCAAAACCCAAATTTTCAACGAGGTGAACATTACTTACCTTGATGTGATAAGTAAGTTTCACATTTCCAACTCCATAGATTGCTCCTTTTTTCTTATCCCCGAAAGAAATATTTCCTTCGCGGTCTTGCTGAAGTGAGGATATTTTGTTTCTGTTTCCGGTCATATGGCACGAGCAACCACTATCTATGTACCATTTGTTAGGTCGCCTCACTTCATCATGCACAAGGGAACTCAAGCTTTTTGAACCCAGCCAAGCCTAGCTTTTTTGGGTAAATTAGTTTCATAGTTACTATGTAACTGAGGAGCAGGAGCATAATAATAAGGATCATTCAAATCAACAATAGTATGCATTTTCTTCTTACTACTCATCTCCAAGTTCTTATTTTTAGGGCAATCATTTATAAAGTGACCATTTATACCACAATGCCAGCAAACACGGTTATAGAGAACATGACCATATTTGCCACAACCTGGCCTAAGCGGTTTCTCATACTTTCTCTGCTCAAAGTCAATTCCCTTACCTTTATGATGCGTTCCTGCCTTCGGATGCCGGAGAAGATGCCGCGACGGTGTCAGATCTAGGTCTTGGTGGTGAGTCGCTCGCCTTGGCTTCAAGTGTTGTGGGAAGAACGCGGTGATTGTGATACTTCGCGTGCGATGGAGCGCGATGACGGTGGCGATGCAGAGTGATGAAGGTGGAGTGGCACAACGCTAACTAGAGCGATGCAATGGTTAGTGTGTGATTCGCGGCCTCAGGACTAGGCGCGAAGGAGGGATAGGTGGCTTGATGGATCGAGCGGTGCCGTAGTGGCGGCGGCGGCGTGAATGAGATGCGAAGAAAGACTAGGGTTTTGACGTCCGATCAAAGGGAGGAGGCAAATGGCACTCAATACTCAAGCTTTGATTAAAATTGAACGTAACCTAATACACGAGGCTGAGATGGCCTTATATAGGGGTCGCGGGACTCGGATGGGCCGAGTATGACCTAATGGGCTAGCCTACTCAACATGAGTCGAACACATGCCCGAAATAGAAAAGTATTTTAAAAATAACAAAAGAGTTTCTAAATGAACGCGGTGCTGATGGTGGAGAGGAGTTTGAAAGTGAATGCGGTCTCTGGACTAGGCGCGAGGAGTTTGAGAGAGAACGCATTCTCTGGCGCGCCTTGGCTAGGGACGACGCGCATTATCAATGATTGTGTCGCGTTGGCGATGGCCTTGACACGCGATCTTGTTATGGGCCCTTGTGAGCGGATGCTCATGACTTCCTCCTCCTCATCCACAGTCATGGTGGGCAGGGGCGCATCACTTTATTTCCCCGAGCTTGATTGACATACATTTTGTGAGCATTCTGTCCATCAAACCAGGTTTGCTTTCCTCTAGGCTTCTTCTCAAGAACCTTTACCTTCTCTTTCAGGAACTGATTTTTTGTCACGAGAAGTTTGAAGAGCTAGATTGAGAGTTTCATTTTTCTCAACCAGTTCCCTTCTCAGTTTCTCATTCTCAGCAGAGCATGTGTCCTCAGAATCTTTCTTACCAGGATAACCAATACCATATCTTCGCTTAACAAACACAGTTTGATTTACAGTTTTGTCATTGATAGAATTAGTGAGATTATCAAGTTTACTCATTATTTCAAGAAGCATGGTAGAAGAGGTCTTTTCAGAGTCGATAGAAGAATCAACAGAATTATTAGCATACATGGGTTCCTTTTCACGAGTTGTACATGAATCACATTTCCTAGAGGAACTAGCAAGCAATTTTTCAGCTTCATCAAGTTTCTTGCTCCAGACAGAATTCTCAGTAGATAAGCATGAAATTTCTTCTTCACATTCATCTAATCTTTCTTGAAGGGAACTATTTTCTTTACCAAGTTTCCTAATAATCTTAATCAATTGCTTCTTATCACACTCAAGAAGAGAATTCATAAATTCAGAAGAGGATACCTCAGAGTCGTCTGATTCCGTCGAATCCTCCTTAGCCATTAAGCATCTTCATCCGGATAATTCACTTAGATCTAGTTCCTCATTTGAGTCCTCTCCCCAAGCAGCAACTAAAGCCTTCTTCTTCACCGGCTTGTCATCTTCATTAGAACCATTTGGACAGTTCTTGGCAATATGTCCTCTTTCCTTGCATTGATAACAAGCATAATCATTGAGATCTCTTTTCTGAAAGGATTTTTTGAACTTTCCCTTGATGAAATGCTTTTTGATATGCTTAGTGACAAGAGCAGACATCTCATCTTCCTCTTCTTTGAGATCAGAATCTTCTTCCTCCATTTCCAATCTTGAGAAGGCTTTTGAAATTTTTAGAGCAATCCTTTCTCGATTTTCTTTTCATCACTGATCTCAAGAGCTTCTGCTTCAGTAATCTTAAGTTTCCCTATAATTTGCGTTAAGGGAAGACTTTGGAGTCCAGGGGTATTCGTCATGATTCCCTTGGTGAGAGCGAATTTTGAGTTGAGTCCTTTGATGATGACCAAAGATTTGGACCATTCCTCCAGAGTAACACCAGCAGTAGTGAGTTTACCAAAAAGTCTTGTAAAGTGAGAGTAATACTGAGAGATGCTTTCTGTTTCAAGCATTTTGAAAGCATGGAACTCTCCTTCTAAAGCAAACTTTCTGCTCTTTTTGAGATCATCACTTCCTTCATACATTTCCTTGAGAGCCTTCCAGATTCCCTTAGTAGTTGAGATTCATATCACTTTATCCATGTCTTCTCTTGACAGCCCATTGAGAATGATTTCACGAGCCTTAGCATTCTTCTCCATGATAGTAAAGTGCTCAAGCTTCCAGTCTTTTTTAGCCATTTTCTCATCAACAACGCCATCGCCATTTTCAATCACACGCCATCATTGGTAGTCATTGGTTTTGATATGGGTTTCCATGCATTTTTCCCACCATTCTTCTTCTCCTTTTCTCAGAATGTGAGTGATAGGCGTTGTCGTCGTGACACCTAAACAAATAAAATAATCCTAACAAACCTAAACAAGTAGTAGAGGTAAGCAAGGGTCGAATCCACAGGGAGGAAGTGATCAATTCATGTGTTTATGAGCATGCAAAGTAACAAAGGGGGGTTTTGATTATCAAACACAGAGTAACAAGGATGCAGGCTTTAGAAAAAGAGTAAATATGATGGGGAAAGTAGTTCCATTAGAACGAGATCCACAATACAGAGATATAAGTTGATCACAGAAATCTATTCAATCCAAGTTCTTTTACTATTCTTATGGTTGTTCCCACCCTGATCTTAAGTACTACCGATTCTCACAGTTGTCAATAGACTTATTACTATGCCAATGATAAAATACCACCAGTCACGCCTGTCACGCGGTACCAGACCGGGGTACTTTACCACCAACAAAGCAATAACAATGTACACAAGGATATATGATACATGCAAGTAGAAAGACGTACAAGTACTCACTCCCCTACTTAACATGCATAAGATTCTCACTCACGATTGTACGCTCGGAACCCCTATACGTACAATTGTGTCTGCCACTAGATATGCACTCGGAACCCCTATATGCAAATCCTAGCAATTGATAAATATTACTCAACCTAGCTGGCCAGACTATGAAGAATAACGATAAATCAATAATCAATATATCCAAGAGAATCAAACCAACATACATAAGAATAAGAACAAGGAATAGAAATCTCACAACCGAATCAACTGTATTGCTTCAAACGTCTAGCAGAACAAAGATGTTTAGCTCTCCATAGGTTGAAAACCCTAGAGGCAGAATGAAGACTAACTAAGTCTCCCGAAGGAGAATTGTAACTTCTAAAGTGTATGCCTCTTAACCTAGAAAGAAGTCTTAAATAGGTTTAGGAAATAAGTTAACCTAATGAAAATAACAAAGAAAATAAAATAATAGAAAATAAGGAAATCCAAAATAGCAAAAATAAGGAAATAAAGTCTTCTGGCCGTGAGGCGCTACGTGCCCACCGCGGGGCGTCAGTCTTCTCTGAGATCCACCGCTGGGTCGCGGTGGCTTCTGGCGCGGGGCGGTGACTTTTCAGCTTCTGCGACACTTTAGTAAAAACGCCATAACTTTTGATTCCCAACTCGGATTGCACTCATATTTTTAGGACTTGCAGTAGACTTCAGGATCTAACTCCTAGAATTGGAATCACTTCATTTGGACATCTGAGTAGAGAGAACGAACCATTTGAATTCAGCACATTGTTCTTCTACTCTTCAATACACTTCAAACCTCTATAAATCCCATGATTTCTTCACTTCTCCACTCTAACTCCATAATCCACGATTGTGCTCTAAATCCATCCAAATGGTGCCTCAAACCTGGTAATAACCCCTAGATATGTGCTACAAAATAACACTTATCAAATCCCTCATGCTTAAACCTTGCTCGTCCTCGAGTAAGCTAGAATCAACCTACTCCTCCAATCAATCCCCAAGGTTTCAGGAAGCATAGAAAACTCAATCTCCAAGAATCATACTCAACAATAAACTCCAGGCAGCCATACAAATAAGTCCAGCACAACACTACAACATCAAATCAAAAATCTCAACACCCCATACAACCAAGCTAAAAGGAAAGCAGAGTACTTCCCCCAAGCTTATCCCAAACACCATAGAGTGAATATAATCTAATCATATCTCTCATCTATCTTCTTATCTCTCCAGAGTGACCTACCCGAATCTTCCTTATAACTCCTCTTCTTATGACGCCTCACCAAGAATAATGAGAAATCCTAAAATCACTCTTCTTCTTTTTCACTCATTTTGCCAAGGCGCCCTTTCGGGTTTTCACCAAGCCACTCATTTCATTTTACAATAGATGTACTCACATAAGCTCACGTCACTCTTGACCTCATATTACCCCAGCCTAATGCTGGTCCAAGCCACCTACTTATTACCTAGGCCGCCCTTTCGGGTTTTCGACCTATCCCAGGATTTTCAAATGTATGCCCTTTTTCAATTTTTTGGCTTTTTCTCTTTTTTAATTTTTCTCCTCAACGACGTAGCAAGTATAGAACTCTCCCCCATGCTTAAACATTGCATTGTCCTCAATGTAATGAAAGACAAAAGAATAGAACACAAGGAAAAGCAAAAAATAACTCACAAACGTCGCCAAGCTGCTTGGACACTGAAGTTGTCGCTGGTGGTCTTCTCAATAAATGCCCAGGTCTCTGGTGTTGGGCGGGTGTCTTGATCAACTCTATAACCTTCTACTACTGTGCAACCAAAAGGAACCACTTTGGTGAATAGTGGTATAGCAATGATAGTGGGGTTGCACGGCCTTCTAGGAACACATGGTGGAGCCCAGATGTAATCATGGTGGGGGCTCTAGTGTTCCTCCTCCTCAGCTGTCAATTGTAGGGCCATCATCGTTGTCAAATAATGTGTGGGGTAAGTGTATCCTCCTTGACAACATGATGCGCACCATCTCCATGGGGAACTCTGGACAGCTGACCTTCGGTAGAACTTTTTTTTTTTGATTTTTTTTTTGCCCCCCCGTTTAAGGTTTTTTCGGGGGGTGACTTAGTGCAGGGAAGTAAGAGACTTACATTGGTGTGGAAACACCTTCTCCAATAGGCATGGGTCTCTTCCCTGCAGGTTAGTCGGAAACAAAAACAAGAACAAAAACAAAGCAAAACTAATACAGGAAATAAAGAAAGTAAAACATACCTCGGGTTGCCTCCCGGATAGCGCCTTAGTTATTGTCATGGCTTGACATACTACTCCATCTTCTCAACTTGGGTTGCTCATAGCAACTGAGCACCTGGGACCTGGATCAGGGGGATGCCTCTTTGTATACTCCCTGTTGAGCCTTTCCCCCAATCTTCTGCACTTCTTTGTGGGTGGACCGTTGTGCATACCCATGAACGCACTTGCCATCTTCAGAAATGGCCTACCCAACATCTCAGAGGCTATATGTATGTCCTGCCCCGTATCCAGCATATAGAAATTCACCGCTTGAATCAAGGCCTTCTTTTTGTGTTTCCCCTTTGGTTTCTTTTTGATCATGCCTAGCACCTTTAACATTTCCTTGCAGCGAGGGGTGCTGTCAGCCAGATGGACCAAAGGGATGGTTGCCTTGGGACTACTGAAGGTGTCAAATAAGCCTTTGTCGCTCCCCACCTTTTTGGTGTCCTTCAGAGCCTCAGGGGAGGGTGTAATGGGTTTCAGCGCGACGAGCGGGAAGGAGTTGAGACGCACAAACTCATCATAGGCAGCCTCCAGAGGGTTGGGGACTGCTGGGGTGTTTTCGAGAGGAATGGTTGTCTCTGGCGTATTTTCGCGATCACGACACTCCTCCTCATCGTTGCTCCAATCCTCCTCAAATCTCAAAAAGTACTCCTCTTCAGTCAGCACCTTGCGATCCAAAATATCATCTGGAAGTCCTAACTCCTCATCAGTATCAACGCAGACCTCATCAGCAGAATAGGAATTTGGAATGCCGGGTCGCGGCGAAATCTCACAAGAAAGCACTCCGTCCACCGCGGGGCGGTGGTCATCGCCGCGGGGCGGTGGGTACGAGGATGGATAACTGAGGCTCGCCGCCGGGTCGCGGTCAGTCTCGCCGCGGGGCGGTGAGATAATTGGGACCTCACGCCGGGTCGCGGTAAGAGGTGACGCGGGGCGGTGGGTGATGTTCTCCATCTCATATTCGTCCTCCTCTTCAGCACTAGGAGGAACGTTTTCCCTCGGGTTTACTACCGTTTGAGATGGTAGATTTCCCGACCTCTTTGCCTTGATCCGTATAATTGACTCCACTATCTGGTCCACCTGCCTGACTATATCCTTTATGCTTGACTCGGTATTCTGCACATGAGTGGTGAAATGTTGAGTCAAGGTCCTGAGCATCTCTTCAGTTGACATAGCGGAACTTGGATTGGACATTGGTGGGCTATGCTCATAGGCAGGATTGTACTGTTGCGGAGCACCCTGCTGATAGAATGACTATGGCTCCGGGTAGAACTCCTGGTGGTCATAACCATATGGATGGTATTGATGGTACCCATAACTCAAATTAGGGTGATCTCTCCACCCTGGAGTGTATGCGTAGGAGTATGGGTCATATCTCGGCTCTCCCCAGGAATCCATATCTGTAACAAAAATCAAAAAGGGAAAACAAAAGTCAGTAGCACGGGTGTGGACCGTAAGATAAGTCCACACCAAAGTAACACACACGAATAAACAACCAGAAAAATCAAAACTTGCCTCCCCGGCAACGGCGCCAATTTGATAAGGCGTTGTCGTCGTGACACCTAAACAAATAAAATAATCCTAACAAACCTAAACAAGTAGTAGAGGAAAGCAAGGGTCGAATCCACAGGGAGGAAGTGATCAATTCATGTGTTTATGAGCATGCACAGTAACAAAGGGGGGTTTTGATTATCAAACACATAGTAACAAGGATACAGGCTTTAGAAAAAGAGTAAATATGATGGGAAAAGTAGTTTCACTAGAACGAGATCCACAATACAGAGATATAAGTTGATCACATAAATCTATTCAATCCAAGTTCTTTTACTATTCTTATGGTTGTTCCCACCCTGATCTTAAGTACTACCGATTCTCACAGTTGTCAATAGACTTATTACTATGCCAATGATAAAATACCACCAGTCATGCCTGTCACGCGGTACCAGACCGGGGTACTTTACCACCAACAAAGCAATAGCAATATACACAAGGATATATGATACATGCAAGTAGAAAGACGTACAAGTACTCACTCCCCTACTTAACATGCATAAGATTCTCACTCACGATTGTACGCTCGGAACCCCTATACGTACAATTGTGTCTGCCACTAGATATGCACTCGGAACCCCTATATGCAAATCCTAGCAATTGATAAATATTACTCAACCTAGCTGGCCAGACTATGATGAATAACGATAAATCAATAATCAATATATCCAAGAGAATCAAACCAACATACATAAGAATAAGAACAAGGAATAGAAATCTCACAACCGAATCAACTGTATTGCGTCAAACGTCTAGCAGAATAAAGGTGTTTAGCTCTCCATAGGTTGAAAACCCTAGAGGCAGAATGAAGACTAACTAAGTCTCCCGAAGGAGAATTGTAACTTCTAAAGTGTATGCCTCTTAACCTAGAAAGAGGTCTTAAATAGGTTTAGGAAATAAGTTAACCTAATGAAAATAACAAAGGAAATAAAATAATAGAAAATAAGGAAATCCAAAATAGAAAAAATAAGGAAATAAAGTCTTCTGGCCGCGAGGCGCTACGTGCCCACCGCGGGGCGTCAGTCTTCTCTGAGATCCACCGCCGGGTCGCGGTGGCTTCTGGCGCGGAGCGGTGACTTTTCAGCTTCTGCGACACTTTAGTAAAAATACCATAACTTTTTATTCCCAACTCGGATTGCGCTCATATTTTGAGGACTTGCGGTAGACTTCAGGATCTAACTCCTCGAATTGGAATCACTTCATTTGGACATCTGAGTAGAGAGAACGAACCATTTGAATTCAGCATATTGTTCTTCTACTCTTCAATACACTTCAAACCTCTATAAATCCCATGATTTCTTCACTTCTCCATTCTAACTCCATAATCCACGATTGTGCTCTAAATCCATCTAAATGGCGCCTCAAACCTGGTAATAACCCCTAGATATGTGCTACAAAATAGCACTTATCAGTGATGCTTGTTGGTTGAAATTCCCAAAGTGAATTCACTTGAGCTAGACATCTTGAATAATGCAAACTAATACAAATCTAGAGCATCTGCTCTGATACCAATTGTAGGATCATAGGTGTTAGTAATCAAAGGGAACTAAGCTTCAGGGAAGTTCAGTTCCTTAGCAGCGGAAATAAGTAACTAACAGATTCAAGACAAGTTCCTTTTAAGTGGGAACCTTTGATAACCAACTAGTTATCCAGGATAAAACCTACTACCTTTCTCTCGAAAGGATTTCAAAGTCTACTTCTTTTATTATAGCTTCGATTACAAGCAACTAGAATAGAACACACAGATTAAAGACTTAAGACACACTTAAGACTCTCTATCTAGTTCGACCTAATCAAGCAACACAAAGCAAGAGACTTATAATCGTTCTTCTCATAAGAACTAGCACTGATTTCTCTTCACCTTCAAGCTCTGCGTGAATGCGTGAGAAATGAGAGGTTTTGATTACCTTATTTATGCAGTCATCCGTGTAGCATAATATCTACAACTGGCTGATTTGCAAAAATAAAATAACCAAAACAAATCAGAAAAGATAAGATTTGTTACCAAATCTTATCCTAACCGATTTTTACATATTTTGTTTCCATAAAGAATTTTCAGTTACACTCCTAATTACATTGAAAAGATATATCTAAAAGCTTCTCTCCTAAGCTAATAGATCTGCCCTAGCCAGCTGCCGCACTAGATATCGTCTTCAGTGACACGGCTTCGTTGCTTCTGAATTCCCATGCCAGTTCAAAAAAACTGGCTCCTTGGTCTCTGTTCTTCATTTCCTGAACATGCGTTCCCTGTTTACCTAAACATGTGGAAATATTAGTAACAAAGTGTTTGTCATCGTCAAAAGTAGGAAAACTTAGGAAGAGAACTTTGAAGGGAACCAGAGTTCCTGAAAGTTCACTTCCCAACAATTACGATTGTCAAGATTCACACTGGAATCCAAATAACAAAGGATTCCACTATAAGTATTATTACCTTTATCCATAAGGGAGGAAATAGTAGTCAAACAATGACAACTTCTCCAGATCAGAAAGGTCAGCTCAATCAAAAGCAAGTAGTAAGAATTCAGCTTAGGGTTCAATTTATTAAGATCAGCAGCTAGCAACAAATTACACCAAACAACATACACAGAGTAACAAGGTTCATCCAGACAAATGTTAACATAGAAATGTTCAGAAACGAGGATAAGGCTCTAGGTGTGAGATTTACAGATCCACAACCAAAAGCAAAAATTCATCAACGTGACAAAGAGATAACGGTTCAGACGGTCACAAGTCATTAAAATGGAGCAATAGGTTTCAGAATCATTGTCAAGATCAGAGTCAAAATAACATAAGAGCACAACCTAGAGAGCAAATAACGAACATACAAAAATGAGAAGAAGATCAAGAAGGAGAGTTTCAGAACAACATAACCTGGAAGGACGTCGGGTATAATAGTCAAGCTTGAATCCAGAAAGCTTCATGGCCGTGCCAACAACCCAGCAAAGCCGAAGGCGACGAATCTTAGGATCCAAACCCCACCAGCTTTTTTTACAACTTGTGTGGCCATGCGTCTTGTCATTGCTCAACCTCAACCCACCGTTTGACCAGCCATCCCAGAAGACCCGGATCCCACGTCGGTATCAAGGGAAAACCTCTGAAGGGGGTCTCAGATATGCGTTGAGGCTAAAGATCTTGCAGTCATGAATTCGGGGTTAGGTGGTGACAGATACCTTCTCCGACAAAAGAAAGGGAAAGAAAACCCCTAAATTTCGCCTTAAACTTCCTCTTCTTCTCAAAGCAAGGTCGAGAAGCAAAGATATGTAGTGGTTGAGAGTTGGTAGTATCATGGTGGTCAAGGATAATAGAGCAGAGGTTAAGAGGATAGATCAGAGGAGAGATTTCGGTGAGCAAACGCTGCGGTGCCCACTCAGATTTTAGGTTTTCAGGGAGCAGGTTAGGGTTAGAGAAAGGGAGCGTATTCAAGCTCGGGTTCAGAGTCATTTTCTTTTTCTTTCGGTAGTGTGGGAGATATAAGGACAAACAAGTTTGATAAAACTGTATACGTAGTATTTCTTTTCAGGTCAAATAGACGTTTTAGTATATTAAATGGACTCTTTTAGACACATTAGTATATTATATAACAACGAGGATAAATAGGTACATTAAGGGTATATTCGGTATGGTTGAGGTTTATCGGGATTGAAGTTGAAGTAAGAGTTGAATTGGGCTGAAGTTGAATAGAAGAATTTAAGTTGGGGATGAATTGAGATGAGAATGAAGTATAATTTAACGGATGTAGCCTAAATGTCTGTTCAATGACGTATCCCGACTTAATGCACATGATACATTTCCCCCCAAATTTTGGTGGTTTCTTCCTCAAAGTTGGTACAAGCCCGATACTTTAGGATTTCTCGTCTCCATAGCCATCTTCTCCTGAAGCTGCTAAGCTTCTCTCTTGGCGCTAACGATGGTGAGCTCTCCAGCTACAAACGACGACAAGCAGCAAAGCAACACCAAACCCGGTTATGACAAGTAGTGACCGGTGCGACATCGTTGAACTACGCTCAAGCGACGTTAAGAGCTCACCTGCGACACCTAAATTTGCGGCAACGTGAAAGCTCACCGCGTCTTTGCGAGTTTGCTTCGATATTTGGCGGCGACGTCTCACTATGTACAAGGTGTGTGGTGCTTTGGTTTTTCGCGACTTTGCCTTGATTTACTTCAGTTGTCATGGTGAACAAATTTGCTTTGCAATTAATAAGGTGTTTGGTTGGTGCCATGACTTCCAGGTTTTTTGTGACTTGTTGCTTTGATTTACTTCAGTTATCATGGTGGTTCGATTTTCCAAGGGTGCTTGCTCGAGGAGGGAGAAGAGGTCGGGTATCGAGAATTGATTTGCCCAGATCCGGATAAGCATGCATCTCCAAATAATCCCATAAGCTTCGAATCCAAGCTTAAAAATTTCCCTAAATTTCAATCACTTTAAGTCCAAATAAGCCTCTGTAAGCAACCGCCATATAGAACGCCTCTTCTTCCTCCGCTGCAATCTCCATGGCCAATCTGGAAAGATAAGCCTCCATAAGCCCCAGATAACTGAGATAAGCTCTACCGAACAGGCCATAAGTGAGCTCCGACGAAATATAAAACCTTTTTAGCTCATCAGATTTTGGGTTCATGAAAATAAACCAGTTTCATAGTCACAAATTGGTTTCTTTTTAATTAAAACTAACCCAACCCAGACCATTACAAATAACTTTTCATTGCTCCTTGTTCTAATCTCCCTATTGTAGAATTAACTAGATCTTTATCCAATCCCAATCAAGACAACCTCGATCAACAAGATCGATCTTATTTAGCAGCAAAAGTTTTTTTAAAACCCAAAACACTCGTATCAAAATCAAAAGTAAATTAAAATCATCACAAGTTGTCATCAGTAGATAGAAATTTTTATTTGCACAATTTCATTGGATTCAACTGAAAGCAGCAAAAAATGGAAATTCTAAGAAGGCGAGAATGGGTGTAACCGTGTAAGCCTTTGATGAGGCGTTGTCGTGACACCTTAAGAAAATAATCCTAACAAACCTAAACAAGTAGTAGAGGCAAGCAAGGGTCGATCCCACAGGGAGGAAGTGATCTTTCTAAATGTTAATCAGCATGCAAAGTAACAAGAAATGGGGGTTTTGGTTGTTCAGCAAAGTGACAAGTATGCAGGCTTTAGAGAAAGAATAAGTATGATGGGGAAAGTAGTTCCACTAGAACGAGATCCACAATACAGAGATATAAGTTGATCACTGAAATCTATTCAATCCAAGTTCTTTAACTATTCTTATGGTTGTTCCCACCCTGATCTTAAGTACTATTGATTCTCACAGTAGTCAATAGACTTATTACTATGCCAATGGTAAAGCACCTCCGATTCTCATAGTTGTCGGTATACTTTACCACCAACAAAGCAATAGCAATGCACACAAGGATATAGGATACATGCAAATAGAAAGACGTATTAATACTCGCATGCAACTGATTCTCACTCACAATTGTACGCTCGGAACCCCTATACGCACAATTGTGTTTGCTACTAGATATGCACTCGGAACCCCTATATGCAATCCTAGCAATTGATAGATATTACTCAACCTAGCTGGCCAGACTATGAAGAACAATGATAAATCAATAATCAATATAACCAAGAGAATCAAACCAACACACATAAGAATAAGAACAAGGAATAGAAATCTCACAACCGAATCAACTGTATTGCTTCAAACGTCTAGCATAACAAAGGTGTTTAGCTCTCCATGGGTTGAAAACCCTGGAGGCAGAATGAAAAACGAATTTGGTCTCCCGAAGGAGAATTGTAACTTGTGGCAACTAGGTTAACAAAAGAGTATTTAACCTAAATCTAAAAGTAATAAAAATAATAAAAGGAAATAATAATAAAACTAATAGCCAAAAATAAACAACCGAAATAGGGAATTAATCCCGTAATTCTCGTGCAAGCCTCTCGTCTTCCCATCTCCAATTCCAGTTGATCGGCCCAACTCCATCATATGCTCCACTGATGTCATGGAGACATCATCTTCCAATTCTTCAGCACATTTTCCCGCTTTCAATTCACGCGGCGCGGCATCTTTATCTGAGACCCACCGCCGGGTCGCGGTGGCTTCTGGCGCGGGGCTGTGACTTTTCAGCTTCTGTGACACTTTAGTAAAAATGCCATAAATTTTGATTCCCAACTCGGATTGCGCTCATATTTTGAGGACTTGCAGTAGACTTCAAGATCTAACTCCTCAAATTAGAATCACTTCATTTGGACGTCTGAGTAGAGAGAACGAACTATTTGAATTCAGCACATTGTTCTTCTACTCTTCAATACACTTCAAACCTCTATAAATCTCATGATTTCTTCACTTCTCCACTCTAACTCCATAATCTCCAATTGTGCATAAAATTCAACCAAATGGCGCCTCAAACCTGGTAATAACCCTTAGATATGTGCTACAAAATAGCACTCATCAAATCCCCCATGCTTAAACCTTGCTCGTCCTCGAGTAAGCTAAAGTCAACCTACTCCTCCAATCAATCCCCAAGGTTTCAGGAAGCATAGAAAACTCAACCTCCAAGAATCACACCAAACAATAAACTCCAGGCAACCATACAAAATAAGTCCAGCACAATAAACTACAACATCAAATCAAAAATCTCAACACCCCACACAACCAAGCTAAAAGGGAAGCAGAGTACTTCCCCCAAGCTTATCCCAAACACCATAGAGTGAAAATAATTCTAATCCTAACTCCCATCTATCTTCTTATCCCTCCAGAGTGACCTACCCGAATCCTCCTTATAACTCCTCTTCTTATGACGCCTCGCCAAGAATAATGAGAAATCCTAAAATCCATCTTCTTCTTTTTCGCTCATTTTGCCAAGGCGCCCTTTCGGGTTTTCACCAAGCCACTCATTTCATTTTCCAATAGATGTACTCACATAAGCTCACGTCACTCTTGACCACATATTACCCTAGCCTAATGTATGCCTTTTTTCAAATTTTTGGCTTTTTTCATTTTATATTCATTTTTCTCCTCAGCGACATAGCAAGTATAGAACTCTCCCCCATGCTTAAACATTGCATTGTCCTCAATGTAATGAAAGACAAAAGAATAGAAGCACAGGGAAAAGCAAAAAATAACTCACAAACGTCGCCAAGCTGCTTGGACACTGAAGGTGTCGCTGGCGGTCTTCTCAATAAATGCCCAGGTCTCTGGTGTTGGGCGGGTGTCTTCATCAACTCTATTGTCTTCTCCTACCGTGCAACCAAAAGAAAACCACTTTGGTGAATAGTGGTATAGCAATGATAGTAGGGTTGCACGGCCTTCTAGGAATACATGGTGGAGCCCAAATGTAATCATGGTGGGGGCTCTAGTGTTTCTCCTCCTCAGCTGTCAATTGTAGGGCCATCATCGTTGTCAAATAATGTGTGGGGCGAATGTCTCCTCCTTGACAACATGATGTGCACCATCTCCATAGGGAACTCTGGACAACTGGCCTTCGGTACCTCTTTTTTTTTTGAATTTTTTCGATTTTTTTTTTTCGATTTTTTT
The DNA here is from genome assembly GCA_027886185.1 of Rheum nobile. NCBI lineage: Eukaryota > Viridiplantae > Streptophyta > Magnoliopsida > Caryophyllales > Polygonaceae > Rheum > Rheum nobile. The sequence goes on along the minus strand of WOAB01000657.1, from coordinate 2,048,821 downwards.
TTTGGCCCCCCGTTTAAGGTTTTTTTCGGGGGGGTGACTTAGTGCAGGGAAGGAAGAGACTTACATTGGTGTGGAAACACCTTCTTCAATAGGCATGGGTCTCTTTCCTGCAGGTTAGTCGGAAACAAAAACAAGAACAAAAACAAAGCAAAAACACACTAAAGAAAATGCAAAAACAAAGAATGAAAAGCAAAGAAAGAAAAACATACCTCGGGTTGCCTCCCGGATAGCGCCTTAGTTATTGTCATGGCTTGACATCCTACTCCAAACTCTCAACTTGGGTTGCTCAAAGCAACTGAACACCTGGGATCTATATCAGGGGGATACCTCTTTGTGTACTCCCTGTTGAGCCTTTCCCCCATGCTTGTGCACTTCATGATGGTTGGACCGCTGTTCATATCTATGAATGCACTTGTCATCTTTAGAAACGGTCTACCAAGCATCTTAGGGGCTTCATGTGTATCTTGCCCCGTATCCAGCATATAAAAATTTACCAATTGAATCAAGGCTTCCTTCTTGTGCTTCCCCTTCGGCTTCTTCTTGATCGCGCCCAGCACCTTTAACATTTCCTTGCAGCGAGGGGTGCTGTCTGCCAGATGGACCAAAGGGGTGGTTGCCTTGCAGCTACTAAAGGTGTCAAATACGCCTTTGTCATTCTCCACCTTTTGGGTGTCCTTCATAGCTTCAGGGAAGGGTGTATCGGGATGCGATGCGACGAGCGGGAAGGAGTTGAGACACAAAAACTCATCATAGGCAGCCTCCAGAGGGTTGGGGACTGCCGGGGTGTTTTCGAGAGGAATGGTTGTCTCTGGCGTATTTTCGCGATCACGGCACTCCTCCTCATCGTCGCTCCACTCCTCATCTCCAAAGAAGTTCTCCTCCTCAGTCAGCCACTCTGGACGATGATAAGGATCAACCCAAACCTCATCAGCATAAATAGAATTTTGGACGTCGGGTCGCGGTGAGATATCACTAGGAGGCACTCCGTCCACCGCGGGGCGGTAGTCATCACCGCGGGGCGCTAGACTCACCGCGGGGCGGCGAGGTCGCGGTGGGGTTACTGAGGTTCACCGCCGGGTCACGGTGGGAAGCACCGCGGGGCGGTAGGAGTCTCCCATCTTCAATTTCAACTTTATCAGTGCCGTTTTCGCCCTTGATCACCTTCTCTTTGTGGGATACCTCTATACTCTCCTGGACCTCCTTCTTCATGACCTTACTGGTCCCAATCTCAGCCTCTTGTGTATTTTCTACTGCAGGGACTTGTGGTTGTGCTGACTTCGACTCAAGCAACGCTTTACTCAGCTAGTTAACTTGGCTTTGGAGACTGGAAATCGCCTCTTGTTGTTGTTGGACACTCTGAGCCATGGTTGCTTACAGTAAGGACACGTTCTGGGCCATGGTTGTATGCATTGAGATCACGTTCTGAGCCACAATTGCTATACTTTGCATCAGAGTGCTGAGTACATCAGCATTGGGTGCAGGCGAGCACTGTGGTTGATTTCCATATGGAACTGAGTTATAGTGCTCCCTCCACCCTAAGATGTAAGTGTCCGGATATGGCTCCTGTTTCGGTCCTTGCGAGTTCAGACCTCGACGTGCATTTACTGCTGCTCTGAATGCGGGAAGTCCTGGACAATCGTCAGTGGTGTGCAGCGCATCGCGACAGATTCTGCAGGCACTAGCTGGCCTTGTTGCACTGGGAGTTGGGACGTATCCCCTCTCTGGCGAGAATGAGTAGGGGCATGGTCTTTCGTGCTGTTCTCCCCCGAACTCCATATCTGTATAAAAAGCAAAAAGAGAAAAACAAAAATCAGTAGCACAGGTGTGGACCGTAAGATAGGTCCACACCTAAGTAACACGCACACAAACAAACACACGGAAAAATCAAAACTTGCCTCCCCGGCAACGACGCCAATTTGATGGGGCGTTGTCGTGACACCTTAACAAAATAATCCTGACAAACCTAAACAAGTAGTAGAGGCAAGCACTGGTCGATCCCACAGGGAGAAAGTGATCTTTCTAAATGTTAATCAGCATGCAAAGTAACAAGAAAGTGGGGTTTTGGTTGTTCAGCAAAGTGACAAGTATACAGGCTTTAGAGAAAGAATAAGTATGATGGGGAAAGTAGTTCCACTAGAACGAGATCCACAATACAGAGATATAAGTTGATCACTGAAATCTATTCAATCCAAGTTCTTTAACTATTCTTATGGTTGTTCCCACCCTGATCTTAAGTACTATTGATTCTCACAGTTGTCAATAGACTTATTACTATGCCAATGGTAAAACACCTCCGATTCTCACAGTTGTCGGTATACTTTACCACCAACAAAGCAATAGCAATGCACACAAGGATATAGGATACATGCAAATAGAAAGACATATTAATACTCGCATGCAACTGATTCTCACTCACAATTGTACGCTCGGAACCCCTATACGCACAATTGTGTTTGCTACTAGATATGCACTCGGAACCCCTATATGCAATCCTAGCAATTGATAGATATTACTCAACCTAGCTGGCCAGACTATGAAGAACAATGATAAATCAATAATCAATATAACCAAGAGAATCAAACCAACACACATAAGAATAAGAACAAGGAATAGAAATCTCACAACCGAATCAACTGTATTGCTTCAAACGTCTAGCATAACAAAGGTGTTTAGCTCTCCATGGGTTGAAAACCCTGGAGGCAGAATGAAAAACGAATTTGGTCTCCCGAAGGAGAATTGTAACTTGTGGCAACTAGGTTAACAAAAGAGTATTTAACCTAAATCTAAAAGTAATAAAAATAATAAAAGGAAATAATAATAAAACTAATAGCCAAAAATAAACAAACGAAATAGGGAATTAATCCCGTAATTCTCGTGCAAGCCTCTCGTCTGCCCATCTCCAATTCCAGCTGATCGGCCCAACTCCATCATATGCTCCGCTGATGTCATGGCGACATCATCTTCCAATTCTTCAGCACACTTTCCCGCTTTCAATTCACGCGGCGCGGCATCTTTATCTGAGACCCACCGCCGGGTCGCGGTGGCTTCTGGCGCGTGGCGGTGACTTTTCAGCTTTTGTGACACTTTAGTAAAAACGCCATAACTTTTGATTCACAACTCGGTATGCGCTCATATTTTGAGGAGTTGCAGTAGACTTCAAGATCTAACTCCTTGAATTGGAATCACTTCATTTGGACGTCTGAGTAGAGAGAACGAACCATTTGAATTCAGCACATTGTTCTTCTACTCTTCAATACACTTCAAACCTCTATAAATCCTATGATTTCTTCACTTCTCCACTCTAACTCCATAATCTCCAATTGTGTATAAAATCCAACCAAATGGCGCCTCAAACCTGGTAATAACCCTTAGATATGTGCTATAAAATAGCACTCATCAGCCTTGCTCATAAAAACCCGGTGCTGACCACATTTAAAGACAAAATAAAAAAGAGGAAAAAAACACTGATACACAAATAAAAAAATGGAAATTCGAGTACAACACGAGGCTGAAAATAAGAACCTAAACATATGAAGCATAGAGGAGAGGCTCGAGATCTCCTCTTTCTACGAGGGTATGGGAGATATATAGGGTTGTTGGTGTTGCTAGATGTGTAGATATGCGTAAGGTTGTTCATCAGTCAAAAACTAAATCGAACCCAATAAAATTGAACCAAAAATGATTTTCAGATTTTAGTGGATCGAAAACCAAACTGAACATACTTTGTTCGGTTCGGTTTTATTTGGTTCAGTTATAAACCAAAATAACCGAACATTTTAAAATTATGTTAATTTAGGTTAATAAAACCAGTTTTAGTGCACCAGACCAAATTGGACTGGACCGAATTAAGGCTGAATTGAACCAAACTGGACTGAATCGAATAAGGATTTACTAGTTTATCTAGAAATCTAAAGTTTTATTTCAATTTTAAAAAATATTCGGTTTTGACCGAACCGAAACCAAAACCGAACTGAATCGTAAATCAATTATTATTTTCATCCGAACTGAAAACCGATCGAATATAATTGGTTCGGGTTCGCTTAAAAAACCGAAAACCGAACCCGAATCGAAATCAATTCATATGTTTAGATTTACATCTCTCTAATTGGAAGGGTGGAAATGTGAAGATGGTGAACGTTGATTTTGATGCGCATATTAGTCTCCTAGGCAGAGTGTCGGGACCGCGGCAGCCAAAGCAATGACTTAGTTGATAGGGTGACATCAGTGGCAGGGACACAAAACGACGATAACCGCGGCGGTGCAAGGAGATTATGTTGGAACCTTGACGTTCCCTATGGTTTTGATGATGATAAACACCATTAAGTTTTATGGTTAATATTGTTTCCATGAGTTTCAGGTGAAATGAAAGAATTAGGGAACAATGAAAACCATGTGAAGAAGAGAAAATAGATGAGTGAAAGGAACGTTGTGAACAACAAGAAACAGTCACGCTGAACAACCTAAAGATGTGAAACACGTACTATGAAGAGTTTATACAAGGAAACAGCTGGATAAGGAACGATGTTGAGAAGCAAAGATTGTTTAGCTGTTACCATGTGAAGAATGCTATTTATGGAAACAGGATTTGAAGATTTCCTTGAAGGAAGAAGACGTATTTAACATGTCTTAGGAAACAATGAGTTGTCAAGCTGATTTGTTTGATTTAGGTAGATATCTTCCACTGTTACCTTATATATAGATGAGCATACCTTAAGGTTGCTAACTATTTGGTTATTTGGTAAGAGATCTTTGCTAACACTATATATAGATGAGCATACCTTAGGGTAAAGTATCTCAACTATCACACCAGAGCTTACTACAAGTTGAGATCAGAAGATCCAAAGGCAAGGTACGTGTTTAGTTCTTGCTTAGGGTTTTCTTGTGTTCTTGTTTATTTGTAAGTTGATTACACTCAAGGTCTAAAAGTCTAGGATCTGTGTGAGAATAGGTGGAGAGAAGACTTGTGATATTGTATAACTTATTAATAATATAAGTATACGGTTTGAAATCCTACTAGGGTAATACCTAGAGGTAGAAGTTTTTTCTCTTTTCAACTACTTGGTTGATTGAGTTTCCTCTATAAAGGAATTGTCTTGTTGTTACTTATTGAATCTATATTACTTACTGAATCTATATCAATGTTTCATGTCTAACACACATCGATTCAACAATTGGTATCAGAGCAGGTTCGCTCTAGATTGTGTGTTTGCTTTTCAGATTCACAGGTAACAATGTCTTCAAGTCATGAAGTCGGGATTGGAAACAACAAGCCACCGTTCCTCAATGAAGGACAATACCAACACTTGAAGGATCTCTTTTCTTCCAGGGTGAAGAGTAATGACTACCAATGCTGGAGAGTCAATGAAGTTGGTGATGAGGAGTTTGATGAAGAAGTCACCAATGGAACCAAACCTTGGAGCCAAGATGATTTCAAAATCATGGAGAAAAATTCTAAGCTCGCATGCTTATCAACAACGCCTTCAGTGTTGAAGATGTTTCCAAGTTGCAATCTTATGCAACCGCAAAGGATATGTGGGCCGCTCTAGAGCAAATGTACACAGGAAGTTCCGATCTTCAAGAGATCTCTCGTTTTCAAGTTAAGAGGGAACTGTGAAGACCTTGTTGTGCATGAAACTATCTCGGGAACTCGGAGAGTCAGACGAAAGTGTGGAGGCCTTGCTGTGTAAGGAACTGTCTGGGGAACTCAGAGAGTCAGACAAAAGTATAGAGGCCTTGATGTGTAGGGAACTGTCTGGGGAACTCGGAGAGACAGAGGAAAGTGTGGAGGCCTTGCTTGTAGGTGGTACTTGATGGGGCATAGTCACATCACAAATCATTCAGGAATGATGAGAACAATGGTGATAAACGTGAATATCAAGGATGTTACATGCTACAACTGCAAAGACAAGGGTCACTATGCTAACAAGTGTCCCAAGGGGAACAACTCAGACAGCACCAATGGTGACAATACTGGGAACGACAAGAAGAAAGCTTTTGTTGCTGTCTGGGGTGATGATTGTGTCGACTCTAATGATGAGCCAGAGGCATGGGGTAACAACAAAATGTGTGTAATGACTCTGAAGTCATCAAGCGAGGAACAAGAGGTAGATCCTGAAACCTTTTTTGAATCTTTTGTCAATTATGATAAAAAGGCTTTGATTTCTCTTATTAAAAGCATGTATAACGAAAATCTTAAAACTCAAGAGGAATTGAATGTTGTTGAAGATAAATGTGTGAATTGAAAAAATCTTTATCTAGAACTGCTACTTCCTATGTCGTTCATTGTGATAAATGTGATGCTACTCGCAATAAACTTGAAAAACTTAGACATGAAAATGTTTCTCTATGCTTAGACTTAGTGTCAAACAAAATCCACTCTATTCTAGCTGAGCAGAAGCTTAAGGAGGAAGAAATTACCTTTGTTGAGTCCAAATTTGGTGTAGGGTACAAGGGTGGAAAGAAAGAGAGTGAAGAACATGAGTTAACCATACCTGAGCTTAGAGAGTTGAAGGATAGGGACCTCCAGAGCACCAAGGATATGAACTTTTACCTAGAGGAGCATGTGAAAACTCTGGAGAACGGGCTGAATGCAAACCAATCCTAGTACATAGGCTAACCTACTCATAAGATGTATCTCAAACAATCCCAGGGAAACCTACCGAGTACTCCTAATCCAGTTAGAGCCAAACAATATAGGATCCATGTTCCCAACCGTAAGTACACCTTGGGGGTTTATTACAAGATATGTTGGCATTGTGGGACAACGGTCATGTTGTGAGAAATTGTGCTAAGAAAAAGAAGTTCACTGAAGAGCACACTCAGCGTAGGAACAGTAGGAGTAACAATGCTAATTTGAATGATTATTATGATGAGTCTCCTGAAATGTTTTATGCAAAGCCTAGGGAATATCACTTTGACTCTCAACGACTAGGTAAAGCCAAGCTTGCCTGGGTTGCTAAACACTAACCTTTCCAAATGCAGGATGAAGTGATAGGGAACAACAGATGGTTCATTGATAGCGCATGCTGATGCCATATGATGGGAAATAAAGATCACCTCACTTCAACGACACTCTAGGGGAAGCGTTGCCCTTGGATATAATAGATGCGGAGAGATAGTAGGAACATGAGAAGCTGCTTTGAACTCAAACATCAAGATAAAAGAGGTTAGTTTGGTTCACCAACTTGGTTTTAAACTTTTGAATGTAGCTCAGTTGTGCGATCAAGGAGACAATGAGATTGTCTTCACGTCTCAAGAGTGCTACGTAAGGATTAGAAAAACCAAGGAAATTGTGTTGAAGGGTGTCCGATTCAATGATGTGTACACTGTTGACACAACTTTCAAGCCTACAAGGGAACTGTGCTTTGCGTCTCTAGCTGAAGAGACGGAACTGTGGCACATAAGGCTTGGACACGCCAATCTTTAAATCATCCACAAACTCCACAAGAAGGAACTTGTTCGTGGTCTTCCAAATATCCAATCTGAGACCCATGGAGTTTGCGATGCATGTGTTAGAGGGAAACAAACGCGTTCCTCTTTCTAGAGCAAACATGATGTTACTACTTCTCGCCCTCTTCATATGGATCTCTGTGGTCCCATGAGGATAATGTAACACCCCCAAAACTTAACCCTTTTGGAAAGGTATTACCTCCAGTGACCCCAGTGTTCCTTACCGAGATCACCCAAGGCTTTACCAAATAAATACAATTTATGAAATGCAATTGATACACAAAGATCAAGCAACAAATTCCAAAACATAACATTGTTGAGGAAACAAGAGTTACGGGATTACAATCCAATCCCGAATAGGCCAAACACAGAGTTCAAACAAAGTACAGCGGAAGACAAATAAAAGATTTTACAAACGGGGTTGTGATCGTGATGATCACTTGCCCAAGGATCTCAACCTGATTAAAAGCAATTATTAAAACATCCAAAAACAACCTTCGTCTTCATAGTCAATCTAGTCTCCTCAAATCTTCACTCTATCTGATGTGCCGAATCGAACGGATGACACCAGCCCACATGCGGAGAACAAAGTTCGTGGGTTAGTCTACTTGAATAGACTAGCAAGGGTAAAAAGCAGAATGGTTCGAGTGATCGTAACCGTTTACTATCATTGTCCCTCGAATAATAACCGAAGGGACGATACATAACCCGACACTTTCACGGAATAACAACAAGAGGTATGCATGAGAGAAGATTCTGGAAGACTTCATCTTCACAGAAATCGACTCGAAAAGAGACTCCAAGAGATTGAGTCTTTAAGGAAAAATGACAAATCTGGAATGATTACAGGATCATACAACAATGATTTAAAACTGACTGAGATGCTTCGGTTCACGACCAACCTCATCGCCTACAGCGAATCCAGATTGGAAAGAGAACGTACTACATTCAAGTCAAGACGAGTTTTCCTAGCTGCACTGAACTTAGCTGCACTACTCGCCCAAGGTATATTAATCATGTGCACTCGGGCACTTATCTTATTTAATTCCAAAACGAGCATTACGTTATAAGCTTTTACATCTCCACACAAGAGATATCGGATCTCCTCACAAGAGATATCGGATCTCCTCACAAGAGATATCAGATCTCCTCACAAGAGATATCGAAGGGATGAACCCTGGAAGATTTGGCACTAGCGAAGTGCGCCTACCCTGTGAAAGGGTATGGTCATGACCAAAGAGAAAGTACTGGGGATGAACCACCAAGTACCAGTTATAAAGAAACAGCTAAACCCCCTCAAGGTACATAGCGTTCCTAGCCACTAGTGTTAACTAAACAGTACAGCACAACAACCGTTACTGGATAAATCCACATAAAGGCCCGAAAGGCGATCACAGATAATAGCGTTGTTCTAACAGATATACAACCTATTATATGATTTTCAAAACAGTTTAACAAAACCATTTCCAGAAAAACAGAATATTCATTCCAAATTAATTACTCAAATAAACTACTGATAATTAATGTAAATATGGAACGAATGAGCAAGAGCGAACCGCCACTTGCCTTAATCCGCAGAGTTTGAACGAAGTCTAACGACGGGATTCCGGGCTCGACACAGAGACGAATCTGCCAACTCAGGTACCTTCGGATCGACCCATACAGAAACCCTAAGTTAGATTCGACAAACAACAATACCGATCTACGAAAGAACGAAAGGAATCGAAGGAAACGAAACCCGAACGAAGGCTACGGAAGCCAACACCAACAACCCGGCCAACAATAACTCGCCGGCGGGCGCCACAACAATCACGGCGGGCGCCGCTCAACCACGGCGGTTGGCCTCCTTCATCACGGCGGTCGCCGTTCACCACGGCGGGCGCCGTCTCATGCCGGCGGTCGCCGTGTTCCTCACGGCGGGCGCCGTCTCATGGCGGCGGTCGCCGTGATCCTCGCGGCGGTCGCCATCGCGAACGAAAACAGAAATACGAGAGGAGAAAACTCACCCTCGACGATCGATTTGGCTCGTCTTTCGCCTTGCTTGGTTTCTAGGCTTCTAAGGGCCTCCCAAGCTTCCCCTTGGCCACCGAGAACGACACTAAACGAGCTCCGACGATCCACTTAGAGCCTTCTCGAGAGAGAGCGTTTTCTTTGAGAGCGTTTTTGAGAGTCGAGAATCTGAGAGCGCTTCCGCGTCTTTCGCACCCTCTTCCACCCTCACCAAACACCTCTATTTATAGAAGAAATTAGGGTCCTTGCCTCTTGGACAATATCCAAACCCTTTTGCCCCTTGGACAATGGCTCTTGGACAAAAACCTTTGGATAAAGAATCTTGTACTATTGCCCATTAGATAACAACTCTTGGGCAATAAACTTGTACCAATCTTAATCCGCGTTAACGAAAGTCATACACGAACAAGTATAAACTCCCAACACACCTTGAATGTATAATTCTTCACTGAGAAAAATATTACAAATACAGAGCACATTACAGAATGTCTTAAGCTCTCAGAATTAAATTCGACGTACCAAACGGACGTTCGGGAAAAATCCATAATTCCCAAAATAGCCTTACAAAATTACGGGGTATCACATCACAGCACAATTGGTATTCACTCCTTGTGGGGAGTGGATAAAGGGTGGAGAGGTCGCGTGTTCGACTCTCACCAACAACCTCTTGGCTAATGGCTTCCATTAATTTGGAGTAGCCCCCAAGGATGGGTTGGGGTACATGGGCTGCGGTTCATGGAGTGTCTCATGTTGGGCTAGGCCCGTGGCTTGAGCACTCACATAAAAGTGTACTTTTTTCTAACATCTCAGGCCAAGCTACCCCAGCCACCAAGCCGCCCAGCCACCCAACGGTACCGACGCTGGTACTAGTGCCGCCTGGTTGTCCAAGGGCATGCAGCCCACACACCCAACCCTTCTCCCATTTAAATGGGTAGGTTGTTGCCCACAGAGATCGAACCCGGGACCTTTAGATACAAGGGCAATACCTTGCCACTTATATCACCAATTGCGCTGCAGCACAATTGGTGATATAAGTGGCAAGGTATTGCCCTTGTATCTAAAAGTCCCGGGTTCGATCCCCGTGGGCAACAACCTACCCATTTAAATGAGAGAAGGGTTGGGTGTGTGGGCTGCATGCCCTTGGACAACCAGGTGGCACTAGTACCAGCGTCGGCACCGTTGGGTGACTGGGTGGCTGGGCGGCTTGGTGGCTGGGGTAGCTTGGCCTGAGATGTTACAGATAAGAAGTCATGCAGGGAACATGTATGTGTTTGTTATTGTCTATGATCACTCTAGATTTACATGGACAATATTTATTTCTTCTAAGGAACAGGTATTCGAGACATTTGAGTCATTCATCAAGAATATGGAGACAAATTTGGGACAAAAGCTAAGCGTCATTTGATACAACCATGGAACGGAGTTTGAGAATGCAATGTTCCTTGACTTCTGCAGGGAACATGACATCTCTCATAACTTCTCGGCTCCTAGGACACCACAACAAAACAGAGTGGTTGAAAGAAAGAACATGACTTTGGAGGACATGGCTAGAACACTACTAATTGCTAGCAACCTTCCTCGAATCTTCTAGGCTGAAGCAATCAACACCTCTTGCTATATCCTTAACCGCGCTATGCTTAGACCCTTACTCAATAAAACTGCTTATGAACTAATCAGGGATCACAAGCCCAATATCTCCTACTTGCATGCCTTTGGTTTTACGTGTTTCATTCACAACAATGAGAAAGACAACTTGGGGAAGTTTGATCCACATAAGGATGAAGGAATCTTTCTGGGGTATGCCAAAGCAAACAAGGCTTACAAAGTCTACAACAAGAGAACCCAGAAGATCGAAGAGAGCACTCATGTTGTCTTTGATGAACACTCAAAAGTTGTGAGTGATGATTCCAATACACCGTTCCCTGATAAAGACCTTCCATGAATGCAACGTAAAGACTCAGATGACGATGGTGATGATGGAAATCACCATGGTAATCCATGTACAGGGAACCGTGCCTCCAACGCTAGTGGGAGCACTATTAGTTCTCTAGGATTCACCATAAATAGTGGAACCGCTAATACCAATACTACACCAGCACCTGACGTTCCCACTACATCCACTCAAGAAATAGATGTTGATGTTATCATTGTTCCTGATGGAACTACTGGTGGTGATAACTCAGATTAAGGATGGGCAAAAATAGATTGGACCGTAAGACCGGACCGAACCGGACCTGAAATTTACGATCCGGTCCACGGTCCGGGAATTTTACATTTCCGGTCTGGTCCGGAAATAAAAAAAAGGTTTAAAACATTTTTTGGGATAATTTTTACGGTCCGGTCCGGACCGTAATCAAATCCTTTAAATGCCGAAAAATATGAAATCCGGTCTTCCCGGTCCGGACCGTGGACCGGACCGTAAAGGTGATACGCTGTACTTTGTATAGCGTAACTAGGAATTATTAGCATAGTTTAGGAGAGGATTGGAGGGATTTTAAAGGCAATTCTGTAATTCGAAAGAGAAGAGTTGAAGTGAAGAAATATAGAGAATTACAGAAGACTTGCAGCTGGAGCCTCAGATGCAGAAGAGATTCTGAAGATCGGAAACATGAGCTAATCCGCGGCCACGGAAATCACACCCGCGCCCGCAGATTTATCACTGGACGAGAGCTGTTACAGAGGCCAATCCGCGATCGCGGAAGTTCTGGCCGCGGCCGCGGATCATGGGCCGGGAATCAACAATGTGTTTCGTTTTGTACTTTCAGTATTTCATTTTTAGACTTATTATTATATTATTATTAGTAGTAGTAGGTATTTAAGTTTAGAAAATCATAGTTTGAGATTATTATGCAGTTTTGAGTTTTACGCTTTCTCTTTCTCCTAGTTTTTGCTCACAAACCATGAGAAGGAACTAAACACCTTTGTTTCGCCTGAAGATTGAAGCCTTTAGTTGTTTTGGTTGTAAGATTATTACTCTTGTTCTATTTCCTTTGGATTATATTAATTCTCTTTGACCTTATCTTTATTGAATCTTGCTGATTTAGCTAGCATGCGCAACTAGTTGATATTAGTAATTTTCTATTGCGAGGATTTGGTTATTTCTAGTTGAAATTCCTTATCTAGAGTAGCAACCACAATTTACAGGAACTAGTTGTGAATGTTTATTGTGAAGAAAATTGATTGCATGTTGAATACTGACTAGTTGTTAAGTATTGCATGTATCCTGCTTAATTCTTATGCTTACTGCTGCTGTTAAATTGAATCTTGATAGTTTCTTGGTTTTTTAATAGTTAGTATTTTCAGGGCTAGTTGACCTGTTAATATACATAAGATCGGAATAGTAACAATCATAGGATTGAATGAACTTGAGATAATCAATGATCAACCTATCATACTGAAGTGTGGATATCTGTTAGGTGAAGCGCCCTCACAATCATATTTACAACAATCTTAACCATTTCATGCTTTAATCCATTAGTTATAGAAAACCAAACAACAATCCCCCCTAGTTCCTAGTTGGTAACTTACTTTCCTACATAGAAATAGATCTTTTGATTCCCTTGAGTTCGACCCTTACTTGTCTGCTATACTTGGTTAGGTTTTTAGGGATTCTTTGATAGGCATAATGAATTTAGCCTCGTCAAAAGGACCAGACCGTAACGGTCCGGTCCGGTTCGGTCCACGGTCCATACTTTAAAATGTTTACGGTCCGCCGGTCCGGACCGTACGTATCCGGTCCGGTCCGGACCGGATGCCCATCCTAAACTCGGATGCATAACTTGTGCAAGATGGCCAAGTGAGTGATGTTGTAGGAATAGTCACTGAGGAAGAGACTACGAAAGTACGGATGATGCTGCCGTTCCATTGCCTTCACCCTCAACTATTGTTACTGATGTAGTTCATCTTCCAGCTCCAGTTCCGGAATCACAAAGTTCTAGGATCCAAAAGAATCATCCAGTTGACGTTGTCATCACACCTTGTGATCAAAGAGGTACACGTTCCCAACTGCATAACTTTTGTGCTTTCTATGCTTTTATCACTTTTGTAGAGCCAAAGACCTTCAAGGAGGCATTGAAGGAACCATATTGGATCGTTGCTATGCAAGAAGAGTTGCACCAATTTGAGAGGAACAAGGTGTGAAGACTGGTTCCATTACCCAAGAACAAGCATGTTATTGGCACTCGCTGGGTATTTAGGAACAAACTCGATGACTTTGGAACTGTGACAAGGAATAAGGCAAGATTAGTTGCTCAAGGCTACAACCAACAAGAAGGGATAGACTATGATGAGACATATGCTTCAGTAGCTCGCATTGAAGCCATTCGACTTCTCATCGCCTATGCTGCCTTCAAAGGTTTCACATTATACCAAATGGATGTCAAAATAGCCTTTCTGAATGGCTACCTTCAAGAGGAAGTTTATGTGAAACAACCCCATGGCTTTGAAGATGTAGATCGTCCTAAGCATGTGTATGCACTAGACATGGCACTGTATGGCCTTAAGCAAGCACCTTGTTCTTCGTATGATAGGTTGGCACAGTTCCTTTTTTTCCAATGGATATAGACGTGGTGTGATCGACAAGACACTGTTCCTCTTGGAACACAAAGGTGAGATTCTCGTAGTTCAAGTCTATGTTGATGATATTATTTTTGGTTCCACTAACTCTGCACTTGTAGAAAAATTCAAAAATCTCATGAGCAGTGAATTTGAGATGAGTATGATAGGGGAATTGTCATTTTTCTTTGGATTACAAGTCTCTCAATCTTCTGAGGGAATAAGAGTACATCAACAAAAATACATCAAAGAGATATTGAAGAAGTATGGTATGGATAAATCTAAACCCATTGATACCTCTATTTATCCTAACACTCGCCTTGATACAGACTTGAATGGCAAAGATGTGGATGCTATAATGTATAGAGGAATGATTGGCTCATTGCTTTATCTAACGGCGAGTAGGCCAGATATCATGTTTAGTGTGTGTCTTTCTGCTAGATTTCAGGCAAATCCTAGGGAGTCACACCTAATTGAAGTCAAACATATCCTGCGATACTTGAAGGGGAACGATCATCCCTGCCTTTGGTATCCAAGGAACAGTGAGTTTGAACTTGTGGGTTTCACGGATGCTGACTTTGTGGGCCACATTGTGGATTGCAAAAGCACATCTGGGATGACACAGTTCCTCAGCCCATGCTTAGTCTCTTAGGGATCGAAGAAGCAAAACTCAGTTTCTCTTTCCACTTCTGAAGTTGAGTACGTAGATGTTGCATCATGTTGTGCCCATGTATTGTGGCTAAAGCAACAATTGGAGGATTTTGGTATGTCTATTGGCATCGTTCCCATTATGTGTGATAATAATAGTGCTAATAACATTTCCAAAAATTTTGTTCATCACTCACGTACTAAGCACATTGATATTCACCATCATTTTCTACGTGATAATGTTGAGAATTTTTTTATAAGAATGGATCATTGCAGAATAGAAGATCAAGTTGTTGATATCTTTACCAAAGAACTGGATAGAAAACCCTTTGAGCATTTACGAATGCTCCTTGGGATGATCTCTCTAAATTGAGAAATTCCATGTCCATTATTCCCTCAATGATTGGCTAGATCGATCAATCTTAATCAGGGAACATCTTTTATGCAGCTTATTAATTGATAATTGTTTGTTCATAATTCTCTGCTATGTGCTATGTGTTACATGATATCATCAATTCTTGCAAACTCTATACTTGATCTTATGTGCTTCAATTCAATATGATAACATCTTATTTCTTGCCAATGCAACCAATTTGATTATCTGAACCCTCATTACAAGCCAAAATGATAATTGGTTGCTAAGCCTACCTAAGCCATGATCCAGGTAAACGTTCCCTATGAACCTTCTTTGTTTACCATTTTTACTGGGTATAATTATTTGGATCATCTTTGTTCCCACCCTTATTTTCTGTTTGGATATATCTTTGCTTTTTGTATGAACCCAATTAAGTATCCAAACTATCCTTTTATATCCACTCAAGAGCGTCAGAGTCGAATCAAAGGAGCGTTGCTTAAGGGGGAACAGAGAAAAGAACACTGATATTGGGAACAGTTTGAGGAACGTTGGAATTTGCAGGTGAACATTGCTTCAGTGAGAAGTTTGAATTGAATGTTGATTTAATGGCCCTGCAGAGAGGAATTGTCGTTTACCATCTCCAACGTAGCCCGCTTGTTGGGTGTTACCACTAATGGGTATTATGACATTCTTGGCGACAAGATCTCCAATGCACAGAAAGAGGCCAAGGAAGGAAGTGCAAGGCGCCTCTTCAATTCCAAATCAGGTGCTACACATGTCTCTACTCTGACTCTGCCTCAGCGAGTAGCGCATCATATCATCATGAAAGTTGTCGTTCCTAGGAAAGAAAAGAGGAATGCCATCACTGCCACCGATCTGCTGCTGTTAGATAGGTTTTGACACAAGGAGAAGATTGACCTCCCAAGGGTTATTCTTCAACACATGGCAAAGTTCACTGCGAAGGCTCACTCTCTCGCCTACCCCAATCTGATCAAGCTCATATTGCAGAAAGAAAGAGTTTATCGGGCTGAAGGTGAAGTTCCCATGACCACTGAGTTGGACATGGTGAACATTCAAAAGATGAAGTATCAAGGTGATGATAAGGTAACTCTGCCCACTTCCGAGATCATCAAGCGTGAAATCGGTGAAGGAACATCAAGGAGTAGCTCAGTGCAATGCCAAATGTTGGCTGAATTGCGTGAAATCAAGAACATCATGTCGCTGTTTCTCGAATATTTCATCAATAAGGACAAAAAACATAAGGAGGATTCTGATTCTTGAGTGGAACCCTTTTTCAATCCTAGCCCATTATTCACATCTTCTCTTGTTTTTCTTATGTTGTCTTATTGTTTTGTTTGCTCTATGATTTTGTATTGCTGTTTGTCAAGTTTTGCCATGATGATTGTAATCATCTCCGTGCGGATAATATTGAATTTTCATTTTGATATTAGTTTGTTGCACTAGATATGTTGTTGCACTGGTTACTTTTGATCTTTTGATGATGTCAAAAGGGGGAAGTGTGGAAAATTGTGCGATGAACTTAGTAAAGAGAGGTAACAGTTTATTGTTCCTAAATCTTTATGATTTTTTAACGATGCTAGTGCTGAGGGGAACGATGATGCAACTTGAAAGTATGAACTGCATTTATTCATTTGATGTAAAATTTTGCCTAAAATTTTATCTTAGATGCATGACGATCACTATTGACTTGCTTATTACTCTCTGGTTTTGATCGAACAGTTTTTGAATGGGTTTGTCATCACCAAAAAAAGGGAAATTGTTGGAACCTTAACGTTCCCTATGGTTTTGATGATGATAAACACCATTAGGTTTTATGGTTTATATTGTTTCTAAGAGTTTCAGGTGAAATGAAAGAATTAGGGAATAATGGAAACCAGGTGAAGAAGAGAAAACAGAGGAGTGAAAGGAACGTTGTGAACAATAAGGAATAGTTACGCTGAACAACCTGAAGATGTGAAACGCGTACTGTGAAGAGTTTATATAAGGAAACAACTGGATAAGGAACGATGCTGAGAAGCAGAGATTGCTTAGCTATTATCATGTGAAAAATGCTATTTATGGAAACAAGATTTGAAGATTTCCTTGAAGGAAGAAGACGTATTTAGCATGTCTTAGGAAACTTTATATAAGAAAACAATGAGTTGTCAAGCTGATTTGTTTAGTTTAGGTAGATAACTTCCATTGTTACCTTATATATCGGGTTGCTAACTATTTGGTAAGAGATCTTTGCTAACACTATATATAGATGAGCATACCTTAGAGTAAGGTATCTCAGCTATCACATCGGAGCTTACTGCAAGTTGAGATCATGAGATCCAAAGGAAATGTACGGGTTTAGTTCTTGCATAGGGTTTTCTTGTGTTCTTGTTTATTTGTGAGGTGATTACACTCAAGGTCTAGAAGCCTAGGATCTGTGTGATAATAGGTGGATAGAAGACTTGTGAGATTGTACAACTTATTAATAATATAAGTATACGGTTTGAAATCCTACTAGGGTAACACCTAAAGGTAGAGATTTTTCTCTTTTCAACTACTTGGTTGATTGAGTTTCCTCTATAAATGATCTGTCTTACTGTTACTTACTGAATCTATATTATTTTCGATGCCCAAGGAATAGTATCACCGTTCCTTGTCTAACACACATCGATTCAATAGATTAGACATAAAAGACGGCGGAAGCAACATGAGAGAGGTGGAGATTATGTGTTTGGGTTGGTTCACTTGATGGAAAAGAAAACCGGTTTGTGACTATTAAACCGAATGATTTTCATGAACTCAAAGTCCAATGAGCCAAGCAGGATTAAAAGTACATCCGAGATTCGAGCTTAATTAATATACTTAGGGTTTGTTTGTTTGAACCATTTATCAAGGCCTTTTTGTAAATAAATACTTTTATAATATAATAGTGTTTGGTGATTTGGTTAATTTATTGAAAAAAGTTGAGAGAGGAGAATGGAAATTAAAAAAATTAGGGTAATGATTTGGCACAATTTATAAAGTATTACAAATACTTATTTCAACAAAATGACATTATAATAGACTGAGCCAAACAAACCCATATATGTCCTTACTAAAATGTTTTTTTGACCGTTCTTTTAACACCAACAAAAGATATTGGATCTCTTTCAAATTATTCTAGTATGGGGTATTCCAGCAATGTAGGACAATCCTAATTCATTATCCCTTTTTTCATAACATTAAGGCATGATCGACATTATACTCTGTATAGTTTTATGATTTTGGATACTCCATTTCAAGATGTTATTATTGTAGTATGTAGTAACCACATTTGAACTTAACTAGATGCTATAAATATATATTGATCAAAGATGCCCTAAAGGAAACCAATTAATGCATTATAGCGGGCGTCATTTGCAAATATATTAGAACAAAACCATATTTTTTCATTTACAAAAAGTGGGCATCTTTCCCTTTGTTCATTTACATAATAAGAGTAAGATTTTTCTTCAAAACATTTAAACGGGTTTTATACAATTTAATGGAACAATTTTGCAAAAGTTATGAAAAGTAATAAGACAAAAAAATGTGACAACATATTAATAAAAAGAAAGAACATACCCCAATTAAGCAAAGGACAAGGCTGAAAATTGAAATTTAAAAAAGGCCTAATGAAGATTTAACACTGAGAGATGTAGGGATTTACCCAAGCAAAAATGCAAGGGATCCCTTCCAAAAGTTCTCAACAGGCAAGGCCGAAGAGAGCGTTTGGAAATAGTTTTCAACCAGCAATTGACGCGCCTCGGTTATTACCTCACTAGCTGCGTCATTGCCCCAAGCGCAAAGATGTCTTTATTTCTTGTGAATCTTCTTTGTTTTATTTCCAAACACACAGATTTTGCTATTTCTCAAGCTCGATGTGGGATTGAAATCTCGCTACCATACACTTTAACACTTGCGAATAGAAAAACTTCATGCAATTTATCACACATTACTTCCTAATTTTACAACGCTTCTTTCCATACTGGTGGTAACAGGATCACGATTGGTATGACCAAGTTGGTATGTTTAATGGTACCTTCATTTGAATATTAGATTTTTACTACAGGAAATTGGGCAGGGGCCGCGCGAACGCGGGCCCCCACTGCAACAAATTATGACGTACGCTCTCCTACATATGGGAGACGTTAGGATGGCGCTCCACCGTAAGGTGCAATGGTGGCCACCAATCCAGGCCATGGACCTCCATGATCGCTCATAGACCCCGTCCAGGTAAGTACGTTGTCCGTTCTACTCACTTTTCATCTTATACTTTTGTCCAGGTTTCAGGTTATTACGGCTTGTCGATGTGGGATAATCTGGTGCTGCAAAAGTTGATCAATATTCTGAATGTAGAAAAATATTTAATGCTGCGAGTGTGGTACTCCAAAATTCCAAAGGAAAAATGAATGTAGAAAAAGGAGAGAAAACAAAATAAAACTAGTCTATGTGGTTCACCCCCTGTAACTGTTTCAATATATGTTTGATTGATGGCCACCATTCAGATAAAATATTCAAATTGAAGTGTATGATCCATTATTATTAATGGATTTTGGGACAATGCCTGATTGATATACAAGATTCAACTTGCCATGTACATGCTACTACACGTTTGGAGAGGAAGAAATAAACTTGTCTTCATTGATCACCTTTATATTGGAGATAGTTTTCCATTTTCGTCATTCACCATTGTCCACTTATCACTAGATCACTAAACTTGTGTTACTTCTTATTCAAATTGAAGTATATGGTCCATTGCTGTTATCGGATGTTTGGTTCAGGAAATTCAATCGGCTATATTATTTTTTCCTCTTTTTTCTTGTTCCTTCTCTAATGAAACTAATTTTGTCCTTTTAAAAACCCTTTCTATGAGTTTGATATATAACATTATTTATTTATTTATTTTACATATTATATACTCAATCACAAAGTGGTCTAGTGATCGTGCAGTCATTTGTAAGTGAAAAGTCTACATATCTATGTATTCAAATTCAAATTTTCTCAACTTCACCTTCTTCTAAACTTGAAACCCTAAAACGCTCCCATGAAAACCCTAAAAGTTGAGAGAGGAGAATGGAAATTTAAAAAAAAAAATAGGGTAATGATTTGGCACAATTTATAAAGTATTACAAATACTTATTTCAAAAAAAATGGCTTTATCAAAATGACATTATAATAGACTGAGCCAAACAAACCCATATTTGCCCTTACCAAAATGTTTTTTTTACCGTTCTTTTAACGACTGAGCCAAACAAACCCATATTTGTCCTTACCAAAATGTTTTTTTGACCGTTCTTTTAACACCAACAAATGAATGTAGAAAAAGGAGAGAAAACAAAACAAAACTAGTCTATTTGCTTCACCCGTTGTAACTGTTTCAATATATGTTTGATTGATGGCCACCATTCAGATACAATATTCAAATTGAAGTGTATGATCCATTGTTGTTAATGGATTTTGGGACAATGTCTGATTGATATACAAGATTCAACTTGACCTGTACATGCTACTACACGTTTGGAGAGGAAGAAATAAACTTGTCTTGATTGATCAGCTTTATATTGGAGATAGTTTTCCATTTTCATCATTCACCACTGTCCACTTATCACTAGATCACTAAACTTGTGTTACTTCTTATTCAAATTGAAGTATATGGTCCATTGCTGTTATTGGATATTTGGTTCAGGAAATTCAATCGGCTATATTATTTTTTCCTCTTTTTTCTTATTCCTTCTCTAGTGAAACTAATTTTGTCCTTTTAATAACCCTTTCTATGAGTTTGATATATAACATTATTTATTTATTTATTTTACATATGATATAATCAATCACAAATTGGTCTAGTGATCGTGGAGTCATTTGTAAGTGAAAAGTCTACATATCTATGTATTCAAATTCAAATTTTCTCAACTTCACCTTCTTCTAAACTTGAAACCCTAAAATGCTCCCATGAAAACCCTAAAAGTTGAGAGAGGAGAATGGAAATTTACAAAAAAAAAATAGGGTAATGATTTGGCACAATTTATAAAGTATTACAAATACTTATTTCAAAAAAAATGGCATTATCAAAATGACATTATAATAGACTGAGCCAAACAAACCCATATTTGTCCTTATCAAAATGTTTTTTTTACCGTTCTTTTAACACCAACAAAAGATATTGGATCTCTTTCAAATTATTCTAGTATGGGGTATTCCAGCAATGTAGGACAATCCTAATTCATTATCCCGTTTTTTCATAACATTAAGGCACGATCGACATTATACTCCGTATAATTTTATGATTTTGGATACTCCATTTCAAGATGTTATTATTGTAGTATGTAGTAACCACATTTGAACTTAACTAGATGCTATAAATATATATTGATCAAAAATGCCCTCAAGGTAACCAATTAATGCATTATAGCGGGCGTCGTTTGAAAATATATTAGAAGAAAACCATATGTTTTCATTTACAAAAAGTGGGCATCTTTCCCTTTTGTTCATTTACATAATAAGAGTAAGATTTTTCTTCAAAACATTTAAACGGGTTTTATACAATTTAATGGAACAATTTTGCAAAAGTTATGAAAAGCAATAAGACAAAAAAATGTGACAACATATTATTAAAAAGAAAGAACATACCCTAATTAAGCAAAGGACAAGGCTGGAAATTGAAATTTAAAAAAGGCCTAATGAAGATTTAACACTGAGAGATGTAGGGATTTACCCAAGCAAAAATGCAAGGGATCCCTTCCAAAAATTCTCAACGGCCAAGGCCGAAGAGAGGGTTTGGAAATAGTTTTCAACCAGCAATTGACTCACCTCGGTTATTACCTCACTAGTTGCGTCATTCCCCAAGCGCAAACATGTCTTTATTTCTTGTGAATCTTCTTTGTTTTATTTCCAAACACACAGATTTTGCTATTTCTCAAGCTCGATGTGGGATTGAAATCTCGCTACCATACACTTTAACACCTGCGAATAGAAAAACTTCATGCCATTTATCACACATTACTTCCTAATTTTACAACGCTTCTTTCCATACTGGTGGTAACAGGATCACGATTGGTAAGACTAAGTTGGTATGTTTAATGGTAATTTCATTTGAATATTAGATTTTTACTACAGGAAATTGGGTAGGGGCCGCGCGAACGCAGGCCCCCACTGCAACAAATTAAGACGTACGTTCTCCCACATAGGGGAGACGTTTGGATGGCGCTCCACCATAAGGTGCAATGGTGGCCACCAACCTAGGCCATGGACCTCCATGATCGCTTATAGACCACGTCCAGGTAAGTACGTTGTTTGTTCAACTCACTTCTCATCTTATACTTTTGTCCAGGTTTCAGGTTATTACGGCTTGTCGATGTAGGATAATCTGGTGCTGTAAAAGTTCATCAATATTCTGAATGTAGAAAAATATTTAATGCTGCGAGTGTGGTACTCCAAAATTCCAAAGGAAAAATGAATGTAGAAAAAGGACAGAAAACAAAACAAAACTAGTCTATGTGCTTCACTCCATGTAACTGTTTCGATATATGTTTGATTGATGGCCACCATTCAGATACAATATTCATATTGAAGCGTATGATCCATTGTTGTTAATGGATTTTGGGACAATGTCTGATTGATATACAAGATTCAACTTGCCCTGTACATGCTACCACACGTTTGGAGAGGAAGAAATAAACTTGTCCTGATTGATCAGCTTTATATTGGAGATAGTTTTCCATTTTCATCATTCACCATTGTCCACTTATCACTAGATCACTAAACTTGTGTTACTTTTTATTCAAATTGAAGTATATGGTCCATTGTTGTTATCGGATGTTTGGTTCAGGAAATTCAATCGGCTAATATTATTTTTTCCTCTTTTTTCTTGTTCCTTCTCTAATGAAACTAATTTTGTCCTTTTAATAACCCTTTCTATGAGTTTGGTATATAACATTATTTATTTATTTATTTTACATATGATATAATCAATCACAAATTGGTCTAGTGATCGTGGAGTCATTTGTAAGTGAAAAGTCTACATATGTATTCAAATTCGAATTTTCTCAACTTCACCTTCTTCTAAACTTGAAACCCTAAAACGCTCCCATGAAAACCCTAAAAGTTGAGAGAGGAGAATGGAAATTTAAAAAAAAAAAATAGGGTAATGATTTGGCACAATTTATAAATTATTACAAATACTTATTTCAAAAAAAAATGGCATTATCAAAATGACATTATAATAGACTTAGCCAAACAAACCCATATTTGTCCTTACCAAAATGTTTTTTTTACCGTTCTTTTAAAACCAACAAAAGATATTGGATCTCTTTCAAATTATTCTAGTATGGGGTATTCCAACAATGTAGGACAATCCTAATTCATTATCCCATTTTTTCATAACATTAAGGCACGATCGACATTATACTCCGTATAGTTTTATGATTTTGGATACTCCATTTCAAGCTGTTATTATTGTAGTAAGTAGTAACCACATTTGAACTTAACTAGATGCTATAAATATATATTGACCAAAGATGCCCTCAAGGTAACTAATTAATGCATTATAGCGGGCGTCGTTTGCAAATATATTAGAAGAAAACCATATGTTTTCATTTACAAAAAGTGGGCATCTTTCCCTTTGTTCATTTACATAATAAGAGTAAGATTTTTCTTCAAAACATTTAAACGGGTTTTATACAATTTAATGGAACAATTTTGCAAAAGTTATGAAAAGCAATAAGACAAAAAAATGTGACAACATATTATTAAAAAGAAAGAACATACCCCAATTAAGCAAAGGACAAGGCTGGAAATTAAAATTTAAAAAAGGCCTAATGAAGATTTAACACTGAGAGATGTAGGGATTTACCCAAGCAAAAATGCAAGGGATCCCTTCCAAAAATTCTCAACGGCCAAGGACGAGGCCAAGGCTGAAGAGGGGGTTTGGAAATAGTTTTCAACCAGCAATTGACGCGCCTCGGTTATTACCTCACTAGCTGCGTCATTGCCCCAAGCGCAAAGATGTCTTTATTTCTTGTGAATCTTCTTTGTTTTATATCCAAACACATAGATTTTCCTATTTCTCAAGCTCAATGTGGGATTGAAATCTCGCTAACATACACTTTAACACTTGCGAATAGAAAAACTTCATGCCATTTATCACACATTACTTCCTATTTTTACAACGCTTCTTTCCATACTGGTGATAACAGGATCACGATTGGTATGACCAAGTTGGTATATTTAATGGTAATTTCATTTGATTATTAGAATTTTACTACTGGAAATTGGGCAGGGGCCGCGTGAACGCGGGCCCCCACTGCAACAAATTATGACGTACGTTCTCCCACATATGGGAGACGTTAGGATGGCGCTCCATCGTAAGGTGCAATGGTGGCCACCAACCCAGGCCATGGACCTCCATGATCGCTCATAGACCCCGTCCAGGTAAGTACGTTGTCCGTTCTACTCACTTCTCATCTTATACTTTTGTCCAGGTTTCAGGTTAGTACGGCTTGTCGATGTGGGATAATCTGGTACTGCAAAAGTTCATCAATATTCTGAATGTAGAAAAATATTTAATGCTGCGAGTGTGGTACTCCAAAATTCCAAAGGAAAAATGAATGTAGAAAAAGGACAGAAAATAAAACAGAAATAGTCTATGTGCTTCACCCCCTGTAACTGTTTCAATATATGTTTGATTGATAGCCACCATTCAGATACAATATTCAAATTGAAGTGTATGATCCATTATTATTAATGGATTTTGGGACAATGCATGATTGATATACAAGATTCAACTTGCCATGTACATGCTACTACACGTTTGGAGAGGAAGAAATAAACTTGTCTTCATTGATCACCTTTATATTGGAGATAGTTTTCCATTTTCGTCATTCACCATTGTCCACTTATCACTAGATCACTAAACTTGTGTTACTTCTTATTCAAATTGAAGTATATGGTCCATTGCTGTTATCGGATGTTTGGTTCAGGAAATTCAATCGGCTATATTATTTTTTCCTCTTTTTTCTTGTTCCTTCTCTAATGAAACTAATTTTGTCCTTTTAATAACCCTTTCTATGAGTTTGATATATAACATTATTTATTCATTTATTTTACATATGATATAATCAATCACAAATTGGTCTAGTGACCGTGGAGTCATTTGTAAGTGAAAAGTCTACATATCTATGTATTCAAATTCAAATTTTCTCAACTTCACCTTCTTCTAAACTTGAAACCCTAAAACGCTCCCATGAAAACCCTAAAAGTTGAGAGAGGAGAATGGAAATTAAAAAAAAAAATTAGGGAAAAATTAGGGTAATGATTTGGCACAATTTATAAAGTATTACAAATACTCATTTCAAAAAAATGGCATTATCAAAATGACATTATAATAGACTGAGCCAAACAAACCCATATTTGTCCTTACCAAAATGTTTTTTTGACCGTTCTTTTAACACCAACAAAAGATATTGGATCTCTTTCAAATTATTCTATGGGGTATTCCAGCAATATAGGACAATCCTAATTCATTATCCCGTTTTTTCATAACATTAAGGCACGATTGGCATTATACTCCATATAGTTTTATGATTTTGGATACTCCATTTCAAGATGTTATTATTGTAGTATGTAGTAACCACATTTGAACTTAACTAGATGCTATAAATATATATTGATCAAAGATGCCCTCAAGGTAACCAATTAATGCATTATAGCGGGCATCGTTTGCAAACATATTAGAAGAAAACCATATGTTTTCATTTACAAAAAGTGGGCATCTTTCCCTTTGTTCATTTACATAATAAGAGTAAGATTTTTCTTCAAAACATTTAAACGAGTTTTATACAATTTAATGGAACAATTTTGCAAAAGTTATGAAAAGCAATAAGACAAAAAAATTGTGACAACATATTATTAAAAAGAAAGAACATACCCCAATTAAGAAAAGGACTGTAACACCCCGGGCCAGAGGTGCTACAGTGTCATAGTCCCGAAGGACTATAAGGCGGTTTTTAAAGAAAAGAAATCCAAAACTCTTCCCAAAACATAAAGTTAACAACATTAAAATTCCCTGCTCAAGTTTGAAACTACCCTTAAACATTTCATCCAACTCAATGCATCAGTTTAATTCCAAAACAACGAATAGTTAATACAACCTTTTCAAATCTGCACTAAAACTAAATCTTTAACTGTGAAGACACATCTGTGATCCAGAACCCGCTTGTTGCTGCAAACCTGCAAAGCCAAATTGACTGGGGGACCCGAAACCCCAGCCAACCGTGGCACGTAAACCGAAGTTGGTCAGTCTTCCATCAAGAATGGCAAGACTCCTCAAGCCAAAACAGTTTAAAACCAGAGAATTATCACAACAATCAAATAATACCAAACAACAACATGCCACACCATATACATATATATCATTATAATATCATTATCATATAAACCAACCAATATCGACCACACATCAAAACATAAACACACACTATCACATAACCATTCATTACCCCTCTTATCCAACTCTTCAATATACTAACATCACTTAATCCAACCTCAACCTCACCACAAGTAGACGACTAAAAAGATCCAATCCAACTTTTCTAACACATCCAATCCATCTTTCTCTCTACTACTAACACCTTAATTATCAACTTTACAAAACATATATACATATATTACGATCAACACGTAACCAAGGCTAACCAAACATACCGAACTCACTACTGTACTAACACATTCCAACCAACCATCGCATCAACGAACACATAAGCACAAGCAAGACAATCACCACCTTATATAATTATAACAACCCAGGCCAGCCACCCTTCCGGTGCCGCTTGTTCGTTAACATGGACCGCAACCCATACACATCAACCCAACCCATATTGGCCCACACCCTCAAGATGGGAAACCAACCTTCACAATCATCCACATAACCAACCTTCATAATCAATCAACATAACCATATTTCCTCAACTAGCTGCCACCAACAACTACACCAACAGAAATTCACATCACAACTAGCTACAAAAACCAGTATTTGACAACAAGTCAAAAACTAGCCAACAATCAACATCCAACACAAAACCAATAACCAAGCACACAACCAATATTCACCAACACAATCACTTAATCAAGTGCACAACCAATATCATCACAAAATCACTTAAATTAGATACGCAACCAACATCCAACACCAAAACCACTTAATCAGATACACAACCAACACCCAACACAAAACCACTTAATCAGATACACAACTAACACCCAACACAAAACCACTTAATCAGGTACGCAACCAACATTTAACACATAACCACTTAATCAGGTACGCAACCAACATTTAACACATAATATCTCCTCCGTCTCACCACCACATCACCGGGTGAGACAATTCTTCCTCTCTATCCGGATAGGCGGATGGGTCGCATACCATCCGAGTTCCTGGCCCTAACCACCATAGGTATTCCCCCTACGTGATTGAGTGAGGCTTTCATCACTCTAGCCCACCGACCACCGGAGGTCACACCCTCCGAGGCCCTGAATCAACACTCTTTCGGATGGGACTTTCACCATCCAACCATAGCCTTTACCAACGCGGGGTCATACCCTCACGTGGTCAGATGAGGTCACACCCTTACCCCGGCTCCACCATCAACCAACAACAATCACAATTAGTCACAATTGACTCCACATCAACATTTAATCAGACACAACCCGAGACAAATACTAACACACACACACACATGCACACACATATTCACACACTTTCAAACAATCACAATTAATCACCATTAGTCACGAATAAATACCACGTCAATATTTAATTAATCTCAACACCAGGTCACGACAACTAACACATTCAACCATGAAATTCCACAACCAATAATCCAAATCAACTTACTCAGACAGGGAAAACAAAATCCATTACTAAACAAAATAGGATGAAAAGTAATTTTATAAAAATAAACGAAGGGTTAGCAAGAATCATCTTGCCTCAAACTCGACAACCACGACCTCAGAAACCTCCAACCAACTACAACGAACCTGCGAAATCAATCCGAGCAAATCCCTGGCATTAATTACTCATACAAATCCACTACTAACAAAACCCCCAAATTCAAACCCTAAAATTATACCTCTAATTCCAACTCCAGTAAACCCACAAATCAACCAATAACTTCAACACAGATTGGGGCTGCACAAGAAATTCAACCCATCAGCCACACGAAGGCTATGGCTGCACAGATCCAATAAACCAGTCAAACAATTTATTATGTTGTCCATAACTCCTGAAATTAACCAAATCTGCCAACCCAGATTCAGCCAACACAGATTCACCCCAGAAATTTAACACAAATAACTTGATGTCTTCTAGATCTCGCCACCGAGTCGAGCTTCTCATTCGCCGGAAATTCAGCCCGCCAGCAGCAACACCTCCGTCTTCAGCGGCTTCGCACAGCAGCAGTAGCGACTCGCACAGCAACACCAGCTTGCGGTCTGACTCCTGCAGCTGGTTCGCAGCTAGCACAGCGGCGGTTCACAGCTTCGCACATCACAGGTTCGCAGCTCGCCTCAGGAAAGGAGGTGGTGGCCACAGTCGAGTCAAGCTCACCGGCGGAACTCCGAGCAGCTGCCAGCGGAAGGTAGAAGGAGATGTGAGTTCTTCTGGCTGCGTTCTTACGAAGCCAAGGGTTTGGTCTCTTCTGCCCCTTTTCTTCATTTTTCTTCCCTAATTTCTGTTTTTAAGAGATCCAAAAATTTTATTTACCCTTATGCCATTTTTATAACCTTTGGGGTATTTCAAGGACAAGGCTGGAAATTGAAATTTAAAAAAGGCCAAATGAAGATTTAACACTGAGAGATGTAGGGATTTACCCAAGCAAAAATGCAAGGGATCCCTTCCAAAAATTCTCAACGGCCAAGGACGAGGCCAAGGCCGAAGAGGGGGTTTGGAAATAGTTTTCAACCAGCAATTGACGCGCCTCGGTTATTACCTCACTAGCTGCGTCATTGCCCCAAGCGCAAAGATGTCTTTATTTCTTGTGAATCTTCTTTGTTTTATATCCAAACTCACAGATTTTCCTATTTCTCAAGCTCGATGTGGGATTGAAATCTCGCTACCATACACTTTAACACTTGTGAATAGAAAAACTTCATGCCATTTATCACACATTACTTCCTATTTTTACAACGCTACTTTCCATACGGGTGGTAACAGGATCACGATTGGTATGACCAAGTTGGTATGTTTAATGGTAATTTCATTTGATTATTAGAATTTTACTACTGGAAATTGGGCAGGGGCCGCGCGAACGCGGGCCCCCACTGCAACAAATTATGACGTACGTTCTCCCACATATGGGAGACGTTAGGATGGCGCTCCATCGTAAGGTGCAATGGTGGCCACCAACCCAGGCCATGGACCTCCATGATCGCTCATAGACCCCGTCCAGGTAAGTACGTTGTCTGTTCTACTCACTTCTCATCTTATACTTTTGTCCAGGTTTCAGGTTAGTACGGCTTGTCGATGTGGGATAATCTGGTGCTGCAAAAGTTCATCAATATTCTGAATGTAGAAAAATATTTAATGCTGCGAATGTGGTACTCCAAAATTCCAAAGGAAAAATGAATGTAGAAAAAGGACAGGAAATAAAACAGAAATAGTCTATGTGCTTCACCACCTGTAACTGTTTCAATATATGTTTGATTGATAGCCACCATTCAGATACAATATTCAAATTGAAGTGTATGATCCATTATTGTTAATGGATTTTGGGACAATGCCTGATTGATATACAAGCTTCAACTTGCCATGTACATGCTACTACACGTTTGGAGAGGAAGAAATAAACTTGTCTTCATTGATCACCTTTATATTGGAGATAGTTTTCCATTTTCGTCATTCACCATTGTCCACTTATCACTAGATCACTAAACTTGTGTTACTTCTTATTCAAATTGAAGTATATGGTCCATTGCTGTTATCGGATGTTTGGTTCAATAAATTCAATCGGCTATATTATTTTTTCCTCTTTTTTCTTGTTCCTTCTCTAATGAAACTAATTTTGTCCTTTTAATAACCCTTTCTATGAGTTTGATATATAACATTATTTATTCATTTATTTTACATATGATATAATCAATCACAAAATGGTCTAGTGATCGTGGAGTCATTTGTAAGTGAAAAGTCTACATATCTATGTATTCAAATTCAAATTTTCTCAACTTCACCTTCTTCTAAACTTGAAACCCTAAAACGCTCCCATGAAAACCCTAAAAGTTGAGAGAGGAGAATGGAAATTTAAAAAAAAAACAGGATAATGATTTGGCACAATTTATAAAGTATTACAAATACTTATTTCAAAAAAAATGGCATTATCAAAATGACATTATAATAGACTGAGCCAAACAAACCTATATTTGTCCTTACCAAAATGTTTTTTTGACCGTTCTTTTAACACCAACAAAAGATATTGGATCTTTTTCAAATTATTCTAGTATGGGGTATTCCAGCAATGTAGGACAATCCTAATTCATTATCCCATTTTTTCATAACATTAAGGCACGATCGGCATTATACTCCGTATAGTTTTATGATTTTGGATACTCCATTTCAAGATGTTATTATTGTAGTATGTAGTAACCACATTTGAACTTAACTAGATGCTATAAATATATATTGATCAAAGATGCCCTCAAGGTAACCAATTAATGCATTATAGCGGGCGTCGTTTGCAAATATATTAGAAGAAAACCATATGTTTTCATTTACAAAAAGTGGGCATCTTTCCCTTTGTTCATTTACATAATAAGAGTAAGATTTTTCTTCAAAACATTTAAACGGGTTTTATACAATTTAATGGAACAATTTTGCAAAAGTTATGAAAAGCAATAAGACAAAAAAATGTGACAACATATTATTAAAAAGAAAGAACATACCCCAATTAAGCAAAGGACAAGGCTGGAAATTGAAATTTAAAAAAGGCCTAATGAAGATTTAACACTGAGAGATGTAGGGATTTACCCAAGCAAAAATGCAAGGGATCCCTTCCAAAAATTCTCAACGGCCAAGGACGAGGCCAAGGCCGAAGAGGGGGTTTGGAAATAGTTTTCAACCAGCAATTGACGCGCCTCGGTTATTACCTCACTAGCTGCATCATTGCCCCAAGCGCAAAGATGTCTTTATTTCTTGTGAATCTTCTTTGTTTTATATCCAAACTCACAGATTTTCCTATTTCTCAAGCTCGATGTGGGATTGAAATCTCGCTACCATACACTTTAACACTTGCGAATAGAAAAACTTCATGCCATTTATCACACATTACTTCCTATTTTTACAACGCTACTTTCCATACTGGTGATAACAGGATCACGATTGGTATGACCAAGTTGGTATGTTTAATGGTAATTTCATTTGAATATTAGAATTTTACTACTGGAAATTGGGCAGGGGCCGCGCGAACGCGGGCCCCCACTGCAACAAATTATGACGTACATTCTCCCACATATGGGAGACGTTAGGATGGCGCTCCATCGTAAGGTGCAATGGTGGCCACCAACCCAGGCCATGGACCTCCATG
The DNA here is from genome assembly GCA_027886185.1 of Rheum nobile. Taxonomy (NCBI): domain Eukaryota; kingdom Viridiplantae; phylum Streptophyta; class Magnoliopsida; order Caryophyllales; family Polygonaceae; genus Rheum; species Rheum nobile. Next base: position 2,017,219 of record WOAB01000657.1, on the reverse strand, counting down.
ATCGCTCATAGACCCCGTCCAGGTAAGTACGTTGTCCGTTCTAGCTCGCCTCAGGAAAGGAGGTGGTGGCCACAGTCGAGTCGAGCTCACCGGCGGAACTCCGAGCAGCTGCCAACGGAAGGTAGAAGGAGATGTGAGTTCTTCTGGCTGCGTTCTTACGAAGCCAAGGGTTTGGTCTCTTCTGCCCTTTTTCTTCATTTTTCTTCCCTAATTTCTGTTTTTAAGAGATCCAAAAATTTTATTTACCCTTATGCCATTTTTATAACCTTTGGGGTATTTCAAGGACAAGGCTGGAAATTGAAATTTAAAAAAGGCCAAATGAAGATTTAACACTGAGAGATGTAGGGATTTACCCAAGCAAAAATGCAAGGGATCCCTTCCAAAAATTCTCAACGGCCAAGGACGAGGCCAAGGCCGAAGAGGGGGTTTGGAAATAGTTTTCAACCAGCAATTGACGCGCCTCGGTTATTACCTCACTAGCTGTGTCATTGCCCCAAGCGCAAAGATGTCTTTATTTCTTGTGAATCTTCTTTGTTTTATATCCAAACTCACAGATTTTCCTATTTCTCAAGCTCGATGTGGGATTGAAATCTCGCTACCATACACTTTAACACTTGCGAATAGAAAAACTTCATGCCATTTATCACACATTACTTCCTATTTTTACAATGCTACTTTCCATACTGGTGATAATAGGATCACGATTGGTATGACCAAGTTGGTATGTTTAATGGTAATTTCATTTGAATATTAGAATTTTACTACTGGGAATTGGGCAGGGGCCGCGCGAACGCGGGCCCCCACTACAACAAATTATGACGTACGTTCTCCCACATATGGGAGACGTTAGGATGGCGCTCCATCGTAAGGTGCAATGGTGGCCACCAACCCAGGCCATGGACCTCCATGATCGCTCATAGACCCCGTCCAGGTAAGTACGTTGTCCGTTCTACTCACTTCTCATCTTATACTTTTGTCCAGGTTTTAGGTTAGTACGGCTTGTCGATGTGGGATAATCTGGTGCTGCAAAAGTTCATCGATATTCTGAATGTAGAAAAATATTTAATGTTGCGAGTGTGGTACTCCAAAATTCCAAAGGAAAAATGAATGTAGAAAAAGGACAGAAAATAAAACAGAAATAGTCTATGTGCTTCACCCCCTATAACTGTTTCAATATATGTTTGATTGATGGCCACCATTCAGATACAATATTCAAATTGAAGTGTATGATCCATTATTGTTAATGGATTTTGGGACAATGCCTGATTGATATACAAGATTCAACTTGCCATGTACATGCTACTACACGTTTGGAGAGGAAGAAAAAAACTTGTCTTCATTGATCGGCTTTATATTGGAGATAGTTTTCCATTTTCGTCATTCACCAATGTCCACTTATCACTAGATCACTAAAATTGTGTTACTTTTTATTCAAATTGAAGTATATGGTCCATTGCTGTTATCGGATGTTTGGTTCAGGAAATTCAATGGGCTATATTATTTTTTTCCTCTTTTTTCTTGTTCCTTCTCTAATGAAATTAATTTTGTCCTTTTAATAACCCTTTCTATGAGTTTGATATATAACATTATTTATTCATTTATTTTACATATGATATAATCAATCACAAATTGGTCTAGTGATCGTGGAGTCATTTGTAAGTGAAAAGTCTACATATCTATGTATTCAAATTCAAATTTTCTCAACTTCACCTTCTTTTAAACTTGAAACCCTAAAACGCTCCCATGAAAACCCTAAAAGTTGAGAGAGGAGAATGGAAATTTAAAAAAAAAATAGGGTAATGATTTGGCACAATTTATAAAGTATTACAAATACTTATTTCAAAAAAAATGGCATTATCAAAATGACATTATAATAGACTGAGCCAAACAAACCCATATTTGTCCTTACCAAAATGTTTTTTTGACCGTTCTTTTAACACCAACAAAAGATATTGGATCTCTTTCAAATTATTCTAGTATGGGGTATTCCAGCAATGTAGGACAATCCTAATTCCTTATCCCGTTTTTTCATAACATTAAGGCACGATCGACATTATACTCCGTATAGTTTTATGATTTTGGATACTCCATTTCAAGATGTTATTATTGTAGTATGTAGTAACCACATTTGAACTTAACTAGATGCTATAAATATATATTGATCAAAGATGCCCTCAAGGTAACCAATTAATGCATTATAGTGGGCGTCGTTTGCAAATATATTAGAAGAAAACCATATGTTTTCATTTAAAAAAAGTGGGCATCTTTCCCTTTGTTCATTTAAATAATAAGAGTAAGATTTTTCTTCAAAACATTTAAACGGGTTTTATACAATTTAATGGAACAATTTTGCAAAAGTTATGAAAAGCAATAAGACAAAAAAATGTGACAACATATTATTAAAAAGAAAGAACATACCCCAATTAAGCAAAGGACAAGGCTGAAAATTGAAACTTAAAAAAGGCCTAATGAAGATTTAACACTGAGAGATGTAGGGATTTACCCAAGCAAAAAATGCAAGGGATCCCTTCCAAAAATTCTCAACGGCCAAGGCCGAAGAGAGGGTTTGGAAATAGTTTTCAACCAGCAATTGACGCGCCTCGGTTATTACCTCACTAGCTGCGTCATTGCCCCAAGCGCAAAGATGTCTTTATTTCTTGTGAATCTTCTTTGTTTTATTTCCAAACACACAGATTTTTCTATTTCTCAAGCTCGATGTGGGATTGAAATCTCGCTACCATACACTTTAACACTTGCGAATAGAAAAACTTCATGCCATTTATCACACATTACTTCCTAATTTTACAACGCTTCTTTCCATACTGGTGGTAACATGATCACGATTTGTATGACCAAGTTGGTATGTTTAATGGTAATTTCATTTGAATAATAGATTTTTACTACAAGAAATTGGGCAGGGGCCGCGAGAACACGGGCCCCCACTGCAACAAATTATGACGTACGTTCTCCCACATAGGGGAGACGTTAGGATGACGCTCCACCATAAGGTGCAATGGTGGCCACCAACCTAGGCCATGGACCTCCATGATCGCTCATAGACCCCGTCCAGGTAAGTACGTTGTCCGTTCTACTCACTTCTCATCTTATACTTTTGTCCACGTTTCAGGTTATTACGGCTTGTCGATGTGGGATTATCTGGTGTTGCAAAAGTTCATCAATATTCTGAATGTAGAAAAATATTTAATGCTGCGAGTGTGGTACTCCAAAATTCCAAAGGAAAAATGAATGTAGAAAAAGGACAAAAAACAATACAAAACTAGTCTATGTGCTTCACCCCCTGTAATTGTTTCAATATATGTTTGATTGATGGCCACCATTCAGATACAATATTCAAATTGAAGTGTATGATCCATTGTTGTTAATTGATTTTGGGACAATGTCTGATTGATATACAAGATTCAACTTGCCCTGTACATGCTACTACACGTTTGGAGAGGAACAAATAAACTTGTCTTGATTGATCAGCTTTATATTAGAGATAGTTTTCCATTTTCATCATTCACCACTGTCCACTTATCACTAGATCACTAAACTTGTGTTACTTCTTATTCAAATTGAAGTATATGGTCCATTGCTGTTATCGGATGTTTGGTTCAGGAAATTCAATCGGCTATATTATTTTTTCCTCTTTTTTCTCGTTCCTTCTCTAATGAAACTAATTTTGTCCTTTTAATAACCCTTTCTATGAGTTTGATATATAACATTATTTATTTATTTATTTTACATATGATATAATCAATCCCAAATTGGTCTAGTGATCGTGGAGTCATTTGTAAGTGAAAAGTCTACATATCTATGTATTCAAATTCAAATTTTCTCAACTTCACCTTCTTCTAAACTTGAAACCCTAAAACGCTCCCATGATGCCTCCGCCCCCATGAAGCCCCCCCCCCCCCCCCCCCCTCTCCTCGTATTCCTCCTCCTCCTCCTCCTCCTCCCAAATTCTCATCTGATCTTGATCTTAACCTTGAACTCCAATCTTGATCTCCTAGCTTCTGCCACAGCTAATCTGAACTCCCTCTCCTTCATCTACACCCTTATCTTTGAAGTTAAGCCTCATCTCACCCCGGTCAATGCCAACCATCGTATTCTTCCAGATCTATGGTTTCTTGTCGATCCCCGTACTAGATCACCCAACCCTACTCTCAGTTACAAAAACAACCTTGGAAACCTTGAGCTCTCCCATTCCTTATGGTTCTGGAAAGTGGGATGGTGGATCTGGCAAATCGAAGATGACTTCGATCCCGGGAATAACAGCGGAAGCCTCTTGAGCGTTCCGGCATCTTGGTGGTGGATCGCTGTTGCAGCGGATTTGAGAAGGTGGCGGAGGGCTGCAGATGAGATTGGGAACCTTTCTCTCTCTCTCTCTCTGCGTCCTATCTGGATGGATGCTACTCTCCAAAATTTCTCAAGCTTTTCAGGTGGTTATTTTGATAAGGTTCACCAAGACCTTTACAAGACTTGTATTGAAGACTTTTACCAGGCCAACGAACCAGGAGATCCAAGCGAACAAAACTCTACTATGAACCTATACCCAATGAACAAACATTTTTGGAGTTTTACCTCCACGAACAACCATTTTCTGCACGAGAAGTGCTTTTGACATATTGAGCTCGGTGATTGTTGTAAAAATTTATGGAGTTTTAACTCCACAAACAATCATTCTTTGAACCCTTTGTGTGGTTTACACATTTTTTTTTACTCTGTATGATGCTTACTGGAACAACACTTGCCATATACTGGCCTCATACATCTGGAATCCTTTTTGGATACACCAGCAACAAGGAAAACATACCCAGAAATGGGCAGATTGGAAACTGAACAACTACAGTCTTAGCTTACTCATCCATTTCAGTCATTTACCAAACTATTCTGAGCAAGAGAACAATAAGCTATTTATGACAAATCAGTCTAAGGAAAAATTAGATAAAGTGCCTCAACAAAGACAAACCGCAAGGTTGACAATACTCTCTCACAATGATAACAAATTATTAAACCACAATACTGCCAATTGTGGAGTATTGCCAATTCCAGTGAAATACTGCCAATTTGTGGAGTATTGAAAACTTTAAGTATGAAAGTGAAATTAGGCACAATACTCCCAATTCCAGCGAAATAGAAAAAGAAAAATTATTATTTTAACCAAAATCTATCAAATAAGGGGTGAAGAAGTTCCTTTGGGCTTTCTTGCATCTTTTTTATCATTAGCATATCCAATTTGCTCGTTTTTGGATTATGTTTAGAATTGATCTTTAAATCTTAAATCTCTTTATTGACCAGTTGATTCAAGCTTGATTGTCAATACTTCCTTGCAATTTTGGAGCCTTTCTTGTGTGGAGATCGAGTTGTTCCGGACGTGGTTGGTCGTGTGCGAGGCTCTTGAAGATCCCCTTGATATGGGGCAACATCAAGGTGGTCGAGACCCCTGAAGATCCCTCATTTAGGTGAGAGCAACATCATGGTGGTCCATTCTGCAATGTTCTGTCCGACCCGTTGTCCGGTGGCGCCTCTTAGTGCTATACTTATTTCTCTCCCAAGATTGTATTAGGCTCTTTTTTTGCTTGGTTGTATTTTCTTGCTTGTTTTGTTTGTTTGTTCTCATACCGATGTGTTCGGATGTCATTTTTTCGGCCTATCGATTTACCCTATATTGTTATATGGAATAAATCGAATTCTTACCTTATCAAAAGAAAATCAAATTTTCTCGATGACATGGAATCGTTTGTGAGAAAGAGAATCTACCTTAAGATGCATCACACATTACCCAATATGAACATATAATTCGTTTTTATCGTAACGTCGTATAAAAAAAAGGCAAAAGATTCTTCTAGTATAACATAATGTTATATATCAAACTCATACGTATATCCCATACTTTAACAACTAAAATAAAATGTAATTAAAATAATGTTCATCCTATATCTAAATTCTAAAATTCTCAATAAAATCATAAGAAAACAAACTCGTATTATTGTGAAAAAAAATTACAAACCAAACTCCTGATCGTATAAAATGTAAAGGGTGACATGTAACTTCCCTTTGTATACATAAATTTAATTTTCTATCCTACTAAACAATTTTTCATAATGCTAAGCAGAAAATTTATAAAAATATAATTTATATATATATATATATTAAAGCAAAGGAATTTAGAGCCACCATATTGATTCTGGCTCCACAAATCATATGTGTCAATTTGTGATTAATTAAATTTTTTATTAATAATCTATTCAATTTAAATCACAATATCTAATCACAACTAACTTCAAATATTTAAAATTTTAAATCAAAAAATCTAATTATAACTAACTTCAAATATTTAAAAACTACATATAACTTTTTTATAAAATTTGATTTCTACAAATTACGCATGCATACAATAAGCTTATAATATATGTCAAAATAATACATGATAGATTTCCTACTAAACTTATATATAAAATACATCTTATACTCATTAAATCCTCACTCGAATGTTGATTGACTTGACAATTCATTTTGAAATTTTAAAAAAGATCCCACCTGTTATTTTTGTGCATCAAAACTTAAAATTATATTTTATATTTTTAGCTTTAAAAATTTAGAATAATAAGTGTTTGGTACATAATTGTAATCTTCATCACAATATCTTTCGAAAAATATACAATTGTTGTTAAGATTGTGACACCAACTATTTACATTGACATATTTATGTTTTTAATTTTCTAAATATTGTATTATCTTCATTGATCAAATCTCATCATTCATCATCAATATTACCTTTCTTTCTTTTTTCTATTAAATCTTAAATCATTTACCCAAATCAATTATAATATCTATCTATGTATCATTAATATATATATATATATATATATGAAAGCTCACACTTTTTGAGCCATGAGAGTGTTTTTAGGCCCAAGTTGTTAAGGTATTTTTTTCATTTTTAATTTATTATTATATTAATAAATTAACAAAATATACATCATAATTCTTAACCAAGTCTCAACATATAGATATTGTGGATTTGAATTATTATTTCTAATTCAAAATTCAAACTTATTTAAATTCCTTTTGCTAACGCAACCAAACTTACGTAATTTTAACATATCTAATTTAAAAATTAAACTTGACATTCAAGGTTGAGATTATATATAGATATTTTATGATTGATCTTATGATAATTGACTTTCATAATTTTAATTAACTTTTTTCCACCTATTAACTGTAACACCCCCAAATATCACCTTGAAAGTATTACCGCTAGTGACCTCAGATTGCACATCCGAAGTCACCCAAGTCTTAACTACTTTATACAAAACATAAAATACATTGATATTATGAAATATCATAATCTTTATTGAAACCAAAGTCTCGGGATTAGATCCGTAAATTCCAAATACAACAGAAATATAGAATATGTTTAATACAGCGGAAGTCTTAAATAAATAACATAAGGGTCTTGATCAAGCGATCGCACGCCTAGGATCTTCAACCTTGATAAAACTCTTAAAAACTTTATCTGCCTTCATTGTCGGATTCTAGCCTTCACGGAACGGGAGTTTACCTGATGTGCCGTATGAGACGGATGACACCAGCCAACTATGCAAGGGAAAATAACCGGTTGGTTAGTCTAATGAAAGACTATGCAAGGGTAAAACAGAAAGGTCTAAGTAGTCGTATTAGGTTAGACCCATCGCTTCTCGAATGAAAGCTGATAACGATAGTAAACCTTGATACTTCTACAGGAATATACGAAACAGAAAGATCACGAGAAGACTCTGGAAGATTGAGTCTTATGGGAAACGTGTGAAGAGAAGACTCCAAAGGATTGAGTCTTATCGGAAAGTATGACAAGTGTTCGGGAATATAATTTCGCACAAGCGTTTTTAAAAAGACTTGACCATTTGGGTCCACGACCAATCTCACCGCGCAATGCGAATTCAGATTTGGAAAGAGGACTTACTTTAATCGAAGTTCGGGCGGTTTCCACGTTGTACTCCTCGCCCGAGGGTATATTAATTATGTGCATAATCGCACTTATCTTATTTAATTCCAAAATGCACAATTACGTTATAAGCTTTTAAGATATATCATCTCAACATGAGAGGTATCGGAGGGGATAAATCCCGAGTGTCGGCACCAGCTGTGTGCACCTACCCTGAGTAAGGGTACAGTCATGACTAGAGAAAGTACTAGGGAAAAATCCTCCTAATACCAGTTATAAAGAAACGACTAGACCTCATAAGGTACATAGCGTTCCTACGAATACTCGTTCTAACTAAACAGTTAAAACCACACAATAGTCCACATCAATACCATTATGGCAATAACATATATAATAGCGTTGTTTCTAGCAGTATATACAACCTATTATAATATCACTCTTTATATCACATACGTTTATCAAAACTGTTCCCAAACGAAAACAACCTTCATCCCAATTTAATTAACAATTAAAAAAAATTGATAATTAATGGAAACATGGAATGATAAGCAAGAGTGAACCGCCACTTGCCTTAGTCTAGACGAACGATTGAGCGACGATGGGTTTCTGGGTCCAGAACAGGAACGGAAATCGGATTACAGATTCCTACGACAACGACCCACGACGAAACCCTAGGTTAGATTCGACAATTAATAATATGAATCTAAGGAAAAACGAACGGAACCGAAAGAACGAGGGTCCCGTCTGAGACCGGTTTGTCCAAGGCCACGATCGCGTTTGCTAAGGCAAACCGCGGTCGCGGCTTGGATTCCGCGGTCGCGGACGTCTGGACATCGTCCGCGGTCGCGACATTTTATGTCCGTGGTCGCGGCCGACTGGACATCGTCCACGGTCGCGGCAGTTCATGTCTGCGGTCGCAGCCGTGAACTCGGTGACCCCAAATCGGCTAAATTCTCACCGGCGACGACACGACGGGGCTCGAGGCGAGAGGGCTTCAACTCCTATCCTCACCGCGCTTCCAATGCACCACCCCACGGCCACCACAACTTCCAGCGACACCACAAATTTCCGGCGACGAAGAACACGAGAGAGAGAGAGAGAGGGGAGATCTGATTTTCGGATGCCCAAAACCCTCCAACTCGGCCCCCATTTATAGCTAAAGGAGGAGCAGCCGCCCGACCAGATCGACGGCAGCTCAGAGGATCGACGGCGACGCGTTTGACGAGGCGCGGAGGAAGACGAGGCGTCACACGCATGCATTATTTCGCGATAGAGGAAAATTCCATTGCCCAGCGTCTCTGAGTGCCATTTATCCGCGGTCGCGGAAATGCTTCTGCGGTCGCGGAAATGCCCTTTTCCGCGTCCGCTTGCTCAGGGAAAGATTTAGCACGGGTTTGAGTCCCGAAAATTATATATTTGTACCCAAACAAATATTCTAAGCCGCGAAAATACATCGAATGTATTTTATACCACTCAGGGAATTATTACAGAGATCATACACATTACAGAAAATCTAAACTTCTCCGAAAGCGACACGATTACAGAACGAGGGTTGGGGAAATTACCCAAATACCCTTACTAAAAATGAGGGGTATTATATCACTTCCCCCTTAAAAGAAGTTTCGACCCCGAAACTTGGCCGAATAACCCAAAAAAATGAGGCGTTACATCACTACCCCCTTAAAAAGGTTTCGACCCCGAAACTAGGTCGAAAATAGATCGGGACAGCGATTATGCATATCTGACTCAGTCTCCCAGGTTTCCCAAGTAACCTTTTCAGATCCAGCCTTGGACCAAAGAATCCGTACCAATGGTAATACCTTGTTCCGCAATTGCTTCTCGCGATGTTTGAGAATACGCACGGGTATCTCTTCGTAGGTACCATTTGCCTGAATCTCGATGTCTTCATAGCTCAGCACATGAGACGCATCTGGCACGTACTTTCTCAACAAGAACACGTGGAACACGTTATGCACTGGATGCGCCGATGGCGGCAATGCCAAACGATACGCTAGAGACCCTACCCTGTCAAGGATCTCAAACGGTCCCACGTAGCGAGGGTTAAGCTTCCCACGCTTGCCGAACCTGAACACACCCTTGGATGGCGACACCCTGACAAACACCTTGTCACCAACCTCAAACTCGACAATCCTGCGCTTCAGATCTGCGTAAGACTTTTGTCGACTCTGAGCTGTCAACATCATTTGTCTGATCAAAGCAATGTCCGAGGAAGTCCTTTCGACTAACTCTGGTCCGAGCAGAACCTTATCGGCATTCTCATCCCAACAAATCGGAGATCTATATTTTCGACCGTACAAAGCCTCGAATGGAGACATCTTAATGGTAGCATGCCAACTGTTGTTGTACGTGAATTCAATCAGACTCAGACTGTTCTCCCAGCTAGTCGGACGATCGAGTACACAAGCTCTCAGCATATCTTCCAATGTCTGGATGGTCCTCTCAGACTGTCCATCCGTCTGGGGATGAAACGCAGTACTGAACCTCAACTCGGTTCCCATGGCCTTGTGGAGTTCCTTCCAGAATCTCGACATGAATCGGCCATCACGATCCGATACAATGGTCTTTGGTGTACCATGCAAACGGACAATCTCGTGTAGGAACACTTCTGATAGCTTATGGGTTCCCCATGTTGACTTGATAGCCATGAAGTGAGCACTCTTCGTGAGCCTGTCAATGATTACCCATATCGCATCCTTTTGACTCTGAGTCTTTGGCAACCCTGTGACGAAATCTCTAGCGATATCCTCCCATTTCCACTCTGGCACTGGAAGAGGTAGCAATTCACCACCTGGTCTACGGTGTTCTATCTTGACCTTCTGACACGTCAAGCATTTCGCCACAAATTCTGCTACGTCCCACTTCATGTTGGGCCACCATAATTTCTTCCTGAGGTCCTTGTACATCTTGCTAGAGCCTGGATATATAGAATAAGATGACGAATGGGCCTCCTTCATCACCAACTGGCGAAGTCCATCAACATCAGGCACACAAATTTGGTCCTGAAACCAGAGTGATCCATCCTCCTGAATCACGAATTCGGGAGCTTTCCCGTCTATCACTTCACTGCTTAGCTTTACCAAGACCACGTCATCAACCTGCTTCTCCCTGATCTGATCAAGTAGCGTAGTCTGAATCTCTAGCAAACTCAGGTATCCTCGACGCTGATCGTACAAGACTTCAATCTCGCACAACCCTTGGTTCAGCTTGGTCTGAGCAGTGAGTAGAGCCACTACAGTCTCGTGTGGTGTTTTCCGGCTCAATGCATCGGCTACTACATTAGCCTTGCCCGGATGATACAGTAACTCGATGTCGTAGTCTTTGAGTAGCTCTAACCAACGACGTTGTCTCATATTCAGCTCCTTCTGAGTGAACACGTACTTGAGACTCTTATGATCGGTGAAGACTTGGCACCTCACACCATAGAGATAGTGCCTCCAAATCTTCAACGCAAATACTACAGCTGCTAACTCCAGATCATGCGTCGGATAGTTTGCCTCATAGGTTTTCAATTGTCGAGATGCGTACGCAATAACCTTCCCCTTCTGCATCAGTACACATCCCAACCCATTCTTCGAAGCATCACTATAGACTACATAACCATCGTTCCCTTTCGGTAGCGCCAAAACTGGTGCAGAGGTCAGACACTGCTTTAACTTCTGAAAACTGGCCTCGCACTTGTCATCCTAGACAAACTTCTTATGGACCTTGCGGAGCAAACCGGTCATAGGTAGAGCGATCTTAGAAAATCCTTCCACGAACCGTCTGTAATATTCAGCGAGTCCCAAGAAACTGTGCACCTCCTTCACATTCTGAGGCCGCTTCTAGTTGGCTACCGCTTCAATCTTCTGGGGATCAACCATAATCCCATCCCCATTGATCACATGGCCTAAGAAAGCCACTTCTTTGATCCAGAAGTCACACTTAGACAATTTTGCGTACAGCTGATTCTGTCTAAGGACTGACAAGGTGATCCGAAGATGTTCCTCGTGAGCCTCCTCACTCGGAGAATAGATCAAAATATCATCGATGAAGACCACCACGAACTTATCCAGGTATTGGTGGAAACATTTATGCATCAGATCCATGAAGACCGCCGGAGCGTTAGTAAGGACAAATGGCATGACTACGAACTCATAGTGGTCATACCTCGTCCGGAAAGCAGTCCTCGGAATGTCTTCCTCATGAATCCTGAGCTGATGGTAACCAAATCTCAGATCGATCTTGGAAAAGACTTTTGCTCCCTGCAGTTGATCCAACAGATCATCAATCCTCGGCAACGGATATTTATTCTTGATCGTGACCTTATTCAACTCTCGATAGTCGATACAAAGTCGGAATGATCCGTCCTTCTTCTTGACGAACAAAACCGGAGTGCCCCAAGGCGATGCACTCGGCCTTAGGTATCCTTTCTCAAGAAGGTCCTCGAGTTGCTTTTTCAACTCTTGCATCTCAGCTGGAGCCATCCGGTACGGTGCCTTAGAGATCGGTGCGGTACTAGGCTCGAGATCAATGGTAAACTTCACGTCACGATTTGGGGGTAAACCGGGAATCTCCTTGGGAAAGACATCCGAAAATTCGCGAATGACCGGAATATCAAGAACTGAAGGCTCATCTCTCTTGGGCTTATCCAGATAGCACATGTACCCGACACAACCTTGTCGAAGTAGCTTACACGCAGCCATCACATTGATGAGCTTGCCGTTATCAGCATCATTACGACCCTTGAACTTGCATACAAACTGGCCCCCGGATGAAACTGTCATAGTCCTTGAACTGAAATTGATCACCGCCCCATGACGCGTCAACCAGTCCATCCCGAGAATAATATCGTATGGATCCATGGGTATACAGATCAAATCTGCTTTGAACTTCCTACCCTGAATGGTAATCGGAAATTCTGACAGATGCTTGGTTCCAACCAAATGTTCACCATTGGGAAGATTCACAACAAAAGGCTCACAAGCCTCGTTGCATACTAAGCCTAGTTTACTTACGCAACTTTCCGAGATGAAAGAATGAGTAACACCCGAATTAAAAAGTATACACACAGAAGTATAATGGAGGTAAAGAGTACCTTGAGCAGTAGGAGCATTTGGTCCATCAGCCTCACGCATCTCGTAGAGTCGCTGACCTTGACCTCTTGAAGCAACTGGGGCTTTCCCCTTGTTCTGGGCAGTTGTTTGCGTCGAAGGACTAGGAGCCTCCACTGATCTGAATCTGGGTCGGTTTTTATGACTAACGGACCCTTGCTGTGACTCAGCTCCTTTCTGTCTCCTATGCGGACAAAATGTCTGCAAGTGCCCCTCCTTCCCGTAGGCAAAGCACGTCTTCCTTTCCTTCGGACATTCATTGCTCTTGTGCCCGGGTGTACCACAGTTGTAGCACTGGATCGGATTCTTGCCCTGACCCGAACATTGCGTAGACCCTCCATGAGTCATCTCCGTTCTTGTCCGGCTCGACTTGGCAAAGTTTGACGGTGGCGCAGGTCGCTTGAACCCACTTGCCTGAGGCTGTCTCTCTGCCAGTCTATGGCGATTGCGCTTTTTCGTTGACTCCTCCAGAGTCACCTCCAACTTGTAGGCAGCGTCCATGTACTGTTCCAGAGTAGAGCATCTGTGGCGCACCATCAGTGGCTTAATGTCTGGATTCATCCACTCGTGGAAATGCCAGATTTTCTGCTCTTCACTGGACACTTCCGGCCCAGCGTACTGCAACAGATGATTGAACTTGGCCGCAAGCTCAGTCACCTTCAATCCATCCGTCTTCGGATAGAGGAACTCCTTATGCTTCTCTTTCCTCATAGCCCGGGAAAAGAAACGATCAGTCATTTTCGTTTTGAACATTCCCCATTTCAAACCAGGATTATCAGCTAGACCGGTGTTTTCCCACCATTCACTAGCCACCTCCTTCAGTTGAAGGGAAGCGATGTGCACCTTCTCAGCTTATGTGCACTCGACGTTTCTGAACAGTCGTTCCATGTGCGAAAACCAATATGTCACTCTGACTGGCTCTCCTTTCCCATCATAGATGTCAGGCCTCATAGAGCTAATGGCCTTCAGTGCTAGACCATAATTGCCTCTGTTCCTGGCCACATCCTCATGTGGTACATGGATATCTGGCTCCTCGAATCTAGGAACCACAGGAGGAATTGGCACACCTTGTGCCTGAAGCGCGATCGGTCGCATAATATCGGTGACTGCTTGCATCACAATCCCCCGAATGGCCTCAATTGCCGCAATATCGAATATCACTGGAGCGTGGACCGGAACTTGGTCACTGCCCACAGGATTGTTGTGAGAAACTGACTCGTTCTCATCCACTAGGTTCGCGGCATTCCCTAAATTCAGTCTGGGGTTGTTGCTTGGCCCAGCACCAGCACGAATGGTGTTCATTGTTTTCACCATCTGTTTATCGATCAAATTCCAAGTATTTCGCAACATTAATATCATTTCAACATGCACGACATATGAAATCGACTTAGAATAGACCAGACTTGGTAAACTTTTATTGATGGACTTTGAAACTGAGTTTCAAAAGGAGCTACATAGAAAAGCTCTCACAAGCGACAAGACAAAATTGCTTGGAGACTACAATTCTACCAAAACAAAACGACAAAACACTAGAAAAGAAAACGCTAAGCGCTCAACACCGGCCCCCATCATGGTGCCCTGAAAAGCTTCCTATAATCAGGAGCTCTCATGCACAACTTCTTTGAACGGGGTCTATCATCGGGGTCCGGCGTCGGACTCCTTGCCCTACTCGGCTCTAGAGCACACAGCTCATTCCTTGGCCTTGGTGCCCTCGGCCTTTCCCTAGGTGCGGAAACACTCGGTACAGTCCTATCGGATCCCGGTGGGTAGCAAAACTCCTCCAGAAATCCTGGTTGGAAGTCTGCCCTGTTCACCTCATACAAAGGGTCGAGTAGCAACCTTGCTTGGCGGATATACTCCTGGAGCTCGTGGACGTCCCCAAGCATTCGGGAGAGATCGAGCTCAGTCTCGTATGTCTTCTCATCCATGTCGTATAGGGCGTTCGACCACTCCTCCAGTCGCTCCTCCAGTACTCGGGGCCTTGGCCTGGCCTGTTGAGTCGGGACCACAACTGGTGTACCCATCGACTCCCACGGCCTTGCCCTTCCTCGAGCATGCTCAACCGCCTCATCCACCTGGCGACGCGCCTCAGATAAAGCCATCTGACTCTGGCGAAACACCTGTCGCGAGTCAGGACTCATCACCGGCCCACTCATCCACCTGACGATACCTTCAACACCAAGTTCCTCCCAAGTGGCAGGAGACAATGGAGAATACTCCCGCTCAGGTGGCGACACCGGACTCGAAAAGATGAATTCCATCTTCGGATCCTCGCAGTCCACTAGCAAGTGCGCCAAGCTATCAGACTCGTAGCCCTGCCCCTCGAGGTCCTCCTCGGGGTCCTCCTTTGGATCCTCCTCCGGGTCTTCTTCAGGGTCCTCTTCCGGGTCCTCCTCGGGATCCTCCTCAGGAACCTCTTCGACCTCGAAGTCCTCGTCGAAATACCCTCATGTGTACTCCGCCGGCTCTTCTTCCTCAGTGTCCTCCCAAGGATCCGCTTCAGGCTCTGCCTCGGGAGCCTTGTCGGACACTAACACCACCGACTCCTCGAGTACGGTCTTCACCTCCTCGGGTGGACTACTGGGTTCCCCGACCTCAAAGCACGACGGGGGAACCGGGAACTCGAGCCTAACTGGAGATGGCGGGGCCACCTCGGCTTCCTTCGGGTTCCTCAGTTGAGAGATGTTTGCACCCATATCATGCGGGATGACGAGAAAGAGTTAGTCTTTCTAAATATAGAAGCGAACTTACTATATCAGATTAGAGAGAAGGCACGACTAGAATGGCAGAGATTTCAAAACAACACATTTTCTAGTCAAGTATGGTTTTGATAAGCACTACTTTGTAGGGCTTAACTAAGAGTTATTAGAGGTTTTATTGGTGCCATTCGGGTAGATTTAGACACATTCTTGTGTATGGCGTTTGGAGGCGAAGTTGGTGTTTTTGGAGGTGTTTGAGCTACTTTGGATATCATGAAGACACTGAGGAAGGAAGCCATCAAGAGAAGACGCCAAGGAGTGAAGAGGAGACGGGTTGGTGCAAGGCAAAGGACAAGAATGCCGAGCATTAACCGCGATCGCGGGCATGGGTGCCGCGATCGCGGGCCTCGGAGCATGTCGAGAGTTTTCTGCGGGCGCGGAGAGATTGAAGGGCGCGGAGCCACATGGGCCGCGATCAAGGTCCACCACCCGCGATCACGGGTCTGACACGGCAGAGGCTCGGACTTATTCCGAATTATCTTTTTAGTTTTCTTTTCCCTTTTTCTTATTTCTATTTCAGTTATTTGCTTAATGGGCTTAGGTCATTTGTTAGGGCCCTATAAATACTCTCCTTATGCATTAGGGTTAGGGCTCCACTCTTTAGAGACTAGTTCTAGTTTTTGCAATTTCAATTCATCGTTGTTTATTTCTTTTGAAGTTTCTACCATGACTATGAGGAGCTAAGCCTCTTTGGCTTAGTCCGGTAATGGAAGCATGAGTTCGTTCATCTGGTTGTGAGGTTTTGTTCCTATCTATCTATCCTATTGAGTTATATCTTTTCTCTGAGCAAATTCATATTTGAATGTTTGTTGGTTTATCTAGACTGATCACCTAGGTTTATTGCTTTCATTCATATTGCTAATACTAGGGAACTGTTGGGCTAACGCTCTAGTATAAGTAGCCAGCATTGATTGTTATCTGCATCTGTGGATTATATCTATGTGGGAATTGATTACATGGTAAATGCATCTGAGCGAGCGTTTTGTGTATCATGGTTAATTCTTATATGCATTGCTGCCTTTGGGTTGAACCTTTAGTGATACTAGGGTTATTCATTGGTAAGGGTTCTTTGTGGAAGGTTTCCCTCTGAATTTACATAAGATCGGGACAGGAATAACCCAATAGGAAGATAGGACTTAATCTATGAACAACATTTGAATGACTTATGTGGACATTACTTGGCTAAGTGTTTTTCTTTCTTGATATTTCATCTATTCTACTTTGTTTTGTTTGTTTTGTTTTCAACCAACCAACCATAAAACCCCCCTTTGTGACATTGCATGCTACCACCATTGGTTCCTTCCTTCTCTGTGGGATCGACCCTGACTTACTTACTATACTTTGTTTAGTGAGGATTTTAGGATTTACTTTTGATTGGGGATACGACGACTACCCTCCGTCAGGTTTTATTCAAAAATTCAAAATTTTTGAATTTAAACAACTTTCTCAGTTCAAAAACGGATAAACGGTTGATAAAATCTTTGCTTTCAGTAAGACAATTTGAAACCCAACCCGTTTTTAAAAAAAATTCGGCTCTGATACCAAATCTGTAACACCCCCAAATATCACCTTGAAAGTATTACCGCCAGTGACCTCAGATTGCACATCCGAAGCCACCCAAGGCTTAACTACTTTATACAAAACATAAAATACATTGATAATATGAAACATCATAATCTTTATTGAAACCAAAGTCTCGGGATTACATCTGTGAATTCCAAATACAACAGAAATACAGAATATGTTTAATACAGCGGAAGTCTTAAATAAATAACATAAGGGTCTTGATCACGCGATCGCACACCTAGGATCTTCAACCTTGATAAAACTCTTAAAAACTTCATCTGCCTTCATTGTCGGATTCTAGCCTTCACGGAACGGGAGTTTACCTGATGTGTCGTATGAGACGGATGACACCAGTCAACCATGCAAGGGAAAATAACCGGTTGGTTAGTCTAATGAAAGACTATGCAAGGGTAAAACAGAAAGGTTCTAAGTAGTCGTATTAGGTTAGACCTATCGCTTCTCGAATGAAAGCCGATGACGATAGTAAACCTTGATACTTCTACAGGAATATACGAAACAGAAAGATCACGAGAAGACTCTGAAAGATTGAGTCTTATGGGAAACGTGTGAAGAGAAGACTCCAAAGGATTGAGTCTTATCGAAAAGTATGACAAGTGTTCGGGAACGTTATAATTTTGCACAAGCGTTTTTAAAAAAACTTGATCATTTGGGTCCACGACCAACCTCACCGCGCAATGTGAATTCAGATTTGGAAAGAGGACTTACTTTAATCGAAGTCCGGGTGGTTTCCACGTTGTATTCCTCTCCCGAGGGTATATTAATTATGTGCATAATCGCACTTATCTTATTTAATTCCAAAACGCACAATTACGTTATAAGCTTTTAAGATATATCATCTCAACACGAGAGATATCGGAGGGGATAAATCTCGAGTGTCGGCACCAGTTGTGTGCACCTACCCTGAGTAAGGGTACAGTCATGACCAGAGAAAGTACTAGGGAAAAATCCTCCTAATACCAGATATAAAGAAACGACTAGACCTCGCAAGGTACATAGCGTTCCTACAAATACTCGTTCTAACTAAACAGTTAAAACCACACAATAGTCCACATCAATACCATTATGGCAATAACATATATAATAGCGTTGTTTCTAGCAGTATATACAACCTATTATAATATCACTTTTTATATCACATACGTTTATCAAAACTGTTCCCAAACGAAAACAACCTTCATCCCAATTTAATTAACAATTAAAAACAATTGATAATTAATGGAAACATGGAATGATAAGCAAGAGCGAACCGTCACTTGCCTTAGTCTAGACGAACGATTGAGCGACGACGGGTTTCTGGGTCCGGAACGAGAACGGAAATCGGATTACAGATTCCTACGACAACGACCCACGACGAAACCCTAGGTTAGATTCGACAATTAATAATATGAATCTAAGGAAAAATGAATGGAACCGAAAGAACGAGGGTCCCGTCCGAGACCGGTTTGTCCAAGGCCACGATTGCGTTTGCTAAGGCAAACCGCGGTCGCGGCTTGGATTCCGCGGTCGCGGACGTCTGGACATCGTCCGCGGTCGCGGCAGTTTATGTATGCGGTCGCGGCCGACTGGACATCGTCCGCGGTCGCGGCAGTTCATGTCCGCGGTCGCGGCCGTGAACTCGGCGACCCCAAATCGGATAAATTCTCACCGGCGACGACACGACGGGGCTCGAGGCGAGAGGGCTTCGACTCCTATCCTCACCGCGCTTCCAATGCACCACCCCACGGCCACCACAACTTCCGGCGAGAGCTCCGGGGACACCACAAATTTCCGGCGACAAAGAACACGAGAGAGAGAGAGGGGAGATCTGATTTTCGGATGCCCAAAACCCTCCAACTCGGCCCCCATTTATAGCTAAAGAAGGAGCAGCCCCCCGACCAGATCGACGGCAGCTCAGAGGATCGACGGCGACGCGTTCGACGAGGCACGGAGGAAGACGAGGCGTCGCATACATGCATTATTCCGCGGTCGCGGAAAATTCCATTGCCCAGCGTCTCTGAGTGCCATTTATCAGTGGTCGCGGAAATGCCCTTTTCCGCGTCTACTTGCTCAGGGAAAGATTTAGCACGGGTTTGAGTCCCGGGAATTATATATTTGTACCCAAACAAATATTCTAAGCCACGAAAATACATCGAATGTATTTTATACCACTCAGGGAATTATTACAGAGATCATACACGTTACAGAAAATCCAAACTTCTCCGAAAGCGACACGATTACAGAATAAGGGTTGGGGAAATTACCCAAATACCCTTACTAAAAATGAGGGGTATTACATTAACACTCTCAAGTTCTAACCAACAAATCATAATAACATTTTTTTTAGATTGTCAACTATGAATTTTCACTAAAATTTACATATATGTTAACATCTAATCCACCAATTATTTTAGTAGAAAAGTTCATCTATAAAAATTAATATACATGTCATTAATTTTTGAGATTTTTTTGATATTAAATAGGTGATTCATTTATAGATAAAGTGAAAAAAAAATATAACTTAGAGCGTCTTAGGTGTTATATTATTTCTTCTTCAATCGATATATTCTACCATCAACTGCATTCTTTAATATTTCCCCTTCATTTACAATATATATTTTAATATATTATGTTTATAAATACTATTTTTTCTTGAGTATTAGGAGAAAAGAGTTCTAAATATAATATTTTCATTTATTAGATGGTCTTTAAAATCTCATATATTGATTTGCATTTGTCATTGTTTTATAATGAAATTTTACTATAGTTTCAAAGCAATCTTGAGTCTAGATTGTTAACATATTATATGTAGAAAACTTATGTACATTAAGTTATCAACTTAGTAAATCATGACACTATTAAATTCTCATTGGTTTTCAAATTCTTATCATGCCATTAAATTAGATATATTGAACTAAACTTATTTAAGAATATATATATATATCCACCAGAATAATTCTAGGCCTAATTTTTTATTTTTTTAGTTTTCTTAGTCTATTATTATATCAATAATTAAATTAATAAATCTAAACAATATTTTTTTGAGCATAAATCTTAACAATATTTGATTCTTCGATCATTTTGCAAATATATTTTTAAAACGGTTTATATTATTCGTTTTGGTACTTACAATTACTTCAATCATATTTTAAATTTACTAAACTAAATTTATTTATTTTCATTTAGTTAACAAACTAGATATACCAAAGTACGTAATATGAATATATATACGTATGAAAACCATTCTAAATGAAATAAATTGACTTTATTCAATAATAATCACATGATAAATTTACATAAAATTCCACGAATTAACCAAAGATAATATTCTGCATAGTTTTAAAATTAATATTATCAATCTTTCTATTCTTAACCTTATTCAAACTGGTGCATAGTACGAAAACTCAAATTAGATATTTTGTGACCAATTTAGATACTTACATATTTAATTAATTAATTTTAATATAATCTGTTTTCAAACATATTTTCTTTTAATACACATAGTATTGTTGAACCTACAATCCTACAACTACGTATCTAAAAGTCATTTTCTTAAAACGAAAAACCTATAAATTTGTTTATTTGTTAATTCTGCATAATAGCCACAAGGTTTTATGAATTTTGTGTGATACTTTACTACATCTTCGGTAATTTTACGTGATAATCATGAATATTTTTAAATCTCGCTTGGTAATCATGGAACATTATGAAGAACATCAAATATTTGCAAATATTGTTGAATCTACGATCCTACAATCACGAAGCATTAGAAAATATCATACATGCATCATCATGATCATTCCCATTTAAATTTAAATTTGGGCATTTATAAGTTTAAGAATTTTAATATATAGATGAAAAGGTGCATATCATGTATAATCAGTCACTTACAACTATTTAACCTAATTTTATATATAATGATACTTTAATATAAATTAGTGTTATTTTTTCAAAAAAAAGTGAAAAATTGTTGTGCAAATATTTTTATAAAAAACACTAAAAAGTTGTTTTCATATGTGTTATTTTATCTATACTTCTAATTATTAATTTATTTTATTTGACTAATCTATATCATATATTAGTTATGCTTATTGGTTATCACATATGATATAATAGTGTTGTCAATTTTAAAATAAATATTAGATACATTTTCAAGTTTAATATATTCGCATCAAACATATGACTCTCCTTTTATGGTACACACATCTTCATCATTGTATAAATTTTTAAACTTATTAGATTACGATATTATTCAAGATAAGTGTGTATTTCTTTTTCATACAAATATACAATAACTTTTTTGACAGAATAAATATAATGTTCTAACAATATAAATTTTAAATAATTAAACATAAACTATACCTCTTGTTGTAAAGATGGGGCATTTAACCCAAAAGACTGAAAAGAGTGAAATAGCACAAGTCCACAATCCCCTCTGGCATCTTCATTCAGGCGACCACAGTGCCTCTATTCGCTGCCGTCTCGCCGTCGCGCTTGCCACCTCTGCCACCTTACCTGCCCCCGGTAATCTTTCTATCTATTCCGTATGTTAAACAACACCGTCATATACGTCTCCGCCATTTTTCCTGTTTTGAAGGGGGGGGGGTTATCTGAGATCAAATTCGCCTAAATTGCAGCGTTTCGATCTAAGATCCATTAGAGTTTGATCATAGAATAGCGATTTTACTGCGACTATTATAATCTGGCTGAAAATATCGACGTCCTCAAAATTTAGGTCTCTTTTGTTCATTGCAAGTTTATCTAATTTCAACTTGTCTGTAGGATCACTATCTCCCGTTTCTGATCTGAAATGGCTCCTCCCATTGCTCCTCGGTCCGGCGATGCGATCTTTGCCAGCGTTGAGCGTGTGGTGAGTCCGATCTTCACCATTTCTTCAAATTAACTATCTCAATTTCCCTTTTCTATGCTCAATTTTAGTTGTTCGTTTGTTAGAAAAAAAACAGTTAGTCATCTGGAAATGCCTTACTATTGTACAATTTGAATGTGGCAGAACGCTGAGCTGTTCACGCTTACATATGGAGCGATTGTTCGGCAATTGCTTACTGATCTGGAAGAGGTCGATGAGGTCAATAAGCAACTCGATCAAATGTAGGGTACCTTCTCTGCACCATGTCTGTTTAAAAATATAATCTTTTTTTTTATATATAAATGTTCTTTTGAATGTAGGTTTACTTTCTGAGATCAGAGTAACATTCTTTATGCAGAAAAAGTATGGAGTATGATTATTCACTTACTAGGGATTTTGTTTCTTTTCTGTTGTCAAAACTGAACATTGTTGGTGCAAAATGTGATGTTTGATTGTCATAGAATTTTACAAAATTCTCTCAAATTGATGTTCAATACAATAGATGGTGAGAGAGAGGATCCTTTGATTGGCGTTAGTGTTGCATTGAATATACCTTTTGTGCTGTCGATTTTCTTCTAGGGGATACAACATTGGGGTGCGACTAATTGATGAGTTCCTTGCAAAATCAAACATCTCCAGATGTGTGGACTTCAAGGAGACAGCTGAAGTAATTGCTAAGGTCACCTTTCAATACGCTCAGTCTTCTGGTTATAGATTATGCATTTTCCTTGTGAATGAAAACATGTAAAGTTCCTTTTGCATCTTAGTGATCTTTGTCACTTAACTTATCTGCTATATGCACTAGCAAAATCAAACCTCTATTGTCGATTTCCTTCTTTCTGGTGGATTTCTTTAGCACCCTTTTCGACAAATTTACAGCTGAGACCTCTTTTTGCGTGCTAACTGCTTAGGTAACATGTCGAGGCATACTTGAGAATCTACTACCTATGGAAATTGGCTTATCAGTTATCACCTATTTATGTTGCAGGATATTTTTGCACTTTTTTCAAGTCCCCAAAAGGGGTTAAAATGTTCAAGTTTTACCTGTAAATGTTGTCATCTAATCAAAAGAAGGGAACTTCTTCAACTTGTTGCACACCCCTGTCTGTTTACAGTTGCAATTTCTTGTTTATGTGTTGCAAAAAGCTGCTTGCTGTGTAAGTTGTGACGCTATATTCCTGGACAGGTTGGATTTAAAATGTTTCTCGGAGTAAATGCATCCGTAACCAATTGGGATGCTGAGGGAACAACTTGTAGCATCGTCATGGAAGACAACCCACTTGTTGATTTTGTTGAGCTGCCCGAGACATGTCAGGGCCTTCACTACTGCAACATCTTAAGTGGTGTTATTAGAGGAGCACTGGAAATGGTGAGTATCACTGGACTAGTAATCATGTTCGACTTTGCAATTTTAACATGGTGATTGGCATGTTCCTACCTGGGTTTGCACTTATTTGATGATCTTTTTCTGAACTCACATTGGAACCAGTAGCTGATTCCTCGTGTACATGTGTTTTGGTGACTCTATATCGAGCATGATCTGATATTAGAACCCTGTTTTCGTGTTTGACTCATAGGTATCAATGAAGACTGAAGTGACGTGGACTCGTGACATGCTACGAGGAGATGATGCGTATGAGATGCAAGTCAAACTTCTGAAGCAAGTCCCAGAGGAATACCCTTACAAGGACGACGAGTGACAAATGAACTTCTGATCGCGTTTCTACAATTTAGCATAAATCAGATACTGCCTTGTCGTTGGACCAGTATATTTCCCTATATTATTCCTCCAGGATGTTTCTTCCTCTTAGATTTACGCTGGCACATCTTTTCTATGTCTGGATTCAACAAGCTGATATATTTTTATCTGATTCATAGCGTTAAATTTTCTGCAAACTATATGTTAGTATTGGCACCTGAGTTACTCATTTATCTCCGAAGGCTACTCTGTATAATTTGTTACTTGCCAGTAACGCTTTGCTCCTCCTAACAGGATGAGAGATTAGTGTAGAGGTGTAGGGTTGTATCTGCTGATAGTTTGTGAATGATGTATGATAAAATCTACTAGTTCATCTTCATGAGCAAAGTCCAGAGAAAATATTGGGATCTCTCTTACAAAGTCTGGTTATCCAAAATCTCGTCAGCATGTCTCAACAAATGCTCAGATGAAGAAAAATATGGCTCTTGAATCGATTTGTTATGTATAACCTACATTACCATGCATCAGTACGGAAAGATGATCCTCATTCTAGTGTCAAGTCACACAATCTGACCTTCAAAAGGGTTTCAGAGGCAGGCTTGAAACAGCTCCCTTATCAGGCTATCACTGTTATATCATCTTCTATGCAACTCCATCTGCCTAACTCAGTCGCCTTCTACGACTTGAGTACCCATTCGAGCACTCGATATATGAAGAAGCATCCATTAGGAAGAGGAGGCAATTTTTGCTGAGCAATCTGATATCATGCGCCTTCTTATCTATGAATATGGACGCCTTTTGGCTAATAATACAAAGTGTGTAAAGCAGCACTTACATCTTCAAATTGCACATCAGCTTGGAGATACATGATGAATGTGAAACATTTTCTTTGAACAAGCCATTGTCTGTGACACGGCGCAGAGGAAACTCTAGAAACACCAAAACATTGATTCTTGATGACCCCCTAAACAGTAAACATGCTTACAATACCTTCCATTTTCAGTTTGTTGTGCTCATTTCTGGTTTGTAGATCAATGGTTATATACAAGTACAACAAGCAATTGGAGGCAAGAGGAATCTCATTTTTGGAGTCTAATATCAGAAAAATAATGCCTTTGTCTCCTCAACCCTTGGCTTCCGGACACAAGATCATATTTTTATATGAGTCAATCATAATCATATGCACATGAGTAACACATTTGATAGAGTGGATCTCAAAACATGTCTCCCTCAACCTCCATCCATGATCAGACGTTGTCGATCAACTAGTGCTTAGCTTAATCAGCCCTGCAGATTGCAATAACTCAACACGCTTATTGGTGAATTATTCGGATGCGAAAGAGACATGACAGAATGGAAAGGATGGTCCTCTCCTAATAATATACATGGTTAGGAGACATTATTTTGTAATCCACTCGTTCAACGCACATTTTGGATCTTAATCTGATTCAAAAACTTAAACTAATCACCTTACACTTTGCAATGTAGGGAGTTTGTGGAGACAAGGCAATATTCAATGTTATACAATGCTTGAACATGAGATGGAGATTCCTCTTGTCCCCTTCGCCTTCCAATATATATCCATCGAGAAGAAGTTGAACTAAGCAGATTCAACCCTTGACTTGTATAGCATTTTCCTCTATCAAACTAAGAAAGAAAGCAAAATGGCTTCTTCTTCAGCATCTTACCACACTCGCTCTAAGAGTCTCCCAAGCAAATCAAACCTGATTTCTTCACAATTTGATGAGCAGATCAGCAGGATCAGATCTTCTGAATCTGCTTCTTCTTCTTCAACATCCTCCAAACTTGCCCACCTTAGCGGCCTCTATGACTGCATCGACGAGTTCCTCCAACTGCCTTCCTCTCGAAAGGCCTTGTACTCCCAACGCCATGAGAAGTCGGTTGAAAACGCATTGGAAGGGTCTATCAAGCTCCTAGACGTCTGCAGCATCATCAGTGATGTGTGTTTGCAGATGAAAGAACGCGCACAAGAGCTTCAATCGATTCTGAGGAGGCGGTGCTCAGAAGATGAGATCTCCAAGGAAGTGGCCAAGTACTTGAAATCAAACAAGACTGCCATGAAGGCCGTCTCCAAGGCATTGAAAGACTTGAAGAAAATGGAAAACAACAACACCACGACAAGCAATGAGACAATCGACATGATTAGCAGGTTGAGGGAGTCCCAAATGGCGTCTCTTGATGTGCTAGAGTCCGTCCTTGTGGCCATGGTTGGCGACAAGGCTAGCTCGCGGTGGGAATCAGTTATCTCCAAGATGATGAAATCCAAAAGCAACAGCAAACTGTTCGTTGGATGTGAAGCCATGGATGCTACCCTGCATCCTGAGAAAGTGTTCAGCCAATTCCAGAACATGGAGATGTGCATCAAGGATGTTGAGCAAGGAGTAGAGCCCTTGTTTAGGCATTTGGTCAAGACAAGGACTAACATCCTCAATATCTAGATTGAATAGGAAAATTTTGCCAATTTTGTACAAAATACAATACTTGTGATCACTGATCTATGGAAATATTATACTACAATCAAGATTAGCTTCGCTACATACATGTGTTTGTCCATTAGTTTTCAAGTGTTTATGCTTCTTTACAAATTGAGCTTCACCTAATGTTGAGTTACTGCTAGGGGACATAGAGGAATTACACGAGATACTAGATTAATAAGGACCACATGCTCATATACAACGGTGTTGAATGAATCAATAGATACTCAGATTGTCAAGAAAGATAAATAAAAAAATACTCAATTGCAGTTGGCCACATACCAATTACCAAGTATACCCACTTTCTAATTTTCTATTGTTGATCTCCTGGGCATGATCTATGATCTATCTTGACAAAAAAGGCTTTGGATGGATCTTGTTTAGAGCTTTCAGTTTCTGTTTGAGGTGTTTGTAAATTGTAATCCACTGTATGTTAACACTATTTTTATTAGGCAGCTGGGCCAAAGAGAGAGGGATTACATAGAGGAAACAATTGAACTGAAGGGATCGGTTATGCTTTACTTATAAGTTATAATTAAGATTAAAGTTTGGAAATGCATTAGTAGTTTGACATGCCCCAGATTCAAAGGAAGTGAAATAAAAAGGTTGGCAATGGGATTTTCATATGCCTCCATCATGACCCAGAAGATCTAAGAAATTGTACAATTTTTTTTTGGAATGGTCTGAATTTTTTTGTCGATGCTTCAGTTCTCTTCTCTTATTCTGATGCTTCTGGTATTTCTCCATTTTAGATGCTTCTATGAAAATATTATTTCTTGTTTTATCTTTGTTACACACACTTTCAGCTCACCAGTACACAACTTCAAGTTAAAGACCTTCACATGCTTCTCATCTAAACTCTAAGTTAAAGACCTTCACATGCTTCTCATCTAAACTCTAAACAGTTAAGCATAAGGTTCCAGCATACTTCAAAAGCAGGATTCGTAACCTTCATTATCATAAACCTGTGATTAATGCTTTCTTATGGATTAAGAATTATGAGCAGTAAAAACCTTTTTTGAAATGAAAAAGAAGATTAAAACTGGGATTGATGGGGTACGCAGGCACGAGCAATAGTGCAACGCTTGGGCGACGCGCGAAGGCCCAAGTAGCAAGCTACTTTGATGGGCTTTCCCCCTTAAAAAATAAATTTAATATCGAAGTGGACCGATGGCCCACATATCAGATATTAAACTGATAAGAACAGATACTACACTTGATCTTAGCCAAAAGGCCGAGAAAGGTATGCTTATCCTAGTATTTCTTTTCCCAACTTATATCCTCTTCTAACCTTGCTCTTTCTTCTAACAGTCGATGTGGGATTGGCAGTATCCCTGTAGACCGTTCTACCAATACTGTCCACCAGATGAGATATACCATTTTTTGCGAAGCAACAAAGTGACCAGCCAGACCTTCTCTTTGTTTCCAAGGTCGAAGATAGCTCGAACAAAATTTTAGATATTAGCTCCTGTTGAAATTAACAACAAGATGTTCATAGAGACTAACTGATGTTTGACAATTTCAGCTTATGAAATTGATTACAACTGCTGTAAGTTAATATTTGATGGATTCATAGCTGATGTCAACTTGTCAAGTACATAAAACAGAAGGCATGAAATTTCACAGAAAATCCATTAACTGACAATATCATACAGAAAGGTTAACACAAACTTCAGTTTAACTACTGTCCTTGCACTGTAGATCTTTCAACAGCTATTACAAGCTCCGATAATACCAAAAGCTTTGTTGATCTTCAGTTCACAAATTGAGCAATAATCATATCCTGCTTTACAAGTATCCTGAATTTACCGCAACGGCGCCATAGTATATGATCCTGGACAGGAGGATACAAGTATATGAGAGCGATTTGTTTTTTTACTGACCCAGCCAAGTCAATTAGGGCTATAAGATGATCAGCTTGTTGCTCATGCTTTGATATATGAATTAAAAACAACCAAAATACTGCAAAATAGAGATGACCCTACAAATTTCCATATTGCAAACTGCAAAACGAACACAAATAGGATAAGATAGAAAGTAAACTAAGTCTCAAACCAACCTTCAAATGCATTCCTTTGAATTTCTTTCTTGCTATTGTCAAGTTTTCTTTTGTGTGATTGGGTTTATCTTGACTGGAATTAGTGTGGACATGATCTCCTGTCTCTGTGTTTGATTCATTTTCATGTATACACAGACCAGTTTGACAAAGGAATTGAATGGATTTTTGCTTAGTTCTTTTGAATTTGAATTTGAGTTTGAGGGGTTTGTCATCAATCTAAATCCAACACTGCTTTTCTTTTTCAATCATGAAGACAGAGCAGTCAAGCAGAAACAAAAAGAGTTGAATAGAGAGGAATTGCTTACAAGGAAACTATGATCTTGCGTACCAAAAAGCATGTGAATTTTCCAAATCCACTCCAATTCTAGTGGTCCAAAAGGTTTGAAAATTGGGACAGCATCAGCAGATAAAGGGTAGAGCTTACTCTATCCCACATCGGAATCTAGTATTAAAACATGCTACCTTATATATGCCAATGAAACAAGACTGACTGTCTCTTCGGAGACATCTGATAAAATTGGAACGATACAGAGAAGATTAGCATGGCCCCTGCGCAAGGATGACACGCACAAATCGAGAAATGGTCCAAATTTTTTTGTAAATTCCGCCACAATTTTTCTTGTTTCAGTTCTCTTGTGCTGATGCTTCTGTTTATTTCTCCATTCTAGATGTTCCCGTGGCAAAATTGTTTCTTGTTTTTCTTTTTTACAAACACTTCCAGCTCACTAGTATACAACTTCAAGTTGGAGACCTTCACAGGCTTCTCATCTAGACTCTAAACAGTTAAGGAATTGAAGCCATTGCAAAGTACAAAGTTACTTTTTTGGGTTTTCAGTTTCTTTTTGTTCAGGTGCTTCAATGTGATGTTTGATCTACCATTATAACAAGACGAAACAAAATTTTCTTCTTAAAGCTTCTAGCATCTTTGTTGCTAATCCCTCCAGCATACTTCAAAAGCACAATTTGTATTTTTGTTTCTCTATCTTAATGCTTGTAGTATATGTTATTAATGCCTCTAGTATACCTCCAAAGCTTTTCATGCACCTTGTTCCCATGCTTTGATGGTTTTGGATTCGCATATGTAAGAAGCCAAAGTCCACCAATTATTATATGTTTATTCTCACCATTTGCTTACATTAATCCGAAACCCTTCGTCATTTTTGAAGGAGATAAAAACATTTAAACTAGAGTTGGATGGAGTGTGCCAGGCCCGAGCAATAGTGCAACGCTTGGGTAACGCGCGACGGCCCAAATAGCAAGCTACTTTGATGAGCCTTCCCCCTTAAAAAATAAATTTAATATCGAAGTGGACCGATGGCTCACATATCAGATATTAAACTGATAAGAACAGATACTACACTTGATCTTAGCCAAAAGGCCGAGAAAGGTATGCTTTTCTTTGTCATTCTTCGCCCCAGTTATATCCACTTCTAACCTTGCTCTTTCATCTGACCACCGATGTGGGATTGGCAGTACAGAAGACCATTCTACCAGTGCAGACGTGCATGCAATTCACGAGACGAGATATGCCATTTTTAGCGCATCAACAAGGTGATCAGACATCATTCTCGTTGTTTCTAAGGTTGGAAATAGCTCAAAGACAATTTTAGACGTTAGCTCCTGTTGAAATCAACAAGTACATAGGGACAAACCGATGTCTGAAAATTTTCAACTTATGAAATTGATTCTAACTGCTATAAATTAACACTAGTGTAATGGCACGGGTTAATACAATTTATTAGTTAGTAAATGAATTAGTTGCTATGGAATTTTATTTAATTGGCAAATGGATAACTGTAAACAAAATTATAATAATACAAATGATCAAATTTCATATATTTTGACACCAAATTAATAGTGGTTGAATATAAATTCCTTCAAAAATATATGACAACTACCAACCATATGGTTAGAAGTGTGTTGATTTGGTTAAGTAAAAAAATTAGGCTTTGGAAATAGGGAGTTTAGAGGAGGTATTTTTGAGGCTTCTTACATAGAATTGGGTTCATCGAATTTGCCAGTACTTGTTTATTTTGAGGTGTAGTTTCCATGGACAAAACTTTGGAATAAAAGGGATTTCAGAGTTTTGTATGATATAAGCACAGAAGACAACAACATACATACAAACAAAAGAAGAGGAAGTTTTTAATTCAAGAAACACAAATAATTGTGTCTTCTCTCTTTGGGGTTATCTTCAATCATAAAATGTGTGGTTTTGCTTGAAATTATTGCTTCTACAATTAGCACATCAGCCTCAGAGGGTAACTCCAGCAACCAAACCCAGACTTTGCTTGCAAGTAAAGAGATCCAAAAGCTTAAGAGAATCAAGATCTTACCTCAAGAAAATCAATAAGCCTTCTAAGAAAGCATCTTATTGTGTTCTTCCTCAATTGATTTTCCTTCTTGTTGATTATAGTTCATTTTGATTCCTTGCAGAGCCCAGAAGGAGATCAGATTGATTATGTTCCTACTCATCCAGCTTTTGACCATCATGAACTCAAAGGACAAAAGCCACCAGTAAGTGGTAAATAGAAGATGCAAAATTCAATCTTTTGTTTATGTAGTAAATATAATTCAAATCATATTTTATAATGCTATGTTTTGTTTACAAGATCCTCCAGGTCAAAAGGGTATGACTATAACAACTCCTTTAAGAAGAATTGCTTTTGAAGTAGCCAAATCTTCTCAATGGCGTGATTCTACCACCTCATGCTCTCGGATTCCTACAGTACCTGAAGCCAGGAAATTGGAAACTAATAAACAAATAAAATCAACAAAACATAAGAGTACCTTCAGCATAATACTCAATTCGAGTAAGAACCAAACTCACTCTCTTTTGATTAGCATGTCTTCTTTGCTCAAACTGAAACTTCTTGTTCAACCTCATAATGTACCTTTCATTAACCTGGACAGAAACCAAAGAACTCAAACAATAAGATTTTAATGTACATATACTAATTGAATAGCAATGGCAAAGGGTTATACTGTTTACAATGGGAGAATTAAAAATTCCACATATTTCGATCTATACATTGTCATAACAAAAAGAGCAGGCGTTAAGAAACAAAAGAGGGTTCATCAAAATTAAATAGAAAATGTCCTAAAAACACCAAAGATATATAACACTGAAAAATGATGTGATCTATTATACTACAATCAAGATTAGCTTCACTACATACATGTGTTTGTCCATTAGTTTTCAAGTGTTTATGCTTCTTTACAAATTGACCTTCTTGAAATCTTCTTTACAAACATTGATATAAACACTTACTTCTCCATTCTCCATATTATGACAGCTTCAAAGGAAAATTACTCCAGCATGGTGAGATGAGAAGTGATTTGGCAATGCAAATAAAAAAACTTATGTCCAGCTTGTCAGATTCCACTTGTCTGCACAAACATGTGATCAGCTCAAAATACATGTGAAATTAAGTGAATGCTAGGCAAGTTCTGTTAACTGAGAAGTAATATGCTATTTTTTATTGAAGTAACAGTTGCTTGTAGATAAACTAGAATATTCAATTGCATTATATGAAACTATAATCATCATAAACCAAGGAGCAAAGCCATAACCACTTTCCTTCAAGTCCCTTCTGAATTAATTCATTGTATTGCCGAAACTTATAATGGTCAGGGGAGGGAATTGGCTAAAACATAGGTTACCATCTGGAATTTCAAAAAACTTTGGGCATCAAATGGAATTTGGTAAGGTTTGGGGTCACATGTGGAAAACCCAAAAGTAGATTAGCTTTTCTAAGGTAAATCAGAGCACAAAACAATATTCATCTTTAGCTGTAAATTAATTTGCAAACCTTCACAAGACCACCTAAATTAGTTTTTCTAAGCTTATGAAGCCATTGCTGCATGGATTGATCTATGCCTTCCATAAATATCAACAACAACACTGATCTCTCTTCTTCATATAGGTATGAAAACATGCCTATGAAATACAGAAATTCACAATATTTGAGCAGAAACTGGAGAAATCATCTCCAGATGAAACTAGTCTAAATTAACATCACATGCCCAAATCCAACAGAAACCACAGCTTGTACCTTCGATATTACCGAGTCGTTAGAACTTAATACTATAGGCTTAGGGAGGAGTAGAACCAACATTTTACTTCACTTCTGCCAAGATGATTAGACACAAATGCAGTATAAATCTCCTGGAGGTGATTCATGAGAATTCTTTCTCATCTTCTTGCACAAATATGCTGATCATATTGCATCATCTACTATAGAATCTGCTTGTCCTTTCTTGAAATTTGTTTGGCACATGTTTGATAAATATACATATAATGATGAAGTACAACTTCCTTCCAAACTGTATATATCAGCAAAGGTTCTTGAATTCCTGTAAAAATTGGACATGATATAACAGAACTCTGGTTCCTTGTACCTCAAATTTTCATAATATCCTCTGGCTTTCAAGCAGGCTGTCTTCTACCTTCCATCAGATCAATGATTCTAAGCCATTCCACTATTCCAGTGAATGAGTGAAGCATTTATCAATTGACTACATACACAGAACGCACTACAGAGAGGCTCCCAATGAGTTCCCTTTCGCTGAATCATTACCTTGAGAAGCAGAACTAATCTGGCGCTGAGCTTGCAGAATCCACATCTTCAAATTCATACAAAAGGGCAAATCTGTGTGCCTTCTGAGTGCAATTTCAGCAACTATGTTGAAACAATACTGACCACTTCCATACCTTTTCCACATGCTAACAATGGAATGAATTTTTCAGTTTCCTCTTCTGATCTTGGTGTATGTTGATGTATGGTTATATACAATTAAGTAAAGGCAGGCAAGAAGAATATCATTATCAGCTATTCTAATATTCAAAGATGCCACTGCTTCCTCCCCACCTTACAACTCTGACAAAAACTGATATGATTTGATCTATTAATCCATAACTATGCATCAAGTAACATGAATGATGAGTGGATCCTGAAACCATGTCTACTCAACCTCCATCCATGTGGTAGTCCCGTCAGGCCCCAACGCATGCTATAGACAAGAAAATATTCATCAGCTAGTGCTTTACTTTAATAACCTCTGTGGATCACAATAATTTGACACGCTTGTTTGCACATTATTCAATTTGTATGTGAATCCACATGTTTTTGTCAGAGTTGTAAGAATATTACCTTACAGTTTGTAATCCACATGTTTACAATAAAATATGGATCTTGACAGCAGCTTGTAATCCACATGTTTACAATAAAATATGGATCTTGATCAGGTTAGAATATTACCTTACAGTTTGCAATGGAGAGAGGTGGTGGAGACAAAGCACAAACACCGTTGTGATAACTGGTCCGGTGGTTATATCAAGATATTGCCTGCAATATTAAATGTGATAGATAGTTAGAGAGGTGAGATGGAGATTCTTTTTGTTCCCCTGCATTTCCAATATATATATGATGAGAAGAAGCTAGATAAGGCAGATTCAGAACTCTAAGCTCTAAGAATTTTCTTTACAAGCAAAAAAAAATGGCTTCCTCATCTTCAGCGCTACACCACTCTCGCTCTAACAGTTTCCCAAGCAAATCAAACTTGATTGCTTCACAATTTGATGAGCAGATCAGCAGGATCAGATCTTCTGAGTCAGCTTCTTCTTCAACATCCTCCAAATTTACCCACCTTAGCGGCCTTTATGACTGCATCGACGAGTTCCTCCAGTTGCCTTCCTCTCAAAAGGCCTTGTACTCCCAACGCCATGAGAAGTCGGTTGAAAACGCATTGGAAGGATCTATCAAGCTCCTAGACGTCTGCAGCATCATCAGTGATGTGTGTTTGCAGATGAAAGAACGCGCACAAGATCTTCAATCGATTTTGAGGAGGCGGTGTTCAGAAGATGAGATCTCCAAGGAAGTGGCTAAGTACTTGAAATCAAAGAAGACTGCCTTGAAGGCCGTTTCCAAGGCATTGAAAGACTTGAAGAAAATGGAAATCGGTCATCTCCAAGTTGACGAAATGATTAGCAGTGAGACAATCGACATGATTAGCAGGTTGAGGGAGTGCCAAATGGCGTCTCTCAACGTGCTAGAATCTGTCCTCATTGCCATGGTTGGTGACAAGGCTAGCTCGCAGTGGAAATCGGTCATCTCCAAGTTGACGAAATCCAAAAGCGCCAACCAACAACAAATGGCCTCATTCTTTGTCGGATCTGAAGCCATGGATGCTACCTCGCATCCTGAGAAAGTGAAGAGCCAATTCCAAAACATGGAGATCTGCATCAAGGACGTTGAACAAGGAGTGCAGTCCTTGTTTAGGCATTTGATCAAGACAAGAACTACCATTCTTAATGTCCTCAATTGCTAGACTGAAAAACAAATTTATTTGTACATAAAACAATACTTGTAGTCACATATGTGCAGAATCAATATACTACCATCCGAGTTACTCCACTACATATACTTGTCCTTCTTCATTATTTGTCAACTGTCTCCTTAATCTCTGTACAGGTTACGGGTCTAAAATATTTCTTTTCCAAAACGTTAGTCGCAGATACACAATCCAAGTTTAGTTTCCAAAATATGGTTAAGTTGAATAAGCATAGCCAAATAACATGCCTAATGGTAGCTTCAAAGGAAAATTTCGTCAACTCGGTGAAGATGAGAAGTTTGGTACTAAACATTAAATAATTCTGCAATCCAGCGCGCCAGATTCCAATTGTCTGTACAAAATGCTTGAACAACTACAGACACATGTGAATGTGAGTAAATGATCAGAGCATCTTAATTAGTTGAGATGCTCTTCCAAAAGAAAGATTTTTTTGTACAGATTGATACGGGGTTAGCCGTGTAGAAAATGGATCTAGGCAACGGATCTCAAACAAAAGAAAAACACAAGATTAGAACAATGGCGGAAGGGAAACTAATAGATAGGATAATAGATAGAACCAATAGAAACGACGAGAAAACCTGCTTGCTTGATAGCAAGGAACCTTGTCGAACGATCTACCAACCCGATCTCTACAACGCCACACAACCAAGAATCGCTGACGAACTTGGAGCACGGAGAGGATTGCTTATGAAGTACGAAATCACCAACTCCAGAGGAACTTGACAAAGACGAAAACAACTAAGCAGGTTGAGACTCTCACGAGGAGCCGAGTTTTCAAAGCAAAAACCAAGCTCTGTTTTTGTGTTTTAACAATGTGGGAAATCTAACTAATAAAGAAGACAAGGGAGGCCTTAAATACCCTAGGAGGGCCGGCCCTAGCTTCCCAAAAACGGGTTACACTTAATCCCGAAATATCCGAAAATAGAAAGCTTAAAACAATTAAATAATAATCCTAAAAATATCCAATGCAGAAATTAATAAGATTAAACATATGTAACGTTGACCAATAAAGTCAACGCCTTGACTTTGGACTTGTCCTCTTCGTCATGTGATACATCATGTGCCATAAACGTCTCCAGCTCTTGACGTAGTTCCTTCAATCTTGACCTAGTAATCGGTCCATCAAAGGTTGGCACTAATGGCGGGGATGATTCCTCATCATTCTCCCCTTCTTGAAAAGGACTCGTCCTCGAGTCATCAACATCAGCGGCTGCATAAGGGGTAAGATCACCGACATTGAATATCGGGCTCACGCCATAGTCATCGGGCAGCTCCAACACATAGGCATTGTCGCCTACTCTCTGCAGCACCTTGAACGGTCCATCACCTCTGGGAGACAGCTTCGACTTCCTCTGCTCCGGGAACCGCTCCTTGCGCAGGTGTAGCCACACCAAGTCGCCGGGCTCGAACAACACTTGACGCCGGCCGTGATTAGCTTAGGTTGCGTTCTTCGTTGCAGTAGCTTCCAAACGAGCCTTAGTCCGCTCGTGCAGCTCCTTCATGAACTCAACCTGTCTATCAGCATCAAAGTCTGCTCGTTCCGGTAAAGGCAACGACTTAAGATCCAAAGGGGTTAGGGGATTCAAACCATACACACATTCAAAAGGGGACAGATTAGTAGAAGAATGAATAGTCCTATTATAAGCAAACTCAACATGTGGTAAGGCTTCTTCCCAACTTTTCAGATTAGATTTAATAACAGCCCTAAGGATAGTACCCAATGTACGGTTAGTGACCTCAGTTTGTCCATCTGTCTGGGGGTGACTAGCAGTAGAGAACAACAACTTAGTACCAAGTTTACCCCACAAAGTCTTCCAAAAGTAACTCAGAAATTTGACATCCCTATCACTCACAATAGTACGAGGTACACCATGCAACCGAACAATCTCTCTAAAGAATAAATCAGCAACATTCCTAGCATCATCAGTTTTATGGCAGGCAATAAAGTGAGCCATCTTAGAGAACCTATCAACAACCACAAATATAGAATCTCTCCCCTTCTTAGTCCTAGGCAATCCAACAATAAAATCCATACTAATATCAACCCAAGGAAAGCAAGGAATAGGCAAGGGAGTATAAAGACCATGCGGTTTTGCCTTAGATTTAGTCTGTAAGCACTCAACACAGCGTTTGATAAAATTCTCTACATCCCTAAGCATGTGTGGCCAATAGAAATGAGTATGCAACATGTTATAAGTCTTATCTCTACCAAAATGACCCATCAATCCACCTCTATGGGACTCATCAACAAGTAACAACCGTAGAGAACAAACAGGAATGCACACCTTATCAAATCGAAACAAGAATCCATCAAACAAGAAAAACTTATCAAATGAACCCTTTTCCACACAATGCTTATAAATCACTCCAAAATCAGCATCCATATCATACAACTCCTTAATATAAACGAATCCAAGGACCCGAACATCCAAAGTAGTCAAGAGTGTATGTCTCCTAGAAAGGGCATCAGCTACAACATTATCTTTTCCTTTCTTATACTTAATCACATAGGGAAATGTTTCTATGAATTTCATCCACCTACCATGCCTCCTATCCAACTTATCTTGACTCCGAAAATGCTTTAAGGACTCATGATCAGTTTTAAGCACAAATTCTCTAGGCCAAAGGTAGTGTTGCCAAGTTTTCAGCACTCTAAACAAGGCATATAATTCCCTATCATAAGTAGAATAATTCAAGCATGCACCTTTCAACTTTTCAAAAAAGAAGGCAATAGGCTTACCTTCCTGTATGAGGACTCCTCCAATACCAATGCCAGAGGCATCACACTCTACTTCAAAGGGGCGAGTGAAGTCAGGCAGAACCAGCAATGGCGCGTGTGTCAAACGATCCTTGAGAGTCTGGAACGCCTTTTCTTGAGCTTCACCCCAACGGAACGGAGTATTCTTCTTTGTGATCTCTGTCAGCGGGGCTGCAATGGTGCTAAAATCTCGAACGAACCTCCTGTAGAAGCCAGCCAGGCCGTGGAAACTGCGCACGTCACCTAGGTTCTTCGGGGTCGGCCAGTCACGGATGGCTTGCACCTTCTCTTGATCCACTTGCAGTCCATGAGCACTCACTACAAAACCAAGAAACACAACTCTGTCAGTGCAAAAATCACACTTCTTTAGATTTCCATACAACTGTACAGCTCTGAGAGTGGATAAAACTTCCCTGAGGTGCTCTGCATGTGCTTCCAAAGATTTACTGTAGATCAGAATATCATCAAAGTAAACTACAACAAATCTACCAATAAAAGATCTCAAGACATGATTCATAAGACGCATAAAAGTAGAGGGGGCATTAGTCAAACCGAAAGGCATAACAAGCCACTCATACAAACCAAACTTTGTCTTGAATGCTGTCTTCCATTCGTCTCCTTCCTTCATCCGGATTTGATGGTATCCACTGCGAAGATCGATCTTGGAGAAGGTGGAGGCGCCATGGAGCTCATCCAACATGTCATCGAGCATGGGGATCGGGTGCCTGTACTTGATCGTGATGTTATTAATAGCCCTGCAATCAACACACATACGCCAAGTATTGTCCTTTTTGGGGACGAGTAAAACAGGCACATCACACTGGGATCGACTCTCTCTAACATACCCTTTATCTAAAAGGTCCTGGACCTGGTTCTGGATTTCCTGGGTCTCAGTAGGGTTCATCCTATAGGCAGGCCGGTTGGGTAGGGTAGCACCGGGAATCAGGTCTATTTGGTGCTCAATGCCTCTAATAGGGGGTAGGCCAGGGGGTATCTCATCCGGGAAGACATCAAGGAACGCATCTAAAAGGGTCCGGATAGAAGCTGGAAGTGTAGCTCGGTTGTCGTCACCTAACAGGGTATAGGCCTGACAAAGGGACATGAGGGCGACGTCCGGGGGAAGGTAATCTACCAGGTGGTCTCTGCTGGATGCTAAGAGCACTCGGCTAGGGGTAGAGGCGAGGGTGAGGTCGGTCCGTGTGGAGGCAGTGGATGGTTCGGCTGGGGACTTACCCTTACGCTCGGCCTCTCTTTTCTTATCATAAGCCTCAGCCACTTGAAGCGGCGTCATCGGTTTCAACACCACTTTCCTACCACGAAACTCAAAGGCATGTTGGTTAGTACGTCCATCATGAATAACATGTCTATCAAATTGCCAAGGACGACCTAACAAAATATGACAAGCTTGCATAGGAACAATATCACATAAAATGTCATCCTCATAAGTTCCTAGCTTAAGTGTAATCTTAGCTTGCTTATTCACCTTGAGTTCACCACAGTCATTCATCCAATGAAGTCTATAAGGTCTAGGATGCAAAAAAGTAGGGAGTTGCAGTTTGTTAACTAATTCAACACTAGCAATATTACAACAACTACCACCATCAATAATCATGTTGCAAACTTTCCCTTTAACAAGACATCTTGTATGAAACAAATTCTCACGCTGATTATCATCACAAGGAGCCTGATTAACATGCAAAGTCCTCCTAACAATCAATGAATCACCATGCTCATATTCAATAAAATCCAAATCATCATCATTGGCATGCTCATTCATATTATGGCTAGCAACTAAATTTTCATGCTCAGTGTCAGACTCAGACTCTAACTCACCCAAATGATTAACCATCAAAACACGAGTATTAGGACAATCCTTCATGTAATGACCCTTTCCTTGACATTTAAAGCAAGTGATATCTCTAGCTCTAGGAGGAGGGTCAGCAGGGTTACCTCGTGTAACTGCAGGGGCGGGCCGTGTGGGCTGCTGTGGTGCGGTGGAGGTAGAGGGATGCGCACCACGGGAATTCTGCTCATTGCCGCGAGGCGGACCGGTTGCTGGGCGGGATCTCTGGTGTCCGGTGCGGCCCTGCTGCTGGTCGGGACGCCAGCTTTGGCGTTGTGGCACCGTGCGGTGTTGTTGGGTATAGCTGGACTTGAATTGTCTCTCCACTTTAATTGCTTGGTGTAGCAAATCTGTCATGGTAGAATAGGGATACAATTCTATAGTGTCAGCTAAATGAGGATGCAAGATACATAGATACCTGGACATAGTGGCCTCTTCATCTTCGACGACGTTGCCGCGTGCCATGGCTATCTGCATATTGTTGTAGACCTCTTCAACACCTAAAGAGCCTTGCCTCATAGTCTCCAAACGGTTGCGGAGAACTCTATTGTGGTGGTGGGGAACGAAGCGGGCCCTCATCATAGCTCTCATCTGGTTCCATGTGTTGACCGGAGGGTCCATGGCTTGTCTTCGAGCCTTCACAACAGAATCCCACCAAACCAAAGCATAACCAGTAAATTCAAGAGCAGCGAGTTGTACCTTTTTATGTTCAGGGAAATTGTGGCAACCCCAAATCTGCTCAATCTTCGTCTCCCATTCAAGGTAGACGTCTGGATCACACTTTCCATCAAAAGCCGGGATCTTCACTTTGATCCGTCCAATGCCGTCTTGTTCGGCGTCACGGCGGCAGGGCTGTCCGCGGTCATTCCGGGGGCGGTAAGGACGCCACTCATTACGCTCCTCGCGCTCATAGTCCTGCATATCATCATCACCCCATAAACTAGAACGTATCGACATAGGAGGGGACTCAGACCTATCACGAGGTGCGGGATGCCGAATCGGGCGTATGCGGTCGGTGCCAGTGGCTAGCGGTTGGCGACGCTCGTCCATCGCCGCTTGGTAGGCCGTGGCTTGGTCGACCAAGGGCTCGGTGGCGGGAAGCGGTGCGCTATGCGATGGACCAATGTGTTCATGCGCAGTCGGGAGTGGGTTGGAGCGGGTCTCCAACGAGTCAAACTTCGCAGACAACTGCGCGACTGTAGAAGCCAACTGTTGTAGCATCGCCTGCATATCGACATGGGAACCATTTGCAGTAACCTGTTCATCACCAGAACCTGTCATGATCACCACTTAGACGAACACAGAAAGACGTTTAAGGTTAGGAAAACCAAAAAAACTCTCAAGTGTTTGCACTCGGTGATTGTACAACCTGCAAAGGTAGGCTCGTAAATGACAAGTTCTCTATGTGCTCAAGATACGCAGCAAATCAAGGTCAAGCAGAGATGTAGTAGACAAGACAAGTAGATGTACGACGAAAAAAAATGACTCAAACAAAAGCGAGACTAGAGGACGACTCAACAAGGAAAGCGACACAACTATAGTCACAAGAATGAAATGCAACTAAAGATGGGGCTATATATGTGTTTCGAACTCAAGAAATGCGAATTGCAAGTCAGAAAGACGTACCTTTGTCGACTCGGAACGAAGCCAATTGGAGCCGAGAGTGACCCGAGGGAACGGAAGGGAGAAGGGGTTCAGGCAAGAGGGGGTAGTGCTCGACTGAAGGCAACCCGGGGTGGGACCCGGTCGGGTTGGGGTCGGATGGGGTGGACTGAGAGCAACCAGGGGTGGGACCCGGTCGGGTTGGGGTCGGGTGGGGACATGCCGGGTGGGGCTCGACTGAGCGGAACCCGGGCAGGACCCGGTCGGGTGGAGGCCGGGTGGTGGCGACTGAGCGCAACCCGGGGTGGGACCCGGTCGGGTTGGGGCCGGGTCGGTGGCAGGTACGTGAGGGCTGGGTTAACTGAGGCTCACCCGGTCTGGACCCGGTCGGGTTGTGGCCGGGTACTGTTGCGGCGACAAAGAGGTCCGAAAAAAAAAATCTGAAACGGAACCCTAAATTTTTTTTTTTTTTATATTTCGAAAAAAAAAATCTGAAAAATTCTCAAAAATCCCAGATGCCTTTTCCTCTTTTTTTTTTTTTGATTTTCGATAATGTTTTTTTTTTTTTGATATAATTTTCTTTTAGGCAACTTGTTTTTCCTGGGATATTACACCATAAAGATAAAATAAAATCTCTAGAAAATCAAGCAAGTATCTTGAAGATTACCAAAATTGAACAACCGGATCTCTGGCGCGCACGAACCTGGACGCCGTCGTGTCTTGCTCGCCAAGCTAGGGTTCGAACAACAATGGTGGAAGGGGGGGGGGGCGAAATTTTTTTTGGTGATTTTTGGATGGTTTCGGTATGTTTTTGTGGATCCTCGTAGTCACAATCAACCGCAACGAACTCCTTTCCAAGACAAACAAGAGCAAACAATCAGTCAGACTAACAATTCACTAATGTGACTCAAACAAAGAAATTCAATTGACGATTGAAAACAGGAAGATCCAATTTTTGATGATGAATCTGGAACCGTCAAAGGCAATCCGAAGCCGCAAAGCTCTTGATACCAATTGATACGGGGTTAGCCGTGTAGAAGATGGATCTAGGCAACAGATCTCAAACAAAAGAAAAACACAAGATTAGAACAATGGCGGAAGGGAAACTAATGGATAGGATAATAGATAGAACCAATAGAAACGACGAGAAAACCCGCTTGCTTGATAGCAAGGAACCTTGTCGAACGATCTACCAACCCGATCTCTACAACGCCACACAACCAAGAATCGCTGACGAACTTAGAGCACGGAGAGGATTGCTTATGAAGTACGAAATCACCAACTCCAGAGGAACTTGACAAAGACGAAAACAACTAAGCAGGAAAGAACAATCGATTGAGACTCTCACGGAGAGCCGAGTTTTCAAAGCAAAAACCAAGCTCTGTTTTTGTGTTTTAACAATGTGAGAAATCTAACTAATGAAGAAGACAAGGGAGGCCTTAAATACCCTAGGAGGGCCGGCCCTAGCTTTCCAAAAACGGGTTACACTTAATCCCGAAATATCCGAAAATAGAAAGCTTAAAACAATTAAATAATAATCCTAAAAATATCCAATGCAGAAATTAATAAGATTAAACATATGTAACGTTGACCAATAAAGTCAACGCCTTGACTTTGGACTTGTCCTCTTCGTCACGTGATACATCATGTGCCATAAACGTCTCCAGCTCTTGACGTAGTTCCTTCAATCTTGACCTAGTAATCGGTCCATCAAAGGTTGGCACTAATGGCGGAGATGATTCCTCATCACAGATGATTTATCATTCTTGGTTCTACATACTATTGATCTGAATATACACCAAAGATGGGATTTTATTGCAGATCAGTCGCAATGTAATTGTTGTAGGCTTAGTTCCTTATTTTATAACAATTGCACAAGGGATAAACATACTACATTCCTAAGTTAAAAAAAGAGAAAGAAAACCTCAACTGAAGTTCCACTTATCTTCTAAATCCGCCATTAGTGAACTTCGTTTTTGGTTACAGCTTGCTTGTAGCAGAATGTTTCAACTCTTTTTTCTTCTCCCTCAACTCTTTAACTTCATCTTCGAGTGCCTCGATTCTCTTCATGTACTTGTCGCCATCGTCGCGCCTTTTGTTCTCGGGAATTGACTGGGAAACAATATCAACAGCAGTACCAACCCCTCCTGAATACAGACATGATCATTTTCCACTTATCAATCCCGGGAAGTGACAACTTTTCCACACTGCTTTATCAATTCTATCTGATTCTATCACATTGATTGTTTCAGAAAGTGTTGATTGTCCACAAATTGTGCATCTACATGAGTTCCATAATTACCAGGGATAAATTTGGCGGCGTTAATCGAAGCGTTCACGGCGAATTTGGAGAGACTATCTCTGGATTTGGGATCAGAGAGGTATTCGCTAGCACCGGCGGCCGTTTCCTTGACCTTAGCGGCGGTTGCGGCGGTGGTATCACGGAGTTTACTGCAAGCGTCGGTTGCCATGGCGGTTGCGTTGGCGGCGTAAGACCTGACCGTTTCACTCACCTTGGCGGCGGTGGAATCCCTTGCACCTCCCATAATCTATCTGCTTGGAACCACAGAAGTTTCTCAATCTTAACTTGTGAAAATCAGCAATCAATCTGCAACGAAATATAAAAAATAACGAAATCGGATTCAAAACCACCACGTCACGATCAAGGTGAAAAACCGGATACACATGCCAAATTAGGAATTTCAACCAAATAAATCCATGAGTCGTGACACTTGAGAAGAACAAAAGGAATTTATTAAAGGAAAAGAGTCGAAATGTTTGATCGAGAATCACCCGAGTGACTGATTCATAGATCGTTTTTGCTGCCGGAGCCAGATTCAATATATTACGTTACAAAAAGTAAACTTAAAAAAAATCCGACTTATAATTTGACGAAAAAACCGCGCGGTCCATATTTTTGAACACCGCACTCCATCTTGAACGGCACATGTTGTCATCCAGAAAAGGTCCCAAAAACCCGGTCTGAGTCTTGGACGGCACTACGTGCAGCACAGACAAATCGGGTTTTCAAAAACTCGGTTCAGAAGTTGGGTTGCACGTATTGTCGCCCAATTTTTTATTTTTTTTTATCGAATCCTGTTTAGGAGTTTTATATTATTTTTTTTTTTTAAAAAAAATTCAATTCGGTTTAATTATGGGCGGCAATTATTGCCGCCTAAATAATGTTCAAATTTTGATCATAGGCGGGAATAATTGCTGCCCAAATGGTGTTCAAAATTTGAA
This sequence comes from Rheum nobile, assembly GCA_027886185.1. Taxonomy (NCBI): domain Eukaryota; kingdom Viridiplantae; phylum Streptophyta; class Magnoliopsida; order Caryophyllales; family Polygonaceae; genus Rheum; species Rheum nobile. Next base: position 1,972,921 of record WOAB01000657.1, on the reverse strand, counting down.
CTTGGGCGGCACCTATTGTCGCCCAGATGGAACATTTTAAAAAAAATGATCTTGGCGGTATATATTGTCGCCGAGATCGTCTTTTCTGAGAGATCGGCTTCCCGGAAAATTTGGTTTCAACAAAAGAGAGTGTTTAGATGGCGGCTTCCGGCGAAATGGCAGCGATTGACGAGCTACCGTAGGATGAGATATGGGCGGAGGTTGAAAGGGAGGAGAGAGAGATGTCGGCGGCGGAAGATCTCGGCGGCACTCCACTCCACTCGACGGCGGACTCGGCGGAGGCTTTCCGGCGTGGTTTTGTTGGCGGGGCGGAGGAGAGTCGTCGGGGCGGAGAAGACTCGTCGGGACGGAGGAGACTCGTCGGGACAGAGGAGGGTTCTGGGCTGCACGAGGTGCCGCCCAGATCCGGGGACGAGGAGGGTTCTGGGCTGCACGAGGTGCCGCCCAGATTGTCAGCGGCGAACATAGAGGCTTCCGGCGGGGCCGGCGGCGACGGGGTCGTTTCGGGCGAGGAGGTTGTCGGCGACGAGGAGGATAGATTGCCGGCTAGGACCGAGGAGGTGGATATCGGGACAGACAATGCTTTCGACGTGGCTTTAGCGGTTGCTATGGAGGCGGTGGATGAGTTGGCGGAAAATCTTGTTCGTCAAAAGTGGAAATGTGAACGGAGGTCGATCGAAAAGGTATGTTTTCTCATTAGTTTTAATTTGTTAAATGTAATTTATTTAATAAATTTTTTACTGTAATTGTAGGCTTTTAGACTTAGTTTTTATTATATTTAATCATAATTAAAAATGACATTATAGGTAATAGGCTCAATTTTGTTGTTAAATAAGATTAAATGTTATGTATAATAAAACGATTGGTAATTTATTTATAATAGTTGTTTAGATTTATATTGCGTAGGTTGCCCTAATGAAAATGAAAATATGTAATATATTGATTTTATAAAAAAAAAATTCTTTAACAATTGCTAAGGTATATGTAACTAAAAGTTATTATAAATATATTTAATAATAGTAAAATAAAAATAGTTATATTTCTTGTGGCAAAATAGGATATATTGGGTAAAATCAAACGGTCGGATCGAGACAGTCGCCCTGCTACTGCATATGCTCGCAAGAGTAGGGTTATGGGTGTATCGCATGAGATGGAGGTGATTAGTGAGGACGATGTTGGTCTCGTCTGTTCAGATGAGGACGTAGTTATGGAGGATGCCCCTACCACTACAGCTATCGAGGATCCGGACTTTACTATCGGCCCTTCTACTATCCCGGAGGATCCGGACTTTACTACCGGCCCACCATAGCAGGATCCACTAGAGCAGGATCCACCAGAGCAGCAGCCATATTATTACAGCATCAGCATGTTTCGGAATACTTGGAATCTACAAGTTTCGGAATTTGTAGACATTATTCATACATTTGAAGACTTATTTAATAAAAAAAACTAACAACATCCATATTATTACAGCATTGAGTTGGTGTCATTGCCTTGTGGCCATTATCCTCTTGACCGCCTCAATAATTCTAAAGAAGGATGAGCATTCGATGACCAGGTCGAACATGTTGATCTGCTCCTTTTCCTAGCAACAACACATAAATACTTGAAATCTACAAATTCCGAAACTTGTAGATTCCAAGTATTTTTGTGTTGCTGCCAGGAAAAGGAGCAGATCAGCATGTTCGACCTGGTCATCGAATGCTCAACATTCTTTAGAATTCTTGAGGCGGTCAAGAGGATAATGGCCACAAGGCAATGACACCAACTAAATGCTGTAATAATAACATTATTCATACAATTGAAGACTTATCTAATAAAAAAACATGGTTATAACTTATTTTCAAGAATGCGCTTGAAAAAGACCTTAACCCACTCAGGGCCATTTACTATCTCCATGGGAAAGGCAGTGCAGTTCTTGGTCATCTCAAAACAGATCTTTCGATGCTGATCAACAAACATGTTGTCGATGTGTTGCACAATTGTGTCGAACCCTCCAACGGATGTCTCAATCATGTCCTTAAGCATAGAGTGCTGACCCTCAACCCTGAAAATGATACAATCGTTTACGTTTTACTAAATGACTTTTAAAACCCAGTTGATGCAAACAACCCCTGAAGTGTCGTTAGCAACGCAGGATCTTTGATTCCTCAAGCTTGTAGTTGAATCCTTCTCTTCCGTAGCCAAAGTGATGGCTTTCCTAGGGCTAAAGAAATAGCCTTCAAACTCGTCAAAGAGATGACGGAGAGATCAAAGTGATGATTGTGAGACACCGAAGAGACGGTGTTTGATTGCTCGAAGCAACAAGCTACAGGATAGTTGATCCGTGGGATCGAAGGGTTTGATGTTGGGAATTCAAGGAAGGAGCGTACTCAACTTTACTACTCAAATTCAACATCAAGTTTACAAACTAGGGTTTTTCTAAGTTTAAATACCGTCAAAATAATATTTTCTAAAAGAAAAGATCTCGGAAAAATAATATGCGCCGCGTCAGGACTATCGCACGGTTTGTAACACAACCGCACGGTTTGTTACAAATCGTGCAGTTCAACTGAAAGCAATGTTTTGGCTGGTGCACGGTTTGCATGCAACACCGCACGGTTTGCAGCAAACCGTGCAGTTCAACTGAGAACTCTAAATTTTGCTTATGCACGGTTTGCATGCAACACCGCACGGTTTGCAGCAAACCGTGCACTTCTACTGAACGGCATTCTGATGCTTTCTCGTCTGGCGTCGACTAAGGCAAGACCTCACCTAATCCTTCATAGGTCAAGAGAAGGACCCATTTAGGACTAGATGAACCCGCATCACTTGCGTGCGCCTGCGAGACTAATGATTGTGTTGCTCGCTCCATTGCCCTTGTGCGAGCTCTTGTTATCGGGCCATTCGAGCGCACCTCCATTGTGTCCTCTTCGTCCTTCGCCGTCATCGAGGGGGTCATGGAGCTATCAATATCCCCTTATTTGCTGTGAAGCATCCCCGCTTCGTCCTCGTCGTCAAAAGCATGAGGCGTATAAGGAGAAAGGTCAGCGACGTTGAAAGTTGGATGCGCACCATAGTCATCGGGTAAATTCAAGCGATAGGTGTCGGCACCAAGGCGTTGTAGCAACTGAAATGGACCAATACCTCTAGCATCCCTCTTGTGGCGTTGCTTGAATGGAAAGAGATCGCGACGCAAGTGCAGGCATACCAAGCCTCTGAGCCCAAACTCCACGGTACGCCGGCTTGCGTTGCGTTCCTGCAAAAGAGAAGACACCGTAGGGGGTAAATCAACCAAAGCCTTAACATTTAAGAGACACGCAAAAGGAATAAGTAAAAATCAAGGAAGACGTCCCTGAATTATTGGAGAGACATCCCGGGACCGGGCTAAGAGAAGTCGATTCTCGCATGTGCCATGAATGTCGGGTTGTGGAGGCATCTCAAACTTGAAGTGCTGGATCATCTTTTCATTGATGATGATGCGGCAACTCCCACCATCTATGATCACACTCAAAGAAGCACCCTGGACCGCACACTTAGTATGAAACAAATTGTCACGTTGGTCAAGTAAGATACCTTCTTTGGCGTTAAGAACGCGGCGTGTAACCAAGCTAAGAGGCATGTTGCCTTGCTCATCCATAGAGTTGCATATGTAGTTGTCCATCTCCTCCTCCTCCTCATCGTCGTAGGTGTCAAATATCGGTCCGGCGTCGGGGGTGTCCTCGTCAATAGACTTGTAGCCGGAGGTGTTCGAGAAGAGGACATTGAGAAGGGGACCCCTGCGGTCCATTGGTCGGCTAGTTGTGGCCGGAGGGTTCAACATTGGGTCAGCCGTGGGCAGCTTCATGTCACTCATGGCCCGACGAAGGTGGGCAAGCGCGGCAGCCTACACGGTGAGTTGGCGATCTTGTTCTTCACTCAGTGCACGAAGTGCGTCAATTCGCTCAAAGACGGAGTCCATCTATCCGGGGTTACGGTTGCCCGTAGAAGGAGAGTAGCTTGTCGTAGGAACCTCCATATGACCTATACAAAGCATATAACACAAGGAGTAAGTTGCACCAAGCAAAAGAACAAGTCCAAGCCAAGTCCTTGTCTCAAAAGTGAACCAAGAAATTTTCCACTGGGCGTACTAATTTTGGTTGCTCATGAGGAGGGAGAGGCTTGAACGGAAGGCAACAAAGCAAGAACTAGCAAATCAAGTCCCAAACAACACACAAATTTTCAAGTGCAAGCAGATCAAATCAAGTTTCTCAGAATTAATCACAAGAGAGTTGAAAATTTTGCCCTTTTCAATGAGAGTTGCATAGAGACATGAAAGAAGAGAAGATTGAGTATGACCGTATGGTGCATTCTCTGCCTTTTCTTTTGTTTCTTTTTGTTTTGAGGCTTCCGTCTTTCCAAACCTTTTTGTTTTGTTTGATGGAAGGTGAGAATAGTATGTTTGTTTTTGTTTATACGGTCACACTGTTTTGTTTTTTGTTTTTTTTATATGATTTTGAATGAAGCAAGAAGGAACCACACAAGCAAGTGTAGGAAAAGAAAGAAGAGACAAAGCAACTATGAGGGAATAAGATCTAACAACTAGTCTAACAATTAATCCAAAGATGAAGCAAGAATTAATCAACCAGAAACAAGGAAATCAAATATGCAAGTAAGGAAACAAGATATTGCTAGAAGGAGAGATTTAAGGGTTGTTGAAAATTCAAAGATTACTCTTGTTGAAGAGTAACCAAAACCTAGGGAAAATTAGGGTTGCAGCCGTGAGGGAGAGAGAGAGGGTGGCGGACGGTGGTGGTGGTGGTGGACGGTGGTCTGATGCCAGTTGATACAAACAACCCCTGAAGTGTCGTTAGCAACGCAGGATCTTTGATTCCTCAAGCTTGTAGTTGAATCCTTCTCTTCCGTAGCCAAAGTGATGGCTTTCCTAGGGCTAAAGAGATAGCCTTCAAACTCGTCAAAGAGATGACGGAGAGATCAAAGTGATGATCATGAGACACCGAAGAGACAGTGTTTGATTGCTCGAAGCGACGAGCTACGGGATAGTTGATCCGTGGGATCGAAGGGTTTGATGTTGGGAATTCAAGGAAGGAGCGTACTCAACTTTACTACTCAAATTCAACATCAAGTTTACAAACTAGGGTTTTTCTAAGTTTAAATACCGTCAAAATAATATTTCCTAAAAGAAAAGATCTCGGAAAAATAATCTGCGCCGCGTCGGGACTACCGCACGGTTTGTTACAAACCGTGCAGTTCAACTGAAAGCAATGTTTTGGCTGGTGCACGGTTTGCATGCAACACCGCACGGTTTGCATGCAACACCGCACGATTTGCATGCAACACCGCACGGTTTGCAGCAAACCGTGCAGTTCAACTGAGAACTCTAAATTTTGCTTGTGCACGGTTTGCATGCAACACTGCACGGTTTGCAGCAAACCGTGTACTTCTACTGAACGGCATTCTGATGCTTTCTCGTTCGACGTCGACTAAGGCGGGACCTCACCTAATCCTTCATAGGTCAAGATAAGGACCCATTTAGGACTAGATGAACCCGCGTCACTTGCGTTCGCCCGCGAGACTAATGATTGTGTTGCTCGCTCCATTGCCCTTGTGCGAGCTCTTGTTATCGGGCCATTCGAGCGCACCTTCATTGTGTCCTCTTCGTCCTTTGCCGGCATCGAGGGGGTCATGGAGCTATCACCAGTTTGATTGCAAATGTTTGTGTGAAAGTTACCTGTTTGATGTTCTTGTGGCAAAATGGAGAACACCATCGCACCATGCCGCAACTAGCTTTTCCTTAGGGAGATTAAACCAAGTTTCCTCGACATAACTCACAAGGCCTTTATTCCATGTCTTCTTAAAGTGAGTGTAATATCCCTCATTTTATAAGGATATTTTGGAATTTTTCCAACTCCCGTATTACTATTCGGATTAATTTTAGAGAGTTTCGGATATTCTGTAAATTGTTTGAACTCTGTAATATTTTTCTGAGTAATATAAAATATAGTTGAAGTATTTTCGGGGTTAAATTGTGGATCGTGTACAAATATATTTAACACGGGGTTAAGAAATTAACCCAAAAGTGATCGGATGAGAAGGAAGCAAAACTGGGCTTTACCGCACCCAACGGCCATGACCACCGCACCCGCGGCGAGGGCCAAAAGTTGAGGCGGCTTCGTCTTCGCGATAAGCTTCAGCTGCAACTCACCGGAGTATCAGGTCTGAGCAGCCCAAGTGGCACCTTGACATGTCCCCTTGTCTCCTTGCTTGTTCCCTTTGAGGAAGCTCGTTTTGAGACTATAAAAGGGATCGAAATCAGAGGATGTGAAGCTTCATCTCCTTCCTCTGTTTTTCCTCTGTTTTCACCATTTCCAGCTTGTTCCAACCTCTCATCGAAGTGTTCCTTGAGTTAAGAAGGGTACCTCTAGTGGTAATTGAAGGTCTAAGGTGTTGGGAGATCGAACCATAATCAAATCGAAAGCAAACGAAGCGATTTGGTAAGTTTCTCCATTGATGCACTGTCACGAGAGCTTGCCACTGTCTGTCCACCGCACCCCGCGGCAAGCTCCCACCGCACCCGCGGCGAGCCTTGTCCGAGTGTGTGTTCGTGGGTGCTTGGCTTTGGGCGAGGCTCTATTCCTTTGATTCTTCTCCTATTCTTTTAGATTAAATTATGTGGATATTGAATCTAACGTAGGGTCTCATTATGGGTCGTTTCTTAGGGATTTATTATCCAAGATCTTCCCCAGTTTCAGATCCAGGAACTCGACGTTTCTAAGCTTTGTTCGAACTCGTCGGATCTAAGGTAAATGGCGGTTCGCTCTTGCTCATCATTCCATACTTCCATTAATTATCAATTGTTTAGTTGTTAATTAATTTGGGATGATTCTTGTTTATATTGGGAACAGTTGTGTTAATTAATATGATTAAAAGATGATATTATACTAGGTTGTATATCTGCTAGAACGACACTAGTATAAATATATGTTTATGATGTTGGCCATGTTGGCTTTGATGTGGACTATTACTGTGATGAACTGTTAGTTAGCACGAGTATTCATAGGAATGCTTGGACCTTACGAGGTCCATTCGTTTCTTTATAACTGGCAAATAACAGGGCGATCAAGACCCTATGCCAAACTTCTGGTCATGACCAACCGTGATGTGGATTTAGGTTTGGACCCTGTGAGGTCCATTCCTTCGATATATGTCCCTCATGATGAAACATATATCTAACAGCTTATAACGTGATGTGGTTTTGGAATTAAATCAGATAAGTGCCTTTGTCGCACATAATTAATATACCTTCGACGAGTAGTGCAGCTAGACGATAGTGCAGCTAGGAAAACTCCTCTTAACTTTTTAGTCGCTCGAATGCGATACTGTGATTCTGTGATTATTAATGTTCCCCAACATTTGTCATATTTCCGATAAGACTCAATTCATTAGAGTCTTCTTTTGGGATTGATTGCTTTGAGACTCGGTCTCCAGAATCTTCTCTTGATCATGCCTTTTCATGTATTCAGTAGAAGTATGGTGGTTGACTATCGTGATCGACTTTTATTCGAGAGACGATGAGTCTAACCTAATACGACTACTTCGAACCACTCTGCTTTGTACCCTTGCATGGTCTTTCATTAGACTAACCAACCGAAATTGTTCTCTGCATGGTTGGCTGGTGTCATCCGTTCGATTCGGCACATCAGATAAATTGAGGATCCGAGAAGGCTAGAGCGACTATGAGGATGGATGGTGTTTTGATAAACTATTTTGTTTTAAGACTTCCGCTGTGTTATTTATGTTAAGACTTCCGCTATAATAATTCTGATCTTGTATTTTTATGGATTTGGAAATTGTTGTATTTCCGAGACTTTGGTTTTAATGAAAGTTGTAATATTTGGTATTATAACTGTGGTTTGTTGGTTTACATCGACTGTAAAAGCCTGGGGTGACTTCGGGATGTTATATCTAAAGTCACTGGCAGTAATACTTTCAAGATGACATTTGGGGGTGTTACAGACTTGGTATCAGAGTCGATTTTTTTTTCTTACGGGTCGGGTTTAAAATGTTTTTCTGGAACAAAACCTTTGTAAACCGATCACTCGTTTGAAATGTTTTCGAAGGCTCTGAATTTTCGAATAAAATTTTTAACCGTTCATAGTCGCGCCTTTTCTAAAGTCTGATATGGGAGTTCACTTCTATGTCTAGAAAGACTAATTCTCGTCTTGTTACCCCGTAGGTTATGGGTGCATGCATTTCCCTTATGAGAGTGTTTGAAGATGCCGAGATGGCTCCGTCACCTCCAGCAAGGCTGAATTTCCCTACTCCCCCGAGATGCTTTGAGATCGGAGGACCTAGCAACCCACCCGAGGAAGTTAAGCATGCACTTCCTGAATCAGTGGTACTTAGATCCAACGATGTTGTGACTCCAGAAGTGGAACCTGTTGAGCTGTCAAGGTACGCTCAAGGATATTACAACGACGACCTCGAGATTGAGTCGGTACCCGAAGAGGATCCTGAAGAGGACCCGGAAGAGGAAGATCCGGAAGAGGATCTAGAGGAAGATCCTGAAGAGAACCAAGAAGAATAGGGGCAAGAGCCCGATAGCTTGAGACACTCATTGGTGGACCATGAGGACACGGGGATGCAATTCCTCTACCCAAGTCCGCCACCCGAACCAGTATCCGCGCCAATGACTGACGCTGACTGGGAAGCACTCTATGTCGAGTACGGCATTAGAGAAAGCGGACCATGAGAATTATCTGAGAACTCTGAGCCTAATCTTATTCGGAGAAGGCGAAGGTCGAGCTCTGAATTACGCGGGATACTTCGTCAAAGCCAAGAGATCTCTTTTGAAGAGCAGCGGCTGATGGACGAATTGGCCGAACATGCTCAAAGGAGGGCAAGGCCAAGAACACCAGAGCCAAGGGATGAACCATGTGTTCCAGGGCCGAGTAGGGTCAGGAGTCCGTCACCGGATTCAGATGATAAACCCCGCTCAAAGAAGCCTTGTGTGAGGAGTTTGCCATACAGGAAACGTGTTTAGGGCGCCTTGATATGAGCCAACGTTGACTGTAGTAGTTTCTTTTGTGTATATTTTGATGTATATACGGTGAAGTACAAAAAAAAATCTCCGAGCAATTTTGTTCGAAAGCTCGGGAGATTCCTTTGTAAAATCAGTAGCTCAGTTAAAAGTTCATCTATATAATTAACCAGTTGATCTACTCTGAGTCGATTTGATTACATTAAGTATGATGGAATGATATTAATGTATAAAGTACTTGGAATTTGATCGGTAAACAGATGGTGAATACAAGGAACACTATCCGTACTGGTGCTGGGCCAAGCAATGACCCCAGACCAATTATAAGGAATGTTCCAGACCCTGTGGAGGAAAACGAATCAATTTCCCATAATAACCCTGGGGGCAATGACCAAGCTCAGGCCAACGCTCCAATGGTGTTTGATGCAGTGGCAGTTGCAGCTATTCGGGGAATATTTATGCAAGCGTTCGCCGATGTTATGCAACCTGTTGCACCTCAGGCACAAGGTGTGCCAATTCCGCCAGAAATTCCTAGGTTTGTGGAACCTAATGTTCATATACACCGTGATGAGACGGCCAGGAATAGGGATAATTATGGTCGAGCATTGAAGACCATTAACTCTATGAGGCCGTACAGTAATGACGGAAAAGGAGAGCGGGTCAGGGTGGCTCATTGGTTTTCCCATATGGAGCGGTTGTTCCGCAATATCGAATGGACCGAGGCTGAGAAGGTGCATATAGCTTCTCTTCAGTTGAAGGGAGATGCTAGCGAATGGTGGGAGAACACTGGGCTGGCTGATCGGGCTGATCTGAACTGGGGGATGTTCAAGACGAAGATGAATGATCGTTTCTTTTCCCAAGCCATGCGGGACGAGAAACACAAGGAATTCCTTTATCCCAAGAATGACGGATTGAAAGTGACCGAGCTAGGGGCCAAGTTCAATCATTTATTACAATACGTTGGGTCTGTTGTGTTCAGCGAGGAACAGAAGATTTGGCATTTCCATGAGTGGATGAGCCCAGACATTAAACCGATGATGTTGCGTCACGGATGCTCTACCTTGGAGCAATACGTGGATGCAGCGTATAAGTTGGAGGTGACTCTGGAAGAGTCAACCAAGAGACGGAATCGCCAGAGGTCGATGCAAAATCAATCTCAGGCAAGTGGATTTAAACGTCCTGCGCCGCCGTCCAACTTCGACAAGTCCGGCAAAGCAAGGACAGAGATGACTCAAGGAGGGTCAACACAACAATCAGGTCAGGGCAAGAGTCTGATCCAATGTCACAATTGTGGTACAGCTGGGCACATAAACTTTGTGTGTCCGAAGGAAAAGAAGACGTGTTTTGGTTGTGGGAAGGAAGGGCATATGCAGAAGTTCTGTCGACAGGGAAAGCAGAAGGGATCGGAGTCACAGCAAGAGTCTGTTAACCAGAATAACTGACCTAGGTTCAAACCAACGGAGACTCCTAGTCCTTCGATGCAGACAACTGCACATAACAAAGGCAAAGCCCCAACTTCTTCAGGAGGTCAGGGTCAGCGCCTGTACGAGATGCGTGAGGCTGACGGACCTAACGCTCCAGTTGCTCAAGGTACTCTTTACCTTCATTCTACTTCAGTGTACATACTGTTTGATTCGGGTGTTACCCATTCCTTTATTTCAGAGAATTGTGTTAGTAAGTTAGGTTTAGTCTGCAACGAGGTTTGTGAACCTTTTGTTGTGAATCTTCCTAATGGTGACCATTTAGTGGGCACCAAGCGTTTGTCAGAATTTCCGGTTACCATTCGGGGTAAGAAGTGTGAGGCAGATTTGATCTGCATTGCTATGGCTCCATACGACCTTATTCTCGGTATAGATTGGTTGACATGTCATGGGGCGGTGATCGACTTTAGTTCAAGGACGGTAACGGTGTCATCTGGGGGCCAGTGCGTGTGCAAGTTCAAGGGTCGGAATGGCGCTGATAACGGCAGGCTTATCAATGCGATGGCTGCGTTTAAGCTACTTCGGCAAGGTTGTGTCGGGTACCTTTGCTACCTGGAAACGCCCATGAAAGATGAACCAACAATTCTTGATATTCTCGTGATTAATGATTTTCCTGATATTTTTCCGGAAGAGATTCCTGGATTACCCCCGAAGCGTGACGTGGAATTTTCTATCGATCTCGAGCCTGGTACCACGCCGATTTCTAAAGCACCGTACCGGATGGCTCCTGCAGAGATGAAAGAGTTGAAGAAGCAACTTGAAGATCTTCTCGACAAAGGTTATGTAAGGCCGAGCGCATCACCTTGGGGCGCTCCGGTGTTATTTGTCAAGAAGAAGGATGGATTGTTTCGACTTTGTATCGACTATCGTGAGTTGAATAAAGTCACGATCAAGAACAAATATCCTTTGCCAAGAATTTATGATCTGTTGGATCAACTACCGGGAGCAAAAGTCTTTTCCAAGATCGACCTGAGATCTGGTTATCATCAGCTCAGGATTCGTGAGGAAGATATTCCGAGGACTGCATTCCGAACGAGATATGGTCACTATGAGTTCGTAGTCATGCCATTTGGACTTACCAATGCTCCAGCAGTCTTCATGGATCTGATGAACCGATGTTTTACCAGTACTTGGATAAGTTCGTGGTGGTCTTCATCGACGACATTTTGATCTACTCCCCGAGCGTGGAAGCTCATGAGGAACACCTACGGATTATTTTATCAATCCTTAGACAAAATCAACTATATGCGAAATTGTCTAAGTGAGACTTTTGGATCAAGGAAGTGGCTTTCTTAGGCCATGTGATCAATGAGAATGGGGTGATAGTTGATCCCCAGAAGATTGAAGCAGTAGCCAATTGGAAGCGGCCTCAGAACGTGAAGGAGGTGCGTAGTTTCCAAGGACTTGCGGGTTACTACAGACGGTTCGTAGAGGGATTTTCTAAGATTGCTCTATCTATGACAGGTCTGCTCCGCAAGGTCCACAAGACGTTTGTCTGGAATGACAAGTGCGAGGCCGGTTTTCAAAAGCTGAAGCAATGTCTGACCTCCGCACCAATATTGACGTTGCCAGAAGGAACTGACGATTATGCGGTCTATAGTGATGCTTCGAAAAATGGGTTGGGATGTGTGTTGATGCAGAGAGGCAATGTGATTGCTTATGCATCAAGACAGCTGAAAACTTATGAAGAAAACTATCCGACGCATGATCTGGAGTTAACAGCAGTAGTGTTTGCGCTAAAGATTTGGAGGCACTATCTTTATGGTGTGAGGTGCCAAGTCTTCACTGATCATAAGAGTCTCAAGTATATATTTACTCAGAAGGAGCTGAATATGAGACAACGTCGCTGGTTAGAGCTACTCAAAGACTACGACATTGAATTGTTGTATGATCCGGGCAAGGCTAATGTAGTAGCTGATGCATTAAGTCGGAAGACACCGCACGAGACTGTAGTGGCTTTGCTTGTCACTCAGACCAAGCTGAACCAAGAATTGTGCAAGATCGAAGTCTTGTACGATCAACGTCGTGGATACCTGAGTATGCTTGAGATTCAAGCTACGCTTCTTGACCAGATCAAGGAGAAGCAGGTCGATGATGTAATTTTGGTGAAGCTATGCAGTGAAGTAATGGACGGGAAAGCTCCCGGCTTTGTGATTCAGGAAGATGGATCACTCTGGTTTCGGGACCGGATTTGTGTGCCTGACGTAGATGGTCTTCGCCAATTGGTGATGAGGGAAGCCCATTAGTCAGCATATTCTGTACATCCAGGCTCTAGCAAGATGTACAAGGACCTTAGAATGAAGTTCTGGTGGCCCAATATGAAGTGGGATGTGGCAGAGTTTGTGGCAAAATGCTTGACTTGTCAGAAGGTCAAGATTGAACACCGAAGACCCGGTGGAGAATTGCTACCTCTTCCAGTTCCAGAATGGAAGTGGGAGGACATTGCAATGGATATCGTCACAGGGCTGCCTAAAACTCGAAGTCAGAAAGATGCTATATGGGTTATCGTTGACAGGCTCACGAAGAGTGCTCACTTCGTGGCTATCAAGACAACACGGGGAACCCAGAAGCTGTCAGGAGTGTTTTTACACGAGGTTATCCGATTGCATGGTGCTCCAAAGACCATTGTATCGGATTGCGATGGCCGATTCATGTCAAGATTCTGGAAGGAATTGCACAAGGCCATGGGAACCGAGTTAAGGTTCAGTACTGCGTTTCATCCTCAAACGGATGGACAGTCTGAGAGGACCATCCAGACCTTGGAGGATTTGCTCAGAGCTTGTGTACTTGATCGTTCGACTAGCTGGAAAGATAGCCTGAGTCTGATTGAGTTCACATACAATAATAGATGGCATGCTACTATTAAGATGGCTCCATTCGAGGCTTTGTACGGTCGTAAATGCAAATCTTCGATTTGTTGGGATGAGAATGCCGACAAGATTTTGCTCGGACCAGAGCTAGTCGAACGGACTGCCTCGGACATTGCTTTGATAAGACAAAGGATGTTGACGGCCCAGAGTCGACAAAAGTCTTACGCTGATCCGAAGCGTAGGAATGTTGAGTTTAAGGTTGGTGATAAAGTGTTTGTAAAGGTATCACCGACCAAAGGTGTATTCAGATTTGGTAAGCATGGGAAGCTTAACCCTCGCTACGTGGGACCATTTGAGATCCTTGATAGGGTGGGATCTCTAGCGTACCATTTGGCATTGCCGCCATCGGCACATCCAGTGCACAACGTGTTCCACATATCCTTGTTAAGGAAGTATGTGCCAGATGAATCTCATGTGCTGAGTTATGAAGACATCGAGATCCAGGCAAATGGTACCTACGAGGAGATACCTATGCGTATTCTCGAGCGCCGTGAGAAGCATTTACGCAACAAGGTTGTACCGTTGGTACGAATTTTGTGGTCCAAGTCAGGAACCGAGGAGGTTACTTGGGAAACTTGGGAGACTGAAGAGGATATGCTTAGACGCTTTCCCGAGTTGTTTTCGGCCTAGAATAGCTGATCGGAGGGAATAGTCGTCATACCCCTAATCAAAAGTAAATCCTAAAATCCCCACTAAACAAAGTATAGTAAGTAAGTCAGGGTCAATCCCACAGAGAAGGAAGGAACCAATGGTGGTAGCATGTAATGTCACAAGGGGGGGGGGGGTTGTATGGTTGGTTGGTTGCAAACAGAACAAACAAAACAAAGTAGAATGGATGAAATATCAAGAGAGAGAAACACTTAGCCAAGTAATGTCCACATAAGTCATTCAAAGGTTGTTCATAGATTAAGTCCTATCTTCCTATTCGGTTATTCCTGTCCCGATCTTATGTAAATTCAAAGGGAAACCTTCCACAAAGAATCCTTACCAATGAATAACCCTAGTACCACTAAAGGTTCAACCCAAAGGCAGCAATGCATATAAGAATTAACCAGGATACACAGAACGCTCGCTCAGATGCATTTACCATGTAATCAATTCCCACATAGATATAATCCACAGATGCAGATAACAATCAATGCTTGCTACTTATACTAGAGAGTTAGCCTAACAGTTCCCTAGTATTAGCAATAAGAATGAAAGCAATAAACCTAGGTGATCAGTCTAGATAAACCAACAAACATTCAAATATGAATTTGCTCAGAGAAAAGATATAACTCAATAGGATAGATAGATAGGAACAAAACCTCACAACCAGATGAACGAACTCATGCTTCCATTACCGGACTAAGCCAAAGAGGCTTAGTTCCTCGTAGACATGGTGAAAACTTCAAAGGAAAAGAAAACAACGATGAATGAAAAATTGCAACTAAAGTGTGTCTCTCCCTAACCCTAATGCATAAGGAGAGTATTTATAGGGTCCTAACAAATGACCTAGCCCATTAAGAAAAATAACTGAAATGGAAATAAGAAAAGGGAAAAGAAAACTAAAAAGATAATTTGGAATAAGTCCGAGCCTCTGCCGTATCAGACCCGCGATCGCGGGTGGTGGACCTTGATCGCGGCCCATGTGGCTCCGCGCCCTTCAATCTCTCTGCGCCCGCAGAAAACTCTCGACATGCTCCGAGTCCCGCGATCGCGGCACCCATGCCCGCGATCGCGGTTAATGCTCGGCATTCTTGTCCTTTGCCTTGCACCAACCCGTCTCCTCTTCACTCCTTGGCGTCTTCTCTTGATGGCTTCCTTCCTCAGTGTCTTCATGATCTCCAAAGTAGCTCAAACACTTCCAAAAACACCAATTTTGCCTCCAAATGCCATACACAAGAATGTGTCTAAATCTACCCGAATGACACCAATAAAACCTCTTATAACTCTTAGTTAAGCCCTACAAAGTAGTGCTTATCAATAGCCAAGTTTCGGGATCGAAACTTCTTTTAAGGGGGAGGTAATGTAATATCCCTCATTTTATAAGGATATTTTGGAATTTTTCCGACTCCCGTATTACTAGTCGGATTAGTTTTAGAGAGTTTCAGACATTCTGTAAATTGTTTGAACTCTGTAATATTTTTCTGAGTAATATAAAATACAGTTAAAGTATTTTTAGGGTTAAATTGTCGATCGTGTACAAATATATTTAACCCGGGGTTAAGAAATTAACCCAAAAGTGATCGGATGAGAAGGAAGCAAAACTGGGCTTTACCGCACCCAGCGGCCATGACCACCGCACCCGCGGCGAGGGCCAAAAGCTGAGGCGGCTTCGTCTTCGTGATAAGCTTCAGCTGTAACTCGCCGGAGTGTCAGGTCTGAGCAGCCCAAGTGGCACCTTGACCTGTCCCCTTGTCTCCTTGCTTGTTCCCTTTGAGGAAGCTCGTTTTGAGACTATAAAAGGGATCGAAATCAGAGGATGTGAAGCTTCATCTCCTTCCTCTGTTTTTCCTCTGTTTTCACCATTTACAGTTTGTTCCAAGCTCTCATCGGAGTGTTCCTTGAGTTAAGAAGGGTACCTCTAGTGGTAATTGAAGGTCTAAGGTGTTGGGAGATCGAACCATAATCAAATCGAAAGCAAACAAAGCGATTTGGTAAGTTTCTCCATTGATGCACTGTCGCGAGAGCTCACCACTGTTTGTCCACCGCACCCCGCGGAAAGCTCCCACCGCACCCGCGGCGAGCCTTGTCCGAGTGTGTGTTCGTGGGTGCTTGGCTTTGGGCGAGGCTCGATTCCTTTGATTCTTCTCCTATTCTTTTAGATTAAATTATGTGGATATTGAATCTAACGTAGGGTCTCGTTATGGGTCGTTTCTTAGGGATTTATTATCCAAGATCTGCCCCAGTTTCAGATCCAGGCACTCGACGTTTCTAAGCTTTGTTCGAACTCGTCGGATCTAAGGCAAGTGGCGGTTCGTTCTTGCTCATCATTCCATACTTCCATTAATTACCAATTGTTTAGTTGTTAATTAATTTGGGATGATTCTTGTTTATGTTGGGAACAGTTGTGTTAATTAATATGATTAAAAGATGATATTATACTAGGTTGTATATCTGCTAGAACGACGCTAGTATAAATATATGTTTATGATGTTGGCCATGTTGGCTTTGATGTGGACTATTACTGTGATGAACTGTTAGTTAGCACGAGTATTCATAGGAATGCTTGGACCTTACGAGGTCCATTCGTTTCTTTATAACTGGCAAATAACAGGGCGATCAAGACCCTATGCCAAACTTCTGGTCATGACCAACCGTGATGTGGATTTAGGTTTGGACCCTGTGAGGTCCATTCCTTCGATATATGTCCCTCATGACGAAACATATATCTAAAAGCTTATAACGTGATGTGGTTTTGGAATTAAATCAGATAAGTGCCTTTGTCGCACATAATTAATATACCTTCGGCAGGTAGTACAGCTAGGAAAACTCGTCTTAACTTTTTAGTCGCTCGAATACGATACTGTGATTCTGTGATTATTAATGTTCCCCAACATTTGTCATATTTCCGATAAGACTCAATTCATTGGAGTCTTCTTTTGGGATTGATTGCTATGAGACTCGGTCTCCAGAATCTTCTCTTGGTCATGCCTTTTCATGTATTCAGTAGAAGTATGGTGGTTGACTATCGTGATCGACTTTTATTCGAGAGACGATGAGTCTAACCTAATACGACTACTTCGAACCACTCTGCTTTGTACCCTTGCATGGTCTTTCATTAGACTAACCAACCGAAATTGTTCTCTGCATGGTTGGCTGGTGTCATCCGTTCGATGACGGAGAGATCAAAGTGATGATCATGAGACACCGAAGAGACAGTGTTTGATTGCTCGAAGCGACGAGCTACGGGATAGTTGATCCGTGGGATCGAAGGGTTTGATGTTGGGAATTCAAGGAAGGAGCGTACTCAACTTTACTACTCAAATTCAACATCAAGTTTACAAACTAGGGTTTTTCTAAGTTTAAATACCGTCAAAATAATATTTCCTAAAAGAAAAGATCTCGGAAAAATAATCTGCGCCGCGTCGGGACTACCGCACGGTTTGTTACAAACCGTGCAGTTCAACTGAAAGCAATGTTTTGGCTGGTGCACGGTTTGCATGCAACACCGCACGGTTTGCATGCAACACCGCACGATTTGCATGCAACACCGCACGGTTTGCAGCAAACCGTGCAGTTCAACTGAGAACTCTAAATTTTGCTTGTGCACGGTTTGCATGCAACACTGCACGGTTTGCAGCAAACCGTGTACTTCTACTGAACGGCATTCTGATGCTTTCTCGTTCGACGTCGACTAAGGCGGGACCTCACCTAATCCTTCATAGGTCAAGATAAGGACCCATTTAGGACTAGATGAACCCGCGTCACTTGCGTGCGCCCGCGAGACTAATGATTGTGTTGCTCGCTCCATTGCCCTTGTGCGAGCTCTTGTTATCGGGCCATTCGAGCGCACCTTCATTGTGTCCTCTTCGTCCTTCGCCGGCATCGAGGGGGTCATGGAGCTATCACCAGTTTGATTGCAAATGTTTGTGTGAAAGTTACCTGTTTGATGTTCTTGTGGCAAAATGGAGAACACCATCGCACCATGCCGCAACTAGCTTTTCCTTAGGGAGATTAAACCAAGTTTCCTCGACATAACTCACAAGGCCTTTATTCCATGTCTTCTTAAAGTGAGTGTAATATCCCTCATTTTATAAGGATATTTTGGAATTTTTCCAACTCCCGTATTACTAGTCGGATTAATTTTAGAGAGTTTCGGATATTCTGTAAATTGTTTGAACTCTGTAATATTTTTCTAAGTAATATAAAATACAGTTGAAGTATTTTCGGGGTTAAATTGTGGATCGTGTACAAATATATTTAACACGGGGTTAAGAAATTAACCCAAAAGTGATCGGATGAGAAGGAAGCAAAACTGGGCTTTACCGCACCCAACGGCCATGACCACCGCACCCGCGGCGAGGGCCAAAAGTTGAGGCGGCTTCGTCTTCGCGATAAGCTTCAGCTGCAACTCACCGGAGTGTCAGGTCTGAGCAGCCCAAGTGGCACCTTGACATGTCCCCTTGTCTCCTTGCTTGTTCCCTTTGAGGAAGCTCGTTTTGAGACTATAAAAGGGATCGAAATCAGAGGATGTGAAGCTTCATCTCCTTCCTCTGTTTTTCCTCTGTTTTCACCATTTCCAGCTTGTTCCAACCTCTCATCGAAGTGTTCCTTGAGTTAAGAAGGGTACCTCTAGTGGTAATTGAAGGTCTAAGGTGTTGGGAGATCGAACCATAATCAAATCGAAAGCAAACGAAGCGATTTGGTAAGTTTCTCCATTGATGCACTGTCACGAGAGATCGCCACTGTCTGTCCACCGCACCCCGCGGCAAGCTCCCACCGCACCCGCGGCGAGCCTTGTCCGAGTGTGTGTTCGTGGGTGCTTGGCTTTGGGCGAGGCTCGATTCCTTTGATTCTTCTCCTATTCTTTTATATTAAATTATGTGGATATTGAATCTAACGTAGGGTCTCATTATGGGTCGTTTCTTAGGGATTTATTATCCAAGATCTTTCCCAGTTTCAGATCCAGGAACTCGACGTTTCTAAGCTTTGTTCGAACTCGTCGGATCTAAGGCAAATGGCGGTTCGCTCTTGCTCATCATTCCATACTTCCATTAATTATCAATTGTTTAGTTGTTAATTAATCTGGGATGATTCTTGTTTATATTGGGAACAGTTGTGTTAATTAATATGATTAAAAGATGATATTATACTAGGTTGTATATCTGCTAGAACGACACTAGTATAAATATATGTTTATGATGTTGGCCATGTTGGCTTTGATGTGGACTATTACTGTGATGAACTGTTAGTTAGCACGAGTATTCATAGGAATGCTTGGACCTTACGAGGTCCATTCATTTTATAACTGGCAAATAACAGGGCGATCAAGACCCTATGCCAAACTTCTGGTCATGACCAACCGTGATGTGGATTTAGGTTTGGACCCTGTGAGGTCCATTCCTTCGATATATGTCCCTCATGATGAAACATATATCTAACAGCTTATAACGTGATGTGGTTTTGGAATTAAATCAGATAAGTGCCTTTGTCGCACATAATTAATATACCTTCGACGAGTAGTGCAGCTAGACGATAGTGCAGCTAGGAAAACTCCTCTTAACTTTTTAGTCGCTCGAATGCGATACTGTGATTCTGTGATTATTAATGTTCCCCAACATTTGTCATATTTCCGATAAGACTCAATTCATTGGAGTCTTCTTTTGGGATTGATTGCTTTGAGACTCGGTCTCCAGAATCTTCTCTTGATCATGCCTTTTCATGTATTCAGTAGAAGTATGGTGGTTGACTATCGTGATCGACTTTTATTCGAGAGACGATGAGTCTAACCTAATACGACTACTTCGAACCACTCTGCTTTGTACCCTTGCATGGTCTTTCATTAGACTAACCAACCGAAATTGTTCTCTGCATGGTTGGCTGGTGTCATCCGTTCGATTCGGCACATCAGATAAATTGAGGATCCGAGAAGGCTAGAGCGACTATGAGGATGGATGGTGTTTTGATAAACTATTTTATTTTAAGACTTCCGCTGTGTTATTTATGTTAAGACTTCCGCTATAATAATTCTGATCTTGTATTTTTATGGATTTGGAAATTGTTGTATTTCCGAGACTTTGGTTTTAATGAAAGTTGTAATATTTGGTATTATAACTGTGGTTTGTTGGTTTACATCGACTGGAAAAGCCTGGGGTGACTTCGGGATGTTATATGTGAAGTCACCAGCAGTAATACTTTCAAGATGAGATTTGGGGGTGTTACAGACTTGGTATCAGAGCCCAAATTTTTTTTTTCTTACGGGTCGGGTTTAAAATGTTTTTCTGGAACAAAACCTTTGTAAACCGATCACTCGTTTGAAATGTTTTCGAAGGCTCTGAATTTTCGAATAAAATTTTTAACCGTTCATAGTCGCGCCTTTTCTAAAGTCTGATATGGGAGTTCGCTTCTATGTCTAGAAAGACTAATTCTCGTTTTCTTACCACGTAGGTTATGGGTGCATGCATTTCCCTTATGAGAGTGTTTGAAGATGCCGAGATGGCTCCGCCACCTCCAGCAAGGCTGAATTTCCCTACTCCCCCGAGATGCTTTGAGATCGGAGGACCTAGCAACCCACCCGAGGAAGTTAAGCATGCACTTCCTGAATCAGTGGTACTTAGATCCAACGATGTTGTGACTCTAGAAGTGGAACCTGTTGAGCTGTCAAGGTACGCTCAAGGATATTACAATGACGACCTCAAGATTGAGTCGGTACCCGAAGAGGATCCTGAAGAGGACCCGGAAGAGGAAGATCCGGAAGAGGATCCAGAGGAAGATCCTGAAGAGAACCAAGAAGAATAGGGGCAAGAGCTCGATAGCTTGAGACACTCATTGGTGGACCATGAGGACACGGGGATGCAATTCCTCTACCCAAGTCCGCCACCCGAACCAGTATCTGCGCCAATGGCTGACGCTGACTGGGAAGCACTCTATGTCGAGTACGGCATTAGAGAAAGCGGACCACGAGAATTATCTGAGAACTCTGAGCCTAATCTTGTTCGGAGAAGGCGAAGGTCGAGCTCTGAATTACGCGGGATACTTCGTCAAAGCCAAGAGATCTCTTTTGAAGAGCAGCGGCTGATGGACGAATTGGCCGAACATGCTCAAAGGAGGGCAAGGCCAAGAACACCAGAGCCAAGGGATGAACCATGTGTTCCAGGGCCGAGTAGGGTCAGGAGTCCGTCACCGGATTCAGATGATAAACCCCACTCAAAGAAGCCTTGTGTGAGGAGTTTGCCATACAAGAAACGTGTTTAGGGCGCCTTGATATGGGCCAACGTTGACTGTAGTAGTTTCTTTTGCGTATATTTTGATGTATATATGGTGAACTATAAAACAAAATCTCCGAGCAATTTTGTTCGAAAGCTCGGGATATTCCTTTGTAAAATCAGTAGATCAGTTAAAAGTTCATCTATATAATTAACCAGTTGATCTACTCTGAGTCGATTTGATTACATTAAGTATGATGGAATGATATTAATGTATAAAGTACTTGGAATTTGATCGGTAAATAGATGGTGAATACAAGGAACACTATCCGTACTCGTGCTGGGCCAAGCAATGACCCCAGACCAATTATAAGGAATGTTCCAGACCCTGTGGAGGAAAACGAATCAATTTCCCATAATAACCCTGGGGGCAATGACCAAGCTCAGGCCAACGCTCCGATGGTGTTTGATACAGCGGCAGTTGCAGCTATTCGGGGAATATTTATGCAAGCGTTCGCCGATGTTATGCAACCTGTTGCACCTCAGGCACAAGGTGTGCCAATTCCGCCAGAAATTCCTAGGTTCGTGGAACCTAATGTTCATATACACCGTGATGAGACGGCCAGGAATAGGGATAATTATGGTCGAGCATTGAAGACCATTAACTCTATGAGGTCGGACAGTTATGACGGAAAAGGAGAGCCGGTCAGGGTGGCTCATTGGTTTTCCCATATGGAGCGATTGTTCCGCAATATCGAATGCATCGAGGCTGAGAAGGTGCATATAGCTTCTCTTCAGTTGAAGGGAGATGCTAGCGAATGGTAGGAGAACACTAGGCTGGCTGATCGGGCTGATCTGAACTGGGGGATGTTCAAGACGAAGATGAATGATCGTTTCTTTTCCCAAGCCATGTGGGACGAGAAACACAAGGAATTCCTTTATCCCAAGAATGACGGATTGAAAGTGACCGAGCTAGCGGCCAAGTTCAATCATTTATTACAATACGTTGGGTCTGTTGTGTCCAGCGAGGATCAGAAGATTTGGCATTTCCATGAGTGGATGAGCCCAGACATTAAACCGATGATGTTGCGTCACGGATGCTCTACCTTGGAGCAATACGTGGATGCACCGTATAAGTTGGAGGCGACTCTGGAAGAGTCAACCAAGAGACGGAATCGCCAGAGGTCGATGCAAAATCAATCTCAGGCAAGTGGATTTAAACGTCCTACACCGTCGTCCAACTTCGACAAGTCCGGCAAAGCAAGGACAGAGATGACTCAAGGAGGGTCAACACAACAATCAGGTCAGGGCAAGAGTCTGATCCAATGTCACAATTGTGGTATAGCTGGGCACATAAACTTTGTGTGTCCGAAGGAAAAGAAGACGTGTTTTGGTTGTGGGAAGGAAGGGCATATGCAGAAGTTTTGTCGACAGGGAAAGCAGAAGGGATCGGAGTCACAGCAAGGGTCTGTTAACCAGAACAACCGACCTAGGTTCAAACCAACGGAGACTCCTAGTCCTTCGATGCAGATGACTGTATAGAACAAAGGCAAAGCCCCAACTGCTTCAGGAGGTCAGGGTCAGCGCATGTACGAGATTCGTGAGGCTGACGGACCTAACGCTCTAGTTGCTCAAGGTACTCTTTACCTTCATTCTACTTCAGTGTGCATACTGTTTGATTCGGGTGCTACCCATTCCTTTATTTCAGAGAATTGTGTTAGTAAGTTAGGTTTAGTCTGCAATGAGGTTTGTGAACCTTTCGTTGTGAATCTTCCTAATGGTGACCATTTAGTGGGCACCAAGCGTTTGTCAGAATTTCCGGTTACCATTCAGGGTAAGAAGTTTGAGGCAGATTTGATCTGCATTGCTATGGCTCCATACGACCTTATTCTCGGTATGGATTGGTTGACACGTCATGGAGCGGTGATCGACTTTAGTTCAAGGACGGTAACAGTGTCATCTGGGGGCCAGTGCGTGTGCAAGTTCAAGGGTCGGAATGACGTTGATAACGGCAGGCTTATCAATGCGATGGCTGCGTTTAAGCTACTTCGGCAAGGTTGTGTCGGGTACCTTTGCTACCTGGAAACGCCCATGAAAGATGAACCAACAATTCTTGATATTCCCATGATTAATGATTTTCCTGATGTTTTTCCGGAAGAGATTCCTGGATTACCCCTGAAGCGTGACATGGAATTTTCTATCGATCTCGAGCCTGGTACCACGCCGATTTCTAAAGCACCATACCGGATGGCTCCTGCAGAGATGAAATAGTTGAAGAAGCAACTTGAAGATCTTCTCGACAAAGGTTATGTAAGGCCGAGCGCATCACCTTGGGGCGCTCCGGTGTTATTTGTCAAGAAGAAGGATGGATCGTTTCGACTTTGTATCAACTATCGTGAGTTGAATAAAGTCACGATCAAGAACAAATATCCTTTGCCAAGGATTGATGATCTGTTGGATCAACTACAGGGAGCAAAAGTCTTTTCCAAGATCGACCTGAGATCTGGTTATCATCAACTCAGGATTCGTGAGGAAGATATTCCGAGGACTGCATTCCGAACGAGATATGGTTACTACGAGTTCGTAGTCATGCCATTTGGACTTACCAATGCTCCAGCAGTCTTCATCGATCTGATGAACCGATGTTTTCACCAGTACTTGGATAAGTTCGTGATGGTCTTCATCGACGACATTTTGATCTACTCCCCGAGCGTGGAAGCTCATGAGGAACACCTACGGATTATTTTATCAGTCCTTAGACAAAATCAACTATATGCGAAATTGTCTAAGTGTGACTTTTGGATCAAGGAAGTGGCTTTCTTAGGCCATGTGATCAATGAGAATGGGGTGATAGTTGATCCCCAGAAGATTGAAGCAGTAGCCAATTGGAAGCGGCCTCAGAACGTGAAGGAGGTGCGTAGTTTCCTAGGACTTGCGGGTTACTACAGACGGTTCGTAGAGGGATTTTCTAAGATCGCTCTACCTATGACCGGTCTGCTCCGCAAGGTCCACAAGACGTTTGTCTGGAATGATAAGTGTGAGGCCAGTTTTCAAAAGCTGAAGCAATGTCTGACCTCCGCACCAATATTGACGCTGCCAGAAGGAACTAACGATTATGCGGTCTATAGTGATGCTTCGAAAAATGGGTTGGGATGTGTGTTGATGCAGAGAGGCAAGGTGATTGCTTATGCATCAAGACAGCTGAAAACTTATGAAGAAAACTATCCGACGCATGATCTGGAGTTAGCAGCAGTAGTGTTTGCACTAAAGATTTGGAGGCACTATCTTTATGGTGTGAGGTGTCAAGTCTTCACTGATCATAAGTGTTGAATTCCTTAGGTTTTGATGGTAACAAACATTCAACTAATCTGGGTACTAAGTGTTTCAGGAACAAAGAAAGTTATCCCAAGGAGCTTTGAAGCAAAGGATCGCAGAGGGAACAAAGCTCTGTTCATGTGCTTTGTTACCTCTCAAGGAACTGAAGTGACGGACCAGATCAAGGCTGCAAAAGGAAAGAAGATATCCAGCGTGATAACTATGAAAACAAATCAAAGAGCTCACGCGGTTAAGGATGGAAGACTTCAGCTACAAGGATCATGCCGAACGAGAAGATATGGAGAGAGAAGAAACCGATTGTTTTATCTTAGGAATTCTTTCCTAAGATAAGATAATTGGAGAGAGGGGATTATATCTTATCCGGTTATATTAATTTAAGGAATCTTTTCTTTAATTAATATAGACGGTTGGGATATTATTTCTTCAAATCAATTAATATCATCTTGTTACCAAGTTTAGGAAGATAGGATTATCTTGTTACAATTAGGGTTTTGCCGAGTTGTATTTAATAGAAGTATGGATTTATTTCTATGTAACCACGAAGAGGAAAAAGAAGAACGGAGAGCGTTCAGTTGAGGAGAAAAAGAGAGTGAAGTGTTTGTGAGTCTTTGAGGGTTGAGTTCGATTCATCGTTGTAGAAGAGGTTTCAAATCTAGGTGGGAAGTCTAGAGGTTGGAGTCCAGGATACAAGTGTAATCGAACAAGAAATCAATAAGACAAGTAGACGCTTCAAAATCCTCTCAAGCGGGAAGCTTGAAGGTAGTGGTTTTTCCTTGAGAAGCTAGTTTTGCTAATCAGGGTTTCCACTATACATCGTGAGTTTGTTCTTTATCTTTCCTGCTATATTATTTCCGTTGTGCCTTCTGTGGGAACAAAGCTTTTGTTCCCTCAGACGTAACTCTAACGATCCAACAATAAGAGTCTCAAGTATATATTTACTCAGAAGGAGCTGAATATGAGACAACGTCGCTGGTTGGAGCTACTCAAAGACTACGACATTGAATTGTTGTATCATCCGGGCAAGGCTAATGTAGTAGTTGATGCATTAAGCCGGAAGACACCGCACGAGACTGTAGTGGCTTTGCTTGTCGCTCAGACCAAGCTGAACCAAGAATTGTGCGAGATCGAAGTCTTGTACGATCAACGTCGTGGATACCTGAGTATGCTTGAGATTCAAGCTACGCTTCTTGACCAGATCAAGGAGAAGCAGGTCGATGATGTAATTTTGGTGAAGCTATGCAGCGAAGTAATGGACGGGAAAGCTCCCGGCTTTGTGATTCAGGAAGATGGATCACTCTGGTTTCGGGACCGGATTTGTGTGCCTGACGTAGATGGTCTTCGCCAATTGGTGATGAGGGAAGCCCATTCGTCAGCCTATTCTGTACATCCAGGCTCTAGCAAGATGTACAAAGACCTCAGAATGAAGTTTTGGTGGCCCAATATGAAGTGAGATGTGGCAGAGTTTGTGGCAAAATGTTTGACTTGTCAGAAGGTCAAGATTGAACACCGAAGACTCGGTGGAGAATTGCTACCTCTTCCAGTTCCAGAATGGAAGTGGGAGGACATTGCAATGGATATCGTCACAGGGCTGCCTAAAACTCGAAGTCAGAAAGATGCTATATGGGTTATCGTTGACAGGCTCACGAAGAGTGCTCACTTCGTGGCTATCAAGACAACATGGGGAACCCAGAAGCTGTCAGAAGTGTTTTTACACGAGGTTATCCGGTTGCATGGTGCTCCAAAGACCATTGTATCGGATCGCGATGGCCGATTCATGTCAAGATTCTGGAAGGAATTGCACAAGGCCATGGGAACCGAGTTAAGGTTCAGTACTGCGTTTCATCCTCAAACGGATGGACAGTCTGAGAGGACCATCCAGACCTTGGAGGATTTGCTGAGAGCTTGTGTACTTGATCGTTCGACTAGCTGGGAAGACAGCCTGAGTCTGATTGAGTTCATATACAACAATAGCTGGCATGCTACTATTAAGATGGCTCCATTCGAGACTTTGTACGGTCATAAATGCAAATCTCCGATTTGTTGGGATGAGAATTCCGACAAGATTTTGCTCAGACCAGAGCTAGTCGAACGGACTGCCTCGGACATTGCTTTGATAAGACAAAGGATGTTGACGGCCCAGAGTCGACAAAAGTCTTACGCTGATCCGAAGCGTAGGAATGTTGAGTTTGAGGTTGGTGATAAAGTGTTTGTAAAGGTATCACCGACCAAAGGTGTATTCAGATTTGGTAAGCGTGGGAAGCTTAACCCTCGCTACGTGGGACCATTTGAGATCCTTGATAGGGTGGGATCTCTAGCGTATCGTTTGGCATTGCCGCCATCGGCACATCCAGTGCACAACGTGTTCCACATATCCTTGTTAAGAAAGTATGTGCCAGATGAATCTCATGTGCTGAGTTATGAAGACATCGAGATCCAGGCAAATGGTACCTACGAGGAGATACCTATGCGTATTCTCGAGCGCCGTGAGAAGCATTTACGCAACAAGGTTGTACCGTTGGTACGAATTTTGTGGTCCAAGTCAGGAACCGAGGAAGTTACTTGGGAGACTAAAGAGGATATGCTTAGACGCTTTCCCGAGTTGTTTTCGGCCTAGAATAGCCAAGTTTCGGGGTCGAAACTTCTTTTAAGGGGGAGGTAATGTAATAACCCTCATTTTATAAGGATATTTTGGAATTTTTCCGACTCCCGTATTACTAGTCGGATTAATTTTAGAGAGTTTCGGACATTCTGTAAATTGTTTGAACTCTGTAATATTTTTCTGAGTAATATAAAATACAGTTGAAGTATTTTCAGGGTTAAATTGTCGATCGTGTACAAATATATTTAACCCGGGGTTAAGAAATTGACCCAAAAGTGATCGGATGAGAAGGAAGCAAAACTGGGCTTTACCGCACCCAGCGGCCATGACCACCGCACCCGCGGCGAGGGCCAAAAGCTGAGGCGGCTTCGTATTCGCGATAAGCTTCAGCTGCAACTCGCCGGAGTGTCAGGTCTGAGCAGCCCAAGTGGCACCTTGACCTGTCCCCTTGTCTCCTTGCTTGTTCCCTTTGAGGAAGCTCGTTTTGAGACTATAAAAGGGATCGAAATCAGAGGATGTGAAGCTTCATCTCCTTCCTCTGTTTTTCCTCTGTTTTCACCATTTCCAGCTTGTTCCAAGCTCTCATCGGAGTGTTCCTTGAGTTAAGAAGGGTACCTCTAGTGGTAATTGAAGGTCTAAGGTGTTGGGAGATCGAACCATAATCAAATCGAAAGCAAACAAAGCGATTTGGTAAGTTTCTCCATTGATGCACTGTCGCGAGAGCTCGCCACTGTCTGTCCACCGCACCCCGCGGCAAGCTCCCACCGCACCCGCGGCGAGCCTTGTCCGAGTGTGTGTTCGTGGGTGTTTGGCTTTGGGCGAGGCTCGGTTCCTTTGATTCTTCTCCTATTCTTTTAGATTCAATTATGTGGATATTGAATCTAACTTAGGGTCTCGTTATGGGTCGTTTCTTAGGGATTTATTATCCAAGATCTGCCCCAGTTTCAGATCCAGGAACTCGATGTTTCTAAGCTTTGTTCAAACTCGTCGGATCTAAGGCAAGTGGCGGTTCGCTCTTGCTCATCATTCCATACTTCCATTAATTATCAATTGTTTAGTTGTTAATTAATTTGGGATGATTCTTGTTTATGTTGGGAACAGTTGTGTTAATTAATATGATTAAAAGATGATATTATACTAGGTTGTATATCTGCTAGAACGACGCTAGTATAAATATATGTTTATGATGTTGGCTATGTTGGCTTTGATGTGGACTATTACTGTGCTGAACTGTTAGTTAGCACGAGTATTCGTAGGAACGCTTGGACCTTGCGAGGTCCATTCGTTTCTTTATAACTGGCAAATAACAGGGCGATCAAGACCCTATGCCAAACTTCTGGTCATGACCAACCGTGATGTGGATTTAGGTTTGGACCCTGTGAGGTCCATTCCTTCGATATATGTCCCTCATGACGAAACATATATCTAAACCTTATAACGTGATGTGGTTTTGGAATTAAATCAGATAAGTGCCTTTGTCGCACATAATTAATATACCTTCGGCGAGTAGTGCAGCTAGGCGATAGTGTAGCTAGGAAAGCTCGTCTTAACTTTTTAGTCGCTCGAATGCGATACTGTGATTCTGTGATTATTAATGTTCCCCAACATTTGTCATATTTCCGATAAGACTCAATTCATTGGAGTCTTCTTTTGGGATTGATTGCTGTGAGACTCGGTCTCCAGAATCTTCTCTTGATCATGCCTTTTCATGTATTCAGTAGAAGTATAGTGGTTGACTATTGTGATCGACTTTTATTCGAGAGACGATGAGTCTAACCTAATACGACTACTTCGAACCACTCTGCTTTGTACCCTTGCATGGTCTTTCATTAGACTAACCAACCGAAATTGTTCTCTGCATGGTTGGCTGGTGTCATCCGTTCGATTCGGCACATCAGATAAATTGAGGATCCCAGAAGGCTAGAGCGACTATGAGGATGGATGGTGTTTTGATAAACTATTTTTCTTTAAGACTTCCGTTGTGTTATTTATGTTAAGACTTCCGCTGTAATAATTCTAATCTTGTATTTTGATGGATTTGGAAATTGTTGTATTTCCGAGACTTTGGTTTTAATGAAAGTTGTAATATTTGGTATTATAAATGTGGTTTGTTGGTTTACATCGACTGGAAAAGCCTGGGGTGACTTTGGGATATTATATCTGAAGTCACTGGCAATAATACTTTCAAGACGAGATTTGGGGGTGTTACAGTGAGCAAGTCGCTCTCCATACTCCTCCTTTGTGTGCGACCTCATCACCCGACGAACACTTCCCGAGAATTTCTTCTCGTCAATGTTCATGGACTTAGCATATGCCTTCTGTAACACCCCCGACTTATGTCGGTAGTGCCACACGCCAGTGACCTCAGACGTTACCGTCCAAAGTCATCCTAGGTTTTAATCGGAACAATTAAACTTAAATGCGTATATATATATTAAATGAAAGATTAAACAGCGGAAGACATTTGTATATGAAACTCAGCTCTTTTATTAAAAGATCTCTCGTCAAACGAGAGTAGCGTCTTTACAACAGAGTAAAAATTTCAGTGGAAGACTTATAAATTACACAACGGAAGACTTTTAAGGATCAACCTATAACATCGCTAGGTTATAAAGATATATTAAAGTAATATTTAACAACTTAAAACACTGACACTTAAATCTTCGTCTGCAAACCTCTTCTTCTTCGACTGGTTACTTTGACTTCGGGAACCAACCACTGATGTGTCGTATAGGACGGATGACACCATCCAACCATGCAAGGAATAAAACCCGATTGGTTAGTCTAATGAAAGACTATGCAATGGTGAAAACAGAATGGTTCTAGTAATCGTAACCGTTTACTATTATTGTCCCTCGAATAATAACCGAAGGAGCGATATATAACCCGGAACTTTCACGGAATGATTTAGTATTTAGATATGCTCTGAAAGGAAGACTCCAAAGGAATTGAGTCTTATGGGAAAATATGACAATTGTTTGGGAACGTTACAGTTTCATACAAGCGTTTAAAAATGACTTGATCATTTGGGTCCACGACCAACCTCACCGTATAATGCGAATTCAGATTGGAAAAAGAACTTACTCTAACCGAAGTCCAGGCGAGTTTCCAAGTTGTATTTCTCGCCCGAGGGTTCATTAATTATGTGCCTACCCGCACTTATCTTATCTTAATTTCAAAACGGATATTCATATTAAAGCTTTTTAATATGATCTCGAGTAACTACGGAAGTTTACGATATCGAGTGACTACGAAGGTTTACGATCTCGAGTAACTACGAAAGTTTATGGTCTCGAATGACTACGAAAGTTTATGGTCTCGAATGACTACGAAAGTTTATGATCTCGAGTGACTACGAAAGTTCACGATCTGAAAAGCATTTAGAGACTGGGTTCACTGATACTGAGTTATAAAGAAACAATTAATCCTCATAAGGAATTAGCGTTCCTACGAATACTCGTGCTAATCTAGCATTAAAGTTTACATTTAAATCCACAACAAAACCATTACGGTTATTAACAAGTATAATAGCGTTGTTTCTAGCAATATATACAACCTACTATAATATCATATTTTAATCACGTTATTTATAAAATATGTTCCCAAACGAAAACAACAGTTCACTCTGATTTAATTAACAATTAAAAGCAATTGATAATTAATAGAACATGGAATGATTAAGAAAGAGTGAACCGCCACTTGCCTTAGTCTAGACGAACGATAGAGCGACGACGGGTTTCTGGGTCCGGAACGGGAACGGAAGTCGGATTACAGATTCCGGCGATGACTCGAAAGGGCTCGATACGAGTGGGCTTCCACTCCGGTCCACCTTGCGCCTCCAAAGCACCACTCCTCGGTCACCACCACCTCCGGCGAGAGCTCCGGCGACTCCATAAGAATTCCGGCGAGCTCGAAACTCCGGCGACTAAGGAAAACGAGAGAGAGAGGAGATCTGATATTTGGGTGCTCAAAACCCTCCAACACGGCCTCCTTTTATAGCCAAAGGAGGAGAGCAGCCCCCGACCAAATCAACGGTGGCTCAGAAGATCGACGGCGATGAAGAACACGTGGCACGCATGCACTTTTCCGCGGTCGCGGAACTTTTTCCGCGGTCGCGGAATATTCCTGTGCCCAGCTCTTTTGAGGGCCATTTTTTCCGCGGTCGCGGAAAAAGGCATTTCCGCGTCTTTTTGCCCGGGGAAAGGTTTGGCATGGGTTTAAACTCCAAAAAATAAATATTTGTATCCAAACAAATATTCTAAGCTTCCAAAATACATCGAATGTATATTCCAAGGCTCAGGGAATTATTACAGAGATTATATGAGTTACAGAAAAACCAAACTTCGCCTAATGCATTCAGAATTATTGACGAGGGTTTGGGAAATTACCCAAATACCCTTACTAAAAATGAGGGTATTACACCTTCACATTACGGTCTACATGGACATGACACAAATGATGCCGAACCTTCGGAAACACCTTATCGGCGGCCTTGATCAGTCCTAGCTCTCGATCAGACATCATGCATACGGGACTTTTCCCCCCGAACAACCACTTCAATCGTGTAAATGCCAATGCATAGTGGCTTGCCGTCTCCCTTTCCATGAACACCAGAGCAATGCAATATGTGAAGTTGGTGCAAGTAAACCCAATAATCTGGAATAGTGGCATACTGCACCTATAAATCCAACACAAAAAATACTTCAAACCCGCCTAAAATACCATTATCTACTCATAATACTAAGACGAGTAGAGTTTACCTGTTGATTTTGTACGTCGAATCCATGATGACGACATTAGGGAACATACACAACAAATGTCGAGCGTCTGGATGAGAAACAAACAGGCACGACAATACCTCATTCCCATCTTCCCTCGTTTTAGTAGTGGTGTCCAACAAATAGCCTTTGTCCTTCAAAAACCCCAACGACCATTGTGTCACATTCAGATTGCCTAGGGATTTCAATCTCTCCTTAGCCCTAACAGTGTACACTTGCCTCCTCGATACCGTTGAACCTGTATATTCATTCATAATCTGTATAGAAATAACCTTGGGTCTTGCACCCGCCGCAGTATCAATCATCACTTTTCTACGTTGCTCCTTTGTAAGTCGGGAAGCAAATGCATGGCCAATCAAGGTGGTCAAAAGCATATGGTTATGGCATACTCTAACAACCGATATGGTCCACCCAGGAGCTCTAATAGCATTTCCTTCCCTAAAAATACCATGCAACAAAAAGGAACAACCCTTCTTCTTTGACCTAGCTTTATTTACTCGTATCGGGCTGACCTTTTTACCATCGACTAACTTTTTTTTCTTGCCGAACCTAGGTAACCCGGATCTCCCACAATGAAATATAATCCTTCTAGGCTTTGATGATTTAGTAGTGATCACCATAAAAAGACTAAAACCGACCTTTTGCACCCACTCCCTCAAACCCTCCATACTCGGAAATATCTCATTAGTAGTAAAATGGGATGAAAAGTCGATTGCTATAAATTAATCATCACTAGAATCACCCTATTTATATAAAAAAAATTAGTACATTAGAGACTAATTAATAATTATATTTATAACAAAAAATCCAACTTAAGCATTATTTCTAAAATTTCTACATACACACATCTATGTTATTTCTAAACATTCTACATACATAAATCTATGTTATTTCTAGACATTATACATACATGCATATAGTTTATTATGAAAATACAATCATTTCAGAGACTAATTAGTATTTACATTTATTATGAAAAAACAATCATTTTATTTCTACATTTATCTAAATATTATATATACAGGTAATATCTAATTACTTTATACTGTAAAAAATAAAAAATATTACGTACCCTGAAGTACTGAGGAGAAATCGACGACTGAAAATCAACTTTATCATCTAGAGACGTGGGCGCGCTCGAAGACGACTCCGACAGCCCCCTCCAACAAGGATCGCTTGACGACGACATATATATAGCCGAAAAATTACAATGGATTTGAAGTTTTTTTCGTTGTATTTCAATGGTGGTTTAACTACTATTACATATCCCATGTATATAGCCGGCCACATGACCGTTTAGACTAAAACAGGATAATTATGGGCGGCATTATGTGCAGCCCAAATTGACCGTTAAATTTTAATCGTACACTCCTTGGACTGCACCTAGTGCCGTCCAGAAACTGGTTTCAGTGAACCAGTTTTTTGTACGGCAATTAGTGCCGCCCAGAAATCCTTTTTCCCAGAAAAACCGGTTCAGTGAACCGGTTTTCTGGACGGAACGTATTGTCGTCCACAAAAACCAGTTCACTGAACCGGATTTTTTATAAATCAAATTTAATCATAATTTTTATAAAAACAAAAATGAACCCATCTTGGGCGGCACCTAGTGCAGCCCAAGAAACTCGGTTTTCTTGGACTGCACTAGGTGCCACCCAAAATGGAGTGCGAGGTTCAAAAATGTGGAATGTGCGGTTTGTCGCCGTATAATTTCCGTGGCAAAGTTTGAGGATGACTATTTGATTATTGATAAATTTTTACCATAATTTCTGAAGTTAAATGGTAACTTGTCATATTTTTCAAAACACTAGGGCGAGGGGATTGAGGTTTGTGCAGGGATTGAAGTTTTATCTCAGATATCGGAAGCAATGATGGCTTTTAGGATTTCTCTTTTATCATTATCCTCATCATTTGTAAGTATTGTCTAAACAATGAATTATGAAGTATTCAAAAAGTCTTGTGTAAAATAATTGTTGCTTTATAGAAGGATCCAAGAAAGCGATGTTGAGTTCATATTGATTCCACTTCATTCGCATAGTAGGAAAGTGGATTCTACAAATCCAAACCATATAAATGAAAATCACGGTGATAGCAGAAGAAAAATGTGTCATCTATCTTAAAATAGACCCTTAACTGTATATATATAGTGGCAATATGTAGGAATAACTAAATTGTGGAAGACAACATTTCCATATGAGCATCTGAAGAACAACTTTTGCATTGATGGGAAGCAAAGTGTTTACTGTTTGTTACTTCATATCATATCCCTACAAAAAGAGGTGTACTTTTTAAGTTGTAAAGAACCTTATAGATACTACGCCCACGTTGTACAATAACCTTATACATGTATGGAATACAAAATGTAGGAAAACTAATTGAAGAATGATGCTCAGTTGGAGTGATAGAGAAGATAAGAATGCAGCCATAACATAAATTTTACATCAATAATCTACAACAAGTGGTGTAGGTCCTGAAATTAGTGGGCAATGAAATGACTCACCTTCTCAGCCCTCTGATTCTCATCCTCTTCCACCTTTCAGTGCAATACAGTTTTAGCCAACCTTGCGAGTTAACCAGTTGAGTCACTCAAGCTCGAATTTAATGAAAGTGTTTGAAAAGATCTTGCACTACAACACACGACAGAACAAAGATCATGCAATGAATTACAGGAACTTGTGCACATGTTCGTTACCAAATAGACTATTTGTATTAGTTATTATCACGTTCTCTTTTTGAAGTTCTTCAAGATGAGACTGATATAGGGATGAGTCTGATTCATCAACTACGGGTACATGATCATTTAGCTTTTCAATTATTTCACCACAAAATCTTTGAACTTGTGATTGCACAAAAGAAATCTATCTTTATTTTGTTTGTACAATTGCGCCACTGCTGGTGCGATGTCTGCAAGATCCTTGAGGGTTACTTAAGTCTTCTTAGGCTAAATAGAGTATCTTGAAAAATAATCTCCAAAAGTGACACAATGATAGCAGTTATGAATAGCTAACCTTACACATAAATTATTTTAACATATCTATGTCTGATATGAGAGCTAATTAAGTAGATACAACTACCTTCTAAGCCAAAATTTCCAGATTGCATTCAAAATACATCCCAAGTGTTTTTTGTTTCGGTTGCAAGATGTATAGTAAATTTTTCTATCTTAAGCACAATATACCAAGGCATTTGAAATTGTAGTTGAGATATGTGTTCGTTATTTGGCTTGGACACTTAAGCAGGATGAGAAACACACGATCACTCTGTGAATATTGAAGATCACACACTTCATTTTGCAGGAAAATGTCATTACCTTTTGAGAGTGAATAAAGAATCATAAATTTCATGGTTTACCGTATTGTATTTTTCTCCAGTTTATACATATGATGTAATAGTATATCAAAAGTATATAGCTTTGAAGTATTCACTCGCTAATTACGAGAAGATCTCAGACTAGCCTGTTGTCAAAAAGAATAAAATTGCTAAATAGAAATGCTAACTTTGCGCTTCATATTGGCGCTTAGGGTGCGGTATATCACCATCACTAATGTCATCTTTGCAACGGACCACCAGCTTATTAGCATCTGAACAGCCAAAATAAACATGGGTCAGTCTTAAGTAGTCCACAAACCATTGAAAATGCATCAATATCCATAAGCAAACTCATAAATCCAATAATAAATATAGCTTAAATTAGGGTTAGAATGAATTAAATTAGAACCATAAAGTTTAGAAATATAGAACTTTGCTATCACTTGTTATAT
Source organism: Rheum nobile (assembly GCA_027886185.1). Lineage (NCBI taxonomy): Eukaryota > Viridiplantae > Streptophyta > Magnoliopsida > Caryophyllales > Polygonaceae > Rheum > Rheum nobile. The sequence continues at coordinate 1,937,230 of WOAB01000657.1, read as the reverse complement.
CTCAAAACAAGTAAACAAAATGAATCATCAAGCAAACTCATCTACATTATCTTTTTTACTTAGAAAATTTCAGAAACACTAATAAGAAATTACAAAAACCACAAAACAAAGGCATATAATATAATATCTTAACTTCAGACAAAAAAAGACATGCAAGAGAGAATCATATTAAACAGAGAATGCTACAAAAGGACTGACAGTCAAGATATTGCGTGAATTAGGTTGTGTCGACTTATAGGCAGTCATCAATGACCCTTTCTAGTGGTCTTTTTAGCAACACAACAAGACCTGCCCAATGAAAATTCAATACTCGATGACATAATTAAGAAACTTAGTTAGAAAAAACAATATAGCTCCTTCTTTGAGATATGCAAAATATGGTAATATGTGCTAGTCTTCATGTTGGGGAACAAAGTATAAAAGCATCAAGCGAGCTTTACTGATCTTTCTCATATCCATATCTTGTGTGCTTTTGTAAATAAATATGAAATGTCTGATACAATGAATGAACATATCTCCTCGCAAGAAAACGAAACCATTATTGACCTATTTAATAGAGTGAGCTACAGGTAAGAAACACTAAGTAACTAACTTCTTCTAGAAGAAGAAAGGATAAGCAATTCTTTCCAGAAAAAAAGGATAAGTAATTAAGAAGCACATCATTTTGTAATAATATTAAATGTTATATCTAAAAACATTCATTTGAGAACTTCTAAATACTAACAAAGGAAACATAGTGATCCACAATATCGACAAAAGGTAAATAAGATGCATGTACGACTAAAGAGAGAGCATATTTCACCTATAACCCTACAACTGGTTCTTTATGTTGTCTCTCTAACCAACATTTTGTACAATTAAAGCGCTAATACCCAAAGAAGGGCAAATGTCCAATTAAAGCACTAATGCCTAAAGAAGGGCAAAATCCTAAGTGGGTAGTATCCCAATCTTCCAGTCTAATTAGTACATGAGTCGATACATATATTTGTTGGGAGATCCTGCTTAATCTTCGTTTCAGCTTCGTGTGTTCCATTTAGCTTGAAGATCCTTTATTGGGAAGTTCATTCTCCATTCTCTTCCATTAGAGGTAGCCTTTGTAAATAAAGTTTGACAATCTGTGTTCATTGTCAGCTCCATATCTGCCTAGGGGGTATGTGTCAGAGAGCTCATCCAGATAATTCAAATTAATCATCCTAACACACAAGTAATAACACTCACTCAACACAAGATCAACAAAAGGGCCTTGCAATGTAATTTGACATTTAGAAATCATACTCAAATCAATCATTGAAGATAGAATATATCAGTATCAATTTAATGAACCAACTTTAGTGAACTATGAATATATCATATATCATATATTAATATCTAGATGTAAATGGTCAAGCTAAGGGAGTAGATTTAAAACAAAAGGGAGGAGTGTGTGTACATGGCTACATGCACATTTGCACAACATTATAGAAGATCAGAAGCTATGTATCCAAGCTTCAGATCATATAGATCAAGATCACCCACTTGTCAATAGTCTAGAAGCCCAACTGCAACCATGAGAAGAAATAGTTGAATAGCAATTTCTTTCTAAAAAAAGGAAACAATCAATATAACTTGAGCTACCATAACAAAAAGGTCCCACCACATCTTCTAGAATGAAGGACATATCTAAAATTAAGTCTGCAATTGCTTAGATATTTACTCCCACCTATATTTACTAAACATGCATACACATATCATTGACTTAGTTTAAACCTATGAAATGGATGGATGTAAGGCTGTAAATATTTGAAAATATCATAGTTTAGAAACTGGTAAGACCTCGCTATTTATGAACTACTCCGCTTACGACCGACTCTTTTTGTCTTTTTGTGACATACATCAACTGCAACACCATTTGGGGTATCCTTTGCTTGTTTCCAAATTCGTTGTACTGTTCTTATTGACACCGACAATAAAGTGGAAACCTCTGATGTCGTATTTCGTTTTAGCTTACCATTCACACTTCTCTCAAGTAAAGCATTGTAGACCTGACGCCTTTCCTCATTTGATAAGAATCTCAAATTGCGTTGTTGCTCATCTGAAATAGACATGTCAATATTTTAAATTTACAAAATATTAGAAATTATAGATCAAATACTTTAAATTGTTAGCATTATAACACTAATGTCAAACTAAAATTTATAGTACTGCGTAAACTAAAATTCAACTGCAAATAAATCTAGATATTTAACGTAGCAAAGCAAGGTGATTCTACCATTACCATACAAATTAACAACATATGGTAAATTTATAGTAATGCATAAACTAAAATTTAGAGTGACTTTAAATTATGATTATTTTAGATAATCAATTTAAATTATCATTATTTAAATAACTTAACCAACTCACAATATAATATCCAATTGCAAATAAAGATAACTTAACTAATTTCCAATTGCAAATAAATATAGATATCTAATGTAAGCAAATCAAGATAATTCTACTACTACCATCTATAAACTTAACGTAGCAAATCATCAGTGAGGATTGAAATTCCTGTCTATACAATGAAAAGAAAAAACAGTTTCTTAAAATTTTACCAAAAACCAACGTAGCAAATCACTAAATTGGACTTAAACGGGTATGATTTCCTATCAATAAGGAGTATTAAAATTCTACCAAAACAGCAAAACAGTATTACTAAAATTACTAGGATTTCCTATAGTAACTCTGATATGATTTTCCAGGATATTTCTTTCCTAAAATCACTACATAATCATTCAAAATTATCTACAAAAGTCATCACTGGACGTATACATGATCAAAATTAATGGTTATTTTTACAGATCCATGAATGCTAAATAACCATAAAGTGTGAGATAAAGAGGGTAACTTACTACGATCAATGGTAGAGTCTTCGAGTTCTCCTTCGACATCCTCATCAGCTTCCGAAACCATATCATCATAGATGTTGGCTTTGCCTCCTTCGACCCCTTCATATTGATTTGCAATCTGATCTCCATCAAACTTCCAATCAGGTAATTCATTTAGATCAAACGAAAACACTTCTGGAAGAGCATTCAAATCAATGTTGTTGTTGCAAGCCATGGATTGAAGGGAGTTTTTGAGGTTAAAAATCAATTGAAAATATTCATTGTATTGGTGTACGTTCATTATATATACATGACCTCTATGTTTGAAATTTTTAAGTTTGGCTCCACAATAAAAAAATTATAAATTTTGTCCAAGTGCAATCCAAAAATTTGGCTCTAGAATGAAAATTTGCCTTTGAAATTTTAATCCAAATTTGAAAATAAGCACTGTGTAACCTGTGTTTGTGCTATTGAAGGAACTGAGATAGAATTACGCCCCTGTGCATCTTCAATTTTTGATGATTGCACGCTTTTGTGCTTTTGTGCAGTTTAATCTGTATCTTCATTTAATGTGTTAATGGGAAATGGGAAAAAGAATTGCATGCTTGTGCATCTTCATTTACTGAGATAGAGAAAATTGGCCCATTAATTGGGTTTAGTAATTAAAGTGTTTTTTTCTTAATCTGTGTGAAATAACCTAAAACGTCAGTTATTAATGTTAATCGGATGGAGTATTACTTAACAATATGTGCACCAATACCTAAAGAAGGTCAACTTATTTTCCTCTCAGTATCCAACAAGTGCTTCCTTTACATAATTATTGCAAAATTTGATTCATCAAAGCCATACGCTAGATAACACTAATTAATCTTAACTTTTTAATTAACAAATCAATGAAATTTATTCTAAATAACGCAGAAATCATGTGAGAGTTCAAGCGTAGGATGTATCCAAAGATGAAAGATGAAGCTTTTCAGAAAACTATTATTTTTAAACTTTACTCTCTTCATATTACAATACTTGTCTTTTTGGACAATTAGACATATATTAAGGAGTGTAGTATTATATAAGGGGGACAGACATGGAGAAAGGGGAAGTAAATATGAATAATTCAATAATTAAAATAAACAACAACAGCCACATTCATAAAGAGAAAAACACAACAACAATTATCTAAATGGAATTAGCTCTACAAGGCATTCTCACAATCACAAATATGATATCTTACTACTGGAAAACGCGGCTATAGCCACAAATGTTTAGCCACGAAAAGTTTTGAGGGTAACTTTTTGGGTATTGGCCACAAAGTTAACCTCAAAATGTCATTTTATGGCTTTTTAGCCTGAAACAATCTTTTATGGCTAATTTTTATGGCTATTTAGCCTAGAAATTATCTTTCGTGGCTAAACGCGATGCTATATTACCACAAAACCCATTTGCATCTAACTTTGTGGCTAAACTCGAAGGTATATACCCATAACTTAACCTTCGATGCTATATTTGTAGCCAATTACCCATCGATACACTCCCGTAAATTTTCGGGCTAAATTCGAAGCTAAAATACCCTTAAATACATTTTATGGCTAACTTTGTGGCTAAAGTCAAAGGTGTATACCCTCAAATCCAATTTGTGGCTAAACTCGAAGCTAGATACCCATAAAGTAACTTTCGATGCTATATTTGTAGCCAATTACCCATCAATAAACCGTATGGTAAATTTCCTGGCTAAATTCGAAGCACATTTACCCTTAAATACATTTTACGACTAACTTTGTGACGGTTTTCGTGGCTATAACCCAGCATTCATTAAATGTTGCTCGTACCAACTTTGTTAACCATGCATTAACTTTCTTTTTACTTTACCAATCCGCAAACTAACACACTCGGCCAAATCCTCAAACTCAAACCCTCACTCAAGTTTCAAACCCTCCATTCCACTAGATCTACAATAAGAGAAATTCGATTTTAAAGTTCGTTAATCGGGTAAGTTTCTTATTCATACAACAATCATAGTTTATTATTACAAATTTGTACATTTGTATTTCGTTTTGTAATCACACTACTTATATGAAGAATTTTGGTTTCTTCTTAAACTTATGGATCTACCTAACTACAAAAGAAGAAACAAATAGCCAAGAGTCCATGCTTTATATGTTGAGTAAGATATTTTATAAAAAATTACACATAAGTTATTTGTATCATGATTTGATTCATTATTAAATACTAGTTTGCATGTGAATAATCATTCAATTGATTATGTAAGTAGACCCGAATGCTCTTGCCAATCGTTTTTCTGCATGGTTTAGTGATTATGTAAGTATTATTACATTTGCTATTTTGAATGAAATTATGTTATGCATAAGAGACACATTCAGAAAACATATACTTTTTATTGTATTGCAGGTTTTGACTAAACAAAACCTTCACCCCCCAGATGTTGATCATGATTTGATACGTAGTTTGGCCTGGGGCCCTTCAAAAAAAGTTCTATCATGGCCTGCATACGTCATTTTTTATTATAAATATGAAACTCTGCAACGAGGAGAAGGAAAATTAACAATGAATAGTGGTGTGTGTACAAGCTTTCAATGGTGATACTCAATTAGATTTCTTTGGGCTAATAGAACAAATTTTGGAGTTTGAGTTCACCGGTTTGCCGTGTAAGAAGATTGTCCTATTCAAGTGTTTGTGGTTTGACCCTTATATTAGAGGAACGAGAGTCCATCCACAATACCATTTCCAAGAGATAAATTGGAAGAGATGATATAACAACCACGAACCTTTCGTCTTTGCCCAACAATGCATCCAAGTTTATTATGCAGACTACCCTGGAGTATGTCGTAGTCGTGCAGAGTGGAGGTTCGTGTGTAAGACAAAGCCTCGAGCAAGAGTGGAGCAACGATGGACATAGAGCACAGAGAATGTTGCTCAATCAATGGATTTTGAACCACTACAACCAGACGACTTTGAGGTTGATGGATTCGCAGGGTCGTCAATTCATTCATTGCCTACAAATCTAAATGATCCAAATTCTTTTGAAGAAGGAGCATATGATGTCAGAAGTAATGAAGATGACTCTGATATCAAAAATGAAGATGATGAAGATGATTTTTAATCAAATTCTGGTGAGTTATAATTTCTTGCCTAAATTTTAATAAAATTCTGACAATAAATAAGTGAGTTTTAACTTCTTGCCTAATTTATAAAAATTGATTTAATTAGTTATATATAATTAAGTTAATTTATTAGTAAATTTATAAAAATACATATTTAAAGGCGGGAAATCAAAATTGGCTGATAATATATATTTCCCTCCAATCAATATGACCCTAAAATATTTCCCTCCAATTGGCGAAATTTATACCGCCTTTTTTTTAACTGCTTAATTTTTTTAATGACTCGGGTCTTGTAACCCAAAATCCTCTCCCATTTCTTATTCACTCATTGTGGGTCTCTTCACATCTAACCCTAGTTCGTCATCCTCATTCACTCCCCACCGTCTCCGCCTTATTCACTCCCCTCTCTGCATCACACCGTCCGTCGTCCTCATCGTCTCGCCGTGCTCTCCACCGTCTCCGCCTAGTTCCTCACCGTCTACCCGCCTTCGTCTTCTAGTGTTGGCGGTAAGTTTCTTCACTCGCTGTTAATAATCAATCGATGGCTTTATGTGCTTGATTAAGTTCGCTGTTAACAATCAATCAATCGGCGCCTTCGTCTTCTAGTGTTAGCTGCTTAATTTATTTTGTATGTTGCCTCTAAAATTGGTTCCAGAGTTTAGTAGTTGTATTTGTTTCTCTTTTCTTTGGGGATTTGTTGTTATTTCAATCGATGGCTTTATGTGCTTGATTAAGATCTGTATACATCTTTACTGGCTACCCTTGTCAACATGTTTAATTCGATGGTATTATTTGACCTAGTTTTTCAGACTGCTCAAGGCATATTTTTTATTATCTGCTAAATTGGATGATTTTTTTGCGGTAGTTTCAAATTTATAATGGTACAAAGTTTGCTTATAGCGGTGAAATAATTAATGTTGTTAATATGTTCTGGTGAGACATATATCCAATTTGAGTTTGGTATTGTGCATATTAATTAAGTGTTGAATATGAATTATCTGATATCCCGTTTGCATTTGTATTTGGCTATATATAGAGAGACGGCTAAAGCTAGAATTGGTTAAATAGGTGACTTGGGTTAACATTTGTATTTGGCTTGGGCTAAATCTAAACTATCTAGTATCCAATCTGGTCTTGTGCACATTTGTATTTGGCTTGGGTTAACATTTTCCTGTTGCTGACTTGGTCGAACAATCCATATCTACCTACTAATTTATTGTTTGACTTAGTTTGACCTAGTTTAACTTCATTACAAACTCATGAATATACAAACTAACATGAGATTTCATTACAAACTCATGAATATACGAACTAATTTGTTATTTGGCTTAGTTTAAATTAATTACAAACTCTTATATACAAACTGACTTAGTTTGACTTAGTTTAATTTGATTTTTTCCTCTAAAGCTTATTGTTTGTCTTTTTTGCTTGTCTTTTTTTTCTACAGTACAAAAGGTATTAATTTCTGCTTGTTATTTTTTTACAGGTTTTCCTATAAAGCTTATTGTATTGAACATCATGCAACATGGCAGATTTACACGGCGCTCATCTCAACAACTTTCACGACCTTCAAGTTGTAACTTTGCCCGTGGTGTTTCTCACACGCCTCTTGAAGAAGATGACCGTACTCCTAGCCCAATTACCAGTCCAATTGCATATCCATTGCCCAATGAGCGTGCATCGCCGGAAACCCAAGAGCAGCCGGAGGAAGAGCACCATGAGGCAACAGAGGGTGATGCCTCAACACCTACTCCATGTGTTCAGGGATCTGATGCAGGCTTAGGTGGTCTGTCCAATGTTCCACAAGGAAAGATACTGATAGGAATTGAGTCCAATGCCGTTCGGTTAGCTTCAAACTTTATCTCTTTAACCTTAGTTATAATTACAAATTACTAATTGTTTTATTATTTTGTAGTGATTTTGTACCACGGAAGTGTGCTTTTGCCAAAATGACAGAAATTGTCCATGGACACTTTAATGGCCCTTGGACGAGTATTTCAAAAGTGCCCGATACTGTAAAAAATATGTGGTTTGAAGAGTTTGAGGTAATACATTTCACATTTTAATGCACAATAATTACCCATCTCTTATTATGCACAAATACTTGCTGATTTTTGTATATCAATGATGCAGAAATCTTTTTGTTGGACAGTTACTAATGATGCGATGAAAAGGGTCTTTGTTTTCCAAGCTGGATTGCACCTTAGAAATACCTTTAAGGTATATCGTAAAAATGGGACAACACCCTTCTTTGTGAAAGAGGATTTGTGGCAAAGCATGGAAAGGTTAAGGAGAACAGACGTAAATATGGTGAAGCAAGCTGAGGTGAACAAACAAAACAGATCTTCAAAGAGAGCAATTGATTTTGGGGCGTATCGAGGGGGTTCTAGAAAGGTTTCAAAATGGATGCTAGAGATGGCAAGTGTATCCTACTTAATTTATTTCTTTTTCCTTTGGACTTTTTAAGTATTACCATGAAATTAATCAAGTATTTCTCCTATACAGGAGAAAAAAAAGGGATATAAGCCAATGATTTCTGAAGTTATACGAGATTTGTGGTCAAAGTCGGATGAGACTGGGATGGGGGCACTACCTGCTTCATGTGTAGTAAGTATTATGGAACAACTTTCTTAGTCTAAAATTTTCTTTTTGCATGGTCTTTCTGAAACTGCGTGAATTTAGGGGGCTCTCTGAGGTTTTCGAGCCTGAAAAACTTGTGATATCTGATGGAGAATGCGTTAGGTGGTGCAAGGCTGTAACAAATTTGGAATTTTCCTGCAAACTTGATTGATTTGATTGTTTGTGATGGTCATCAGTGGTTTAATTGCTTAATCATATAAAAATATATGAGATTGGATCTCTTTGCTATTTAATTTGACTTAATGTTTTACTTATGTATGTGACACCTTCCTCTTGCTATTTGTGTGTTTTGAGTTAGTGGAATTGTGTTAATCTCTGTAACTCTTGATATAAGTTTGACACTAGTCTTCTTATTTTAAAAAAAGGAAGAGTTTGCGGTGCATGTTAAAATAATCTCAATGTTTGACATGTTCATTCTAAAGTTAATTAGTTGACTGATCATGTATTCTAATAACATTAAAAAAGGAAGAGGATGTGTTTCATGTTCTTCTTCATAGTTCATACGTTCGATTATTCATTTTAACTGAATTTGTGTGCTAGATTCTAATACATGCTGCAATTTGTGCTAGATTCGAATATAGGTCGCTGTGATTTTATTTATGAACATGTGTACTATGATTTGAAGAGTTTGTGATTCTAATACATGTTGCAATTTTGCTATTGTGTCACTAATTGCCTTTTTTCCCTAAGGCTGAGTTCGATCGACTTGTTACCGACAATCCAACTTCAGAACCAATCTCTAGGCTCAAGGAGACGGAGCTATGGATACAAGCATGCAATGGTCCTCACAATGGTAGGATATTTGGGCTAGGTGAAGAGGGGATTGCCCTTGTTCGTAGTGGGATGGTTGACAATCTCAAAGGCATCCCTTCACCAAGTATAATCCATACACAAGAACACATGGAGCCTTTTAAGGATGAGGTGAGGGAGATGCGGGCTGAGTTGAAGGAGATGCAAGCCCAAAACAAGGCACTAAAAGATATGATGCAACGCTTGTTGGAACTTCAAGGAGGCGCCGGTACTTCTACCCCTCGGGACTCTAGCCCGACTCCATAGTATTCTTCTTCTAGCAACTCTTTGACTAAGTTAATACAAACTTGATGCCTTTAACATAGTATTGCATTTGGTTGCTGGCATTTTGAATGTTTAAAGGCTAGCAACTACATATTAGTAGGCATGTGGATGGTGGCTCGTTTAGGAAGGATGGGGTATGCTTTTGGCCTTTAAACATTGGCATTTTGGATAGTTTTTATGCCTAGTAAGTTAGGAACTGACTGTTGTTGAACTTAATGGTAGGTGATGGTTGATATACCATGTGCATTATTTTGAGAATTTGGTTATGCACATGGAATGATGCCAACTTTGTAATATTTGAAAGATTAATGTTATTGTAAATCTTTGATTTTTGTATGGTACAAAAGAGGTTTATTTATAATTTAGTGTAGTGGTCAATTAATACAGGTTTTTATAAATATTTTACTGGCTATTTTTGGAAAATATATTTAAAACATGCCATAAATTTAACCTCGGAAGTATTTTGAGGGTAAATCACTTTCTTAAGCCAGTTTGCATTAGCTTCATACTTAACATCAAATTTACAAATACAACAGTCGTGGCTAAAATTTCAATATTCAGCCACGAATTAATATAGCCTCGATTTTTACCTCGAAAATTTTTAAAGCTAAAGGATATGAAGTTTTACAATTTTTCTAACATTAAACTCGTATTTAGCAACAAACTTGTTTTCTGGCTAAATGCCCCAAAATTAGCGACAAGTTGTTTTGTTCCTATTAGACGCGAACTTAACCACAAATAAGCTTGTGACTATTATTCGTAGTTATTTAGCCACAAACGGTAAATTTATGGCTAATATTTGAGGTTAAATTTAGCACAACCTTTTTAACCCCAAATCAAGTTTTATGGGTAGTTTTGTTGCAAAATTTGAGGCTAATGCTATTTGTGGCTAAGTTTGAGGTTATGGTCGTGACTAACCCCGTGGCTATGACCGTGTTTTCCAGTAGTGTCTCTCGAAAAATACCTAGGGTGTCCTATCATCAATGGTAGAATTAGCTCGAACACTTTTGTTGATCTCTTAGTTAGCACCCAACAACAATTATCTAAATGGAAAGCAAATTTCATTTTCCAAGCAGGAAGAACAACACTAATAAAAAATAATCTGGCTTCAAGACCCAATTATCTTATACAAAGTTTCATGTTACCTACACACACACAATGAACTTGATAAGCTAAACAGATCCTTTTTTTGGAACAAAGACAACTCCTATAAATCTCTTATAGACTGGAAAAAAATTTGTAAACCAACTCATCAAGGAGGTCTTGGCTTGAGAAAAGCTAAAGACATGAACAAAGCTCTTCAATTCAAATTACTTTGGAAAATCCTAGCCGAACCAAACAACTTTTGTGTTAGAGTTATTACGGATAAATACCTGAAAACACAATATATACTTCACTACGAGAAAATAGGAAACTGCTCTTGACAATGGTCCAAAATGATTGAACTTATTCCTGAGTTCAAATCTGGACTAATTTGGCAAATTGATAATGGAAAAACTATCAAATTCTGAACGGATAACTGGACTTTGAACACCCCCTTATGTGATAACATAAACCCACAGTCAATCCTGAATAAGGATGCCCTAGTAGTTGATTTTATGCTACCAAATAAAACCTGAAATAAGGACTTACTTGACCAATACTTACCAAATGAATTAACCGAAAAATTAACCTCGATCCCAATACCCCTAAATGAGATCCATGATAGATTAATGTACTGGAAAACGAGCAAAAACGGCTGGTTTTCTACTAATTCTCCTATGGAACTAATTAACAAAAATAAGAATTATACTGCTTATGATTCCTCTTGGATCTGGAAAATAGACACGTATCCCAAAGTTAAAAACTTTGTATGGAAAATAATGAAAAACGGAATCCCAACTAAAGCTAGACTTGCAGAAAAAGGCATAGCAACCCCCCGGGTATACAACCCGATGCAATGCTCAGTTGAAAGATTTGAACCACCTCCTCTTTCAATGCAAGCATACTTTAAAAACAATAGAAAAATTGAATCATGACACTTTTGGCATAATCACATTCCTAAACATAGGAAACAAAAAAGTTAATGAAATCATTGAAAAAATTCGACAAAAAACTGATAGATCACAATTCTTAGAATTAATGGTCTCTTGGTGGAGCATTTGGTTCTATAGAAACCAACAAAGCTTTTGTAGAACAAATGATGATGTCGAACCAATTAAGGATGTACCAATTTACATTAAGAAACAAATGAAGAACTGGAATAAAACGAAAAACTGAAACCCTGACTATCTAACAGAAGACAATCAAAAAACTCATAAAACAAACATTGTAAGACGACTAATAAAGAAATGAAAAAAACCTTCGGATAACATAATTATAATCAACACAGATGGATCCACCAAAATCAATAGTGAATCTAGTTTTGGCTACATTTTCAGAAACCACACGGAAATACCACTTTTTCTCTATGGGGATAAATGTGATTTTTCAACCCCGCTTAAAACAGAAACACTGACAATAAGGAATGTCATGGTAAAGGCTTATGAATTAGGCTTTACCAACATTCATCTTGAATGTGACACCTTACCATCGTGAACGTCCTCAAACAAATCTGGCACTGTCCATGAGATATTGAAATGCTAATTTCTGATATCATGTGTATTTTACAACTGTTTTCTTCAGTGCAGATTTCTCACGTCTTTCGAGAAACCAACGTCGTAGCCGATTTCATCGCGAATAAGGTTTATCAGGTTTCCTTGGAAGACTTTAGAGATAGTCTAGAATTTGTAATTCTCATCGTAAGGATGCTATAGATTGAGAAATCGACTCTTCTGTGGTTTTCAATCTAATTTTTACCTTATATAAAAAAAAAAAAAATTTGTTACCTTAAACAAGAGACGTTTGTCCCTACATAAGTTCCAGAGAATGAAAAGTTGGTGAAGAGCCACTCAAGAGCTATTGAACTGCAATCACGTAGAAAAATAGAAGAACTGCAATCACATAGAAAAATAGAAGAAATCAATTATAACAAAACTCATATCGAAGCAACCCCAATCATAAAGAGGAAAATATAAGACACATCAATGCATATGGAATTCAGTAATATATGGGTCGAAATTGGTTAGAACTTTACGGTATTTGAAGAATTTAAATACTCCGTAGAAAGCAAGAAGCATAGGTAGAGAAAACATAAGTTGTACGTGGCACTTGGCAAATGAAGTGTCTATCTAATGAATGCCACGTTATGTGAGATCACTAATTCCATGCTATTAACAAACAATCGATTAAGAGAAGACAAGAACACTAGAAGAACTCAATTTCATTTGGCCTACCTAGCTAGTGCATGACATGTTATGACATAACATAAATTTAATACAATTAATTAGAAATTTAACAGCTTTTAATTTTGTCAAATAAAAAGAGAAAAAGTTAAACATGGGAACTGACTTTTTTTTTATGGTAATAAAACTGATTAAAATTTTGAGAACTCACTCAATTGATGATAACATTAACTCAGTCAATATCAATTTTCAACTTCCAAGCTTCAAAGTACTCAAATATAGGTGATAAGTTTGAAATAAAAGTGCAAGTGGTAATCTAGAAATTTACTGCTAAGATGACCTCGTAAATGCAAAGAGGTGATGTCTCAACAATACAACATAATGCATACATGAGTTCCACGTGTAAAAGCTATATGTGACACAACTCCATGCTACTACGGAAACATATATAATTGAAAGCAATACTTTATGTCAACAAAACATAGTTAATACTCCCTTCGTCTAATATTACATGTTTTTTTTAGACTTTGGCACAATATTTTCGAATTTACAATTTAGTCTATAATACCCCTATTAAATTGTTAAAAAGTAAATCTATAATTTCTTGGATAAATAAATCACATTAATAAGTAGGGATAAAGTTGAAAAAAATAGGGCTAAAATAGCTTAAAAGATAATTATTTTTAGACAAAATATTGAGACTAGAAAGACCTCTAATATTAAACGGAGGGAGTATATTTAAAAATTAAAATTAAAAATAAAGTAAATTCAATATTTGAAACCCAAAATATAATTCCAGAAATAATAAGCATAAGTATGAGTTATATAACAAATGTAATTAACAATTAGTATAAAAGAAACGGGAAATCAAATTTAAGTGGAATATTGCACAAACTAACAAAAACATATTTCAAGTAATTAACTTCGACAAAATTGGATAAAAAACATAAAAGACTAAACACATATCATATACACATAAATAATGACAAAAAAAAAAGTGTGACCAAAATTAAACAACACGAAACAAGAAGAATGAGAATGTAATTTTATTTAGTTTAGATTTAGATCTCTCACCGAACAACTATGTGCCTCCAGGGGAATTTTTGATGTTTCTGCAACACTCAATCTACGGCCTACGGAGCAACGTGGTGTGACCCGCGAGAACACGGGCGTCGTCGTCCACCTAAAAGGCCGCCCATACAAGCACCAGAGAGGAAACCATTGGGCAAGTAGGAATTTGTCACCCCCATCGTCTGTGAAGACCTTTCAACCCCAAAGCAGTCGGAAATGAAAGTGGAGAAGGAAGAAGGTGCTGGAACTCCAATTTGGGAATTGTAGAAGTTGGACCGACAAAAAAATGCCCAACAAGTATTTGTGAAGCAGATCAAATAAAAAAGTTATAAGGGCAAACTGGTAAAAGTGATAGCAATGGAGAAAGAATAAATGTGGATCATGTTGTGCTTTGGAGGCAGTAATTGCACAGTGCAAATGACCTCTCAAATAGGGGATTATTATTTGCCTCCGCAATTTCTTGCGACGCACCCCAGTTTGGGCGCATTCGACGCACCTCAGTTTGGCCGCATTCGATGCGTCCAAACTGGGTTTTTTTTTTAAAAAAAAAAACAATTCCTTGGGCGCAACCAGGATACGCCCAAGGTCTGGGTGGATTATTTTTATTTTGAAAAATAATTTTTTAAAGATTATTGAACCGGTTTGGGTCTGAATCGGTTGATCTTGGGCGCATCGTGGTTGCGCCCAAATTTGTTTATATGCAATTGGATGTCTTGTAATTATATCCAATTTGGTTATTACTATGGTTATATACTATGATTATATCTTATAGTTATATCTATGGTTATATCATATAGTTATATACTATGATTATATCTTATAATTATATACAATTTGGTTATATCTCATGATTATATTCTATATTTATATAGTATGGTTATATCATATAGTTATATGCTATGATTATATCTTATAGTTATATCATATAGTTATATCCAATTTTGTTATTACTATATAATATAATCATAAGGATATAGCCAAATTGGATATAGCTATAAGGATATAACCAAATCACATATAACTATAAGATATAGTCATATTATATAAGTATATGATATAACCATAGTATATAACTATATGATATAATATATGATTAAGTATACTATATAACTATAAGATATAATCATAGTATATAATTATAAGATATAACCATAGTATATAACTTTAGAATATAATATAGGATATAACCATAGTATATAACTATATAATATAACCATAAGATATAATCATAATATATAACTATATAATATAACGATATGATATAATCAAATTTGATATAAGACATATAACTATAAGATATATTCATTATATAGAACTATATGATATAACCATAGTATATCTATATGATGTAATATAAGATATAATCATAATATATAACTATGAAATATAACCATAAGATATACCCATAGTATATAACTATAGAATATAACCGTAGTATATGACCATAAGACATAACCAAATTGGATATAACCATATTTATATGTGATTTTCAAAGGATATAATCATAGTATATAACTATAGGATATAACGATATGATATAACAAAATTGGATATAACTATAACATATAATCATGGTATATAACTATAGGATATAACGATATGATATAACCAAATTGGATATAACTATAACATATAATCATGGTATATAACTATAGAATATAACGATATGATATAACCAAATTGGATATAAGTCATATAAGTATAAGATATAATCATAGTATATAACTATAGAATATAACCGTAGTATATGACCATAAGACATAACCAAATTGGATATAACCATAGTTATATGTGATTTTCAAATGATATAATCATAATATATAACTATAGGATATAACGATATGATATAACCAAATTGGATATAACGATATGATATAACCAAATTGGATATAACGATAACATATAATCATGGTATATAACTATAGGATATAACGATATGATATAACCAAATTGGATATAACTATAACATATAATCATTTTATATAACTATAGAATATAACGATATGATATAACCAAATTGGATATAACGATAACATATAATCATGGTATATAACTATAGGATATAACGATATGATATAACCAAATTGGATATAACTATAACATATAATCATGGTATATAACTATAGAATATAACGATATGATATAACCAAATTGGATATAAGTCATATAAGTATAAGATATAATCATAGTATATAATTATAGAATATAACCGTAGTATATGACCATAAGACATAACCAAATTGGATATAACCATAGTTATATGTGATTTTCAAATGATATAATCATAATATATAACTATAGGATATAACGATATGATATAACCAAATTGGATATAACGATATGATTTAACCAAATTGGATATAACATATAATCATGGTATATAACTATAGGATATAACGATATGATATAACCAAATTGGATATAACTATAACATATAATCATTTTATATAACTATAGAATATAACGATATGATATAACCAAATTGGATATAACGATAACATATAATCATGGTATATAACTATAGGATATAACGATATGATATAACCAAATTGGATATAACTATAACATATAATCATTTTATATAACTATAGAATATAACGATATGATATAACCAAATTGGATATAACGATAACATATAATCATGGTATATAACTATAAGATATAACGATATGATATAACCAAATTGGATATAACTATAACATATAATCATTTTATATAACTATAGAATATAACGATATGATATAACCAAATTGGATATAACGATAACATATAATCATGGTATATAACTATAGGATATAACGATATGATATAACCAAATTGGATATAACTATAACATATAACCATTTTATATAACTATAGAATATAACGATATGATATAACCAAATTGGATATAACTATAACATATAATCATTGTATATAACTATAGAATATAACGATATGATATAACCAAATTGGATATAAGTCATATAAGTATAAGATATAATTATTGTATATAACTATATGATATAAGCATAGTATATAACTATATAATATAACCATAAACCCTAAACACCAAGACCTAACCCTAAACCCCAAGACCTAACCCTAAACCCTAAAAAACGCTACAAATCCCTTGGGCGCAACCTAGTTGCGCCCATAATTCTGGACGCAATCTAGTTGCGCCCAAAGGGTGTGTGGGGTTTAGGGGTTTGTACTCGAATGGACGAAAACCCCAAACCCTAAAACACACTAAAAAACCCTTGGGCGCAACCTGGTTGCGTCCAAAAACCCTAAATCACAAACTCTAAAAAATAATAGAAACTCCTTGGGCGCATCCACGTTGCGCTCATATTTTTTTAAAAATAATTTATTTAAAAAAAAAAAAAATTCTCTTCTGGGCGCAACGTGAATGCGCCCAAGGTGAACCAGATTTTTTTTTTAAAAAAAAAACAAAATTGGCCATGAACCGGTTTTTTTTTAAAACCCGGTTCTTTCACTTGGGCGTACCCTGGTTGCGCCCAAGGAATTGTTTTTTTTTTAAAAAAACAAAAATCCTGCTTTTGGGTGCAACCAGGATGCGCCCAAAAACAGGTGCGCCACCAGAAAATCCTGGTGCGAACATTCTACCCGCTCAAATAAGACAAAGATGGTACTGTAGATAAGGAAAGTGTTATTTTTATAGTAAGATAGATAGACGTGTAATCGAATTAGATGAATTCATCTATTATCATCATTATATAGTGATGGACGTCCCTTTAAGTAAATTAAAATTTATCTAAGGATTTGTTTGTTTGGTAAAGTCATTTATAATAATTTTATCATTTATAAAGAGATTTATTATAAATAAATACTTGTGATGTTTTAGAGTTTGTGAAATTAATACTTCACAATTTACTATAAAAAGGGGTTTATAACTACATCTTACCAAACACTGTTATATTAAAAAAGCTTTTAACCATAAAAACGCCATTATAAATAAGTACAATAAACAAACCCTAAAATACTAGATCATATGACAAAAATTATCATCTCCGTGATTTACCTCATATATTTCACATAATATAACACGTTACATGTCAGTAACCCTAACAACACATTCGATTAGTACTTAATACAGATGACCAGAAAAAAAAATTAGTACATAATAAATCATACAAATACGAAGACATTATCGAGATTATTCTTATAATAAGTTGGCGCAAATATTATCAAGCCCCCATGGACTGTGGAGTTGGGCCCATAGAGGATCTTGGGCCCAATCCACAAACTTGGACGCTTGTAACTCTGGCAAGCCCTCTTGGCCCAAAGGCAGTCTCAGGGAAGTAAAAGAATCAGCAAAATGGCATGGGGCCATGATCATCTCAATCTCTTCATCCCACGGTAGTTCATCACCCACGTGGCAGTTGATAATTGGTTTGACCATGTCTTCATGCGGGCCACAGTTGGACGCGGTGGTGGTGGTGCCACTAGAGGAGAGAGGTGACGTGGTGTAGCAAGACCCTTGGAATTGAGGCGTTGACCTGGTGGAGCTAGCCTCTTCCTCTCCTACATCAGCCCATTGCTCCAACACCTTCAATGAAGTTGCCTTTCTATACACTTTGCACAACACTACGTCCTGCAAAACCAAATCATAAATGATTTATAAGTCATAATGCCTTGAGTAATAATAAAGGATTTATAATTAAGGACGTTATAAAACACTAAAAAAGTTAGTTAACCTTGGGTAAGGAGCAGTTATCCGGAAGGCGATATTCGTTCATGATCCAATCAGTCTTGGTTCCCTTTGGTGCTCTGCCCTTGTAGAACACAAGCGTCTTTCGAAACCCGATTACCCGCTTTGGATCCGAAAGGCTCACAGCCTTCCTGTCTGACCCGGTTGCCTTCCAATATCCGTTTGGCGTGGTCCGGCTTGACCTACCACCATTGCGAGGCTTCTTCTCTCTTTCCACAAAGAAGTACCACTCCCTCTCTCCAATCTTCGCCAAATCTGTTCATTATTACAATACATTAGCATTACTTTAATTAGAATTATATGTGAAATTACGTTGACGAAGTTCCATGCACGTTACCAGGCAACTCCCAGGGATCGTGGCGGTAGATGTTGAGAAACCCGATGAGATCAAAAGACAACTTGTCGCGGAAAATGGCGTTCCTTAGGAAGAACGTGAGGAGCTCCTCCTCGGTTGGGTGGAACCGAAACCCGGGCAATTCTAAGCTCAACACTGCATCATTCATTTTATCTTGCTGCATTTTGTCAATTAAGTGTACATGTAAAGGGTGTCTTATATATAGATAGATGTTGGCGCTAGGTTTAAATGATGGAAGAAATGACTAGGAAGGTAATAAGGGAGGGCCAGAAATGATAAAAAAAAACAAAAAAAAAAAAGCGCCCTAGGTGGGGGCCTAAGTTTGATTTATGAAAAGTGAAGGACCCACACGGAGAAGACTGACTTGACTGACTTTGGGTTTTTAATTATAAAGGTAATTGCAATAGAATTTTATTTGTGGGTTGAAACTAGAAAGCTAGACTTGTGAAAGTGGATATGAGAGGTCTACTTACTTGACTTGTTTGTTTCTGTTTTTAAGTAATCTACAGAGACCATCTTCCTAGCATACTTCTTGATCTAGGAAGCCTTGATATGGACCTATACCAAATTGCTTGTAATTATAGTTAATTCTTAATTCCTAAGTAATTAGTATAATTATAATATAATAATCACAATCATCATGGTTTATAATATATTATCTCGAAATCTAGGCAGTTAAAAGAACAGAATGTGAATGCAGTTATATTGTTGCAATCTTAACACCAATAATTTCAGTGGGTCTAGGTATACATCATGATGAATTACAAGTCAATAGGACTTGATAACTAAGTCAAGTTTTGATTCTCGACGATGAAATTACACTGCATAAATTTTCTCAACATGACAACAATTTTGGTGGTGCTGATTTAATATCACATGGCTGCAGAAAATAGGATTGACTCACACAAATTAACTGCATACTTTTCTCCTTTTGAAATGGTCTAAAAATCTCAAGGGAGTATAATTTTTTTTTCCAAGTCAAGTCTCTTTCTCTTATGAAAAACAGTAAGCAATGTGATCACTGTCTTGTTGATTTCTCAGTGCACATGAACTGCTGGTTGTGCCCACAAAATGTTAATAATCTCAAACTTGCTGCACAAAATAGCGAGTTTTTGTATGAATGAATATGTGCTAATTTCACTGGACTTTTATAAAATTTTACATGGCATTATACTAGGGGTGTGCAGATTCGACCCGGACCGGAAAAATGGACCGGACCGGACCGAAAATGACCGGACCGGACCGGAGGAATTACGGTCCGGTCCCCGGTCCACATATTTGCAAAATTCCAGTTCCGGTCCGGTCCGGTCCAAACCCGGCCGGTTTCCGGTCCGGACCGGTTAGACCGGTTTAATTTTATATTACCCCAATTACTTTCCACTTTCCAGCTTGAACTTACGGCCGGCCCTAGTTTTCTCATTTCTCCTCTTGCACAGTTGCACCAGTTCAGAGCTTCTTTTCTCCTCTTGCACCATCGCTCTTCTCCTCTTGCACCACCGCACCCACCAAGCTCCCCCGGATTGTCGGCTCGTCACCATCGTCGACTTGTCTCCGTCGTCATCGTTGGCCCTGTTCTCGCACCAGGCAAACTTGTACAAGATCGTTCTCGCACAAGGCGAACACGACCACCATCGCTCCTCTCCTCTTGCACCACCGCACCCACCAAGCTTCGCCGGACTGTCTGCTCGTCACCATCATCGAGTGAGTCATTACACGCGCCTCTCCTCTTGCCGGTTCGTCGTCCTCTCTTATATTAGGATTGGTTTTAAGTTTGATTGTGTTTAATTCATTTGTTAATTAATCTTTTGAATGGCTTAGTTTAGGGGTGTGCAGATTCAAATAGAACTTGAAGAGTGAAACTGCTTATCTTACTTAATTGGCTCTTTTCTTTTTAATTGTAATTAGAACACAAGCTATACTATTAATCATATAAATATATAGGAAATTGATGGGCGAGGGTTTGGATTCATGTTCATTGGACGAACTGCAACAACTAGATTATGCAATCACACAATATGCAATCACACATTCACATAATATAGCCAGGGACGGATTAATTAAGCCAAGTTATAGGATGGTTGTTATTTAACAGTAAAATATTAGTCAATTGTAGGAAGATATTTCCTGTAGTATAATTAATTTATGTTATAAAAATTGAATTTATGAATGGATTAAAGTATCTGACAATTGACTAATATTTTGTTCGTATGAAATTTGGTATTGTCTTACAAACAGAATATGAGTAAACAAATTTCCATGGATTTATCCACGAAACATTCATGCAACGTAAGTTTGAGGGGTTATTATATGTTGTCATTGTTATTCTTTTGTTAATTTTAGTCATCCTTAACTATCTTTGTTTTTCATTAGATGATGCGCTCCGAGTCAAGTAGAGATCCTATTGATTTGGATGAGACTGGGTCCCCTGAAGGATTTGTGGAAGGAAACGTAGATGCTGAAAATGTTGTGGAGCCACAAGGTGATTCTACACAAGTAGAAAATCAGAGGAAGCATAAAAGGAAAAGAAAACCAAGGATGGAATATTTGGCTGACTTTAGCGAGTATGAGGATGAGAAAAAACGACATAGGGCAAGGTGTAAATTCTGCAAGAAGACCTATGCTTGCGATACAGACAAGAACGGAACCAAAAATGTGAAGAATCATGCAGCGAGTTGTAAGGAGAATCCAACAAATCAAGGAAAAGGTAATCAAGCTCAACTTGTCTTTGATGATAGTATGCCAAAAATGAGAAATTGGGTCTATAATGCACAAGATGTTAGACAAGCTGTGACAGAAATGATAATTAAGGATGAGATGCCATTTAGAGCTGTAGAGAAAGAAGGATTAAATCATGCTTTTCATGTTGCTTGCCCTGCATTCAAAATGCCTTCACGCACCACCACTGCACATGATGTTCTTGTGCTTTTTAAGAAAGAAAAGTTGAAAGATTTTCTAAGAGTTTCATGTCAAAGGGTGTGCTTGACAATTGATATTTGGACATCTATCCAAACTGAGAATTATGTGTGTAACTGCTCATTTTATTGATGATGACTGGATACTTCATATGATTGTATTTCTTTTACTAATATAATCTATTTATATGTTATCCGTTTATAAGACGGTACAAGCACTTATATGTACTCAAGATTGGTTATGCACAAGGTCGAAAAGAGCAAGTGTGAAGAAGATGATACCATAGAGGAGGTTGAAATTATTCAAGAAGGTACATGATGATTTATGTTGTTTAATTTCTGTAGTATTGTATTTATCTCATTATTTGTTTTGACACATTTGATATAACATCATTCAGATATGGAGAACAATTGTCCAGATGATCTCCTTGATGGTGTGTTTTTTGTAGGGTCTTGATAGAAAGGTATTAAATTATATTGTGTGTTGTTATTGAAGCGGTAAATGATGAACAATTACTTATAATGTTTTTTTATATACTTTATAGGTTGTTCTTGTTTAATCAAAGACTCCAAGTGGCATGGTTGATGGTTGTTTTTGTTTGAGACATAGAGTCTGTTTTTTAGCAGCTATTTAAAGGGTTGTTTAGTGGTATAATGTAGCAATATTACTACTTTTTGATATTGCAAAAAACCAAAAACCATTATTGCAAATGTTATGTCTATGCAGACTACAGTGAAGTGTTATGTCTATGTACTATGTAGTGAAGCCAAAAACTATTATAATCAAAGACTTATGCAGTGAAGTTGAAGTGTAAAAATATCATGTCTATGCATCCGATCCATTGCGGTTCGGACCAGACCAGAGCGTCTCCAAATGCTTTAAATAAGCTAATTCCGGTCCATTGCGGTCCTGGACCGGACCGGACCGGAACAAGACCGGATAGCACCAGTCCGGTCTCCGGTCCATACTTTGAAAAAATTCCGGTCCGGTCTGGACCGTTTGCACACCCCTACATTATACTGGAAGATATGACTTGCGACAGACATTCATGAAAATCAGCAAGCACTAGATATATGGAGATGTTTCATTTACATAGTTAAATACCCATTACAAATAAGCATTTACCTGTATGCATTTTAAACCAAAAAATCCATCGTAGTAAAGACCATATAGACTAGTTTGAAGATTGAGCATGTATCAGTAGTACTATACTGGTGTAAAAGTCAGACTAAAGCCACTGACCATGGCTGTGCAAAAAGATCACCACATTGATCCTTCATTTCCTGCATCCTGGTGTTAGTTGTCAAAAGGCCTATTCCTAACGGCGTGCAACAAGTACCTGCACGATATCAAAACTCGCATTCAATCATCGGTTAAGGATCAACTGCCGATGATACTATCTCAAAGGAAATTGAATGGGCATCATATGGGAAAATGATTAGTGAGTTCACTTGAAAATACTAGAAATAGCAAGACATAGGAAAAAGCACACATGAAATAACAAGTTTTGTTTGTAGTACAACCAAACTGCAAATCAAGTTAAGTTTGAAGAGCCACTTGAGATGTAGTCTAGTAAAGGAAAAGTCCATATCAACCCACATTACCCAATTTTTATTTTTATTTTTTTAGATTGGTAATGTGATTTGCAGGCACTATTCTATTTTAATTGAACAGTAGACTCTGAAGAAAGCAGCTAGCTGCACTTTGTTTGGGGTAGTTAAGTAGTTTACTATTCATCTTCTTCTGGGTCACACACACCAAACATAAAAAAGGACAGCTACTCCCTCAACCCTAAACCTCCAAACATCAACTTGGAGAGAAAAAAGAAGGCAGCTTTATTGCAGGATTTGGGGCCATTTATGCCCTTGTAGAAAACCCAAAAATAAGGGGATGATCTGCAGGAGAGAAACCCTTGTTTGCAATGATGCAAATGAACATATAATCATGCATTGTGACTCTGTGAAAGTACCTTACACAGTGGCAGATGAGGAGAGAGAGTTGCAATAAAAGAGATGGAGACAGAGAGAGTGAAAGAGAAAGGGCATGTTCATAGAAAAGAGCAAGTGGATGGGTGGGGGTGATTCAAAAACTGAATTAACCTTTTCTTTGTTTTTTTCTGGGCTTTTGTTGTTCTCTTGATAATTTCATAAGAGTGGCAAAAGACAAACATACAATAAAATGTGGTGGCGCAGAGCAAGGCTTGATTTTGCCCCACACAACAGCTTAAGCAGCACCTCCCAAGTTGCCAACTTGGGATAGAATGCAGAACTCACCCAAAATAATGACAGGTTAACAACAAAAACATCATTACCAAATAGGAAAAAGAAACATATATGGTAAACACTAAACACAAGTAGATAGCAATAATGTAAGCTCAAATAAATACCAACAAAAACATCATTGCCAAAAAGGAAAATAGAATCAAGGCATTCAAAAGGTGGGGACACAAAAACAAAAGGAAAAACCCACATTTTTCTTGCATTTCAGCTTCTCTTCTCCTGAATCTATTAGCACTAGTATATGGTAAACACTAAACACAACAATGTCCAACCTTTATAAAGCTAAAGTAGAGGAAGGATTGAACCCCACCACCACCTGTTGTTGTGGCTGTTGCTGCTGCTCCTCCACCTCCCAAGATGACTTTTCCAGTTCTCCATGCACAGGCACGTACTCCTGCTCATGCATCATCATCATTCAGAACCCAACAAAAAGAACCCAATTACCATGTCAAACTTTTGTTCTTTCTCTACATGAACTACACATAATTACATACCTCAAGCTTCTGAACAAGCTCTTTAGAAGATGTGGCAGACACAAAGATGTGGCGTTGGGAAGGCTTGATGAATCCATCATCCACTGCCTTGTCAATGAATGTTAGTAGGGAGTTGTAATACCCATCTACATTAAGCAACCCAACCTGTCCAAAAATCAAAAAAATATCAAAGAATTGTCAGTCACGTCTTAGAGAGGCTTATGAGAAAAAACCCACAATCTGAAATTTCATGTAA
Organism: Rheum nobile; assembly: GCA_027886185.1. Classification (NCBI taxonomy): domain Eukaryota; kingdom Viridiplantae; phylum Streptophyta; class Magnoliopsida; order Caryophyllales; family Polygonaceae; genus Rheum; species Rheum nobile. Next base: position 1,912,233 of record WOAB01000657.1, on the reverse strand, counting down.
GCTTACTTACAGGTTTATCATGGATGCCCAGCTGGGCCCAGGTGATAACCTCAAGCAATTCCTCCAAAGTTCCATACCCACCTGTTCAACAAAAGGGGAAAAAAATCAAAACCCTTGTGAGTTTGTGATGTTTGATACTTTGATTAGGTACCAGAAAGGGTGAAATTGCTAGGGATTTTGACAAAAAAGGGGACCTGGGAGAGCAATAAAGCAATCAGAATGGCTGGCCATTTCAGCTTTCCTTTGGTGCATGCTCTCCACTGGTTTCACCTCCCCAACAGTTTCTCCTGTGAGCTGCAGAATCCCCACAAAAAAACAACACACACAACACAAAAACGCCATTACCAGACATTTCCACTATTTCAGTCAGAACAGAAGCTTGCCCTACACAGAATAATATTTGCCAAAACTATGAAACCCAACAAAAAATAATAAACAACGAACAAAATCAAGGCATATTTGAAATTTTGAATACAATAAGAGAGTAAGTAGAGACAAGAATAGAAGGAGAAGAAGTCTCACACCTCTTTACCCATCAGTGTCCTGGGGATGATTCTGTTAACACCATGTTCAAACATGTCAAAACGGAAAAACAATATGAAATTTCAAAAATCAAGTCAAGAGAAAAAAAAAAAAACGGGTTCGCTTTTACCCTAGAACATGGCCTCCTCCGCGGTGCACAGTTTGAGAAACCAAACCCATGAGCCCAATACTCCCACCGCCATAGACAAGGTCCACTCCTCTCTCAACCTTAAAAAACAACACAGGGAAACAGACAATCATTGAGAACCCATTTCAGAAAACAAGAAAATAGAGGTGGGTTTTGAGGAAGGAGGCATAAAGTGAAGAAATTGGTAACATACCAATTCTTGGCCTAATTCAATGGCGGCCTCAGAGTAAGAATCCCTCTTGCCAGTGCTACTACCGCAGAAGACGCAGACACGCTTGAACCTGCTGGGAGGACGGCGAACAGTTTTTTCCTCCATTGGCTTCTGTTGGGGTGATTGTGACTCAAAGCACATTTCAGAGGTGCAGAGGAAAAGGAAGGAGAAGAGATTGATATAGTTCCGGCGAAAGAGATGGTTTTTTTTTTAGGGGATGGAGAGAGAGAGTGAGGAAGGAATGATGATGATGATGGGTCAAGTTGTAGTCTCTTCACTGTGATGGGAGATTGATTTCATATCAACTCCTTCCAACATGATGGTATTTATAGAATGCTCTCTCTCCCAACTAAAAAAAATCTCTTCGTTTTTGTTACTGTATTTATTAAAGGGTAACTAATTTATTAGTTTTTAAAAAGGGTAAGTGTGTATCAATGTAACGGATTACATGTATAACTTTTCTACAAAAAAAAAAATACACTCTAACTAAAATTTTAATGGTAAAAAACTAAAAATCCAAAATTTCGAGGGTAAGATATGAGAAAATGTTATGTAGATTACTTGTAAGGAGAGGATTGGGAGAAAGGAAGAGGATATGGTGCTTCTGCTCCTCTACTTCCTCCTTCCCTCGTTTTACACGTGTCCTTTATCTTATATCAATGTAGCGGATTACATTAGGCTTTTTTTTCCTGTTTTTAGTAGGGTTGTTCATCGGTCGGTTTTTATTCGGTTTTGAATCGAACTGAACCGATCGGACCGTAGTTGAAACGATCTATATTCAGTTCGCATAAAAATAATATTCGGTTCGGTTCGGTCAAACTGAATATTTTTAAAATAAAAATAAAATCCTAGATTTTTAGATAAATTAGTTCAACCTTATTCAGTTCGGTCCAGTTCGGTCTAGTTCGGCCCAGTTCGGATCGGTCTAATTCAGTTTTGTGCATTAAAACTCGCTTTAATAACCTAAATTAACATAATTTCAAAATGTTCGGTTATTTCGGTCTAAAATCGAACCGAATAAAACCGAACTGAATCGAGTATGTTCGGTTCGGTTTTCGGTCCACAAAATTCTAAAATTCGATTTTGGTTCGGTTCAATTTTATTCGGTTTGATTTTGGACCGATGACCAGTCCTAATTTCTAGCCCTCTTCTCATAACAAAAGTATTGTTTTTTTAAAAATGGTTTGTCTAATGTGTGCCCATGGACACATGTTAAGATGCCAAATTTGAAAACTTTTTTCAAAATATTTCCTAAAATAGAAGGGGATTACGACAAGGTGACCCTCTTTCACCATTTTTTTTTCATTCTTGGTGTTGAAATACTTGCATGAAAATTACAACAAGAAGGTAATCTTAATCGCAATTAAATTGGATTTCAAATAACACCAATGGATTCCAATATCCCATTCCTAGCCTTTGTAGAAGATATTCTTATCTTTGCTAAAGAAACCAATCTCCATGTGCCAAAGTCAAATCAATTATTGAAGGTTACTGCTCCATATCAGAACAATGTGTCAACTTCCATAAATCATCATTCCAAACAACAAATAATACTAATACCTTCAAAACATTAATACAATTTGTCTTGAATATCCCGAGTACTACCTCTCTAGAAAAATATTTAGGATGCCCCATTATTAATGAAAAAGTCAACAGAAACACATTTCATGATACAATTACAAACACTATTAATCAACTCTCAAAATGGAAAGATAGTTCTTTGTCCCTTGAAGGAAGAGTGACACTTATTAAATCTAATCTTGCGGCTAAACCTAACTACTTAATGCAATGTTTCATGCTACAAACCTATATTCACAAAGAAGTTGATAAGATTAATAAAAAATTCCTTTGGAACAAGGATCCAAATTACAAGCCTCTAATAGGATGAGATAAAATTTGTAAAAAAAAAGCTAATGGCGGTATTGGAATCAGGAAAACTCAAGATATGAACAAAGTTCTACAAATGAAACTAATATGGAAAATATTTGCGAAACCCGATAACATTTGGGTTAGAATTATAAACGAAAAATATCTTAGAAAACAAATATTTTAGGATATTCAAAGAAGAGTAATCACTCTTGGCAATGGTCTCAACTACTAAAGCTTCGTACAGATTTCAAACTAGGCCTTTAATGGCTTATCGGAGACGATAAGACAATAAAATTTTGGGCACATAACAGGATTAGTGATATTAATCTAACAAATGAACGGCTCCCAAACATACACATCAATACTGCATCATCCGTTAGTGAATTCATAATAGATAAGAAATGGGACAGACACAAGCTGGAAACAATACTTAACAAAGAAATTGTTGACAAAACAACATATATTCCAATACAAAAAAAATGACATTATTGGTAGATTATATTGGAAACCAAGTAAAAATGGGTGATTTTCTACAAAAAAACGGCCTTGAATTCATTACAAATCAATCTTCCATTCAAATTGATGAGTTCTCTTGGTTATGAGAACTTGATATTTACCCAAAAGTGAAAAATTTTATGTGGAAAATTTGTTATGATGGGCTACCAACAAAAATAAGATTAGCACACAAAAATATTGCAGTTCCTTTTGCATGTGATTTATGTGACAACCCACAAGAGGATTTAAATCACCTCATGTTTCATTGTCCATTTACCTTAAAACATATTATACTACAAAATATGAAGGTAGAACAAATTGTAAGAAACACCACTACTAATAACATAAAACCAAAAGACATACTTTTTTATTTACAATCTCAATTATCAAAGAAATAAATTATCTGTCTTGTTACTACTTGGTGGAGACTTTGGATTAACAAAAATCAAATTATTTTTAACTATTGCAATGAAGACAAGATTAAAGATCTGGAAAACTATACGCACAATCTTATTAAAAATTGGGAAAGAACTAAAAACAATGAAAATGAGACTAATAGTTCAACAAAGAAAAACATTGGCCAAACTAGGAAATAAAAAGAAGAATTATTTGGGATAGACCATCTACCAACTTTCATAGGATCAATTTTGGTGGATCTAAACTCACTAGTGGTGAAGGTAGCCTTGGTTTTATTATCAGAAATGATAAAGCTGAAACAGTTCATATGGAATGCCATCGAAGTGGTTGCAACACCATTCTTATGGCTGAAGCCATGGCCCTTAGAAATAGTATTAACACAGTTAAACAACTTAAAATCACTAAAATTGAAATTGAAGGTGATAACCTATGCCTTATTAACTCTCTTAAAGACATTTGGACTTGTCCGTGGAAAATCAAAATGGTGGTCGCAGATATTTTGTTTGACCTCCATTCTTTCCAAGAAGTTCATATCAGGCACATTTTTTGCGAGGTGAATCGTTCTATTGACAGAATTGCAAAACTCGGCTTTTTACCTAATGTGACTGATCTTGATTTTGATTCAGAACTTCGTGTTCTCATTCGGCAGGATGCTCTAGGCAAGCAGGCGCACAGACGCTAGGCATGTCTAATTCTTTCCTTATAAAAAAAATAGACTAAAAGTAATCCATTTAATTTTTTCAATTGAGATTTTGGCTAATTTGATGATAATATGACATGTGATAAGAGATCTTGTATGGAGAAGAATCACTTACCACGTTCAATTACGAAAGACCTTGAGTACATGTCATCGAATTAGCCAAAATCTCATCAGAAAAAGTTATGGAATGGTGTTGCTATAACCGCGAGTAAATATTTGTTGTTGGAATATTATTACTTCCAATATTTATTTTGTCAAATCTACTATATATATTAAAGCAAAATATATTAATATTACATGGAGCTCCGACATTCAATATGTCGCATGTTATTTTTTCTTTATTTAACTTAATTTAAATATATATTAAAGATTTATATCCTAAACCTATTACTAATCTTTCCTTATTTACATAGAAATCAATTAGGGATATTACAAATCAATCAATTAACAAGATTACAAGTCAGTTATGAATATTACAAATAAATTACAAAAGATTACAAATAAAAAAAATGGAATGAACAACATGTGTATACTTCAACAAAATATAATCGACGGAATTCCATTTAAGTTTTCTTCCTATGGAGACTCCATAGGTTCTAGATCCTTATCTACAGAAGTTGATAATCAGGTTTAGCTTTTATAAGGTACACAATATATGATGATGCAAAGAATCCAAATCGACCGAACTATAGACCGCACATTCCCTTAGATGATTAAAAATATTCAATTTTGTATAGATCAAAATGGGTAATTAAATATGATTCCTAACATATCAAATACAACAACAAAGCGGATGAAACACACATTCAACAACAGAGCAAGTAGCACATTGTTCTGCTAAATTTCAAAATTCATGATTAAAGAACTACTTTTTCTCAAAATTATAAAGTATTTCGTTCAGATCATTATCAAGTTATAATCTATAGACCAACTTGAATAGTAGGTTCATAAAAATTATTGAATTGAATTAAGAAATAAAACTATCATAATAAAATTATTCATATAATGAAAATTGAGTTTAAACGTATGACTGAATAAAACTCAAGATGTAAATATAAATCTCTACTAAGGAGTCTCTGTTTTAGTTTGTCATACTCTATATATGTGATGATAATATTTCTACAATGAGAATTAATTTTGAAGTAGAACATTTCGCACCAGAATTCTATGGTCAGTAGAGTTGTATTCACAAAACATTATGCAACACGGTTGAATAACTTATTAGGAAAGAAAAGATTAGGAGAATATTATATGTAATCAGCAAGATAATTTTTTTATACTTTAGATAATTTTTTAATATTTTAGATAATTTTTTATTTGGTATTATCTTTTCATTATATTGTTTAGGTTTTTTACTATTATATTATGATTATAAATGCTTTATCCAATGTGTCAGACTCCCCAAAACCGTGGACAAGAGAGAGGTTATAGAAGCACCATTTCAATCGTGAGCATGTATTTGTCTCTTTGGTGTCATTTAGTTTTGACTCTTTGTACATTTAGATATGACAATTAATTTTGGTGTTGTGGATTTTTTGCTCTTCTCCCTATCATGCTCTCAAAATTGAATTCATCTCTTCTATTTATAAATATACTATATATACACTCAACTAGAACCTAACTACGTCACATGGCACCCCCTCATTTAAATGTTGCTTTAATTAATAGTATTCAAATATATCTCAAAATTGAATTCATCTCTTCTATTTATTATTATATTTGTAACACCCCTAAATTATCTTAAGAATATTATCGCCAGTGCCCCGGAACGCATATCTGAAATAACCCAAGGCATTACAGTATTGATTGCAAAAGACCAATTAGAACAATAACATTACATTTAAAGTAAACATTGTCTTATAAATAAACGACGTCGCAAAACAAGGCAACCTTACAGTATATTAAAAATACAACGGAAGACTTTATTTAAACTAACAATAGGATCCTTAACTTTTATTGAAAACAAGCAACAAATATCTTAAAGCAAAACACAGCCGCCTTCAACGTCGTCTTCTCGCATTCTCGACTTGAGACTCTATTCCTGATGTGTCGTGAGGGACAGATGACACCAGCCAACCATGTAAAGAAAAGAGAAGGTTGGTTAGTCTAATGAAAGACTAAACAAGGGTTTAAGCAAAGTGGTTCTTGTGATTGTAACTCGTTACTATCATTGTCCCTCGAATAATAACGAAAGGAGGATATATAACCCGAAAACTTTCACGGAATGAGAGAAATAAGTATGAATCAAAAGAAGACTCCAAAGGAATTGAGTCTTTAGGAAGTATGAACAATTGTTTGGGAACATTTGGGGTTTATCACACAAAGTTTGAAAACCGACCTTGATTATTTGGGTCCACGACCAACCTCACCGCGTAATGCGAATCGATATTGGAAAGAGGACTTACTCTAAAACAAGAGTTCGGGCGGGTTCCACGTTGTACTTCTCGCTCGAAGGTATATTAATTATGTGCACAAGGCACTTATCTTATTTAGTTCGAAAACGTTCATTCACGTTAAGACTTTTATTTCCACAACCACTCTCGTAAAGAGATGAAGAATGGGATAAATCCCGAAGATTTGGCACTAGCTAAGTGCACCACCACTTATGCAATATAAGGGTAGGTCATGACCAAAAGTAATAGAGCAATAATCCTCATAACGCCAAGTTATAAAGAAACGATTAAACCTCGCAAGGAAATAGCATTCTTACGAATACTCGTGCTATCTAGCAATTATATATCACACCAATTCAAAACAACTACACCAATGTTACCTAGCAACCTATAATAAATATATATAAGGTTATAGCTAGCATACATACAACCTAAAAATAAGGCTCATTTTCACACATTTTTATACACAAAAGTTCCCAAACATCAACTTTGTTTCGAATTGAGCATGTATGACCAAGGGGTCATAGTGCGAGGTTTCCACTGCCTCCGCGTCCGCTTCCGTGAAAGAGAGTTGGTGTCCTACTGGCAAACTTTTAGCAACACTGAGAACTAGTATTGTGGGGTGATGCCTTCCTCCTCGCTTGTACCTACACACGGCTCTCATGCTTTCTCCCCACGGACTTGCGCCGCCAGATATTGTTCCCATACAACCATCTGGGGGAGGGAAGTTATCCCTCCGGGGAGGGGGCGGCGCTGGGTTCTTGCTCATCCCCCTGCTCATTGCTCTGTAGCCCCGAGCGAATATAGACCCCAAAGTGGGTTTCTTAGCCGGGGAGCGATATCTCATGCACTCGTTGTCGCCGTGAGTTTTGGACTGATGGTACAAGCAGAACTTTTGGGGAGGTGGTCCTTGCTGGGGTGCTGCTTGGGACTTTGAGCGATTTAGAAAGGGATTATACCACGGGGGTGGGGGGTTCATCGAGACTAGGGTTGAGCATCGGTCCAAACCCGGTCCGGACCGGACCGACCCGAATCGGAACCCCAAAAATGGTGGACCGGTCCGGTCCTATTTGGACCGGATTTGGACCGGTTTGTATTTTTGCTAAATTTAAATATAATTTATTCAAATTTAAACATGAATAAAAACCCTCAAATCTAAATATAATTTACTCTTAAATATAATTTATTCTAAACCCTAAACTCTAAACCCTAAACCTCAAATGTAAAAAAAACTCAAACCGGTTAAAATTTTAGGATTTTTAAAAACACCGAGCCGGACTGGACCCGGAAATCCGAAATTCTCTGGACCGGAGACCGGACCGGTTCTAACCGGTCCGGTCCAAATTTCCGGGCCGGGCCGGCCCGGATTTTGCTCATCCCTAATTGAGACTGTGTTCACCGGAGTTCGCTCTGTGGCTTTCCATTTGTCTGCGGCCGTTGCAGACCTCCTCTGTTCCCACGGGCCCTGGTGTCTTCCCTTAGTCTCATTCCGGGGTGCATTCGAAGGCCCGCGGTACAAGCTTGCCATTTCCTCGGCTCAGATGTGGGTGTTGGCCTTATCCAGCAATTTGGAGTAGGTCGTCGGCTCCTTCTTGGTGACCGAGAACTTGAAGTCTGATTTTGCGAGCCCTTGTATGAACGCGATCTTGGCCAACTTCTCGTCGAAATTGCACACTTGTATCACTTCAGCCGTGAACCTCTTTACATATGAGGCCAGGCTCTCTGTCTCTCGCTTCCTCAGGGTAAAGATTTCCTGTATTCCCCGGCGCCTCCTCCTTGAGCTTCTGAAGTGCGTTAGGAATGATTCCTCCAGCTGGGGGAAGCTGCCAATGCTTCCCGCTGGAAGGTTGATCATCCATGTAAGGGCTGCTCCGGTAAGCGAGCTAGGGAATAACTTGCACATAGTCGGCCAGTCCGCCCGACATGACAACATTGCGTACTTGTACTTTGAGATGTGGTCTTGGGGGTCTCCCTTGCCGGCATACTCCCCCATGGTTGGAATCGCGCTAGCGTCAACTTGGGGAATTGCCATTAGCACCTCGTTCGTGAAAGCGATGGAGCCGTATAGGGCCGGGAGGTCGGCGAGGTCCTGACGTACTTCGGGCCTGTCTGCGATGGGGTATGGCTCTATGTGCGAGAAAATGTTCCTCCTTCCGTGATGGTGGTTTCTACCGGGTGCGCTAGCCGCTGGAGCTGGCCGGGTAGGGCCTGCTTGTGGGCGGGTCGGGCCTGTCCTCCCCTTGGGGATGGAGGGAGGTTTGGAGTGGTTGGTTCGGGCGTCGGTACGTATCTGTACCCATAGGGTGGGTATGGCTCTTATGGAAACCCATACTGAGAGTATGGTTCTGCTGGTGCATGAGGAGGGGCTCCTTGGGGTGCTTACGGCCCCCAAAGAGTTGGGCCTGTGTACTGCCACCCTTGGAACCCTGGAAGTTTTCCTCCTCCACGTTCATGCAAGGGTGTTGCGCACTCGGTGTCTGGGGTTCGTTAAACCCAGTCTGGCGGGTGCGGTTGGTGGACTCGGCGTCCGACATGGCCGGATATGTACTAGTTGTGTGAGGAGTCCCCACGGTCGGCGCCAGAGTGATCGTCCGGTTTTCCGCGAAGGAAGCAGTTGGCGGTTCACACGAAATCAACTCCGCCTCGTCTCTCATGGCGGCCTTTCTCCCGGCGGCCTCTCTCCCTGTTCCCTGCCGGCGATCTCCGGTCACGCCGGACGCCGTCCAGTGCCGAGCTCCGACCTGAAAAAGAAGAGGGGTCCGAGGGTGACCCCGGGCTTGTGATAGGTGTCATTTCATACACCTTTACTAGCAATTATTAGCATGATTTGGAGGAGTTTATAAGTAGTTTTGAGGCTAAGTCTGTAATCCAAAAGTTATGGAGAGAATTGAAGATATCAAGGGTTTTACAGCTTAGATGGAGATGATGAGGATCTGTTGGAGTTTATTGGAGAAGACTACCAACACTTGGTAGTAATAAAGAGTTGGAGAGAAGAGTGGGCATCATTTACTGCCCCGCGCCAGAGCCATCGCGACCCGGCGGTGGGTCTCAGAGAAGGATGCCGCCTCGCGGTGGAAATCATCACCCCGCGGTGGGAGCTGGTGCCCCGCGGTGGGAGCTGGTGCCCCGCGGCCATCACGTGAGGCGAAGAGCTTAATTAAATAATTCACGTGATGTTTGGAATTGAAGAGATGGGCCCATGAGGAAATTAGGCCAAAAGGAAGATCTCGGCCCAATTGAGAAGTGTTGAAGCGGGAATTGAAGCCACGCGTGAAAGAGATGCCGCGTTGAAGCCGAAGAATTGAAAGCGTGTTGAATCGGAGGCGTGACGTCAGCAGCGATGTCAGCGAAGCTGATGATATTGGAGATTTGGGCCGTGCCGAGAAGTGGGCCGACGCTGCATTGGGTTGGGCCGAGGATCAGCTGAAATTGGAGATGGACAGACGAGAGGCTTGCATGAGAATTCAGGATTAAGTTCCGCCGTTCGTTTGTTTTATTTTTGGTTATTATCTTTATTATTATTTCCTTTTATTATTTTTATTACTTTTAGGATTTAGGTTAAATACTCTTTGTTAACCTAGATTTCAGAATAGAGTTTTTACAGAAGTTTAGTTTTAGTTTTGCCAGTTCGTAGTTTTTCATCCCCTTTGATGGAGAACTAACTTCACCCTTGTTCTGCTAGACGATTGAAGCAGTACAGTTGATTTGTTTGTGAGATTTCTATTCTTTGTTCTTATCCTTATAAGTGCTGGATTGATTCTCTTGGTTATATTGATATTGATTTCTTGTTCTTCTTCTTAGCCTGATCAACTAGGTTGAATGCTTGTTATCAATTGCTAGGATTGCATATAGGGGTTCCGAGTGCATATCTAGTGGCAAACACAATTGTGCGTATAGGGGTTCCGAGCGTACAATTGTGAGTGAGAATCAGTTGCATGTTAAGTAGGGGAGTGAGTACTTGTACGTCTTTCTACTTGCATATATCATATATCCTTGTGTGCATTGCTATTGCCGTGTTGGTGCTAAGGTACACTGACAACTGTGAGAATCAGTGGTATTTTTATCATTGGCATAGTAATAAGTCTATCGACAACTGTGAGAATCGGTAGTGCTTAAGATCAGGGTGGGAACGACTATAAGGATAATTAAAGAACTTGGATTGAATAGAATTCCGTGATCAAACTCTATCTCTGTACTGTGGATTTCGCTCTAGTAGAACTATTTTCCCTTATTATATTTTCTCAACTCAACTCAACTTGTTTTCATTGGTTTGCTTTGCTTCCTCTTGATAACTAAACCCCCCGTTCGTGTCACTTGTCATTCACACTTTCACACTGCATCGATCTTCCCTGTGGGTTCGACCCTTACTTGTCTGCTATACTTCTGTTTAGTAGGTCTGTTAGGAAATTTTACTTTGATTGAGGCTAATCAACGATAATTACTTGTGCACTTTTAGCCACCGTCAAATTTGGCGTCGTTGCCGGGGAAGATTTCTGTTTTGTTGTGTGTTTTTGTGATTGACTGCGGTGTGGATCTATCTTACGGTCTGCACCTTTGCTACTGATTCGCTACTTGTTGAAGTTGATATAGAAACAAGTACGAATGGCTCAGACACTCCGACAGCTAACTGCGCCAGATTTGATACAGCAGCCATTGGCTGTAATTATTCCACACCTTGCTGATGGTGTGACATTTGAACTCAGAACATGAGTGATACGGTTGCTCCCGAGATATTATGGACGAAGTGGAGAAATCCCCATTCTTCTTAAGTAAATTCCACAACATCATTATGAGCATCAAACCAGCAGACGTCACTGAGGATCAGATTAAAATGAGAGCCTTCGGGTTCACTCTTAAAGACGATGCTGAGGACTGGTACTATCATCTGCCTGGCGGAAGCATAGATTCCTGGGCTGAGCTATTTAAGGCTTTCCTCACACAATATTTCCCAACCAGGATGGTGAACGCTTTGAAAAGGGAAATTGCCAGTATTAAACAAGGAGAGAAGGAGATCCTTTATGAATATTATGAGCGGTTCAAACGACTTTGCTCTAGTTGCCCGTTCCATGGTTTTGACAAGAAAGCTCTAGTACTCTATGTTTACAATGGGTTGCTGGTTGATGAAAGAAGAATCATAGATGCTACTTATGGTGGTAGTATCTTGAATATGACCCCTGATGCAGCCATGACTAGACTTCATGATATGGCTGAGAGCACAAGAGATTTTGATGAAGCCCCAAGGACCAGAGGAGTTAATGCTGTCAACTCCAATGATGCACATTTATTGCAAGAAATTGCTTCATTGAAAGACATTATTGCGAAGACGGGTAGACAAGAAGCACCTCAACCCCACTTTGATGAGCTACCAGTAGCTCCCCATACCAGTAACTCCGCTACCACTGAGGATATGCTCAGGACTCTGACTCAGCATTTCACCACGCATGTGCAGGCCACTGAGTAAAGTATTAAGAACATGGAGAGGCAGATTGGTCAGCTTGCTGATGTTGTGACCAAGATTGACCAGAGGACATCTAACTCCCTGCCCTCTCAGACTACTGTGAACCCAAGAGAGAATGTAAGTGTTATTTCTCTCAGAAGTGGCATGGAATTGCAAGTCGCTCCTACTGCTGAAAAGGACGACAAAGCTGAAATTGAAGATGGGCAAGTTCCACCGCCCCGCGGCGACACCCACCGCGACCCGGCTAAAGCTCTCAGTTTTCCTGAGTTAACACCACCGCCCCGCGGCCAAGAACACCGCCTCGCGGTGAGACCACCGCCCCGCGGTGAATGCCCAAATCTGGATTTTGATCATGACGAAGGAGAGGACCCCTTTGTTCGTCCAATTTTTCCTCCTTTTGGTTCTGAAAAGCTCCCTGTCCCCTTTCCAGAGGCACTAAAGGAGAGGATGATAATCGACGACAATGATCTCTTCGACACCTCTAGTAGCTGTAAGGAAACCACCCCTTTGGCCCATTTAGCAAACAACACCCCAGGCTACGCAGAACTTTTAAAGGCGCTGGGTAAGATAAAAAAGAAACCAAAGAGGAAGCACAAGAAGGAGGCCTTGATACAAATGACGAATTCTTATATGCTGGATACGGGGCATGATAAACATGTAGCCCCTGAGATGCTGGGTAGACAGTTTCTGAAAATGGCAAGTACGTTCATAGATATGCACAATAGTCCATCTACCATGAAGTACAAGAGCATGGGGGCAATGCTCAACATGGAGCACCCAAAGAGACATCCCCCTGATATAGATCCCAGGTGTTCAGTTGCTATAAGCAACCCAAGTTGAGAAGATGAGTAGGATGTCAAGCCATGACAATAACTAAGGCGCTGTCCGGGAGGCAACCCGAGGTATGTTTTTCTCTCTTTGCTTTTCATCATTTGTTTTTGCATTTTTCTTTAGTGTGTTTTTGCTTTATTTTTGTTTTCTTTATTTCCGACTAACCTGTAGGGAGGAGACCTATGCCTATTGAAGAAGGTGTTTTCACACCAATGTAAGTCTCTCCTGTCCCTGCACTAAGTCGCTCCCCGAAAAAACCTTAAACGGGGAGGCAAAAAAAAAATATAAAAAAAAATCGAAAAAAAAAAGTTTTACCGAGCTGTCCAGAGTCACCACGGAGAGGTGCGCATCATGTTGCTAACGAATGAACACTTTCACCACACATTATTTGGCAACGATGATGGCCCTATATTCGACAGCTGAGGAGGAGGAACGCTAGAGCCCCCACCATGATGATATCTGGGCTCCACCATGTGTTCCTAGAAGGCCGTGCAACCCCGACATTTGTGCTACACCACTATTCACCAAAGTGGTTCCATTATGGTTGCACGGTAGGAGAAGATTACAGAGTTGATGAAGACACCCGCCCAACACCAGAGACCTGGGCATTTATTGAGAAGACCGCCAGCAACAACGGAAGTGTCCAAGCAGCTTGGCGACGTTTGTGAGTTATTTTTTGCTTCTCCATGTGCTTCTATTCTTTTGTCTTTCATTACATTGAGGACAATGCAATGTTTAAGCATGGGGGAGAGTTCTATACTTGCTACGTCGTTGAGGAGAAAAATGAATAAAAATGAAAAAAGCCAAAAATTGAAAAAGGCATACATTAAAATCCTGGGATAGGTCGACAACCCGAAAGGGCGGCCTAGGTAATAAGCAGGTGGCTTGGACCAGCATTAGGCTGGGGTAATATGTGGTCAAGAGTGATGTGAGCTTATGTGAGTACATCTATTGGAAAATGAAATGAGTGGCTTGGTGAAAACCCGAAAGGGCGCCTTAGCAAAATGAGCGAAAAAGAAGAAGAGTGATTCTAGGATTTCTCATTATTCTTGGCGAGGCGTCATAAGAAGAGGAGTCAAAGAAGGATTGTCGGGTAGATCACTCTGGGAGGCATAAGAAGATAGATGAGAGATATGATTAGATTTTGATTCACTCTATGGTGTTTGGGATAAGCTTGGGGGAAGTACTCTGCTTTCCTTGTAGCTTTGGTGTGTGGTGTTGATTGTATTGTGTTGTTGTGTTGTGCTGTGCATATTGTTTTGGTACTCTGGAGCTGATTGTTGAGATATTATAATTGCTAGTGTCATATTTTCTTGTACTTCCTGAGGCCTTGGTGTTTGATTGAGAGAGTAGGTTTATCTTTAGCTTACTTGAGGACGAGCAAGGTTTAAGCATGGGGGAATTTGATAGGTGTCATTTCATACACCTTTACTAGCAATTATTAGCATGATTTGGAGGAGTTTATGAGTAGTTTTGAGGCTAAATCTGTAATCCGGAAGTTGTGGAGAGAATTGAAGATATCAAGGGTTTTACAACTTAGATGGAGATGATGAGGATCTGTTGGAGTTTATTGGAGAAGACTACCAACACTTGGTAGTAATAAAGAGCTGAAGAGAAGAGTGGCAACATTTACTGCCTCGCGCCAGAGCCACCGCGACCCGGCGGTGGGTCTCAGAGAAGGATGCCGCCCCGCGGTGGAAATCACCGTCTCGCGGTGGGAGTTGGCGCCCCGCCGCCATCACGTGAGGCGAAGAGCTTAATTAAATAATTCACGTGATGTTTGGAATTGAAGAGATGGGCCCAGGAGGAAATTAGGCCAAAAGGAAGATCTCGGCCCAATTGAGAAGCGTTGAAGCGGGAATTGAAGCCACGCGTGAAAGAGATGCCGCGTTGAAGCCGAAGAATTGAAAGCGTGTTGAATCGGAGGCGTGACGTCAGCAGCGACGTCAGCGAAGCTGATGATATTGGAGATTTGGGTCGTACCGAGAAGTGGGCCGACGCTACATTGGGTTGGGCCGAGGATCAGCTGGAATTGGAGATGGGCAGACGAGAGGCTTGCACGAGAATTCGGGATTAAGTTCCGCCGTTCGTTTGTTTTATTTTTGGTTATTATCTTTATTATTATTTCCTTTTATTATTTTTATTACTTTTAGGATTTAGGTTAAATACTCTTTGTTAACCTAGATTTCATAATAGAGTTTTTACAGAAGTTTAGTTTTAGTTTTGCCAGTTCGTAGTTTTTCATCCCCTTTGATGGAGAACTAACTTCACCCTTGTTCTGCTAGACGATTGAAGTAGTACAGTTGATGTGTTTGTGAGATTTCTATTCCTTGTTCTTATCCTTATAAGTGTTGGATTGATTCTCTTGGTTATATTGATATTGATTTCTTGTTGTTCTTCTTAGCCTGATCAACTAGGTTGAATGCTTGTTATCAATTGCTAGGATTGCATATAGGGCTTCCGAGTGCATATCTAGTGGCAAACACAATTGTGCGTATAGGGGTTCCGAGCGTACAATTGTGAGTGAGAATCAGTTGCATGTTAAGTAGGGGAGTGAGTACTTGTACGTCTTTCTACTTGCATGTATCCTATATCCTTGTGTGCATTGCTATTGCTGTGTTGGTGCTAAGGTACGCTGACAACTGTGAGAATCAGTGGTATTTTATCATTGGCATAGTAATAAGTCTATCGACAACTGTGAGAATCGGTAGTGCTTAAGATCAGGGTGGGAACGACTATAAGGATAATTAAAGAACTTGGATTGAATAGAATTCCGTGATCAAACTCTATCTCTGTACTGTGGATTTCGCTCTAGTAGAACTACTTTCCCTTATTATATTTTCTCAACTCAACTTGTTTGCTTTGGTTTGCTTTGCTTCCTCTTGATAACTAAACCCCCCGTTCGTGTCACTTGTCATTCACACTTTCACACTGCATTGATCTTCCCTGTGGGTTCGACCCTTACTTGTCTGCTATACTTCTGTTTAGTAGGTCTGTTAGGAATTTTACTTTGATTGAGGCTAATCAACGATAATTGCTTGCGCACTTTTAGCCACCGTCAGCTTGCCACTCCGACGCTCAAGTCAATACTCAACTTGTGAAAAAGGGCAGTAAGGGCGATAGAGTATAGTGCATGATAGAGTAAGGGCGATGGCGTATAGAGTGTGATAGAGCTACAGTTGCCGAAAGAGTATCGGGAACGGTGGAGCTCGGGTGGCAGAAAGGGTCTAGAGTACGGTGAATCAACAGTGACAGAAAGAGTACATAACACGAGTTCGGTTTTAGCTGATAGGGTGAAAGAGAGAGACCAACTAGATAAAGGGTCGAGAATCCTCTTCTCGGTTACAGTCTCCTCCTTATATACCTGAAGCCTAATGGCCCTTTGCGTCGCGTAGCCGGCCCAGGCCATGAGAGGGTACTCTGACCGAGCAGCCGGGTGAGGCCGGGAAGAAGCCGACAGGGTAGACATAGAAGAAGGTCCGCGGGCGGTATAGTCGGGAGGAGCCAAAGTAGTGCTTCTTGGGGCTTTGCTTTGAGTTGGGCTCTATTGCTAATTGGGCTTCTCCCCTTCTTGGGCCGACACATTTGGGCCGAGCTAAATCCGGCTCCCACAGATATGATAATTAAAATTTGGTGTAATGTAATCCTAAGTTCATTATCCTATTACTCGAATATTGGTCACGCTAAGTTTAATGTAATCCTAACTTCATTATCGTGTTATTCAAAGAACAGTTTGTGATACCCCGTATTTCTGTAAGGTTATTTTGGGAATTTTGAGAATTTTCTCGAGTACCCGTTTTGTACGTCGGATTTAATTCAGAGAGTTTAGGACATTCTGTTATGTCCTCTGTATCTGTAATATTTTTCTCAGTGAAATAAAATACAGATGACGTACCTTGGATTTTAATACTTGTTTGCGTACGATAATTTTATCCCGGGTTAAAGTTGTTGTCGTTCAAAACCAGAATGGGCGCAAAGCCACAGGGGCGGCGACCGCCGCATTTATGGCGGCGCCCGCCGTCGCCAGGCTCGAGGACTGGCATGGTCGTCTTCCTAGCTGAGCGCCAGGCCTAGTGGCGGCGACCGCCGTGCAGTACGGCGCCCGCCGTAATTCACCCGCCGTAGGCAATTTGTGAGGCGGCGACCCTTGCTCTCCGCGGCGCCCGCCGTCGTTGTCCGGAAGTCTTTGCCCGATGGTCGCCGGCGAGCCTCTGACGCGCCGAAGTAGGCCTGCTACGCCGCGTCTAGGCCATCATTGTGCTCCCTTGTGATCTGGCTATAAAAGGAGGGGCTTAGGGGTCGGATTAGAGCACAAATCAAAGCTCAACCCTCAAATTTCTCTCTCGCCGAAATTGTTGTGCCTCGCCGGATTCTGGAGCTTTCGCCGGTGTCGTTTGGTGGTGTTCCAGTGTGCCTTTTGTGAAGCTTTTGGTAGCCCTTGGTGGTTAGAAACCAAAGCAAGTCGAAGGAGGCCGAGTCGCTCGTGTTTTGGGTGAGTTTTCTCACCGTTTCTGTCGTCGGAGTTCTTCACGGCGACCGCCGTGTTCTTCACGATGCCCGCCGTGATGAACTGCGGCGACCGCCGCTAGAGCCCAGAATGCCTCTTTGGCTTTTGGCTTTTGGCTTTGGTGGTCGTCGTCGAGGCGTCGTTTCCTTCGGTTTCTTTCGTCTTTCCTTAGATTCGTACTAGTTTATGTCGAATCTAACTTAGGGTTTCCTTATGGGTCTATTCGAAGGAATCTGTGTGCCAGATCTGTTCTTGTGTCGAGCCCAGAATCCCGTTGTCGTTAGGCTTCGTTCAAACTCTGCGGATTAAGGCAAGTGGCGGTTCGCTCTTGCTCATCGTTCCATATTTACATTAATTATCAGTTGTTTATCTTAGTAATTAATTTGGAATGATTACCGTGTTTATCTGGAAATGGTTTGATAAATTGTTTTGGAAACTGTAATAATGACATTATCATAGGTTGTATATCTGTTAGAACAACGCCATATATGTGATAATTACCGTGATGGTATTGTTGTGAATTAATCTTAATGCTAAAATAGCATGTGGGTTAATAGGAAAACTAATCCAAGTAAGGATTAGCCGTTTCTATTATCTCTATGTTTAAGTCTTTTGCCTGGATGGCTTTAATGTGAATAATTGTTGTGTTAGACTGTTCAGTTAGCATGAGTGTTCGTAGGAACGCTAATCCAAGTAAGGATTAGTCGTTTCTTTATAACTTAATGTTCGTAGGAACGCTAATCCAACTAAGGATTTGTCGTTTCTTTAAATTGTAATATTCCTCGGGATAATTTCCGAATAATAATTTAAGGGTCATGACCTATGCTTCTTATCCACCGTTAAGGATCTGAAGTGTTTTAAGCGCCTTGCAAGCGCCATTGGATGAGCATAATTGCAGTCCTGTGTATTAAGCACCTAGCTAGTGCAATTGGGGCGGACGTAACTGTCACCCTGTAAATTAAAGTGTAAGCACTGTGGCAGTGTAATCTGGGTGAACGTAAGGTCACCCTGTGTAATAATAACTTCCGTTGTTCTCGGAATAATATTAAGCCTCGTGTGTGCGTGTGTGTGTGTTTGTGTGTTGTTTTAATTTGGATCGACATAATTGTCACCCTGTGATTTAAACTTTGTTGCCGCGCTTAATAATATTAATGTACTTCAGTGTCGTGTGTTTTATAATTAAATAAGATATGTGCCCGAGTGCACATAATTAATAAACCTTTGGCGAGTAGTGCAGCTAAGTAAATAGTGCAGCTATGAAAGCTCGTCTCGACTCTTGATCAGAGTACGTTCTCTTTCCAATCTGGATTCGCTGTAAGCGATGAGGTTGGTCGTGAACCGAAACATCTAAGTCAGTTTTTCAATCACTGATGTATAATTCTTTAAACGTTCCAGATTTGTCATATTTCCTTAAGACTCAATTCCTTTGGAGTCTTCTGTCGAGTCGATTTCTGTGAAGATTAAGTCTTCCAGAATCTTCTCTTGTGCATACCTCTTGTTGTTATTCCGTGAAAGTGCTGGGTTATGTATCGTTCCTTCGGTTATTATTCGAGGGACAATGATAGTAAACGGTTACGATCACTCGAACCACTCTGCTTTTTACCCTTGCATGGTCTTTCATTAGACTAACCCACGAACATTGTTCTCCGCATGTGGGCTGGTGTCATCCGTTCGATTCGGCACATCAGATGGAGTGTAGATGAGAAGACTAGAAGGACTATGGAGTCGACGGTGGTTTTTCGATGTTTTTAATAATTTCTTTTAATCAGGTTGAGATCCTTGGGAGATGACCATTGTGGTCAAGATCCTTGTTTGTAATAGATTTTAAAAGACTTCCGCTGTAACTTATTTACTCTGTTATTTGTTTATCAAGACTTCCGCTGTAATTTGTTTAAACTCTGTGTTTGTCCTATTCGGGATTGGGATGTAATCCCGGGACTCATGTTTTATATGAATAAGGTTATCATTTTGTATCATTGTATTTCATGATTTGTATTTAAACGGTAAAGCCTTGGGTGATCTCGATAAGGAACACTGGGGTCACTAACGGTAATACCTTTCCAAATGGGTTAAGATTTGGGGGTGTTACACAGTTATACTAAGTGTTATGTAATCCTAACTTCATTATCGTATTATTCAAATAACGGTTATACTAAATATATTGTAATCATAACTTCATTATTGTATTAATCGAATAACGGTTATACTAAGTGTAATATAATCCTAACTTCATTATCGTATTAATCGAATAACGGTTATACTAAGTATAATGTAATCCTAACTTCATTATCGTATTATTCGAATATCGGTTATACTAATTATGTTGTGATCGTAATTTCATTATCCTATTATTTGAATATTGGTTAATTTAAGTGTAATGCACAATCCTAACTTCATTATCGTATTATTCGAATATGAAGTTAGGATTGCATTACACTTAGTATAACCGATATTCGAATAATACGATAATGAAGTTAGGATTACATTACACTTAGTATAACCATTATTCGATTCATACGATAATGAAGTTAGGATTACTTTACATTTAGTATAACCGTTATTCGATTAATACGATAATGAAGTTATGATTATATTACACTTAGTATAACTGTTATTCGATTAATATGATAATAAAGTTAGGATTACAATATACTTAGTATAACCGTTATTTGAATAATGCGATAATGAAGTTATGATTACATAGCACTTAGTATAACTGTTCTTGGAATAGCACGATAATGAAGTTAGGATTATATTACACTTAGTGTGACCGATATTCGAGTAATAAGATAATGAACTTAGGATTACAATATAGTTTGTATAACCGATATTCGAATAATACGATATAAAAGTTATTGTTTGTTGACTACAAAATTTAAGATCGCTTGTACTAATGTGAAAATCGAGCTTCTATGCTAGAACAACAAATAGGGTTAGAAGTGTATCAAGTGGTGATTTCTTACTTCTCTACTCTCTATGTTTGACGTCCAATCTACTCAACTAAACTTGTTTTTTCTTGGGCCAACCTGTCCAATTCAGGTAATCCTAACTTTATTATCATAGTATTCGAACGTCGATTATACTAAGTATAATGTAATTATGAATACATTATATTATTATTCGAATATCGGTTATACAAGCATTATAGGTTATGAAAATCATTGGGGTTTGATAACTCTAAATCCCAAATCCTACTTACTCTAGGGTTTTTAGGGTATGATAATGAATTTATGATTACATTACACTTAATATAATCGTTATTCGAATAATACGATAATGAAGTTAGGATTCAAATATAATTAGTATAGCCGATATTTGAATTATACGATAACGAATAATAATATAATGAATTCATGATTACATTATACTTAGTGTAATCGTTATTTGAATAATACAATAATGAAGTTAGGTTTACAATATAATTCGTATAACCGATATTTGAATTATACAATAATGAAGTTAGGATTACGTTACACCTAGTATAATCAATATTCAAATAATATGACAATCAAGTTAGGAGCATTACAAATAGTTTCTTTGTTTAATTAAACTAAGAAAGTAAAAAAAAAACAATACTGTAGCAGAAGCACGGGTAATTTGAGAATTTTTTAAATAAAGTTAACTAAAAAAAGAAGCGCGTACACATATATAATAAAGTTAACTAAAAAAAGAAGCACGTACACATATAACGTGGTCGTGCCAAAAGCGGATACCCGACGGGTAATTAAATGGCACGTAATCCTTGTACGTGCCTACTTGGCATGAGCACATGCTAAATATACGTGCCTATGCATTGTATATTTAGCCAATGTATTTAGCCGCAACGTTATTTTATATCCTAAACCTAAATTCTAAACCTTAAACCCTGAAACATAAATCCTAAAATATAAACTCTAAATCTTAAAATATAAATCATAAACCTTAAATTATAAACCCTAAACCTTAAAATCTTAAATCCAAAACTCTAATACCTAAATCTTAAACTCTAAATTTTAATTATTAATTTAAAATTTAAGATATAAAATGTGAAAATAAACCCTAAAAATATAGAAATGAACAATTAAAAACACTCGTTGATTCCTTTGATTTTGAGGCCGGGACTATATACACGACAAACTTATACGCCAAAATGTGGCGTATAAGTTTTTCGCCTGTATGCCAAAATTTGACGTACAGGTTTGGATTATTTTTGCCTGTACATCAGACTTTGACGAACAGACGACGTGCGTATGTCAAAATTTCATCGTGCATATATCAGACAATTTTGATTTTTGATTAGTTTTTCTTGGGAAACTGAGACGGAATTACGGCGGGACCCACTGGAGCGATGAGGTATAAAAGAAGGATGTGATTTGATTTGATTACAAATTAAATTAAATTTAATGAATTTAATAAAGCTTCTGGGGAGTAATTTAATGCGGCGTGACATTTCATAATTACACAGGCTGCATCTTGGTGCCACGTGTTATCATCTTGGGCAACTGGGAAGGAAGGATGTGTATCTTTGCCTAGGTTTCATAGGTACTCCACTAGCTCTAGCCCTTCCTCATCTCATCCCCATGCATAATAAGCCTCCGATTTTTCTCTTCCCATTTTTTGAATATTTGGCCAAAACCACCCTTTAGTTAGATAACATTGCAAAATCGTCCTCTAAACATAAATGACAACAAATGTCACCGGCCCTACCCATTTTTTCATTTCCTTGTCAAACCACACAGTCTTCCTCCCAAGATTTGGCTAATTTTTCCATTTCATTGTCATTAGATCACCGTTTTCCTTCGCCTCATTTTAGCTTTCGCTCGATTTTGTTTCTTGACTCATTTTTTTGTCAAATTGATATCTTCCTTAGCAAGTCGACCTCATCAATCAGTGAAGAACACATGAATGGTTGGACTAGAAGTCAAAAAAGCTCTACAAACAATTAATAATTGAGGATGTGCGAGTGAAAATGTTTTTTATCTCTCATTTTCTCGTTGGAGTATTTTTGTATTGGTCGAGACATTTCGATAGGACTTACTTATTTAATTTAGGGTCGAATATCGAAAATTATCCGTCGAATAGGTCATATTATCGATAATCACCCGACTTTTACATATTTATCGAAAATCACCTCTATTACGCCCTCCGTTAGCGAAATAACACCTAATTTCACTTGGCCCACCTAATTTCACCTGGACGTTAAATCTCCGTTAAATTGGTGAAATGACCATTTTACCCTTCATTATTTTAATAATTTTGGGGAATTTTTACCATTTGTTTATTCTGTTTATTAGACCGGCCCATTTGTAAATATCTGATCAGATATAGAGCACTAACACATTCAATCCAAGGTGAATCTGATCACTAACATAGTCAATCCATGGTGAATCTCATTACATCTACTTCCGCTCATCGAAGTCTACCTCCGACTGAATCAATATCTCATTTTCCCTTTGCTGCCATGGAGAGCGATGTTTCGCCTCTTTCTTACACAACTCTTGCTCATCCAATTCTCACTTCCTCACAACCCAAATCAGATATAACTTGGGGGAGATTTTTAAGGTTTACTTCCTCAGGATCGCATCAAGAAATCCGCCGTCGAGGCCACCTTCTTCAAGCTCGACTGCTCGAGCTCTCCAAGCAGATCAACCGTCTGTCCCACATGCTCCGCGACGGCGTGTATCTCTCCACCTCTTCCTCATTTGCCGTCTCCACATCCTCCGTCGCCGCCTACGACCGTCCCATCTGATGTGTCTCCGCCACCGTCTCACGCAACCTCAATCGCACCCTAACCCTAGTTCGCAAGTGTCGCCGCCGAAGCATCCTCCTCCTCCGCCGAAGCAACCTCAATCGTCAGCATCGCCACCGCGGTCGATTTCCGTACGCTATTCTCGCTCCTCCTCCGTCATCGACCTTTGTTAGCTCCTCAACATCCTGGACACCAACGACGAAGGTGGAGGGATTTGATGCGAACAACCCCTGAAGTGTTGTCTACAACACAGGATCTTGGATTCCTCAAGCTTGAAGTCGAATTCTTCTCTTCCGTAGCCAAAGTGATGGATTTCCTAGGGTTAAAGAGATAACCCTCAAATGCGTCAAAAAGATGACGAAGAAATCAAAGAGATGATCTTGAACACCGAAGAGACGATGGATAATTGCTCGAAGCGACGAGCTACGGGATAGACGATCCGTGGGATCGAAGAGTTGACGTTAGAACTCAAGGGAAGGAGCGTACTCAACTTTACTACTCAAATTCAACGTAAAAGATACAAACTAGGGTTTGAAGTCTTAAATAGGATAAAAGAAATAACATAAAAGAATAACAATAAAATGGTTCATTAAAACGACGAAGATTGAAACCGCTGACGCGGACCGAACTCGGGAAAGGCGGCGGTCGCCGCCATCTGCCGTAAGCAACTTTCTTGCGGAGCCAAAAACGGCGGGCGCCGGAAGCCCTGCAGCGGTTGCCGCCCAAACGACGGGCGCCGTAAGCCCCGCGGCGGTCGCCACCCCGGCGGCGGATGCCGTAAGCCCTACGGCGGTCACCGCCCCTCAGCATCTTCCGCGAGCTCGGCGCCTTCATCTTTTGGTCAGGTTGGATTGGACGAAACTTCGCCTAAGCCTTCATAGGTCACGAGGAGAACCCATTTAGGACTAGATGAAGTCGCATCACTTGCGTACGCCCACAAGACTAAGGATTGTGTGGCTCGTTCCATTGCTCTGACGCGGGCTCTTGTCATCGGGCCATCCGAGCGCACCTTCATCGCGTCCTCTTCGTCCTTCGCCGTCATCAAGGGGGTCATGGAGCTATCAATCTCCCCTTCTTGGCTGCGAAGCGTCCTCGCTTCGTCCTCATCGTCAAAAGCAGGAGGAGTGTAAGGAGCAAGGTCAGCGACGTTGAAAGTCGGGTACGCGCCATAGTCATCGGGTAACTCCAAGCGATAGGCATTGGCTCCAAGGCGTTGTAGCACTTGGAAAGGACCATCACCTCTCGTGTCCAGTTTGTGGCGTCGCTTTAATTTTCACGTTGGTCAAGTAAGGTACCTTCTTTGGCGGTAAGAACACGGCGAGTAACCAGGCTAAGGGGCACGTTGCCTTGATCATCCATGGGGCTGCAAATATAACCATCCAACTTCTCCGCCTCCTCATCCTGTTCATACGAATCAAACACTGGAGGGCCGTCCGAGGTGTCATCGTCAAAGGACTCGTATCCGGAGAGGTGTGAGAAAAGGACTCGCTTGTTGTTGGGGCAGTCCCGCTGTATGTGGCCATGCCCTTGGCACTTATAACAGACCTTGTCACGCGCCCGTTCATCGGAAGGAAGCGCTCGCCGTTGTGGAGGCTCGTTGACGCGCGCCGGGGTATTGCTCGACCGAGTGGTCGGCGCCCGCGGTGTAGTCACGGGAGCGGACTGCGAAGAGGAGCGCACATGAGAAGGAAATGAACCAGACGGGGTGGATGGGACATACCTTGGATTCGTTCGGGACCAAGACGCTCGCTTAGCCGCTTGAGCTTGCGACCATATCTCTTGTGCCGTATGTGCGCACTTCTGGAGGTCTCGTATGTTAAGCACCCGGAGTTGGTTTCGAATAGGCTCATGTATGCCACGAAGGAACATACTCCGAAAGTCTTCGTCAGTGTGATGGATACCTGCCTTATGGGACAACTCTTCAAGTTCAGCATAAAAGTCAAGGGGAGAACGATTACCTTGAGAAGCGAGTTGTATCTTAAGGCGCATTTCGGAAGTAAGGTCCTCGGGGACATACTTCTTCCTCATGATCCGCATAAGATGGCGCCAAGAAGTGACTGGACGCTCACAGTGATATGCACGGTCGGAGCAGAAGCGGTGCCACCAAGCCTTGGCGGCGCCGTCGAAATGTAACGCGGCGGTAGCAACCCGTTCCTCTTCCGGGTATTGGTAGTGGTTCAAAACATACTCCATAGACTGCTGACAATCAAGAAATTTAAGAGGATCAAATTCACCAGAAAAGTTTGGGAGTTTTACCTTGATGTCGGGGCGACGTGGTCCATGGCGTCCGGGGCTTGAGCGACGCCGTTCCGGAGTGTGGCGGCGGTAGCCATGGCGCGGCGGACGCATCTCCTCATGGCGTTCCAACTCATATGCCTCGTCATCATGAAATCTGTCATGGGAGTGGTCCGAGGCACGGTCAACGTCGGCATCACGCTCGGACTCGGAATCGTCATACCGCGTATGTTGGCGGCCTCGTGCCCAACGGTCCTTGGTGTTGACATAAGGAAGGGGGTCCCTGGAGATGCGACCACTATGACGGGAGCGATCCGAAGTGTAATCCTCATACCCCAGAGCAAAGGTGGGATTGTACCGGACGCGGGAGTCGCCACGCTTGGGCGGGTAGCCTTCAATTTGCGAACGAAGGCGATCCTGTGGAGTAGACAAGATGCCCTTCCCCTTGCGGTCCATTGGTTGGCTGGCTGGGGCCGTAGGGTTCAGCATAGGATTAGTCGTGGGCAACTTCACGTTACTCATGGCCCGACAAAGGTGCGCAAGTTCAGCAGCCTGCTCGGCAATAAAGCATTTTTTCTCGTCATTCGAGGCCTGAAGTGTGTCATTCGACGCATGAAGTTGGTTGATTTGTTCATAGGCGGAGTCCATGTGTCCGGGGCTGCGGTGGCCCGTAGAAGGAGAGACGCTCGAGGTAGGGACATCCATAGTACCTATACGAAGCATGCAACACGAGAAGTAAGTTGCACCAAGCAAAAGAACAAGTCCAAGCCAAGTCCTTGTCTCAAAAGTGACCCAAGAAATTTTCCGCGGGGCGTACTAATTTGGGTTGCTCGTGAGGAGGGAGAGGCTTGAACGGAAGGCAAGAAAGCAAGAACTAGCAATTCAAATCCCAAACAACACACAAATTTCCAAGTGCAAGCAAATCAAATCAAGTTTCTTAGAATTAAGCACAAGAGAGTTGAAAATTTTGCCCTTTTCAATGGGAGTTGCATAGAGACATGAAAGACGAGAAGATGGAGTATGACCGTATGGTGCGTTCTCTGCCTACTCTTTGTATTTTTTTGTTTTTGAGGCTTCCGTCTTCCCAAACCTTTCTGTTTTTGTTTGATGGAAGGTGAGAATAGTATATTTCTTTTGTTTATACGGTCACACCTTGTTTTTGTTTTGTGCTGATATGATGACGAATCAAGCAAGAAAGAACCACACAAGCAAGTGCAGGAAAAGCAAGAAGAGACAAGCAACTAGGAGGGAATAAAATCTAACAACTAATCTAGCAATTAATCCAAAGGAAAGCAAGACTTGATCAACAAGAACAAGGAAATCAAATATGCAATCAAAGGAAACAAAAATTGCTAGAGGGTAGATGGTAGGATTGGGGAACAAGTAATCAAAACCTAAGGGAATTAGGGTTAGTCGTGAAGGTGAGATAGGCGGCGGCGGACGGTGGTGGTGGTGGCGAACGGTAATGGGTGGTGGCTAGAAAAAAAATAAATTCTAGGGTTTACAAGCGGTAAAATTTTAAGAATCACAAAACAGAGAAGAACAAACTTAGCTTGAAAAAGGCTCTGATACCAGTTGATGCGAACAACCCCTAAAGTGTTGTCTGCAACGCAGGATCTTGGATTCCTCAAGCTTGAAGTCGAATTCTTCTCTTCCGTAGCCAAAGTGATGGATTTCCTAGGGTTAAAGAGATAACCCTCAAATGCGTCAAAGAGATGACGAAGAGATCAAAGAGATGATCTTGAACACCGAAGAGACGATGGATAATTGCTCGAAGCGACGAGCTACGGGATAGACGATCCATGGGATCGAAGAGTTGACGTTAGGACTCAAGGGAAGGAGCGTACTCAACTTTACTACTCAAATTCAACGTAAAAGATACAAACTAGGGTTTGAAGTCTTAAATAGGCTAAAAGAAATAACAATAAAATGGTTCATTAAAACGACGAAGATTGAAACCGCTGACGCGGACCGAACTCGGGAAAGGCGGCGGTCGCCGTAATTAAACGGCGGTCGCCGCCATTTGCCGTAAGCAACTTTCTTGCGGAGCCAAAAACGGCGGGCGCCGGAAGCCCTGCAGCGGTCGCCGCCCAAACGGCGGGCGCCGTAAGCCCTGTAGCGGTCGCCACCCCGGCGGCGGGCGCCGTAAGCCGTGCGGCGGTCGCCGCCCCTCAGCATCTTCCGCGAGCTCGGCGCCTTCGTCTTTTGGTCAGGTTGGATTGGACGAAACTTTGCCTAAGCCTTCTTAGGTCACGAGGAGAACCCATTTAGGACTAGATGAAGTCGTGTCACTTGCGTACGCCCGCGAGACTAAGGATTGTGTGGCTCATTCCATTGCTCTGGCGCGGGCTCTTGTCATCGGGCCATCCGAGCGCACCTTCATCGCGTCCTTCGCCGTCATCAAGGGGGTCATGGAGCTATCAAGATCGTCCTCTCTCTCCCTCCTATCGCTAGCAAGGATCCAATCTTAGCGTGGATTTGGTCCTTCACTTTTGTGGTTCAGATGCGGCAGTTCAGATGGATATTTACAAGGCGTATTAGCAAAAATACCAGAATTTTAAAGCCAACTTGCAAAAAAACCCATATTTTAAAAAGTATTGCAAGAATACCATATTTTTGTACGGATTGTGGTATTTTTGCTATTATTAAGGGTAAAATTTAACTTTTCTTTTAAATAGAAAAATCAGATAAATCATTAAAACTTTTGAGAAGAAAAGGTAAAAAAAATCTTAATCTTATTAATCAATCCCAAATATTAACCCTAATCAATCGCAAATCCTAAACCCTTCCTCGTCTCCCTCCTCTGCTTCCTGCTTCCGTCTCTCTCATTTGTTTCCCTCTCTATAACACCTCCAAGATGTCCTTCCCGCTCAGCCTCAGTCCCTCTACGTCCTCCACCTCCAACCCCACCCCCCTCACCCTCAACCACCCGTCCTCTGCGGTGGCGTACGTAACCTCCATCGCACACACCACCCTCCCCGGACTCCAGGACAGCCTCCTTCACCGCTCCATCGACGACTACGAGCTCCTCTCCCGCCCCCCTCCGGGACCCGGCGTGCACCTCCTTCTCCCACTGCCTCCTCAACTACAAGGGCTTCTTCGCCTGCCTGGCTCACCGCGTCTCCCACCTCCTCTGGTCCCACCAACGCCGCCCTCTCGCACTCCACTCCACGTCGACGTCTTATCCGTCGACATCCACCCCGCCGCCTCCCTCGGCTTCGGCTATGCCGAATTCTCCGTCTTCTACCAGACACAGTAGTTCTTCTTCAAGATAGCAAACCCCAATTCTTCAATCTTCAATTCTTCTTCAAGCAATAGTTCTTCTTCAATCCGAATTCTCGTGAAGAGGTCCTCAAAATTTCCCCAAATCTTCAAGATAGCAAACCCCAATTCTTCTTCTAGAACTGAATCCTTATACTATTAGCACTTAGGATACTGTTAGCACTTAGGATCTTTGGGCTTGTAATGGACTCTATCCTCTTTTTTTGGGTGCTTGAGATAGCTCGAATTCTGCATCAGGGATGGTTAAGACAGGTAAAATGAGTGGACGAATTCTGCATCAGGGATCAGTCCTCATTTCGTGAACAGGAATGGTGTGAAAAACAATTGGAGTTTGATCTTTGTTTGGGTAATAAAAGAGTCAGCAAGGCAATGAAAACATGACTTGTTCGGCATGCATAACTTGAAGAAGAGGTAAAAGCTATATTGCAGATTGTGATGATCTCTGTCAAGCTACTAAAGCCAGGTTAAGCTATCTTAGATGTTACTTGTTTCTAAATAAAAGGAGAAAACTTTATCTGTCATCTTGGTGGCTATGCCTCAAAATTAATGCTTTTATCTCTTATTTTGATTAGAATAAGAACCAAAGTTGATGCAAAGATGGAGACCTATCTGTTAATATGAATGTTTAATTCTAAAGAACCTAATTCCCGGATGAGGAATAGTGGATTGTTATGTTTGTTAGCGTTCTTTCCTTGCTGATAAGTCGTCAAATCCTAAAACACAAATGTGGACAATGTAGTTTGCAACAATTTTCTATTGCATGCTGAGACTTGTTTTGGATTTTCACTAGTAATGTAAATGAGTGAAATTATCTCTGAATCATCTGTTGTCACAACTTATAGAAATTGTCCCAGGATTATATGCTTTTGTTTTGACCTTTAATCTGAAACTTTGATTATTGCTTCTTGGTTTCTTACGGCACAAAATGATTATATGTATTTGTCCTCATATGTTTTCTCTAATTGTTAGATTCCTCCTAGTACATCTTGGTTTGAACTAAATATATTTGCTTATGCATGTTGCAAATTTCTAATTTGTCATCTTAGCGAACTTCGTTCTGTTGACCGCGTGGTTCAACTCCTTGCCACAATCTCCTGTGAAAACCTCTGCCATAAACAAAAACAACCATGTAACATCATTAGTTTGTAGATAAATCCAGAAAACACCACCTGTTTCAAAAGGACATATCAGTCACAATCCGAAAGCTTCATAGATCATATATATGAACACAATGACCTGATTACGTACAAATGTGGCCTGACAAAGTGAGTATTGCTCTGAAATTTGAAATCGGCTAAATTTGAAATTTTGTGATATAACAGAGCATTGACCTGACTTCGTATAAATGTGGCCTGACTTCGTATAAATGTGGCCTGATAAAAAACATAATGCTTTGTTTGGCTTATGCTAATAATAAATTAATACAAACAATGACATGTTTTTCTTCTATTGTTAATATGAACTGTCATGCAGATAAAAAAATACAAATTATTTTATTTGTTATATCCTCTAATGTACAAGTTACAATTCAACCAAGATTTTTCTTATATATATTTATATATTTTTTATATACATATATGATTAGGTTTTTCCACCATTTACTGTTTTCATATCACACTCAACATTATGCTTTGTTTGGCTTATAGGTCATACATTATACCTATATAATTATCACCACTTGGTTATCAATTCAAAGAGGATCACAACTAATAAATGCAAATTAAGTGGTTCTGCTTAAAGCTAATATAAAAAGTAATGACCTGACTACGTACAAACATGGCCTGATAAAGTGAATATTGATATGAAATTTAAATCTGATGACATTTGAAATTTTGTGATATAACAGAACATTGACCTGACTTCGTATAAATGTGGCCTGACTTTGTATCAATGTGGCCAGATAAAGTGAATATTGCTTTGAAATTTAAAATCGGTTGGTATTTGAAATTTTGTGATATAACAAAGCATTAACCTGACTTCGTATAAATGTGTGATCGGCACTATTTTGTAGTGCATTTCTAGGGGTTGTTATCAGGTTTGAGGTGTCATTTGGATGGATTTAGTGCACAATTGTGGATTATGGAGTTAGAGAGGAGAAGTGTGGATTTGGTGGTCTGGAGAAGCAAATTGAAGATATCCAGAGGAAGAGGAGTTGACCACTGAGGAGACAAAGAAGAACCAAGGAGAGAGTCCACACGAGAGTAGAAGAACAATGTGCTGAATTAAATTGATTCGTTCTCTCTACTCAGATGTCCAAATGGAGTGATTCCAATTCGAGGAGTTAGATCTTGAAGTCTACTACAAGTCTTCAAAATGTGAGTGCAATCCGAGTTGGGAATCAAACGTTATGGCATTTTTACGGAAGTGTCGCAGGAGCTGAACCGAAGAAATCTCAGCGGCGACCGCCGCCGCCGTCAGAAGTGACCCGGGCTTTTATTTCCTTATTTCGTTATTTTATTATTATTAAGTATTTTTATTATTTCGTTTTAATTTATCTTTACAGACTTATTATCTTTAGTATTTAAGGTTAGAGGGAAGGCTTGTTCCCTATCTAACCTTACTTTCATCTTTTCTACTTTCTACGTATTTTGCTATGAAGAACTAAGCCACTCTTGCTTAGTCAGACGCAGAAGCTTTCGTCTTGATTTAGTTGTGAGATTTTCGTTTCTTATCTATTGCATGGATTTTATCTATTCTCTTGCTTGAATTGCTTACGATTAATATTGATAATCTCTAGCCTGCGCAACTAGGGTTTGTCTCTATTGATTGATTGCTAGATCTAGATTGTTACTGGTTGAGCATATCTTCATCGTATTAGCAACTGCATCGTACTAGTATCTGGTTGTACTAGTCTTATGTAGAAGAGAATTGATTTACATTCTAGTATAAAAGCTGGTTGTTTTATGCTAGATTGTATCCTAATTATATTCCTAGCCTTCACGCTGCTGTTAAACTGAATCTTGATGGTTTCATGGTTGTTTAACTAGTTAGTGCTATAAGTATCTGATTGTGCTTGTAGTTACTTTAGAAAAGGAATAGGAATTTCCATTGCATGAGATATCGAATGATTATCTAGGATCAACTTGTCATACGAATAGTGGATGTTTTTTTGACTGAGCTATTTCCCCAATTACTGAATTCATCATCTTTAGTTTGTTTGCCTTTGCATGCTTAGATCTTCTAAAACATACAAAATCCCCCTCTGATTACTTAAGACTGACATAGAAATTGCATACAAAGATAGATTCTGTCTCCCTGAGGACTCGACCCTTACTTGCCTAGGACTACGTATTAGGTTTGTTTGGATTACTTGCATAGCAGTAATTAGCACGACAAATTGTTGTTATCAATGTGTCTTGAAATTTTGTCACACTTCACATATTCGTTGTTGCAGAAGCTCTGGTTTTAAGATAAATTAAGTTCACGAGTTAACAATAGATCACATGCAGGTATTCTATTATTTATATGTTGGTATAATCTAAGTACAATATAGCTACTCAGGAATAACAATAGATAGGCTTGATAAAACTTATTAATTGCCTGCAGAGCTGATTGATTACACACTTTGTGATATAACAGATTGTTTACCTGAATTCGAATAAATGTGGCCTGACTTCATATAAATGTGGTCTGATAAAGTACATAATGCTCTGCTATGTAATAAAATTAACGAAAATGAAGTTTTAAATGTTAGGCGATTTTAAATGTCACAATAATATTTACTTTATCAAATCACATTTATACCAAATCAGGTCAATGATGTGTTATATCACAAAATTTATAGAAATAAAATTTCAAATGTTGAAAGCACATTTATATTGCCTTTAAATTTGAAAACACATTTATATTGCCTTTAAATTTGAAACCAACGTTGGTTGGTGTCTTTATGAAACATTTTATGCAATTTGACGGTCAAAAGTCAAACTCATGAAACATTTTATTAATTTATTTTTAAAAGCAACTTTTTATATGAAAATTGGACCTCACATATCCCATTAGGTTATTATAGACTAGTCCTTCATAGAAGAACATGAGATTGAGAAGGAAAATGATATTTCACCCCATAAAACACAAGCCTCTAGATTCATTTTTTTGTCACAAAATTGATTTTTTGATGGTGATTAGTGTTTCTTATTACAGAACCAACCAACTATGAATGGTGGTTTAAGGCATATTTCTCTTATCAAAACTAGTAAATATTATGAGTGGTTATCAATTCAACGAGAATCACAACTAATAAATGCAAACTTAAGTGTTTCAAATTTAAAGTTAATATAATAGAGTAATGACCTGATAACGTACAAATGTGACCTGATAAAGTGAATATTGCTCTGACATTTAAAATCGGCTAACATTTGAAATTTTGTGATATAACAGAGCATTGACCTGACTACGTATAAATGTGGCCTGATAAAGTGAATATTGCTCAGACATTTAAAATCGGCTAACATTTGAAATTTTGTGATATAACAGAGCATTGACCTGACTACGTATAAATATGGCCTGATAAAGTGAATATTGCTCTGACATTTAAAATCGGCTAACATTTGAAATTTTGTGATATAACAGAGCATTGACCTGACTTCGTATAAATGTGGCCCGATAAAGTACATAAATGTGGGAGGGATCTATATATAATTTAAGAGTTCAAGTTTTCCATGCACAAAGCGGGCCGATACGGAGGTGATTCGATGTCGTTCGGAGATGATTTCAAATGATTCAAGAGGCGGGTCTAAGTAAATTGAGCATGGCGAAGACGATGGTGTGGTCAGATTTTGAATTTAATGAATCGAAACGTGGTTTATTTGGAGTCGAACAAGGCCTGGTGGTGACGTATATATGTTCGTATAAATACGAGCATGGCTTTCTGATGTCTAGACTCGCAAAATACAAATGCATTCTTAACTAGGCAGGTTCTGGTATAAAATTGGTTTTGCTTAAAGCTAATATAACAGAGTAATGACCTGACTACGTACAAATGTGGCCTGACAAAGTGAATATTGCTCTGAAATTTAAAATTTTGTGATATAACAGAGCATTGACCTGACTTCGTGTAAATGTGACCTGACTTCGTATAAATGTGGCCTGATAAAAAACATAATGTTTTGTTTGGCTTGTGCTAATAATAAATTAATAAAAACAATGACACGTTTTTCTTCTATTATTAATATGAAGTGTCATGCAGATAAAAAAATACAAATTATTTTATTTGCTATATCCTCTAATGTACAACAAACACATTGCTCTTTCTTTTGAGCTAATAGGCTTTTAAGTCATTTTCCAATACAAAAGACCGAGCAAAGATACTAGTTAAAAATACAAATACATGATCATTTTCCTAAATCTAAAGCTAGGAAAACAATCTTTACTATAATATGGTATTTGCTTTCCAAATTGAGAAGCAAAACTCATACAGTTTACTTTATCAGGCCATATTTATACTTTATCATGCCACATTTATACGAAGTCAGGTCAGTGCTCTATTATGTTACAAAATTTCAAATGTTAGCCAATTTCAAACTTCAGAGCAATATTCACTTTATCAGGCCATATTTGTACGTTGTCAGGTCATTACTCTGTTATATATGTAGCCAATTTCTATCATCTGAACGAAGCCAAATTTTATCAAGTCATTACTCTATTATATACATACAAACCTCGAAAAGTTACAACTTGGATGATAGAAATATATTTGTACGTTGTTAGGTCATTACAAAGTAATATATTGTGAGAATTAGTATTATTTTACGCTTCTTATCATTTGAAATTTCATTTTATAAATTTTGTGAAATAACATAGCATTGACCTAACTTGATATATTTTAGGAGGTTAATTCATAAGGAAATTTATTAAACTATTGTGGATGCTCTTGTTTAACACTAGTGGAACACATAGTCATACATATCAAGCAGTGCAAATTGCAGAAGGATGAAACAAGATGCACTATAAATCACTCCTGACATCCAAAAGTCATCACATTGAGTTCTAATTTCTAAATCACAATTCACATTCTTCCCAAGCCCCGAAATTGTACAACTTCAGCTACAAATCACTTACAAGAATCAAAATGTGAGCCATAACAACCCAAATCCCATCATAAGCCATACTACAATCCAATATGTTAACCAACTCCGTAATCCAGAGAAATCCCTGAATACCTCCTTCACAAGCTTCTTTTCCTGAGTCGTAAACAAAAATCACCCTTTCTCATTGTTCCTTACTGTAAGACTTCACAAGCTACAAGTCTACTCCTAGAAGCATCAAATTGCCAACCTATTAAACCCAGGAGAGAGGCGTTTGCAGTGGCCACACCAAGGGGCATAGAAATCGACGAGTACGTAATCGAAAGATGAGATAGTGGAGTCGAAATTGGAACTGTCGAGCTCTTTGACCTTCCCATCAATGGAGAATTGGTTATTAGCGGAGATCGAATTCCGGCATAGAAGACAGAGAAACAGCAAAACGATTACCGATTGCATTTCTTCTACTTCTCCCTTTACCTGTTTCAATTTTCGACTGCATAAGTACAAGTACAAGTGTTCTTCGCACCGGGAGGGAATTCAAGCTTGTTTGGAAACAATGGTGCTAAGAGAGAGAAACGGTTAGGGTTTACCTCCAAATCCCTAAACAGCCATCTGTCGAACGGATCGTCGGCGTGAGGGCCATGTCTCAGCGGCGAGAGATGATAGAGGGTGGTGTAGTTGAGAAAACAGAGATCGTCGGTAGGGGAGATGGAATCGGAGTTTAATGGCGGCAGTTTTAGAGGAAAGGGAGATGGCCTCAGACGAGGACGAATTGAAGCTCGCCATGATGAGCAGACGGACCGGAGACGGAGGATGTCGACGTCGGTGTTGAGGATTTTTTATAGGAGTGTTAAGATGTCTACTGGGAGGTTGCTCCATACCACAGGCGCCATGGAAGAGGAAGCGGAAACCGACATAGAAGAAAGTAATAGCAGTTGGAGCGTCAACCTTGATTAATAGGAGACAGAGACGAAGAAAGACAGCAGCGAAGGAGAAATTGGAGCCGGAAGCGGCGGTGGCGGGCCAGAGATGGTGAAGGAAGTAGCGCCGATGAGAAGAAATCCGAAGCAGAGGAGAGGAGGAGGAAGCTTAAACCTGTTATAGTTGTTAAGTATAATTAGTCTTCTTAAAAGTTTAATTCTCACTCAAAAGAAAAGATAAATATAAATATGAATTTACTTTCTTTTTTTTAAAGTTTTGCAGCTTTATGGCATTTTTGCTATACTTTTCAAAATCTGATATTTTTGCAAATGGCCTATTAAAATCTGGTAGTTTTTGCAATTCTCCCTATTTACAAATGGGTCGGGTCTAATGCACCTACTCCCTCCATCCCTTTTTGTTCTTCCTAATTTGACATGGCACATCCGCCAAGGCGGGTTTTGTATCGTTAATATCTCTAATTACATAACCCTAAAAATTATAATTTTTTGATATTATCAAAGTACTCGTTGAGACGAATCAAACAAGACCCTATATGACTATATTTTTTCTTATATATTGGAAGAAATCTTGAAGATTCTCTTCAACGGTGAACAGTGTCCAAAAATCAAACAGGAAGAAGAAAAAGGGACGGAGGGAGTAATAAACAACTGGTAAAAATCCTACAAAATTATTAAAATAATGAAGGGTAAAATGGTCATTTCACCAATTTAACGGAGATTTAACAGCCAAGTGAAATTAGGTGTTATTTCGCTAACGGAGGGCGTAATAGAGGTGGTTTTCGGTAAATATGTAAAGGTCGGGTGGTTATCGGTAATATGGCCTATTCGGCGGGTGATTTTTGGTATTTGATCCTTAATTTTATTTTTAAAAATTATAACATGATATTATTTTGTCTAATTTATAAACGTTTATTAACTAAAAATATAGGTTGAGTCAAAATATAAGACTAAAACGACATTAGTATGTGAATATTTAACCTAATATTGATATATTTGTTGATGTGGGTAAATTTTATTTATTAGGAACACAACCATTTAATATAATACAACACACAAAAAATAATTAGAAAATAGAATGGTGTAACTTCTTAATTAGAGCATCATACTACCTATTGATGGGTTTGTCTAATTTCTATTAAAGAAAATTTATTAATAGTGAGAATTTTTTCGAAGGTTCTCAATAATATTTCATACCTATATTGCTATATATGATTAGGCCTAACTGAAATTTATACAGAAAACTAAATCTAAAAGTTATACAAATCTACTATATATATACTAAAGCAGAATACCCTATGCGCCGCCCACGTGACACCCCTAGAATGAGCTCGAGTTTTACGCTGTCACGTGGCATCACGGTATTGAATTGGACATGTGTTAGTCTATCCTTTTTTTAGATTTATTTTAAAAATAAAAAAAATTGCACTAATAGCATCCTACATTTACCATACCAATATTATTTACAATCAAATCTTTCCAAAATATACAATAAAATATTTTGTATCATATCTTTCTTAAGCACTAAAACAAATCTGCAATATTTTATTATCTTATTTCCAATATTGACCACAAAATATTAAAAAAACAATAGCATGTGCTTTGGAAACTAAGTGATTTGTTTCCAAAAATGTACCACCTAATTATTATTTTATATGTTCTATCGATTTACAACTATTTTATATAATTATTTTTTTCCAAAATGTACCACCTCATTATTATTTTATATGTTTTGTTATTATAATTCAAATACAAAAAGTTTATACATAT
This sequence comes from Rheum nobile, assembly GCA_027886185.1. Lineage (NCBI taxonomy): Eukaryota > Viridiplantae > Streptophyta > Magnoliopsida > Caryophyllales > Polygonaceae > Rheum > Rheum nobile. The sequence continues at coordinate 1,874,706 of WOAB01000657.1, read as the reverse complement.
GTCAACATACTTAACAAAAATTAAGTTTGATATAAAAAAATTACCAAATTTTCTACAAAATATTTTATTTGAAAAATCTTGAGTATCATTCACTTTCATATTGAAATTATAGGCAATTATATAAGTTGTAATATATATTGATTTACTAATATAGATAATACCATACCAAAAGTATCAATTTATAATAGTAAAGCAATTCCTTAAAATGCCACAGATCACTTCGACATTTAAAACTTTCGCCTAAACTTTCAGATAATGATATCATGCCACATCAATACCACCTCACATATTATTTTATATTTTAGTTATATATTAATATTGATAATATTATTGTTCGGAAAAGTTTATATATGTGTTGACATTTAAAAAAAAGAGATTAATATAACAAAATTATCATAAATTTTACATTATATTTTTACATGACATATTCAGAGTATGCCATTATCAAATTTAAACTTTAGGCAACTATATACATTTATGATATGTATAGATTTACAAATAATCTACTATATATCTACTAAATCACAATCCTTCTAAGCCATGTGTCATCCTCCTATTTAACTTACCCATTCTTATGACATATGACATATTGTCATTGTTTCCGTCATATGACATTTTATCTATTTTCGTTTTTTTTTTAAAAACAATATAATCAATATTTTGAATAATACAAGATCTCCAAAAATCTTTAATCTTATATATAGGATTATTCTATTATCAAAACTAATGGGTCAAGATTTGCAATGATAAAGACAATATTTTGCTTCAAAATAAAACATCCATACACTAGACCAAAATTAAATAGAAAATAATAAAGACAACTTTCTTTCCAAAATTTAATCTACTAAACCACAATCCTTCTAAGCCACATGACATCCTCCTATTAAACTCATCACTTCTTATGCCACATGGCATCTTGTAATTGTTTCTACCATATGGCATTTTATCTATTTTCATTTTTTTAAATAAATATAATAAATATTTCAAGTAATACAAGATTTGTAAAAATCTTTATTCATATATATAGGATTATTCTATTATCAAAACTAAAAAGTCAAGATCTGCTATGATAAATGCAGCATTTTGCTTTCAAATTAAACATTCGTATACTATACCAAAATTAAACAACAAAATAATAAAACAACTTTCAAAAATTTACAATCACACTTTGTTCCAAAATTTAATCTACTAGATATCTACCAAACCACAACCACTCTAAGCCATATGTCATCCTCTTACTAAGCTCATCCCTTCTTATGCAACATGGCATCCTCTCATTTTCTATCACATGGCATTTTATCCATTTTAGTATTTTAAAAAATCAATATTTCGGATAATACAAGATCTGCAGAAATCTTTATTCTTATATATAGAGTCATTCTATTGCCAAAACTAAAGGATTAAGATCTGCAATGATAAAGACAAAATTTTGTTTCAAAATTAGGCATCCGTACACTATACCATATTAAACATAAAATAATAAGACAATTTTCAAAATCTACAATCACCATTTTTCCAAAATTTAATCTACTATATATCTACTAAACCACAATCCCTAAGTCAAATGACATCTTTCTAATAAACTCACCCTTTTTTAGGCCACATAGCATCCTGTCATTGTTTTTGTCACATGGCATTTTATGCATTTTCACTTTTTTATTTTAAAAATCAATATAATCAATATTTCGGGTAATGAAGATCTACATAAATCTTTATTCTTATATTTAGGATTATTCAATTATCAAAACTAAAGGGTTAAGATCTGAAATGATAAAGGCAATATTTTACTTCCAAATTAAACGTTCCTACACTATACCAAAATTAAACAGAACATAATAAAGGCAACTTTGAAAAATCTACAATCAATTTTCTTTCCAAAATTTAATATACTATATATCTACTAAACCACAATCTCTCTAAGCCACATGACATCCTTTTATTAAACTCACCCTTTCTTAGGCCATATGGCATTGTCATTGTTTTGTTCACATGGCATTTTATGCATTTTCGTATTTTTTTAATCAATATAATCAATATTTCGGGTAGTATAAGATGTGCAGAAACCTGTATTCTTATATATAGGATTATTCTATTACCAAAACTAAAGGGTCAAGATCTGCAATGATAAATGCAACATTTTCCTTCCAAATTAAACGTCCGTACACTATACAAAATTAAACAAAAAATAATAAAAACAACTTTCAAAAATCTACAATTATCATTCTTTCCAAAATTTAATCTACTATATATCTATTAAACCACAATACCTCTAAGCCACATGCCATCCTCCTATTTAACGCATACCATGTATGCCACATGACATCTTGTAATTGTTTCTGCCACATGGCAATTTATCCATTTTTTATTTTTTTTAAAATCAATATAATCAATATTTCGGGTAATGAAGATCTACATAAATCTTTATTCTTATATTTAGGATTATTCTATTATCAAAACTAAAGGGTCAAGATCTGAAATGATAAAGGCAACATTTTACTTCCAAATTAAACGTTCGTACACTATACTAAAATTAAACAGAACATAATAAAGGCAACTTTGAAAAATCTACAATCAATTTTCTTTCCAAAATTTAATCTACTATATATCTACTAAACCACAATCTCTCTAAGCCACATGGCATCCTTTTATTAAACTCACCCTTTCTTAGGCCATATGGCATTGTCATTGTTTTGTTCACATGGCTTTTTATGCATTTTCGTATTTTTTTAATCAATATTTCGGGTATTATAAGATGTGTAGAAATCTTTATTCTTATATATAGGATTATTCTATTACCAAAACTAAAGGGTCAAGATCTGCAATGATAAATGCAACATTTTCCTTCCAAATTAAACGTCCGTACACTATACAAAATTAAACAAAAAATAATAAAGGCAACTTTCAAAAATCTACAATTACCATTCTTTCCAAAATTTAATCTACTATATATCTATTAAATCACAATACCTCTAAGCCACATGACATCCTCCTATTTAACGCATACCATCCTATGCCACATGACATCTTGTAATTGTTTCTGCCACATGGCATTTTATCCATTTTTGATTTTTTTTAAAAATCAATATAATCAATATTTCGGGTAATGAAGATCTACATAAATCTTTATTCTTATATTTAGGATTATTCTATTATCAAAACTAAAGGGTCAAGATCTGAAATGATAAAGGCAACATTTTACTTCCAAATTAAACGTTTGTACACTATACTAAAATTAAACAGAACATAATAAAGGCAACTTTGAAAAATCTACAATCAATTTTCTTTCCAAAATTTAATCTACTATATATCTACTAAACCACAATCTCTCTAAGTCACATGGCATCCTTTTATTAAACTCACCCTTTCTTAGGCCATATGGCATTGTCATTGTTTTGTTCACATGGCATTTTATGCATTTTCGTATTTTTTTAATCAATATTTCGGGTATTATAAGATGTGTAGAAATCTTTATTCTTATATATAGGATTATTCTATTACCAAAACTAAAGGGTCAAGATCTGCAATGATAAATGCAACATTTTCCTTCCAAATTAAACGTCCGTACACTATACAAAATTAAACAAAAAATAATAAAGGCAACTTTCAAAAATCTACAATTACCATTCTTTCCAAAATTTAATCTACTATATATCTATTAAATCACAATACCTCTAAGCCACATGACATCCTCCTATTTAACGCATACCATCCTATGCCACATGACATCTTGTAATTGTGTCTGCCACATGGCATTTTATCCATTTTTGATTTTAAAAAAAAATTCAATATAATCAATATTTCGGGTAATGAAGATCTACAGAAATCTTTATTCTTATATTTAGGATTATTCTATTATCAAAACTAAAGGGTCAAGATCTGAAATGATAAAGACAATATTTTACTTCCAAATTAAATGTCCGTACACTATACCAAAATTAAACAGAACATAATAAAGGCAATTTTGAAAAATCTACAATCAACTTTCTTTCCATAATTTAATCTACTATATATATACTAAACAACAATCTCTCTAAGCCACATGACATCCTTTTATTAAACTCGCCCTTTCTTAGGCCATATGGCATTATCATTGTTTTGTTCACATGGCATTTTATGCATTTTCGTATTTTTTTAATCAATATAATCAATATTTCGGGTAGTATAAGATGTGCATAAATCTTTATTCTTATATATAGGATTATTCTATTATCAAAACTAAAGGGTAAAGATCTGCAATGATAATTGCAACATTTTCCTTTCAAATTTAACGTCCGTACACTATGCAAAATTAAACAAAAAATAATAAAGGCAACTTTCAAAAATCTACAATTATCATTCTTTCCAAAATTTAATCTACTATATATCTATTAAACCACAATACCTATAAGCCACATGACATCCTCCTATTTAACGTATACCCTCCTATGCAACATGACATCTTGTAATTGTTTCTGCCACATGGCATTTTATCCATTTTTGGATTTTTTTAAAAATCAATATAATCAATATTTCGGGTAATGAAGATCTACATAAATCTTTATTCTTATATTTAGGATTATTCTATTATCAAAACTAAATGGTCAAGATCTGAAATGATAAAGGCAATATTTTACTTCCAAATTAAACGTTCGTACACTATATCAAAATTAAACAGAACATAATAAAGGCAACTTTGAAAAATCTACAATCAACTTTCTTTCCAAAATTTAATCTACTATATATCTACTAAACCACAATCTCTCTAAGCCACATGACATCCTTTTATTAAACTCACCCTTTCTTAGGCCATATGGCATTGTCATTGTTTTGTTCACATGGCATTTTATGCATTTTCGTATTTTTTTAATCAATATAATCAATATTTTGGGTAGTATAAGATGTGCAGAAATCTTTATTCTTATATATAGGATTATTCTATTATCAAAACTAAAGGGTCAAGATCTGCAATGATAAATGCAACATTTTCCTTCCAAATTAAACGTCCGTACAATATACAAAATTAAACAAAAAATAATAAAGGCAAATTTCAAAAATCTACAATTATTATTCTTTCCAAAATTTAATCTACTATATATCTATTAAACCACAATACCTCTAAGCCACATGACATCCTCCTATTTAATGCATACCCTCCTATGCTACGTGACATCTTGTAATTATTTCTGCCACATGACATTTTATCCATTTTTGGATTTTTTTTTAAAATCAATATAATCAATATTTCAGGTATTAAAGATCTACAGAAATCTTTATTCTTATATTTAGGATTATTCTATTATCAAAACTAAAGGGTTAAGATCTGAAACTATAAAGGCAATATTTTACTTCCAAATTAAATGTTCGTACACTATACCAAAATTAAACAGAACATAATAAAGGCAACTTTGAAAAATCTACAATCAATTAACTTTCTTTCCAAAATTTAATCTACTATATATCTACTAAACCATAATCTCTCTAAGCCTCATGGCATCCTTTTATTAAACTCACCCTTTCTTAGGCCATATGGCATTGTCATTGTTTTGTTCACATGACATTTTATGCATTTTCGTATTTTTTATTCAATATAATCAATATTTCGGAAAGTATAAGATGTACAGAAATCTTTATTCTTATATATAGGATTATTCTATTATCAAACCTAAAGGGTCAAGATCTGCAATGGTAATTACAACATTTTCCTTCCAAATTAAACGTCCGTACACTATACAAATTTAAACAAAAAATAATAAAGGCAACTTTCAAAAATCTACAATTACCATTCTTTCCAAATTTTAATATACTATATATCTATTAAACCACAATAACTCTAAGCCACATGACATCCTCCTATTTAATGCATACCATCCTATGCAACATGACATCTTGTAATTGTTTCTGCCACATGGTATTATATCCATTTTTGGATTTAAAAAAAAATCAATATAATCAATATTTCGGGTAATGAAGATCTATATAAATCTTTATTCTTATATTTAGGATTATTCTATTATCAAAACTAAATGGTCAAGATTTGAAATTATAAAGGCAACATTTTACTTCCAAATTAAACATTCGTACACTATACCAAAATTAAACAGAACATAATAAAGGAAACTTTGAAAAATCTACAATCAACTTTCTTTCCAAAATTTAATCTACTATATATCTACTAAACCAAAATCTCTCTAAGCCACATGTCATCCTTTTATTAAACTCACCTTTTCTTAGGCCATATGGCATTGTCATTGTTTTGTTCACATGGCATTTTATGCATTTTCGTATTTTTTTAATCAATATAATCTATATTTCGGGTAGAATAAGATGTGCATAAATCTTTATTATTATATATATGATTATTCTATTATCAAAACTAAAGGGTCAAGATCTGCAATGATAATTTCAACATTTTCCTTCCAAATTAAACGTCCGTACACTATACAAAATTAAACAAAAAATAATAAAGGCAAATGTCAAAAATCTACAATTACCATTCTTTCCAAAATTTAATCTACTATATATTTATTAAACCATAATACCAATAAGCCACATGACATCCTCCTATTTAACGCATACCCTCCTATGCCACATGACATCTTGTAATTGTTGCTGCCACATGGCATTTTATCCATTTTTGGATTTTTTTTTAAAATCAATATAATCAATATTTTGGGTAATGAAGATCTACATAAATCTTTATTCTTATATTTAGGATTATTCTATTATCAAAACTAAAGGGTTAAGATCTGAAATGATAAAGGCAACATTTTACTTCCAAATTAAACGTTCGTACAGTATACCAAAATTAAACAGAACATAATAAAGACAACTTTGAAAAATCTACGATCAACTTTCTTTCCAAAATTTAATCTACTAGATATCTACTAAACCACAATCACTCTAAGCCACATGGCATACTTTTATTAAACTCACCCTTTCTTAGGCCATATGGCATTGTCATTGATTTGTTCACATGGCATTTTATGCATTTTCATATTTTTTTAATCAATATTTTGGGTAGTATAAAATGTGCAAAAATCTTTATTCTTATATATAGGATTATTCTATTACCAAAACTAAAGGGTCAACATCTGCAATGATAAATGCAACAATTTCCTTCGAAATTAAACGTCCGTATACTATACAAAATTAAACAAAAAATAATTAAGGCAACTTTAAAAAATCTACAATTACCATTCTTTCCAAAATTTAATCTACTATATATCTATTAAACCACAATACCTCTAAGCCACATGACATCCTCCTATTTAACGCATACCCTCCTACGCCACATGACATCTTGTAATTGTTTCTGCCACATGGCATTTTATCCATTTTAGGATTTTTTTTAAATCAATATTTCGGGTAATGAAGATCTACAGAAATCTTTATTCTTATATTTAGGATTATTCTATTATCAAAACTAAAGGGTCAAGATCTGAAATGATAAATGCAACATTTTACTTCCAAATTAAACTTTCGTACACTATACCAAAATTAAACAGAACATAATAAAGGAAACTTTGAAAAATCTACAATAAACTTTTTTTCCAAAATTTAATCTACTATATATCTACCAAACCACAATCTCTCTAAGCCACATGGCATCCTTTTATTAAACTCACCCTTTCTTAGGCCATATGGCATTGTCATTGTTTTGTTCACATGGCATTTTATGCATTTTCGTATTTTTTTTATCAATATTTCGGGTAGTATAAGATGTGCAGAAATCTTTATTCTTATATATAGGATTATTCTATTACCAAAACTAAAGGGTCAAGATCTTCAATGATAATTGTAACATTTTCCTTCCAAATTAAACGTCCGTACACTATACAAAATTAAACAAAAAATAATAAAGGCAACTTTCAAAAATCTACAATTACCATTCTTTCCAACATTTAATCTACTATATATCTATTAAACCACAATACCTCTAATCCACATGACATCCTCCTATTTAACGCATACCCTCCTATGCCACATGACATCTTGTAATTATTTCTGCCACATGGCATTTTATGCATTTTTGATTTTTTTTAAAAATCCATATAATCAATATTTCGGGTAATGAAGATCTACAAAAATATTTATTCTTATATTTAGGATTATTCTATTATCAAAACTAAAGGGTCAAGATCTGAAATGATAAAGGCAACATTTTGCTTCCAAATTAAACGTTCGTACACTATACTAAAATTAAACAGAACATAATAAAGTCAACTTTGAAAAATCTACAATCAATTTTCTTTCCAAAATTTAATCTACTATACATCTACTAAACCACAATCTCTCTAAGCCACATGGCATCCTTTTATTAAACTCACCCTTTCTTAAGCCATATGGCATTGTCATTGTTTTGTTCACATGGCATTTTATGCATTTTCGTATTTTTTTAATCAATATTTCGGGTATTATAAGATGTGCAGAAATCTTTATTCTTATATATAGGATTATTCTATTACCAAAACTAAAGGGTCAAGATCTGCAATGATAAATGCAACATTTTCCTTCCAAATTAAACGTCCGTACACTATACAAAATTAAACAAAAAATAATAAAGGCAACTTTCAAAAATCTACAATTACCATTCTTTCCAAAATTTAATCTACTATATATCTATTAAACCACAATACCTCTAAGCCACATGACATCCTCCTATTTAACGCATACCCTCCTATGCCACATGACATCTTGTAATTGTTTCTTCCACATGACATTTTATCCATTTTTGATTATTTTTTTACATTAATATAATCAATATTTTGGGTAATGAAGATCTACAGAAATCTTTATTCTTATATTTAGGATTATTCTATTATCAAAACTAAAGGGTCAAGATCTGAAATGATAAAGGCAATATTTTACTTCCAAATTAAACGTTCGTACACTATACCAAAATTAAACAGAACTTAATAAAGGCAATTTTGAAAAATCTACAATCAACTTTCTTTCCAAAATTTAATCTACTATATATATACTAAACCACAATCTCTCTAAGCCACATGACATCCTTTTATTAAACTCACCCTTTCTTAGGCCATATGGCATTATCATTGTTTTGTTCACATGGCATTTTATGCATTTTTGTATTTTTTTAATCAATATAATCAATATTTCGGGTAGTATAAGATGTGCAGAAATCTTTATTCTTATATATAGGATTATTTTATTATCAAAACTAAAGGGTCAAGATCTGCAATGATAATTGCAACATTTTCCTTTCAAATTTAACGTCAGTACACTATACAAAATTAAACAAAAAATAATAAAGGCAACTTTCAAAAATCTACAATTATCATTCTTTCCACTATTTAATCTACTATATATCTATTAAACCACAATACCTCTAAGCCACATGACATCCTCCTATTTAACGCATACCCTCCTATGCAACATGACATCTTGAAATACCCAAAATAAGTGGATAAGGGCATAAGGGTAAATTAATTAAGGATTTTACTAAAAGGGGGAAAAAATGGAAATTTGGGGATAAAAATTTCATAAGGGCCGGTCATCTCCCTCTTCATGAAATCGTTCCCTGTGCTCAGCTTCCTCCCATGAGCAGCTCAGCAGCCAGCTTCCTCCTCCGATCCGAGCTCTCTCCGTCCCTGCCGAAGCCAGCCGAGCTACTCTCCTCCGGCGAGCCAAGCTCCTCCGCGTGGTTCCTCCTCCCTGCTGCGTGTTGTTCGTAGCTGCTGCTGTGGAGCTCGTCGTTATGGTTCGAGCTTTTGCAGTTCGTCGCCATTGCTGCAGCTTTCCGGCGTCGAGAGCCCCTTTCCGGCGAGGTCTAAAGATGGGGTAAGGTGATGTTTGGTTTGGGTTTGCTTGGGGTTCATTTGGACTGAAATTTCTTTGCTGAATTTTTTGGGTGTGTGTCCGAAATTGGAGCTGTGCAGCTGCGGTTTTGTGTTGTTGTTGTGGTTCCGGCGACGAGGAGCCTCTTCCCGGTGACTACCGCTTAGTTGTCAACAAGGTGAGCTTATGGGTTGGATTAATTTCAATTTGGTTGAGGCTTTGCTGAATTTTTAGGGTTTATGTTCGAATTGATGTTGTGGTTCGAATTGATGTTGTGTGTAGTCCGAATTGATGTTGAAATATTCTTCGTGGGCAGTTGAAGAGCCAATTTCGTGAGCTTGGGGTTGATTTTGGTGAATGTGTAGTGCTGATTTTTGGAAGGTATTATTAGGGTTTGAATTTGGGGGTTTTCTCTAGTTGTGGATTGATATGAATTAACGCCAGGGTTTTGCTCGGATTGATTTCGCAGGTTCGTTCGCGTGGTTTGGAGATATCTGGAGTCGTCGCTGCGGTTCGACTTGAGGCAAGAGGATCCTTGCTAACTTATATATTTTTATAAACTGATTATGTTTAATTTTACCGTTGCTTGAGCTATTATTTTAATTGGTTTGTTTGACTATATAATGGCTTGGATGAGATGTGTGATAATGTGTGATGAGGTGTGATAATGTGTTGGATTGAATGTGTGTGTGTGTCGGATTGAATGTGTGTGTGTGTGTGTGTGTGTTGGATCGTGTGTGTGCGTGTGTTGGATTGAATGTGTGTGTGCTTGTGTTGGATCGTGTGTGTGCGTGTGTTGGATTGAATGTGTGTGTGTGTGTGTCGGATTGAATGTGTGTGTGTGTGTGCGTGTGTTGGATCGTGTGTGTGCGTGTGTTGGATTGAATGTGTGTGTGTGCGTGTGTTGGATCGTGTGTGTGTGTTGGATCGTGTGTGTGTGTGTGTTGGATTGAATGTGTGTGTGTGTGTGTGTTGGATTGAGTTTGTGTGTGTGTGTTGGATTGTGTGTGTGTATGTGATTATGTGATATTTGATTGGTTGTCGTATGAAGTGTTTGAATTGGTGTCAGAGTAGTGGTGGAATGTTGCTGGTTGGTGAAAGTCCTTATATTTAGGGCCTCGGTGGGTATGAACCCCCGAAGGTCGAAGGGTCATGCGATGATAGTCTCACTAAACCGCGTAGGATGCACGCCTACGTCGTTAAGGGCCAAGGGTTGGATGGTGAAAGTCCCATCCGGAAAGTGTGTGTTGATTGTCTCACCCGGTGATGTGGTGGTGAAGACGGAGGTTGGATTGGAGGTGTTGGTGGTTGTGTGTGTTGATTGTCTCACCCGGTGATGTGGTGGTGGAGACGGAGGTTGGATTGGAGGTGTTGGTGGTTGTGTGTGTTGATTGTCTCACCCGGTGATGTGGTGGTGGAGACGGAGGATGGATTGGAGGCGTTGGCGGTTGTCTGTGTTGGTTATATGTTGAATTGGTTGTGTACTTGATTAAATGGTTATGTGTTGAATATTGGCTGTGTGCTTGGTTATTGATTTTTGTGTTGGATTTGTATAAGTTGGATTGTAGTGTTGACAGGTGTGTGTGTGGACAATTGTATGTGTTTACAGTATTGAGTTATATTATTATTGGTTACAAATGGTCGATTGTTGTGATATCTATTATAGTTTAAATGTGGACTGTGTACCTGAATACGTGGTTTTGTGATGGATGTTGATCGTTATTAGTTGTGGTTGTGGGCCATTGTTGGCCATTGGTTGTGGTTGTTAAATTTCGTGTGTTATAGTGGTTGATTGTAACTAGTCAATGTTGCGAAATTTTGTTGGTATGGTTGTGTTGATTGAGTGTATTGATTGGGTTCCCATCTTGAGGTGTGGGCCAATACGAGTTGAGTTTGAGGTATGAGTTGCAGTCGAGGTTGACGAACCGGCGGCACCAGAAGGGTGGCTGGCCTGGATCGTTGTTTTGGTTATGATTGTATTATGTGATGTTTATCTCGTTGATGCCTATGTGTTTGTTGTTGTGAAGGTTAATTTGTTGTGTTAGTGCAGTAGTGAGTTCTGTATTATTGGTTAAGCTTCGGTTGTAAGTCAGTAGTAAGATATGGGTATGTGCTTAGGGCTGTTGATTGAGGTATTAGGAATGGAGAGGAAGTTGGATTGGATCGTTCTTTTCGTCTATGCTTGTGATGAGTTTTAGGATGGTTTGAAAGAGATTAGTATCGTGTAGAATTGGATAAGATTGAGTAATGGATGATTATGTTATAGAGTGTGTTTGTGTTTAGGCGTGTGTTTTATGTGGATTAGTCGGTATGATATGGTATATATTGTATATATATATATTGTATAATCTGTTGTTGTTTGGTATTGTTGATTGCCATGAAAATTCCATGGTTTTGAAACTGTTTTGGCTGGGCTAATCTTGCCATAGTCTTTCACGAGACTGACCTACTGCGGTTTACATGCCGTGGTTGGCTGGGGTATCGGGTCCCTCAGTCAATCAGGCTTTTCAGGTTCAGCGCCAGCAAGGAGGTTCCTGATCACCGTCGGTTTTGGAGTCGAGAACTCTACTCTTTTGGTTTGGACTTGACTTGTTGCACGTGTCGTTTGGGTTTCGGACTTTGAATGGGTTGCACTTGTTGTATTGGTTTTTGGTTTTGGTTGTTGGTTTTTGGTTTGTAAAGTGTTGTGTTCTGTATGTTAAGATTGATTATGGTTTCAAACTCTGGACAGGTTTTACAGGTTTTTCCGCTGTGCTGCTTTTGGTATATATTATGTATGGGATATGTTTTGCAAATTTTTATTTCACCCGCCTTATAGTCCTTCGGGACTATGGCACTGTAGCACCTCTGGCCCGGGGTGTTACACATCTTGTAATTGTTTCTGCCACATGGCATTTTATCCATTTTTGGATTTTTTTAAAATCAATATAATCAATAATTCGGGTAATGAAGATCTACAGAAATCTTTATTCTTATATTTAGGATTATTCTATTATCAAAACTAAATGGTCAAGATCTGAAATGATAAAGGCAATATTTTACTACCAAATTAAACGTTCGTACACTATATCAAAATTAAACAGAACATAATAAAGGCAACTTTGAAAAATATATAATCAACTTTCTTTCCAAAATTTAATCTACTATATATCTACTAAACCACAATTTCTCTAAGCCACATGGCATCCTTTTATTAAACTCACCCTTTCTTAGGCCATATGGCATTGTCATTGTTTTGTTCACATGGCATTTTATGCATTTTCGTATTTTTTTAATCAATATAATCAATATTTTGGGTAGTATAAGATGTGCAGAAATCTTTATTCTTATATATAGGATTATTCTATTATCAAAACTAAAGGGTCAAGATCTGCAATGATAAATGCAACATTTTCCTTTCAAATTAAACGTCCATACAATATACAAAATTAAACAAAAAATAATAAAGGCAAATTTAAAAAATCTATAATTATCATTCTTTCCAAAATTTAATCTACTATATATCTATTAAACCACAATACCTCTAAGCCACATGACATCCTCCTATTTAACGCATACCCTCCTATGCCACATGACATCTTGTAATTGTTTCTGCCACATGACATTTTATCCATTTATGGATTTTTTTAAAAATCAATATAATCAATATTTAGGGTAATAAAGATCTACAAAAATCTTTATTCTTATATTTAGGATTATTCTATTATCAAAACTAAAGGGTTAAGATCTGAAACTATAAAGGCAATATTTTACTTCCAAATTAAACGTTCGTACACTATACCAAAATTAAACAGAACATAATAAATGCAACTTTGAAAAATGTACAATCAACTTTCTTTCCAAAATTTAATCTACTATATATCTACTAAACCACAATCTCTCTAAGTCACATGGCATCCTTTTATTAAACTCGCCCTTTCTTAGGCCATATGGCATTGTCATTGTTTTGTTCACATGACATTTTATGCATTTTCGTATTTTTAATCAATATAATCAATATTTCGGATAGTATAAGATGTACAGAAATCTTTATTCTTATATATAGGATTATTCTATTATCAAACCTAAAGGGTCAACATCTGCAATGATAATTGCAACATTTTCCTTCCAAATTAAACGTCCGTATACTATGCAAAATTAAACAAAAAATAATAAAGGCAACTTTCAAAACTCTACAATTACCATTCTTTCCAAAATTTAATCTACTATATATCTATTAAACCACAATACCTCTAAGTCACATGACATCCTCATATTTAACGCATACCCTCCTATGCAACATGACATCTTCTAATTGTTTCTGCCACATGGTATTTTATCCATTTTTGGATTTTTTTAAAATCAATATAATCAATATTTCGGGTAATGAAGATCTACATAAATCTTTATTCTTATATTTAGGATTATTCTATTATCAAAACTAAATGGTCAAGATTTGAAATTATAAAGGCAACATTTTACTTCCAAATTAAACGTTCGTATACTATACCAAAATTAAATAGAACATAATAAAGACAACTTTGAAAAATCTACAATCAACTTTCTTTCCAAAATTTAATCTACTATATACCTACTAAACCACAATCTCTCTAAGCCACATGTCATCCTTTTATTAAACTCACCTTTTCGTAGGCCATATGGCATTGTCATTGTTTTGTTCACATGGCATTTTATGCATTTTCGTATTTTTTTAATCAATATAATCAATATTTCGGGTATTATAAGATGTGCAAAAATCTTTATTATTATATATAGGATTATTTTATTATCAAAACTAAAGGGTCAAGATCTGTAATGATAATTGCAACATTTTCCTTCCAAATTAAACGTCCGTACACTATACAAAATTAAACAAAAAATAATAAAGGCAAATGTCAAAAATCTACAATTACCATTCTTTCCAATATTAAATCTACTATATATCTATTAAACCACAATACCTCTAAGCCACATGGCATCCTCCTATTTAACGCATACCCTCCTATGCCACATGACATCTTGTAATTGTTTCTGTCACATGGCATTTTATCCATTTTTGGATTTTTTTTAAAATCAATATAATCAATATTTCGGGTAATGAAGATCTACAGAAATCTTTATTCTTATATTTAGGATTATTCTATTATCAAAACTAAAGGATTAAGATCTGAAATGATAAAGACAATATTTTACTTCCAAATTAAACGTTCGTACACTATACCAAAATTAAACAAAACATAATAAAGGCAACTTTGAAAAATCTACAATCAACTTTCTTTCCAAAATTTAATCTACTATATATCTACTAAACCACAATCACACTAAGCCACATGGCATACTTTTATTAAACTCACCCTTTCTTAGGCCATATGGCATCGTCATTCATTTGTTCACATGGCATTTTATGCATTTTCGTATTTTTTTAATCAATATAATCAATAATTTGGGTAGTATAAGATGTGCAGAAATCTTTATTCTTATATATAGGATTATTCTATTACCAAAACTAAAGGGTCAACATCTACAATGATAAATGCAACAATTTCCTTCCAAATTAAACGTCCCTACACTATACAAAATTAAACTAAAAATAATAAAGGCAACTTTAAAAAATCTACAATTACCATTCTTTCCAAAATTTAATCTACTATATATCTATTAAACCACAATACATCTAAGCCACATGACATCCTCCTATTTAACGCATATCCTCCTATGCCACATGACATCTTGAAATTCTTTCTGCCACATGGCATTTTATCAATTTTAGGATTTTTTTAAATCAATATTTCGGGTAATGAAGATCTACAAAAATCTCTATTCTTATATTTAGGATTATTCTATTATCAAAACTAAAGTGTCAAGATCTGAAATGATAAAGGCAACATTTTCCTTTCAAATTAAACGTTCGTACACTATACCAAAATTAAACAGAACATAATAAAGGCAACTTTGAAAAATCTACAATAAACTTTCTTTCCAAAATTTAATCTAGTATATATCTACTAAACCACAATCTTTCTAAGCCACATGGCATCCTTTTATTAAAGTCACCCTTTCTTAGGCCATATGGCATTGTCATTGTTTTGTTCACATGGCATTTTATGCATTTTCGTAATTTTTTAATCAATATTTCGGGTAGTATAAGATGTGTAGAAATCTTTATTCTTATATATAGGATTATTTTATTACCAAAACTAAAGGGTCAAGATCTGCTATGATAAATGCAACATTTTCCTTCCAAATTAAACGTTCGTACACTATACAAAATTAAACCAAAAATAATAAAGACAACATTCAAAAATCTACAATTACCATTCTTTCCAAAATTTAATCTACTATATATCTATTAAACCACAATATCTCTAAGCCACATGACATCCTCCTATTTAACACATACCCTCCTATGCTACATGATATCTTGTAATTGTTTCTGCCACATGGCATTTTATCCATTTTTGGATTTTTTTAAAAATCAATATAATCAATTTTTCGGGTAATGAAGATCTACAGAAATCTTTATTCTTAAATATAAAATTATTCTTTTACCAAAACTAAAGGGTCAAGATCTGCAATGATAAATGTAACATTTTCCTTCCAAATTAAACATCCGTACAATATTCAAAATTAAACAAAAAATAATAAAGGCAAATTTCAAAAATCTACAATTATCATTCTTTCCAAAATTTAATATACTATATATCTATTAAACCACAATTCCTCTAAGCCACATGACATCCTCCTATTTAACGCATACCCTCCTACGCCACATGACAACTTGTAATTGTTTATGTCACATGGCATTTTATCCATTTTTGGATTTTTTTTTAAATCAATATTTCGGGTAATGAAGATCTACAAAAATCTGTATTCTTATATTTAGGATTATTCTATTTTTAAAACTAAAGGGTCTAGATCTGAAATGATAAAGGCAACATTTTACTTCCAAATTAAACGTTCGTACACTATACCAAAATTAAACAGAACATAATAAATGCAACTTTGAAAAATCTACAATCAACTTTCTTTCCAAAATTTAATCTACTATATATCTACTAAACCACAATCTCTCTAAGCCACATGACATCCTTTTATTAAACTCACCCTTTCTTAGGCCGTATGGCATTGTCATTGTTTTGTTCACATGGCATTTTATGCATTTTCGTATTTTTTTAATCAATATAATCAATATTTCGGGTAGTATAAGATGTGCAGAAATCTTTATTCTTATATATAGGATTATTCTATTATCAAAACTAAAGGGTCAAGATCTGCAATGATAATTGCAACATTTTCCTTCCAAATTAAACGTCCGTACACTATACAAAACTAAACAAAAAATAATAAAGGCAACTTTCAAAAATCTACAAATACCATTCTTTCCAAAACTTAATCTACTATATATCTATTAAACCACAATACTTCTAAGCCACATGACATCCTCCTATTTAACGCATACCCTCCTATGCAACATGACATCTTGTAATTGTTTCTGCCACATGGCATTTTATCCAATTTTGGATTTTTTTTAAAATCAATATAATCAATATTTCGGGTAATGAAGATCTACAGAAATCTTTGTTCTTATATTTAGGATTATTCTATTATCAAAACTAAAGGGTCAAGATATGAAATGATAAAGGCAAAATTTTACTTCCAAATTAAACGTTCGTACACTATACCAAAATTAAACAAAACATAATAAAGACCACTTTGAAAAATCTACAATCAACTTTCTTTCCAAAATTTAATCTACTATATATCTACTAAACCACAATCTCTCTAAGCCACATGGCATCCTTTTATTAAACTCAGCATTTCTTAGGCCATATGGCATTGTTAATGTTTTGTTCACATGGCATTTTATGCATTTTAGTATTTTTTTAATCAATATTTTGGGTAGTATAAGATGTGCATAAATCTTTATTCTTATATATAGGATTATTCTATTATCAAAACTAAAGGGTCAAGATCTGCAATGATAATTGCAACATTTTCCTTCCAAATTAAACGTCCGTACAATATACAAAATTAAACAAAAAATAATAAAGACAACTTTCAAAAATCTACAATTATCATTCTTTCCAAAATTTAATCTACTATATATTTATTAAACCACAATCTCTCTAAGCCACATGGCATCCTTTTATTAAACTCACCCTTTCTTATGCCGTATGGCATTGTCATTGTTTTGTTCACATTGCATTTTATGTATTTTCGTATTTTTTTTAAACAATATAATCAATATTTCGGGTAGTATAAGATGTGCAAAAATCTTTATTCTTATATATAGGATTATTCTATTATCAAAACTAAAGGGTCAAGATCGGCAATGATAATTGCAACATTTTCCTTCCAAATTAAACGTCCGTACACTATACAAAATTAAACAAAAAATAATAAATGCAACTTTCAAAAATCTACAATTACCATTCTTTCCAAAACTTAATCTACTATATATCTATTAAACCACTATACCTCTAAGCCACATAACATCCTCCTATTTAAGGCATACCCACCTATGCAACATGACATCTTGTAATTGTTTCTGCCACATGGCATTTTTATCCATTTTTGGATTTTTTTAAAAATCATCATAATCAATATTTCGGGTAATGAAGATCTACAGAAATCTTTATTCTTATATTTAGGATTATTCTATTATCAAAACTAAATGGTCAAGATCTGAAATGATAAAGGCAACATTTTACTTCCAAATTAAACGTTCGTACACTATACCAAAATTAAACTGAACATAATAAAGGCAACTTTGAAAAATCTACAATAAACTTTCTTTCCAAAATTTAATCTACTATATATCTACTAAACCACAATCTCTCTAAGCCACATGGCATCCTTTAATTAAACTCACCCTTGCTTAGGCCATATGGCATTGTCATTGTTTTGTTCACATGGCATTTTATGCATTTTCGTATTTTTTGAATCAATTTTTCGGGTAGTATAAGATGTGCAGAAATCTTTATTCTTATATATAGGATTATTGTATTACCAAAACTAAAGGGTCAAGATCTGCAATGATAAATGCAACATTTTCCTTCCAAATTAAATGTTCGTACACTATACAAAATTAAACAAAAAATAATAAAGGCAACTTTCAAAAATCTAGAATTACCATTTTTTCCAAAATTTAATCTACTATATATCTATTAAACCACAATACCTCTAAGCCACATGAAATCCTCCTATTTAACGCATACCCTCCTACGCCACATGACATCTTGTAATTGTTTCTGACACATGGCATTTTATCCATTTTTGGATTTTTTTTAAAAATCAATATTTCGGGTAATGAAGATCTACATAAATCGTTATTCTTATATTTAGGATTAATCTATTATCAAAACTAAAGGGTCAAGATCTGAAATGATAAAGGCAACATTTTACTTCCAAATTAAACGTTCGTACACTATACCAAAATTAAACAGAACATAATAAAGGCAACTTTGAAAAATCTACAATCAACTTTCTTTCCAAAATTTAATCTACTATATATCAACTAAACCACAATCTCTCTAAGCCACATGGCATCCTTTTATTAAACTCACCCTTGCTTAGGCCATATGGCATTGTCATTGTTTTGTTCACATGGCATTTTATGCATTTTCGTATTTTTTAATCAATATAATCAATATTTCGGGTAGTATAAGATGTGCAGAAATCTTTATTCTTATATATAGGATTATTTTATTACCAAAACTAAAGGGTCAAGATCTGCAATGATAAATGCAACATTTTCCTTTCAAATTAAATGTACGTACACTATACAAAATTAAACAAAAAATAATAAAGGCAACTTTCAAAAATTTACAATTACCATTCTTTCCAAAATTTAATCTACTATATATCTATTAAACCACAATACCTCTAAGCCACTTGACATCCTCCTATTTAACGCATACCCTCCTATGCCACATGACATCTTGTAATTGTTTCTGTCACATGGCAATTTATCCATTTTTGGATTTTTTTAAAAATCAATATAATCAATATTTCGGGTAATGAAGATCTACAAAAATCTTTATTCTTATAATTAGGACTATTCTATTATCAAAACTAAATGGTCAAGATCTTCAATGATAAGGCAACATTTTCCTTCCAAATTAAATATTTGTACACTATACCAAAATTAAACAGAACATAATAAAGGCAACTTTGAAAAATCTACAATAAACTTACTTTCCAAAATTTAATCTACTATATATCTACTAAACCACAATCTCTCTAAGCCACATGGCATCCTTTTATTAAACTCACCCTTTCTTAGGCCATATGGCATTGTCATTGTTTTGTTCACATGGCATTTTATGCAGTTTCGTAATTTTTTAATCAATATAATCAATATTTCGGGTAGTATAAGATGTGCATAAATCTTTATTCTTATATATAGGATTATTCTATTACCAAAACTAAAGGGTCAAGATCTGCAATGATAAATGCAACATTTTCCTTCCAAATTAAACATCCGTACACTATACAAAATTAAACAAAAAATAATAAAGGCAACTTTCAAAAATCTACATTTACCATTCTTTCCAAAATTTAATGTACTATATATCTATTAAACCACAAGACCTCTAAGCCATATGACATCCTCCTATTTAACGCATATCCTCCTATGCCACATGACATCTTGTAATTGTTTCTGCCACATGACATTTTATCCATTTTTTTTAAATCATCATAATCAATATTTCGGGTAATGTAGGTCTACAGAAATCTTTATTCTTATATTTAGGATTATTCTATTATCAAAACTAAAGGGTCAAGATCTGAAATGATAAAGACAATATTTTACTTTCAAATTAAACGTTCGTACTCTATACCAAAATTAAACAGAACATAATAAATGCAACTTTGAAAAATCTACAATCAACTTTCTTTCCAAAATTTAATCTACTATATATCTACTAAACCACAATCTCTCTAAGCCACATGACATCCTTTTATTAAACTCACCCTTTCTTAGGCCATATGGCATTGTCATTGTTTTGTTCACATGGCATTTTATACATTTTCGTAATTTTTTAATCAATATAATCAATATTTCGGGTAGTATAAGATGTGCAGAAATCTTTATTCTTATATATATGTTATTCTATTACCAAAACTAAAGGGTCAAGATCTGCAATGATAAATTTAACATTTTCCTTCCAAATTAAACGTATGTACACTATACAAAATTAAAACAAAAAATAATAAAGGCAACTTTAAAAAATCTACAATTACCATTCTTTCCAAAATTTAATCTACTATATATCTATTAAACCACAATACATCTAAGCCACATGACATCCTCCTATTTAACGCATACCCTCCTATGCCACATGACATCTTGTAATTGTTTCTGCCACATGGCATTTTATCCATTTTTGGATTTAAAAAAAAATCAATATAATCAATATTTTGGGTAATGAAGATCTATAGAAATCTTTATTCTTATATTTAGGACTATTCTATTATCAAAACTAAAGGGTCAAGATTGTAACACCCCTAGGCCAGTGGTGCTACAGTGCCATAATCCAGAAGGATTGTAAGGCGGGTTAAAAGAAAAAAAATGCAAAACATAACCCATATATATAATATCAAAAGCAGCACAGCGGAAAACCTGTCCAGAGTTTGAAACCACCAACAACTTAACATACTGAAATACAACCATTTACAAACCAAAAACCAACAACCAAAAACCAAAACCAATACAATAAATACAACCCATTCAAAGTCCGAAACCAAAACGACACGTGCAACAAGTCAAGTCCAAACCAAAAGAGTAGAGTTCTCGACTCCAAAACCGACGATGATCAGGAACCTCCTTGCTGACGCTGAACCTGAAAAGCCTGATTGACTGAGGGACCCGATACCCCAGCCAACCACGGCACGTAAACCGCAGTTGGTCAGTCTCGTGAAAGACTATGGCAAGACTAGCCGAGCCAAAACAGTTTCAAAACCATAGAGTTATCATGGCAATCAACAATACCAAACAACAACAGATCATACAATATATACATACAATATATACCATATCATACCGACCAAACAACATAAAACACACGCCTAAACACAAACACACTCTATCACATAATCATCCAATACTCAATCTTATCCAATTCTACACGATACTAATCTCTTTCAATCCATCCTAAAACTCATCACAAGCATAGACGAAAAGAACGATCCAATCCAACTTCCTCTCCATTCCTAATACCTCAATCAACAACCCTAAGCACATACACATCTTATGACTGACTTACAACCACAGCTAATCAATTAGACTGAACTCGCTACTGCACTACACAACAAATTCAATTAACCTTCACAACAACAAACACCTAAGCATCAACGATATAATCAATACTTAATACAATCAACCAAAATAACGATCCAGGCCAGCCACCCTTCTGGTGCCGCCGATTCGTCAACCACGACGGCAACTCATACCTCAAACTCAACTCGCATTGGCACACACACCCTCAAGATGGGAAACCAATCTATACAGTCAAACAACGCAACCAACCTTCATAATCCACCAGTTACTAACAACAACCATACCAACAGAATTTACCACCTTGACCAGTTACAACCAATAACTATAACACACGAAACTCATAACCACAACCAATGGCCAACAATGACCCACAACCATAACTAATAACAATCAACGTCCAACATAAACCAATTATCAAACATACAACCAAATTACCAACACAACCACTTAATCAAGTACATAATCAACATTCATCACAAATCCACGTATTCAGGTACACAACCAATATCATTAACACAACCACTTAATCAAGTACACAACCAACATTCAACACATAACCAACACACACAACCACCAATACCTCCAATCCAACCTCCGTCTCCACCACCACATCACCGGGTGAGACAATCAACACACACAACCACCAACACCTCCAATCCAACCTCCGTCTCCACCACCACATCACCGGGTGAGACAATCAACACACACTTTCCAGATGGGACTTTCACCATCCAACCCTTGGCCCTTAACGACGTAGGCGTGCACCCTACGCGATTTGGTGAGACTATCATCACCTGACCCTTCGAACTTCGGGGGTTCATACCCACCGAGGCCCTAAATATAAGGACTTTTACCAACCAACAACATTCCACCACTACACCGACACCAATTCAAACACTTCATACGACAACCAATCAAATATCACATAATCACATACACACATACACACACACACAATCCAACACACACACACACACACTCAATCCAAAACACGCACATACACGATCCAACACACACACACACACATTCAATCCAACATACACACACATTCAACACACACACCCACACACATTCAATTCAACACACGCACACACACGATCCAACACACACACACGATCCCCCCCCCCCACACACACACATTTAATCCAACAACACTATTTACAACAATCAATCATATTTAGTCACAATTGACTACCACGTCCACATTTAATCAATCACGATACCAGACAATTACTATCATGCACACATACTCATATTCAACCAAGCAACGGTAAACTTAATTATGAAATAAATTAAGCATAAATCAATTTAAAAAATATATAAGTTAGCAAGGATCCTCTTGCCTCAAGTCGAACCGCAACGACCCCAGAGGTCTCCAAACCACTCGAACGAACCTGCGAAATCAATCCGAGCAAAACTCTGGCGTTAATTCATATCAAACCACAACTAGAGAAAACCCCCAAATTCAAACCCTAATATCATACCTTCAAAAAATCAGCCAACCACACACACACAAATCAACTCAATAGCTCACGAAATCCTCTTCAACTGCCCATGAAGAATAATTCAACATCAATTTGGACCACCATACAACATCAATTCGAACACATAACACAATATCACTTCGAAATTAACCCAAAAAAAAAATTCAGCAAAGCTTCATCCAAATGAACCCCAAGCAAACCCCACATCAAAGCACCACCTTACCTCTTACGCCGGAGACGGACTGCAGCTGACGACCACCACGACAGAGACGACCACCAGCGGAAGCACTCGGACTGCAGCAGCGACCCTTGGCTCGAACCAGAAGCAGCAACTCGCAGCAAACACGGACAGCAGAAGGAGGAGGAAGAGCGGCGAAGTGGTCCAAGACGGGTTCGCCGGAGAAGAACACTCTGCTGGCACCGGAGAAGGAACGAATTCGCCGGGGAAGAGAAGGAGCTTGGCTGGGCACCGGTGAATCGATCGGGAGAGAGACAACCGAGAATGAGGGAGTTAGGGATTTAATCCCCAAATTTTCCATTTTTCCCCCCTTTTAACAAAATCCCATAATTAATTTACCAAAATGCCATTACCCACTTATTTGGGGTATTTCAAAGATCTGCAATGATAAGGCAACATTTTCCTTCCAAATTAAATATTTGTACACTATACCAAAAATATATACAGAAAATAATAAAGACAACTTTCGAAAATCTGCAATCACTCTTCTTTCCAAAAGTTAATCTACTATATATCTACTAAACCACAACCCCTCTAAACCATATGACATGCTCCTATTAAACTCACCCCTTCTTATGCTACATGGCATCTTGTCATTGTTTCTACCACATGACATTTTATTCATTTTTGGTTTATAGAGCAATGAAGGGTGTTAGAGTGGGGTCTTTTCTTGTGCCCACGCGTATCACGTATATTAGGCGGCAACTAACCATGACTTTTTTAAAAATCAATATAATTAATATTTTGAGTAATACAAAATTTGTAGAAATCTTTATTCTTATATACAAGATTATTCTATTACCAAAACTAAAGGTCAAGATTGTGATACCCCGTAATTCTGTAAGGATTATTTTGGGAATTTTAGGAATTTTCCCGAGCACCCGTTTAGTACGTTGGATTTAATTCAGAAAGTTGGAGGCATTCTGTAATGCGCTCTATATCTGTAATTATTTTCTCAGTGAAATAAAATACAGACGACGTACTTTGGATGTTAATTATTCATTCGCGTACGATAATTTTATCCCGGGTTAACATCGTTTCGTCTAAGAGCAAAGGAAGCGGCCGAGCCAAGGGGCGGCGCCCGCCGTGAGATTGGCGGCGCCCGCCGTCGCAAGGCCCAAGGGCGGCGACCGCCGTGGGTATGGCGGCGCCCGCCGTCACAAGGCTCGAGGAGCAGCCGAGTTTCCTCCTAGCTGGGGACGCCAGGTCTATGGCGGCGCCCGCCGCATTAATGGCGGCGCCCGCCGCAGTTATGACGGCGCCCGCCGTCGATGTTGTCCGGAGGTCCTTGCCCGAATGTCGCCGGCGAACGTCTGACATCGCCGTTTTAGCCCCTCCACGACGCCCTCCTAGCCATCATTGTGCTCTCTCGGTCTGTGGCTATAAAAGGAGAGGCTTGGGGGTCGGATTCAAGCTAAAATCAGAAGCTCCATCTCAGAATCTCTCTCGCCGGAGTTTGGTACCCTCGCCGGATTTCTGAAGCAATCGCCGGTGTCTTTTAGTGGTGTTTCCAGAAGCCCTTTTTAAGCCTTTTGGTTGCCCTTGGAGGTCAGAATCCAAGCAAGACAAAAAGGGGTCGAAACGCGCATCGTTTTGGTGAGTCTTCTCGCCATTCTGTTGTCGGAGGTTCTTCACGGCGACCGCCATTCATCACGGCGCCCGCCGTGATGAACACGGCGACCGCCGCCAGTGGCCAGAAGCCCCTTTGTTGGCTTGGTCTTGGTGGTCGTCGTTGTGGAGTCGTTCCTTTCGATTTCTTTCGTCTTTCCATAGATTCGTACTAGCTTATGTCAGATCTAACTTAGGGTTTCCTTATGGGTCGACTCGAAGGTCGTTGTGCTGTCGGAGCTATACCTGTGTCGAGCCCGGAATCCCGTCGTCGTTAGGCTTTTCTACGGACTAAGGCAAGTGGCGGTTCGCTCTTGCTCATCGTTCCATATTTACATTAATTATCAGTTGTTTATCTGAGTAATTAATTTGGAATGATTATCTGTATTTGTCTGGAAAAGGTTTTAAAAACTATTTTGGAAAATCATATAATAGGTTGTATATCTGCTAGAACGATGCTATTATCTGTAATCGCCTTCCGGGCATTTATGTGGATTAATAGGAAAACTAATCCAAGTAAGGATTAGCTGTTTCTATTATCTCTATGTTTAAGTCGTTTGCCTGGATGGCTTTAATGTGAATAATTGTTGTGTTAGACTATTTAGTTAACGCGAGTGTTTGTAGAAACGTTAATCCAAGTAAGGGTTAGTCGTTTCTTTATAACTTAATGTTCGTAGGAACGTTAATCCAAGTAAGGATTAGTTGTTTCTTTATAATTTAATATTCGTGGGAACGCTAATCCAAGTAAGGATTTGTCGTTTCTTTAAATCATAATATTCCTCGGATTAATTCCGAATAATTTAAGGGTCATGACCTATGCTTCTTATCCATATGTAAGGATCTGAAGTGTTTAAGCGCCTTGCTAGCGCCAGTGGATGAGCTTAATTACAGTCTTGTGTATTAAGCACTTAGCTAGTGCAATTGGGGTGGACGTAACTGTCACCCTGTAAATTAAACTGTAAGCGCTGTGGCAGTGCAATCAGGGTGAACGTAAGATCACCCGGTGTAATAATAACTTTCGTGTTCTCGGAATAATATTAAAAGCCTCAACAGTGTGTGTGTGTTGTAATTTAATAAGATAAGTGCAGTTAAGCACATAATTAATAAGTGTAAGCACTGTAATAGTGCAATCAGGGTGAACGTAAGGTCACCCGGTGTAATAATAACGACGTTGTTACCCGGCATAATAATGTTAAGTCCCGCGTGTGTGTTTTAATTTGGGTTGACATAATTGTCACCCTGTGATTTAAGCCTTGTTGTCGCTCTTAATAATATTAACGTGTTTCAGTAATGGGTGTTTTGTAATTAAATAAGATATGTGCCCGAGTGCACATGATTAATAAACCCATGGCGAGTAGTGCATCTAAGTAATAGTGCAGCTAGGAAAGCTCGTCTCGACTTGAATGTAGTACGTTCTCTTTCCGATCTGGATTCGCTGTATGCGATGAGGTTGGTCGTGAATCGAATCATCTCAATCAGCTTTTAAATCATTGTTGTTTGATTCTGTTAAACATTCTAGATTTGTCATATTTCTTGAAAGACTCAATCTCTTGGAGTCTCTTTTCGAGTTGATTTCTGTGAAGATTCAGTCTTC
Organism: Rheum nobile; assembly: GCA_027886185.1. Taxonomy (NCBI): domain Eukaryota; kingdom Viridiplantae; phylum Streptophyta; class Magnoliopsida; order Caryophyllales; family Polygonaceae; genus Rheum; species Rheum nobile. The sequence goes on along the minus strand of WOAB01000657.1, from coordinate 1,847,743 downwards.
CAGAATCTTCTCTTGTGCATACCTCTTGTTGTTATTCCGTGAAAGTGCCGGGTTATGTATCGTCCCTTCGGTTATTATTCGAGGGACAATGATAGTAAACGGTTACGATCACTCGAACCACTCTGCTTTTTACCCTTGCTAGTCTATTCAAGTAGACTAACCCACTAACTTTGTTCTCCGCATGTGGGCTGGTGTCATCCGTTCGATTCGGCACATCAGATAGAGTGTAGATGAGAAGACTAGAAGGACTATGGAGTCGACGGTGGTTTTCCGACGTTTTTAATAATTTCTTTTAATCAGGTTGAGATTCTTGGGAGATGACCATTGCGGTCAAGATCCTTGTTTGTAATTCATTTAAAAGACTTCCACTGTAACTTATTTACTCTGTTATATATTTTATAAGACTTCCGATGTACCTTGTTTAAGATTTCCGTTGTAATTTATTTAAACTCTGTGTTTGTCCTATTCGGGATTGGGATGTAATCCCGGGACTCGTGTTTTATTTGAATAAGGTTATCATTTTGTATCTTTGTATTTCATGATTTGTATTTAAACGGTAAAGCCTTGGGTGATCTCGGTAAGGAACACTAGGGTCACTGACGGTAATACCTTTCCAAAAAGGGTTAAGTTTTGGGGGTGTTACAGTTGTGGTATCAGAGCCAAAGGTTTTAAAACGGGTTTGGGATTTTATAAATCATTTATCCGTTTTTGAAAATGCTTTAAGAAGGGCTCTGAATTTTCAAAGTGAAAAGAGTTTGAAAACACCGTTCATAGTCCTGTCTTCTATATGGTCTGATATAGTAAGTTTGCTTCTATATCTAGAAAGACTAATTCCTTCCCCGTTACCCCGTATGATATGGGTGCATTCTGTTCTCTTCAGAGGAACCGGGAGAAGCCAAGGTGGTTTCGCTATACCCAATATGGCTTGAATTCCCAGTTCTCTCGTTTTGAGTTAAGGTTGTAGAACCTAGTAACTCGATTTGAGTTCATCAATAGAAATTACCAAGTTGATCTATTCTAAGTTGATTTTATTACAATAAGTATATCAGAAGATACTAATGTGATAAAATCCTTGGATTTTGATCGGTAAACAGATGGTGAACACAAGGAACGTTATCCGTGCTGGTGCTGGGCCGAGTAATGACCCCAGACCAAATGCGAGGAATGTTGCAGACCCAACAGAAGAGCGTGAGGCTGCTTCTAACAATAACCAGGGAGGCAATGGCCAAGCTCAGGCCAACGCTCCGATGTTGTTTGATGCTGCAGAAGTGGAGGCAATTCGAGGAATTGTCATGCAGGCAATCACAGATGTTATGCGACCAGTTGCATCACAAGCACAAGGTGGTCTAGTTCCTCAAGCTACTCCTGAAGTCGAGGAGTCAGTGGAGCAAGTACCTCGGATAAATGTTGTTAGGGACAGAGGAACTTACGGGCAAGCATTAAAAGCCGTGAGTTCAATGAGGCCTGACAGCTATGACGGTACTGGAGAACCAGTCAGGGTGACATATTGGTTCTCGCATATAGAGCGTTTGCTCCGGAACATTAATTGCACTGAGGCTGGGAAAGTGCACATCGCCTCTCTTCAACTCAAGGATGTGGCTAGCGAATGGTGGGAGAGCACCGGTCTGGCAGATCATCCCGAGCTGAATTAGAGCATGTTTAAAACAAAGATGACTGACCGTTTCTTTTCCCGAGCTATGAGGGAGGAGAAGCATAAGGAATTTATGTACCCGCAGACTGATGGGTTAAAGGTGACTGAGCTCGCAGCTAAGTTCAATCACTTGATGCAGTACGCTGGGTCTGAGGTGTCAACCGAGGAGCAGAAGATCTGGTACTTTCATGGATGGATGAATCCAGAGATCAAGCCTCTAATGTTGCGACATGGTTGTTCTACGTTAGAACAATATGTGGATGCAGCCTACAAGACGGAAGTCACATTGGAGGAGTCTGCCCTTAAGAGGGAGAAGCAAGTTAAGGGAAAGGGTGGGCAACAGGATCACCAGGTTGGTTCATTCAAACGACCGGCATCGCCTACCAAGTTTGAAAGGTCTGGTCGTGCTAAGACCGAGACAACTCAGTCAGACTCTGCCAGAGGCTCAGGTTGGAGCGGCGGAGCAATTCAGTGCCACAATTGTGGTGAAGTGGGGCATACAAGTTTTGTTTGCCAAAAGGACAAGAGGATGTGTCATAATTGTGGAAGGGAAGGCCACATAAGAACATACTGCAGACTGAAGGGTCAGGGACCAATGCAGTCTTATCAGGCGTCAAATGTTGGAGGTGGACAGAACCCAAGGCCAGTGGTATCCACTCCTGAGCAGTCTATGACTCGTAATAAAGGCAAAGCGCCTATGGGGTCTTCAGGCCAAGGGCAACGACTCTTCATAATGAGTCAAACCAACGGAGAAGAACCCTGATCCATTAAGTTGTATTTGTGTTAAGGCTTTCTTTAAGATTAAGGAGTAACGACGTGTGTCGGTAATCTCCGTGGTATTAAGATCTGCCTGATCGACTTTTGTTAATTAATGTAATGTTTGGATGTTAATGAAGTGTTTCCGTGTTTTGGAAAATTTCTGAATGCGTTATTCGTACGAATTAGTTGTTCATACGAAACCTCGTAAGTGTCGAGAACAACTTATGCCAAGTAAGGATAAGGACTGTCGGACTTATGGTGGTGAAGTTTTGTGGACAACTTAGATGTTCGTTCCCTATGTGGTTAATCCCAGGGTCGACTCTGTTATTTAAATCTAAATCCACTCCTAAGATTCTTCTTCATACAAAGAGTATGTCATCTATAAGATCGGATGCAGCTCTTTGAGGAAGATTAAGTGGTGAAGCGATCATGTTGAGAGAAAAGGTTGCAGTTAAGGATATGTTGATAATCCCGATGTATTAAAGATTCAGTAAGGAGAATTGTCTATATACACCTAAGGAGTACTGTGGTAAGCGTTATCTCATACGCTGAGTTCTTCCGAGATTTCTTAAGGAAATGGAATGAACTTGTAGAGTTTTGTTCAGAGAGATCAGGAGCTATCTCTCATGCGTGAGTTGTGCCATAAGCTTTGAGGCGGATGAATCATTTTCAGAATGATATCCTAAGGAATTAAGAATAATATCTCATGTGATCCATTTCAAGGATGAAGTGATTAAGGATGCAGGATCCAGGTGGTAAGATCGGTGTTGAGGTAGTATCCTCATTGGCTTAATGCAAGTTTCGGGGTCAAAACTTATTTTAAGGAGGAGGTGATGTGATACCCCGTAATTCTATAAGGATTATTTTGGGAATTTTTGGAATTTTCCCGAGCACCCGTTTAGTACGTCTGATTTAATTCAGAAAGTTGGAGGCATTCTGTAATGCGCTCTATATCTGTAATATTTTTCTCAGTGAAATAAAATATAGACGACGTACTTTGGATGTTAATTATCCGTTCGCGTACGATAATTTTATCCCGGGTTAACATCGTTTCGTCTAAGAGCAAAGGAAGCGGCTGAGCCAAGGGGCGGCGCCCGCCGTCGCAAGGCCCAAGGGCGGCGACCGCCGTGGGTATGGCGGCGCCCGCGGTCACAAGGCTCGAGGAGCAGCCGAGTCTCCTCCTAGCTGGGGACGCCAGGTCTATGGCGGCGCCCGCCGTATTAATGGCGGCGCCCGCCGCATTAATGGCGGCGCCCAACGCAGTTATGACGGCGCTCGCTGTCGATGTTGTCCGGAGGTCCTTGCCCGAAGGTCGCCGGCGAACGTCTGACATTGCCGTTTTAGCCCCGCCACGACGCCCTCCTAGCCATCATTGTTCTCCCTCGGTCTGTGGCTATAAAAGGAGAGGCTTGGGGGTCGGATTCAAGCTAAAATCAGAAGCTCCATCTCAGAATCTCTCTCGCCGGAGTTTGGTGCCCTCGTCGGATTTCTGAAGCAATCGCCGGTGTCTTTTAGTGGTGTTTCCAGAAGCCCTTTTTAAGCCTTTTGGTTGCCCTTGGAGGTCAGAATCCAAGCAAGGCAAAAAGGGGTCGAAACGCGCATCGTTTTGGTGAGTCTTCTCGCCATTCTATTGTCGGAGGTTCTTCACGGCGACCGCCGTTCATCACGGCGCCCGCCGTGATGAACACGGCGACCGCCGCCAGTGGCCAGAAGCCCCTTTGTTGGCTTGGTCTTGGTGGTCGTCGTTGTGGAGTCGTTCCTTTCAATTTCTTTCGTCTTTCCATAGATTCGTACTAGCTTATGTCAGATCTAACTTAGGGTTTCCTTATGGGTCGACTCGAAGGTCGTTGTGCTGTCGGAGCTATACCTGTGTCGAGCCCGGAATCCCGTCGTCGTTAGGATTTTCTACGGACTAAGGCAAGTGGCGGTTCGCTCTTGCTCATCGTTCCATATTTACATTAATTATCAGCTGTTTATCTGAGTAATTAATTTGGAATGATTATCTGTGTTTGTCTGGAAAAGGTTTTATAAACTGTTTTGGAAAATCATATAATAGGTTGTATATCTGCTAGAACGACGCTATTATCTGTAATCGCCTTCCGGGCATTTATGTGGATTAATAGGAAAACTAATCCAAGTAAGGATTAGTTGTTTCTATTATCTCTATGTTTAAGTCGTTTGCTTGGATGGCTTTAATGTGAATAATTGTTGTGTTAGACTGTTTAGTTAACGCGAGTGTTTGTAGGAACGTTAATCCAAGTAAGGGTTAGTCGTTTCTTTATAACTTAATATTCGTAGGAACGTTAATCCAAGTAAGGATTAGTCGTTTCTTTATAATTTAATATTCGTGGGAACGCTAATCCAAGTAAGGATTTGTCGTTTCTTTAAATCATAATATAACTCGGATTAATTCTGAATAATTTAAGGGTCATGACCTATGCTTCTTATCCATATGTAAGGATCTGAAGTGTTTAAGCGCCTTGCTAGCGCCAGTGGATGAGCTTAATTGTAGTCCTGTGTATTAAGCACTTAGCTAGTGCAATTGGGGTGGACGTAACTGTCACCCTGTAAATTAAACTGTAAGCGTTGTGGCAGTGCAATCAGGGTGAACGTAAGATCACCCGGTGTAATAATAACTTCCATGTTCTCGGAATAATATTAAAAGCCTCAACATTGTGTGTGTTGTAATTTAATAAGATAAGTGCAGTTAAGCACATAATTAATAAGTATAAGCACTGTAATAGTGCAATCAGGGTGAACGTAAGGTCACCCGGTGTAATAATAACGCCGTTGTTACCCGGCATAATAATGTTAAGTCTCGCGTGTGTGTTGTGTGTGTTTTAATTTGGGTTGACATAATTGTCACCCTGTGATTTAAGCCTTGTTGTCGCTCTTAATAACATTAACATGTTTCAGTAATGGGTGTTTTGTAATTAAATAAGATATGTGCCCGAATGCACATGATTAATAAACCCATGGCGAGTAGTGCAGCTAAGTAATAGTGCAGCTAGGAAAGCTCGTCTCGACTTGAATGTAGTACGTTCTCTTTCCGATCTGAGTTCGCTGTATGCGATGAGGTTGGTCGTGAACCGAAGCATCTCAATCAGCTTTTAAATCATTGTTGTTTGATTCTGTTAAACATTCCAGATTTGTCATATTTCCTTAAAGACTCAATCTCTTGGAGTCTCTTTTCGAGTTGATTTCTGTGAAGATTCAGTCTTCCACAATCTTCTCTTGTGCATACCTCTTGTTGTTATTCCGTGAAAGTGCCGGGTTATGTATCGTCCCTTCGGTTATTATTCGAGGGACAATGATAGTAAACGGTTACGATCACTCGAACCACTCTGATTTTTACCCTTGCTAGTCTATTCAAGTAGACTAACCCACGAACTTTGTTCTCCGCATGTGGGCTGGTGTCATCCGTTCGATTCGGCACATCAGATAGAGTGTAGATGAGAAGACTAGAAGGACTATGGAGTCGACGGTGGTTTTCCGACGTTTTTAATAATTTCTTTTAATCAGGTTGAGATTCTTGGGAGATGACCATTGCGGTCAAGATCCTTGTTTGTAATTCATTTAAAAGACTTCCGCTGTAACTTATTTACTCTGTTATATATTTTATAAGACTTCCGATGTACCTTGTTTAAGATTTCCGTTGTAATTTATTTAAACTCTGTGTTTGTCCTATTCGGGATTGGGATGTAATCCCGGGACTCGTGTTTTATATGAATAAGGTTATCATTTTGTATCTTTGTATTTCATGATTTGTATTTAAACGGTAAAGCCTTGGGTGATCTCGGTAAGGAACACTGGGGTCACTGGCGGTAATACCTTTCCAAAAAGGGTTAAGTTTTGGGGGTGTTACAAAGATTTGCAATGATAAATGCAACATTTTGTTTCCAAATTAAACATCCATACACTATACCAAAATTAAACAGAAAATAATAAAGACAACTTTCAAAAATCTACAATCACCCTTCTTTCCAAAATTTAACACAAAATACATCCGTATTGAATTTTGCTTAGAAAATAGCAGTAAAATAGATTTTGCTTCCAAAATATCAACAAGTCAACAATACATTCGTACTATACTGAAAAGTTTATTTGCTCCCAAAATCTACAATCACCCATCTTTGCAATTGTAAGATCTGCAATGATAAAGACAACATTTTGCTTCTAAATTAAACATTGTATACTATACCAAAATAATTTTTTTATCTTTCATTGTTAGTTTCAATCGATTGATAGTTTTTAATTCCACAAACTAAACAAAATCTATAATTACATAAACTCTCACAATAGAGGTTCAATTATCATTTCATCCTTAATCATCCCAATCCAAATTCTGAATTTACAAGCATGAAAGGACATGTCATGAACTGCATCAATCCAAATTCTGAATTTTAGTTGATCAAGTAGTTTTTTTCTCTATTGTTTTCTCTATTGTTTTCTTAACAGAATGTTTCTCTACTGAGTTTATTTTTATTTTTTTCATTTATTGTTGTTTTAATGGAATGTTCTCTACTGATTTTTCTACTGTTTATACTCATGATTTAATTAGTCCTTTTTTATATTAACATTCATATACTTTTATAATTAACAATCACTACCTACATATTTCTATATCAAGTAAGTATATAATTTTTATATACTATTTTTTGGAAATGTTAAAAGAAATAAACAAATCCCGTGCAAGGCACGGATAGTACACTAGTTTTAACTAAAACCCTTACAAATGAAACTATATCTACACTAAGACCATGTTTATTAGTGAGACCCATATGGGACTTTTAGAATTTAATTGATTAAAATAATGAAAAAAACTCATGAGACCGGCTCAAGAGTCCCAAGAAAAGGGGATTTCATGGGATTCTTCATGAGAGTCTCATGGCTCAGCGCGCCACGCGATGCCTAACACGTGGCGCGCTATCGACGACCAAGATTTAATTTTGGATATTAAATTATTATTATTATTTTTAAATGAAATATTTCAAAATCGGTAAGTTAAGAAAAATAAAAAAATTATCATTATTCTAGTTTTATTTTTCTCTATCCATAGACATAGACACCCATTTTGGGTATATTTGATAGTTTTTATTTTTTATATATTTTTTGTATATCATTAAGTGAAAAAATATTATTATTATTTATGTTGGTTTAAACTAAAATAAATACCAATTTATGTTGCTTTTGTCATGAATTTCCTTTAATTTTTAATAATAATTTTTTGTAGTTTAATATATGATTGATGAGACTCGATCTATTGAATCTCACTAATAAAATGAAACTTTTTAATAGGTCTCTTGAATAAAAAAAAAGATAAAAATCTCTAGAAGGGTCTCACCAATAAACATACCCTAAAAAATTATAAGCAATATTAATAATATAGGGTTATGGGGGGAGAGGGGTCACTGAACCTCGGAACCTCTTTTGTCCGTCTTTATCATCAATGGCATTCTCGGCCTTCTCGATGGGTCCATTGACCACCTTGACTAGATAGATTATAGTTGGATTTAAGATGTTGTAGAACTAAAATATTGACAATATAGGCGTAGACAAGAAAATTTTAACGAGGGTGTTATATACACGCGATTTTCTATCTTTTCGCACGCATATTGGTGCGTTAAAAATAGGCGTGTGTTTTGATACGCTAAAATTAGGCGTGTAGGGGATAAAACATGAAAAAATGGGTAAAATACCCATAGAAGTGACACGTCGGACTAAAACACACCAGATTGGCACGCCTGAATTAGGCGCACCGATGCGCCGGGAAAGAGTGACCATTTGACACGCCATAAAATGGCGCACCAATGATCCACAAATTGCAAGTTCAGCTTCTTTATTATTTTTTTGGGACTTCTTCATTTTCTTTTTTTTGTTTAGTTATTAATTATAGGGTATAAAGGCATTGCATTTATTAACTTTGAAACTTGTAGAAATGGAGGATTATTCACATCAGCGTGTTTCTTTCATCCGTATGCATCCCAATGAAATTTGAGTTTGTTCCCAACATCCCAATGAAATTTAACTTTGAAAATAAATGGAAAAGTAGGAAGTCATCAAATAAATAAATGTTCCAAGTAGCCCAATTTAAATAAATGTAACCACCGTTAAATAGGCCACTTTGCCTACAACCGCCCGTTATACAAGTAATTACTTGTGACCACCCCTTAAATCTATTCCGTTAGCAAAGAGCCACCCATCAGCCCATTCTGTCCATTTTCACCGTTAACCCCTATAAAATTACCCATATGCCCCTCATTTTTTCCGTTTTGCCCGGTTCTTTCAACCACCCTTTACATTTTATATATTACATATTATAATATATTTTGTTATTAAAATATTATATAATAATTGTTTTTGGGTCGGGTCCAAATAAGCCCAATAGGAAGGATTATAGAAAAAACGAGAGAAAAACTGAAAAAACGAAAATATGGGCCCAAATAGGCCCAATAGGAAGGATTATAGAAAAAACGGGGGGAAAACTGCAAAAACAAAAAATTGGGCCCAAATAGGCCCAATAAGAAGGATTATAGAAGAAACGAGAGAAAAACTAAAAAAACGAAAAATTGGGCCCAAATAAGCTTATATACTATAGTTTTCCATTATATTTCAGGTGAATATACTTATATCCTATAGTTTTCCATTTATATTTCATGTGAATATACTTATATCCTATAGTTTTCATTTATATTTCATGTGAATATACTTATATTTTGTTATTAGAATATACTTATATCGTATATTTGTATACTATTGTTATATCGTATAGTTATATACTATCGTTATATTTTATAGTTAAATAATATAGTTATATATTATAGTTATATCGTATAGTTATATACTATTGTTATATCATATAGTTATATACTATGGTTATATCGTATAGTTATATACTATGTTTATATGATATAGTTATATCGTATAGTTATATACTATTCTCATATCATATATTTATATACTATGGTTATATATCGTATAGTTATATACTATGTTATATATTATGGTCATATCGTATAGTTATATACTATTGTTATATCGTATAGTTATATACTATGGTTATATCGAATAGTTATATACTATTGTCATAACATATATTTATATACTATTGTTATATCGTATAGTTATATATTATGGTTATATCGTATAGTTATACACTATTGTTATATCATATAGTTATATATTATGGTTATATCGTATAGTTATATACTATTGTTATATCGTATAGGTATATACTATGGTTGTATCGTATAGTTATAAACTATTGTTATATAATATGGTTATATCGTATAGTTATATACTATTCTCATATCATATATTTATATACTATTGTTATATTGTAAAGTTATATATTATGGTTATATCGTATAGTTATATACTATGGTTTATATCGTATAGTTATATACTATTGTTATATCGTATAGTTATAACTATTGTTATATCGTATAGTTATATACTATGGTTATATCGTATAGTTATATACTATGGTTATATCGTATAGTTATATACTATTCTCATATCATATATTTATATACTATTGTTATATTGTAAAGTTATATATTATGGTTATATCGTATAGTTATATACTATGGTTATATCGTATAGTTATATACTATTGTTATATCGTATAGTTATATATATATATATATACTATTGCTATATCCTATAGTTATATACTATGGTTATATTGAATAGTTATATATGAAATACCCCAAATAAGATAATGACATTTTGGTAAATTAATTAAGGGGATTACTTAAAAAGGGGAAAAAATGGGAAAATTGGGGATAAAATCCCTCAAGGGTTCGGTCTGTCTCTCTCTCGTGTGCTTCTTCTCCTGTGCACCGTAGCTCTCCTTCACCGAACCAATCTCTCCCTCTGGTTCCCTCCGTTCGCTGAGCAGCCGAGCCAGCGTCCTTCCTCCGGCGAGCCCTATTCTTCCGGCGTCGTCCGAGCTGTGCTGTTCGTGCCACTGCCGTCGTGCTGCTGTTGTTGTGTTCGTGCCGCTGGTGTGGGTCGAGCCGAGTGCTTCTGCTGAGTTCCGCGGTGGTTCCGGCGAGAGGAGGTGTTCCCGAGGCTGAGTTGTGGCCACCAACGAGCTGCTGTCCGAGGTGCTGCTGCCGTCGTTGTTCGTGCTGCTGCTCGTGTCCCGCTGTGGTTCCGACGACGAGAAGCCCTTTCCGGTGGCGACTGTGTGTTCAACGTAGAGGTAAAGGTTGGTTTGTGTTGTTGATTTAATTTGTGGATGGTTGTTGTTGTTGTTGTCCTGTGGAGACTGTAATTCTTTGCTGAATTTTGGGGCCGTTTTGGCTGATGTGCGTGGTTAAATATTGGACTGAAATTGGGTTGATTTGTTTGCTGAATTTTGGACTGAATTGGGTGGATTTTGGGGTGTGATTTGCCTAATTAATTAAGGGTTATTGATAAGGAAGTTGGGGGTTTTGTTTGGTTGTGGATTGGATGAGTAATTAATGCCAGGGATTTGCTCGGATTGATTTCGCAGGTTCGTTCGAGTGGTTTGGAGACCGCTGGGGTCGTTGCGGTTCGACTTGAGGCAAGAGGATCCTTGCTAACTTTATATTTTTTTATAAATTGATTTATGCCTAATTTATTTCATAATTAAGTTTACCGTTGCTTGGTCGAAAATGGGTATGTGCGTGTGATATTATTTGTCTTGTATCGTATTTGATTAAATGTTGACGTGGTAGTCAATTGTGACTAAGTGTGATTGATTGTTGTTGATAGTGTTTGTTGACACGTGTGTGTGTTGGCTTGAGTGTGTGTGTGTGTTGGGTCGTGTGTGTGTGTGTTGGATTGAATGATGTGTGTGTGAGGATATGTGATAAATGTGTGATGATATGTGTGTGATGAAATGTGATAATGTGTGATGATGTGTGATAAGGTGTGGTTATGTGATTTTGATTGCCGTTGTGTTGTTTGATTGGTGTTGGTATGGTGTGGATAGTGGGTTTTGGAGGTTGTGAATTGTCTCACCTTGGTGATGTGGGGGTGGAGACGGGGATGTTGTGAATTGTCTCACCGGTGATGTGGGGGTGGAGACGGGGGTGTTGTGAATTGTCTCACCTTGGTGATGTGGGGGTGGAGACGGAGATGTTGTGAAGTGGTAATTGTGTGAAAGGGTTGCTTGCGTACCTGATTAAGTGGTTGTTTGAAGTGATATATATGTATATATTTAATTGATTATGATTGGTCGAATCTGAGTTGAGTTATCTTTCTTGGTTGATTTGGTCGGATATGGTGATGACTGATATATGTTTATTATTGTTTGTAATTGGGTGAATATTGTAAGGATTGTATTATGTTGAAACTGTTATGTGTGCGTTGACATTTGTTGTGTATTCAAAATGTTAAGTCATGATAATTGGGTGAGTTATGAGATTCATTATAATTGGTTGATTATCTGTTGAAAATTGGTTGTGAACCTGAATACATGGTTGTATGTTGGAAGTTGATTGTTATTAGTTGTGGTTGTTAATTACGTGTGTTATAGTGATTGATTGTAACTGGTCAAGGTGGTAATTTCTGTTGGTATGGTTGTTGTTGGTAGTTGGTGGATTATGAAGGTTGGTTGCGTTGTTTGACTGTATAGATTGGTTTCCCATCTTGAGGGTGTGTGTGCCAATGCAAGTTGAGTTTGAGGTAGGAGTTGCAGTCGAGGTTGACGAATCGGCGGCACCAGAAGGGTGGCTGGCCTGGATCGTTATTTTGGTTATGATTGTATTATGAAATGATTATATCGTTGATGCTTATGGGTTTGTTGATGTGAAGGATAATTGAATTTGTTGTGTAGTGCAGTAACGAGTTCAGTCTAATTGATTAGCTGTGGTTGTAAGTCAGTCATAAGATGTGTATGTGCTTAGGGTTGTTGATTGAGGTATTAGGAATGGGGAGGAAGTTGGATTGGATGGTTCTTTTCATCTATGCTTGTGATGAGTTTTAGGATGGATTGAAAGAGATTAGTATCGTGTAAAATTGGATAAGATTGAGTATTGGATGATTATGTGATAGAGTGTGTTTGTGTCTAGGCGTGTGTTTTATGTTGATTGGTCGGTATGATATGGTATATATTGTATGTATATATTGTATGATCTGTTGTTGTTTGGTATTGTTGATTGCCATGATAATTCTATGGTTTTGAAACCGTTTTGGCTTGGCTAGTCTTGCCATAGTCTTTCACGAGACTGACCAACTGCGGTTTACGTGCCGTGGTTGGCTGGGGTATCGGATCCCTCAGTCAATCAGGCTTTTCAGGTTTATCGCCAGCAAGGAGGATCCTGATCACCGTCGATTTTGGGTCGAAGGCTCTACTTTTGGTTTGAGACTTTGACTTGATTGTATGTATCGTTTTGGTTTTGGACCTTGAAGTGGTCGAACTTGTTGTATTGGCTTTTGGCTTTTGGTCTTTGGTTGTTGGTTTCTGGTTTGTAAATTGTAGTACTTTCTGTATGTTAAGTTGATTATGGTTTCAACTTTGGACAGGTTTTACAGGTTTTTCCGCTATGCTGCTTTTGGTATATATTATGTGGGATATGTTTTGCAAATTTTTATTTCACCCGCCTTATAGTCCTTCGGGACTATGGCACTGTAGCACCTCTGGCTCGGGGTGTTACAGAAGTTGGTATCAGAGCTCTTTTCAAAAAAATGTGTTCTTTCCGAGTTTTCAACTTGAGAATTTTTATACGTTGTTGTTATGAACGATCGGGTGATCAGGAATCCTTGCTGTCAACCGTAGTGAGTTGTGTTGGTAAGTATTGGTTGTTTGTGATGTTTTGTGCTAATGTTTGATATATTTATATGTGATGTTGAGTATTGATGATTAATTTCATATGCGATGTTTAATGTTGTTAAGTAAATTTTATGGTGCGTTTCCTGATAAGTGGGACGTGCTAGAGGTTTAAAGAGTATGAGTATGGTAGAGGATGAGGCCGTTGGGCGCGCTTATCGTCAAGAGGTTGATGCAAGTAGTTTAGTGGTGATGATTCTGTATGAATTGTTGTGTGCTATTGTTATTGTTAGGGTTGAGCAGGACAGATTAAGCGCATTCAGATATGATTGTGTTCTGAGATGAACTTTGATGGTAAGGCATAGCTGTACAATCCTTGAGTATTGATGAATGGTCGATTATAGAGACTGCTATAGATGATTTTAATCAGACTATGGATGTTGGAAGTAGTTTGCGACTATGGGTTCGGCTGAATTGAGGAACAGAATGTGCATGTGACTACAGGAAGATGAAAGTTACTGTAACAACAGATAAGGGTTTAGTGCATGTGTTGGGAGTCATGATTCGGAGACTCTGACAGAATTGTTGGTGCGATGACAGCTGTAAAATTGTTAAAGCAAGGTTATGCCAGTTATGTGTGTATGCTGAGATTGAAGGAACAGATAAAGGAATTTATGCAGTTAAGCTTTATTGGGCCAAGTGCTTCTCCTTGGGGTGCGCCTGTATTGTTGGTTAGAAGGAAGGATGGATTCCTTTAGACTCTGCCTCGATTATTAGGGGTGTTCATGGGTGGACCGGACCGGAAATGACCGGACCGGTAAAATTCCGGTCCGGTCTCCGGTCCACCATTTTCCCAAAATCGGTTTCCGGTCCGGTCCAAACCCGGAAAAAATCCGGTCCGGACCGGAAGACCGGAATTTAATTTTTTTTTTTTTTGTAATTTATATGTTTTATATATTTTTTGTAGAGATTTATATGTATATTTTTGTAGATATTTTTTTTAATTTAATAAGTTAGGAGTACATATGTTTTATAAATATTTTTTTAGATATTTTTTTATAGATTTTAAATAAGAATTTAATTTTTTTATTTTAAAAAATTAAATCCGGTCCAATCCGGTCCAAGACCGGACCAGACCGGATTAAGACCGGACCGGACCTATCCGGTCTTCGGTCCACATGTGCCCAAAAATCCGGTCCATCGGACCGGATGAACACCCCTATCGATTATAATGAGTTGAATATGGTGATTGTCAGGAATAAGTATTCGCTTCCCAGTACTGATGATTTGTGGGATATATTGCAAAAGCTACAGTGTTTTCGAAGGCTGATTTGAGATCAGAGTATCCTCAGTTTAGGATTCGAGAGGCGTATATTCATGATACTGCCTTCAGAACTAAGTATGATTACTATGAGTTGGTTGTGATGTCTTATGGGTTAACTGATGCTTCCGCAGATTAAAAGAGTTTAAAGAATTAATATTTTTAGAAAGTACTTGGATTATTTGCAGTGAGTTTCATTAGGAGTATTCTCGGACTGACACATTACTGCATGCGATTGTGGATGAATTTTTGGTTGTGTATGAATAAGAATTTAGAATGGAATGGTAGATGTCAGGAAAGAGTTTCGAAGAACTCAAGAAGTGTTTGATTAGTGTGTCAGTGTTGGTAATTCCGCAGGGAACAGAAAGGATTGTTATCTACAGTGATGTGTCTAAGTAGGGTCTGGGTTGCATGTTAAATGCAGAATGGAAAGGTCATTGTGTATGCTTTTCGTCAGCTCAAGTGTATAAGAGAGAGTTGATCATGAGACAAAGTTGGTTGCTATAATTGATTGAGGGTTATGATAGATATTGTTTATCAATCAAAAAAGGGCTACCGTGGCTGCAGGTTTGACAGCTCAGTCGGGATGGCGACAAGAGTTGATGATGGGTGAAGTGAAATTGATTTGGGAAAGAGGGAACACAGCTGAATGCGATGGAAGTTAAGTAAAATATGCATTGATATTGCTCAGGAAAGGGTGTTCGGATTTTTGTTCAGGAGGATGGAGTATTGTGATTTCAGATCGGTTATGTGTGTTGGCTGATAAAGAGATCAAAGAGTTAATTCTCCATGAAGGTTATTCTTCGATAAGTCTTGTATATTCTGGAATCAGTTATGAGAGATCAATGTCCGTACCTGTTTGATCTGAGTTTCGAGGACGAAACTCTTATAAGGAGGGGAGAATGAAATACCCCAAATAAGATAATGACATTTTGGTAAATTAATTAAGGGGATTACTTAAAAAGGGGGGAAAATGGGAAAATTGGGGATAAAATCCCTCAAGGGTTCGGTCTCTCTCTCTCTCGTGTGCTTCTTCTCCTGTGCACCGTAGCTCTCCTTCACTGAACCAATCTCTCCCTCTGGTTCCCTCCGTTCGCTGAGCAGCCGAGCCAGCTTCTTTCCTCCGGCGAGCCCTATTCTTCTGGCGTCGTCCGAGCTGTGCTGTTCGTGCCACTGCCGTCGTGCTGTTGTTGTTGTGTTCGTGCCGCTGGTGTGGGTCGAGCCGAGTGCTTCTGCTGAGTTCCGCGGTGGTTCCGGCGAGAGGAGGTGTTCCCGAGGCTGAGTTGTGGCCACCAACGAGCTGCTGTCCGAGGTGCTGCTGCCGTCGTTGTTCGTGCTGCTGCTCGTGTCCCGCTGTGGTTCTGACGACGAGGAGCCCTTTTCGGTGGCGACTGTGTGTTCAACATAGAGGTAAAGGTTGGTTTGTGTTGTTGATTTAATTTGTGGCTGGTTGTTGTTGTTGTCCTGTGGAGACTGGAATTCTTTGCTGAATTTTGGGGCCGTTTTGGCTGATGTGCGTGGTTGAATATTGGACTGAAATTGGGTTGATTTGTTTGCTGAATTTTGGACTGAATTGGGTGGATTTTGGGGTGTGATTTGCCTAATTAATTAAGGGTTATTGATAAGGAATTTGGGGGTTTTGTTTGGTTGTGGATTGGATGAGTAATTAATGCCAGAGATTTGCTCGGATTGATTTCGCAGGTTCGTTCGAGTGGTTTGGAGACCGCTGGGGTCGTTGCGGTTCGACTTGAGGCAAGAGGATCCTTGCTAACTTTATATTTTTTTATAAATTGATTTATGCCTAATTTATTTCATAATTAAGTTTACCGTTGCTTGGTCGAAAATGGGTATGTGCGTGTGATATTATTTCTCTTGTATCGTATTTGATTAAATGTTGACGTGGTAGTCAATTGTGACTAAGTGTGATTGATTGTTGTTGATAGTGTTTGTTGACACGTGTGTGTGTGTGTTGGCTTGAGTGTGTGTGTGTGTTGGGTCGTGTGTGTGTGTGTTGGATTGAATGATGTGTGTGTGAGGATATGTGATAAATGTGTGTGTGATGAAATGTGATAATGTGTGATGATGTGTGATAAGGTGTGGTTATGTGATTTTGATTGCCGTTGTGTTGTTTGATTGGTGTTGGTATGGTGTGGATAGTGGGTTTTGGAGGTTGTGAATTGTCTCACCTTGGTGATGTGGGGGTGGAGACGGGGATATTGTGAATTGTCTCACCGGTGATGTGGGGGTGGAGACGGGGATGTTGTGAATTGTCTCACCTTGGTGATGTGGGGGTGGAGACGGGAGTGTTGTGAATTGTCTCACCTTGGTGATGTGGGGGTGGAGACGGAGATGTTGTGAAGTGGTAATTGTGTGAAAGGGTTGCTTGCGTACCTGATTAAGTGATTGTTTGAAGTGATATATATGTATATATTTAATTGATTATGATTGGTCGAATCTGAGTTGAGTTATCTTTCTTGGTTGATTTGGTCGGATATGGTGATGACTGATATATGTTTATTATT
Organism: Rheum nobile; assembly: GCA_027886185.1. Classification (NCBI taxonomy): domain Eukaryota; kingdom Viridiplantae; phylum Streptophyta; class Magnoliopsida; order Caryophyllales; family Polygonaceae; genus Rheum; species Rheum nobile. The sequence goes on along the minus strand of WOAB01000657.1, from coordinate 1,830,746 downwards.
GTTTGTAATTGGGTGAATATTGTAAGGATTGTATTATGTTGAAACTGTTATGTGTGCGTTGACAGTTGTTGTGTATTCAAAATGTTAAGTCATGCTAATTGGCTGAGTTATGAGATTCATTATAATTGGTTGATTATCTGTTGAAAATTGGTTGTGAACCTGAATACATGGTTGTATGTTGGAAGTTGATTGTTATTAGTTGTGGTTGTTAATTACGTGTGTTATAGTGATTGATTGTAACTGGTCAAGGTGGTAATTTCTATTGGTATGGTTGTTGTTGGTAGTTGGTGGATTATGAAGGTTGGTTGCGTTGTTTGACTGTATAGATTGGTTTCCCATCTTGAGGGTGTGTGTGCCAATGCGAGTTGAGTTTGAGGTAGGAGTTGCAGTCGAGGTTGACGAATCGGCGGCACTAGAAGGGTGGCTGGCCTGGATCGTTATTTTGGTTATGATTGTATTATGAAATGATTATATCGTTGATGCTTATGGGTTTGTTGATGTGAAGGATAATTGAATTTGTTGTATAGTGCAGTAGCGAGTTCAGTCTAATTGATTAGCTGTGGTTGTAAGTCAGTCATAAGATGTGTATGTGCTTAGGGTTGTTGATTGAGGTATTAGGAATGGAGAAGAAGTTGGATTGGATGGTTCTTTTCGTCTATGCTTGTGATGAGTTTTAGGATGGATTGAAAGAGATTAGTATCGTGTAAAATTGGATAAGATTGAGTATTTGATGATTATGTGATAGAGTGTGTTTGTGTCTAGGCGTGTGTTTTATGTTGATTGGTCGGTATGATATGGTATATATTGTATGATCTGTTGTTGTTTGGTATTGTTGATTGCCATGATAATTCTATGGTTTTGAAACCGTTTTGGCTTGGCTAGTCTTGCCATAGTCTTTCACGAGACTGACCAACTGCGGTTTACGTGCCGTGGTTGGCTGGGGTATCGGGTCCCTCAGTCAATCAGGTTTTTCAGGTTTATCGCCAGCAAGGAGGATCCTGATCACCGTCGATTTTGGGTCGAAGGCTCTACTTTTGGTTTGAGACTTTGACTTGATTGTATGTATCGTTTTGGTTTTGGACCTTGAAGTGGTCGAACTTGTTGTATTGGCTTTTGGTCTTTGGTTGTTGGTTTCTGGTTTGTAAATTGTAGTACTTTCTGTATGTTAAGTTGATTATGGTTTCAACTTTGGACAAGTTTTACAGGTTTTTCCGCTGTGCTGCTTTTGGTATATATTATGTGGGATATGTTTTGCAAATTTTTATTTCACCCGCCTTATAGTCCTTCGGGACTATGGCACTGTAGCACCTCTGGCTCGGGGTGTTACAATATACTATTATCATAACATATATTTATATACTATTGTTATATCGTATAGTTATATACTATGGTTATATCGTATAGTTATATACTATTGTTATATCATATAGTTATATACTATGGTTATATCCTATAGTTATATACTACTGTTATATCATATAGTTATTGTTATATCGTATATTTATATATTATTGTTATATCGTATAGTTATATACTATGGTTATATTGTATAGTTACATACTATTGTCATATCGTATAGTTATATACTATGGTTATATCGTATAATTATACACTAGTGTTATATTATATAGTTATATACTATAGTTATGTCGTATAGTTATATATTATTATGATATCGTATAGTTGTAAACTATGGTTATATCGTATAGTTATATACTATTGTCATATCATATATTTATATAATATGGTTATATCGTATAGTTATAAACTATGGTTATATCGTATAGTTATATACTATTGTCATATCGTATAGTTATATACTATGGTTATATCGAATAGTTATACACTATTGTTATATATTATTGTTAATCGTATAGTTATATACTATGGTTATATACTATATTTATATACTATTGTTGTATACTATTGTTATATCGTATAGTTATATTATTGTTATATCCTATAGTTATATACTATGGTTATATCGTATAGTTATACACTATTGTTATATCATATAGTTATATACTATTGTCATAACATATATTTATATACTATGGTTATATTGTATAGTTATATACTATAGTTATATATTGTTGTTATATCCCATAGTTATATACTATGGTTATATCGTATAGTTATACACTATTGTTATATCATATTGTTATATATTATAGCTATATCGTACAGTTATATACTATGGTTATATCGTATAATTATATACTATTGTTATATCATATATTTATATACTATTGTTATATCGTATAATTATATTATAGTTAAAATTAATATGTGTGACACCAACCAAAATTATATATACCAATTGAACTTTTCCTTATTTTGTTTACAAATTATAATACGTCCCTTCATCATAAACTTAAATATAATAAAATAAATAAATTCTATAGAAGAACAACAATTTGGTGGCTTGGTGCTCAATTGGTGCGCCGGATGATGGCGTGCCAAATGGGCCTTTAATTGGGCCAGTCATTTAAGGTTCAATTAAAGGTCCACACGTCTGATACGCTATATTTTAGCGTGTTAAATCTTACCCTATTTTTGGTACGTTTTATTTTGACGTACTAATTTTACCACATTTTTGTCAAACAATATCCTTATGCCTGCACGCCTATTTTTGGCACACCAAACTGCGTGCATAAAGCTAAAAACTTGCGTGTATATAGGGTCTGCCAATTTTAAACACAAGGCGAAATCTCCTACACAATACTCTCTCCGTTTCTTAATGTAGTTCATGTTCCTTTTTGCACACTTGTCGATGCGTGTTTTATATCGTTAATATCTCTAATTACATATTAATAAAAAATATATATATTTGATATTGTCAAAGTACTTATTGAGACGAATCAAACAAGACCCCACATGACTATATTTTTTCTTATATATTGAAAGAAATCTTAAAGATTTTCTTCAACTGTGAATAGTATCAAAAACAGAATCAGGAACTATATTAAGGCACGAAGGGAATACTATATAGTGCACTTTAATGGCAGAACATTTTATACGTATAAAGGGTGATCGATTCAGTATGATTATATCTGGTTGAGAGATAGTTTTGTCGAAGTCATATTTGTAAGGGGTAGTTTATGTAAATAACTAAATTACACATATTGCAAATTGTGTATACAGTTTTTTTTTTGTCGACAGAGAATCCACCACTTGTGGAGTGGTAAACCCCGAACCCGTGATCTAGCTGGCAAAGGCCACGAACCAAGTAAACCGGCTTGCGCCGACCGACTCGACCTAGTAACAAGGAGCATGACAAACCTTGAGAATTAACCAAAGAAGGGGGGCCGACAGGAATCGAACCCGGACCCTTCCCAATCCCCCATACCCCTTACTAGGGGTGAGCAAATGGATCGATCCGATCCGTTATACCGGATATCCGGTTCAAAAAATTTACAAAACCCCAATCCGTATCCGGTCCGTTTTGAAACGGATATCCGGTAAAAAGGACCCGGATCGGATCGGATATCTGAGCCGGATATCCGAATTATCTGGTTACTACAAATCTATTAAAAATAAATCAATATATTCATTTTTTAAATTCAAAAGTAATAAATTTGTAAATTAAGAAATAAAATTTGTAGGTTGTTTCTTAATTTGTTCGTACGATTTAAATTATATACACACTTATTATTCATATGAAAATGTATTTACAATATTTTACTTGGACAACAATATAAATATGTGATTAAGAATTATATACACACTTATTATTCATATGAAAATGTATTTACAATATTTTACTTGGACAACAATATAAATATGTGATTAAGAATGTAAAATTTATTAATATATTACTCAATATACTAGTTATAATAAACAAATTTATGATTATAAATATTATATGAATAGTACCGGATATTTTCGGATATCCGATAAGCTAAATATCTCGATCCGTATCCGGTTCAAGTATCCGGCAAAATCACCCGGATCGGATCGGATGCGGATAAAAACTTAAATGATATTTTCGGATACGGATTTTTAGGATACGGATCATCGAATTTTCGGATCGGATCAGCCGAATCGGATATATTTGCTCACCCGTACCCCTTACCACCATGCCACCACCGAAGTGGCTATAGTGTTAATTCTTGTGAAGCTAGTACTCTGTAGCATTTGTTTTCGGATCTTTTGCTATCAATTTTGGAAAAGAGGGCATGGGGATGCAGCCTTGCTACAGAGGGCACAATCATTACCTGCGCCGGCTTCGTCCATATGGTGCATTTAATGTAATCTCCTTGCCTTCTTTTTATATTCCACTAATCTAATTTTTATACTACTTCGCAACCTACGTTTTTGCTTCGTCCCATCTAAAATAACAACTCCCTCCATTAACAAATAAATATCATTTAAACTTTGAGAAATTTGCGGTAAACCATCCGTCATATAAACATTTCTACGACAAACTACTCATTCTATTCGAAATATTTTAAACCATCCTTAACTTACATTCCGATAGCAAATCGCCATCCATGAGTTTTCGCCGTCCAAATTTTCGTTAAAATGCGGAAATGATCCTTTTGCCCCTTGTTTTTTTTCCATAATTATTGGTTTAGTCCAACTTTTTTAAAACATTTTCCAAACCCAATCGAATCCAACTAAAATTAAACCAAACCCATCTAAAAACCCAAACCGATTACATTCTTCCAAAGTGCTCCATTTTCCCTAAACAAACCCTCAAACTCGCGAAATTCCATGAAACCGCAACCTCTCATCAGTGATTTTCACATAAATCCCCAAATCGACACCACCAATTCCAGTAACGCTAAGTCGGAGAACGATAAATCGATTGTGAATCACCAACCCCATCTCGAGCAGCTCACGTTAAGGGATGCGTCATACCCGAAGATCAAGATCCATCGGGACGATCTCGGCGCCGATTCTCACTTTCCCCGCTCGGAGATGGTTGCCGCCGAGCAACTGGTTCAATTGAGCGACCACAACGACGCTAGCTGAGCCACCGCCACCAACGATTGCTGTAACATTGGAATCAACAATGCGAAGGATGTCGATGATAGGAGCGAGATCTCTTAGTCTTGCTCGACAGTCATGATGAAGATTGAAGAGATTTTTGGATGATTTGATGGGGATGACGATGACCATTGCGGCGATAGAGAAGAGAATCGGAGAAGGCGAAAGAAGTATAGGTCTATCGCCGACATATACAAGACTACAACGCCATTAATTAAGAAGTTTAAGAAGGTTTTCCATCGGAGACCAAGGTCGAGGAACTGCCATGGCCGCTGAGAAGCAAAGGCTCGGAGGAGCACTTTGGAAGAATGTAATTGGGTTTGGTTTAATTTTAATTGGGTTAGATCGGGTTTGGAGTGTGTTAAAAAAGTTGGACTAAACTGGTAATTTTGGAAAAAAAAACAAGGGACAAAATGGTCATTTCACGCATTTTATCGGAAATTTGGACGGTGAAAGCGGCTCATGGGTGACGATTTGCTAACGGAATGTAAGTTAAGGGTGGTTGAAAATAATTTCGAACAAAACTGGTGGTTTGCTGTAGAAACGCGTATATAACGGATGATTTGTCGCAAATTTCTCTTTAACTTTTATTTTTTTCAAGAAATACTTGTCATTTTACAATTTTAGGTAATGATTTATTGGTGAGTTACGAGGTAGATTATTGAAAGCTATACTTATTAATATGATCTATACAAATTCTCTTTATTTATTGGTTAAAAATGTGGTGGATAATTATTTAATTGAAAATTTGAGAAATTATAGGATTTTAGCTTGCATTTATTAATAGTTGTGTCGAAAGCTAAAACGATATCTATTTCTTAACAAAGGGACTACTGTTTTTGCTTTGAACACAATATTTAAACAAAATATTAGTATTTTTAGAATTTTACATTTTTCTCAATCTTTTTATATAATAAATAGTTATAATCCTTTTGAACAAATAAATAGAAAGTTTAGAAAGAAAAAAAAGTAATAAAAATAGATTTCAAAAATAATTTTCAAAAATTACTCTTGATTAATTATCTAATAATATATAAATTGATCAATTTTATGAACTAAAATGTCACTTAATTCTGGTACTCGTGTCTACACCCTACAATGTGCTTGTTCTTTTTACAAAAATGGAAAACTATATATTCTTTTATCATGCAGTATATTAATAGTACGGAGTATCATTTACATCGATTGTGTTGATAATTAATCAGCCTGTTTTCTAAGCGATGTATTGGTGTATTTGATAACACGTATGTTCACAATGTAAAAGATACAGTACGGAGTAGGTAATTGGTAACTTGGTATGAATAATATACTTGATGTATAGAAGTTTTACAAGGTAATTGTGTCACATCAAAAACGTTACTCGCATATATATATATAACCAACAACATTTAGTTTGAACATTGGAATTGGATTTAGTAGATAGTGTGTTTGTTAAACTCTATGAGTTCAGCTAGGGTTGTTTGGTCATTGTTTACATTTCCCTCGTGAATGGAAATGAGAATCCATTCCATGTTTGGCATATAGCTTGGAATGACATTTTCTCATTTTGGTTATGTATATGTCTGGAGTATAGTTATAGTTAGTGTGTATTAGCCTATCATATTGTTAGTTAGCTGGCCACGTTTTAGATATTTTCATCCTCTTAGTATATAAAGAGGATATTGTAACTAGACATTCACGTAACTTCAATAACAAGATTAGTTTCTCCTCCTCCAAGCTTCCCTCTCTTCTTTCATGGAGGATTATCCTCTTTTTTGTTGTTTTTTAAATTTCTGATCTATTATCTTGAAAAACATCTCATGGTATTAGAGCAGTAGGAGTATACGATCCTATTTTCAATCTTCCGCTAAGCAATTTTCTAGCATTTCTTTGCTAAATTGATCGACAATAGAGGGATTATTAAACGAGTTAAGAGAGCACAATCGAAATGAAACCAGAAGCAATCCGATTAATCTATCAAGTTCGGATCATTCATGAGCTCAATTAGTTGCAGGTGTATTCAATGGAGAAAATTTTCTCAGTTGGAGCACAAGAAGCAAGCTTGCGATGGGAGCAAAGAACAAGCTTGGATTCATTCTTTGAATAATACCTCAACCTGAACTAGATTCGCAAGAAGAAGAGCAATGGATTCGTGCAGAGATATAGTAAGATGTTGGATCATAAATTCCATGAAGGAATCAATCTCGAATTGCTTTATGAATGTATCATCTGCGAAACAACTCTGGGATGAAGTCAATGAAATGTTTGGTGAATTAAATGTACCTTTGTTGTATCAACTGAAAAGAGATTTAGCAAATACTACTCAGGGATCAGATTCTCTTGTGGATTATTTTGGGAAACTCGTGATAAATTGGGATGACATTGCAAAGCTTAAAGAATTTTCAAGATGCAATTGCAATAATTGCACTTGTAATGTGAACAAGAAAATCATGAATATGGATAATAGCTCCAAGTTAATTCGATTTATGACGAGGCTCAACTATAGCTATGAAACTGTCAGCAACATATTATCCATGGATCCAACACCTTCTATCAACAAGGAGTATCATTTGGTGCATCAATATGAGAGACAAAAAATGATGACTTTTGAAGGATCATTGAACCAAGAATCAAATGCTTTGAATGTCAATCGAGGAGCTGGTGCTTACAACAATGGTAGAGGAAATTGAAGCAGTTTTGGCACAAGAAAATGAAGCTCAAATGCATCATGAAGCTATCCTGGAAGAAAAGAGACTACAAAGAAAGTCAAACTTGAGAAATCGTGTCCTCATTGTAACCAAAGAGGTCACACAATTGATCAATGTTTCAAGATACACAGGTATCCTGAATGGCTCAAAGAATTGAAGAACAAAGGCAATGAGAGATCTGTTGCAAATGTTAATGAGATGGCAGATAATCCTCTTGAGTTTGGAGAGAGTAGTTGCTTTGAGTCAACTAGCAAGGTTGATATTGCTTTGATCAATGCACTTTGTTAAGAGATGATAAAGCTGGTAAAAGGGAAAGCTCCAACATAATTTTCAGGTATGGCCACTGTCAAGAGATGATGAAGCTGGTAAAAGGTAAAGCTGGTAGAAGTGGATCAGGTAGTTTGTCAACTTGGATAATTGGTTCGGGAGCTTTTGATCATATGACATGTAATGCATCATTGTTGAAGTCTAGAAGAACTCTCTGTAAACCTATGAATATTTGTTTGCTTGATGGTTCCATGAAGCAAGTGACAAAAAATAGGGGATATTGCTTTGTCATCAGGGTTAACACTAAAGGGTGTTTTTCTAGTGCCTGAGTTCAAACAAAATTTGATGTCAGTTGGTAAACTCCTGGATGATGCATTGAGACAAGTGAGTTTTGATAAGGATGTTTGCACATTTCAAGACCTTAAACATGGCAAAGAATTGCTCACATCTCAAAGACATAAAAGAGGTCTTTACACAGCCGAGTTACTCCATTTGATAGTACTTCACCATATATTTCTACTGCTTTTCATACTAGCAGTAAAAGATGAACATGGAGATAATCATCAGAATAGTCCAATTTTTCTATTGTTCATGCTCAACTAGGGAACATTTCAGATTCTAAACTGAAACACATATGTTAGTTTTCTAGTCTTGTTCCTATTCATGATCATTGTGATATATGCATCATGTGAAAGTTTCATGCCTTACCTTTTATGAGAATTGAATCCATTGTCGGTTCCTTATTTGAACTTGTCCACCTTGATCTTTGGGGTCCATATAAGTCCCCAACTTATTATGGTGTCAACTATTTTTTAACAATTCTTTATGACTATAGTCGTGCTACATGGACTCACTTAGTTCAAAGCAAAGATCAGATTGGTGGGATTATTAAGTCCGTCGTTGCTCTAGTAGAAAATCAATTTGGAGCTAAGATCAAGAGAATTAGAACAAATAATGGGACAAAGTTTGTTCAAAGAATGCGTATTGAGTTCTTTGCTTCTTAAGGAATCATTCATCAACGTTCTGTGCCTTATGTACCTCAATAGAATGACAGAATAGAGAGAAAGCATAGACATCTTATTGAAACTACAAGAACTTTGCATTTGCATGTTGATTTACCTATCTGATTCTGGGGAGATTGTGTATTAGTAGCCACTTACATCATCAATATTCTTCCTTCTGTTATTCTAAATTGGGAAACTCCTTATTAGAGACTGCACAATCATTTACCATCTTATGATCAACTAAGAGTCATTAGATGCCAATGCTTTGCTCTAATCAGAGGTGTTCATAATGATCAGTTTGCTACCATAACTCAAAGGTGTGTATTCCTTGGCTATCCTCATGGTGTTCCTTCTGTTGTTCTTTTCCAGGAACATGTCTTTCCATTCAAATCCAATTCTAAAACTATCCACATGCCTATTTCTCCTTTTACCTTTGGTTAACCCTGCTCATTACCCTTCTACTGATTCTTTACCCATTCCACCTATCATACCACTAGTTTCATCTCTAAACATATCACCATATATCATTGATGATATTACCTTACATCCTTCTTCCTCACCTACCTTACATGATGTCATTGATCCACCACCATCTCTTGATGTCATTCCTGATCTTGAGATTTCACCTTCTTCATTTTCCATCCACCCACAAAGATCCACTAGACCTATCATCACACCTTCTTATCTACAAGATTACATATGTCCTACTATACCAAACACTTCTTCTTCCTCTTTCCTAGCCACCAACCTTACTGATTCTACCTATTATAGCTCTGACTATATTGCATCATTGGCTCACATTATGACTATTAAAGAGCCTTATACATACAAAGAAGCCTGTACAAATCCTTTGTGGATAGAATCTATGACTAAAGAGCTAGATGCTCTTGAAACTATCCAAACATGGACCTTGACTTCTCTTCCTCCTGGCCATAAAACAATATGTTGCAAGTGGATCTTTAAAGGTAAAGTTCAAAGCCGATGGTACTATGGAACGCTACAAAGCAAGACTATTAGCTAAGGTGATGTGACCTTGTCCGATGGAAAGACTACAAATCGTTGTCAAGGATCCGATGAACTCGTAGTAGGGCGAAGCGACTCTTCGGGAGTGGAAAGGGGGTGTTCGGCGGATGTGAGGTTCCGGAACAGTGATCGGCGGTCTGGTGGTGATGTGGCGACGGCGGAGATGCAACGGAAAGTGGTGGTGAGGGGCGGCGGTCGTGAGGATGAAGAGAGGATGGGCGGCGGCTGCCCTAGGGATTATGGTTGGTGTTTCGGTGTTTGTTTCAGATAGTTGGATAACCGAATTAACGCACCAGGATAGTTCAACTAGGAATGCGTTAATTTTGTTGACGTCAGGGCCTGGGTTTCAGGAGATTACTCGACTGTAACAAAAGATCTATTTCGACGTAAACTGAAATGAAATACAATAGTTCCTATTTATACTAGAGAGTTGACCTAATGGGCTAGACTCTCTAGTTACTAAATCTGGCGGCCCATTTAACATAAATGAAAACCACCCAGAACTAGCAGTTACTAAAAATAGAAATACTGTTCATAGAAATGTCCAGAAATAGTAAGTCTCCTAAATCGAGCTCAGACTGGATGTAGCTGTAGAGGAGTCAGTCACGACTAAGCTGACGAGACACAGAAGCTCGGATGATGTAGTGATCTGGCCATGGTTGGCTACAAGTCTGGTCACCAAGGATTGTGTCGCTGCTTGGACACTCTTCGCTCTGGCGCGGGTGATAGGATCTGTAGGCGGAAGTTGCATGGCGTCTTTCTCCTCTGTAGCTGACATGGAGGGCTGGGTCACATCACCCTTCCCCACTTGAGTGTGAAGCGTCCCCGCTTCACCCTCATCATACTCAGGCTCAACATATGGTGCTAAGTCAGCGACGTTGAACGTCGGATGCACCCCATACTTGTTCGGGAGCTCGAGCTGGTAGGCGTTGTCGCCAATGGCCTTGACGACTCGGAAGGGACCATCACCCCGTTGGTCGAGCTTAGACTTGCGGACGGAAGGGAATCGCTCCTTCCGCAAGTGAAGCCAAACCAAGTCGCCCGGGGCGAAGATCAAGCGTCGCCTGCCCTTGTTCTTCTGGGCTGAGTACTGCAGTGCACGCCGCTCCAGCTGTGTGCGTGTCCTCCTGTGCAGCTCTTGAATATGCTTAGCCAACTTGCCATCAACAATGTTCTCATGGTCCTGCAATGGGTATGGCGTCATGTCCAGCGGTGTCAGCGGGTTCCTTCCATATACGACCTCGAAAGGAGTCAGTTTCGTCGCAGAGTGCTTGGACCTGTTATAGGAAAACTCAACTGTAGCAAGTAAGTCCTCCCACCTTTGTGGGTTCTCCTTGAGAACCGTCCGAAGGAGGGATCCCAAGGTACGGTTGGTCACCTCCGTCTGACCATCCATCTGTGGGTGATAGCTAGTAGAAAATAGAAGCTTGGTGCCTAGCTTACCCCACAAGGTTCTCCAGAAATGGCCCACAAATTTGGTATCCCTATCACTAACAATAGTTTTAGGGACACCATGCAAGCGCACTACATGCTCAAAAAACAATCCAGCGATGTCCGTAGCATTGTTGGTGTTCTTGCAGGCAATAAAGTGTGTCATCTTAGAAAACTTGTCGACGACCACAAAAATGCAATCTCTACCACACCGAGACATAGGTAACCCTGTGATAAAATCCATCGAAAGATCTCCCCACGGGGCTGTAGGAATCGGGAGGGGCGTGTAGAGACCATGTCGACTGGAGCGGGCCTTAGCCTTTTGGCATGTCACACAACTCTTGCAATACCTGGTAACACTTTGGCCAGAAAAAGTGTTCCCGAAGTGCTGCAAGGGTCTTGGACACCCCAAAATGGCCACGACTGTCATGTGCTTCCTGGAGCAACAAGTGTCGGACAAAAGACGTAGGAATACAGAGTTTCCCAGCCTTGTACAGATACCCGTCATCCAGGAAATACGTGTCATGCTCTCTGCTGATGTTACATTGCTCAAAGATGTCCTTAAAAAAAACATCACCAGCATACAGATCCTTGAGCAATGCAAAACCCAATAAGTGAGACTGGAGATGAGTGATGAGCACGTACCTGCGAGAAAGGGCATCGGCAACCACATTCTCTTTACCTTTCTTGTGCATGATCAAGTACGGAAAGGTCTCCATGAACTCGACCCACCTAGCATGCCTGCGGTTGAGGGTCGTCTGGCTCTTCAGATAGGCCATGGCAGCATGGTCTGAGTGTATGACAAACTCACTCGGCCAGAGATAATGTTGCCAAGTCTTCAGAACCCGGATCAACGCGTACAACTCCTTGTCATACGTCGGGTAGTTCAGTTGAGCACCCGAAAGCTTCTCCGAAAAGTAGGCGATCGGACGCCTCTCCTGCAGCAGGACTCCTCCGAGGCCGAAGTCGGAAGCGTCATACTCCACCTTGAACCGACGAGTGAAGTCAGGCAATTGCAGCAAAGGTGCGCAGCAGAGGGCTTCCTTCAGGGCGACAAAAGCAGCATCATGTCGCGGAAGCCAAGAGATGGACGCCGCCTTCTTGGTCAACTCGTGCAAAGGGGCGGCGATGGTGCTGAAGTCGCGAATGAACCTCCTGTAAAAGCCGGCCAGCCCTAAGAACGAGCGAACCTGGGTGGGTGTAGTCGGAGTAGGTCACTCCTTGATGGCGCGTATCTTCTCTTCATCCACACGTAAGCCATCCCTGTAAACAATATAGCCAAGAAAGTTTGTAGATTCAGAGCAGAAAACGCACTTACCCTTGTTGACATACAAGCTCTCCTTTCTCAAGCAGTCTAACACCTGTCTAAGATGGTCAATATGCACAGAGAAACTACTAGAAAAGATAAATATATCATCAAAGTAGACAATGACAAACTTCCCCAAGAAAGAGCGTAACACATGGTTCATGAATCTCATGAACGTCGATGGAGCATTGGTCAACCCAAAGGGCATGACTAGCCACTCGTAGAGACCATACTTGGTCTTGAAAGTTGTCTTCCATTCATCGCCCTCCTTCATACGAATCTGGTGATAGCCACTCCGAAGATCAATCTTGGAAAACAAGGTGGCACCATGTCATCGAGGCGCGGAATGGGATGTCTATACTTGATGGTGATCTGGTTGATGGCGCGACAATCCACACACATCCGCCAAGTCCCATCCTTCTTTGGCACTAGAATTACAGGAACGGCACAGGGACTCAAGCTTTCCCGCACTGCACCCTTGTCCAAAAGCTCTTGGACCTGTCGTTGTAGCTCCTTAGTTTCCGCAGGAGAAGCTCGGTAGGCAGCGCGGTTCGGCAGAGAAGCATCGGGAATGAAGTCTATCTGGTGCTCAATACCACGCACCGGTGACAGACATGGCGGCATCTCGTCAGGCATAATGTCCTAAAAGTCCTGCAAAACAGACAAAATAGCAGGCGGGAGTGCAAGCTCTACCGTAGTAGTGACACAAAGGTGATGAATAAGAAGGAAACAAGCAGACTTGCCTTGAAGTGCCGGTGTGAGGTCCCTGTGACTTGCCAGAAGAGCCCTGGGTTCACAGGTGCCCCGCAAGGTAGACGCAGCAGCAGCTGCCGGAGAAGGTAAACCACCTGAACCTGTAGAGGGTAAGCGCAAAGTAATACCAGGTGGAGAACGCTTACTTGGCGGTGCAGAAGTCCTTCCAGAAGCTGCCGAAGGCGAAGACGCAGGAAGAGGAGCTAAGGACGCTGACTCGGCCGAGTGAAGGGCCAAGTTGTGATCTGTGCCCCTGACTCGGTCCACAACTCGGTCGAGTTGCTGGCCGAGTTGTCGTCTGCCATCCTGACGCGGTCCAGAACTCGGCCGAGTTGTCGTCTGGCTCCCTGACTCGGTCCACAACTCGGTCGAGTTGTTGCCCGAGTTCTCCTCTGTTCCCAGAACTCGGTCTGGAGCTCGGCCGAGTTGTCGTTTGGAGGTTTCCGTGGTGGATGCCGTTACAGGCGGAATTCCGGCGGCCTCCAATGCCTTCTGGCATTGGCGCTCGGCCTGGTCCTGTAATATTTCCTGCGAGCTCATTGGTAAGAGAGTCACGCGCCTCCCGTGGTAATTGAACATGTAAGTGTTCAAATACCCGTCGTGAAGCACGCGACGATCATATAACCATGGACGTCCCAGAAGCAGATGGGTAGCGTCCATGGTGGTAACATCGCAAAGCACAATATCGCTATAAGGACCAATAGAAAAGGAAATAAGGCACTGTTGCGATACTTTGTCACCTGAGCCATCTGAAATCCACTGTAGACCATAGGGAGTGGGGTGTGGAGTCGTCGGAAGGTTGAAGTGGCAGACAACCTTCTCGTTGATGATGTTGCAGCAAGAGCCCCCATCAATGATCACGCTCAACGATGCATTCTAAAGTCTGCATCGAGCATGAAACAGATTCTCCCGCTGCTCAGCGAGGTCACCCTCATTGACGCTCAGAACGCGTCGTGTGGCCAAAGCAAAGTGGTAGGTCTGGTCATCATGGTGGTCGGAAGCGCCGACCACACAGCCCTCAGCATCGGCTGTATACACAGCTGCAGGGTCGACCTCAACGTCGTCGTCGTAGCTCTCATATCCTGCAGTCTGGGCGGAAAAGAGGACCTTCTTAGCGTTAGGACAATCCCTCTGGTAATGTCCTCTTCCATCACACTTGAAGCACTCCAGGTCCCGTGCACGGTCAGAGCGAACGGGCTCGGAACTTGGCGGCTGCGTACGACGCGCAGTAGCAGGCGGGGCGGATCGTTGCGTCGTGGGAGCGGACGCGGTACCTGTGCTACTTCGATCCTATCTAGGCGCACTAGAGGTAGTAGTAGAGTGAGTGCCTAAAACAGAAGGAAAGGGTCTAGAACCATACCTAGAAGATGGAACAGACTGCCACGGTCTCTGCCTCTGACGCTGTTGCTGGAGGTAGAACTTCTGCGCAGTGTGCACGACATTGTTGAGGTCCCGAATGGGCAGGACGTCAACCTGATCCTGGATAGGCTGGTTAAGCCCAGAGATGGACCTCGTGCGCAAGGTGCCCGGAGCAACACTAACGCCAGCCTTGAAGTACATGTCCTCGAGGCGAGCGAAGAACTCCTAAGGTGAATCTGTGCCCTGTCGCGCACGATCGATCTCAGTCCGCATCTGCTCCTTGTAAGTGGAAGGCACATACTTCCGAGTCATGATGTACACGAGCTGATGCCACTCAATAATGGGTGCCCAACCCATCCGATAATGTTGCTGCGTAATATGTTGCCACCACGTCTGTGCAGCTCCCTCAAAATGTAGAGTCACGAGATCTACCTTCTCATGCTCAGGGATAGTCAAATGGCGCAGGACGTGCTCTGTGTTCTACACCCCACTCAAGAAAGACAGAAGGATCATATAAGCCAAAGAAGTATTTTATTTTTACCTTCACATCTCGGCATTGGACTGGTGGATGTGCCTGGAGGTCCGGAAACCGAGCTGTAGGGTCCACCAAGTGCTCGAACTGACGAGCGCCATACTGTGGGGGAAAGCGAGCAGGTTGTCGCGGACGCTGTGGGCCGGCAGCTGGGCGATGTGGCTGGCGAGCCTGGTAGTGGCGCCCGGGCTGGACAGCGTGCCAATAGGTCTCCTGATTCTGAGGCAGCAAAGGAGGCGGCACATAGCTAGACCGCTGGTGCTGAAACTCAGGGGGATCCTGGAGAGGCGGATGAAACCCGGGAGCATAACCCAGCTGTCCATCATCCTCCTCGAGGTCATATTCATCGAACTGATCGTCCTCGTCAGAGTAGATAGGTGTGCGGACACTCTGATGATCCTGGAAAACATCAATATCAAACGGCACAGAAGTGGCTGGCTGTTGTTGACGTTGACGCTGTCACTGCTGCAGATGGGAACCAGACGGCTGGCGGTGGGGCCAACCTATAGTAGGCTGTAATGTCGGTGAGCGGCCTTGCCTATGTCGACCACTGAAATGAACCTGATCGTCCTCATGTTCCTCCTGGGAACTCTCATCATCGGCCTCTGCAGCTTCAGGGTTCTCTTCCTGGATCACTACCTGCGCAGACCGTCGTTGTCGACGACTCCGCGGAACTACAATGCTTTCTCTCTGCGACGCCAGGTGTTTCAGCTGACCTGGATCCGATGTGGAGGGAAGCATCACAACTTTACCCTTCGCCTTTTCCAGTGCTAGGGCGCCCAACTCATCTGCCTATAGCTTACCCTGATCAGAAGCTACCGTAGTGATCGGGACCGAGTGCTGGAGAGATAAGAGCTCTTCATTCTGACGCTGGAGTTTGGCTATCTGCGCTTCTCTTGCTTTTTTGTCAGCAAGCAGCTCTCAGAGCATCCTTTGGTCAGCAGTCTCTGTGCCTGTCTCGCGGGTGGTATCTCCTTCTGACATGGTACCTGACAGCAAGAAATAGCAAACCACAGGATCAAAGCAAACAACAACAGCAACAGAGAATCAACAAATAGGTAAGCAGAATCGAACTCAACAAGCAATCACTCTGGAAACTAATCTGGCTGGCCGTGTGGGCGGTTACGAGCGGGCGAAAACAACTCACACAACAATCAACAAAATCAAGGCAATGCTCAGCAAAGAAAATGTTGAAAGTAGATATGCAAGGATATAAGCACAAAAGCAAACACAACACAGTCAACCAAGATATGCAACCCAGACGGTGAAAGATATAGAAGACGGTAAATGAATCACTTGCGAAAATAGTAATTGAAGGTGTCGGAATCAAGACCGGGATCTCCCTTCGTGTGCTGCGAAGAGACGCACTTGCCTTATTTTGGCTTCTGTGGTCTCGATTTTTTTTTTGATTACTGCAAACAACCTTTTTTTTGGTTTTATTGTAATCTGCGAACAGCACAGATGCTGTAACACAGAAATGACTGCACAAGAATTTTTTTTAGCAAACAACAGAATTACAGTAGTAGGACAACAGCCAGCACACAGAAAATAAAATAAAAAAATCAGCAAAGTAGTGATTCAAGTGGGAAAAGAATGAGATTGAGATGATGCAGATTTGTGGTGCAATCAAGGCAAACAAAGTCGCAAGCAACTATCTAAGCCTATATGCAAGCGGATCTACAATAAACACAATCACAACCAAGCAAAACACCAGAAATTGCAGAAATATTGTGTGAATGGTTCAGATCTGTCCATAATTTTTTTTTTATTGGTTTTTGATGATGGCCGAAATTCTCAACCACCAAACCTAGGGTTTTTGTTGTTTTTTCGAATTTAGATTGCAAGAAGGAAAAAAATTTGGTTCCTAGAACAAGATCTAGGTTTTTTTTTGCAGGAAGAGATTTACGGAAGCGAATGAGTGATTGAACGAAGAGTTGGAACGACTTACGCGATTCGTAGGCTCTGATGCCAGTTGATGTGACCTTGTCCGATGGAAAGTCCACAAATCGTTGTCAAGGATTCGATGAACGCGTAGTAGGGCAAAGCGACTCTTCGGGAGTGGAAAGGGGGTGTTCGGAGGATGTGAGGTTTCAGAACAGTGACTGGCGGTCTGGTGGTGGTGTGGAGACGACGGAGATGCAGCGGAAAATGGTGGTGAGGGGCGGCGGTCGTGAGGATGAAGGGAGGATGGACGGCGGTTGCCCTAGGGATTAGGGTTGGTGTTTCAGTGTTTGTTTCGGATAGTTGGGTAACCGAATTAACGCGCCAGGATAGTTCAACTAGGAATGCGTTAATTTGTTGACGTCAGGGCCCGAGTTTCAGGAGATTACTCGACTGTAACAAAAGCTCTATTTCGACGTAAACTGAAATGAAATACAATAGTTCCTATTTATACTAGAGAGTTGACCTAATCGGCCAGACTATCTAGTTACTAAATCTGGCAGCCCATTTAACATAAATGGAAACCACCGAGAACTAGCAGTTACTAAAAATAGAAATACTGTTCATAGAAATGTCCAGAAATAGTAAGTCTCCTAAATCGAGCTCAGACTGGATGTAGTTGTAGAGGAGTCAGTCACGGCTAAGCTGATGAGACACAGAAGTTCGGACGATGTAGTGATATGGCCGTGGCTGGCTACAAGTCTGGTCACCAAGGATTGTGTCGCTGCTTGGACACTCTTCGCTGTGGCGCGGGTGATAGGACCTGTAGGCGGAAGTCGCATGACGTCTTCCTCCTCTGTAGCTGACATGGAGGGATGGGTCACATCATAAGGGGTACAACCAAATCAAGGGTAAAGACTACAAATATACATTCTCTCCAGTAGCAATTCACCATTATACGACTATTATTTGCTACTACAACCATGAACAATTAGCCTCTTCACCAATTAGATATCAATAATGCCTTTCCTCATGACTTTATTGATGAATATTGATAACAGGTTTTCGTCGTGTAAAACTGCTATGCAAAATATCCAAACAAACCTTAAACCGTAGTCCTAAGTAAGTAAGGGTCGGGTCCACAGGGAGACAGATTCTATCTTTATATGTAATTTATGTGTCAATCCAAAGTAACCAAAGGGGGGTTTTGTATGTTTTAATGAATCTAAGCATGCAAAAGTAAACAAGCTAAAAGTTGATGAATTCAGTGATGGGAAAAGCACTTAGTCAAACAACATCCACTATTCGTATGACAAGTTGATCATAGATACTCATTCAAAATCTCATGCAATGGAAATTCCAATTCCTTTTCAGATATAACTAATAGCATAACCAGATACTATTAGCACTAACTCATTAAACAACCCTGAAACTATCAAGATTCAGTTTAACAGCAGCCTTACGGATATGAATATAGTTGGATACAATTCTAGCATAAAACAACCAGATATTATCCTAGAATGTAAATCAGTTCTCTTCTGCATAAGACTAGCACAACCAGATACTAGTACGATGCAGTTGCTACTCTGAAATAGATATGCTCAACCAGTAATAATCTAAATCTAGCAATAGATCAATAACAACAAACCCTAGTTGATTAGACTAGAAATTATCAATATCAATCATAAGCAATCAAGCAAGAGAATAGATAAAATCCATGCAATAGATTAAGAACGAGAATCTCACAACTGAATCAAAATGAAAGCTTCAGCGTCTGAATAAGCCAGGGAGGCTTAGTTCTTCATAGCAAAGTACGTAGAATGAAATTAGGGTTCGAGAGATTAGCTGATTGGAAAACAAGCCTTTCTCTACCCTTAAATACTAAAGGAAACAAAGTCTGAATTAACCTAAAATGAAATAATAAATCGTAATAAAATAATGCGAAATAAAGCAAATAAGGAAACGGCTCGGCGGACTTCTGAACAACGGCGGCGGGCGCTGTAACCTCCACGGCGGGCGCCGTAATGGCGGCGGGCGCCGCATTTCCACGGCGGGCGCCGTGGCCAAGTCGTAGCCATCGTTGTTGGGAGGGTTTAGGCGGCGGTCGCCGTGGCTTCTGCGGCGGGCGCCGCAAGGTACTTCCTCTGAAATCTTCGTCTCTTCAGCTCCTTGGCGTCTACTTCTGGTGGCTTCCTCCTCAGTGTCTACTATGATCTCCAAAACGGCTCAAACACCTCCAAATACACCAACTTTGCCCCCAAACGCCATACACATGAATGTGTCTAAATCTACCCGAATGACACCAATAAAACCTCTAATGACTCTTGGTTAAGCCCTATAAAGTAGTGCTTATCAAATATGTATATATGATGCTTCTTGATGGCTATACAAAAGGCAACAATGATCATTTTTGCAAACTTTCTAGATCCTTATATGGGCTCAAACAAGCGTCAAGGCAGCGGAACCTTGAATTGTCAAAAATTTTGCTTAGTTTGGGGTTCAGCTAGTCAAAATTTGATCACTCTTTGTTTCTCTAGGACTCTCCACAAGGTTTGACTGTGACAATTGTGTATGTTGATGATTTACTCATCACTATAGCCAATACTGATCTCATTACTTTTGTCAAAGGTTCCTTGCATAAGGCTTTCACTATTAAATATTTGGGTTTAGTTTGATATTTTCTAGGCCTTTAGGTATCTAGAGCTGCTCATGGAACCCTGGTGAATAAAAGGAAGTACATAGTTGATCTTATTGCAGATATGAAACTTCTTGAACACAAAGTTGCCCCTTTTTCTCTTCCTAAGGGATTGAACTTGTCTATTGATCAATGAGAGATTATGGCTGATTTTGAAAGTTATAGAAGATTGGTTGGCAGGCTCTTGTATCTCAACATGACTCGACCTAACATTTCTTATGTTGATCAACATCTAAGCCAATTCACGAGTCAGTCGAGAGAACCACGTCACAAGGCTGCTTTACATATTGTAAGATACCTCAAAGGCACATTTGACATTGACCTTTTCTTCCATACATTAAATTCATGTTCCTTGCAAACTTTCTTTGATGCAGATTGGGAAAATTGTCTATACAATGGCAAGTCTTTAACATGTTTTTGTGCATTTTTTGGACATGCCCTTGTTTCTTGGAAGACTAAGAAACAAAATACTGTTTCAAAATCCCTAGCTGAGGCTGAGTATAGAAACAAAAAGTGAACTAGTCTGGCTTAAAAATCTTCTTAGTGATCTTCACATTGCTATTCCTTTACCAATACCCCTTCATTGTGACAATAAAATAGCTTTACACATTGCACAAAAACATGTTTTTCATGAAAGAACAAAACATCTTTGACCGGATTGTCACTATGTTAGGGACATGCTTCAGAAGGCTTTTTTCATCCTCTTCAGGTGAAGTCTTCTTTGCAAATAACTGATATTTTCACCAAGCCATTGAGTGAAGCACATCACAAGCTCCGTGAGAACACTCAAACAAGATTCAAAGAAGAAAAGAACTCCATTGATGAACCTGTGAATTATAGTGAAGGAGAGAGAAGAGAGCAATTGTGCTCTAACAGAAGAAATTCTGTTACAACCGAATCAGTCATTAACCAAAACTAAACACCCTATTTATACTAAGTAAACAAGCTTAGTATATTCTCCATATCCCCCCTCCCCCCCCCCCCCCCCCCCCCTCAAGCCCAGCTTGGTGGAGACTCAACAAGACCAAGCTTGAAGGAAATAAATTTATGTTGAACTTCCCTAAGAGGTTTGGTGAACAAGTCAGCCAATTGAAGCTGAGACTTGATGTGAGCTGTTTTGAAGAAGCCTTCAGTGACTCTTTCACGAACATAGTGACAATCAATGTTCAATTGTTTAGTCCTTTCATGAAACACTGGATTTGCTGCAATGTGTTGAGCTGCACGATTGTCACAATGGAGGGTGATAGGCAGAGAGACTGTGACATGAAGATCCTGCAGAAGACCTTACAACCAGACAATTTCACTGGCAGTATAAAACATACTCATGTATTCTAACTCAGTTGAAGACTTAGAAACTGTCTTCTGTTTCTTTGTTTTCCATGAAACGAGAGAATTGCCCAAGAAAATACAGTAACCACTTAAAGATCTGGCTGTAAACTTGCAGGCTCCCCAGTCTACATCACAATAACTGGTTAATTGCAAATTAGACTGGGATGAATAAAATAGTCCCCAATTTAAGGTGCCTTTGAGGTATCTGACAATGTGCAAAGCTGCTTGCATATGTGGCTCTCGAGGATAACTCAGAAACTGACTAAGAGGTTTAATGGAATAAGATAGATCAGGTCTAGTAATGTTCAAATAAAGAAGTCTACCAATGAGTCTTCTATAAACCTCTGGCTCAAGCAAGACTGATCCTTCATCAGTGGATAGAGCAAGTCCTCTAGGAAGAGGAAAATAAGCTGCTTTACAATCTAACATATTGATATCCTTTAGAATGTCAAGAATATATTTCCTTTGATTGATGACAGTACCCTTAGCTGACTTAGCAATTTCCAAGCCAAGAAAAAATTTGGCTAGACCCAAATCTTTGATAGTGAAGGCTTCATGAAGACCTGCTTTAGTTCTGGAGATTGTGTCAACAACATCACCAGTTAAGAGTAGATCATCAACATAGACTAGAGCAATAACAGTAAGACCTCCAACTTTTCTAACAAAAAGAGAATAATCATGTCTTTATTGAACATACCCAAACCTAAGCAGGAAATTAGTCAATTCAACATTCCACTGCCTTGAGGCCTGCTTTAACCCATATAAAGATCTTTAAAGCTTGCATACCTGGCCAGGTGTTGCCTTTAAATAGCCCTCTAGAGGAGTCATATATACTTCTTCAAGATAGTCATGAAGGAAAGCATTGTTGATGTCCAGCTGATGCACATCCCAACTCTGAGTTGTAGATAAGGCAAGTAAGACTCAAACTGTAGCTAGCTTGGCAACAAGAGAGAAGGTGGACTTATAGTCCTTGCCCTCTATCTGTGCGTAACCCTTAGCAACCAAGCGAGCCTTATACCTTTCAATAGAGCCATCAGGTTTAAATTTGATATTGAAAACCCATTTGGAACCCACAACCTTCTTGTCAGGAGGAAGAGATATGAGAATCCAAGTGTTGTTGGTCTCCAAGGCAACCAACTCTTTGGACATAGCCTCTTCCTAGTGTACATTACCTTTAGCATGTCTATAAGTCCTGGGCTCAGTAATGGAGCAGATATTGCAGAATGAATTGACAACGTCAGGAGAGTAATATGTTAAGTCAAAGATCTTAGTAGCAAGAAAAGATTTTGACAAGGAGTCATTAGAAGAAACCGTAGGACAAATATAGTCCTTAAGCTTGATAGGATGTGTTTTAAGGCGGGTATATCTTCTAGGAGGAGAAGATGGTAATGATAAGGTAGAAGAAGTTGAGGAAGTAGAAGACAAGTCATTTGAAGCAATGACAGGAACAAGAGAGGATGAAGAAGTGGCAGGAGAAACATGACAAATATAATTGTCATGTAAGGAAACACCACTGGGTAAAGGGGAAGAAATAGGTAAGGAAATGTCTATATCAACTGCAGGGTTAACCAAAGGCAATGTAGAGTCAATAGAAGGAGCAAAACTGATAGCTTCTGTATCCCTATAAGGAAAACACTGCTCTTGAAAGACCACATCACAACAAGTAAAGAACTACTTGTGTTCAATGTCAAAAAGCCTGTAGCCTTTCTGGCCCATAGGATAGCCCATGAATACACATTTCCTTGACTGAGGACTAAACTTGTCCTTGATCATAGTGCTAGGTTTGCCAAAACACAAGCAACCTAAAACTCTCAATTCTGAATAAGAAGCAGGTTTGTTGAATAAAATCTTAGAAGGAACCTTCCAATTAAGAACAGAATTGGGCAACATATTAATAACATGAACAAAAGCAAGCACGCACTCTCCCCAGAAATGCTTAGGAAGATTGGCATGAATTCTCATTGCCCTAGATGTCTCAATAATGTGTCTATGCTTCCTCTCCACTCTACCATTTTGTTGTGGATTGCTAGGAACACTTCTTTGATGAATAATGCCCTTGGAAGCAAACAAAAATTGACAAGCCTTCTGCATGAACTCATAACCATTATCACTCCTGATGACTTTGATAGTAGTATGAAACTGAGTTTGAACATATGCCAAGAAAGAACTGATGATCTCTCTAACTTGATGCTTAAACTTGAACAAGTAAATCCAAGTAAATCTGGAACAATCATCCAGAATTGTAAGAAAGTAAGAGGAGCCATAATGAGTAGGAACTTTGTAAGGGCCCCAGATGTCAAAATGAACCAAATCAAATGGACTAGAAGCCACAAATTCATTTAGAGGAAAAGAGTCTTTACATTGCTTAGCAAAAACACAACTCTCATAGAAAAACTTGGAAAAAGATTGAGAGTTTGATAATGAAAAATGTTACATCTTGCTCACTGAACAATGTCCTAATCTCTCATGTAAAACTTTACATAGAGAATCTGAATGACAATCAGTAGACACTTTATTTGACCATCGAGCATTATTCAAATCATCCAAGCAGTATGAATCAGCTTGTAACACAAACAAGCCTCCAACTCTTTGTCCCACGATCATTGAGTCCTTAGTGATAGGGTCCTGAAAAGAGATGCAATTAGACTTTATCTGGCCAATTAAACCACTATCATCCATTAGCTTAGTGACATAAAGTAAACTATGCTTAAATCCTGGCAACAAAAGAACATCATGCAGTAACAACTTCTTACTGAGCATCACAGATCCAACTGTATCAACTTCTAACACAGCTCCATCAGGAAAAGCAACACGAACTGAACTAGCAAGAACTCTCTTATGGCAGAATAAAGCAGCATCATGAATCATATGATCGGTGGCCCCATTATCAATAATACAAGAACCATTATCAAGAAAAGAACTAACACTGAAGGCAGTAGAAGAAGGCAATTTACCTGTAAAATTAGATGAAGCATCAGCAGCAGAAGTGCCTTCATCTCCTCTCAGCATCTTGGCGACCTCTTTGCACATAGCAGAGAGCAAAGAAGGATTTATAGAAGAAGTCATGTTGTGAGAATCAAGAGATGTATCTTCCATCACCACATCATGAGCATGTTTATCCTTAAACTTCCAGTTCTCAGGATAACCATGGAGCTTGTATCACTTCTCTTTAGTGTGACCTTTTTTATGACAATGATCACATAACCTGTCAACACGCGATCGCCTGGAATTATCACGAGGAGCAAAGTATTTCTGAAGTTGTTGTTGCTGTTTGCCAGAGAAACTGTTGATAGAACAAGCTAAGCCATTAGAATGCTAAGTCAAAGAGTTTGTGACTGACTTCTGCCGTTCAACTTGTTGAACAAGGTAGAAGGCCCTGTTAACAGTTGGTAGTGGATCAGCATAAAGAATATTGCTACGAATGTGATCATAATCACTGTTGAGTCCCATCAAGAATTCAAGAACTCTGTTCCTAGCCTCTTTGTCAACAAATTTCTTGAACAAATCACAACTACAACGCATGAAAGCTCCACATTCACAATACAGAGTCTCCTCAAGACTAGAGATCTCATCCCAAATTTGCTTCATGAATGAATAATATTCAACAACAGAACGAGAACCTTGTTCAGTAGAGCACAAGGTCCATTTCATTTGATACAGAAGAGGACCATTAGTCTGACCATACCTTTCAACAAGTTCTGACCAAAGCTGGAAAGCAGATTCAACAAAAGTGAAAGTTTGAGAAATCTTAACCTCCATTGAGTTCAAAATCCAGCATCTCACCATGTAATCGGCGCAAATCCATTGAGGACCATCATGCGATCCAGGAGCAGGACGTCTACAGCTGCCGTCGATGAATCCAATTTTGAATTTGGCACCTAAAGCCATCTTGACAGTGCGACTCCAGTTGAAGAAGTTCGATCCATCCAATTTCATCGAAATCAGTTGATTTCCAGAATGATCGGAGTTGGAAAGCGCCAACGGATCGGTTGTCACCGGAGCTTGAGCTGGAATTGGAATCACAGGCGGAATCGAGTTATGATGAGGCGGAATCGGAACCGCATGCGGAATTGGATCATGATTCAGGATCAGATCATCGCGAGGCAACATCGAATCGCGAGGAATGTTTCCAGCAACCATGGAAAACCAGAAAACAATGAATGGCGCAAGAAACAAAAGAAAACGAAGAGAAAGTGTGGAAGAGAAGAGAAATGTGTTTGAGGTATCTCAAACCTCTAATACCATGTGAGAACATTCAAACAAGATTCAAAGAAGAGAAGAACTCCATTGGTGAATCTGTGAATTAGAGTGAAGGAGAGAGAAGAGAGCAATTGTGCTCTAACATAAGAAATTCTGTTACAACCGAATCAGTCATTAACCAAAACTAAACACCCTATTTATACTAAGTAAACAAGCTTAGTATATTCTCCATAAGCTCCTTGTCTCCAAGCTTGACCTGTTGTCTTCCACACCGTTCCCAGCTTGAGGGGGCCTCTAGAGTATAGTCATCGTGTATTAGTCTTTCATATTATTAGTTAGCTCGCCATGTGTTATATATTTTCATCCTCTTACTAGACATTCACGTGACTGCAATTACAGAATTTTGTTTCTTCTCCTCCAAGCTTTTCTCTATTCTTGCATGGAAGAGTCTCATCTTCTTTTATTTCTGATCTAGTTGAAGAAATTGTGTCCTTTAATCAAATGTGCAATTACTGAACATGGAATATCACAATTAATGGGGATTTACAATCCGGGAATTTTAGGGGTCGTAGTGCTTTGCTAGAAGCCAACTACGATCAATGGGCTTAATCGGGTTAATCCCATGGCTATACCGGGTCTTATGAGGTCACACACAATAAAGTAATTGGGCTAGATCAAAGCAACCCGAGGCCCATAGTGAGACAAGGGAATTTCGTCCATATGATAATATTGGAAGAGTGGATTATTCATCAAGTAATAATAAAAAGTTATCTATTTACTTGATGATATAATGTAATTTATCTTTAGGAAAGATAAGATATTGTATCAACAATAAATATCTCTTTCTAGTTAAAAGAAGATTTATCTTATGAGATATATGATATAAGATAAGATAATATATATAATAATATAAGATTATATATTTATATATATAATAATAAATCTTTCAAAGAAAAGGAGCACATCTCTTAACGTAAGAGTGGATTAGAAGAATGATTTGGTGGCAGGCATCAGATGCTCCGAAGCCACAAAATTACTTCTACTACTAACGACCGTACATCAACAAACAACAGTGGTGCTTTGTTTGCTTGTTCCTCGTTCGTTCGTTCTAGCAAACGAAGGCAAGGCGATCTAGTACCGTGCTCGTGTGGACCAAGTAGAGGAGTTACACTTGAGGCTCTATTCTCCAGGATGATCCCGGAAATAAGTTTTGCATCAAAAGGTATGTAACTCTATTCCTAATTGATCCGTATCAATTCATGCATGAGATCCTTCTTAGATGTAAGAAAATCGTTTTCTGCAATTCCGCTTATACGCATCTAAACCCAACAGTGGTATCAGAGCCTCTTGCATAAATTGATCGGATCAAAATACTAAAAGAGTTAATTTTGATGCATGCCTTGATTCAAATTAAGGGGTAAATTGATATATAGGTTAATTTGCATGATTAAAATTCTGATTTTAATTGATTGGATTAGTAAAGTTGAAGAACTTTATGAACAAATATGCATGTAAAATTGTTCTACCGATACTTGATTCATATGATTTAATTATGCAAGAGATATGATTTTTTGGCATGTTTTAAATCATTAGATGCAGATTTTGATTTTCATAAGATGGATCAATCACCCAAATTCTGTTATTTTTTTATTATTCTGAATTTTATGAAATTGTTTCATACAAAAAAAAAACAGAACTGAACTGAACCGGATCAGGTCCGGTTCGGGCACGCACCCCGACTCATGGGGATGAGCCCAGCAGGTGCGACCTACGGTCTGCAGGCGCAGACCAACCCTGGCTCATCGAGCCAGGGGATGAGCCCAGCGGACCACGGTTCTGCACAATGCAGAATCATGGCATGCGCGTGGTGCGGTCTGGCGCACATGAGCTCGGTTGGCTCGGACCGCGGTTGGGTGCGCGCGCGGCTGCAATGGCCAGCCACGGCTCGTGCGGTGCAGGCCGCGGCTCGTGTGTTGGTTCACAGGGGCGGCGCGGTTCGATGGGCACGGGTCGGTCCGGGTTTGACTCAGGCGCGACTTGGTCCGGTAGGGTAGATTTGACGTTTTAGGTTAATTTCCTAAAATATAATATAAGATCTTATTTGCCTAATTGGATAATATTTGATATTATCTACAATATAATTTCCTAAAAGTTATTAGGATAGATTCCCACTAGATTAAGATAAGGATATTTGATATCTTACCTTGTTTATGCATATCTTATCCAATAATGCATTTTAATGATTAATTATGATTAATTCTATATATTGATTTTAATTTGAATTAAGAATTTGATATTGAATTATTTATCTCATGAGATGATTTATTTAATTTAATAATGTTATATTTAAATTTGTTTAAATTGCTTATTGTTATTAATTAGATTAATATTGTTGATAATATTTGATATTATTATTGCATGCACGTTCTTTAATATTATGATATTATTGCTTGCATGAGGTGACTAGTATGACCCACTTTAGGATAGAAAATACGATCTGCGTATCGTTATGTTTTCTTGTATACGATCTGCGTATCGTTATGTATTTTTGTAATTTAATTTTTAGTAATTAGATTATTTAGACAATTATGTATTACAAGAAGAGAAGATCCTAAGAAGACCAAGAATGGAGATCCATGAAGGGTACCAAGGATGGAGATTCATGAAGTATAAGACCCTTGACGATTAGATCTTTAATTCCAGTTTTTAGGGGCCATACTAGGATCACAATTAATTATTGTATTTTGAATGCTTTATTATTTTAAGCCTTGCATGATTGTTTGTTTATGCTACTTTGTTCACTAGTAAATAGACAACCATTGTATGCTTAAGTCCCTAAAAGAATATTGAGGTATTGCCTTTCCATGTCATAACCCATGAGGCCCTAGGAATTGGTTGGATAGGTTTCGCCAAAGCGAGGTATCCTTCTTTGACCTTGGGATAGTGAGGGTGGATCTATATAAGGGATTTGAAAATCTTGATATGATTATACTCAACAAAAGACTAAAAGGCAAAGTTTTGGATCTCGAGGCATAGAGATAAGTCTAACATGGGATGTGCGCCATCAACCAAGAATTATAAGGAGTTATAATTAGTAAATGTTACTTACCTTGATCACATGAGACTTAGGGAAGTGCTAAAGTACGCTTAGGTCTTATCTGAGATAGGGTCTTAGAATCATTTTATTCACTAGGGACAAACTTAATTTGGATAAAATGTGCATTTGCTTAAATTTTAAAGCATGTTTAATTTTGAGCTTTTGCATGTCAAGCATAAACTTATCTGCATGTTACTTCATTTGTAGATATCATGTCTAGCAACGATAACTTGAAATTCACCCTGCGCTCAATTGTTGAGAAGAACAAACTCAATGGAACAAATTTCCTTGATTGGGAACGAAACTTGAGAATTGTTCTCAGGTCCGAAGGACGTGAGGATGTTCTAGATACCCCTATCCCTACCTTGACTGACGCCTCTACTGCTGTGGAGAAGGCGAAAGAAAAAGAGATAAGAGCTAACTCGGTGTATGTCACCTGTCTTATGCTCGTTGCCATGGAACCTGGCCTTCAAAAGAGGTTTGAACGTTAGGATGCTCATACCATCATTGGCAACCTGAAAGTGCTGTTTCAGGAACAGGCCAGGATTGAGAGATATGAGACACACAAGGCCATATTAGAGTGCAAACTTGAGAAGGGAAAACCAGTAAGTGCACATGTATTTGACATGATTGGTCTCTTTGACCAAATGGCAGCACTGGGTTCCCCATACAACCAAGAGTTGGCTACTGACATCATACTGCACTCCTTGCATTATGGATTCGCTCAATTTAGATTGAACTACCATATGCAAGGAACAAGCCAGGATTGAGAGATATGAGACACACAAGGCCATATTAGAGTGCAAACTTGAGAAGGGAAAACCAGTAAGTGCTTCTACTGCAAGGCCAAGGGGCACTGGAAGAGAAACTGCCCCAAGTACTTGGAAGACAAGAAGAATGGAATTGTGAGCTCCACTTCAGGTATTTTTGTTATTGAAGTCTTAACAACCAAAGCTACTACTTGGGTATTAGATACTGGATGTGGTTCTCACATTGTTTCGAATGTGCATGGACTAAGAAGTAGGCGGCAGTTGGAGAAGGGAGAGATAGACCTGCGCATTGGAAATGGAACAAGGGTTGCTGCACTTGCCGTAGGAGATTATAGTCTATCTTTACCTTCTGGCTTAGTTTTAGAATTGAATAATTGTTATTTTGTTCCTTCAATTACTAAGAACCTTATTTCGACTTCAGTTTTGGATATTGAGGGTTTTGAATTTGTCATTAAGAATGGATGCTTTTCTATTTTCAAGAATGATATTTTCTACGCCAATGCTTCCATGAGTAATGGACTCTTTGTGTTGGACCTCAAGTCAGAATTATATAACATTAATACTAAAAGGCAAAAGTCGAATAATTTGAGTGAAGTTTATCTATGGCACTGTCGCTTGGGTCACATTAGCTTGAACCGCATGAAGAAACTCCATAAAGATGGAATTCTCAAATCAATTGATTGTGAATCATTTGAGACATGTGAGTCATGCCTAATGGGCAAGATGATAAGGTTACCTTTCACCGAGACAAGTGAAAGGGCTACTGAGCTACTGGCCCTAATACATACTGATGTCTGTGGTCCAATGAGCACAAAAGCTAGAGGAGGCTATCGATACTTCATCAAATTTACTGACGACATGAGTAGAAATGGGTATATCTACTTAATGACGCACAAATCTGAATCCTTTGAAAAGTTCAAAGAGTTTCAAAATGAAGTAGAAACTCAAACTAGTAAGAAGATAAAGTGATGTATTCCGGGCTCCCAAAACGCGAGTCAGAGCGGATCTAGGTAGAAGGCGGGACGAATCTCTCTTGCTCGATGAAGACTGCGAGTGCCGCGAGGTGTATGGGGGTCTCGCGGGGGTGACCGCGATTGCGGGCCAAGTCACGGGTCAGGTCGCGGGGTGGTTCGAAAGGGTGGGGGATCTCGGTTGTGGCCGAGAGACAATATTGGTGAAGGGAATCGTAGACAAGGCGTGATGGTTCGGTGGGCTTGCACGTGGGGTTGAGTGGCCGGCGTTGGCGGCTCGATGGGGGCTCGGTTGAAGGAGCTAGGCCTAGGGGCGGGAGCTTGGCTCAACGACAACACTAGGCTTTAACTCTCAATTCAACGTACTTTATTATTTAGGTAAAGAATGGCTTATATAGGAGCCAAAACAAGGTTCTTGCCCGATGGGCCTAAAAACATAAGTGGATTGTCCCTTTTGGCACAAGAGAGGCCCGACATCCCGAAATAGAAACTTGCCAAATACGACAACATCCAAATATAGTAAATACTAAAAACAGTAACTTTCCAAACTTAAAAACTTTCTAAGAATAGAAACTGCTATGAAAGGACACTGCTAAATACGAAAAATACTAAAAATAGAAAGTGTCTCAGAATGTCTCGAAATTGGCATGTGAACCTCACAATACCAAAACAACTCAAATGACACGAGAAGTGCTGATGAAATATCCTAGCGCCCTATTGGATGTTGTCAATGTCGTGACCGGGGTCGCATCATAAAGGCACTTCGATCAGATCGTGGTGGTGAATATCTGAGCCAGGAGTTTGATCATCATCTGCGAAGTTGTGGGATCATAACACAACTGACTCCACCAGGCACTCCACAACTGAATAGTGTGTCTGAAAGGAGGAACATGACCCTGTTGGACATGGTCCAATCAATGATGAGTTTTGCTAACCTTCCAGTATCCTTATCGGAATATGCCCTCACAATCGTTGCGTTCACACTAAACAGGATTCCGTCTAGGACTGTAGACAAGACACCATATGAGATATGGACTGGAAGAGTTCCAAGTCTGTCTTTCCTAAAAATCCGGGGGTGTGAAGCTTATGTAAAGCGTTTACTATCAGATAAGCTTGCACCCAAATCAGATAATTGCTTCTTTATAGGCTATCCTAAGGAAACCAAGGGATACTACTTCTATAATCCCACAGAGCACAAAGTGTTTGTTGCAAGGAATAGTGTCTTTTTGGAAAAAGAATTTATTTCCAAGAAGCCAAGTGGGAGAAATGTTCATCTTGAAGAAGTTCAAGATAAAAAACAAACCCAACAACAGGCCGACATGGACGATGTCGACGAGGAGATGCCAGTATCTGGAGGCATAGATTCCCAAAGGGAAGTCATCCAGGTACCGGAACCAATACCTCAAGAACCAGATTCAAATAAAGACCCACAAACAGTTGTGGAAAATACTCCAGTTGTTGAACCCACACGTAGATCAAATAGGCCAAGGGCACAACCAAGACGATATGATGATTTCATCTTGACTGCAAGCCTTGATATTCTGCTTTTAGAAAGCAGAGAGCCTGTCACCTATAAGCAAGCAGCGGCGGGTCCAAACTCCGAGAAATGGTTTAAGGCCATGAAATCTGAAATGGATTCTATGTCTGAGAATCAAGTCTGGGACTTGATAGATTTGCCAGATGGGGCAAAACCCATCGGATGTAAATGGGTTTTCAAACTCAAGACAGACAAAGATGGAAATGTATCTGTTTATAAGGCAAGGCTAGTTGCCAAGGGTTTTAAACAGATTCATGGTACTGACTATGACGAGACATTTTCACCGGTCGTAATGATCAGGTCCATTAGGATACTCCTAGCTATTGCCGCTTATTATGATTATGAGATTTGGCAAATGGATGTCAAGACCGCTTTTCTAAATAGATATTTAGAAGAGGATGTGTACATGACACAACCAGAGGGTTTTGAAGATCCAACATACCCTAGGAAAGTATGCAAGCTTAAGAGGTCCATTTATGGACTTAAGCAAGCATCCAGGAGTTGGAACATTCGATTTGATGAAGCTATCAAAGAGTTTGACTTCATCAGATGCGAAGAAGAGCCTTGTGTTTACAAGAAGTTTAGTGGGAGCAAAGTGATCTTCTTAGTCTTGTATGTGGATGACATACTGCTCATTGGAAATGACATTCCGATGTTAGAGTCCGTTAAGGGATGGTCAAAGAAATGTTTTTCAATGAAGGACTTAGGAGAAGCAGAGTATATATTGGGTATCAAGATCTATAGAGATAGATCTAAGAGGCTGCTTGGACTAAGTCAAAGAACTTATATAGATAAGATTCTTGATAGGTTCAAAATGCAGGAGTCCAAGAAAGGATTTCTACCCATGCAACATGGCATATACCTCAGCAAGAAGCAATGTCCTAGGACACCTGCTGGGCTAGAGAAGATGAGCAAGATACCTTATGCTTCTGCTATAGGATCTATCATGTATGTCATGATATATACACGCCCAAATGTTGCATTTCTTTGAGCATGTGTAGTAGATACCAATCGAATCCCGTAGATGCACACTGGTGTGCGGCCAAGAACATCCTGAAGTACTTGAGAAGAAACAGGGATGATTTTTTGATATTTGGAGGTGATGACGAGTTAGTCGTTCGAGGATGTGCAAAGTGCACACAAATGACAACATTGCAGATCCACTGACCAAGCCTATGCCTAGGCCCAAGCATGAGAGTCACACTAGGGCCAATGGTCTCAAGCACATTGGAGAATGACTTTGAGATTGCATTGTCTTACATTATGAACTTTGTTTTATGAATGTCAGACACGTTTTATGCTTGATTATATGATATACAACTTTCATTCTTATTTAATCATTGCTTGGAATTAGATAAAATATCCAAATAATTTATAATTCGCAAATGGGCTCATCATAAGTGTTTTGGTGAATGAAACCCCATTAAGTGAACTAAAATTATGAATTATTCAAAGTCCATGGTCTAAGTCATTAACTTGGACATAAATGACTACATTAAAGATTGTATTGTAAGTTGACTGATAGCGTCAAGTTTCATGGGCTATAGGGACATTGAGATGTCTAGTCAATTACCTAGATATGTATGGATGATACATATAGGACTGACCCACCTTAAGACTCTCCAAAAGGAATTGAAGAGTTTTAAGTCAAACCATGATTGGTAGATTCCTCAGACACGAGTATGATATGGTTTCTCTTGATGATTGGTATGTCTTTGACGTTGTTAAACACTAACCGTAACAGACAGTTATAAAGGCAGTGATTAGGATTGCCAAAAGTTGAGTGGGGGCCAAGACTGGAGAAGTCCTCCTCCTTCATGTATACTGTGATGCATGGACAAGAATGGTGTCTCAACCACTTGAAGAGCGAAAACTGAAAAATGCATGGCCATGCTCGGATAGATTATTTGTAATCATCTGTTATTTGACAGTTCAAACTCAGGAGTTCAAGAAACGCATTTGATAAGAGATATGAATGTCATCATATCATCAAATAAGACACTCAGAGACAAAAGGATTTAACATTGCACACTTGTTTTAAGGACAAGTGAGAGATTGAAGGAATTGTGTCCTTTAAGCAAAAGTGCAATTATTGAACATGGAATATGACAATTAATGGGGATTTACAATCCGGAAATTTTAGGGGTCGTAGTGCTTTGTTAGAAGCCAACTACGATCAATGGGCTTAATCGGGTTAGGCCCATGACTATAATACCGGGTCCTATGAGGTCACACACAATAGAGTAATTGGGCTAGATCAAAGCAACCCGAGGCCCATAGTGGGACAAGGGAATTTCGGCCATATGGTAATATTGGAAGAGTGGATTATTCATCAAGTAATAATAAAGAGTTATCTATTTACTTGATGATATAATGTAATTTATCTTTAGGAAAGATAAGATATTATATCTACCATAAATATCTCTTTCTAGTTAAAAGGAGATTTATCTTATGAGATATATGATATAGGACGCGGTTCAGGTGCGAAAGATGCTTAAAATACGAAAGAATACTAGCCGTCCACGGTGGCGAGATCTACAGCGTGAGAGAATAGGAAAAAATAACCTTTATTTATTCACACGCGCGCTCAATGTGTTATTCGCTCGTCTTCAAATGCACTTTATGTTTATATGTTTGCACTTTACGTTTATGTTCTTGCACTTTATTTATGTTCGCTTGCACTTAGTGTTTATTTGCTTGCACTTTATGTTTTTTTGCTTGCACTTTATGTTTTTCTGCTTGCACTTTTGTTTATCTGGTTGCACATTGTGTATATTCGCATGGAGTGTGTCATTACACCCGCTTTAGTATGTTTGCTTGCACTTTGTGTTTATTTTCTTGCACTTTGTTTTGTTTTTCTTGCACTTTTTTCTTATATGCTTGCACTTTTGTTTATTAGTTTGCACATTGTGTATATTTGAATGCACATTGTGTTTATTCGCTTGCACTTTGTATTTTTTTGCTTGTACTTTTTTCTTATATGCTTGCACTTTATGTTTTCATTGAACATTTATTTAATCTGCTTGCACATTGTGTATATTCGAATACACATTGTATTTGCTTGCACTTTGTGTTTATTTTCTTGCACTTTGTGTTGATTTGCTTGCACTTTATGTTTTCTGATTGCACTTTTTTCTTATAGGCTTGCACTTTAGGTTCAAGAGATTAAATAACAGAAAGTGCAAGCCAATAGGAAGAAAGTGCATGAGAATACGAAGTAAAGTGCAAACAAGTGAACATAAAGTGCATCAGAATAATGAATAAGTGCAAGCGAAATGACGAAAGTGCAAGCCCATAGGAAGAAAGTGCATGTAAATACAGAGCAAAGTGCAAGCAAATATGAGATTAAAAAATATTTAAAATGCAAGCAAGCGAACAGAAAGTGCATCAAAATAATGAATAAGTGCAAGCGAATAGAATGAAAGTGCAAGTTGTTAAAGAGGAAGTGCAAATGAATTAAAAAAAGTACAAGAAATTAAACAACAAAAAAATGCAAGCCAATAGGAAAAAAGTGCATGGAAATACAGAGGGCAGTACAAGCAAGTGAAAAGAAAGTGCAAGCAAGCGAAAAAAAGAAGGCTGAAGCGAAAAAAATAAATTAAAAAGCGTGAAAAGCTGGAGCGAAAAAAAAATTTAAAAAGCGCGTGTCAATGAAAAAAGTTGAAGCAAATCAGACGGTTTAAAAACTTTCGTATTTTGTATTTTAAGCGTGTTTCGCACCTGACACTTTTCCTATGATATATAATAAGATAATATATATACTAATATAAGATAATATATATATATATATAAGGTTGAGATTCGGGTGCGAAAGCTCCTTAGAATACAAAATACGAAAGAATACAAGCCGTCCACGCTGGCGAGATCTACGACAGAAGAGAATAGGAAAAATAACATTTATTTATTCACACGCGCGTTCACTGTTATTCGCTCACCTTCAAATGCACTTTATGTTTATAGGCTTGCACTTTACGTTTATTTTCTTGCACTTTATTTGTGTTCGCTTGCACTTAGTGTTTATTTGCTTGCACTTTATATTTTTTTGCTTGCACTTATTCTTATATGCTTGCACTTTATGTTTCCTGCTTGCACTTTTATTTATCTGGTTGCACATTGTGTATATTCGCATGCACATTTTGTTTGCTTGCATTTTATTCTTATATGCTTGCCAATAATGTTTTTCTTCTTGCACATTGTGTATATTTGAATGCATTTTATGTTTATTTGTTTGAACTTTATGTTTATTTGCTTGTACATTATGATAGGTTCAAGGGATTAAACAACAGAAAAGTGCAAGCCAATAGGAAGAAAGTGCATGAAACTACAGAGTAAAGTGCAAGCAAGTGAACAGAAAGTGCAAGCAAATATGAGATTAAAAACTATTTAAAATGCAAGCAAGCGAACAGAAAGTGCATCAGAATAATGAATAAGTGCAAGCGAATAGAACGAAAGTGCAAGCTGTTAAAGAGGAAGTGCAAATGAATTACAAAAAAGTACAAGGGATTAAACAACAGAAAAGTGCAAGCCAATAGAAAGAAAGTGCATGAAAATACAGAGTAAAGTGCAAGCAAGTGAACAGAAAAGTGCAAGTAAATATGAGATTAAAAAATATTTAAAATGCAAGCAAGCGAACAGAAAGTGCATCAGAATAGTGAATAAGTGCAGGCGAATAGAACGAAAGTGCAAGCTGTTAAAGAGGAAGTGCAAATGAATTACAAAAAAGTATAAGGGATTAAACAACAGAAAAGTGCAAGCCAATAGGAAGAAAGTGCATGGAAATACAGAGTAAAGTGCAAGCAAGTGAACAGAAAAGTGCAAGCAAGCAAATGAATTAAAAAAAAGTACAAGAAATTAAACAACAAAAAAGTACAAGTCAATAGGAAAAAAGTGCATGGGAATACAGAGGTCAGTGCAAGCAAGTGAACAGAAAGTGCAAGCAAGCAAAAAAAAAAAGCTGGAGCGAAAAATAAATAAATTAAAAAGCGCGTGTAACAATGAAAAAAACTGAAGCAAATCGGACGGCTAATAAACTTTCGTATTTTGTATTTTAAGCGGCTTTCGCACCTGACGCTTTTCCTATATATAATAATAAATCTTCCAAAGAAAAGGAGCACATCTCTTAACGTAAGAGTGGATTAGAAGAATGATTTGGTGGCAAGCATAAGATGCTACGAAGCCACAAAATTACTTCTACTACTAACGGCCGTACATCAACAGTGGTGCTTTGTTTGCTTGTTCCTCGTTCGTTGGTTCTAGCAAACAAAGGCAAGGCGATCTAGTACCGTACTCGTGTGGATTAAGTAGAGGAGTCATACTTGAGGCTCTATTCTCCATGGTAATCTTGGAAACAAGTTTTACATCAAAAATTATATAACTCTATTCCTAATTGATCCGTATCAATTCATGCATGAGATCCTTGTTAGATGTAAGAAAATCATTTTCTGCAATTCCGCTTATACGCATCTAAACACAACACTAGTATCTTAAGAAACCTCTCAATATGTCATATTCTCAATTATTTTATTATTGATGTTAATCTAAACATACATCAAATACAATCATTCCTCGTTCCAAATGATTGTTAATTGTTAAAATTGTGGAAAAAACATTTAGACCACCTTTAATGGTGGTATTCTACATGAATATCTTATATAATTAAAAAATAAAAAATAAAATAAAATTCGAAAACTTAGAGTGAATCAATACAACAATCTATTGCAGATGATACTCTATTATGAAATTTATACTGGTTTTTAAAAAAACGACATAATTTCTCATTTTTTATTTTTAAAAAACCCAAAAAATAGTAAAACAAGACACCATTAAAAATGATCTTAAAATACACCATTAAAATTTGATTGAAGAATGAAAATTTACTGTACCATTCTCCTTCCGTACACAATCATTATCTTTTTATTGTAAATATAATTTCAAAAGAGAACTTTTGTAATATGTGAGAGATTCCTTATTCTACTTCCATCTCTTCACTAATATATACTCTCCTTTGACAAATAAGTTTTATTTTAACCTTCAACTTTTATTACAAAATATTTATCGTTATAGAATTTTAGAATAAATCAAAATATTTATCGTTATAGAATTTTAGATAATGATTTATTGGTGAGTTACATGATATGTTATTGAAAGTTGTATATATTGATATAAATTTTCTTTATTTATTGGTTAAAAGGTTAAAAATATATGAGAAGTTATTAGATTGTTAAATTTGATAACAAGTTTCTAAAATAATTCTTTATTTATTGGTTAAAAATATGTGAGAAGTTATTAGATTGTTAAATTTGATAACAAGTTTCTAGTATTTTAGATTAATGATTGCATATCTTAATAATTAATGATTAATAGTCGTATCAAATGCTAAAATGAAATCTATTTGTATCAAATGCTAAAATGAAATCTATTTTTGAACAGAAGAAGTATCAAGAAGTATCATTCTAGCTATCGACACTTAGTAAGTAATTAATTACTATTATAATTTTTCTAAATTTATAATTTATTAATTATCCACCTTATGTTTAACTAATAAATAAATAAAATATATATAAAAAGAATCAATATGTGCACACATTTTTAAATAGAAAATCTCTTATCTTACCAATAAATCAAAACTCTACAATGACAAGTATTTTTAACAAAATTTGACATTTTTTCCGAACGAGAGTATTCTTTTGTTCAAACTATTTTTAAGAGAACCGCCCGTTATGAGTTATACTTGCATAAAATAGGATACCTAAATAAATTTCTAACACTATAGAGTAAAACTCATTCATTTTATTTGTTATGAAAAAAGATTAACATAGTAACATAATTACATAAGCCAAAGAAGAGGAAAAAAAAGAGCCTAGTGGGTTTTATGATCTCAAATGGCTAGGCTCACAAGGGTAGCAACCTCCTATATTAAGATCATCTATTTGGACATCAGTCTGGTATATAGAACCGGGCTTCCATTGGGCCGGGAGTGCGTGTTGGGCCCAAATATACTTGGCATCGTAGCCCATTGTCACCACAAACCTCAACTGCAGCGGCCCACTGGGGGTCCGTGTTGTATTCCAAACCGCCCCGTGACTCCGGTCCATTCCGGTCCAATTCGATTTACCGACCTTCTCAAATCATAACACAAACATATATGTTACCATGGTATAAAACATTCGCCACTACATTATATTTGTAGGTTAAAAATGAGCGACTAACTTCATTTTTGTAGGAGCTTATTTTTAAAAATGAAATAAAGCTACAACAAATTTATGGTTTGACTTTATCTACAGCTAAAATTACCATATACACCCATAATTTATAGTAGTGAGTATTTTCACCTGGGCCACCTCAGTTATCCGGATCTCAGTTTGGCCACCTTGGAAGAGGACGGTGAAGGCCAACTTATCAGGGTATCTGCTGTATTCCTCCACCCTCACCGCTAAGTTTTTGCTTTTGTATTCACATGGTATCCTGCAAGATCACAAAACTAAAAATTATTAATACATGATCATAATCAATTGCCTATCCAGATCTTTTAATAGTATTTAATTAAATACTGAATAAGGAACTTGGATGCCCATTATGAAAAAATAAGACACTAGAAGCAGAAAATGTGCATATTCTTGTCCACTTCTACACGTGTCAAAGTGTCCGTCTCTCTATTTTTTGGGTCAAAGAAAAGTGTCTTTCTCTCTATGATACTTGATCATATCCTACTCTACATTTGGTTTTTCTATTTTTTTTTTTTTTATATTGGACAAAGGTAAGATTTGCTAACCTTTTAAACTCAACATCAACAAGGCCAAGTTCCAAGAGTTTTGAGTCCATGCCAACGTTGGCCATGGCCTTAAATGCTCTGCTACTGAGAACAAGATCTGTGGTGTGATTATCTCTTTGTTGATAGAGATCAGTTACAACCACATTTGTCCCCTTTTCACTGCATAGGGATTTGTTCATGCACCTCACCTGCTCAAACAAGACAACAACAACAAAAATTATTGCTTTAGTAAACCCAAAATCAAAGGAACATAAACTTCACATATATTTAAAATTGTGTAGAGGGAGAGAGAGAGGGATTGTAATTAATTAGTTAACCTGAAAGCAAGCACCACAGTAAGCACCGTCCTTGAAAAACGCAGGAGAAGCAGCTGCAATGTAGCCGCCATAGTAGTTCAAGGCAACGGAGCCATACCCACAAGCTCCAGCTGCACAATAATATTCGAACGATCAAAT
Organism: Rheum nobile; assembly: GCA_027886185.1. Lineage (NCBI taxonomy): Eukaryota > Viridiplantae > Streptophyta > Magnoliopsida > Caryophyllales > Polygonaceae > Rheum > Rheum nobile. The sequence goes on along the minus strand of WOAB01000657.1, from coordinate 1,790,686 downwards.
ATCAATGTTTTAAGATCGACCCACTTGTTAAAACCCTGATTCATCATCTGGGTGTGAATCAATTTTGCCCGATTCCAACCAATCACCATCCGGGTCATACTTCATCAAATTGAAGAAGGAAAAGGATGAAACTTACAAGAGAGTGCAGATGCTTTGGAGTAGTAAGCAGCCTTGGAATGGTGATAGCAGTCATCACAAGGAGTCCCAGCGGTAGTTACTTTTGCAGTTGCAGAGGAAAAGAGCATAAATAAGAAGAACAAGGAACAGAGCTCTCTTATAGCCATAGTCATTAGTCAATTGAGTTGAGCAAGCAAGGTAATTGCAGATCGATTGAGTGTAGATATGCACAAAGAAGAAGAAAGGCGGTGTTTGTTTATATAGCGTGGCGTGGCGTGGCGTGGCGGTGGTAAGCAATGTGAAAGTGGGGAGTGAAAACGCGTTGGTGAAAATGCGAACCGGTGAAAACATGGGGTGTCGACGTGTCGTTGGATTCTTTATTCTTCACTTTTGTTACTCCGCCGACCTTCGTCAGTGTCGACTGCTTACATTTTTTATATAAAAAAGAGAGGGTATCGAATAAACAAATATATGATGTAAAGTTTATGCTCATGTTCTTGAAAATTGATATGATTGTTGTAGATATTTGAATTGACTTATTTTACTTTATGGAGGTACGATTTCAACACATTTTCCGGAAAGTTGACTAGGTTGTTGATCGGATTGCTGCGCTTGACCATTCTCTTCCGATTGTGAATTATTTTGATGATTTAGAATTCTTTGTTTTTATATGAAAGTATGTTCTAGAATGGTCGTCTAACCTATATTAATGGTTATCCTAATTTTTTCCTTATCAAATATATATATATATATATATATGATGTAAGGCCTATTTTATGTTTTTTATACTTTCCAAAAAAAATTCTCTCAACAGTAGACTAGTAAATATGCTTATTACAATATTATTTTAATAGATTTTGAATAAACTAAGAGTTACAAATTTAAGAATTCTATTCTAACATGCCTTTACTAACTTAAATTCCATACGAATTACTGGATTAGTGTAAACTAGTCTATATATATTTAAAAGTTAGCATTTTAGGTCATTGAATGCTAATTTTTAAAGATAAAATCAAAGACTTAAATGGACCCAAAGGTATAGTTTGTATGTAGTTTTGGTTTATCCTTAGTATATAATATGTATATAATATATTAGCTTATCCGATCGATTTTTACTATAGGGTTTATAAACAATATAAAATACATAAGTATAATTAAAGGATACTTTGTAATTTAAGTAATTAATTTTTCTTTGTTTATTTTAATATACCATAGCATAATTATGTATATATATAAAAATGAGCACTATTTTAAGTAATTATTCCCTCCTCACACACACTTTTTTCAGTTAAATCTTGCCTTTGCGTACAGACTACTTTTTAGGATGACTCATTTTTTAACCTAAATATCAATTAGTGATAATTACTACATAGTGTATACGTTATATTTTGCTCTCATTTACTCCAATTTTAATATTATCAAATTACTACACGTAACTCCCGTATTTAGTACACAGTGAATGGTTGGAAACAAATTATAGTCAAGATGTCTAAACGGTTATATGTCAAAATGGCTTCACTTTCCAAGTAATATTTTCATGTATAAAAGGGCGAAAATGGTGATATTCCGTTCATTTGCTCTGGGCATCTATCATCTCATTTTTCTACATGGAAATTAGCTTTAGAAAGCCATATAGTGAAGCCCGGGAGATAGTGGGCAACACCTTAAAAACACATGGTCGCTGAAGTAAGCATAATTATTAAGTTAAATATGTGAATGAGGATTCCCGATTGTCGATGATGCAAGTATATATACACCTCACGGTAAACTATATATCCTTGATTATATGTATTTGGATCTCTTTTGTAGTCTACACCTGCATTAAATACTTACATATATCGGTTTAAATTTATTAATATAATTGTCTTTTGATTGAGATAGGTTAATTTTATGTGAAGATGTCAGAGAATTTGATAATCTAATAGCACTATTGAGGCATCGACTGTTTACATTATGCACGGGTAGCTTTCACTAGAAGAAGGACAAATACAATCAATTTAGGACGATTGATTGTTAGTAACGAATAAAGCAAACTATTTTATGGACGATGTAAACCCTTCAACTATTGGTAGCATAAATTCAATTAGGTTTGTATTTTTAGTTCCTTTTTTGTACTAAATCGAATTAGGTAGGTGTGTTTTTATTTTAGTTAAGGATGATTTTTATTGTTCTATTTTATACATATTACACTCATCATGTATATATACTAAATTTGACCTTATTTGTCTTGGTTTAGAGGAATTAATCAAGGATGGAAGCCGAAATAATAGACATGTACCCACTCTCACATATGAAATGTACAAGGAAGAAGTTATGAATTATAATTTCGCTAAGAAGAGTAAGCATGTACCGATAAAATAACTAATGTACTTTTATATAAAACGTAACAAGGTTTAAGAATATGCAGAGTCACCAATTATTTCTATTACTTCGTATTTAATAAGAATAAGAAGTAATGACTAATATATTTTAATTAAAATGATATTAATGTCTATGAATATGTAAAGTCAATGTCACTAATAAAACGATATATTTCAAACAAAAAAAAAACGATATATTAATGAATATTAATAACTAAAGCATAACAAAAAAACATTATTAAAAGGCAATAAATTTGTAAGATAAAGGCAAAAAATTAGAAATGTTGAGGGTAGTGGAGCATGTAAGAAATGAGAGTTGTTGTAGCAAGTTAGATAGGCATTTCTAAAATATTCCCCAAATATTTTCAAGAAAAAAACGCATCCCTACAAAAAACAACTACTACCTTAATTCAAAATTTAAATTGAACTTTTAACCAAAATAAATAAATAAAATTATACTTCGTACAATCATAGCATTTTATACCTAAAATACTTAGATATTATATTTAAATACATATCAAACAATATATCGTATAAGATAAAACATGCAACAACAATCCACATATTACAAACTCACATTTAAACCGCGCACTACATACACACAAAAAACCCGTGCGAAGCACGGGATTCGATTTCTATTACTCTTAAATTCTACCACATTAGTTGATATAAATAATAAGAAAATAGAAAATATGAGAATAATTATTTAGTAGAAAAATAAAAATTATTTTGGACCGTTAAATTTGAGAGAAAAATGAGCCCATATTAGACTTTCATTAAAAAGGCAAAACTTCGGCCGATTTTTTCCGTATTATACGCGTTTCTTAATTGGGAAAAATACACAAACATATTTTTGGTATTCATCATTTTTCCTTAAATGTTCACCGCTTTTATGCCCATATGTTCACCATTTTTGTACCTAGATGTTCATCAGTTTTTATATATGCATGTTCATCGTCTTTCTCTTATGTGTTCATCACTTTTCGTTGCGAACATGTTTTCGATGTTCATCACTTTTATCTGTAGATGTTCATCACTTCTTTATGCACATGCATGTTCATAGCTTTTCTCCTATACGTTCATCATTGTTCGCGTGAACATGTTTTCGATGTCCATCATTTTTTGTACTTTGATGTTCATTATTTTTTTGCCCAGATGTTCACAACATTATACCTAGATGTTCATCAATTTTGTATGTATGCATGTTCATCGCTTTTTTCCTATACGTTCATCACTTTTCGTGTGAACATGTTTTTGATGTTCATCATTTTTGCCCTTTGATGTTCATCACTTTCATGCCCAGATGTTCAATACTTTTGTACCTAGATGTACATCACTTTTTTATGTAAGCATGTTCATCACTTTTCTCCTTTACGTTCATCGCTTTTTGTTGTGAACATGTCTTAGATGTTCATCTGTGTGTGCATAGATATTCACTACTATTATGCTCAGATATTCATCACCTTATGCCTAGATGTTCATTACGTTTTTATGCATGTTTGTTTATCACATTTTTCATATATATTCATCATTCTTTATGCTTATGTGTTCATTTCTTTCATGTCTATATGTGTATCACTTGCTTAGGTATACATGTGAATTACTATGCCACCATGTGCATCACAAAACACATACAAGAAAAATCTATCTTTTACTTACTTTAAACTTATTTCATATTTATGATTATCAATATTGTGTCATATAAACATATAATAAACATTAAAAGATCATTTTTATATGATTTGAGAGTTTAGAAAACAAAAATACAAGGTTAGAAACACTAATAAATTCTGTATTTTTACATGTAAAGTGGTAAATATCACTTATATATTGTGATGAACATCTACGAATAAAACTATATACATTTATGTTCGGAACAAAACGCGCGCAAACTAAAAGCGCCTCTGATTCGTTCACAATCATCTCATAATTAATAGTTCTCGCTGGAACCTTTCCATAAATAATAATATTGTACTATCTTATATAAACAAATAGAACCCAACATTGGATTTGGGTTCCCATGCGAAATGCCCTTCCCGTGCGAAATGCGAAGCGATCTCGGCAGTACAATTTTTTTTTTTTTTTGTTGGTCAACTTTTTTTTTTTTTTTCGTTTTCGTCTCATGATCATTCTGGAATAGCCTATATAGAAGGTTCACAGATAAACACTAAATGTTTATTTATTTGTACATTCAGGTTCACAAATAAGCACTGAATGTTCAAAGACATGTGTTGAAACATGATCATGTTATATGTGAACTTTTACGGCACATAAAATGAACATGTAGTACTTATATGTGAACGTCAATAATTGTCTATTCCAGAACGATAAGAGACAATAAATAAAAAAATGTTGACCGAAAAAAAGAAGTTCGCCGTATTTACGGTTATGCCACCGCGTCACTATTCACTCTCCCCCCCTTTTTTTAACAGTACAACCCCTTGAATATTACCCCCAGATAATGAACATTACCGCACAGATAATGAACATGTGGTGTCTATTTATGAACGCGGATGAATATAACCGTTTTGCATTTCGCACGGTAAACATATTTCGCACCCGAAACGGACTCCTCAACATTGAACATAATACACGTCAAAATTTGTGTTTAAGGAGTACTCCGTATATGCTTAGTAACTGGTGAAAGTGATTAAGTTGATAAAGCACATAGAACTTAATTGTTTGGCTTAATTTAATACAGTATTCAAATTAGCACAAAATCTTCCTTTTTCATAACATCTTATAAGCTCGTGAAAAAATCTACATATAAGGGGGAGTTTTGACGTGACTGACTCGCTCCGACGCTTGGTACTTCGGTATTTTATTTTCGGCCGATTTTATTTCACTTTATATCATTTTCTTTTTCAAATATTTTACCTTATATCATTGAATTGTACATAATACATTTTGAAAAGTATATATAGTACATTCTCATATAAGTACAATTTATTATAAGATATATATTTAAAATGTAAAAAAAAACACTCCGTCATTTTCAAATACACATACAGTCAGTGGCGGAGGCAAAAATTTTGGGAAGCGGGGGCGAAGAATATCTAATAAGATCATGGTTTACAATTTATTGTAACGACTAACAACATGCATATGTGGGTTGGAGCCTATCTAACGAGTCTTTTTGTCGGATGGGTCAATGAGATATAACTCCCGATCGTTGGTTGAAAAGGACACGACATATCAATAATTTAAAAAAGACCTTGCACAATAGATAGGATGCCTTATCGACCAAATAAAATAGATAATTCACTGATTTTAAAGTTGATACTTATATATTAACATAAGTTTTGATAGATAAGACTTGCATAGTAGTATAAAGCCTACTTATTAGAAAAGAATTTGTGTTTAAGTTAACTAAATACACTTCAAATTTAGATGTAGTAAGTTAAATAAATTAATTTTTTTTTTAATAGTTTATCATATTTTGTGTTAATTTCCAAACTTACAACCCTACAAACAAAACAATTTTTAAATTTATAATCTTCTATTCTTATTTAGGAGTCTTATTAAGTATGATTAATTAATTTCTAAATAAATTAAGAGAATAATAAATTGAGAAGAGACCTAAAAGAAAATATATGAAAGAAGGCTAGACCACAAAATAAAATAAAATAGAGGAAAAAAGCTGCTTGTTCAAGAGTATAAAAATAGAAATTTGCTTCTTCCAAGAGTAGAACACGCGACCTAACAATTAAAAGTACAAGTCAATGTCAACTGCACTAGAGTGTGAATTATTATTTTTTGAACGTTCATTGCATATACTGTTTTTTTAAGCTAGAAGCGGGGGCTACAACCCCCTAGCCCCCGCCGTGGCTCTACCACTGCATACAGTTACATAAAAATGCAAATACAGTTCAATAATATATCTAGTATAACTCAAATGCCCGTATAATTCATAAAAACCCATCAAGTTATATCCAAATATACATCCAATTAAATTTAAACGCACGTACATATTCTTATACATAATTGCACATTCAATTATATTCACTTGGACATCCTATAAACTATAATAACCCTCATTTTACTTTAAGGGTATTAATGTAATTTCTATTTTTAATGATAATAATAAAGTTTATGGTATTTATTTTTATTTCTTTTAAAAAAAAGAATAATTTAAATCAACCTTAGCTTAAGTAAAAATTATGCCTTGAATAATTTTTGTACAAGTTATCAAAATGATTACATTAAAATAGTATGATAAGTAGTTAAAGAAATAAATAAATATGTAAAATGGGTAAACAATAAATTTTGGAAAGTTTATAATAATTTTGTAATTAAAATAGGGCATTTGGGCATACTTTTGAAAGTTTGGACGGAAATGTATAATCACCTAAACGTTAGGGTCAAGTATGTAAATAGTGGGAATTGGTTTGAAACAAACCCGAAGCTTGCTCTGTTTTGTTTTACATAAGCGCAGTTAGGGTTCGTTACTTTGAAATCAAAATTAGAAATGTATAAATCGAGTTAATCTAATCCGTAAAATCCCGGTGGTTAATAAGATCATTATCTAGTAAACCCCTAAGTTACTAGGCGTAATTAGACGCAAATCCGCCCAGGTTCGTTTGAAGTAAAAAAATCAGTATCTTGGCGTTTGGATAGCGATTTTGATCGTTTTGATTGAATTTGATCCTTTCCGATCGTTCCGGTCGGTCAAAAAATTAGATATACTAATGAAGCTCCATCATTTTCTATAAATTGGACCCATTCCGACTCGAATTAAGTCATCCAAGCTCAATTTCCTCTCGTTCGCCTCTGTTTTTCCGCCTCTGTTCGGGGACGATTTCCGACACCGGTGGAGGTTATCATCTGCTTCGATCTATCATCGGAGAAACCTTGCAACGACAGCTTTCCAACGACACCAACGCCGCCCCATTCCGCCTCCGTTCGGGCCGTCGTCGAGCCGCTCAAACCTTGCTCCTCGTTTTGCTCTGTTTCTGCGTAAACAGGGGAACCGCTTCTGCAGTGCAGTCCAGCCACCATCACTGTAGCTCGTCTCGCCGCCCGTTCGCTGCTGTTGCACCGCTTCCGTGGTGTTTCCCGTCGCCGCCGCCGCCGTGAGTGGTCGGAGTCGATCGTCGTCCGTAGTCGGGTTGATCTGGTGAGTTACATATATGTAACCGCTGTTAGCCGCGTACTGTCATATATATATATATATATATGTGAAATGTCTGTTCTTTTAGAAACCGACCATTGTTATATATATATATATATATATAGATAGAGGAACGCTCAGGTAAAATGAGAATTCTGGTAAAACGGAAGTATTAATCTGGACTTCGATGGTTTGGGCATGTGCAGAGGAGGCAGCCTGCCGCACCAGTGCGTAGATGTGAAGGGTTATTGCACAGTGAATTTCGTCGAGGTAGAGGTCGACCGAAAAAGAGTTGGAAAGAGGTAGTTAAGCATGATCTGACGCTCCTGACACTGACAGAGGACATGGCTCAGAACAAGGAGCTTTGGAGGGAAAAAATTAGGGTTGTGGATTGGTGTGGTCAGGAAGTGGCTCTATTGTCTTTGGTTTTGGTTATTTTCTGCACGTGTGTCAGTCTCTTTTGGGTCTATCAGGAAACACCCTCTCGAACTACTTCAGGATATGGGTGCGTACATCTGGACCCCCCAGACCCTACCGTTGGTGGGACATTACTGGGTCGATTGTTGTTGTTGTTGTTGTTGTTGGAAGTATTAATCTGGAGCGTTGGATTGATGGTGATGGATGGGTGAATGATTGTGCATTACATGGTAGGGGTATAACCATCAAATCTACTCTAATAAGACAATTATTTAATTTTTAATTAGGAAAAGATAATAAATGAGGTTGTTAGATGAGAGAGAAAACATAATATTTAATCTTCGGTTTTTTCGCTTGGTACCCCTGAAGTAAAGCAAATTTCGCGAGGTATCCCAAAGTTTTATATATTTCGCATGGTATCCTCGAGTTTTGTTTTTTTTTGCCAAATGCCCTTCTGTTAAATCTTTAACAGATCTGTTAAAAAAATCAAAAAAAACCCCCAAAATCTCAATCTCCCAATCCATCTGCCGCTCTCCTCTTCTCCCCATCCTTCACAATCTCCACTCCTCCTCACCGCCACCTCTCCGCCGCCGTCTGCTCTCCCCATCCTTCACCATCTCCGCTCCTCCTCACCGCCACCTCTTCGCCGCCGTCTGCTCTCCACCGCCGTCCCTCACCATCTCCTCTCCTCCTCACCGCCACCTCTCCGCTTCCGTCTGTTCTCCTCTCCCCATCCCTCACCATCTCCGCTCCTCCTCACCACCACCTCTCCGCCGCCGTCCGCTCTCCTCTACCCATCCTTCACCATCTCCGCTCCTCCTCACCGCCACCTCTCTGCCGCCGTCCGCTCTCCTCTCCCCATCCCTCACCATCTCCGCTCCTCCTCCTCACCACCTCTCCGCCACCAATTTCAATTTGACCCCTTTGGAGTCCTTCAATGCATCCTCCTTTGCACTCCCGGGGCAGATCCCGTCCAGTTTGGACCTCGATATGAGCTTCAATTTGCTAGTGGGTGCGTTGCATTTGGGTTTGAACGAGATGAAGAATCTGCAGAGAGTGATGTTTGAAAACAACAAGCTTTTGGTTGTGTTGCCTGGTGATTTGTTCAAAGGTTTGATCGGATTAGAGTTTGTAGAGAGTGTTCTTCCTGATTGTGAATTTGGGATTTTTTGTTTTTCTTTTTTTTTGGGTTTTTTTTAACAGATCTGTTAAAGATTTAACAGAAGGGCATTTGGCGAAAAAAAAACAAAACTCAGGGGTACCATGCGAAATAGATAAAACTTTGGTATACCTCGCGAAATTTGCTTTACTTCAGGGGTACCAGGCGAAAAAACCGTTTAATCTTTCCTAAAACGCTACTGCATTCACGATCTCCTATTTCTCTCCATATCTAGTTGAATGGAAGCAAAAAAATCAATCAACGATTTTTCCTCGTTCAATGATTTTTACAGCGTTGATGAATATCGATTATGCTTTTATGAATATCAATCAACGATTTTTAGAGCGTTCATGAATATCAATCATTCGTTTATGAATATCGATCAAGTGCGACATGGTGCTCTACAAATTCGCAGATCTATATTTGTTTCTTGAATATCATTCATGTTTGTATGAATATCTTAGTTTAATATGTGAATATTTAATTTTTTAAAAACATGAATATCACCATTTAAAATTTGAATATCAACACTTGATAATATGAATATCATACTCGATTATATGAATATCAGTTACATGAATATTACTCTCAATTGCATGAATATCGCACTCGATTACATGAATATCACACTCGATTACATGAATATCACCACTGAAATCATGAATATTGGTCATCACATAATTAATAAATAATATCACCTAATTATATGAATATCACTACTCAATTCATGAATATCGATCACCATCCAATTACATTAATATCATCACCTAATTACACGAATATCATCATCCAATATCGCGAATATCGCATCTGATATCATGAATATCCTCTTCTACTCTACTTTTTTTTATGACGATTAGCAAGGGAGTTGTCGCGCCGAAGGGTAGAGCTCCGACACATCCAATTTAGGGTTGTAGATCTCAACTGTCAATTGATCTTCTATGTAAAAAGACCATTAATAATCAACAAAATATGATTAGTACATAAAAAAATCAAAACAATACGTTATCAAAAATTCAATGACGAATAGACAAATCTAACTTATGCAATGAAGAATCATTTCACTGAAACACATCTGAGAACTTACCTCCTAATCAAGCTCTCTTTGACCATAGCAAAAACCCTAGGCATCTCCGTAAGTAGTTGATCGGCGTTGAACTGAGCCACAACGGCCTTCAACACCTCGTTCCCAATCGACGGCAAGACCTTTTCATCGTACTCCAGTCCAAGGTTCTGGAAAATGGTAGGAAGCCTCTCGATGTCGGGGCTAGAGAGGACACAAAGACTCAGATTCACCATCTGAAGATCCTTCGTGCCGAAAATGGAGGAGAAAGTGTGGAGACGAGTGCGGATGTTGAAGATGAACGGCTTCTGGAGCCATGGGATCAGGAAATGAGTGCCTTCACCGACTGTGGTTTCCTTCACTCCGCCGAGATTGGGCATTGCGCTCGATAGCAGCGTTGCGGGGGCTGAAGAGGTTGGGCATGAGATGCGGCGGGGAGGGCGACGGACGAGGGCGGTTTTTGGGAGGAGAGGAGAGACGAAGTCGAGGTTGAAGGAGAGAGTAACCGTAGAAGCTTGTAAAAGAAAAATTGGAAACTGAATTGTATGTTGTGATTTAGATAGAGGAAATCCCTAAAATCATGGGATTTGGCTCAATCTTGTGTGTGCATCCCATTATATAAAATTTGCACCCTCTTACATTTAATCTGGACCATTGATTTACTTCTAAGCTAAAGGCTCTAATTTATACTTCCGTTTTACCCTAAATGCTTGTTTCACTAGAACCAAATTCTCTCTCTCTCTCTCTCTCTCTCTCTCTCTCTCTCTCTCTCTCTCTATATATATATATATATATATATATATATATATATATAGAGGAACGCTCCGATAAAACGGAAATTGTGGTAAAACGAATGTATTAATCTGGGACGTTGGATGGAGGGTGATGGACGGATGGAAGAATGGGTCATATAGTGGATATAGTATGGGTGAAACTACCCGATCTTCTCAAATAAGGTAGTTAATATGTATTTTAATTAAAAGAAAATAATTAAGGATATTGTTAGAGGAGAGAGAAAATCATATATTTCTTCCAAAACCGTTCCATTCCGTTGATACATTTTCTTCTTGTTCAACGATTTTTCAGCGTTCATGAATATCGATCACATCTTTATGAATATTGTTCACGCGTTTATGAATATCGATGGACGTGAATATCTCCACTTACAACATGAATATCACCACTTGATTTTTTCAACGTCCTAATGCTTTGCAAATTCGTAGATTTGTAAATTTGTTATTGTTGCTTTTGTCATTGTTTTTTGAATATCGTTCATGTTCATATGAATATTTTGTTTAATATGTGGATATCACCAATTAAAGACATGAATATCACAACTTAAAATATGAATATCACCACTTAATAATATATGAATAACATAATCAATTACACGAATATCATAATCAGTTACATGAATATCACACTCAAGTACATGAATAACATAACTCAATTCATGAATATCGATCACTACTGACAGCAGGTTTTAGTCGTATCACCTGATCAAAATAATCCTAAACAAACCTAAACTAGTAGAATAGGCAAGTAAGGGTCGAATCCCACAGGGAGGAGTTGTCTTTCTTTATGTAAGATTGCATGTAATAGCAACAAAGGGGGTTTTGGTTGATTGTTGGCAAACAAGTAAACAAAAGCAAAGGGTTTCAATCAATTAAGGGAAAACACTTAGCCAAACAAATATCCACCACTCATATGATTGATTGGTCCTAGGTTATCTCTATTCCTTCCTTTGATTATTTCTGTCCCTATTCTGAATTAGTTACCAGTCCTACAAGTGCAGACAACCCTAACTATTAAACAATCCCTACCAACCTTTAAGATTTAATTCAATAGCAGCAAGAAACATAAGAATTAACCAGGATACATGCAACACCATGACCCGCAGTATTTAACATATAATCAAATCTCTTTCATAATAAACTAGTCCTACCAGTCCTAGAATATCATGGATGCTACAACGGATAAGGAATCTCAACCCGAAATATCCAAACCCTAGCAATAGACAATTACTAATATCAACTAGGTGATCAATCCAGTCAAATCAATAATAATCAATAGGAATATGCTCAAGAGAAAATATATAATCCAAAGGAACATGGAATAGAGTTGTAACCTCACAATCAAATCATACGAAAGGCTTCAATTGTCGGACTAAGCAAAAGGGTGCTTAGCTCCTCATAGTTCTTGGAAACAAATAAACTTCAAAGGAAAAAATGCTGAATGGAAACAACGATGAATATGTGATACCCCGTAATTTTGTAAGGTTATTTTGGGAATTTTGAGAATTTTCCCGAGTACCCATTTTGTACGTCGGATTTAATTCAGATAGGTTGAGACATTCTGTAATGTGCTCTATCTCTGTAATATTTTTCTCAGTGAAATAAGATACAGACGACGTACTTTGGATTTTAATACTCGTTCGTGTACGATTATTTTTATCCCGGTTTAAGTTATCATCGTCCAAAAGCTGAGAGGGGCAAAGCCACGATGGCGGCGCCCACCGCATTTATTACGGCGCCCGCCGCGAAGGGCTCGAGGCTATAGTGCCCTCGTCTTCTAGCTGGGCGCGACGACCAGAAAACGGCGCCCGCCGCGCTTTTGCGGCGCCCACCGTAAATGCCCGCTGTAGTGCAATTTGTGAAGCGGCGACCAAGGGAATTACGGCGCCCGCCGTTTCCTAGCAGGGGCGTAGCCCTGTTGTCGTCGGAGACGTCTGACAAGGCGCCGATTTAGCCTCGCCACGTCTCGCTTAGACCATCGCGGTGTCCACATGATTTGTGGCTATAAAAGGAAGAGGATTGGGGTCAGATTCATGCACAAATCAAGCTGAAATCCTCAAATCTTCCTCTCGCCGGAGTTTGTGCCTCTCGCCGGATTTCTGGAGCGATCGCCGGTGGCCTTTGGTGTTTTTCCAGTAGCCCTTCGAGAAGCTTTTGGTTGCCTTTGGATGTCAGAACCCAAAGCAAGTCAAAGGAGGCCGAGTCGCTCGTGTTTTGGGTGAGTTTTCTCGCTGTTTCTGTCGTCAGAGTTCTTCACGGCGACCGCCATGTTCTTCACGGCGCCCGCCGTGATGAACTGCGGCGACCGCCGCCAAGAACGGCGACCGCCGCCAGAGCCCAGAATGCCTCTTTGGCATTTGGCTTTGACTGGCGGTAATACCTTTCCAAAAGGGTTAAGTTTTGGGGGTGTTACAGTTGTGGTATCAGAGCTAAAGTTTTTTTTAAAAAACGGGTTGGGTATTTGAAAACCATTTACTCGTTTTCAATTGAAAGGCATTTTCAAAAGGCTCTAAGTTTAAAAATAAAAACGGTGTTTTCATTTTGAACCGTTCATAGTCATGTCTTCTATATAGTCTGATGTAGTAAGCTTGCTTCTATGTCTAGAAAGACTAATTTATTTCTCGTTGCCCCGCTAGATATGGGTGCATTCTGTTCTCTTCAGAGAAACCCGGGAGAAGCCAAGGTGGTTTTACCATCTCCAATAAGGCTAGAATTCCCAATTCCCTCGCTATGATTTGAGGTTGTAGAACCTAGTTACTCGGTTTGAGTTCATCAATAGAAATTACCAAGTTGATCTATTCTAAGTTGATTTTATTACGATAAATATATCAGAATGATATTAATGTGATAAAATCCTTGGAATTTGATCGGTAAATAGATGGTGAACACGAGAAACGTTATCCGTGCTGGTGCTGGGCCGAGTAATGACCCCAGACCAAACCCGAGGATTGATGCAGACCCATCAGGAGAGCGTGAGTCTGTCTTCAATAATAATCTAGGAGGCATTGGCCAAGATCAGATCGACGCTCCAGTAGTGCTCGATGCAGCAACTGTTGCAGCTATTCAGGGAATTGTGATGCAAGCAATCGCCGATGCTAGGCAACCTGTCGCACCACAGGCACAAGGTGTGCCAATTCCTCCAGTGGTTCCTAGATTTGAGGAGCCAACTATTTATGTACACCAAGGAGAAGCGGTCAGGAATAGAGGTGACTATGGCCGAGCACTGAAGGCCATTAACTCTATGAGACCCGACAGCTACGATGGAAAGGGAGAGTCAGTCAGAGTGGCTCATTGGTTCTCACATATGGAACGGTTGTTTCGTAATGTTGAGTGCACAGAAGCGGAGAAGGTCCACATCGCTTCACTTCAGCTGAAGGAAGAAGCCAGTGAATGGTGGGAGAGTACCGGCTTAGCTGATAGCCCTGTTTTGAACTGGGATATGTTCAAGACAAAGATGACAGACCGTTTCTTCCCTCGTGCTATGAGGGAGGAGAAACACAAGGAGTTCCTATACCCTAAGACTGATGGATTGAAGGTGACTGAGCTGGTAACCAAGTTCAATCATCTATTACAGTATGCTAGACCTGAGATATCCAGTGAGGCACAGAAAATCTGGTATTTCCATGAGTGGATGGGCCCAGATATTAAGCCACTGATGGTGCGTCACGGATGCTCGACTTTGGAGCAGTACGTGGATGCAGCCTACAAGTTAGAGGTGACTCTGGAAGGGTCGACCAAGAAGCGTGATAGCCAGAGGCAAGGGGAGAACCAGCCTAAGGCAAGTGGGTTTAAACGTCCCGCTCCACCATCTGATTTTGCCAAATCTGGCCGAGCAAAAACGTATATGACTCAGGATGGGTCTACGCAACGTTCGGGTCAGGGCAATAGCCTGATCCAGTGCTACAACTGTGGTACCTACGGGCACAAGAGTAATGTGTGTCCGAAGGAGAAGAAAATGTGCTTTGCCTGTGGAAAGGAAGGACACTTGCAGTTATTTTGTCCACAGAGGAGACAGAAAGGAGTTGAGTCACAGCAGGGATCTGTTAATCAGAATAACCAACTCAGGTTCAGTCCGGTGGAAGCCCCTAGTCCTTCAATGCAGACAACTGCGAGAAACAAAGGGAAAGCCCCAGTGGCTTCGGGAAGCCAAGGTCAACGCCTATACGTGATGCGTGAGGCGGATGGACCCGATGCTCCGTTTGCTTAAAGTATTTTGTACTACTTCTGTTGGTATGTTGTGGATTTGGGTGTTACCCAGTCTTTTGTTTTGGATAAGTTATGTTAGTAAGTTTAAGTATGCAAAAAGGTTTATAAACCTTTGTTGTAAATATTCTTTCTAATATAAATGTTGGTTGAGAACCAATCGTCTGTTGAAATTTGCAATTAGTAAGAAATTCGAAGAGAATTCGATCTGGATAGCCATGGTTCCAGGCGATAATTTTCTCGGTATGAAGTGGCTGACGCGTCATGGGACGATAATCGATTTTAGTTCGAAGATTGTGACGGTGGCATCAGGGGGCCAGTATATATGCAAATTTAAAGGTCTGAATGACGCTGTTAACGACAGGTTTATCAAGGAAATAGCTGCGTTTAAGCTACTTTGACAAGGTTGTGTCGGGTACCTTTGCTACTTGGATCCGCCCATGAAAGATGAACCTTCAGTTCTTGATGATTTCGATACACTGAAGAATTTGGTACATAGATTAAGTTTATGTATTCTTGAGGAGTAAGGTAACCATGTTACTCGTATAAAAGGATTAAGACACAAGTGTTTGATTCGGTTAAGAATGAATCATTTAGCAATATGATACTTTGAGGTTATAGGAGTAAGCTCTCATGTGATTGATTTGAGGAGCATACGAATAAGTACTGTGTTTATTCTTGGAGAAAGTATAAAAATCTTAAAGGATTTAAGTTAGAATGGCATAAGGTCAGACTTACTTCCAGATAAAGGATGGAATTGTAAGAGGTACCTTTAAGGAAATTGATGATGTAATGTTTCGAGGTTACTAAGAGTTGATTTTTGGATTGTAAGGAATTACGATGTGAACTTTGGGAATCTGTGTATAAGGAAATAGTGAGGGAGATGCGTATCCTCCTATTAAAGGTGCAATAATGTCATTATGACAATTTTAAGGACCGTTAGTATTTAATGGTTAGAGCCTTGTGGATATAGTAAGAATGATTATATGGTAAAATTTATAGAGATAAAGTTACGGATGATACCAAGTGGACTTGAGGAAAAAGGTAACCCACGTTGGTTAAGATAAGCATATATCACGTTCGGGTGAGACAAAAGTATAATCCTATGGAATGGATTAGTGAATTATGTTGAGGTAATCAGACATAGATTGTAGTATTACTGATTGTGGGAACTCATGAGTAAAGACCGTGAGATAAAGTTATGGCATAAGGGCCAGATATGATTAAGGTATCAAGTGAATCATTTATGTAAGGTCTGTATGACAGGTGGATGTACTAAGTGGTAGTACTGTTGATTTCTAAGTATCTATTCAAGGACCGGATTGTCGAAAGGAGGTTAGTAGAAAGATGTTGTATTCTTCTATGTAAGATTATTAAGGTCTTTAGGAGTAATAAGGCATATCAGCGAAGATTCATTGGAGATTTTTGTAATAGATACTCTGGTTAAGGCAATGGTAATCTTGTGGATGATTACATCTATTCTAACGAAAGTAAGGATGGTAGACTATATGTTGTAAGCGGTTACGAAAGCGAATAGGAAGTTCGATGTTGGCAATATGAGTTATGAAGACCAAATTAGTTAAGGATACCGACCTAAGGAGGTTTGGGTATATACTTCGAGAGAAGTTAGAGACAAATGGTACCTATGAAGAGATGCATGTGCGCATTCTGGAGCGCCGTGATAAGCAACTGCGCAACAAGGTCGTACCGTTGGTACGGATTCTGTGGTCCACGTCCGGATCGGAAGAAGTTACTTGGGAAACGTGGGAAACCGAGTCAGATATGCTCAGGCGTTTTCCCGAGTTATTCTCGACCTAAGTTTCGGGGTCGAAACTTCTTTTAAGGGGGAGGTGAAGTGATACCCCGTAATTTTGTAAGGTTATTTTGGGAATTTTGAAAATTTTCCCGAGTACCCGTTTTGTACGTCGGATTTAATTCAGATAAGTTGAGACATTCTGTAATGTGCTCTATCTCTGTAATATTTTTCTCAATGAAATAAGATACAGACGATGTACTTTGGATTTTAATACTCGTTCGTGTACGATTATTTTTATCCCAGTTTAAGTTGTCATCGTCCAAAAGCTGAGAGGGGAAAAGCCACGGTGGCGGCGCCCGCCGCATTTATTACGGCGCCCGCCGCGAAGGGCTCGAGGCTATAGTGCCCTCGTCTTCTAGCTGGGCGCGACGACCAGAAAACGGCGCCCGCCGCGCTTTTGCGGCGCCTGCCGTAAATGCCCGCCGTAGTGCAATTTGTGAAGCGGCAACCAAGGGAATTACGGCGCCCGCCGTTTCCTAGCGGAGGCGTAGCCCTGTTGTCGCCGAAGACGTCTGACAAGGCGCCGATTTAGCCTCGCCACGTCTCGCTTAGACCATCGCGGTGTCCACATGATCTGTGGCTATAAAAGGAAGAGGATTGGGGTCAGATTCATGCACAAATCAAGCTGAAATCCTCAAAGCTTCCTCTCGCCGGAGTTTATGCCTCTCGCCGGATTTCTGGAGCGATCGCCGATGGCCTTTGGTGTTGTTCCAGTAGCCCTTCGAGAAGCTTTTGGTTGCCTTTGGAGGTCAGAACCCAAAGCAAGTCGAAGGAGGCCGAGTCGCTCGTGTTTTGGGTGAGTTTTCTCGCCGTTTCTGTCGTCGGAGTTCTTCATGGCGCCCGCCGTGATAAACTGCGGCGACCGCCGCCAAGAACGGCGACTGCCGCCAGAGCCCAGAATGCCTCTTTGGCTTTTGGCTTTGGTGGTCGTCGTCGAGGCGTCGTTCCCTTTGGTTTCTTTCGTCTTTCCTTAGATTCGTACTAGTATATGTCGAATCTAACTTAGGGTTTCCTTATTGGTCGATTCGAAGGAATCTGTGTGCCAGATCTGTTCCTGTGTCGAGCCCGGAATCCCGTCGTCGTTAGGCTTCGTTCAAACTCTGCGGATTAAGGCAAGTGGCGGTTCGCTCTTGCTCATCGTTCCATATTTACATTAATTATCAGTTGTTTATCTGAGTAATTAATTTGGAATGATTATTGTGTTCATCTGGAAACGGTTTTGTTAATTGTTTTGGAAAACTAAAATATGATGTTATAATAGGTTGTATATCTGTTAGAACAACGCTATTATATATATATATATGTGAATTAATACATATATTATTATAGGTTGTATATTGTTAGAACAACGCTATTTTATCTGTAACTGGCCTTGAGGGCATTGTTATGAGTTATTGTTGCGTTTGTAACTGTTTAGTTAGAACGAGTATTCGTAGGAACGCTACTGTGTATCTCAGTACGAGTGCTAGTCGTTTCTTGATAACCTGGTGGTTAGGATTTAGTTCCTACCATTCTTCTTTAGTGCCGTTGTAAGGATTTAGTTCCTGATTCCGCCTGAGGGATATAGTTCCCGCGTGATTTAGTTCTCGATTCGACTCTTGGGATTTAGTTCCCGAGTCAACTCTGTCTTAGGGATTTAGTTCCCGAGGGATGTTTAAAAGCTTATAATGTCATGTGGGTTTTTGAATTTAATAAGATAAAGTGCCCGAGTGCACATAATTAATATACCTTTGGCGAGTAGTGTAGCTAAGTAAATAGTGCAGCTAGGAAAGCTCGTCTCGACTTTTGATCAGAGTACGTTCTCTTTCCAATCTGGATTCGCTGTAAGTGATGAGGTTGGTCGTGAACCGAAACATCTAAGTCAGCTTTTAAATCACTGATTGTCTGATTCTGTTAAACGTTCCAGATTTGTCATATTTCCCTTAAAGACTCAATCTCTTGGAGTCTCTTTTCGAGTCGTTTTCTGTGAAGATTCAGTCTTCCAGAATCTTCTCTTGTGCATACATCTTGTTGTTATTCCGTGAAAGTGCCGGGTTATGTATCGTCCCTTCGGTTATTATTCGAGGGACAATGATAGTAAACGGTTACGATCACTCGAACCACTCTATTCAAGTAGACTAACCCACGAACGTTGTTCTCCGCATGTGGGCTGGTGTCATTCGTTCGATTCGGCACATCAGGTAGAGCGAAGATGAGGAGACTAGATTGACTATGAAGACGACGGTTGTTTTTTGATGTTTTAATAATTTCTTTTAATCAGGTTGAGATCCTTGGGAGATGACCATTGTGGTCAAGATCCTTGTTTGTAATACATTTAAAAGACTTCCGCTGTACTTTGTTTAAGACTTCCGCTGTAATTTATTTAAACTCTGTGTTTATCCTATTCGGGATTGGGATGTAATCCCGTGACTCATGTTTAATATGAATAAAATTATGCTTTTGTATCCTTTGTATCTCATAATTGTATTTAAACGGTAAAGCCTTGGGTGATCTCGGTAAGGAACACTGGGGTCACTGGAGATAATACCTTTCCAAAAGGGTTAAGTTTTGGGGGTGTTACAGAATACTGAATGGTCTAGATCATGAATGGAGGCTATTAGAACTAGGTTTTAAATCAAACCTAAAACCAAAGATCACAAACATAATCTAAACGGAAACAAAATAACCTAAACGGAATAAAGAAATAAAAATAAAAATCGGAAAAGGTAAAATAACAAAACTTCGGAAAATCCTCGCGGGCTCGCTCCCGTGTGATTCCGCGGCCGCGGAAAGAAATCCGCGGTCGCGGAAATGAGAATATTGCTCTCGACCTCTGGCGCTGGGGGAATTTTCCGTGGTCGCGGAAAATGGAAATTTGCTCTCGTAGTGTCGACTTCTCCGCGATCGGCCACTCTTCACCCGCGGTCGCGGCTACGCCCTTCTTCTCACTTCGTGTGGCTTCTTCCTTCTATCTTCCTTGGTCACCTCAGGTGGTCTACTCCTCGTCTTCTGGATGTCTTCATTTAAGCTTCTCCAGACCACCAAATCCACACTTCTTCTCCTCAACTCCATACTCCACAGTTGTGCTCTAAATCCATACAAATGGCACCCTAAACACCGGTAACAACTCCTAGATAAGCACTACAAGTAGAGCTAATCAACTATCAATTACATTAATATTACCACCCAATTACATGAATATTAACACATATTACACGAACATCACCCCCGATATCGTGAATATTACATGAATATCACCATTCAATTCATGAATATCGATCACTACCCAATTCTTAATATTACTACCCAATTACATGAATATCAACACATATTATACGAATATCACCTCTGATATCATGAATATTACATGAATATCACAAATCAATTTATGAATATTGATCACTACCCAATTACATTAATATTACCACCTAATTACATGAATATCAACAAATATTACACGAATATCACCCCCGATATCGTGAATATTACATGAATATCATCACTATTCATGAATATCGATCACTATCCAATTACATTTATATTACCACCCAACTACATGAATATCAACACATATTGCACGAATATCACCACCCGTGATTATCACCCCCGGTCGAATCTTTGATTCCTAACAGTTACTTTTTGTTTCTGAAGACATCTTCTCTCTATTCAACGACCATCAAACCATCCACAAACCCTAAAATCAAAACAACATTGACGTCAAAATAAAAAACAACATCAACATTAATCAATGAAATCGAACAAATAAAAACACAAGTTTTTTGTGACTACAAAACATAAATTTCAATGAGACAAGCCTTAAAATCAAAGCCTTTGTAAATTTGGGGAAGTTGAAGACAATAACCCTAAATATCAAACAAATAAATTGAAGGGGGAGATGAACTAATAAACAAGGATTGAAGAAGAAATCACCAAGATCCAAGACAGAGGAAACCACCGAGGCGGAGTCGCGGAGCCGGAGTCGCGGATCCAGAGGCGAAGTCGCAGATCCGGAGGCGGAGTCGCGGAGTCGGAGCCGGGGGCGGTGTCACGGAGCCGGAGGCGCGGATTCAGAGCTTCAATGGAGGTTTAGGGAGATTTGGAAGAGACGGTTTTGGAGCAGTATTTTGGGAAAGAATGGAAATAACTGTATATGTGAGATTTGAGAGATTTTAGATGGAAATAAAATCCCATGAAATCAGAATTTGGTATAATTCGGTGCACCCAAATCTATTTCTCAAATTTGCACTCATTAGGATTAAATCTGAGCCATTAATTCTTTCCTCATCCGACGCCTCTAATTAGTACATCCGTTTTACCGTAAGAACTCGTTTCACCAGAACCTAATTCTATATATATATATATATATTAGCAGTTGGCTATGTAATAGTTTATATATAAGAATTGGTTAACGAAGTGTATCATTTTCATTAGACCTTGAGTTAGTATAACATTTACTTAATTTAGATTAAATATGATTAGGATATTAAGTTAAAATAAATGATATTATTTTAATTGGGTAAATAAAATAATATTGTATTATTTTATAATAGCAAAAATCAACAATTAGAATTTATAAATAATATTTATAAAATTGTTGAGACGGTTCATGAGATTATTAAAATAAATTGACTAATGATAATTTATTTTTGGGTACATCTCGGAACCACTATTGGATCAGAATTGAAGCAGAAGTCAAGCCGTGAGTTAGAGCCGCTATTGTCTTAATTAAGTTGGGATAAAAATTCTATTTGTTGTTTGGGAACTTGTGTGTTAAATTGGTATGAATAATGAACCTTATTTATTAGGTTTTATATTATGCTAGCAACGACCTATATATATTATTATAGGGTGCTAGATAAACTTGATGTGGATTTGTTGTACATTGGTGTGGACATATATGCTAGTTTAACACGAGAATTCGTAGGAATGCTATTTCCTTGCGAGGTTTAGTAGTTTCTTTATAACTTGGTGTTAGGAGGATTATTGCCATAATGCTTTTTGTCATGACCTACCCTTATTCTATATAAGTGGTGGTGCACTTAACTAGTGCCAATATCCGGGATTTATCCCATCCTATATCTCATTGTGAGATTTGTTGTGGAAATAAAAGTCTTAACGTTAATGCACGTTTTGAAATTAAATAAGATAAGTGCCTTGTCGCACATAATTAATATACCCTCGGGCGAGAAGTACAACGTGAAACCCGCTCGGGCTTCTGTCTATGAAGGTTCTCTTATCAATCTGAATTTGCACAACACATATGCGGTGAGGTTGGTTAAGGACCCGATTATTCAAAGAAGTCATTTTTGAACTTTGTGTGAAATATAATGTTCCTAAACAAACATAAGTATTCCTATAAGACTCATTTCCTTTGGGGTCTTCTCTTATTGCATTCCTATTCTTAGTTTCAGTAAGAGTATATGGGTTATGTATCGTTTATCGACTTTCATTCGAGAGACAATGATAGTAACCTGATACAATCACCATAACCATTCTGTTTGAGTCCTAGTTTAGTCTTTCATTAGACTAACCAACCTTTCTATTCTTTACATGGTTGGCTGGTGTCATCCGTCCTATACGACACATCAGGTACAACTTCCCAGATCGAAGCCACAGAACGAAGACGTTGAAGGCAGTTGCATTTTCTTTGTCAATTGATTATTTTGAACAAGGTTTAGATCCTGTTTGTGTTTTGAATATTTAAGTCTTCCACTGATATTTTGTTATACATTATTGGGTTGCCGTTTTGCAACGTCATTTATAATACAATCTGGATTTTGAAATATATATATGTTATTGTTCGTTTTAAATTGTTATTTTGCGATCAATACTGTAAGCCTTGGTTGATTTCGAATATGCGTTTCGAGGTCATTGGAGGTAATATTCCTAAGGTAATTTAGGGGTGTTACATAAACTTCAAATGCACATCACATTATAACCAATTGCACATATAGTTAAAAAAGTCACATCTAACATAACCCAACCCAAATGCATATATAACCCAAATGTGCTTTTGTAGTGCACACTATGTGCATTCGAAGTGTATCATATGTGCAATTTGAATTTCTAAGACAAACACATGTTAGGCGAGGGAGTCTTGATTGAACTATATGTTCATTTGAAGACTACACTATGTGTATTAGGAGTATACACTATGTGTATTTTGAATTTGTTATGTATGTGTATAAAGTAATACATAATTTGAAGTCAAAATAATTATTTTTGAAATTTATAAATTAATTTGTAACTACTTTGGTTGAAAATAAATAGGGTTGAAATTATGATTAATATAAAATTGCGTGCACTTTAATAACTAAGCAAAAGATAATCGAGTAATTAAAATAAAAACATGAAGGTAGAAGTGCACTTTAATAACTTATGGGCATGTAATTAAAAGTTATCCTGAATTACAAAAAATACCACCGCATGAGATTTATTCTCACGAGAAGCCTTTTCGATATATATATATATAGATTTTGGTTCTGGTGAAACAACTTCTTAGAGTAAAACGAGAGTACAATAAGAGCCATTGGATTACAAATAAAGCAACAATCCTGATTGAAAGTAAATGGGTACATCTTTGTACGGTGGAATTGAACATATATGATTCCCATTATTTTAGGGATTTGTTTACCCAAATTACAAGAGATCATTCACTTTCTTTTTTTTCTTTTACTCTCTCCCTCCCATTTACTCTCTCTCTCTCTCTCTCTCTCTCTCTCTCTCTCTCTCTCTCTCTCTCTCTCTCTCTCTCTCTCTCTCTCTCTCTCTCTCTCTCTCTCTGTATCTCATTCCAGTCGAAATCAACGCCTCACTCACCCGTCGCCGTCCTCCACCGAATCACCACCTCCACCCATGCCATAACCTCTGCCGTCTACATCCACCGCCACATAAACCACCAGATATCTCCTCCAACGGTCGTCTCTAAGGTCGATATCCCAGAAAGGCATCCCCCGTCACCACGCCTATACCGTAGGCCCCGACCAGTGCTGCTCCGTCGTCGTCCAGGAATCAACGACCCCGTCCACGTCGTCTAGTCTATTGTCCGCCGATTCGACAACCCCCAGACCTACAAGCACTTCATCAAGAGTTGCGATCTCCTCGGCGCATCCGAAGATCTCTTCGTCGGCTGCCTCTGTCGCGTGCACGTCATCTCCGGCCTCCCCGCCGCCACCAGCACCGAGCGACTCGAGATCCTTCTTCTGGAGCGTCTATGGTCGATCCAAATCTAGATTCTTTCACCCATTCCTCACCTCTGGTTATGGCTCTTACGGGTCTTCTGGTGGCGCCTAATAAGCCCTTCTCCTCTTTTACCCTCCAGGTTTGTGTCGATTTGAAATGGTGGTGCTCTCCCGAACAACCTCTCCTTTTCTTTCCCTCTGATGCTTTCGACCTCGTTGCCGCTCATCTCTGCATTGTTATTCATGTTAACAATATTGTTATTCACATTGTTACAATATATGTGTTTGATATTTATGTTTTAGATATTGTATATATGATATTCAATTTGTCTGTGGTGTTATTCATTATAATAATGTTGATATTCACGTGGATTCAGATTCTGCTTGTTGATGGTGTTGTATGAGTTATTGATCATTTAAGTTTCATGCGTTGAGTAGTTGATATTCAAATGTTATGATGTGATATTCACTATAATGTTGTTGATATTCATGTTTGATGTAGGTTTCATTCATTGAGTAGTCGATATTCAAAATTTATGATGTTATATTCACTATAATGTTGTTGATATTCATGTTGGATCATGTAATCAATACTGATGTTCATGTACATTTTTCCGTGTATAACTATCTGTGTTAGTGTGAAGTGATTATTTTTGGTTTGGGTTATGATATTCATGGTGAAACGTAGTGATATTCATACCAATATAGAATGATATTCATGGTGTAATTGATTATGTTATTCATATATTATTAAGTGGTGATATTCATATTTTAATTTGTGTTATTCATGTCTTTAATTGGTGATATCCACATATTAAACAAATATATTCATACAAACATGAACGATATTCAAGAAATAATGACAAAAGCAACAAAAACAAATTTACAAATCTATGAATTTGCAAAGCATTAGGACGCTGAAAAAAATCAAGTGGTGATATTCATGTTTTAAGTGGAGATATTCACATCCATCGATATTCATAAACACATGAACGATATTCATAAAGACGTGATCGATATTCATGAACGCTGAAAAATCATTGAAGAAGAAGAAAATGTGTTGAGATCAAAGGATCTTGAAGCCACGGTGCAAGCTTTGCTCGTCTATGGAGGTGGAATCGCCAAACTATGGTTCTCGGATGGACGAAGGAGTGGCGGAGGCTCGAGCGTGGTTTGGTGGCGGAGTTGTGATGGATAGTTGGCACACAAGATCTTCTTCAAAGGGGGAAGAAGGTTGCACGCAGAAGTGAAAGGGGAGAGGGAGTGTGGGAGATAATCTCACTCGGCACACTAGAGGTTTTGACGCAAGGAAGCAAGGGAGAGAGAGAGTTTGACAAAGCAATTTCGATTAATCTTGCGTGCCTTTTCAGGCATTGGAAGGCACTTATATAGTGCCTTCATACTGTCATAAAGTGCCAACAAAAATAACAAAATTACAGAACTTGGCCTACTAACAAGAAACACTAAAAACGTGGCCATAGAAGGAAAGTCTTAAGTTCGGCCATTATTTAATAAATAAAATACTCCCAGGCCATGGGCCTGGCATGAGGTGGCATGGTCCATGTGCCAACCCACGGCACTCATTGCGCCTAGCCAAGTGGTCCAGGATGGCTCAGCGCCTTGCTTGATTCTTCACGGGCCGCAAGCGCCGGTGTTCTCGGCGCCGGTTTGGAGACTTGTGTAGAAGTCGGCTCGTGCGTGGCTTAGGGGCCCTTGGCACACCAACCCCTTCTTGAGGTCCTGGAGGAGGTGGCGAGCCCTTGACCGAGTGATGGCTCCGGGCATAGGGTCGCCGACGCCGCCTTGGTTCTTCATGCTCGGCCGTCTTGGCTTGGCGCTAGGCATTGTGCTAGGCACAGTGCCTGGCGTGCCTGGCGCGCCTGGCGTGGTTATGGCTGGGCTCTCCTCTTGGCCTAGCTCTTGGCATGGCTCCTCTTGCTCCTCGTCCGCGCCTAGCTCTTGGACATCCTCGCCTAGCTCCGGCTCATGGTCCTCTTGATGTGGCTCGGTCACATAATCCTCCCTCTCTTGAAAGGGATTCGACCCCGAATCCAGCTCATCAAGGTCTTCATCTTGCACAATATAAGGAATCAAATCAGCCACATTAAACACATCATGAACACTAAAGTTAGGAGAAAGGTCAAGCTTGTAGGCGTTGTCATTGATCCTCTCAAGCACTTGAAAGGGTCCATCGCCTCTTGGTTTGAGCTTGGAGTTGCGAAGCGTTCTTTTCTCAAGTGCACCCAAACAAGGTCACCGGGTTCAAAGATCACTTCTTTACGCCTCTTATCCACTTGCTTCTTGTATTGACCCGTTCTCCTTTCTAGTTGCAACCTTGTGTCTTCATGCAACTTCTTGATCCGACTAGCTTCATCCGTGCCCTCCTTGCTTTCACGCTCTTTGATGCCATAGGTGTTGGATCGTTAGAGTTACGTCTGAGGGAACAAAAGCTTTGTTCCCACAGAAGATGCAGCGGATTAAAAACAGCAAGAAAGATAACGAACGAACTCACGATGTATAGTGGAAACCCTGATTAGCAAAACTAGCTTCTCAAGGAAAAACCACTACCTTCAAGCTTCCGCTTGAGAGGATTTTGAAGCGTGTACTTGTCTTATTGATTTCTTGTTTGATTACACTTGTATCCTGGACTTCGACCTCTAAACAACTAGCTAGACTCGAAGACTCTTCTACAACGATGAATCGGACTCAACCCTCAAAGACTTACACACACCTCACTTCTTTTCTTTCTCTTTTTCGTTCTATCTGTTTTCCGTCGTCCAAAGCCGTACCTAAGAGATGAATCCTCACTTCACTTAAATACAACTCGGCTAAACCCTAATCATAACAAGATAGGATATTCTAAAATCGGATTACAAAAGATATGATTTGTTGGAAGAATAATATCCCAACCGATTATATTAATTAAGGAAGGAGTTCCTTAATTAATCCAATCGGAAGGATATTCTTCTTCTCTCTCCAATTGCCTTATCTTAGGAAAGATTCCTAAGATAACACAATCGGGTTTTCTCTCTCCATATCTTCGCGCAATCCGGCTTGATCCTTGGAGCCGAAGTCTTCATCCTTTACCGCGTGTGCTTCTTGATTTGTTTCCTTAATTCAACACACTGGATTTCTTCTTTCCTTTTGCAGCCTTGATCTGGTCCGTCACTTCAGTTCCTTGAGAGGTAATAAAGCACTTGACAGGACTTTGTTCCCTCTGAGATCCTTTGATGCAAAGCTCCCTGGGATAACTTTTCTTGTACCTGAAATACTTGGTACACATATTAGTTGAGTGTTTGTTACCATCAAAACCTAAGGAATTCAACAAATTCCCCCTTTTTGATGGTGACAAACACCCTTAATAAGAAAGCATATACCAACTAGAAAAAGACAAATATGACATGAAAGTTTCCCACTAAGACACAGTTAGTTCCCCCTTAGTTCAGCAATACGTTTTACCTGTTCTGTTCCCCCTCAACCAATGCTACCTGTCATATTCCCCCCTTTGACATCATCAAAAACATCAGTAAAGAATTAGAGAGGAAAAGTCAAGGCCAGATAAACACAAACACCCATTGTCATTAATTAAAAAAAAACTTAAAAACATGCAAACACCGCCAAGACAGACAAAACATCAAAACATAGTCAAAATGCCACACCGGGCACACAAACCAGATAACAAGAAAAACAACTAAGAGGGAGTAGATGGGCAAGGGAACAAAACAGGGGTAAGAACAGCAGGTAAGCGATTAGGCATCACTGTGACCAGCCGGTTGAGCCGATGCGTGATGAGAGATAAGCGCGCGCACATCTGCCATGAGACATATCACATCCTTGCAGAGACTTCTCACATCCCTCCCCAGAGAAAAATTCTCGTTCAGTTCCACCTCACAACTGTCGGCCTCAGAAACCTCCATTGCCTCGGAATCCTCGACTGCCTCAGAAGTTGCAGGGGCACTCTCAACCTTCACCCACCCTTCATCATCTTGAAGAACAAACTGCATCTTGTGCAGGTTACTAGCGTCGAACGGGCGGGAGAAGATGCTCACGTCCTCCGACGGGTTGTACACTTTATGGTATTCAAGGATTTTCTTTACAACCCGTGGGAAGGGAAGAGCGTGCTGGAGAGTGTTCCTGGCGTGGGCCATGTGCTGCATCAGAATCTTCGGCAGGCTAATGGGCTCCTTCTTCAGCATTAGGGACAGTAGGACAATGTCCAAGATTAGAAGCCGATTTCTCTTCTGTCCCCTTGGCGTGATGTTGCTGATGAGGAAGTGGTACAATACTTTGTTGACAGTGGACATCTCTGATATGTCGAGATCAGCACTCCCCTGAGGGTTATCAATACTAGCAACAGCCAACACAGCCTCTGAGTAGGCAAAGTCCTTCGGCCACCTTCCTTTTTGGTATTCCCCATACCCTTCATGTGGAACGCCCAGAGCAACACCAAGCTCAATGCTTGAGAACATGTAGACCTGCCCTTCCATCTTGTAACTCCCCAGAGCAGCGTGGGGGCGAACTTCCATCGCGTAGGTAGAGTAGAACTCCCTTAGCAGCACCTCATCCATCTCCTCTTCCTCCACAAACAGATTGCCCCATTTTTGGGTCTCCAACAGATCATGCACCCCTTCCAGATGGTTCTCCAGTAGGAACTCAGGGATGACTCGCAGCTCCTTGACCACTGACTTGTGGCTCATGTCTTTGACATCATCAGCCGCCACCTTTCCTTTGGCTTTGGCTGGCTTACGACGTTGGCTTTGGTGGACAGGAGCGGCATACACCTTGGCTTTCTTTGCTTTGTTCCCTGAGAGGGGTACTGACTCCTCATTGGAGCTGACCGTTATCGTCTTCTCAAACTTCCTCTGAGAGCGTGTCTTCCGCTTGGAGGAGCAGACAGTCTTCACCCTGCCTGAAGTCTTAGGAGCCTTTGGGGGCTCCTCCTCATCAACTTCCTCAACCAATTCCTTGTTGAGGTCCCGCACAACCGACTGAATCTTCTCCTGAAATACCCCAAGGATGTTAGTAATGGCATAATGGTAAATTAATTAAGGATTTTACTTATATGGGGAGAAAGGGAAATTTAGGGATTTAATCCCTAATCTTTCGGTTGTCTCTCTCTCCCGTGTGAGTTCTCCAGCCGAGCTGTTCTTCTCCGGCGAACTCCTCCTGTGCCCAGCCGAGCTGTTCTTCTCCGGCGAGCCGACTTGGACCGTGCTGCTGCTCTTCCTCCTCCTTCCCTGTTGTCGTTCTGCTGTCCGTGGCTGTGTTCTGCTGGTGTCCGCTGTTGTTGTGGTGGTGTGGCTGCTGAGTTCCAGCATCGAGAAGCCTCCCCGGTGGCTACGTAGTGGTCGACGACGAGGTAAGCCTTTGATCTATTTCGGTAAGGGGCTTCAGATGGCTGATATTTATGAGCATATATATATACGTATATGTTGCTGAATTTTTGGTGGCCAGAATTGGCTGATTTCGGTTTATATATTGTGCAGCAAGTTGTGAATTTGAGTTTGGATTGATTGTTGTGTGGGGTTTGCTTGATTGGAATTTTGAAGGTATGATTTTAGGGTTTGAATTGGGGGTTTATTAGTAATGGCTTGGTATGGGTTAATTAATGTCAGGGATTTGCTCGGATTGATTTCGCAGGTTCGTTCGAGTTGGTTGGAGATCTCTAAGGTCGTGGTTGTCGAGCTTGAGGCAAGATGATTCTTGCTAACCCTTCATATATTTTATAAAAGTACTTTTGTTCCTATCTTGATTCAGTAATTGATTTTATCCTTGTCTGAGTATGTTAATTTGGATTATCGATTGTAGAGTTGCTTGGTTGAATATGTGTGTGTGCGTGTGTTAGTATTTGTCTCGTATTGTGTTTGATTAAATGTTGACGTGGTAGTCAATTGTGACTAATTGTGATTGATTGTTGATTAACTTGATGGTGAAATTCCGTTATATGATATTAGTTATCGTGTGTTGTGTTTGATTGCGGGTTGATCGTGATAGGTGGTGGATGGTTGGTTATGGAGCCGGGGTGAGGGTGTGACCTCATCTGACCGCGTGAGGGTGTGACCTTCGTTGGTTAAGGCTAGGTTGGATGGTTGAAAGTCCCATCCGGTGGTGGGTGGTTGGTGGATTGGTGATGGTTGGTTATGGAGCCGGGGTGGGGGTGTGACCTCATCCGACCGCGTGAGGGTGTGACCTCCGTTGGTTAAGGCTAGGTTGGATGGTTGAAAGTCCCATCCGGTGGTTGGTGGATTGGTGATGGTTGGTTATGGAGCCGGGGTGAGGGTGTGACCTCATCCGACCGCGTGAGGGTGTGACCTCCGTTGGTTAAGGCTAGGTTGGATGGTTGAAAGTCCCATCCGGTGGTGGGTTGGAGGTAGGATCGGAGTTTGGATCGGGTGTTGAATTGTGTGTGTTGCCAATTGTGTGTATTGACAGTTGTGTGTGTTGGATTATGTGTGAATTGACATCTGTGTGTGTTGACAGTTGTGTGTGTTAGACTGTGGGTGTTAACATGTGTGTGTGTGTGCAGTTGTGTGTGTTGACACTTGTGTGTGTTGGTAGTTGTGTGTTGGATTGTGTGTGTGGACGTGTGTGTGTGTTGACACTTGTGTGTGTTGGCAGTTATGTGTTGGATTGTGTGTGTGGGTGGTTGTGTGCTCGGTTTTGGGTTGTGTGCTTGATTATTGGTTGTGTGCTTAGTTAATGGTTTTGTTTGCGGATATTGGTGGGGTGTTTGATTATTGGTTTTGTGTTAGACTTTGGTTGTCGGTTGGTTGTAGTTAGTAGTCGTTTGTTGATTGTTGTTAGTGGTGGTTGTGGGCTATTGTTGTCCATTGGTAGTGGTTGTTGGATCTTGGTGTGAATTGTTTGAGAAGGTTGGTTATGTTGATTGATTAGGAAGGTTGGTTTCCCATCTTGAGGGTGTGGGTCAATATGGGTTGGGTTGAGGTGTATGGGTTGCGGCCCATGTTAACGAACAGGCGGCACCGGAAGGATGGCTGGCTTGGGTCGTTATATTTGTATAAGGTAATGATTGTCGCGTTGGTGCTTATGTATTCGTTGATGCGAAGGTTGGTTGGTTGTGTTAGTAAGTTGGATTGGATTATTCTATTCATTTATACTTGTGGTGATGTTGAGGTTGGATTGAATGAAGTTAGCATAGTGAAGAGTTGGATAAGAGTGGGTAATGAATGGTTATGTGATAGTGTGTGTATATGTTTTGATGTGCGGTTGATATTGGTGGAATAATGATATAGTTATGATATATATTTATATGTATATTTATTGTGTGGCATGTTGTCGTTTGGTATTAATTGGTTGTTGTGTTAAATCTCTGGATTTTAAACTGTTTTGGCTTGAGGAATCTTGCCAGTCTTTCGCGAGACTGACCAACTTCGGTTTTCGTGCCGCGGTTGGCTGGTGTATCGGGTCCACCAGTCAACTGGTCTTTGCAGGTTAGCAGCAACAAGCGGGTTCTGGATCACAGATTGGTCTTCACAGTTAAAGATTTAGTTTTGCATCGGATTTGAAAATGTTGTATTCGCTTCCGTGTTTTGGATATAAATTGATGTATTTAAACTGGATGACAGGTTTAAGTATTGATTCAATCTTGAACATGGATTATTGTTGATGATTTTTATGTAATTGGAAGAGTTTTGGATTTCTTTTCTTTTAAAACCGCCTTATAGTCCTTCGGGACTATAGCACTGTGACACCTCTGGCCCGGGGTGTTACATCTCCTTCACAGTAAAGTGCTCCTCAGCTGTGACCGAGGTCTCTTGACGGGGGATCTCCTCCATCTCCTCATCAATGGGGTCGGGATGGGTTGGAGAGGAATGTACCTCCTCTATTTCAGTAGAGGAGATGGCGGTTGGGACGGCTGGAGAGGTTTTGGGGTTAGGGTTTTGTGGAGCGGGGTCTGTGTTTGGGGCTACGAAGGGGACCATGGCGAGTTGGTCCTGGGTTGGTAATGGTGGAGGGGTAACAGTGGTGGTTGCTGGAGTGGTGGAGGTGGAAGGTAGGGATTGGGTAATGGCGGCGAGGAGAGCGGGGTCGGTTCCCATGGAGGACAGTCTGGTGAGGAGGGTTTGGAGGTCTTGGGCGATGGTGTTGGGGAGGTTTGAGTTGGAGGCCATTTCTGTGAGAGAGGGAGAGTTCTGGGAAGACGAGAGATAGAGAGGAAGGGAGAGATTGCTTGAGGAAGATAAGGAAACAGTGAGGATGAGACATACCTGGAGACTCTGATTTATAATCTTCACCGAATCTTCTAGTGTTTCCAAAGATAAATTCAAATCTTTTCAGTTTCCAACAGATAACAATTGCAATCTTCCAACTTCCCAAAATAAAATCAGAATCTCGTCCAAATCCGACTTAGCCAGCCGAATTACCCTTCCCAACTCCTTTCCATCAAATCAGCTCTAAATGCTCAACGCGGCCCAACACAGACTTCCATCATTACACCCTGCAAACACACGTCACCTCAACCTGCAAGTCACAGAAGCCGAATCGTTTTCCCGCCAAACCAAAAAGTAGTAGGGTGTGATGCTGGAGGTTAGTTACCAGAGAGGGTACAAAAGACCATCACACCAAAATATATGATATTTGCGATTGATTTTTACATCATGCCTGAGGGGTCTCCAGTTGTGGATGATAAGAGGGGCTCATAGGAGACTTCAAACATGGCGGTCTAGGTAAGCTGTAGAATCAACTATCATTTGGGCTTATGATGAGGGAACAAAACATCAAGTTGATTCTTTTGGGTTGAAATAAAGCTGATTCATGTGACAAATGATGACATAGAAGATCATGTATGACATTCAGTACATCAAGGAAGTAAAAGCACATATTCAAGTCGAATGTTTAATTAATACCCAAGGAAGAGAATGCATATCAAGACATGATAGTTCATCTTTCACAATTTACCACGTAATCTAGCCAATCATCGAGGGAATACAACAAATGGACATGTAGTTAGGGGAACAAACCAGGCTTCGTATGGAACTGAATGTAGAGTTTCCCAACATGTGTCCTAATGAGAAAACTGGCATTTGATTCTTTTGTTCCACGAGATTCCTTGTTTGCCAATCTTTCAAGACACAGTGATGTCTTTTCTAGATGTACATGGTACCTGAATTTTCAGACAAGGAACAATTTAGTCATTAAGCCTTTATCCACATCTCCATTTCTTTTACCTTTTCCACCAGGCCTTAGAGTCTCAAATATTCCTGCAGAAGTGAGGTGAGACTCGCTTTGTTCCCTGTCAAGTAACTGACCCTTGTACGAATGAAATACCGGGAACTTTCCTCACTTTATCCTGCACATAAAGAGTTAGTTCTTGCGAACCCAGACAAGCTTATGCTTTCTGGGTGTGGGAGCAACATATTTGATTTCTGGAGGTTTAACATTCATTTTCTCCCTAGTGGTTCGAGCAAGTTCCTCATTGTGTTTCTTCAGGAGGCACTCTTGTTTGTAGTGACCAGAGTGCCCACAATACCAACATACTCTTTGACATTTTAGATCAACATACTTGCTCTGTCCAGGCCAAATTGTTTTGTTAGCAATCCTTGAATGAAAATCAATATTATTGGACTTACTGCTTTGAGATTGCTTCAACCAAATGGCATGAGCCTTCTGTCCATGGTACCAAGCTTTACTCTCCTCAGTCGAGTTTGAACATTTTTTGCCTTTGTTCCATCCGGAGGAACTTTCCCCTTTTTCTTTTACAGACTGCTTTCCTTCGACTTTAGAGCCTTTTTGCTTGGTGCCATCAACAAGAAGTTTTGGTTGATAGCCAATCCCAAAGCGAGGTACTTCCTTTGACTCAATCTTCTTTTCATTCTTGGCTGCAACAAAGACAATACCTTTTGGCTTGTCCTTCTGTTCCTCACTGAGTTTGGTTAGATCACTAGAAAGTTTTGCATTTCCTAGTTTCAGCATTAATGACTCAGCCTCGAGTGAGGAAACAGAGGACTCCAGAGACATAATCTTTTCAGTGAGTTTGGGACACTCAGAGCAAAAGTTTGAAGAGGAGGATGAACCTTTCTCAAGCTTGAGCACTTTGTCTGCCCAACCCTGATTTTGTTCGATCAAACCTGAGATCGATTCATCTTTCTCTTCCATTTGCTCACTGAAAAGACTATTCTCATGAACAAGTTTCTTAATGAGAGATATCAAGCTTTCTTTAGATTTGATTTTTAAGCTTGATACGAGATCAGATTCAGTTACCTCATCGTTGAGTAGATCTCCCTTTGATTCATTGGGAACTTCAATGGCCATCAGGCAGACATCCCTGGAGTGTGACGATTCTTCGTCGTCTGAGTCTGAGTCTCCCCAGGTGGCAACCATTGCCTGCTTCCCTTCATTTGCTGGAGGTATTCCTGCCTTTTTCTTGAAGCAGTTTCTGGCCATATGTCCC
Source organism: Rheum nobile (assembly GCA_027886185.1). Lineage (NCBI taxonomy): Eukaryota > Viridiplantae > Streptophyta > Magnoliopsida > Caryophyllales > Polygonaceae > Rheum > Rheum nobile. The sequence goes on along the minus strand of WOAB01000657.1, from coordinate 1,756,076 downwards.
TTGTTCTGACAGTGGTAGCATACCACATCTTTTAGGTCTCTGTTCCCTTCAGAGGAACTCGACGAATCCTTGTTTCGAGACCAAATCTTCCTCATGGCTCTTGTGATGAGCGCAACATCTTCATCACCATCTTCATCTTCATCTTCGACTTGGGACAAGTCAAATGCCCTTTCCACCTTCAAGGCAATGCTCTTCGCCTTATCCTCTCCCTTCTTGTTCAGCTTGTGGTTATAGACAGAGGCGTTGCTTTCCAACTTAGCAACAACCTCTTCCATGGTAAGAGTCTTGACGTCTGTCTGAGAGTAGAGAGCAAGATCAATGGCATCCCACTGAGAGTTGAGGCCTTGCATGAAGTGGTGAGTCAGCTTCCAGTCTGGCATTGCTTCACCAAGGAATTGAAGCTGACCAATTAGCCCCTGAAATCTGGAGTAGTACTCCTGAATGTGTTCATCTTTTCCCTGAGAGACTTGGTCGTACTCCTTGATGAGGGAGAGAATCCTGTTCTTCTTTGCATCTTCATTTCCTTGATGAAGGCGCTTCAAGGCATCCCAGATCTCTTGGCAGTCTTATAGCTCATGATTTTCTTGAGATCGGAAGGGAGCAAAGCCATGTGAAGGATCTTCTTGGCCCTGTTGTTTTTCTCTAGTTTTTTCCAATCATCATCGGTGTAGTCGGCTTTTGGTTTTGGCTTTGTAGCATCTGTCTCATTTTTGATAGCCAAAGGTCCGACTTCAATGACTCGCCAGATCTGTCCATCAAGGGAGCAGATGTGGGACTCAATTTGTTCCACCCACCAGTCATATTCTCCTGCCTTCAGAATCGGTGGCTTCCAGAATGAATCTTCGATTGCATTGCTTGACGATGACATCTTTCCTGCAAATTCTTTAACGAAAACAATCTAGAGCACCAGGCTCTGATACCAATTGTTGGATCGTTAGAGTTACGTCTGAGGGAACAAAAGCTTTGTTCCCACAGAAGATGCAGCGGATTAAAAACAACAAGAAAGATAACGAACGAACTCACGATGTATAGTGGAAACCCTGATTAGCAAAACTAGCTTCTCAAGGAAAAACCACTACCTTCAAGCTTCCGCTTGAGAGGATTTTGAAGCGTGTACTTGTCTTATTGATTTCTTGTTCGATTACACTTGTATCCTGGACTTCGACCTCTAAACAACCAGCTAGACTCAAAGACTCTTCTACAACGATGAATCAAACTCAACCCTCAAAGACTTACACACACCTCACTTCTTTTCTTTCTCATTTTCGTTCTCTCTGTTTTCCGTCGTCCAAAGCCGTACCTAAGAGATGAATCCTCACTTCACTTAAATACAACTCGGCTAAACCCTAATCATAACAAGATAGGATATTCTAAAATCGGATTACAAAAGATATGATTTGTTGGAAGAATAATATCCCAATCGATTATATTAATTAAGGAAGGAGTTCCTTAATTAATTCAATCGGAAGGATATTTGATAGGCGTTTGTCGTCGTGACACCTAAACAAATAAAATAATCCTAACAAACCTAAACAAGTAGTAGAGGCAAGCAAGGGTCGAATCCACAGGGAGGAAGTGATCTATCTATGTGTTCGTAAGCATGCAAAGTAACAAAGGGGGTTTTTAGTTATCAAGCAGAGTAAAGCAAACAAGTGTAGTTGATGAGAAAATAAGAATGGGGAAAGTAGTTCTACTAGAACGAGATCCACAATACAGAGATAAGTCGATCATTGAAATCTTATAAATCCAAGTTCTTTAACTATTCTTATGGTTGTTCCCACCCTGATCTTAAGTATTACCGATTCTCACAGTTGTCGATAGACTTATTACTATGCCAATGATAAAGTACCACTGATTCTCACAGTTGTCAGCGTACTTTAGCACCAACACATCAATAGCAATGCACACAAGGATATAGGATACATGCAAGTAGAAAGATGTACAAGTACTCACTCCCTTACTTAACATGCAATGATTCTCACTCACAATTGTACGCTCGGAACCCCTATATGCACAATTGTGTTTGCCACTAGATATGCACTCGGAACCCCTATATGCAATCCTAGCAATTGATAAAAAGTATTCAACCTAGCTGGCCAGACTATGAAGAATAACGATAAATCAATAATCAATATAACCAAGAGAATCAAACCAACACACATAAGAATAAGAACAAGGAATAGAAATCTCACAACATAATCAACTGTATTGCTTCAAACATCTAGCAGAACAAATGTGTTTAGCTCTCCATGGGTTGGAAACCCTGGAGGCGAACTACGAACAAAACTGAATTGTAACGTGATGTCTCAACTAGGTTAACAAAAAGAGTATTTAACCTAATTCTAAAAGATTGTAAAAATAATAAAAGGAAATAATAATAAAGATGGTAACCAAATATAAGAAATCAGATCCCAGGAAATTAATCCCGTACCCTCGCGCAAGCCTCGCGGTCGCAAACAACTCGGCAGCAATCTCGTGCATCCATCTCGACCAGCATAAATATCGGCCCAACTCTCCACTTGCATCAGCTCGGCGGCCCAACATCAATGCAGCGGCCCACTCAACAAATCATCAGCTCGCTGACCTCATCACGACGTCACGCGCGCGTCTTCTTCCAATTCAATCCGCGCTTCAGCATTTCTTCGCTGCTTCAATTTCACGCGCGCGACAATTAATTCTTTCTCCTTCGTGGGCCTAATATCTCCATTTGGGCCTAATTCATCTCCACGGCCCAACTTCTTCTATTTCCAGCACTCACGCAGCGTGTTTAATTAATTCGCCCAGCCAATGGCCGCGGGGCGCCATCCTTCTCTGAGATCCATCGCCGGGTCGCGGTGGCTCTGGCGCGGGGCGCAATTCTTCATCTCTTCTTCTTCTCTTCTCCCTCTCTTCTGCTCTTCATTACTACCAAGTGTTGGTAGTCTTCTCCAATAACTTCCAGCAGATCCTCATCATCCCCATCTAAGCTGTAAAACCCTTAATATCTTCAATTGTCTCCACAACTTCCGGATTACAGACTTAGCCTAAAAACCACTCATAAACTCCTCCAAATAATGCTAATAATTGCTAGTAAAGGTGTATGAAATAACACCTATCAAATTCCCCCATGCTTAAACCTTGCTCGTCCTCGAGTAAGCTAAAGAAAAACCTACTCTCTCAATCAAAACTCAAGGTCTCAGGAAGCACAAGAAAAATTGACACCAGCAACTACAACAACTCAACAATCAGCTCCAGAGTATCAAAGCTACAAGAAAAGCGGAGTACTTCCCCCAAGCTTATCACAAACACCATAGAGTGAATAAATTCTAATCCTATCTCCCATCTATCTTCTTATGCCTTCCAGAGTGACCTACTCGACAATCCTTCTTTGACTCATCTTCTTATGACGCCTCGCCAAGAATAATGAGAAATCCTAAAATCACTCTTCTTCTTTTTCGCTCATTTTGCCAAGGCGCCCTTTCGGGTTTTCACCAAGCCACTCATTTCATTTTCCAATAGATGTACTCACATAAGCTCACGTCACTCTTGACCACATATTACCCCAGCCTAATGCTGGTCTAAGCCACCTGCTTATTACCTAGGCCGCCCTTTCGGGTTTTCGACCTATCCCAGGATTTTTTTATGTATGCCTTTTTTCAATTTTTGGCTTTTTTTTCATTTTTTAATTTTTCTCCTCAACAACGTAGCAAGTATATAACTCTCCCCCATGCTTAAACATTGCATTGTCCTCAATGTAATGAAAGACAAAAGAATAGAAGCAGAGGGAAAAGCAAAAAATAACTCACAAACGTTGCCAAGCTGCTTGGACACTATAGGTGATCGCTGGCGGTCTTCTCAAGATATGCCCAGGTCTCTGGTGTTGGGCGGGTGTCTTCATCAACTCTATAATCTTCTCCTACCGTGCAACCAAAAGGGAACCACTTTGGTGAATAGTGGTAAAACATAGTATGGCGGGGTCACACGGCCTTCTAGGAACACATGGTGGAGCCCAGATATCATCATGGTGGGGGCTCTAGTGTTCCTCCTCATCAGCTGTCAATTGTAGGGCCATCATCGTTGTCAAATAAAAATGTGGGGTAATGTATCCTCCTTGACAACATGATGCACACCATCTCCATTGGAAACTCTGGACAGCTGGCCTTCGGTAAAACCTTTTTTTTTTTTCCAGAGAGGGAAAATATACCAGAAATCCACCGCGGGGCGGTGAGGGTTGCCGCGGGGTGGTGGGATGGCTGAGAACACCATCTCTCTCCATTTACTTTCGTACCTGAAATGTTAGTAACAGGCGAACGAAACAAAGCAAAAACACACTAAAGAAAATGCAAAAATAAAGAATGAAAAGCAAAGAAAGAAAAACATACCTCAGGTTGCCTCCCAGATAGCGCCTTAGTTATTGTCATGGCTTGACATCCTACTCCAGCCTCCTCAACTCAGGTTGGTCCTAGCTTTTGAGCACCTGAGATCTATATCAGGGGGATGCCTCTTTGTATACTCCCTGTTGAGCCTCTCCCCCATGCTTGTGCACTTCTTTGTGGGTGGACCATTGTGCATACCCATGAATGCACTTGCCATTTTCAGAAATGGCCTACCCAACATCTCAGGGGCTGCATGTATGTCCTGCCCCGTATCCAGCATATAAGAATTCACCACTTGAGTCCAGTTCTCCTTCTTGTGCCTCCCCTTCGGTTTCTTCTTGATTATGCCCAGCACCTTTAATATTTCCTTGCAGCGAGGGGTGCTATCCGCCAGATGGACCAGAGGGGTGGTTGCCTTGCAGCCGCTGAAGGTGTCAAATAAGCCTTTGTCGCTCTCCACCTTTTGGGTGTCCTTCAGAGCCGCAGGGAATGGTATATCGGGTTGCGGCGAGATAAGCGGGAAGGAGTTGAGATGTATAAACTCATCATAGGCAGCCTCCAGAGGATCGGGGACTGTCGGGGCGATTATCTCTAGAGTATTTTCGCGAACATGGCACTCCTCTTCATCGTCGCTCCAATCCTCCTCATATCTCAAAAAGTACTCCTCTTCAGTCAGCACCTCTTGACGATGAAAATGATCAACCCAAGCCTCATCAGCAGAGCTAGGATTTTGGATGCTGGGTTGCTCTGGTCTCACCGCGGGGCGGTGGTCATTGCCGCGGGGTTGTGAGGTCGCGGTGGAGATACTGAGGCACGTCGCCGGGTCGCAGTCATTCTTGCCGCGGGGCGGTGAGATAACTGGGACATCGCGCCGGGTCACGGTGATGGGTGACGCGGGGCGGTCAGCTATGTTCTCCGTCTCATAATCGTCCTCCTCTACAACACTGGGAGGAACGTTTTCCCTCGGGTTTACTACCGTTTGAGATGGTAGATTCCCCGACCTCCTTGCTTTGAGCTGTATAATTGACTCCGCCAACTGGTTCACCTGACCTACTATATCCTTGATGCTTGACTCGGTATTCTGCACATGAGTGGTGAAATGTTGAGTCAAGGTCCTGAGCATCTCTTCAGTTGACAGGGAGTTACTAGCATGGGGAGCTACTGGTAGCTCAACAAGGTGGGGTTGAAGTGCTTCTTGTCTACCCGTTTTCGCGATAATGTCTTTCAATGAAGCAATTTCTTGCAATAAATGTGCATCATTGGAGTTGACAGCATTAACTCCTCTGGTCCTTGGGGCTTCATCAAAATCTCTTGTGCTCTCAGCCATATCATGAAGTCTAGTCATGGCTACATCAGGGGTCATATTCAAGATACTACCACCACACGTAGCATCTATGATTCTTCTTTCATCATCCAGCAGCCCATTGTAGACATAGAGCACTAGAGCTGACTTGTCAAAACCATGGACCGGGCAGCTAGAGCACAGTCGTGTGAACCGCTCATAATATTCATAAAGGATATCCTCCTCTCCTTGTTCAATACTGGCAATCTCCCTTTTTAAAGCGTTCACCATCTTGGCTGGGAAATATTGTGTGAGGAAAGCCTTAAGTAGCTCAACCCATGAATTTATGCTCCCTCCAGACAGATGATAATACCAGTCTTCAGCCTCGTCTTTAAGAGTGAACCCGAAGGCTCTCATTTTAAGCTGTTCCTCAGTGACATCGGCTGGCTTAATGCTCATAAGGACGCTGTGGAATTTTCTCAAGTGTAGGATGAGGTCTTCTCCACTTTATCCATAATATCTCGGGAGTAACCGTATCACTTCTGATCTGAGCTCAAATGTCACACCATCAGCAAGGGGTGGAATAATTACAGCCAAGGGCTGTTGTATCAGATCTGGCGCAGTCAATTGTCGGAGTGTCTGAGCCATTCGTACTTGTCTCTGTATCAACTTCAACAAGTAGCGAATCAGTAGCAAAGGTGCGGACCGTAAGATAGGTCTACACCAAAGTAACACACACACAAACACACAGAAAAATCAAAACTTGCCTCCCCGACAACGGCGCCAATTTGATAGGCGTTTGTCGTCGTGACACCTAAACAAATAAAATAATCCTAACAAACCTAAACAAGTAGTAGAGGCAAGCAAGGGTCGAATCCACAGGGAGGAAGTGATCTATCTATGTGTTCGTAAGCATGCAAAGTAACAAAGGGGGTTTTTAGTTATCAAGAAGAGTAAAGCAAACAAGTGTAGTTGATGAGAAAATAAGAATGGGGAAAGTAGTTATACTAGAACGAGATCCACAATACAGAGATAAGTCGATCATTGAAATCTTATAAATCCAAGTTCTTTAACTATTCTTATGGTTGTTCCCACCCTGATCTTAAGTATTACCGATTCTCACAGTTGTCGATAGACTTATTACTATGCCAATGATAAAGTACCACTGATTCTCACAGTTGTCAGCGTACTTTAGCACCAACACAACAATATCAATGCACACAAGGATATAGGATACATGCAAGTAGAAAGACGTACAAGTACTCACTCCCCTACTTAACATGCAATGATTCTCACTCACAATTGTACGCTCGAAATCCCTATACGCACAATTGTGTTTGCCACTAGATATGCACTCGGAACCCCTATATGCAATCCTAGCAATTGATAAAAAGTATTCAACCTAGCTAGCCAGACTATGAAGAATAACGATAAATCAATAATCAATATAGCCAAGAGAATCAAACCAACACACATAAGAATAAGAACAAGGAATAGAAATCTCACAACATAATCAACTGTATTGCTTCAAACGTCTAGCAGAACAAAGGTGTTTAGTTCTCCATGGGTTGGAAACCCTGGAGGCGAACTACGAACAAAATTGAATTGTAACGTGATGTCTCAACTAGGTTAACAAAAAGAGTATTTAACCTCATTCTAAAAGATTGTAAAAATAATAAAAGGAAATAATAATAAAGATGGTAACCAAATATAAGAAATCAGATCTCGGGAAATTAATCCCGTACCCTCGCGCAAGCCTCGCGGTCGCAAACAACTCGGCATCAATCTCGTGCATCCATCTCGACCAGCAGAAATATCGGCCCAACTCTCCACTTGCATCAGCTCGGCGGCCCAACATCAATGCAGCGGCCCACTCAACAAATCATCAGCTCGCTGACCTCATCACGACGTCACGCGCGCGTCTTCTTCCAATTCAATCCGTGCTTCAGCATTTCTTCGCTGCTTCAATTTCACGCGCGCGGCAATTAATTCTTTCTCCTTCGTGGGCCTAATATCTCCATTTGGGCCTAATTCATCTCCACGGCCCAACTTCTTCTATTTCCAGCACTCACGCGGCGTGTTTAATTAATTCGCCCAGCCAATGGCCGCGGGACGCCATCCTTCTCTGAGATCCATCGCCGGGTCGCGGTGGCTCTAGCACGGGGCGCCATTCTTCAGCTCTTCTTCTTCTCTTCTCCCTCTCTTCTGCTCTTCATTACTACCAAGTGTTGGTAGTCTTCTCCAATAACTTCCAACAGATCCTCATCATCTCCATCTAAGCTGTAAAACCCTTAATATCTTCAATTGTCTCCACAACTTCCGGATTACAGACTTAGCCTAAAAACCACTCATAAACTCCTCCAAATCATGCTAATAATTGCTAGTAAAGGTGTATGAAATAACACCTATCAATATTCTTCTTCTCTCTCCAATTGCCTTATCTTAGGAAAGATTCCTAAGATAACACAATCGGGTTTTCTCTCTCCATATCTTTGCGCAATCCGGCTTGATCCTTGGAGCCGAAGTCTTCATCCTTTACCACGTGTGCTTCTTGATTTGTTTCCTTAATTCAACACGCTGGATTTCTTCTTTCCTTTTGCAGCCTTGATCTGGTCCGTCACTTCAGTTCCTTGAGAGGTAACAAAGCACTTGACAAGACTTTGTTCCCTCTGAGATCCTTTGCTGCAAAGCTCCCTGGGATAACTTTCCTTGTCCTTGAAACACTTGGTACACATATTAGTTGAGTGTTTGTTACCATCAAAACCTAAGGAATTCAACAATAGGGTAGAAGCTCAAGTGGAGTCGTGGGATTGCGCCCATAAACCACTTCAAATGGTGTCTTCCTTGTCGCCGAATGGATGGTCCTATTGTAGGCGAACTCAATGAAAGACAAGCTATCTTCCCACCTGCACAAGTTAGTACGCAATATAGTTCTAAGCAAAGCACCAAGGGTACGGTTCACTACCTTGGTTTGTCCATCCGTTTGAGGATGACAAGTAGTAGAGAAGAGAAGTTTAGTTCCAAGCTTGGCCCAAAGAGTATTCCAAAAATAGCTTAAGAACTTCACATCTCGGTCCGACACAATAGACCTAGGAACTCCATGTAATCTCGCCACATGATCAAACAAAAGATTGGCCACGTGGGAGGCATCATCCGTCTTATGGCATGCAATGAAATGTGCCATCTTGGAGAACCTATCAACTACCACAAAAATGGAGTCTCTCCCTCTCTTAGACCTTGGTAATCCCATAACAAAGTCCATGGAAATGTCTTCCCACAGTTGCTTAGGGATTGGCAAGGGAGAGTATAGGCCATGGGGTTGTGTTTTGGCCTTAGCTCGCATATAAGTGGTACAAGAAGCACAAAGCTTTTCTACCACTCGTAGCATCTTAGGCCAAAAGAAGTGATCCTTAAGCACCTCAAAAGTCTTAAGGACACCAAAATGTCCCATCAACCCACCCCCATGCGCCTCTTGCACAAGGATTGCTCTAAGGGATCCCTTAGGAATACACAAGCGATGACCTTTGAACAAGAAACCATCATGCAAGTAGAATTGGCCTTCACTTCCATTAGACTTACATGCAGCCATTATAGCACTAAAATCAGGATCAAGTGCATATAAGTCTTTCATAAAAGTGAACCCCAACAACTTAGCATCAAGTATGGTCAACAAAGTGTACCTCCTAGAGAGGGCATCCGCTACCACATTGTCCTTTCCCTTCTTGTGTTTTATCACATAAGGTAAAGACTCAATGAATTCCACCCACTTGGCATGCCTCTTGTTGAGCTTGGTTTCGCCCTTCAAGAACTTCAATGCCTCATGGTCGGAGTGTATGACAAATTCCTTAGGCAATAAGTAGTGTTGCCAAACTCTTAGCACACGTACTAAAGCAAGAAGTTCTTTGTCATACGTTTGGTATTTGAGCTCAGCATCCCCAAGCTTCTCACTATAATAAGAAATGGGTTTGCCCTCTTGCATGCGGACACCTCCAAGGCCTATTCCCGAAGCATCACACTCTATCTCAAAGATTTTGTCAAAATTAGGCAAAGATAAGAGTGGGGCTTGGGTGAACTTGGCTTTGAGGCTAGCAAAGGCCGCCTCTTGTGCGAAATCCCATGAGAACGCCACACCTTTCTTGGTAAGCTCCGTGAGGGGCGCAGCCAAGGTGCTAAAGTCCCTCATAAAGCGGCGATAAAAGCCAGCCAAGCCTAAGAAGCTTCGGACTTGAGTCATGGTAGAAGGCGTAGGCCATTCACGAATAGCCTTCACCTTCTCTTCATCAACTCTCAAGCCCTCTTTACATACCACAAATCCAAGAAATACCACATGATCCGAGAAAAAGTGGCACTTCTTGAAGTTGGCATATAGCTTCTCCTTCCTAAGGACCTCAAGAACTTGTCTAAGGTGATCCACGTGCTCATCAAGATTATGGCTATATACTAAGATGTCATCAAAGTACACAACCACAAACTTGCCAATGAAGCGCCTTAGAACATGGTTCATGAGCCTCATGAATGTGCTAGGAGCGTTGGTGAGTCCAAAAGGCATCACCAACCACTCATATAATCCCTGCTTGGTCTTAAAAGCGATTTTCCATTCATCGCCTTCTTTCATGCGAATTTGGTGATAACCACTCTTAAGATCAACCTTGGAAAACACACTCGCTCCATGCAACTCGTCAAGCATGTCGTCCAATCTTGGTATCGGATGGCGGTACTTAATGGTTATGTTATTGATCGCTCGACAATCAACACACATACGCCAAGTACCGTCTTTCTTCGGTACCAGGATGACCGAAACTGCACAAGGGCTAAGGCTTTCTTTCACGTAGCCCTTGTCAAGCAATTCTTGAACTTGACGTTGCAACTCCTTGGTTTCCGCGGGATTAGCGCAGTACGCAGCCCTATTAGGTAGTGTTGCCCCCGGTATGAAGTCAATTTGATGTTCAATACCTCTTATCGGAGGCAACCCCTTTGGCACTTCCTCTTGAAAGTGATCATCGAACTCTAACAAAAGGCGAGTGATGGGCTGCGGGAGTCCCTCAAGATCATTCAAGTTGAGGAGTATGTCCTTGCGAATGAACAAAAGACATGACTCTCCACTCTTGAACGCTTGAATGACATCCTTAGGCCTAGCTAAGAGCATATGACTAGAGGCACTTCCCTTGCCCCCAATCGCCATTTTCTTACCTTTGGCATGCTCCTTAGCTTGGGCCTTGCGTTGTTCCCTAGCCATATGGTCAGCCATGATTTCATGAGGAGCTAAGGGATGGAGAGTAATCCTTTTCCCACGTAAATGGAAGGAATACTCATTGCTCACCCCTTGATGTATGACGCCTCTATCAAACTGCCATGGCCTTCCCAAGAGAAGGTGACACGCAGTCATAGGCAACACGTCACACAAAACCTCATCCTCATAGCCACCAATGGAGAAATTGATTATGGCTTGCTCCTTAACCTTTAGAGGGGTGTCGGAATTCAACCAACAAAGTCTGTAGGGTTGTGGGTGAGGAGTAGTGCTTAGGTTGAACCTAGACACTACTTCTTGGTCAAGGATATTGCAACATGACCCCCATCAATTATCATACTACATATTTTGCCATTGATAGTGAACCTAGTATGGAAGATGGTCTCCCGTTGGCTAGGCACACTTGATCCCTCCGAGGCTATGAGCACTTTCTTAGCCACAAAACAGTCCCCATGGGCTGCAACAACATGCATCTCCTCCTCCGCGGCCTCCTCATTCTCAACAACTTCTACTTCATACTCATCCTCGGATTCATACTCCCCTAGAGTATTAAGTAGAACTTGCCTTTTTGAGGGGCAATCCCGGGCATAGTGCCCTCTTCCTAGACACTTGTAACACTGGATGTCCCTTGCTCGGTTCTCACCCTCCCTACGTTGGGGTTGAACTTGGCTAGGGGGCTCTCGTCTAGGGTGATTAGGATTATCACCCCTAGTTGGTTCCAAGAGTCTAGGTTGTGCTCCTTTGGAGCTTTGCCAAGGGCGTGAGTTATTCCCTTGGGAGCGTCTTGAAGACAATGCTTTATACATACGATTAGTATAATGAAGCACTTCTTCCATAGGCGTCCCACGAGGAAAATGTTTCTTACTCACGACCGCTTTGAGTTCACTATTGAGATGGTTAATGAACTAGGAAATAAGATATCCTTCGGGAACTCTAAGTCCGGACCTAAAGACCAAGGTCTTTAGCTCCGTATAGAATTCATCTGGGGTTTTATTCCCTTGTTCAAGTTGCTCCAATCTCTCATGAACCCTCTCGGCATAGTCATCCGGAACAAACCTATCTCTAAGAGCCCGTTTGAGCTCTTGCCATGTGGTCACTTGGGGGTGTCCAAAGTACTCTCGTTCTTCTTTGTCCCCAAGCCACCATTGATAGGCAAAACCCTCAAACTTGATGGTTGCTATAGCTACTCGTTGAGCTTCCGAGTAGTTATAGTATTTGAATATTTGATCGATCTTTTATTCCCAATCAAGATACACCTCAGGCTCACAATTTAAACCAAAACTTTGTACCTCCAATTTTACCCCATGTGGTCGTGGTTGCTCCAAATTGGCCGGGTATTGGTTGCCATAGCCGCCGGCGCTGCATGGCTCATAGGGCATGTAGCCGCCTGTCCCTTGTCCTTGGCCAACTCCGCCTCTTCCTTTCACATTCCTTTACGGCAGCGGCAATGGCCCATGATGTCTAGGAGGCTCTTGGTGTGACATCCTTGTGTGCTCGCCAACTCTTAGCCCCGAATCTGCATGGTTAGTACGAGGAGGCAAGCTAGATGCAACATAAGGGAAAGCAAAGTTGGAAGAAGAGGTGTTATCTTCCCTTGTGGTGACCATTAGTGAGGATGAGGGCATGAACCCCTCGGTCATGGTGAGGCTGGCCGTCTCAAGTGTGGAAGTTGGCACCGAGATAATCACCATGGGCAATGTGACAAGCCCGCTTGGCGCTTGGCCCAAAATAGAAGTGTTGGCGGGCGGTGGCATGTGGACTTGGCTTGCGGAGGCGCCAAGTGTGTGCTTCCATTTCTCCTCCATGGCACGCATGAAGGCCGCCTGCTTATCTCTCATGGCACTCAAGTGTTGCCGGGCGCGCTCGTCGGCTTCCTCTTTAGAAGCTTGAATGGCTTGGAGAAGTGTCTCCATGGTGATTGCCGAGGCCTCCTTGGGGTCCTCATTGGGCGCTTGCTTGTCCTTTGGGTTCACCATCTCGAACCTTCACAAATCAAGGACACGACAGCCACAAAATCCAAGAAAATTCCAACAAGGTACGTAACAAGAAAGATTGCCAAATTTGCCTAATTTAAATTAGGACTCGGAATCCAACAAGTTCTTGGGTTAGGGTGGCTCCTATATGCAAAATGACTCACAAAAATTGAAAATAAAGTGCACCACAATCCTTGTCAAAAGCTTAAGTTAATCCACAACTCAAGCAATACTTGTAAGTACTTGTTTCCTATTACCACTTACTAAGGTTAGCTCAAGCAAAAGGAATTACAACTTCACTTACAAGTGCTTCACAAAGAAAGAGTGTACGTCTTCTTCAATATTTTTTTTTTGACTTGTCTTGGCTTCCTCTTTTGTACAATATCAAGCCGAGTTTTTCTAAAGTTTTTTTTTGACGTAAGAAATGCAGAAAATATCAAACAAAGAACTTAGCAAAGACACTTGAGTAACCACTAGCGTATGCACTTCAGATTCGTTCCTCCACAAGAAGGCTCAATTGAAATTAACGTAAGTAATTTACTCAGATTGTTTAGGTGCCAAATAAAGAAAATAAAGACTCAAAGATCCTATAATAAATGAGACGTCTAAGACTTGAATGGGTTTGAAGGTTACACTTTTCAAAAATTCAGCAAATATTAAATTCAATCAATGCACCAATAATTCCTAAATTGGCTGCCTTTCAACTCCTAAAAACGTCTAATTCCTATAGGTAAATCTGACTTCTAGATCTACTCTAGATGCAAGACACAAAACGCAAGCAAAAATCAAGAACAAAAGCAAGAACAACTCTCGGACGCAAGACTCACAATCACAAATGCAAAGGCACGAAAACAAGGAACTTGTAGGACTTCGGCCCTTGAATTTAAAAGAGGAATTTGAGCAAAACTTACGTGCTCTGATACCAAATGTTGAGATCAAAGGATCTTGAAGCCACGGTGCAAGCTTTGCTCGTCTATGGAGGTGGAATCGCCAAACTATGGTTCTCGGATGGACGAAGGCGTGGCGGAGGCTCGAGCGTGGTTTGGTGGCGGAGTTGTGATGGATAGTTGGCACACAAGATCTTCTTCAAATGGGGAAGAAGGTTGCACGCAGAAGTGAAAGGGGAGAGGGAGTGTGGGAGATAATCTCAGTCGGCACACTAGAGGTTTTGACGCAAGGAAGCAAGGGAGAGAGAGAGAGAGAGAGTTTGACAAAACAATTTCGATTAATCTTGCGTGCCTTTTCAGGCATTGGAAGGCACTTATATAGTGACTTCATATTGTCATAAAGTGCCAACAAAAATAACAAAATTACAGAACTTGGCCTACTAACAAGAAACACTAAAAACGTGGCCATAGAAGGAAAGTCTTAAGTTCGGCCATTATTTAATAAATAAAATACTCTCAGGCCATGGGCCTGCCATGAGGTGGCATGGTCCATGAGCCAACCCACGACACTCATTGCGCCTAGCCAAGTGGTCCAGGATGGCTCGGCACCTTGCTTGATTCTTCACGGGCCGCAAGCGCCGATGTTCTCGGCGCCGATTTGGAGACTTGTGTAGAAGTCGGCTCGGGCGTGGCTTAGGGGCCCTTGGCACGCCAACCCCTTCTTGAGGTCCTGGAGGAGGTGACGAGCCCTTGACCGAGTGATGGCTCCGGGCATAGGGTCGCCGGCGCCGCCTTGGTTCTTCATGCTCGGCCGTCTTGGCTTGGCGCTAGGCGTTGTGCTAGGCACAGCGCCTGGCGTGGCTGTGGCTGGGCTCTCCTCTTGGCCTAGCTCTTGGCGTGGCTCCTCTTGCTCCTCGTCCGCGCCTAGCTCTTGGACATCCTTGCCTAGCTCCGGCTCATGTTCCTCTTGATGTGGCTCGATCACATCAAAATGTATCAACAAAATCAGGCGGTTTTAGGAAAGAGAAAATATTGTGTTTTCTCTCTCATCTAACAACCTCATTTATTATCTTTTCCTAATTAAAAATTAAATAATTGCCTTATTAGAGTATATTTGGTGGTTATACCCCTACCATATCTATTGTAAGGCCCAATCATCCAACCATCCATCACCATCAATTCAACGCTCCAGATTAATACTTCCGTTTTACCATAACTCCCATTTTACCGGAGCATTCCTATATATATATATATATATATATATATATATATATATATATATATATATGGATCTAGATCTGGTGAGAAAGAGTTCGAGGGTGAGAAATGAGAATGAATATGGGCCATTTGATCCAAGACAACTAAAGGCCCATATTTAAAAAGCCAAATAAACGGAATAATTCGACACGACAAAATTTTATTTGAAAAAAACGTGCATTTTTGGGGGGAAATACGGGCAGGTGCGTGTGCATGCGTTTTTTTTGAAATCGCTAGCACATACAACACAAAAATCATACACATATAGACTTATTTTCATGCACATACATGCAAAATCAGTTCATTTTGTAACTCATCCGCATAAAGTTAAATGAAACACAAACTTGTGCACATTTCAAGAAGTGGATAAGTTTTTGGTTGTATGTGCATGAGTTTCCAATTACACAAAGCCACACATACAATCAAAACCTATGCACATATAGGCACAAATTTGTGCACAATCCAAGAAGTGCATACGTTTTTGCCTATATGTGTATGAGTTTTCACTTAAACAGAGTCACACATACAGTCAAAACCTATGCACAAATTTGTGCACATTCTATGAAGTGCATAAGTTTTTGCTTGTCTGTACATGAAATTTCACTTACACAAAGTCACATACATTTTTATCTCTAGAAAATATGTAATTGGAAACTCATGCACGCCTAGTACAAATTATATGCACATACAAGTAGAAAAGCATGCACTTCAAAAATCATGCACTTTTGAACTTAGAAAAATGATGCATACAAGTAGAATTTAGATGCACATACTAGTCAAAATATAAGGCACGAGGTCACCCATCCTGGTACTACTCTCCCCCTAACACACTTAACTTCAAAGTTACTTGTCCTCACTTGAATCTTGAAAAAGAAGAGCTCTTGTTGACATATATAGAACTATAATCCTTATAAAGGATTATAAATATGGGGTGTTACAATCACCTCCACTTAAACCCTTCACGACCTCGTCAAGGCCCGAAGACTGCCCTTTGGGTCGAGCGACCGCCCTCAAGGCCAAGTCCACTCGTAACCCATAGTCGGCTCTAATACCATTTGTAATGCCTGAGGCCTTAGAAGCGTCATCCAATGCCAACCCGGGAACTTCCTAGGAGGTCACCCATCCTTATACTACTCTCGCTCTAGCACACTTAACTTCAGAGTTCTTTGTCCTCACTTGAATCCCGAAAAAAAAGAACTCTTGTTGAAAATATGGGGTGTTACACAAAACCCATGCACACACAAACCAAAACCTATGCACATGCCATATCTTGTGCGCATGAGTCATTTCTCACCCTATTATAATCTTTCTCACTTGAACCTTAATTTCCCTATATGTATATATACAAAATTCATAATTCTATTTCATACGTGTCGCCCAATTAACTATGTCACGTAGATAAAATTATTTAGTCAATTGCTCTTTCACCCTTCACATGTTGATTTTTACTTACATTATTTATTTAGTTTTTCCAAATTATATACTTATACAACTTACCTTAATTATATATATATATATATATATTATATTCTTCAAGATTCTTTACAAGATATCAAATTAGGTACAATGAAAACTATAAATAATAATATATATTTTGTAAGATATATTTTCAACAAAATATTATAAAAAATATATATTTTAGAAAGAGACATTTGTTTATTGTATATGATTCTTTTTTGTTAATTCTCATATTGAATAAATATAAAAAAATAACTTAATTTAATTTTATGAAATTTACAAGCCATAAGTGATAAGATATAATATGCTATTTTTTGTTTTGTTTAAATTAGCTATTTTGTATATTTTACTTTTATCCTAATAATAATTGTCCAATTTTATATAATAGATGCATCTTTGAGTTTGTCTTTCTATTATATTTTATCTTTTCTCTAAATTTGTCTACTGAAACTAGTATAATACATTTGCAAGCAAAGAACATTAAGTTATGAAACAATATTTATTTTGTACTAGTAATCTAAAGGCTAGAAGTAGGGTTGAGCATCAGTTCAAAATGAACTGACCCAAAAAAACCAAACTGAAAACCGAAATTCGGATTTGGGTAAATCAAAAATCGAACCGAATATACTCGGTTTGGTTCGATTTTGAACCGAATTGAACTGATTTTCAATCTTTAATGGTATATTGCGTACCAGTGTCACTCGCAAGAAAACATTTCCACTTGTATATATATCTTGCAATCCAAAGTATATAAAGCATACAAAATATAAAATTAATACTTATAAATTAGATCTATTTCAACCATCAATTAAATGTTAAGAGATTTAAGCAAATTATGAGAAGTATTAATTGTAAAATGGAGAGATGAAGTGTTGCCCGAGACGAGATCGAGAGAGATGAAGCGAAGTGGGAGGCTGGCTAGGTGCGGTGCACAAATCAAAAGAGAAATGGAGTAGAAAATAAGAATTTAGTGTATATGTATAAAATAATCGGTTTAAACCGAACCAAAATATCAAAATATGTAAACCGAAAACCGAACCGAAGAACCTCGATTTGGTTGTCCAAAATTTTGGTGCGAACATGAAATGCTACCCTTTAGAGGGTTGGTAGAAACTACATATGGAATATATGAAGGATTGGTATTTAACTTATATGGTACTGAACATGTTGAGAAGACGATAAGTAAATTTGTACAAGTCCGGGCCTAGGCCGGGCTTTTGAGACAATTTCAGCACGGTTGACCAGGCCGGGCTAAGCCCGTCCGGTCCAAATGGGCTGAAATCGTTGTCCAAGCCCGTCTGGAAGACCGGCCGACACGGTTTTGTATTATATAATATGTAATTATGTTTTATACTATATATTTATGTTTTATATTATATAGTATATGTAATTATATATATTATATACTATACTAAGGGCTTGAAATTTGAAATATTATATAATAAGGGCTAAGAATTTAATAACTATACATATTTAGAATACTATAATATATATATAAATATATTTATATTTTAAAAATTTTAATCAGGTATCAGACCTAGAGGAGTGTTTGTGCCCATTCCGTTTATGTACCGGGCCGAGCCGGGCTCGGCCCATTGGACCACTTTTACTGTTCAAGCCCAGTTTTTAAACCGGGCCGGACGGGCTGACCCGGACTCTCGGACTTATACAAGTCTAACGATAAGCAATGAATTCTAGCGCCGTGGAAATGAGAAATGTCTTATTTGAATTTTCATGTACGTGAATTTTGATAAGAGAGAGCGCGTACTTAGAGGTGTTCAGCGGTTCCTTTGAACCGTTCAATCGACGGTTCTGGAATCGTCCAAAACCGTAATCGTAACCAAACCGAAACCGACTAAAACCGTTTGAGGCCGGTTTCGGTTCATGATTTCATAGAACCGTGGAACCGACGGTTCGAAGCAGTTCAGAATCGGCGGTTCCAAACCGTTTTAGAACCATTAATTTCAAACCTCTTAGCTAAGTGAATTTCTATAATAAAGGTAAGAGGACTACGTGGGTTTTGATTTCTCTAACCCGGAGAGAACACGTAAGCAATTTAATTATGTTCAAACCCTTTATTTTTCTAATTTTCCCCTTATAATTTTGTATAAAGACAAATGCTTATTATATTTTTTAGTTTAAGAATATATTTTATAATTAAAATATAAAGATTAAATGATTAATGTTAATATTTTCTTATTTTTTTATATTCAACTTTTTTTGGATATTTTTTATAAAAAATATTAATTTTTATCCGATTCGGAATCGAAACCGGCTCAAAACCGGCCGGAACCGTAACCGAAACCGGCAAAACCGGATGAAACCGGACTTGGTCGATTCCGGTTTCGGTTCATGTTTTTTTGGAACCGGAATCGGCGGTTCCAGAACCGTGAACATCTCTACGCGTACTCCATGAAGTTCGCATCACACAAAATGACCCTTCTCGGGCCTTGATGAAGTAGTGCAAGGTTCTCCTTCTATATCTTTTGTATAAGATATCTCTCCCTCTTCAGTGTGGCTAGGCTTTGCCACTTTCTAGCAAATCTGTTTAAGGTGTTCATGTTGTTAGTGTTGGGCGATTTAGTTCTTCCTTTAATTTGGAGAATGAAGTTTTTATATGTAATAGAATTTCTAAGCTTGTTTGCCCTTTGCAAAAATCAATAGAATGTCTTACATACTCGGATAGCAAGAGAAAAAGAGTGATTCAAACACGACTTAAATGATAGTTATTTCTCTTAGCTTGTTTATGTGTTGGTCTCACAAGTGAGCCAGTGGATCAAACACGACTTAAATGATAGTTATTTCTTATAGCTTGTTTACGTGTTGGTCTCACAAGTGAGCAAATCATATGAATGGTTCGGAGTAAAGGGGTCTGATTTTTTTCCCATATGAGATATTTAGGCCATTATAGCAGGAGATGGGGAATCAAACTCGTGACTTCATGATCACAAAATATCATACTTATCAGTTAAGCTATGAAGACTTAACAACAAAAGAGACATGTTTGAATTACAAATTCCTACCACAAGTCCAATCTTTTTAACTATAACCACAATATATATGCAACTTAATTATTAATACTAGACAACCAATTCCGGATTGGTATTGGTTTTTGGACAAAGCCATGCATTCTTGCGATAAGGTGGCCATAGTACCTTATCACAAATTACTTAGCAAAAATATTCAGGTAAACTAATCATGATCAATACTATTGAGATATATATTCCACACATTGGAAGTTGAGACTAACAAAGCCTAGTATATATTCTCTTTCTATTATCAATTGGTTTTAGAATAAAACTCCATTGGGCTTATGTATTGGACCTAAATCGCATGTGCGTTCCAACGTACACGAGCCCTAGTCTACCTATGGACCCACAAACTTTAACATGATATCAGAGATGGTCTGGTTCTGGAAACTGTTTTGGTGGCCTAGCTAACACTACACCACCCGTTTACTATCACCTATGTAAGTGTCAACTGATCTAAGCCTAGTATATAAGATTGGTGAACTACTCTTTTTATTGTCAATTGATTTTATCATGAAACCTCATTGGAATTTTATGTATTGGGCCTAAAGCGTATGTACACATATACGCTCTTACCTGTACGACCCCTAATCTACCTATCTACTAATGGGCCTATAGAGTTTAACAAATACTATGTTTATAAAGTTGATTTTTAGCTCAACAAATTACTCATGAGTTTTGCATAGTTTGAAGTGGGGAAAGCTTGCAGAAACAAGTAGGAAGGGGATTTCAGTGCCAAGAAGCAACATCAACAGGAGTTCATGAGTGGTCGAGAAGGGCCAATTTGTCGTCTATTAAGTTAATGAGAGACGCTTTGCACTTTCATTGGCGTATCTTGAATCTCAAGTTGTTAGAGAACCTATACCATGAGCAATTACTAATTGCTGCTCCACAAATTCATCATTCTCAATCTCATCCACAAATCTATGCCATGAACAATTACAAATTAGTTGTTAAAAGAGATCATCTTTTTTTTTTTTGTAAATCATGATACTCTGGTTATAGTTGGTAAACATATTCAGAATTTATAAAGTTTTTGATTACTTATGATGGCCTGTTTGAGTTTCTTGCGTTATCCTTCAAATTCCCATGCAGTTAGCAATTCATCCTACAAGTTTAAAGTACTAGAATGGTACATACTTGTACAGAGTATTAAGGGTCCGTTTGGATTCCTTCAAATAATGCATTAAAATACATTATTTTGTATTAAATTACAATAAATTATTAATTTAATATAAGATAATGCATTCTAATTAGAATCCAAACGAACCCTAAATTCATAAAGGCGACACCAACCTTCTTTTGATCATCAATGCAATGAATATTTCGTCTTTAGTTCTTAGTAAGAGCATGTTTATTGGTGGGACGGGTATGGGAGATTTTAACTTTTTTGGGTATAAAATAATGGGTAAATGTCATGGGACAGGCAAGAGAGGCAAAAAAAAAAGAGCTTTCATGGGACGGCCCATGAGGGTCGCTAGCACAAGGACGCATTTGGAAGGGATTTTTTTTTCCCCCAACCATCAACCAAAACGACGTCGTTTCGGTGGCCTGGCCAAACACGTCTCAGTGAGCCACGCGTCACGCATTGATTCGCTAGCGGCCGTCGATATTTAATTAAAAAAAATATTTATCTCAAAATCGGTAAGTTAAAAAAATATCATTATTCTAATTTCATTTTTTTTTCTATCCATAGACACCCATTTTGGGTATATTTGGTAGATTTTATTTTTTTATGTTTTTTGTATATCATTAAGTGAAAAAAATCATATTATTATTATTATTATTATTATTATTATTATTTATGTTGGTCTAAAATAAAATGAATACCAATTTAATTTATTTATATTAAAATAACATTGGGGAATTTTTTTATAAATTTTATGTATACATTTTGACAAGTTTTGATATATATAAGTCCAAATAAATCTTATTATTATTATTATTATAAATATCGACTAACTAAAATTATCGATATTAAATTATGGTGGAAGATTCATGGTAGATAAGATTATGACAATTTAAAATTATAAATATGTACTAATTAAAATTATTTATATTAAATTATGGTGGAAGATCCATGATAGGTAAGATTATTGTAATTTAAAATTATAAATGTGTTTGTCGATAAATTCGGTTCTTTATTTTTGTCGTTAATTTCCCTTAATTTTTAATAATATAACAAAACTCTTGAATTAAAACATATTTAATTAATTTCCCTTAATTTTTAATAATATAAATAATATATTAATAACTTAATATAAAAGATATATTAATAATTTATTATAAAAATGGTATAATTATAATTTTCAATAGGATTGATGAGACCCTATTAAATCCCACTAATAAAAGGGAAATTTTTACGAGTCTCTTAAATTAAAAAAAGAGCTAAAAATCCCATGAAGGGACTTACTAATAAACATGCCCTAAGGGTATATGGTTGGTTTGCACAAAGGCCTATATAGCATTTTACATGAAGATTTATCAAAGTTTAACACACTAGCTAATAAAGAAATTAGCATGATTTGATTTCTCTTAGTTTGTCCATAGATAGACCAAAATGACATTGACCATTCATATTTTAATTCGTCCAACATCAGGTTCGTTCAGTCCATTAATGATATCGAAATACTCCGTATTTGATACTGTTTTGGACATTTATAGTTGAATTTTGGAATAATTTCAAAGATCTACAATACAACTTATGTATTACTCCATCAACGATCAGTTGATCTAGTAGTTTGACGCTAAACTCCCTTAAGTGTTTCATCTAGAGGTCTCGAGTTCGATTACTGTTAGAGGCGTGTATGAAGATATTGATATTGGAAGGGATCTACCACTTTGTGTGCCAACAATATTCCAGTCTAGACGTAGAGCGGTTTCGACCGATCAAACTAGGCGATCAAGACCTAAAAAATTTATGTATTACTCCGTAATTGTTAAATTTATAGCCATATTGAAATTGAGGAAGTACACGTTCTGAATCAAATAACTCCAAGTCTCCAACACATACAAATTGTTGAGAATATATGGGATACGACCGATTACATACATTTCAAAGCCAGGGATCATATTATATAAAGCATTTATATTTTTTTTTGTCTTGATTACCTGGTTTGATCGACCAAAGCCGTTCTATACTTAGATCGGGATATTCTTGACACACGAAATGGTAGACCCTTTCCAACATCAGTGTCTCCATACATGCCGCTAGCAAGAATCGAACTCGAGACTTCTGAATAGAACTCTTAAGAAAGCTAGTGTCAAACTACTAAACCAATTGGTATAAAGCATTTATATATTGGTATTGTTCTTGTGCAAGTCTAAGCTGATAACTTAATGATATATGTGGGGCCAACTTGGGTGATGGGTTTGTTTTCTTGCATTTTGCTAGCTACCTATCAGTCGAGAAATGAATTATCTTTCAACTTGACATCCTAGTCGACATAACTTTGACTATAAGCTAGCTAGTTAAATTTATTGTTGTATTTTATAATCCAGTTTTGTATCTGCATAAGTGTAAGGTTAACATAGTAGAGGTTTTAATTGGAAACTTTGGGTTAGGGTTGAACTGGGTTTACTAAGACAAAAAATAAGCAACCCCGGCCAAGGCCGGTTTGGAGGCGTGTAAGTGGACTTGGGCCGGTTTTGCAGGAAAAGAGAACTGGGCTAGGCCCATCTGGAGAGAAGTTGTCGCCTCACTTAATGAAACGCTTCGTTTTTGGTTGGAGCCGCGTGACCTAGCTTTATAAGCCTTTGTCACCTGCTCCCTTGATATTGTTGGCTGCTGCGCCGTTTCAAAACATAGAGAAATAAAGAGGAAAAAGAGAGAGCGAGAGGAGAGCTTGGCGTCTCCGGTGGTCTACACTGGCGCTGTTGGTGTCCATCTTGGTCACTTTTGTTGAAGCTTACATCAGCATCTTCGTCTGCCTTGAAAGGGGCCCATAACCCTTTCTTTCGTCTGCTTTAGTTCTACCTAGAGTTTCTGATTGCTCCCTTTATAAACCTACACTTGTGTTTCTTGATCTCTAGTGTATTTGGGTTGAGTCTCCCGTCTCGAGGCTCCGCGGATTTAAGAAAATCGAACTGCGTGAACATATCTTGTGTCTCTCTGTTTTTATGTTCTTGTATGCGTTTGTTTGGCTTGATTCAAACCTAAAACGAGTAGATTTGTTACTCCTAGGGTTGAAACACGATATCACTCACAATTATGATGTGAAACAAGATAATACATACATATACTAAAATTTGTGTCTAATTGTATTGGAGATATTAGGAGATACTATCTCCGTGTCTAAAAATAGTAATTTGATCCTATTAAAATAGCTTGCTTATTGATCGAGCATTGCTAGCTTTTCCGGCCTATATATGTTGTACACCGATCAATAGTATCAAGTCTAGGGCCCTTTGCTCTCGTCTCATATAGTATCAGAGCGGCAAACCCTTAAACACGTTTAATCTACGTTTAAACACGTTTAATATATATCTAAAGAGATATTATCTCATAATATCTCCAATAAATTGCGATATTGACAACAATCATAGTCATGTGAACCTAGAATTGCTATATTAAACATGTACGTTTAATATATTAACCTAGAATTTGTTAATTGCATTGTCTCTTTTGAAATCTGTAACGAATTCGTCAAGGATATATAGATGTGTCACCACCGCGCGCCATGACAACAAAATATATACGAAGTCTAAAGTAGAATGCAATCTTCTTAGGCATTACTAGACTCCAATCACAATATGAATTTGACCAAAATACAGACCCTTGGATTATGAGTAGACAACATCTATTGTAGGGGCGGAGTACATACTCGTATAAGCTGACTTAAATCTGAGACTACTAATGTCATACTTCGCGAATTAGCAGTCCCGTTAGCCGGTTATCGGACAGGGTCAAGGGACAGCGCCCCGAGGGGGGTGAAAAACAGTATTAAACGTTCACAAAGTAAAATGCACGGACCGTGTAAAGTGAAGTGCACAGATCGTGCATTTTCTGGCACGGTATTTCACGTGATTCTGGTGAGTGCATGATTGTGTAGTGGTCCGTGCGTGTTGGTGCATGGACGGTGGACCGTTCAATGCTCTCGTCATCGTGTTGTAGTCTGATTGTTTTGGTGCACGGTTCCTGCGATATTTATGACTTTTAGTTGAAGTCCATGCATTTTAATTCCAGAAATTAATTACCGTTGGTGCAAAGGAGTGCACGGTTTGTGCATTTTGGTGCACAGTCCGTGCGTGGTTTCAACCGGATTTAACCGATCCAACAAAATGGTAATCGTTGTGGTCGTCCCACACCCTTTATAAGGGCATGTTGGGGGCAAGTTTTGCTCTCCTAAGAGACTCATCTCTCTTGTGAGTTTGCATCCTACAAAACTGAGAAAAACTCTAAGTGTGTCTATTGGATTATTCCTAGCTATAATCAAGATGATCGTTTGTCTTATCCCAAAGTGGAATTCGTGTAACCCTTAGACATTCTAATAGGGTCGAACTACAACTTTTAGAAAGTGTCTCGTACGATTCAAACCAATATCCAAATTCTTACAACGTTGATCGATCGTTTAGAATACCAACAACTATATAAATTGCATTTCAAAATGAACAACTTTCATATCCCTCACAACAACCAATACTGACCAATCTTCCTTGATCAGAAAATCTCACAATATTTTCTCTTATATCAAAATAGAAACTACTGTTTGCAAACAAAAACAAAATGATTAATACCAAGAATCTAATCAAGCTTGCGGGAACAAGTAGGAAGAGCATTTCACTGCCAAGAAGCAACGTTAACAAGAGATGAAGAGTGACCGATAAAGGCCAATTTGACTGATAAGAATTAGAGAAGAGATAAAATTGAGAAAATAATTCCTTGCTTGTTTCATAGATCATAGAGGCAATATATAGTTTACTGATTTATCGTGTTAGGCAAGATATCTATCTTATGAAAAGATATATGCATGGAAAGATAAATACAAGATATTAAACTAATATATATCGTATTACTCTCTCTCAAGTTAGAGCATCTGGATCAATAATGTCCAACTTGTCAATGAGTAATTGAAATTGTTGCTTGCCAATGGCTTTGGTAAACATATCCGCAGGTTGCTCAGACGTGCGAATGTGATGAGTGGTGATTTGGCCGGCTTGGAGCAAATCTCACACAAAATGACAATCAATCTCGATGTGCTTTGTGCGTTCGTGAAAGACTGGATTGAAAACTATGTGAATGGTTGCCTGGCTATCACAGAATAGGCGCATAGGCAAAGAATGTCCGACACCTAGCGAACGCAGCAAAGACTTGAGCCAAATAAGCTCACAACAGGCAGCGACCATGGAACGATACTGTGCTTCAGCAGAAGAGCGGGAAACTGTAGGTTGCTTTTTGGTCTTCCAAGAGATAGGAGAATGGTCGAGCATAACAAAATATCCAGTGACTGAGAGGTGTGTAATGGGACAGGTGACCCAGTCAGAATCACAGTAGACAATCAACTGTAGAGCACTGTGAGCTAATAGAAGCAATCCCTGACCATGATGGCCTTTGAGATAGTGCAGGACACGTAAGGCAGCGTGCCAATGAGCCTGCAATACTGCATGCACGAACTGTGCAAGAGTATGAACTGAGTAGCAAATCTTCAGACGAGTAATGGTGAGGTAGATTAGTCGGCCAACCAGCAGACGATATTGGTCTAGGAATTCATATGGCGGATTGTCCACAGACGACAACTGATGATGCTGCTCCATAGGAAAATCACAGGGCTTGCCAGCAAGCAAACCGGTCTCAGAAAGTATGTCGAGAGTGTACTTACGTTGAGACAGAAACAGTCCGGACAGATTACGGGCAATCTCAATGCCTAAGAAATACTTCAGGGGACCAAGATCCTTCATATGAAAGCAAGAGCTCAAGTGATCCTTAAACCCCGATATAGCAGAAGCAGTGTTGCTAGCAATAATGAGATCATCAACATAGACAAGAACCTGCAGGGTAACGTCATGACGTGCAAACGTGAACACAGAGTAATCAACCTTACTCTGGATGAAGCAGAAGGCTCGAAGCGCTGCTGCAAGCTTGGCGAACCAGTTGCGCAGTGCCTGTCGCAAACCATAGAGGGATTTCTACAGTCTGCAGACCTGATTGGGACCCGCAGATTAGTACCCTGGAGGAGACTTCATGTACACCTCCTCATTCAGATCACCGTGTAGGATGGAGTTGTGAACATCCATTTGATGAAGTTCCCAACCCCGAATCGCTGCCACTGATAGAAAAACACGAACATAACTCATCTTTGCCACAAGTGCAAACGTCTCAGTAAATTTTGTGCCCTTAATCTGTCTATTGCCAAGCACCACAAGACGAGCCTTGTGACGCTCCACCAAACCATCAGAGTTGTACTTGATCTGGTAAACCCATTTACTACCAATAACATCTTTCTCGGGAGGAAGAGTAGTAAGGACCCAAGTCTGATTTCATTCCAAAGCTTTGATCTCAGACTGCATAACAGCTCGCCAATGAGCATGACAGGCGGCCTCAAAGTAGGAAGAAGGCTCACGACCTTCAGTAATGACTGCAAGAAAGTTCAAATGCGATACCGAAAACTTATTACAAGAGACATAATCAGCTATTGGGTAATAAGTACCTGAGGACTGTGTAGACGACGCGAGTGATGATGTAGCGGGGGGAGGATGGTCAGTAGATCGAACAATCTGGCAAATGTAGTCTCTCAGTTTGACTGGTTGTTGATACGGGCTTGTGATCTGACGAGGAGCAGAAGGGGGCGGAGCGTGGTCTAACCCAGCAGCACTAGGAGGGGACGCTGGAGGAGAAGATGAGGTACTTCCCTTGATGTCAAGCGGTTGTGAAGCTGGCGGAGCAGCATAATGCGATGGCCGAAGGGACGAAACTGTAAGCGGCGGCGGAGAGACGTCGTCGTCATAGATCGCCGAATGTGGTAGCGGTGATGAGTCAGTAGTCGGAGATGAGGACGGATCATCATATGGAAAGTGGTCTTCGTAGAAGACGACATCACATGACTCAAAGATAGTCCTATCCTCAAGATCATAAACTCGCCAAGCCTTCTTTCCAGGAGGATAGCCCAGAAAGACACATTTCCGACTTCGTTCTCCAAATTTATCGTGGTTTCGGGGTATTTGAGATGTAAAGCAAAGACAACCAAATACCCGAAGAGAGCGATAGACAAGCGGCTGGCCGTAGAGAAGCTCAAAGGGAGTCCGACTCTGCAGTAACGGAGTGGGTGTGTGATTGATTAAGTAAGCAGTAGTAAGGACACACTCGCCCCAAAAATCAATTGGAAGATGAGCCTGAAAGTGGAGGGCACGAACGAGCAACATTCAATAGATGTCTGAGCTTCTGTTCAACCCTGCCATTTTGTTGAGGAGTCTCAAAGAAAAATGTCTTAAAAAGAATGCATGATTCAACAAAATAAGCCCAAAGAGGTAGAAACTCTGTGCCGTTGTCGACCCAAACACGCTGAATCGGATACTTAAATTGACGCACCGTGAGTGAACATAATTGCTTGAACACGGTGGCAACATCAGATTTGTGTACTAGCAAATACACCTAAACAGCTCTAGAGTAGTCATCAACAATCGTCAAGAAGTAGTGAGCACCAGTAGAAGAAGGAGAGCTATAGGGCCCCCACACATCACAATGAACCAATTGAAACAAACACTCTGGTTTATTAGAACTAATAGGAAAACTGTTACGAGTCTACTTTGCTTTATGACAAAGAACACAAGGTTTGCCTTTGTCTAAAGAACTAGAAGTTACTGAAATTACTGAAATTGAAGATAAGACTGAAGGAGATGGATGACCTAGTCATTGATACCACAGATTCACAAAGAAGGAAGACGACACAGTAGCAGACCCAACAAGTGGCTCAATGCCCAAAGCACAAAGCCGATAGACCCCACCCCGTTGTTCACCCGCGCCAATCACTGTCCTCGAACTGATGTCCTGTAATACATATAGCTTTTTAGTTAAGAGAACTAGACATTGTAGAGTACTAGTCAATTTTGCAAAAGATAACAAATTGCATTGCAAGTTAGGGATGTAAAGCACATTAGGAAGTATCAATGAACCAAAACAAATGCTCCCTTGTTGTACGACAGTCAATATTTTGCCATCAGGCAAGATGACAGAAATAGAGTAAACAACAGAAATAGAACAAAGTAACTTCTTGGCACCCGTCATGTGGTACGAGGCACCAATGTCAAGGATCCATGGGAATTCCAGATTACCAGCAATAACAGGAGAAAGGTGCATCTTACTGAACAAATTCATGACAGTAGTCCACTGATCGTTGGATAAGGCTGAACCAAATGCCCGTCGATCTTGATCTATTAGCACAGAAGGTGCACTAGCAGCGAAGGAGGCGGGTTGCACGACGGTGGCGGCCATGGCAGGGACAGTAATGGTAGCAACATAGAAACGGCGGTGACAAGGAGGTGTGGCGACCGGGTCGTAGGCGGAAGATGGTGGTTAGCGACGACAAGGGGGTGGTGCGGCCGGGTAGAGAAAATAAACGAGATTTTTTTAGGGTTTAAGCTCCGACACCATGAAAGAATTAGAGAGGAGATAAAATTGGAAAAATAATTCCTTATTTGTTTCATAGATCATAGGGACAATATATAGTTTACTGATTTATCTTGTTAGATAAGATATCTATCTTATGAAAAGATATATGTAAGAAAAGATAAATACAAAATATTAAACTAATATCTATCATAATATTGTCATTTATGCAACTGATGAGAGATTATATGCATATATACTTCCATTGGCATATCTTGGATCTCAACTCGTTAGGGAACTCCTTCAAATAAAAACAGGATTTTGGTTTGGCTGGTGATGGTCCTATTACCTTACCGTGTGAATTGGCTTTTATGGTGTGTGTAATCGCCATGATTCAACAGGATGTAGCTACAAAGCTTGATGAAGCATTGATCTTGTCATTATTTAGTTGCTGCAACTCATATTTAGAGTTGTCATCGCCACATGCAATCCAAAAACAACAACCAATTGGACGTTATTGTTAATGAAGGAAATTATATCCCATTTTTTCAGAATCATGATGCTTGTTGGGCTCAGAAATTATCGTTATTAATTGAGCCAGCCCAAATAACGAACGAGTTGGGCCACGATCTGGGGAAAGCAGTATAATGAGGAACGTTGGAACTGTTGAGAAGATATCAGACGAATGGAGCGACGGCCCGACGAATCCCTAAGATCTCGGACGACAACGGATAGATTGGTTGAGTCTTATAATCATGTATATAAAGGGTTAACTCTGCTCTTGTAAAGACACCATCATTATTATTGAATACAAGCTACCATTTGCAACTCTCTCGTTCTTTTTTTACGATTATTCTCTAGCTAAGTTCTTCATTTCAGTATTGAAGCGACCGACGATTAAATCACTCAATTCGACCAATCTCTTATTCAAAGGAGATAAGCTAGTCTTTGCATCTATTCAATCTTATTTCATTTAGTTCTTTACTTTATTCGGATCATTCAGATATAATCAATACTATTATTGTCTAATTGCGCTTCTTAAGGCAATTCAGGTCGGTTCGATCTTTTCGCCCCAAAACAATTTGGCGCCCACCGTGGGGCATCTAGCCAATCAACGATCCAATCATCAATCTGATACTCATCCCATCACGGCCGACGCTGGAAATCCTGCAATCCTCATCGAGAATCAAGCTCAAGGCGATGTCCAAATCGCGAACCAGACAGAGGACGTCAGTGGCCAACCAATCGCAAACTCGAAAATGCAAGAGCTCGCAAAAGCCATGAGTGTCCTCCAAGAGGAACTGGCCAACAACGTGCCAGAACCGAAACACTAAGTACCTAATCTGAATTTGAAATTGCTCGATTAACCCGTGAAAACGAGTTGTTGAAGTCGCGGGTACACTCGGCCGCATCGGCCCCCGAAGGCTTGATAGGCGTATCGCGGCAGCTAAACAAAATAAATCCTTAAAAACCTAACTAATGTAGTCTGGTAAGCAAGGGTCGAATCCCACAGAGAATCAAGTTATATATCCTATTTGCACAATCATTCACCAATTGATAACAAAGACAAAGGGGTGTTTTTTTCATGAATCTAACTAAGAAAACGATAAATAAAACATAGAAAATTTGGCAAACAAATATCCACCTTTAGTTTGGTTGATCAATAATTGATTATCCCTAGTTCTCAATCCTCATGGATGTCCTAATCCATGTTCTGAATTAATTACCAGTCCTACCAGTCTTGATAATCCTAACCATTAAACAATCAAGAAACCATCAAGATAAATCTAACAGCAACAGTAAGCTCAGGAATAGATAGGCTCATGCAATACTTAATGATATGTCCAAATCCTACCCCGCAAGTGTACGGGTTCGGTTGTAGTACCAAGGTGTCGAACTCAGGGACTATGAAGTAGTATCATTTGCTAGATCAACTAATAGACTAAGTCATAGACAAGAAAGGTTTGCAATTTGGTTTCAATGGTAACAAATGTCAAGTAAAAATGAATTATCAGTTGGGAAAAAGCTTCCAAGGTTAGGATCCCCACAATGGTGTTTCGGTAGATTCTAGACAATATCTGATTAGATTTCAATATGAATGTTATTTGAAGGACCCACTATCTAATGCCAACACTACCTCTTTTCAGACGAATAGTGCATGTACCTAGACTCGACTAGCAGTCACTTTCGCACAAAGCTAATCTCATTAAGGCCCATTAAGTTCTGTAAAGATCAATGAACAAATAGAAACAACATTCGCTTTCGCGCTCCGCGGAATCTACTCATCCAAAAATCAATTCGATAGTCAAGTACCACAACAGGGATTAAGTCACTTTCGCACAAATAATCCTCAAGTTCTATCCTAGGGATCTATCATGCATCAATCTTCTATTAACATTTTCTCCTTTCGGTCTCAAGTTCCAATAGAAATCCTAATTATGAATCAATTAGGTCATTAAACATCCTAGGATAGAATCAAATCTCATTCACATATTCATTCAATCAAATACCGCAATCAAACCTACCTAATTCACCATTGGGTTCACCCAATCCTAGAAAAGAAGGTTTAGCTAGACATGAGAGAAAGAGAAATCAAATTCATTGAAAGAGACAACATACCAATTGTATTCCAAAAGAGACTCGATTCTCAAACGATCCAATGTAGAAAAATCTCCAAAATCTTCCCCTAGGGTTTATTGAGATCTAGAAAAACGTAGATGCAGCTGCTAGGTCTCCCAATAGAAGTTTTTACAAGTCTTTTATACCCCCTCGAAATAGCAAACGACCCAAGGAACAAAACAGGTCGGAGACAAAACAAGTAGCCCGACTCGGTCCAGAAACTCGGCCGGGTCACGGGCCGAGTTTCAGTCAGCGTCATTGACTCGAGCGACAACTCGGTCGGGTCATGACCGAGTTGTTCTCAGTTAACAACTCTTGGGCTGACTCGAGAGGCAACTCGGTCGGGTCTGGACCGAGTTGTTCTCAGTTAACTTCCTTGGATGACTCGGGCATAAACTCGGTCGGGTCACGACCGAGTTGTTCCCAGTTGACGTCTTGAGGTGGCTCCTGACTCGGGCCGAAACTCGGCCGGGTCTGGGCCGAGTTTGGCGCAGTTTTCTTCCCAGGTTCTTGCCTTGGACCCTCTCCTTGATCGACCTTGGTCCCGTCTCCTTCTCATCAACCGCACACTTGACGTTGGCATCATCCCTTCGAGCCCTCTTCATGAACATCTTCGTATTAAGGCCCACAGTCTCCAAAAATGCCTCCTAAAGATCCTGAAATGCAACAAACGCAAGAGTAGACTCCGAACACTACAAATCTACTAAAACCAAATAAAACTAAAAGGAAAATGAACGAAACAAACCAAAATAGCAGAAATAAATGTGACCTAAACTAGCCTAAATGCATGCTATCAAATCCCCCAAGCTTGAACCTTGCTTGCCCCAAGCAAGTGCATGACAATGAGTACACAGAATATGCAACAGTTGTTTCTATCCAAAAGACATATGACCAATAACCATGAAAGGCCAAACAAACGACAAATTCCGTCCTAGCATGCTTCTCAATCAATGACAAGAGTACAATCAGTTCCTTCACTCAAGACCTCATCAGAATCGAAAAAAACAAGTCACTCACACTCATGTGTTTAAGCATGTGTTTCACTCAATATCAATTCTCAACTTTGAATGCTACACTACCATAAGCTTGCAACAATGTTCTTAATCTCCACCACTAAAGACCATGCACACGACAAAAATCATGAGGGCTTTTCCAAGGTTGTAATGGGGCCAAGGTATAACATAGGGCATAGGAGTATTTAGGCCACGAGGAGCTAAATCCGGGGAAGAGGATCTTACTAAGACAACACCAAGCGAAAATACCCTTTAATTGAATTTCAACCTTCAAACCCATACAACTTAACCCTTACAAATGACATGGTCTCCTTTCTTTTACTTGACTTCTTTTTTTTCTTCTTTTTTTTCTTCTTTTTTTCAATCTTTTTTTTTTTTAGAAGTCAAAGAAGACACATGGAAAGGAGACACATTACAAATTTATACACATTTCTAACCACCATATATGTAACCTCCCCCAAGCTTGGCTAAAATCCACTTTAGCAACAACAATTCAACTATCCTAATCCCCGGATGGGAAGGATGAACTTATAGGCTCGGTATGCTTTTATGGAGTTTCCAAAGAATAGGCAATAAGGCACAACGGGCTTCAAGCAAATGATACATGAATAGGATGGCCAAGGATGAAAAGGGTTAATAAAAACAATGCCTCAATCCTATTAATGTCATGCACATAAGTCGTGAGCGTGGCCTCAAAGAAGATATTAATGCAAGTTCTAGAGTTAGCACACAAAGAGAGTTCACACACATGAAGAAAACGAGAGACTTTTGCAAATGTAGTCCAAGGAAGGCCAACAAGCTCGTTAGGACATTTTGTCTAGAGTGTCGGTTCTAATGTATCTTAGTCAAAGTCCACATGCTCAGGTCATTGTCATAGGTTTGATCAATCATATCATGCTCATAATACAATTTGTAATATCAACAACCAAGGCATATTAAGAGGATTCATGGTACATGTACTGTTATGAGAACCCACAAAGGATCAAACAGGGCAAATATGCAACTAAAAATTCAAATGCAAACAAAAATGCAACTAATCATGCAAACTGTATGCAATGCAAAATGAAAATACTCCCCTCCCCCAAGCTTAAAACCTACATTGCCCCCAATGTAGAGAGTAAAAGCGTAAGGAAAAAGAAGTACTCACCATGAATCTGATGGATTGCCTCCCACCCAGCGCTTGTTTTAGGTCATTAGCTTGACCTCCCACCACTTTCATGTACTTGGATCGGGAGGGTCGATGGTACCCTGCTTGATCGGGTCAGGCGTGATAATAGGATTCAACCGATGACTTTGCACTTTGAACTTTCCTGAGTTTTTATGCCATAACATGACCGTCCCACCTTTCAGAACTCGAGTCACCCTATATGGTCCTGACCATCTTGTCCCCTTAGGACCTGGAAACATGTTAGATATTTCATGGGATAACAACACCATATTTTCACTCTTGAACTCAACTTTTTTTTGGCCTTCTTCCTTTTCGTTGGTGTTTGCCTTTTCTTTGCATTAGCATTCTCACCATCATGTAGGTCCGGAGCTCTCGAAGACATATCCAGTAGATGAGCAATGTCAGATATGATCTCATCTTGCCCGGTATCAACCTCAACCTTACAGCAGGTACATGTGATAGGAGCTGGTGGAGTGTCTTTGTATATCTCAAGAAAGTAGTTCTTGAAATATTTATACTCAATCTTCTCTTCCCCTATTGTGAATGAAAGCTTCCCATTCTTGACATCAATATTAGCCCCAGCGGTGGCTAAAAATGGTCTCCCAAGAATGATGGGAGTCTTATCACTAACCTTCATGTCAAGTATAACAAAATCTCCTGGTATGAAAAACTTTCCCACTTTCACAGGAACATTTTCTATTATGCCCACAGGATGAGTAACAGAATTGTCAGCCATATGGAGACGCATCTTGGATGGAACAGGATCACCTAATATCAATTCTTTGCAGATTGACAAAGGCATAACATTGACACTAGATCTGAGATCGCAAAGACAATTATAAGTCAGATTACCAAAATATGCAGGGATAAAGAATTCACCCGGATCTTGTAGTTTCTTTGGCATCTTCTCAGCGCAGTCCATTGTCAGGGCCACAGTCTCATAGTCCTCTAGCCTTCTCTTCTTGATCAGAATCTCTTTCAGGAACTTAGCATACGCAGGCATTTGAGTGAGGACATCTGTGAAAGGTATGTCAACATACAACTTCTTCATCATCTCCTTAAACTTCACAAATTGGTGCTCTAGCTGTATCTGAATCTTTCTCTGAGGAAAAGGAAGAGGTGGCTTGTATGGCGGGGGAGCAACATACTTGGGTTCTTCTTCTTGTGGCTTCTCCATATGCTCCTTTATCGCTTATTTTTCTCTTGGACTATTCTCCTCTAAATGTTTTTCTTCACTCAGAGAGATAGCCCTGCAATGCTCCTTAGGGTTGGCTTCAGTTTGACCAGAAAGTTGACCAGCAGGCCTAGTGATAACAGGTTTTTGCCGTTCTAAAAACTGCTATGCAAAATATCCAAACAAACCCTAAACCGTAGTCCTAGGTAAGTAAATGTCGAATCCACAGGGAGGCGAATTCTATCTAAATATGCAATTCGTATGTCAATCAAACGTAACCAAAGGGGGGGTTTTGTTTGTTTTAAGTAACTAAGCATGCAAAAGATAAACAAGCGAAATGGTTGTGAAATCAGTGATGGGAAAAGCACTTAGTCAAACAACATCCACTATTCGTTTGACAAGTTGATCATAGATACTCATTCAAAATCTCATGCAATGGAAATTCCAATTCCTTTTCAGGTATAACTAATAGCACAACCAGATACTATTAGCACTAACTAATTAAACAACCCTGAAACTATCAAGATTCAGTTCAACAGCAGCCTTACGGATAGGAATATAGTTGGATACAATTCTAGCATAAAACAACAAGCTTTTATCCTAGAATGTAAATCAATTCTCTTCTGCATAAGACTAGCACAACCAGATACTAGTACGATGCAGTTGCTACTCTGAAATAGATATGCTCAACCAGTAACAATCTAAATCTAGCAATCAATCAATAACAACAAACCCTATATGCGTCCAAATAGAGATTATCAATATCAATCATAAGCAACTTAAGCAAGAGAAAGATAAAAACCATGCAATAGATTAAGAACGAGAATCTCACAACTGAATCAAAACGAAAGCTTCAGCGTCTGACTAAGCCAGGGAGGCTTAGTTCTTCATAGCAAATACCGTAGAATAAAATTAGGGTTCAAGAGAAAAATGAAGATTGGCAAACAAGCCTTTTCTCAACCCTAATATACTAAAGGAAATAAAATCTAAATTAACCTAAAACGAATTAATAAAATAATAATAAAATAATAAACAAAAAAGAGCAAGGAAATTAATCCCGCATTCTCGGTCCAATCCGTCCAGCAAATCGTCCACGCAGCTGGAGCTCTCGTCCTCCAATTCATGCGAGCAGACACGGCCCATCACTCTCCAATTGCAGCAGCTCAACACGGCCCAATCACCCACGGCCCACCACGACTTCACGGCTCTTCACCAGCAAATCTTCTCGCTGATGTCATGCTGCATCATCCGCTTGAATTCAATTCTCCAGCTTCAAATCTTCGGCTTCAACGCGAGGCGCAATTCTTCATGGGCTTCTTCTCCAATTGGGCCTTCTTCTCGGCCCACTCCATCTGCAGCATCAACACGGTGATGTCATCCGTCTGCAACTCTTCATTCCAGCAAATCATGCTCGCCCATGTCACCATGACGTCACCTCCCGCTGTTCTCTTTCCGCTTCACGGGCCTAATTTCATCCAATTCGATCCCGTTAATCACGTGGCTTTTAATTAATTACCAAACTTCGCCCCCACACGCCATGCACATGAATGTGTCTAAATCTACCCGAATGGCACCAATAAAACCTCTAATGACTCTTACTTAAGCCCTACAAAGTAGTGCTTATCACCTAGGAACATTAGCAGCTTGCTGAGCTACTTGTTGTTCTACAATTTTCAAATTCTTCCCTTGAGCTCGTACCTCCTCAGTCAAAGTTTTCATGGAGGTAGCAAGGCTCTCAATAGCGATCTCCCATGCAGGCCTTTGTGAAGGCTGAGCAGCTTGGTCTTGATATGGTGGGGCTTTGGGCGGAAACCCGGGAGGTGCCCTCTACTGTCCTTGGTTGTTCCCATAAGAGAGGTTAGGGTGATTTCTCCAACCAGGGTCATAAGAATTAGAGTAAGGATCATTCCTAGGACCCCTGTTGAAGTTATTCATGTAGCTCACTTCTTCCTCCTGTGGCTCATTTTTAGAAGCAAACACTTGGCAAGATGATATAGTATGATTACCTGCCCTACAGAATTGACAAACCATATTTGAAACAACCGGAGGTGGACTCTCCTCATTCTTAAGCTTAACTCTACTCATAATCAACTTCAAATGCTTTATCTCATGAGCCATAGCCTCCATCTTTGCTTGTTGCATAACCTCATTGTCAACCTCATAA
This sequence comes from Rheum nobile, assembly GCA_027886185.1. Classification (NCBI taxonomy): domain Eukaryota; kingdom Viridiplantae; phylum Streptophyta; class Magnoliopsida; order Caryophyllales; family Polygonaceae; genus Rheum; species Rheum nobile. Next base: position 1,718,908 of record WOAB01000657.1, on the reverse strand, counting down.
AGACCAACTGTTCTCTTAGAGCCTGGAGTAGATCGAGCATCATTATAATAGTGGTTGTGTTGGGCAATATTCTCAATCTTCTCCCAAGCCACATCAACATGCATATTCATGATTGTGCCTCCATATGAGGCATCAATGAGCAATCTAGTAGCGTTGTCCACAACATTGTAGAAGGTGTGAAGCAACACCCACTTATCTTGTCCATGGTGAGGACATAACAACAAGAGCTCTTTGAATCTCTCCCAACCTTCATACAGAGACTCCCCATCTTTCATCTGAAATGAACTGATCTGATTCCTCATCTCAGCTGTCTTCTTTGGGGGGAAATACTTGGTTAGGAAAGCTTTAGCCAACTCATCCCATGTTGTGATAGTGCCATGAGGCAGGGCCTTGAACCATGCTTTAGCCCTGTCTCTCAAAGAGAATGAGAAGACGCGTAAATAAAGCGCGTCATTCGAGACATCATGAATCTTCACCGTATCCATAAGCTCCAGAAAAGTGTTGAGATGTTGGTGAGGATTCTCGGATGGAAGACCTCCAAACTGATTTTGCTGAACCATATTAATCAGAGATGGCTTCAGCTCAAAATTCCTGGCCTGAACTGGAGGTCGGACCACACCAGATGTGGGTCCTTGGTGACGTGGCAACACATAGTCACCCAATGTCATAGGCGGAGGCACATTCAACAACTGTTGCATCTCCTATTGCTGATTCAGTAGATGTTGTTGCAACTCTTGCAGTTGTAGCTGTTGCTGTTGTAGCAACTCATGCTGTTGTTGTTGCTGTTGTGCCGCCTCATCCATTGCTCGGGCTCTAGTTTCTTCTTGCTCTCCTCTTCTTTTGTGAAAAGCAAGCTCGGGTTCAGGATCTGGTTCGTAGAATTCACTAGCACTCAGGGCTCTTCGCATAGGAGTGAGAACAATATCTGAAACCAAAGACAAAAGAAACAAAGTCAAAAACAAAATGAGACCTAATCTACCGGTTGCGTGTAACAACCAATACTAGCAATAGTCCCCGGCAACGGCGCCAAAAACTTGATATGCCCAAATCCTACCCCGCAAGTGTACGGGTTCGGTTGTAGTACCAAGGTGTCGAAATCAGGGACTATGAAGTAGTATCAATTGCTAGATCAACTAATAGACTAAGTCGTAGACAAGAAAGGTTTGCAATTTGGTTTCAATGTTAACAAATGTCAAGTAAAAATGAATTATCAGTTGGGAAAAAGCTTCCAAGGTTAGGATCCCCACAATGGTGTTTCAGTAGATTCTAGACAATATTTGATTAGATTTCAATATGAATGTTATTTGAAGGACCCACTATCTAATGCCAACACTACCTCTTTTCAGACGAATAGTGCATGTACCTAGACTCAACTAGCAGTCACTTTCGCACAAAGCTAATCTCATTAAGGCCCATTAAGTTCTGTAAAGATCAATGAACAAATAGAAACAACATTCGCTTTCGCGCTCCGCGGAATCTACTCATCCAAAAATCAATTCGATAGTCAAGTACCACAAGAGGGATTAAGTCACTTTCGCACAAATAATCCTCAAGTTCTATCCTAGGGATCTATCATGCATCAATCTTCTATTAACATTTTCTCCTTTCGGTCTCAAATTCCAATAGAAATCCTAATTACGAATCAATTAGGTCATTAAACATCCTAGGATAGAATCAAATCTCATTCACATATTCATTCAATCAAATACCGCAATCAAACCTACCTAATTCACCATTGGGTTCACCCAACCCTAGAAAAGAAGGTTTAGCTAGACATGAGAGAAAGAGAAATCAAATTCATTGAAAGAGACAACATACCAATTGTATTCCAAAAGAGATTCGATTCTCAAACGATCCAATGTAGCAAAATCTCCAAAATCTTCCCCTAGGGTTTTTTTAGATCTAGAAAAACGTAGATGCAGCTGCTAGGTCTCCCAAATAGAAGTTTTTACAAGTCTTTTATACCCCCTCGAAATAGCAAACAACCCAAGGAACAAAACAAGTCGGAGACAAAACAAGTAGCCCGACTCGGTCCAGAAACTCGGTCGGGTCACGGGCCGAGTTTCAGTCAGCGTCGCTGACTCGAGCGACAACTCGGTCGGGTCATGACCGAGTTGTTCTCAGTTAACAACTCTTGGGCTGACTCGAGAGGCAACTCAGTCGGATCTGGACCGAGTTGTTCTCAGTTAACTTCCTTGGCTGACTCGGGCACAAACTCGGTCGGGTCACGACCGAGTTGTTCCCAGTTGACGTCTTGAGGTGGCTCCTGACTCGGGCCGAAACTCAGCCGGGTCTGGGCCGAGTTTGGCACAGTTTTATTCCCAGGTTCTTGCCTCGGACCCTCTACTTGATCGACCTTGGTCCCGTCTCCTTCTCGTCAACCGCACACTTGACGTTGGCGTCATCCCTTCGAGCCCTCTTCATGAACATCTTCGTATTAAGGCCCACATTCTCAAAAAATGCCTCCTAAAGATCCTGAAATGCAACAAACGCAAGAGTAGACTCCGAACACTACAAATCTACTAAAACCAAATAAAACTAAAAGGAAAATGAACGAAACAAACCAAAATAGCAGAAATAAACGTGACCTAAACTAGCCTAAATGCATGCTATCACTTAACAACCCGTCAGTACTCGACATACAATCAATTCTCTTCACAATAAACATTCATAACATGTTCCTGTAAATCGTGTTTGCTAATCTGAATCAGGGATGAACAATATTAATCTCAACAAGTTAACCAGATTAGAGGAACTAGCACTATAGATAATACCAATCTCAATTAGTTTGTCACGCTAGGGAAACCAATATTAATAATACTAATCACAATAATTGATGAACTAGATCAACCAATAGAATTCAAAACCCTAATCCTGCAGTATGAATAATACCAATAAAACTAGGTGATCAGACTAGAGAAATCAATAAAACTCAATAGGATGAAGCACAAGAGAATCATAACATTCAAGGATAAAGAAAGGAATAATCTCAATATCAAATTCAAACCAAGACTTCAATTGTCTAGCCAAAAACAAAACAAATAACTAAAATAAGAAAAGGGAAAAGAGGAAGAAAGGTAGAACCCAACTTAGGGAGCACCCAACTTACTAAACTAATGTTCTAAAGGAATAATATATAGACTTAACAAAACCTAATTTCCTAAAAGATAACAATAACAATCTCCTAAAATATAATAAAAGGAATAAAATAAATAAAATAACAAAGCTCTCGGACGAAAAAATCCCAAAACGCGGATGAATAGTACTTCGGATGAACATTAACCATAGATGAATAGTACCTACGGATGAACAGTAACCGCGATCGCGGCACTGTTCACCGCGCCCACGGAAAAGTTCCTAGAGTCGTTCGCTGTTTGTCTTCAATCCGCGATCGCAGCTAGCTTCTCCGCGCCCGCGGAAATCTCGCTATAGCTCTTCTTCGGTCTTCTCTCGTGGCTTTCTCCTCCATCTTCTTAAGTCTTCATTTAAGCTCTTCAAACCACCAAAACAACACTTCTTCTCCTCAACTTCATTCTCCATAATTATGCTCTAAACACATCCAAATGGTACCTAAAACTCCGGTAAACAACTCCTAGTTAAAGCCTACAAAGTAGCGCTGATCAAGGCTCAAGACGCATAGTCAACACGGAGGGACTATCTACTCGACTCAACTTGGATGGGATAGACGCAACACATGCAACGTCGACTAACGCCTCTCTACCTTCTGGTATGTTCCAGACCCCTCCGGTCACTTTCGTTACAACTAACGTACCAAGCTTTGTAGCCGATCCCCCCGAATCTCGAGCGATCCATCCACATGTAACAGCTTCAGCCGATATCCAGACCCTCATACGACAAGCTATCAACGAGCATATGAAGACCCTGTATGATCGCATCGCACGAATCCCGGGAGTTCCTCAACCAATCGAGAAAGAAGCAATCGACGGATATGAAGATTCACCTTTTGCAGAAGCGATTGCACGCGTCAAGATTCCTAAAAAGTTCCACGTCCCCAACATGCCCAACTACGACGGGACCGAGGACCCCGATGATCACGTCTCAATTTATAAGCAAAAATTAATGACTATTTCAATCCCAAGAGGGAATCGCGAGGCAGTCATGTGCAAAAGCTTTGGCATGACCCTCGCGCGACTGATACACACAATTATGTTGCGTGTATTGACGGAGTTTTGGCATGATTTTAGTGGTATTTTAGGATGCTCTAGTGATGATTTGGAGACTTGGCAAGGAGGCGCGAAAGTTGCGTTTTTTGGAGCTTTTGGAGCTGAGGAGCGAAGTATGAAGAAGCAGAATTACGGCGACCGCCGCATAACAACGGCGACCGCCGTTAATTCCCCCTGGAGAACCTCAGCTACGACATTGAAACGGCGACCGCCGTGTAATTGCAGCGACCGCCTCGATTACGGCGATCGCCGTGGGAAAAGCAGCGGCCGCCGCCGCTGTTGGACGAAGCGCCGAGCCGATTTTCCTTTTCGGTTTTAGTTATTTTATTTTATTACGTTTTGTTTTTATTTTAAGTTAATTTCAGAATTAAATTCCCTTTGGTATTTAAGGGTTGAGAAAACTTGTTCTTTTCTTATCTCGGAACCCTAGTTTTATTTCTTACGTATTTCCCTTGTTATGAAGAACTAAGCCTCTCTTGCTTAGTCAGACATTGAAGCTCTTCGTTTGATTCAGTTGTAAGTTTCTTACTTTTAATCTATTGCTTTGGCTTTTATCTTTTCTCTTGCTTGAATCTTATGATTGATATTGGTAATTTCTAGTCTGATCAACTAGGGTTTGTTGGTATTTATCTATTGCTAGGTCTAGATTGTTACTGGTTGAGCATATCTATTCCTTAGTAGCAACTGCATCGTGTTAGTAACTGGTTGTGCTAATCTTATGCAGGAGAGAATTGATTTGCATCTTAGGGTAAAAACTGGTTGTTTTATTCTAGGTTGTATCCAACTATATTCCCATCCATAAAGCTGCTGTTAAATTGAATCTTGATAGTTTCAGGGTTGTTTAATTAGTTAGTTCTAATAGTATCTGGTTGTGCTATTAGATACTTTTGAAAAGGAATTGGAATTGCCATTGCATGCAATTTTGAGTGGTTTCTATGATCAACTTGTCATTCGATTAGTGGATATTGTTTGACTAAGTGCCTTCCCCATACTTGATTTCAGCACTTTAATTGCTTACTTACTTTTGCATGCTTGGTTACTCTACATCCAAACAAAATCCCCCCCCCCTTTGGTTACTTCAATTGACATACACTTTACATACTGCGATAGATTGTGTTTCCCTGTGGATCGACCCTTACTTGCCTAAGACTGCGTTTTAGGTTTTGTTTGGATTTCTTGCATAGTAGGAATTAAAACGACAAAATTCCTGTTATCAGCGACCTGCACTAACTTGGCTTATGCATTTAGCACAGGGTTCCATTGCTTCCTTCACCGACTTGATCAAGTCATTCAAAGTCCAATTTGCTAGCAGTCGACGATTAGAAAAGCAGTCAAGCGACCTATACAAGATCGTGCAAAGGTATGGCTAACCTCTAGGAGATTATCTTAACAAGTACAACAAAGAGAAGGTCGTGATCTCGCATTGTGACGTTCCAACATCGATCGAAGCGTTTCGCCGAGGCCTGATCAGAGGTAGTGAACTCTACCACGAATTAACCAAATATCCATGTCGAAGCTTTGAAGATGTGCAAGCCAAAACCATGGCGCAAGTCAGACTCGAAGAAGACGAGGAACCCTCCAAAACAAACAAGAGTCCCGATCGAGTCGACCAAAAAACATCCTCGGATCATCGGCGCGATCGGCGACACCAACCTTACCCCAAGGGGCGGAGCGACCCTGGTCAGGTAAACAACTCTTATGACAGGAACCAGGATTGGAGAAACAACCCCGCTCTCCCTCCGAAGCTTCACTCTTACATCTTCAACATTTTCGTATCAGAGCTCGTAAAGAGTTTTGACAAATATGGAAAGGAAGTAAGGTGGCCTCGAAAGAGCGACAAACCAGACGCAAATATTGAAAGGAAGTAAGGTGGCCTCGGATGACATCGCGCAGGGGCTATTACGCGATGTCATCTCCGACAGAGCCAAAGCGACCCTCGATCAAAGGGACCAGGTAATTGTCCTCTCCGATTCCACTAAAATTGTTAACACCATTTCAGGAGGGTCAGGCGTGTGTGAGAACACATATGATCAGCACTACTTTGTAGTGCTTATCTAGGAGTTGTTACCGGTGTTTAGGGTGCCATTTGTAGGGATTTAGAGCACAAATGTGGAGTATGTAGTTGGAGAGATGAAGTGTGGATATGGTGGTTTGGAGAAGCTAATTGAAGACATTCAGAAGACGAGGAGAAACCACCTGATGAGACTAAGGAAATAGAAGGGAGAATCCACACAAAGAAGGAGAAGAAGGTCTACCGCGACCAACCGCGACCAAGGGTGAAGACACGAAGAGGCCGCGACGAAAGGCGAAGCGCTGAGCGAAGAGTGCCATTTCCGCGGGCGCGGATTTCTGGCCGCGACCGCGGAAAATTCCAGACCTGTGCAAAAGCCGAGAGCAAAGACTTAATTTCCGCGACCGCAGATTTCTGGCCGCGGCCGCGGAAGCACACGGAGGCGATCCAGAAGAGAATTTCCGAACTTTGTTTATTTTTACCTTTTTCCGTTTTTCTTTATTTTATTTCGAACATTATACTTTAGTTTTCTTTTAGACTACTTTCGTTATCTTTTCCCTTTTGTTTTAGGGTTAGGTTATTTAACCTAGTTTCCCTTTCATTGTTGATCATCATAATATTCATCATCGTTAATTTCCATTCAGCAGTTTTCCCTTTGAAGTTTATTTGTTTCCAAGAACTATGAAGAACTAAGCACCTTTGCTTAGTTCGACAATTGAAGCCTTTCGTATGATTTGATTGTGAGGTTACAACTCTATTCCCTGTTCCTTTGGATTATATATTTTCTCTTGAACATATTCCTATTGATTATTATTGATTTGACTGGATTGATCACCTAGTTGATATTAGTAATTGTCTATTGCTAGGGTTTGGATATTTCGGGTTGAGATTCCTTATCCGTTGTAGCATCCATGATATTCTAGGACTGGTAGGCCTAGTTTATTATGAAGGAGATTTGATTATATGTTAAATACTGTGGGACGTGGTGTTGCATGTATCCTGGTTAATTTCTATGCTTCTTGCTGCTATTGAATTAAATCTTGAAGGTTGGTAGGGATTATTTAATAGTTAGGGTTGCCTGGACTGGTAACTAATTCAGAATAGGGACATGAATAATCAAAGGAAGGAATAGAGATAACCTAGGACCAATCAATCATATGAGTGGTGAATATTTGTTTGGCTAAGTGTTTTCCCTTAATTGATTGAAACCCTTTGCTTTTGTTTATTTGTTTACTTGTTTGCCAACAATCAACCAAAACCCCCCTTTGTTACTATTGCATGCAATCTTACATAAAGAAAGACAACTCCTCCCTGTGGGATTCGACCCTTACTTGCCTATTCTACTAGTTTAGGTTTGTTTAGGATTTTTTTGATTAGGTGATACGACTAAAACCTGCTTGTCAAATTGGCGCCGTTGCCGGGGAGGGCAAGTTTTGATTCTTCTTTGTGTGTGTTTGTGTGCTTGTTACTATTGTGTGGACCTATCTTATGGTCCACACCCGTGCTACTAATTCCCCAATTTTAGCTTTGGATTCAGAAATTGAGAGGATCCTCTCCCAGAGCCGCAGAGTAAACAGATCTTTAGTCTTTGACAACCCAACTTTTGAGATGGCAGACGACCAACAAACGCTGAGGCAGCTGACTGCCCCTAATCTGCAACAACAACCGCTGGTTGTGCGGTTTCCTGAGCTTGCTGATGGAGTCAACTTCGAGCTCAAGTCTGGATTGATCCACTTACTCCCCCACTTCCATGGGATGAGTGGTGAAGACCCTAACAAGCATCTGTCAGAGTTCCATGCAGTCTGCACGAGCATGAAGCCGAAGGGCGTGACGGAAGACCAGATCAAGTTGAGGGCCTTTTCTTTCTCCTTAAAGGATGCGGCCAATGACTGGTTCTACTACCTGACTCCAGGGAGCATAGACACGTGGGCCAAGATGAAAAAGGCCTTCCTGGAGAAGTACTTCCCAGCGATAAAGCTGAACAACCTGAAGAGGAGTATTAGCAACATCGAACAACAGTCTACTGAGTCACTCTATGAGTACTACGAGCGCTTCAAGAAGCTGATTTCTAGTTGCCCCTATCATGGCTACTCCGACAAGGACCTCGTACTTTATTTGTACGAAGGTTTACTTGATGACGAGCGTTAGATTGTGAACGCTACCTGTGGAGGAAACATCCTGAATAAGACTCCAGACCAGGCCTATAAGGTTTTCTTAGAGCTATCTGAGGGCTCAAGACAGTTCAGCAAGAGGGCGGGCGCCCAATCCGTGAGAGCTGTAGAGTCTCAGCCCAATTCCACTCTTCTTGCTGAGATGGTTGAGATGATGAGGCGGTGCATGATGAAGGGTGGCCAGCAGCAGGTCAAATCATGTGGGATATGCCAAGATACGATGCATCCAACTGATGCATGTCCCACGCTGCAGGAGCCCACTGCTAAAGTGAACGCAATTGGCGGATATGGCCCTCAAAGGCCAAGATATGACCCGTACTCCAGCACCTACAATCCAGGGTGGAGAGATCACCCCAATTTCAGGTACGGGAACCAGCAGAACACTCATCATGGCTAGGAGAACCAAGATTACCAACAGAGGCCGCCACAGTTTCTCCCCCGCCCACAACAGTACCAACAGCCTGGGGGTCAACAACCATTTAGAGCTCCTTATGACCAGAGACCCCAAGGCCAGAGTTCCAGCACCCCCGCATCCAGTGAGGATAGGATCAATGCCCTTGTCCAGGGCATGACAACCATGACTAGCAATGTGAACGCACTAGCAAACATTGTGGCCCAAAATCAGCAAGAGACAAAGTCTAGTATTCAGAACCTGGAGAAACAAATGGGGCAGATCTCTTTAGCTGTGAGCAGGTTGGAAGCGCGGGAATCGGGGAAGCTACCATCTCAAACGGTAGTCAACCCGAAGGAAAATGTATGTGCCATGACGCTAAGGAGCGGGGCTGAGGTGGAAGCTAGTCGAGCCAGAGAAAGAGAAATCCGCGACCGCGGAGAAGAGGGCCGCGACCGCGGCATGACTACTGGCAAGAAGGAAGAAATCGGCGAACTTCCACGACCGCGGGAAAAAGCACGGAGGAACAAGAGCACCAGGTCGAGAATTTGCCGCGACCGCGGCAGGACATCCGCGACCGCGGAAAAAGGGCCAAAGACAGCGAGCAGATAGACAATATTCCGCGACTGCGGTCACCAATCCGCAATCGCGGAACTGCTCCCGACGCATCTCTTCGCTCCAAGGCTCCCTATGACGACTATGTGTGCCCCTATTTCCCTCCACTCGGGTCCTAAAAGCCTCCCGCACCTTTCCCTGAAGCTCTGGCAGACACAAGGCGGCCAACTAATGATAAGGAGTTGTTCGAAACGTTTAGCAACTGTGAGGTAAACATTCCATTACTTAAGAGGAAGAGGGTTGTGAAGGAGAAGAAGAAGGTGGTAGTCAGTGAGAATGTGTCCGCTATGCTGCAAAAGCGGATACCTAAGAAGGCAAGCGATCCAGGAATGTTCACTATTCCCTGCAAGATTGGGGATACCTTGTTCGACAAGGCTTTACTTGATTTGGGTGCCTCCATAAATGTGCTGCCTCTCTCACATTACGAGTCCTTGGAGCTGGGGCCATTAGAGAAGACAGGGATTGTCATTCAGCTGGCGGATAACTCTTACGTCTACCCCAAGGGAGTGGTGCATGACGTGCTAGTCGAGGTGGACAAGTTGGTGTTCCCTGCAGACTTCTTTGTGATGGACACGGGGCAGGACAAGGACGCAACGCCAGTAATGCTAGGAAGGCCGTTTATGAATACGACGGGGACAAAGATCGACGTGAGCAGCGGTTCGCTCACTATGGAATTCGACGGGGAGAATGTCGGATTCAACATTGATGATTCCAAGAGACACCCTCCAGATGGGAATCCCAAGTGCTCATTGGAGGTGAGCAAACCAAGTTGAGGAGAAGAGCAGTATGTCGAGCCACGACAATAACTAAGGCGCTGTCCGGGAGGCAACCCGGGGTATGTACTTCTTTTCATTCCTTGTTGTTATTTGCATTTGTTTTAGTGTGTTTTTGCTTTTGCTTTTGTTTTTGTTCAAACTAACCTGTAAGAAGGAGGCCCGAACCATAAAGAAGAAGGTGTTACCACACCAATGTAAGTCTTCCTATTTCCCTGCACTCAAAAAAAAAAAATCAAAAAAAAATAGTTCTACCGAAGGCCAGCTGTCCAGAGTTACCCATGGAGAGAAGGTGTGCATCATGTTGCCAAGGAGGAGACATTAGCCCCACACATTAATTGGCAACGATGATGGCCCTACATTCAACAGCTGAGAAAAAGGAACACTAGAGCCCCACCACAATTATATCTGGGCTCCACCATGTGTTCGTAGAAGGCTGTGCAACCCCGACTTCTTTGCTATTCCACTACACCCTACAGTGGACTCATTTTGGTTGCACGATAAGAATTGATTTTGAAGACCCGCCGCAACACCAGAGACATGAGTTTTCTTTGATTTACCGCCAGCAACAACTTCCAAGTCCAAGCCAACTCAGCGACGGTTGTGAGTACCTTTTTGCCCTTCCCTGTGCTTCATTCTTTTTTTTGTCTTTCATTACATTGAGGACAATGCAATGTCTAAGCATGTGGGAGTGGTCTATACTTGCGAGTCGCTGAGGAGAAAAAAAAATAGAAAGAGAAAAAGCCAAAAAATTGAAAAAAGGCAAAAGAAAAATCCTAGGATAAGTCGAAAACCCGAAAGGGCGGCTTAGGTAATAAGCAGATGGCTTGGACCATCATTAGGCTGGGATAATAATTGGTCAAGAGTGATGTGAGTTTATGTGAGCCCATCTATTGAAAAATGAAATGAGTGGCTTGGTGAAAACCCGAAAGGGCGCCTTGGCAAAATGAGTGAAAAGAAGATAAGTGATTATTAGGAATCATCATTTTTCCTGGCGTGGTGACATAAGAAGAGGTGATATAAGGAGGATTCGGGTAGGTCACTCTGGGAGGCATAAGAAGATAGATGGAGGCTAGGATTAGATTTTTGTATTCACTCTATGGTGTTCGGGATAAGCTTGGGGGAAGTACTATGCTTTCCTTCTAAACTTGGTTGTGTGTGGTGATTTGGTGTTGTGTTATGTGTTCTGTTGAGCTTATTGTATTGGTGCCTTGGAGTTCATTTAGGTGCAATTCTTAGTGGAGATGATTTTTCTATGCTTCCTGAGACCCTGGGGATTTGATTGGAGGAGTAGGTTTATGTTAGCTTACTCGAGGAGGAGAAAGGTTTAAGAACGGGGGAGTTTGATTAGTACTACTTTATAGTGTTTATCTAGGAGTTGTTACCGGTGTTTAGGGTGCCATTTGTAGAGATTTAGAGTACAACTGTGGAGTATGTAGTTGGAGAGATGAAGTGTGGATATGGTGGTTTAGAGAAGCTAATTGAAGACATTCAGAAGACGAGGAGAAACCACCTGATGAGACCAAGGAAATAGAAGGGAGAATCCACACAAAGAAGGAGAAGAAGGTCTTCCGCGACCAAGGGCGAATACACGAAGAGGCCGCGGCGAAAGGCGAAGCGTTGAGCGAAGAGTGCCATTTCTGCGGGCGAAGATTTCTGGCCGCGACCGCGGAAAATTCCAGACCTGTGCAAAAGCCGAGAGCAAAGACTTAATTTCCGCGACCGCGAATTTCTGGCCGCGGAAGCACACGGAGGCGATCCAGAAGAGAATTTCTGAACTTTGTTTATTTTTACCTTTTTCCGTTTTTCTTTATTTTATTTCGAACATTATACTTTAGTTTCCTTTTAGACTACTTTCGTTATCTTTTCCCTTTTGTTTGAGGGTTAGGTTATTTAACCTAGTTTCCCTTTCATTGTTGATCATCATAATATTCATCATCGTTAATTTCCATTCAACAGTTTTCCCTTTGAAGTTTATTTGTTTTCAAGAACTATGAAGAACTAAGCACCTTTGCTTAGTCCGACAATTGAAGCCTTTCATATGATTTGATTGTGAGGTTACAACTCTATTCCCTGTTCCTTTGGATTATATCTTTTCTCTTGAACATATTCCTATTGATTATTATTGATTTGACTGGATTGATCACCTAGTTGATATTAGTAATTGTCTATTGCTAGGGTTTGGATATTTCGGGTTGAGATTCATTATCCGTTGTAGCATCCATGATATTCTAGGACTGGTAGGACTAGTTTATTATGAAAGAGATTTGATTATATGTTAAATACTACGGATCGTGGTGTTGCATGTATCCTGGTTAATTCATATGCTTCTTGCTGCTATTGAATTAAATCTTGAAGGTTGGTATGGATTGTTTAATAGTTAGGGTTGCCTGGACTGGTAACTAATTCAGAATAGGGACAGGAATAATCAAAAGAAGGAATAGAGATAACCTAGGACCAATCAATCATATGAGTGGTGGATATTTGTTTGTCTAAGTGTTTTCCCTTAATTGATTGAAACCCTTTTCTTTTGTTTATTTGTTTACTTGTTTGCCAACAATCAACCAAACCCCCCTTTGTTACTATTGCATGCAATCTTACATAAAGAAAGACAACTTCTCCAGTGAGATTCGATCCTTACTTGTCTATTCTACTAGTTTAGGATTATTTTGATCAGGTGATACGACTAAAACCTGCATGTCAACATACTCGGCCGCCAAAAGACACGCCCGAGAAAGCAAAGGCGATAAGCCAGTTCGGACGGAAACAAGACAATTGCAGATCTTCGACGCTCCCGCCATTACCTTCGACGACTCGGAAGCCTAAGAGTTAGGTGACCACCACGACGGTTTGTCAAGCAGAAAAGGAGAAAGTTCACGCCAAAGCGTAACACGATTGTAGACGATAAGGTAAAAAATCTACTCGAGACAGATAAAATAAGAGAAGTCAAATACCCCGACTGGTTAGCAAACATCGTCATGTTTCAAAAGAAGAATGGGAAATGGAGAGTATGCATCGACTTCACAGACCTAAACAAGGCATGTCCAAAATATTCTTTCCCATTACCACACATCGACGTCATGGTTGACGCGACCGCCGGTCACGAAATGCTAACATTCATGGACGCGTTCAGCGGATACAACCAGATTCTCATGGACCCTGACGACCAAGAAAAGACAACCTTCTTAACAAGCCAATGTACGTACTGCTACAAAGTAATGCCTTTTGGACTAAAAAATGTAGGGGCCATATATCAAAGGTTGGTAAACAAAATGTTCAAAGACCAGATTGGAGACACCATGGAAGTTTACATCGACGACATGCTCGTCAAGTCCAAAGCGGCAGGGGACCACATCGAACACTTGAAGGAAGCATTCAAGGTATTAAAAAGATATATCATGAAACTAACCCCGACTAAATGCTCTTTCAGATTCTCTTCAGGAAAAATTTTGGGATACATGGTACCTCAAAGAGGGATCGAAGCCAGTCCAAACCAAATCAAGGCTATTGTCAACCTTAGGTTCCCTTGATGTGTCAAGGACGTCCAAAAGTTGATAGGACGGATGGCGGCATTAAATAGATTCATATCCAAGTCCTCGGATAAATGCAAGCTCTTCTACCAAGCCTTGAAAAAGAACAAGTCATTCGACTGGACGACAGCACACGAACGAGCCTTCCAAGATTTAAAGACGTATCTAGCAAGTCCACTCCTACTAGACAAACCAAAAGACGACGAGCCATTACCACTATATCTAGCAATATCAGAATCAGTCGTCAGCGCAGTCCTAACAAGAGAAGAATACGGTAAACAATCACCGGTCTACTATGTAAGTCGTTCCCTACTTCCTGCCAAGACCAGGTACACGTCACTTGAAAATTTTTTCTTGGCATTAGTTATGGCCTCAAACAAGTTATGACCCTATTTCGAATCACATCCTATTATTGTGAGAACTAACTGTTTTGGGGCGAAAAGATCAGTCGACCTAAATCTCCTTAGACGGGGTAACAAGTCGATCGGATAATATAAAATCGATCCAAACCAAATAGACAATCAACCAAGTAAAGAGTAGATGCAAAATAGCAATATGATTTATTGATCAATCGATGATAGAATCATATCAGAGTACAACTTATCCTTGAAGAGTAAGGGATCGAGTCCTGTTCGACAAGCGGTATCGGTGATTCGACCGGCAATGATCAGGTAGTATCCCAGGGAGTTTGAGCGAGAGCGAATATGCTGGTAAGCCTTTTGAAAGCTAAGTGAGTGAATACTGTGTGTAGACGTGTGTTCTGTTGATTGCTTCTTTGTGATCTATTTATGGTAGCTTCCTCTTGTGTCCGTTACTTGTTTTCGTAATATCTTCTATTCATTCCATGCGTGATCTTCGGGATTTGCTCTTGAATGCCATCGTAATCTTCGTGTTTAATTTTGTTACCATTGCCATTGATCAAGCAATTAATGTCCTGGGCGAAATCTTCGGAGCTAGTCGGATCCTACGCGTTTGAGGAGTGTCCGTCACTTCCTTCTAATTTATTCTGGCCTTCGACTTCTCCTGGACCTTGGCCCAACCAACAATAGCCCCAAGTTGTTTTGGGCTTCATGGCAGCTGTGAGATGGAGTCCAAACAACTTTCATCCCACACGATTTCCACCCTCCGATCTGGGCGCGACATGCGAGGGCTACGTGGCGATAATCCCGCTACACGATGGGACGTCTCTGCGACCTGCCGATTCCCTCCATAAATCTGAATTAAGTTTCTGACGGTTTGGTTTCATCTTCTTCCCTTGCTCTCTGATCTGGTAAGCTTGTCTAGGTTTTCTCAAAAAAATTGCTCTTCGATTCCCTTCTCTTTATGTTCTGGAAATGGTTTCTAGCGAGTCTTCCGAGTCGACTGCTACTCGCTCGAACTTGAGCAAGAATGAGGTCCCCCCCCCCTTTCCTTTTGAAGGAGGCAGACGCTTTGACGGGGACTCTGACGGAGGCGGAGTTGGAGCAGATTCTCCAAGTCGGAGGCTTTCCTCCTGAGACGGTCGCAAGGTTGCCGCATCCGGACGAGAGAGCCGACGCTCGCTATGAGGGATGGGTTTGTTTCTATGCTTATCCGTTTAGGATCGGTCATATGTTTCTGTTCTCCCCTCTTGTCAGGGATTTCTTAGCGACTCTGGCGCTTGCGCCGTGTCAGGTCATGTCGCAGGAGTGGCGGATCCTTAGGGTTTTAGATCTGCTGAATGTTCGGTCTGGGGCCTATTTTAACTTTGACGCCCTGTGGTACAACTACTCTTTGGGGTCGAAGAGTTATTCTCGTGTCTAGTTGTGTATTCGACCGGGTCGAAAGCCCTTGGTGTTCAATCTAGATGTAAACGACCGTGGATGGGGGTCGAAGTTCTTCTTCGTCGAGCGTTCGTCTCTGGAGAAGGGGGTGACTGTTCGTTTCTGTTGTCGGAGTGGCGAGTTGAGAGTACGTATTCGACTTTTCTTTGCCCATTTTTATGTGTTTTAACCCTTTGCTTAACTCTTCTTTTTTGTAGTCCCTGAGGATGAAGAGTTGGAAGCGGATGCTCAGCCAGAAGGTCTAACAAAGATTATTCTTAGTGTCCCCGTGTCAGAGCGGAAATTTACAAACGTTAACCTGTTGTCGGTCTCCCCCACTACTCAGGACGTTATGTCGACTGTTTCATCGTCTCGGGTCAAGTATGAGTTTTTGTTTGACTCATGTATTTTTAATCATCTGCTTGCGACTTATGTCTTGTCTTTCATGTCAGCGTCTCCGGCTGGTCGATCGAGTGCCCATTTGAAGGGAGTGTCTGGGAAAAGTCTGATAGAGCAAAGGCTGGCGGCGGCCAGGGCCTCGTCGAGTAAATCGACGCCGGCGGAGTCGTCGCTCCCAACCAAAGTTGGCTCGAAAAGGAAGGCAGGTGCTTCTTCTGGCGATGTGAAGGTGGTGGGTACTCCAAAGAAGAAGGCGACGGTTGCTCGTGGAGTCGAGAAGATCGACGCGGTCGGTCGATCGATTGCTGATCTCTTTCATACTCAAGACCCGACTCTGAAGTCTGAAGTTGATGGAGTCTCTCCCTTGGATTGTATTGGAGAATCGGGGTGCTCTGCGTGGAAGGTAAGTCGTCTTGTCGGATCTCAAGTTTGTATGTTTTCTTTCCATCCGGTCTGGTTGGTCTCTGATTGCTTCGATCTCGCATTTTTCTAGACTTTCCAGTTTCTCTTAGGCGCGTATTCTGGATTCAGAGAAATGGTCACTAAGGCCGAGGACAAGGCTGTTAGGTCAGAGTCTGACCTGGCGTCTTTGAAGACCAAGGTGGAAGGAGCCGAGAGCCATTTTAGGGACGCTGAGCACCGCTTCGCTAGGGAGCTGAAGAGCTGCCAAGATGACTTGGATGTTTGTTGAAGGGAGCTCAGTGAGAGCCAGTCAAGTGTCGAAGAGAAGGTGATGCATGCTAGGATTGAGGTTGGTCCGGTCGCAGGCGACGTAGGCGCTTTCTACGCGTTGAAGTCGCGTGTCGAGATGATCGAGGAGTTCGAAGAGGGCAAGCAGGAGACCTGGGATTTGAAGGCGGAGAAGGAGACCATGGATACCCTATTTCCGAAGGGGAATCCTAGGTCGCGTGCCAGAATGAGCCCAAATATGAGTGCTTCGTATTCGGCTTCATTGTTGGTCGTGTCCCATTCGCATCTTACGTCCTGGGCTATCTTGTCCCCTTATGGCGATTTCAACACGACCCCTAGCCCCGATCCTCTAGTGTTCGACGCACCATCAGTGTGGAGCTCCCATTTACATGTTTCCTCTTTCGCAAGTAACTGTGTTGCTTCTTTGGCAGCTTCTTGTTCTAGGGTCGGGCTGAAGTCTGCCACAAAGTCAGCTAAGGCTTGCGATTTGATTGTCGTCCTGGGCTCGTATTCGATGTCATAGCCGCTGAGGTGTATGGCCCATTTGGCCATTCATCCTGTGAACTCGGGTTTCCTCATGATTGCTCTCATGGGATGGTTAGTGCGGACAATTATAGTATGAGATTCGAAATATGGTTTGAGTTTATTTGATGCCATTACCAGTGATAGGACAAGTTTTTCTAGCGACGTGTACCTTGTTTCTGCTAGCAGTAACGTTCGACTGACATAGTAGATTGGCGATTGCTTGTCATCTTCTTCTCTGACCAGTACTGCGCTCATGGCGGACTCCGATACTGCTAGGTATAGCAATAATGGCTCGTCGTCTTTGGGTTTGGTTAACAACAAGGGACTGGCCAGGTATTTCTTCAAATCTTGGAACGCGACTTCATGTTCTTCTGTCCATTGAAAGGACTTGTTCTTCTTGAGAGCGTCGTGAAAGGGTTTGCACTTGTCGGATGACTTCGAGATGAATCTGTTCAGAGCTGCTATCCGACCTGTCAGCTTTTGTACATCCTTGACGCATCGAGGGGATCGGAGATTGATGAGGGCCTTGACCTATTCCGGACTGGCTTCTATTCCTCTTTGTGTCACCATGTACCCCAAGAATTTTCCTGACGACACCCCGAAAGAGCATTTCATAGGATTTAATTTCATTTTATATCTTTTTAGTACCTCGAAGCTGTCGCGGAGGTGATCGATGTGGTCCTTTTTTTATTTCGATTTGACCAGCATGTCGTCTATGTAGACTTCCATTGTGTCCCCAATCTGATTTTTGAACATCTTATTGACTAGTCATTGATAAGTAGCCCCTGCGTTTTTTAGTCCAAAGGGCATTACTTTGTAATAATAGATACCTTGGCTTGTGACGAATGCCGTTTTCTCTTGGTCTTCTGGTTCCATGAGGGTCTGATTGTAGCCACTGAACGCGTCCATGAAGGATAGCATTTCGTGCCCTGTCGTCGCGTCGACCATGGCGTCGATATGAGGGAGTGGGAAGGAATATTTGGGACAAGCCTTGTTAAGGTCGGTGAAGTCGATGCAGACTCTCCATTTGCCGTTTTTCTTTTGGTCCACAACCACGTTGGCCAGCCATTCGGGGTAGTTGACTTCTCTTATTTTTCCTGTTTCCAGCATGCTCCTGACTTCGTCGTCGACGATCTTATTTCGCTCTGGGGCGAATTTCCTGCGCTTCTGCTTTACAGGGGGGGGTGAGATGGATCTACATTCAATTTATGATTAATAATGTTTAGAGATATTCTGATCATGTCTTCATGTGACCACGCAAAGCAATCAGCATTAGATCGGAGGAAATCCAGTATTTGTTGTCTGGTCGAGTCATCCAGGTCCAACCCGACCCTTACCGTTTGGTTTGGCTTTGAAGGATCTAATGCGATCTCGTCAAGCTTTTCAATTTCTGGTTCGACGTATCGACTAGATCCTTTGCTGAGCTGTGATTGCTATGCGGTCTTGGGTTTGACCGCGCTCTTCATGGAGGCGACATAGCATTCCTTGGCCATCCTCTGATCTCCCTTGATTTCTTGGACTCCCCACTTGGTAGAGAACTTGATGATTTGATGGTACGTCGAGGGTACCGCCTTTATAGCATGTATCCATGGCCTGCCAAGAATACAATTATAGGGAGATGGGTAGTCTAGGACTAGAAATTTCACTTGTTGGTTTACTCCTCCGACGTATGTCGTAAGAACGATTTCGCCGATAGTATGTTTAACTTCGCCGTTGAATCCGACTAGTTGAGTCGATTTCTTGATAAGATCATCTTTGCCCAGACCCATCCCTTTGAGGGCGTCGAAGGTCAAGAGATTGGTTGAACTTCCTGTATCGATTAGTACTCTACGTATCAAACAGTTCCCAATAGACAAAGAGATTACCAGACCATAGTGATGGTTTTCCGATCCGTCGGCATCAGACTTGTCAAACTTGACCGTTGGGAGGTCGGAGACCCTGGTTTGTCTGAATTCTGGCGTCTCGGGTTTACTGCCTTTGCTTTCTTTCGCATGTCTTTTGGTTGCGGAGTACGTGTTCCCACATACGTCCGAGCCCCCTGAAATGGTTATGATAATTTTTGTATGGACATGAGATGGGGGTTTATTTTGTTTTACCTGATCTCGTCGTTCCATGGTGGCTTTGGCCCGTTCCGAGATCACGTCGCGCAAGAATCCTTGCGCAAGTAACCTAGCGACCTCTTTGCGTAAGGCGATGCATTCGTCCGTTGAGTGACCATGGTCATCGTTGAAACTCTTGACGAGCTCCGACACGGAAACACTAAAGTTGTAAGATTGAACCCTGGGAGGCAGCGTCGGACCATCCCTCCAATTTTGAGACCTGTCTTGGAAGGCGTTTACCTGACTTTGCTCATTTCGGCTATGAGGGTAGGGATGATGACGTCTGTCTCGAAGGTTGTCGGAAGAGGATTTGCGATCGGATTGGTCGGGTCCATGGGACGCTTTTCGCGATTCGCGATCTTCTTCCAAACGCACCCCGGCCATGGTTTTGGCTTGGACATCTTCGAAACTTCTGCACGGGTACTTGGTGATCTCGTTGTAGAGGTTGCTATCCTTGATCAGACCTTGTCTGAAGGCTTCGATGGAGGTGGTGACGTCGCAATGGAGGATTGTGACTTTTTCCTTATTGTACATGTTAAGATAGCTTCGGAGAGGTTCATTATACTTTTGGGTGATTCGATAGAGATCACTCGACTGCCTTTCGAGCCTCCGACTGCTGGCGAATTGGATCTTGAAGGAATTGACCAGATCCGCGAACGAGGCGATCATTCCCTGAGGCAAACGCATAAACCAGGTCAGTGCGGGACCCGCGAGAGTCGTGCCAAAGCTTTTGCACATGACAGCCTCGCGGCTCTCCCTCGGAACATATGCAGTCATTAGTTTTTGTTTATAGAGAGAAATGTGATCATCTGGATCGTTGGTGCCGTCGAATGTCGCCATGCTAGGAAGGTGGAACTTCTTTGGGATTTCGACTCTGGCAATCTCTTCGACGAATGGAGATTCCTTGTATCCTCCTGACGCTTCTTTCTCGATCGGTTGCGGAACTCCGAGAATTCTAGCGATGCGGTCGTCGAGTGTCTTCATGTGCCGACTGAGCGTTTGCTGGACGAGAGCCAGGATATCGGGAGGATTGGTAACCTGTGGTTCGTCGATTCGGGTTCCTACTGACCCGATCGGTATGGAGAAAGTAACATTATTAGTCGAAAATGGATTGACCAAAGGAGTTCGAGATGTACCCTCAGTATGTCCGGGGCGTCGGATGCTCAGGGGGGTCAGCTCGATGCCATCCATGTCAAGACGCGTCTGGATGTTGCTATGGATGGGAATCCGCCTGGATCCAGAAGCCATTGATTGTACCTGTGACCTAAGAGACTCATTTTCACGAGTTAGTTGTACAATCTCGGCCTCAGATTGGGTGGATAAGGTAGCCAAGGCTTCGGTCTTTTGGCGTTGCTGGGCGAGCTCTTCTTGTAGGGTAGTCATTTTTTGGGCAAGCTCTTGGAGTTGGTTCGGAGTAGGGTTTTCGGTTGTGTTTCCTTGAGTTTGGGAGTCGTCTTCGAGGCGTGGCTCAGTGGTACCGGTAGGCGGGTTAATGTTCATGGTTGGAGGATTTTTGAGATGGTGATCGGCAAGTTGCCCCACGGTGGGCGCCAAATTATTTTGGGGCGAAAAGATCAGTCGACCTAAATCGCCTTAGACGGGGTAACGAGTCGATCGGATAATATAAAATCGATCCAAACCAAATAGACAATCAACCAAGTAAAGAGTAGATGCAAAATAGCAATATGATTTATTGATCAATCGACGATAGAATCAGATCAGGGTATAACTTATCCTTGAAGAGTAAGGGATCGAGTCCTGTTCGACAAGCGGTATCGGTGATTCGACCGGCAATGATCGGGTAGTATCCCAGGGAGCTTGAGCGAGAGCGAATATGCTGGTAAGTCTTTTGAAAGCTAAGTGAGTGAATACTGTGTGTAGACGTGTGTTCTGTCGATTGCTTCTTCGTGATCTATTTATGGTAGCTTCCTCTTGTGTCCGTTACTTGTTTTCGTAATATCTTCTATTCATTCCATGCGTGATCTTCGGGATTTGCTCTTGAATGCCATCGTAATCTTCGTGTTTAATTTCATTACCGTTGCCATTGATCAAGCAATTAATGTCCTGGGCGAAATCTTCGGAGCTGGTCGGATCCCACGTGTATGAGGAGTGTTCGTCGCTTCCTTCTAATTTCTTATGGCCTTCGACTTTGCCTGGACCTTGGCCCAATTCGCTTGCTCCGATCCCTTTGGAGTATGTTGGGCCCAACACTAACCATCCCAGGAAAGCAGTCATGAGGAAACCAGAGTTTACAAGACGAATGGCTAAGTGGGCCATACATCTCAGCGGATTCGACATTGAGTACGAGCCAAGGACAGCGATCAAATCTCAAGCTTTAGCTGACTTTGTGGCCAATTTCAGCCCGACACTGGAACAAGAAGCCATAAAGGAGGTCGAACAGCTAAAAATCAAAGAAGACAGAGGCACATGGCAACTCCATACAGACGGAGCGTCGAACGTAAGAGGAGTCGGCCTAGGTGTCGTACTAAAATCACCACAAGGGGACCATATAGCCTAAGCTGTGAGATGCGAGTGGGATGCGACCAACAATGAAGCAGAATATGAAGCCCTCGTATTTGGATTAACACTCGCGCACGATCTCTCAATCCTAAGCATAGAGGTGACATGCGATTCTCTCATAATCGTCAACCAAGTGCAAGGTTCGTACGCTACTAAAGATGACAGGATGATGACATATCTGGATATCGTCAAAAAATTGGCAAGCAAATTCCAGAACTTCACCATCCGACAAGTCCCACGTGACCTCAACACACAAGCCGACGCTCTAGCAAATCTTGGCTCCGCCCTACATCCTAACAACTTCCACAACATCTCGTTGGCACATATCACCACACCGGCCGTCCCCAAAATCTTCAGAATAGCTAATCTAGACGATATTTAGACAATGAGCAAATTACCCTTAGAAGAAGTCGTCTCAGCAGAGATAGGCGACCACACAGAAGAAGATTTGGTGGGCGACCAAGACGATTGGACCACGCCTTACATCAAATGGCTCAAAGACGGAATACTCCCAACAGACAAGACAAAAGCCAAAAGACTTAAGGTGCAAGCCGTAACTTTTGATCTAACAGAGAATATTCTATTCAAACGATCTGTCACATGCTTATACCTACGTTGCCTCAAAAGAGTCGAAGCGCAACGCGTCCTACAATCTTTACACGACGGAGAGTGTGGAAATCATACCGGAGGACGCAGCCTATCTGGCAAAGCTCTTAGGACGGGATACTATTGGCCTACAATGAACAAGGACGCGATCGACTACGTCAGAAAATGCGACTCCTGTCAAAGACACGCTCCCATCACTCACCAGCCATCAGAAATGCTTCACCCAACTCTAGCACCCTGGCCTTTCATGCGATGAGGGATGGACATCGTCGGAAAACTACCATCAATATCAGGACAACGCGTCTTCTTCTTGGCCATGACCGATTATTTCTCTAAATGGATAGAAGCTGAAGCATATCGAGAGGTAAAAGAAAAACACGTCATCTCATTCATAAAACGTATTATTCTATGCAGATTTGACGTTCCTTCAGAAATCGTATGCGACAATGGCTCCCAATTCATCGGTAGCAAGACGCGATCCTTCTGTAAACAATGAAACATCACACTAGTCACGTCCACACCAAGATATCCACAATCCAATGGTCAAGCAGAATCTAGCAATAAAATCATCATCAACAATCTCAAAAAATGCCTCACAGGGGCAAAAGGCAAGTGGGCCGACGAGCTCCCCTTGATACTATGGTCCGACAGGATGATGCCAAAAAATGCCACAGGACAGAGCCCATTCTCGCTAGTCTATGGAAGCGAAGCGGTCGTCCCCACTGAGTTACTCGTCCCAACTGCCAGATATGGACTCCAAACTCCTAAATAAAACGATGTCGAATTAGCTCACGATCTCGACACCATAAACGAGATCAGAGAGAAAGCCAGAATCCGAATGGTCCAATACCAGCAACAAGTCGCCCGGAGCTATAACAAGAACGTCTGAGCTAAAATCTTCAAGTTATGAGACTGGGTCCTAAAGAAAAAAATTCAGAACACCAGAGACCCAACCGACGGGAAGCTAGCACCCCAATGGGAAGGACCTTACCTCATCAAAGAATTCGTCGGACAAGGGGCATATCGACTAGAAACAAAGGATGAACAACCGATCCTTAGAAGTTGGAACACGACCCACTTACAGTTGTATCATTTCTAAACCTTCTTTTTCTTTGCATTTTTAATACATCTATTTGATTACATTCGTTTGAATTACGATCACTGACTTAAGCATCGGAGGGCCGTTGGGTCACCCCCCAACGGTCGCCCCAAGACCTTCCTTTTTTGCACTCTTAACGCAATCTGAACAGGAACAAGAGGCCTTGAAGACAAACTTGACACTCAAATTCAAAATGATATCCTTACTATATACAAAACAACGCTTACGACATACAAATTGATCGATACACATGGAATGGAAGAAACAAAACAAAACGTTCTATTTTACAAAAACTTGTCCTATCCAAGGTACTCGTCTTTACCATACATTACAAACTACTCTTCCCTAGACACACAAAGCATGACACATTAACATTTACGATTACAGGTTGCTACGACCAAACGTTTTGCGTCACGGCCAAGGCGTGATCGACAAATCCACCTGCAAAAAACACACAAACACAAGGTACGTAGCAAGTACTAAAACACTTACAAAATACGCGACTCGCTGTAACACCCCCAAATTCTTCTTTGAAAGTATTACCGCCAGTGATCTAAGAATATACTCCCGAGGTCACCCAAGGCTTACCATTTTTATAACAAACAATATAACATTGGAAACATTATTAAATATCATAAAAGTCACCCAAATAACATTCGAACCAACGTCATAGTCTTACAACTGTCAACAAACCAAATACAAACCAAATACAGAATTGTTTAATACAGCGGAAGTCTTCAAAATTAATAAACGCCATGAAGGGGTTTCGATGTGAGCGATCTCACGCCTAGGATCTTCAACCTTGGAAAAACTCTTAAATCACCATCTGCCCTTATCATCGCATTCTGGCCTTCACGGAAAGGGAAGTTTACCTGATGTGCTGTATGAAACGGATGACACCAACCAACCATGCAAAGGAAAATAACCGGTTGGTTAGTCTAATGAAAGACTACGCAATGGTACAAATAAAAATGTTCTAAGTAGTCGTATTAGGTTACACCCGTCGCTTCTCGAATAATAGCCGATGACGACAGTGAACCTCAACACTTCTACTGAAACATAAGAAGATGAATGATCAAGAGAAGACTCCAAAGGAATTGAGTCTCATGGGAAACGTATGAAGAGAAGACTCCAAAGAAGTTGAGTCTTATGGCAAACGTATGAAGAGAAGACTCCAAAGAACTTGAGTCTTATGGCAAACGTATGACAAGTGTTTGGGAACATTTATAGTTTTCACACAAGCGTTTAAAAACGACTTGATCATTTGGGTCCACGATCAACCTCACCGCGCAATGCGAATTCAGATTGAAAAGAAGACTTACTCTAACTGAAGTCCGGGCGGGTTCCAAGTTGTACTTCTCGCCCGAAGGTTCATTCATTATGTGCATACCGCACTTATCTTATTTAGTTACAAAACGTATATTCACGTTAAAGCTTTTAATATATATCATCTCGACACGAGAGATATCTTGGGAATTAACCCCGATTGTTGGCACCAACTGTGTGCACCTACCCTGAATAAGGGTACAGTCATGACCAGATAGTACTAGGACAAAATCCTCCTAATACCAGTTTTAAAGAAACGACTAGACCTCGCAAGGTACATAGTGTTCCTACGAATACTCGTTCTAACTACACATGTAAGTTCATACATAAATCCACACCAATATCATCACGGTAATAACATGTATAATAGCGTTGTTCTAGCAATATATACAACCTATTATAGAATCATATTTTATCACATTGTTTTATTTAAATTTGTTCCCAAACGAAAACAACACTTCATTCCAATTTAATTAACAATCAAGTAATTGATAACTAAAGGAAATATGAAATGATAAGCAAGAGCGAACCGCCACTTGCCTTAATCTAGACGAATCGAAGATGTCGGGTTCCGAGATCTGGAGGCTAGAATCTGAGTACGGATTCCTACGACGACGACGAAATGAACGACGGAACCCTAAGTTAGATTTGATACGAACGAAACGAGGATACGAAACGAATAAACAATACGAACGGAAGAGAATAAAAGCCTAAGCCGCGGCCGTGGTTGCCCAAGCCACAATCACGCTTGCTAGGGCAAGCCACGGTCGCGGTTTACACATTCGCGATCGCAGAAATCTGGGCAGAGCCGCGGTCGCGGAATTCATACCCGCGGTCGCGGTTCTCCCTTTCGACGACGGCTTTGGAGGCGTTCCGAGCTTACCAATGATGAAAACGTCGACGACTTCCTTCACCACTACGAACACCACCACTCCAAGGCTTCCAAGGCACTTCCGGCGACCACTGCAATTTCCGGCGACAAAGCTTTTGCGAGAGAGAAGGGAGATGGAGCTGTGGATGATGGAGAAAGGCTAATCCGACCTCCTTTTACAGCCAAGGATCCGAGGGCGTTCACTCCTCATTGGCAAACCAAGCATTCCAGCTCCCCTCCACCGGCAACCGTTGAAGAAACGTGGGGGAAAATGAATCGCCGAGGCTCGGAGAAGAACGAAGAAGAAGACGAACCAGTGATCCGTGGTCGCGGAAACAGAGCCGCGATCGCGGATTGGCTCTTGGCGAATCTGCGCCCGTGGATTCAATCCGCGGTCACGGAACTGGCACGATCGCGTTCCTTGGCCTCTAGTCGCGGGTCTCGTTCGAGGTCATGCCAAATTTAATTATTTTAGCGCTCCCAAATACTTTATGACCTAAAATCTTATTAAACGTATAATATTTCATTAAAGAGATTATTACAGAGGTTACAGAAATTGCCCATCATGTCTTTATTACAAAACGACAATTCGGGACTTTTAGGGGTTATTACATTACCTCCCCCTTACAAAAAAAGTTTCGACCCCAAAACTAGGCCGAAAATAGCTCGGGAAAACGACTAAGCATATCAGACTCAGTCTCCCAGGTTTACCAAGTCACCTCCTCAGATCCAGACTTGGACCAGAGGATCCGCACTAATGGTACCACCTTGTTCCTCAAGTGCTTCTCACGGCGTTCGAGAATACGCACAGGTCTCTCCTCGTAGGTACCATTTGCCTGAATCTCGATGTCCTCATAACTCAGCACATGAGACACATCTGGCACATACTTCCTTAGCAGAGATACGTGGAACACGTTATGCACCGGATGCGCTGACGGCGGCAATGCCAAACGGTATGCTAGAGATCCCACTCTATCAAGGATATCAAACGGTCCCATAGCAAAGGTTGAGATTCCCACTCTTGGCGAATCTGAACACACCCTTGGATGGCGACACCCTGACAAACACCTTATCACCCACCACAAACTCGGCATTCCTGCATTTCAGATCAGCGTAGGACTTCTGTCGGCTCTGAGCTGTAAGCATCCTTTGTCTGATCAAGGCAATGTCCGAGGCAGTCCTTTCGACTAACTCTGGTCCGAGCAGAATCTTGTCGGCATTCTCATCCCAACAAATCGGAGATCTGCACTTCCGACCGTACAAAGCCTCGAATGGAGCCATCTTGATGGTAGAATGCCAGCTATTGTTGTACGTGAATTCAATCAGACTTAAGCTGTCCTCCCAGCTGGTCGGACGATCTAGTGTGCAAGCTCTCAGCATATCCTCCAGTGTCTGGATGGTCTTCTCCGACTGTCCATCCGTCTCAGGATGAAACGCAATACTAAATCTCAACTCAGTCTCCATGGCCTTGTGGAGTTCCTTCCAGAATCTCGACATGAATCGGCCATCACGATCCGATACAATGGTTTTTGGCATACCATGCAAACGGACAATCTCGTGTAGGAAAACTTCTGATAGCCTCTGGGTTCCCCAAGTTGACTTGATGGCCACGAAATGAGCACTCTTCGTGAGCCGGTCAATGATCACCCATATGGCATCCTTCTGACTCTGAGTCTTCGGCAATCCCATGACAAAGTCCATCGCAATATCCTCCCACTTCCATTCTGGCACTGGGAGAGGTTGCAATTCACCACCCGGTCTGCGGTATTCTATCTTGACCTTTTGACAAGTCAAGCATTTCACCACAAATTCTGCTACGTCCCACTTTATGTTGGGCCACCAGAATTTCTTTCTGAGGTCTTTGTACATCTTACTGGATCCTGGATGTACAGAATAAGCTGACGAATAGGCCTCCTTTATTACCAATTGGTGAAGGCCATCTACGTCAGGCACACAAATCCAGTCTTGAAACCAAAATGATCCATCATCTTGAATCACGAATCCGGGAGCTTTCCCATCCAGCACTTCACTGCTTAACTTTACGAAGATCACATCATTAACCTGCTTCTCCTTGACCTGATTTAGTAGCGTAGCCTGAATCTCCAACATACTCAGGCATCCTCGACGTTGATCATACAAGACATCAATCTCACACAATCTTTGGTGCAGTTTGGTATGAGCAGTGAGCAGAGCTACTACGGTCTCGTGCGGCATCTTCCGACTCAAAGCATCGGCTACTACGTTAGCCTTGCCCGGATGATACAACAACTCGATGTCGTAGTCCTTGAGTAGCTCCAACCAGCAACGTTGTCTCATGTTCAACTCCTTCTGAGTGAACACATACTTGAGACTCTTGTGGTCTGTAAAGATCTGGCACCTAACACCATAGAGATAGTGCCTCCAAATCTTCATGCATCGGATAGTTTGCTTCATAGGTCTTCAATTGTCGAGATGCGTATGCAATAACCTTTCCCTTTTGCATCAATACACATCCTAACCCATGCTTTAAAGCGTCACTATAGACCACATAACCATCAGTTCCTTCCGGTAGCGCTAAAACGGGTGCGGACGTTAGGAACTTTTTCAACTTCTGAAAATTTGTCTCGCACTTGTCGTCCCATATGAACTTCTTATGGACCTTGCGGAGCAACCCGGTCATGGGTAGAGCGATCTTTGAAAATCCCTCCACGAACCGTTTGTAATATCCTACAAGTCCCAAGAAACTGCGCACCTCCTTCACGTTTTGAAGTCGCTTCCAATTGGCTACCGCTTCGATCTTCTGAGGGTCGACCATTACCCCCATCTTCATTAATCACATGGCCTAAGAAAGCCACTTCCTTGATCCAGATGTCACATTTAGACAACTTTGCATACAGCTGATTTTGTCTAAGGACTGACAGGGTGATTCGAAGATGCTCCTCGTGAACCTCTTCGCTCGGAGAATAGATCAGAATATCGTCGATGAATACCACCACGAACTTATCTAGGTAGTGGTGGAAACATCTATGCATTAGATCCATGAAAACTGCCGGAGCATTAGTAAGCCCGAATGGCATGACTACAAACTCGTACTGCCCATATCTCGTCTGGAATGCAGTCCTCGGAATATCTTCCTCACGAATCCTGAGCTGATGGTAACCAGATCTCAGATCGATCTTGGAAAAGACTTTTGCTCCATGCAGTTGATCCAACAGATCATCTATCCTAGGAAACGGATACTTATTTTTGATTGTGACCTTGTTCAACTCTCGATAGTCGATACAAAGTCTGAACGATCCATCTTTCTTCTTGATAAATAAGACTGGAGTGCCCCAAGGCGATGCACTCGGCCTTATATACCCTTTCTCAAGAAGCTCCTCAAGTTGCTTCTTCAACTCCTTCATCTCGGCTGGAGCCATCCGATAAGGTGCTTTAGAAATCGGCGCGGTTCCAGGCTCGAGATCAATAGTGAACTCCACGTCACGATTTGGGGGTAAACCGGGAATCTCATCAGGAAAAATATCCGGATACTCGCATATGACAGGAACATTATGGACCGAAGTCTCATCCTTCTTGGGTTTATCCAGATAGCACAGGTACCCGACACAACCTTGTCGAAGTAACTTACACGCAGCCATCGCATTGATGAGCTTTCCGTTATCAGTGTCATTACGACCCTTGAACTTGCATAAAAACTGGCCCCCAGATGAAACTGTCACTGTCCTTGAGCTAAAATCGATTACCGCTCCATGACGCGTCAGCCAGTCCATCCCGAGAATAATGTCGTATGGAGCCATGGCTATACAGATCAAATCTGCTTCGAACTTCCGACCTTGAATGGTAATCGGAAATTCCGACAGACGCTTGGTCCCTACTAATTGTTCACCATTTGGAAGGTTCACCACAAATGGCTCGCAAGTATCATTGCACAGTAAGCCTAGATTACTCACACAGTTCTCCGAAATAAAAGAATGAGTGGCACCCGAATCAAACAATATGCACACAGATGTAGAATGGAGGTATAGAGTACCTTGAGCAATTGGAGCATTTGGTCCGTCAGCCTCACGCATCTCATATAGCCGATGACCTTGACCTATGGAAGTAGCTGGGGCTTTCCCTTTATTCTGAGCAATCGTCTGCGTCGAAGGGCTAGGAGTCTCTACCGGCTTGAATTGGGGTCGGTTGTTATGGCTAACTGACCCTTGCTGCGACTCAGTCCCCTTCTGCCTCCTTTGAGGACAAAACGTCTGCAAATGCCCCTCCTTTCTGCATGCAAAACACGTCCTCTTGTCCTTCGGACACTCATTGCTCTTATGCCCTGGCGTTCCGCAGTTATAGCACTGAATCAGATTCTGGCCCTGGCCCGAGCGTTGAGTAGGACCTTACTGTGTTGCCTCTGTTCTAGCCCGACCAGACTTGGCAAAATGTGACGGTGGCACGGGTCGTTTGAACCCACTAGCCTGAGGCTGGCTCTGCGCCGGTCTCTGGCGATTGCGCTTCTTCGCTGACTCTTCCAGAGTCACCTCCAATTTATAGGCGGCATCCACATACTGCTCCAGAGTAGAGCAGCCATGGCGCACCATCAACGGCTTGATGTCTGGGTTCATCCACTCGTGGAAGTGCCAGATCTTCTGCTCCTTACTCGACACTTCCGAACCAGCATATTGCAACAGATGATTGAACTTTGCAGCTAGCTCAGTCACCTTTAACTCATACGTCTTAGGATAAAGGAACTCCTTATGCTTCTCCTCCCTCATAGCACGGGAAAAGAAACGGCCAGTCATTTTCGTTTTGAACATACCCCAGTTCAACCCGGGATGCTCAGCTAACCCAGTGCTCTCCTACCATTCGCTAGCCACATCCTTAAGTTGGAGGGAAGCAATGTGCACTTTCTCAGCCTCAATGCAATCGACATTCCTAACCAACCGCTCCATGTGCGAGAACCAATACACCACTCTGACTGGTTCTCCATTATCGTCATAGCTGTCAGGCCTCATTGAGCTAATGGCCTTCAAGGCCCGACTGTAGTTTCCTATGTTCCTGACGGCATCGACATGAGGTACATGAACCGCTGGCTCCTCAAATTCAGGGATAACCTGAGGAATCAGAACACCCTGTGCCTGCGGTGCAACTGACCGAATTATATCGGTGACCGCTTGCATAACGATCCCTCGAATGGCCTCTATGGCCGCAGCGTCGAACACCACCTGGGGATTAGCCGGAACTTGGCCACTGCCTACGGGGTTATTGTGAGAGACAGACTGACTCTCATCCCCTTGATTAGCGGCATTCCTCAGATTCAGCCTTGGATTGTTACTCGGTCCAGCACCAGCACAGATTGTGTTTCTTGTGTTCACCATTTGTTTGCCGATCAATTATTCAAGTATTTCACAACATTAACATCACACTTTGATTATGCACAACATATGAACTTGATTTGAAGTAGATCAAACTGGCAAACTTTATTGATGAAATGAACTGAAACCATGTTTGATAAGTTTACAATAGTCTTCCTAAACGATAGGACAAATTTGTTAGGAGACTAAGGTTCTAAGACAACGAAAACAAAACAACTAGAAAAGAGAATCACTAAGACATGCTACTGTTCCTCTCAATGTGCCTTGAAGAAATTCCTGTACACGTCAGACCTTTGACACCTTCTCTTTGGGAGTGGATCGCCCTCGGGTTCCGGTGTCGGCCTCCTCGAGCTACTAGGGCCCGGAACACACGGCTCCTCCCTAGGCATCGGAACACTTGGCCCCTCTCCGGGCACAGGAACACTCGGCCCTTCCCCGGGTATAGGTGGGTAGCAAAACTCCTCAAGGAACCCTGGGCGGAAATCCGCCTTATTCACCTCGTAATGTGGGTTGAGTAACAGCTTGGCCTACATGATGTACTCTTAGAGCTCACGGACGTCACCCAGCATACGAGAGAGACCGAGCTCAGTCTCGTAAGTCCGCTCCTCCATATCGTACAATGCTTCCATCCACTCCTCCATGCGCTCTACTAGCACTCGGGGCCTAGGCATGTCCTGCTGGGTCGAAACCTCCCTCGGAGCATCCATCGATTCCCACGGCCTTGCCCGCATACGAGCTCGCTCAGTCATCATCTCCATATGGTGACGAGCCTCGGCAGAGATAGGTTACGGGTCCACCGGTGCATCTAGCGGCTCGTACTCCGCCCAGTTGGCCCCGGGTACCCCAAGCACCTCCCATGCACCAGGGGACAACGGTGCGTACTCCTGATCTGGTGGGTTCTCCGGACTAGGAAAGATGAACTGCATTCCCGAGTCTTCACCATCAACAAGCAGGTGCTCCATACCATCAAAATCATAATAGTACTCCTCGAGGTCCTCCTCGGTGTCATTTTCGGGATCCTCTTCAGGGTCCTCCTCTAGATCCTCCTCCGGGTCTTCTTCCGGATCCTCCTCGGGATCCTTCACCCGGTCGGATACCAGCACAACCGACTCTACAAGGATGGTCTTCAGCTCCTCTGGTGGGCTACTCGGCTCCTCGACTTGTGTGCAGCTCGAAAGAATGGGGAAAACAAGCTCGGCCTGAGGTGGCGAAGCTATCTCAGCGCCCTTCTTACCCTTAAGCTGAGACACGAAGGAACCCATATCATGCGAAGCGACGAGAAATGATTAGTCTTTCTAAATATAGAAGCTAACTTTATTTAAATCTGTTCCCAAACGAAAACAACACTTCATTCCAATTTAATTAACAATCAAGTAATTGATAACTAAAGGAAATATGGAATGATAAGCAAGAGTGAACCGCCACTTGCCTTAATCTAGATGAATCGAAGATGTCGGGTTCTGAGATCTGGAGGCTAGAATCTGAGTACGGATTCCTACAACGATGACGAAATGAATGACGGAACCCTAAGTTAGATTCGATACGCACGAAACGAGGATATAAAACGAATAAACGATACGAACGAAAGAGAATAAAAGCCTAAGCCGCGGCCGTGGTTGCCCAAGCCACGATCGCGCTTGCTAGGGCAAGCCACGGTCGCGGTTTGCACATCCGCAGTCACGGAAATCTGGGCAGAGCCGCGGTCACGGAATTCATACCCGCAGTCGCGGTTCTCCCTTCCGACGACGGCTTTGGAGGCGTTCCGAGCTTACCAATGATGACAACGACAATGACTTCCTTCACCACTGCGAACACCACTACTCCAAGACTTCCAAGGCACTTCCGGCGACCACTAGGAACTCCGGCGACCACTGCAATTTCCCGTGACAAAGCTTTTGCGAGAGAAAAGGGAGATGGAGCTGTGGATGATGGAGAGAGGCTTATCCGGCCTCATTTTATAGCCAAGGATCCGAGGGCGTTCACTCCTCATTGGCAAACCAAGCGTTCCAGCTCCCCTCCACCGGCAACCGCTGAAGAAACGTGGGGGAAACGAATCGGCGAGGCTCGGAGAAGAACGAACAAGAAGACGAACCAGCGATCCGCGGTTGCGGAAACAGAGCCGCGATCGCGGATTGGCTCTTGGCGAATTTGTGCCCACGGATTCAATCCGCGGTCGCGAAACTGCCGCGATCGCGTTCCTTGGCCTATGGTCGTGGGTCTCGTTCGAGGTCATGCCAAATTTAATTATTTTAGCACTCCCAAATACTTTATGACCCAAAGTCTTATTAAACGTATAATATTTCATTCAAGAGATTATTACAGAGGTTATAGAACTTGCCCATCATGTCTTTCTTACAAAACGACAATTCGGGACTTTTAGGGGTTATTACACCTGCGATGGTGGACGGGTTGCCAAAACATTATTCATCCCATCTCCACGATGGGGCACAAGACGTTACGATAAGAGTACCTAAAAAGTCAGAATGTTATAAGACAAATACACACAGTCTTCATACATACTAATATTCATCTGATTTCTCATTGGCTTGCACATGATCAACTTCCTTATCAATCGCCACTTCGGGGAGAACCTTCGGCACATCTTTAACCTCCTCAACTGATTCAGAATCAGCCTTGTTCTTTTGGTCGTCCTCTCCTCCTCCCAGGCCGGCCAATTTAAAGAGCTCGTCGCCAAGATTGCCATCAGGGTACAAGAGGTCCAGATTGGCTCTCTCCCCTTCGACGTCCCAATCTACATGAGTACCAGCGGCAAACTCCTCCATCATCTCAATACGAGACTTCAAACAATAATAAGTCCCTACGTCGCCAGCAGTCCGAGCATATTTCTCACGACGCTTTTCAACTTCCTCGACTTGAGATTGAAGTTCCTCCTTGATCGACATCATCTCTTTCTCGACGACCCTCACACGATCCTTGGCAGCCTTCGCCTGACTCTCCGCCTGTGCAATTCGCATGTCGGACCTATCACTCAGTTCTTGAATAGTAGAAAAGGCGACCATTGAGTACTGAAAGGCCTACATTTCACAAACATGTAATCAGTTTCAAAAAAAAAAGATGAAAAAACTCGAACGTAAAATCCCCTACTACTTACTTTCCCAGCACCAACAATGCCTTCATCCATACAGTCAATGGGAGAAAGGTCGCCGATCTCTTTCTTGGTTTCTGGATCAACGAATCGAGTCAAGTCACTCGATGCTCTCTCTTTCAGCATCCCTGGCGGGGAATCTAAAGCGACAGATGCCTTTCTTTTCGCCCCTGATGTCTTGGACGATGGAGAATCTAAGGCGATCAATCCAATAGACGGTCGAGCCTTGATGATAGCCCTCGAAGAAGACGATTTAGCAGCCGACAACTTTTGCTCCAAAAGGCTTTTTCCCGATAAACGAGCACTGGAATGTCCACCGCGAGACGCTGATAAAATAGCACACACCATAATCATATGAAAACTCCGAAGACCAACCACACGCATACCTGCAGGAATGAACAAGTGCCTTTGGAGACGGATGTAGAAGGTGCTGACATCTCGATAGGATCGGGTATTAAGAAATTGACATTCTTGAAATATCTCTCCAATTCTGGAAGTTTGAGTAAAGCTCTGGTCACCACTTCAAAATCCCCGGGTTCTCCTGGTTCAGGCACTGCGATAAAAAACATGTAAGCAAGAGTTTAGAAGACTTCCGGCAAAGAAAGTCAAAGGAAGAATACAATACCTGTCTTCCTCCAGTCTGAGAGCAAAAAGGAACAATCAACCCCCCTTTCGAGCGCCTTACGCTCTACAAAGAAGAAACGAGTTCTCCATCCATGGTCGTTAACATCTAGGTTTAAAGCTAAAGGATTTCTGTCACGACGAAGGCGTAACTAAAACCTAGAAGAACCCCGACTACTCAGATAGTAAGAGTACCACAAAGCGTCGAAATCAAAATCAAATTTGACACCGGCAGAAACAAGATCGATTACCCTAAGCAGACGCCAAGTGTGAGGCATGACCTGACAAGGGGCAAGCCTCGTGATAGAAAGAAAGTTCCTAACTAGATTGGAAAACGGAAAGGAATGGTCGATCTTAAAAGGGTATTCGAAGAAGCAAACGTCTCGATCATGGGAGAGGGGAAGACGAGCCACAGTACCTATGGGGAACTGACCAACTTCAAGAACCTTATCCAACTCAGCTTGGGTTAGGGTTCCACCGACGGAATCAGAACAACTAAGGAGCCCTAAAGGTGTGAAGGCATTTTCATCTTCAGAAGGATCTCCGGACACGATCCTACTTCTAGACCTTGAAGACACCATGAAAGCAGTGAAAGAAGAAGAATGGTAAAAATTCAAAAAAAGGAAATTACCTTAACAAGGACGTGAGACTCTGTGGTGATAAGAAAGTCGATTGAGGGTTTTTTAAAGCAGTAAAATCGCCTCCACTAGTGGAAACAACCCTAATAGAGGCGGGCATTTGGACACTTATTGAGGCGAACACCGTTCGCTTCAAATTAGGGGGCTGCAACAAGTGGGGACCCTTTTTGAGGCGGGCAATATACGCCTCTAAAAGCCACTTGTTGAGGCGGGCCTCTATAGGCCCGCCTCAACAAGTGCCTCACTATGGCGCCAAAGTGAGGCACTTTTAGAGGCGGGCCTATGTAGGCCCGCCTCTAAAAGTCCACTTGTTGAGGCGGGCCTCTATATGCCCGTCTCAACAAGTGCCTCACTTTGGCGCCATAGTGAGGCACTTGTTGAGGCGGGCCTATAGAGGTCCGCCTCAACAAGTGGCTTTTAGAGGCGGGTCTCCATAGACCCGCCTCTAAAAGTTATTTCATTAAATTTGCAAAATAGATTCCTGATTTTATGATGCACCATACACACATTAAATTTGCACCATACACACATTAAATTTGCAGAATAGATTTCTGATTTTATTCACAGAATAATATACAACAACACAACAGATTTCACCAGAGTACA
Source organism: Rheum nobile (assembly GCA_027886185.1). Lineage (NCBI taxonomy): Eukaryota > Viridiplantae > Streptophyta > Magnoliopsida > Caryophyllales > Polygonaceae > Rheum > Rheum nobile. The sequence goes on along the minus strand of WOAB01000657.1, from coordinate 1,683,010 downwards.
GTCAGGTTCTCAACAACAGTTTACATGACAAGTACAAACAAGTTCAATCCGATAATAAATACTTCGATGTAAAATACTGTGCCCATTGCTCACGAACAACATCCATTTCTTCATAAGTATACGCTGTCTTCCTCTTAGGATATAGCTTCATAAAAAACACAGAAATTATTGACACAAAACACAAATACTATCAATATATAGTTAGTTAAGTTATATACCTTATCTAGTCGCTCATCAGAGTCCTCGAGTCACGTGACTATCTCTAACATGAACTTCATGACATAATAGCCATACTCGGTTCCGCTGCTTTGTTGAGCGCACTAATTACACAACATAAGGGGACTGTCTTAGATACAAGGCCTTTGATTATAAATAAACAAACCTAAAGCGTTTAAAATGCTATATGTACCTCTATATTGTAGACTCTCAACGTCTTACGTTTTCCTATTGATTTATCGCACTTCCCACCTTGATACTTAAACACTTGAAATGCCCTAGAAAATCAACATAATACAGTCACGAAACTGATATTGTTAATATTCCAAAAAAAACTAGTTCGTAAGCAAAATAACTTACAAATTCATGATTCCAGATGCATCAGTCGTTTTGTTGTCTGGAACTTTTAGAGAATCGAAAAGATAGACCTGTGCTTTAAATAGGTCTATCACGTACAGAGTCCAATGATTGTTGCATCATTTAAACGTAAATTGATAAACATTAATGATTGCTTAAAATACTAATTATATATGAAACTTATTGAAAACACTTACTCTTGATTATATGGGAGCAAAAACAATTTGGCACTGTTAGCATTGAACACACGTTGCAAGTAATTTGCTGGAACAGATGGATCGGCCTTGATTCTAGTGCTTGACACCATCTCAGGACAAATGAACCCAATTCGAGAATTTTCAAATGCATATGTGTGATTGTCCAATAAATACCTGCACATTTAAAGAAAAAACGATTAAGAATGGTAGTTGAACAATTAAAGAAAAAACGATTAAGAATGATAGTTGACAATTAAAAGATAAAGACTGATCAAAACATTTACATCATGTAGACTTGAATCACAGAAATGTTTAAGCACGCCCCCTTAAGGAACTCTTCTACATCGGATGCAGTGACGTATGTTTCTTGATCTGTCACATAATTCCAAACCGAGGCATCCAATGGGATGGGAGTACTATCATATATACCACCCGGCGCCGAAGACATAACAAATTGCAACCACTTGCATGACTGGCCATGACCTTGAATTTCTTCGTTTTCTACTTTCTTCCTTTTGGCGGCTGATTCTTCTGTTTTACGATCACAGCTACCAACCACCTCTTTGTTGGACTGAGACTTAAGAGTTATTTTGACATGAAATTTCCAAACAATAATAATGAAGTAACATTTGTATTATTGAGCACAAACAAGGAAGATTTAATATCATTTCTAATAACTATCCCGCCAAGGGCCTAAATTATGAATTCTATCCTGCCAAGGGCCTAAATTATGAATTCTATCCACCTTTTTAGAGAGAAATGACTTACCTTTGTATTTTTGGCGCTGTCATCCACCTTTTTAGAGAGAAATGACTTGGACTTCTTTGTTGGGCGTGGAGTAGTATAGTCCTATATATATTAGAATTATAGATGAGCAAGAGTGAGTAATGTGTACATTATTATTGAGCCTAGATTTCTTACCTCGTCGTCTTCGAAAATCACTAAGCGGATCGGCCATTGCACGAAACTACCTTGAGCACCGCCTAAGTTAGTGAAACCATCACCCGTAGGCACCGGAAGAATATCATCATGATGTCCATCATAAACAAAATCAACTTGGACTTTGTAGTGATCAGGCTTCATCGGTGTAAAGTGTTGGGACGATGCACCGTTTGAGGGATGTACCATACCATCCGCTACGAGCACTTTGTTACCAGAATCTTTATCCTCAAGGGCAAGATGGCATGGAGTCATTTCCTGCATAAGAGGTATTTTAATTCATGTTATAAGAGGTATTTGGACATAAAGAGTTCATGATAATACTCAAACTCAATCATACCTTTAGCTCACGTGGTTGCGGTGTGGAATCAGGACAAGTGGTATAGGGTGCATCAATATTAAGTTCAAGAACGGGAGTAGAAGTGAAGTTTGGTTGATTTATGTGTAACATGGAGCATAGTTGCTTTTGGAGGGCCTCAGCAACCCTTTTATCTAACTCACCTTCAAACTCCTTTCTAACTTCAGCTCTGATCGATTCGATCATATTTGATGAAGCTTCACTAGAACATCTTCTCCGTCGTTCTCTTGGACCAAAAGCAACTCTATAACCCACATTTCCACCTATTGCCTTGACACGGCCACGATGATCTTTTTTTCCCAATGGCTTTGGTGAGGGCATCCTCATCATCCTCGAAAGTAAGGTTTCCTTTTTCTTCTTCTTCGATATACTCCTCCTATAATGTCAATTAGGAAAGTATAGATTAGTTCATATTTCCAAGTAAATTTAAGTAAATATTCATTAAAAAGCACTACTTACAACTTTTCTTGCAATTTCTACGGCATCCTTATCGTTCGGGCTAACTTCCCACTTTCCATCCTCAGTTCGAACTTGATGAGCCAAAACCCACTCCTTTGATCTGTATTTTCTAGCTCTAGGAACCGATGAGTTCACTGAGGAGCTACTTGACAGAGATAAAGATGCTTCCTCTGGGAGTCGTCCTTCTTTTATCCACTCGTGTCGTTTTCTAATATAACCCGCCTGGCCGGTGCGATGAGGATTCTTGTAGTGGGCTGCACTTGCCTTTGCTTTCTCACTACGAGCCTGTCAAGAGTCAATTGCATTATTACCAATGATTTCCGCTAGCTGACTAGAAATCTTTAATACTAAAAAGAAATAGCATTATTACCAATGACTCTGGCCTGTAATATTCTTGAAGAAAAACTGACCAATCAGCCTCTGTAATGTGGTGGTAGATTTCCCAAGGCATCTTGTTTCTAGGATACTTCTACGGCTTTTGCGTCTTAGTTATCCATCGAGCTACCAACTTGCTCTTGAAATCTCTAAATCGTTTTGCCACACAAGAATGGAAGTATTTTTCCCTTGATTTATTGACATCCTCAATGATGTGGAACATAAGCTGTGGATTTTTACAATAAGTTAGAATGATAGTTAATATAGTATATATTTACAACAATTTAAAAAGACATTATACATTGGTCTCCTCCCAAAACCCTTGCCTCGTCTGCTCATCTATCCTTCGGTATTCTTTCACGTTAATATTAATTCTTTGAGCACAACTCCCAACTTGCTTTCCGTATTGTTTCGACCACTCGCCATCAGGGACATTAAACTCATTAAACTCATTAAACTCAAGGTGCATAGGCTTTTTTACTTGAACGCCTTTTGACGGACCACGCCCTTTAGCGATCTGTGTAATCGCGCTAACACCTTGTGATTCAGGATCACCTTGGGTAGGGAAAATAGCATTTCCACTTTCGTTAGACATAGTGACTAGAATTCCTGCAACAAGCACACACAAAAAATTACTTATTGTAACATAAAGCTTCTGCATTGTCACATGAAAATGAACTTCCTAAGAGGAGAACAAGGTATAATTAACGTCTATGTAATAAAGACTCATTTGCTTCAGCATTGCTCATACACAAAAAACTAGATCATGATTTCATGAGTACATATAAAAAAAAAAGTATATGAGTACATATAAAAATAAAAAATTCAAGGAAGACAATTCATAATGCAATTAAATCTACTTGTCAATAAATTACCTCATCTTATTCATTTGTGATTTGTAACCCATATTTCCTCCCTATGATCTGTACGGATGTGATTAGTATTATTTGTATCTTCCTCCAATGACGACTCATTTCTAGTAATAAATGCAAAACAAGGAAGATTTAATATCATTTCTAATAACTATCCCGCCAAGGGCCTAAATTATGAATTCTATCCCGCCAAGGGCCTAAATAGATAATAATACGCAACTAAGCAAGAATAAATACAAACTCAACTATCCCGCCAAGGGCCTAAATTATGAATTCTATCCCGCCAAGGGCCTAAGGAATTAGGGTAGAAGTATTACCTTGACCCAATATCGATCCTTCAAGACAATGCCTCTATCAACCTGCAGAATGTAATTTCCCCAATTAAATAAACTGTAAAAATGTGATCCTCTAGTATATTACATCCTCATTGCCTTCAATGCACGAGCTTTAAACACAAAAAATACACAAATTCGTACAAGCTTTAAACACAAAATACACAAATTCGAAATCAGTATTAGGCCCGCCTATTAGAAAAACGCATATTCATAGGGGCATTTCATCAAACACCTTCAATGCACGAGCTTTACACACAAAAATACACAAATTCGTACAAGCTTTAAACACAAATTCGAAATCAGTACATTAGGATTTGCTCGTATTTTACTTCTCCAAATCCGTACAAGCTTCAGTACTTATGATTTTACTTCTCCAATTCGGTATGAACCTAAATAAAATTGTAAATGTGTTGGATGAAATTAAAGTAAAATAGGGTGTTAGATGTGCTTACCGGCCAGCGGAATCGGGTGAGGAAGTCGGAACTCTGGTGAAACCGAGTGCTCGGCGAAAGGAGAGGAAGTCGGAGCTCGGCGAAGACGACGATACGAAGATATGAACGAAGGCGCGCACGGAGCTGAATGTTTTTAATTTAATTAGGGTAGACTTATAGAGGCGGGCCTAATATGCCCGCCTCTATAAGCTGAATGTAATGAGGCAATAGAGGCGGGCCTCTTTATGCCCGCCTCTATTGCATACATTTGTTAAGGCGGGCTATAATATGCCTGCCTCAACAAAAGTTAATAGAGGCGGGCTTTTTCGCCCGCCTCAATTATGTACCATTAGAGGCGGGCCTACATTTGGCCCGCCTCTAATACTTTAGCGGGAATATTTTTTCGGAAACTTTTTGAGGCGTATAATTATTTGCCCGCCTCAATAGATTTTTTTGAGGCGTATAAAATAATTATCCGCCTCAAAAACCTGAAAAACTGATTGCGTAGGTCGTTGTTGAGGCGTTTTGAAATATGTACGCCTCTAAAAGGGAGCCTCAAAAAGTGTTTTTTCCACTAGTGCTCCTTTGTGGTCAAAACATTGGGCCATTCAGGAAGCGCCACGATAGCCCATGGTCTGCAGAAGAATCGGGAGAAGATTTCGCCAGACTGAAGATCAAACCGTCTCGTCAGAAACCGTTTCACTTCCTCCGGCCCACTTTGATCTTGGGGCAATTGTTGGGCTCAGAAATTATCGTTATCAATTGAGCCGGCCCAAATAACGAACGAGTTGGGCCACGATTTGGGGAAGGCAGTATACGTTGGAACGGTTGAGAAGATATCGGACGAATGAAGCGACGGCCTGACGAATCCCTAAAATCTCGGACGACAACAGATAGATTGGTTGAGTCTTATAATCATGTATAAAAAGGGTTAACACTGCTCTTGTAAAGACACCATCATTATTACTGAATACAAGCTACCATTTGCAACGTAACTCTCTCCTTCTTTTTTTACGATTATTCTCTAGCTCAGTTCTTCATTTCAGTATTGAAGCGACCCACGATTAAATCACTCAATTCGACTAGTCTCTTAATCAAATGACATAAGCTAGTCTTTGCATCTATTTAATCTTATTTCATTTGGTTCTTTACTTGATTCGGATCATTCAGATATAATCAATACTGTTATTGTTTAGTTGCCCTTCTTAAGGCGATTCAGGTCGGTTCCATATTTTTGCCCCAAAACAATACTCTTAAGTGTAGTTAGAGAAATTTGGTATACTTGTTTTGTGCCTTCTTGTTATTGACTTCTACTAAAAAGCATATTCAATTTAAAAATGATTCAGTGCACTTAGGTTTGGTCACTGGTGGGATTTTACTACAAAATCACCTCACTTAGGCCAGTATATATTTTTTTAAATATGAGCTAAAACGGAGTGAGTAGATGGTTGTGGAGATGAAGCTGAATGATTAATTAGTTGGAGTTAGATTTATGAATTTAATTATTTAAGAAATATACTATCTTTGATCTAAATTAAGTGTTGTTTTAATATTTGAATTTTGATCTACTTTATATGAGTAATTAATTAAGAGTGAGTTATAAGAATTGTTATTGGAATTTGTTTTTGTAAATTTCTTTTCTTCTAAACTCCTAATTCATTGCATTAAAAGGTTTATGGTTATCTATTAATTATGTGGGAAGATTGATGAAAAATATTGTAAGATTCTAGGTGTACTTAATATTTTTCTTAGATATTGTGTTTAAAACTAAAACGACGCTTATTTTAGATAGGTGGGAGTAGTTGGTTTATTATTATAAGCTGAAATAAGAAAAAAATTAAATTCAGTTTGTTAATCTTTAACAATCTTGAAAGGTCACATTAAAAAATAACAAAATTAAACTACATTAATCTACTATAAATTTCTTAAATTTTTAAGCTAGATTGACATTCTTTTTACCAAACACTTCTCTAGTAAAATAAATAAAAACAGGTTTCATTTAACTCAAAGAAAATTTGACGAACGGAGTCTCACTCTTGTTTTTCGTGGCTAGAAGCGCATTATTTGCACCAAATACTTTTTAAACTCGTAGTCTATGTTAGAATATAACTTCTCACATCTAAAAGTTGAGACATAACTTGTCTAGTATATAAGTTTGATGAACTACTCCTCATATTGTGCATTGATTTTAGGATGGAACCCCACTGAGCTTATATACTAAGCCTATCTACGCCTATGCGATCGTATCCGCACAATTCCGGTCTTTCGGCCCATGGACTTTTACAGTCTATCCCCTCTAAAAAACACTCTATTATTATTATAATTATTATATTTTCTATGGAGTGATTATTATTTGTATTTGTCTATCTTTTGCCATTATTATGTGTATCTAAAAATGTAAATAAACAGGAAAAGAATAATGAAAATAAGTATACAAATTTTGATGTTCAGGTTATCAAACTTTTGTGTCCATTGAACATAAGTTTATAGCTAGTTTGGCTGGATCAAACTATTAAAATTTAAAACGCCCAAATACATTCTAAATGCACCGGTATATTCGATCTAAAGGCTAAAACGGATCATATCACATTAAACTAATTACATAGGCAATATGTAGAGAAATTTAAACAAATTGTAGGTACGTTATAAAATGTGGTAAAACTATAGTCTATAGTTATTACCTTTTAGGTAAATTTGCGACATTGGTAAAGATGAGAGTTGGGTGGATCTCTCTTGATTTTTGCACTCCGACCCACCGTCCAACGCCGCCCATTCAGGGAATTCACCCCCCTTACTATTCCTATTTACATCTCCTACAAAAATGTCTGTTTAAACTTCAACACATGTTACCACATTTTACTTGGGAATTTCAATCTGTACCGGCTTACCATTATCATATCATTTTAATCAATCTCTTCAGGTTACATTTTGTCCTATAAAAGCCAACTATTTCTCTACCACTAAACCATCCAAAACTCAAAGCTCACACTAAATCAGTGATCAAATACATCATTCAGGTAAGCCTTCTATGTCTTGCATTTGATATTCCTCTTTTCTTGATCAATGCATTTGGATTAAGCATTATAACACATTATTTTGCAGGTGAATTAACACAATGGCGGACCAAAATCATCAAGATAATGAGAACCTAAACACCACAAAGCCTCCAGAAGAGACCAAAGATCGCGGCCTCTTCAGCTTCTTCGGCAAGAAAGAAGAGGAGAAGCCGCAAGATGAGGCGATCATGGCGGATCATGGAGAAGAGCACAAGCCCACTCTCATGGAGAAGCTCCACCGGACCAAAAGCAGCAGCTCCAGCTCTGTAAGTTCATACTTTCACTAACCCACTAAAGGTTCGTTTAGATCTCTAAATATAATGCATTAAATTTCATTATCTTGCATTAACTTGATAATTCAATGCAAGATAATGTAATTTAATGCATTATTTTTGGAATCCTAAAGGCACTAATGACATCAACTAATTGAGACACTACCCCCTAACTAGCTAGAACTAAGTAACTTGACCCATAAGTTGCTATTCAAAATACAAATAAACTTGTACCAAAGTTTGAATGGTTTTTTATAACAAAGTTTTTTATAGTCCTATTATTGTGTCAATTTGTGAACTTGGCTTTGTAGTCAGAGGAAGAGGTGGAGGAAGGAGGAGTGAAGATAAGGAGGAAGAAGAAGAAGGGATTGAAGGGCAAGATTTCAAGTGACAAAGAGGAGGAGATCGCCAAGAGCGAAGTCCATGGCATTCCAGGTGAGCACTACACAGAACCAATTCAACCAGCAGGAGAAGAGAAGAAGGGTTTGTTGGAGAAGCTCAAGGAGAAGATGCCGGGCCACCACAAGGACGGTGGTCAGCCGCCAATGGCTCACACCGAGTGTCATGGAGAAGACGAGGCCAAGGAGAAAAAAGGGATCTTGGAGAAGATCAAGGAAAAGCTACACAAGGATGGGGAGGAAGCCAAGAAGGAGCATTAATTGAAAAATATTATGTCAAACTCATTTCAGGAGTTTGTTTGCTGTTATTTAATTTGTCAGTTTAATTGCTTCTCCTGCTTTGGATTTTAGTTGTGCTTTGAATATTGTGGTTCAACATCTTTTCTTGTGTTGTATTAATTTCTAAGATCTTTGTATGTTAATGTTAATGTCAATGTTATATTTTCCCCTAATTCAAAGGTTGCTGCAATTCCTTTCATTAAAAGGCAAACCATTAAAAAAAAGAATACTTTTGATTATTCTTTCTTTCTTTCTTATAATCAAGTTCAAAGACAATTCCAATACAACAACATGCTACTTCAAAGATTTACAACTTCAACTACTACTAATACTACTGTAAAAGTTATTAGTATTGTGATATATATATAGAGGGACGCTCAGGTAAAATGACTCTTATGGTGAAACGAGTGAATAAATGAGGAGCGTTGGATGGAAGGAGATGGATGGATTGATAAGTTGTAGAGATTTTATGGTGGGTCTGTTACCATAAAACAAGGGCCACAATATGCAGTTATCTAGAAAAAAACGTTTGAAAAAAAATCTATATTAGGAGAGAGAATATCGTTTTTGAATTTTTATTATGGAAGTTAAATGTAGATTTGGAGAGAGAAAGATACTGCAAATACACATATTCAATTGATTACGATTTTCGGATAGCACCTTGTTTTTAGTTAATACGCATATTTAGTGGAAGTTCGTGCATATCAATATATTTAATTAGTTGAAAATTAACATTATGCATATCGACACGAAAATTGTGAATATTGTTAAATATTATGTGCATATCTGTTAATTTTGTTCATGTTCATCGTAATCATGCTGATATTCACTATCTTATATATGATATTCATGTATTGTGAGTATTTATTCACTATGTATATAATGCATCCACTGAATTGAAAAAAAATGTGCATATCTATGCATATCAAAACACATTATTTGAATATCGTTCAAGTATTTCTGAATATTTGTTATTCGTTATCATGTTCAATCGTATACATACTGATATTCATAAACTCTGAATAGATATGCACTATGTGGTAGTTAGTATTCCAATTTAAAATATTTGTATTCAAACTATTTGAAACTTTGTGCATATCAAAATAAATATCTTGAATATCGTTCAAGTATTTCTGAATATCTGTTAGTCGTGCTCATGTTGAGATGCTTGATGTTAGATCAAGCACCTCAACAGATTTTCTGCGGTAATGGAGGACGGTGACAATCCTAAAGAGCCTACGAATTTAAAGCATTGTTTCCTACAGACGCAAAGTGCTTGTTGCTATTACATGTCTCATCTAGATGTTCAAATTGATGAAAATAATTGTCACGCAGAGTCATCATATCCAATGTTACACAGTTCAACAACTATTTGTCATAATCATTGTATATGAAGATGAGTAAAATTAAAAAGCAACCTCCAAATCCAACAACAATGTATGGAATATGGGGAATGTAACGATTAAGAAGACGATAATGATGAAATAGGGGGGAATCAATATATACATTGCATATATTCTGCATATCAATGTATGAAAAATGCATATCCCATCCACACAAATGAATATCATATTCACGGTCAAGGAAATAATCCATAATTACAAATTGCATATCATACAAGTATATTCTGCATATCACTATATACAAAAATGCATATCCCATCCACACAATCTTCTAAGAGAGAGTTTTCTGTCCTTGAGATTATTTACCAAGCTTCTAAGAGAGTTTTTTGTCCTTGAGATCCACGTCTGCAAACCCTACAAACGAGGGCTTGTACATCTTTGGAGCTGACATCAATGATGATCTGCACAATTGGTAGGAAATCAACAACAAAGAATGTTCACAATTGATAAATGAAGTTAGAAATAGAAGTAGAGTGGATTTAAAAGTTATACAAGACAAAAATAATTTCAATTTCGCATTATTTGTCTAAAGTGGTCATGAGAAGGATTTACGCAGGGTGTAGAATCGACGACGGCTTGTCAGAAGCACTGAAAGATGAAGAGGATACAGATCTTGAAGGTCGCTTCAATGGTGGTTGAACAGAGAGAGGATTGAGAGAAGACGATGGAATCATAAATGGGCAGTTGTAGGTTGAAGGGGCGGCGAAATGGAATCCGGCGAAGACGGTGGGATTGAGCTTCACGCACGACTTCAATGGTGTTTGAAGGAAGCTTCAATGGCGGTTGAAGAAAGCGTTGATGAGGAGAGAGGGAGGAGTACGTAAATCTGATTTCAATATCTGGTGTGAATTTGGAAAGTGGGTAAAAAAAATCCCTAATAAGGTGCGTGGGAAAATCTGGTGTGTGCAAACCAACATACAACCTATGCACCCCTTTTGGATAAATCTAATCCGTTGATATCACTCTCATCTAATGACTTTAATTTATCCATCTGTTTTACCCTAAAAGGTTGTTTCACTAGAGCATGATTTTATATATATATATATATATCATCTCTTATAATACCAATGAAAAATAACACTTTACAAAGATATAAATAATCTACGAGCTACTACATATATATTAAAAGAAGTTTTACATTTTACAAGAACGACGTAACGTACGTATTTATAGCAGTTTGCTAAGAACAATGTTAAATATAGGCCGATAAACCGCGCAGTCGATTTTTTTTAGCCGCGCACTTCCTCCTGGGCGGCTCTACATGCCGCCCAGAATACCCTTCCAAAAACCCGGTTTGCACATGGGCGGCACCTAATGCCACCCATGCAAACCGGTTTTTTATGAACCCGAATTGTACCTGGGCGGCACATATTGCTGCCCAGATTTTTAGGTTTTTGTAGAACCCGGTTTTGTAATTTAATTTATTTATTTTAAAATTAAAAATATGGTTTTCTGGAAACCGGGTTAAAACTCGGCGGCACGGTAAGCCGCCAAGTGTAAACCCAAAATTGTGGGCAGCACAGCTTCCCGCCAAAGGGCGAATTTGAAATTGAAACGTGGGCGGCACATCTTGCCGCCCAGGGTCGTCTTCTCGGCGTTAGTAAAAGCCGCCCAGGGTCGTCTTCTCCGATCGTGATTTCCAGAGTTCGAGAGCGAAAATGGATCCCGGTGGCGAATTTTCGGTTGACGACATATGGGAGTTCTTGGCGGAGGAAGAACGGACGGAAAATCAGATGGCTGCGGCAAGAGTTCTTGCCGTACGAGGGTCTTGATTTTCGAGGTCGTCACAGGTCCTCCACTTATCGAGGGATTATTCATTTTCTCGGTGTAGAGGAGCCATACATGCCAGATCGGCTTACACGCCAGTTCGGTTATCGACAGAGCAGGCCGATGGATATCATTGAGCCTCTGGTTGCAGTTCGTCCTCCTGATTTCAAGGGGACGAGGCGATACCAGTTGCACTTTGACCCGCGTTGGCACAGGTGGGACCAGCGTGAGCATCATCTTTGCCCCCACATCTTGGCGAGTCCTCATGCGACGATGGCTTGGGATGTCCACGACGCATACCTGGACTGGTATCTACAGGTGTCGCATCCTTACGTGAGTCTGCATGCGCCAGTCCAGCCTCGTATCAGTAGAGGACCACCTCCGGCTATCAACTTGCAAAGGGTATGTTTTTTTCCCATTTTATTCTTTTAAATTATTTTATGAAAGTCTATGTTTTTAAAATGTTTGTTTTCATTTGCAGCGGCATGCGATGAGCCAGGCCTATCTTCAGGAGCTTATGTCTGGAGGAGGTTGTTTAGGGTGTAGGGAGCACTTTCAGCATTTGCATGACATCCTTTTCAGTGACGTCATTCCTGTAGCTCCACCGCTTGTACGGGCTTCACAGATGCCTTCCCATGTATATAGTGCAGACGCTACTATATTTGAGAGAGCCGAATCATCTAGGATGGCGGAAGAGCGTGCAGCAGCTCAGCAGGCATCGTCTCAGCCGACCTCTTATGTTCCTCCAGTATGGGCACCGGGCGTGGGTTCGGGTGTGTCCTTAGCTAGTGCTTCCACTCCACATCTAGATGACTCATCTGATAGTGAGACGGAGAGTTCGTAGTATGACTTTTGACTTTTGTGTTTGTACGTTTTTGGGGATTGAAATTCCAGTAAATTAAGTATGACTTTTGGCTTTATTGGTTTCGTATTTAGATATTTGTTCCGTCGTTTCTAATTTGTTCCGTCGTTTCTAGTTTTAGTTCTTTGCTTATTGGTTTGTTGGATTTTCGTGCGTTATTTCTAAAAAACACATGTATATTCTTAAATTACATACACATACTAAAAACACGTACAAATTCTAAAAACACATATACATTCACCAATGGCTTAAATTACATACACATACTAAAAACACGTACAAATTCTAAAAACACATATACATTCACTGATGGCTTACACACTTAAAAAAAATACATACACACTGGAACAAATGACATACACAACTCTTGCACTATACATATACATTCACTCAAGAGCCCAGGATGAACCTCCTAGGACCACGGCGTTCATGCTGATATGCTCCTTCTCCTAGCTGCATCACAGAAAAACTTGAAATCCTACAAATACTGAAATATGGAGATCCCATGTTTTTCTGTGCTGCAGCCAGGAAAAAAGAGCAGATCAGTATGTACGCCATGGCCCAAGGAGGTTCGTCTAGCATTTTCAGAACTTCAGTCCCTGAGGAACACAGTCAACCGCCTTTTCCACCTTCACTAGTGAGCTTAAACCGAACTGTCTTGTATTCATTGTAGACTCACGTCATGTTGTGGTCATTTCTAACAGTGCGTTAAGATGGATGCGATTGCCTTGTGGACATTATCCTCTTGACCGAGTCAAGAGTCCTAGGACGAACCTCCTTGGGCCATGTCGTTCATGCTGATCTGCTCTTTTTTTCTTGCTGCATCACAGAAAAACTTGAAATCCTACAAATACCGAAATTTGAAGATCCCATGTTTTTCTGTGCTGCAGCGAGGAAAAAAGAACAGCTCAGCATGCACGACATGGCCGAAGGAGGTTCGTCCTAGGACTCTTGACTCGGTCAAGAGTATAATGACCACAAGGCAATCGCATCCATCTTAACGCACTGTTAGAAATGACCACAACATGACGTGAGTCTACAATGAATACAAAACAATTCGGTTTAAGCTCACTAGTAAAGGTGGAAAAGGCGGTTGACTGTGTTCCTCCGGGACTGAAGTTCTGAAAATGCTAGACGACGAAACCCACGATATTGAATTCTTGTATCTGAAATAAAATATTATTTAATTAGATTCCAACGAATACTACAACCTAATAGCGTAAATAATCAATAAAATACATATATTTATTTTTCTTACCGCGATCAAACACATCCCTTCCTCTTGGATGTGAAAGCTTGCCTCTTTGGGTGAGACACGCTTGGTAGAAAGGGGACCCCGTATGGCCTATTTATAGGCATATTGGGCGGCACAGTGTGCCACCCATGGGCTGTACAGCGGAGTTGTGGTGATGAAATGATATGGGCGGCACTGTGTGCCGCCCATGATATTGGGCGGCAGTTGTGATGATGGCGGGGAGGCCGATTCGGACGGGGATTAGATAGCTTTTTTTATGTTTCATGTTAAACTAGTGTACGCTTTAATGTTTTCGTGAACGTGTTTTTGTTAATGATTAGTAATATTGTTGTCTCGTATAGCATTTTCCCGATTTTTTTCAATTCTCAAAAACAAATGATTAAAAACATAATATACGATCAATCTCAATCAAACTTTCATACAAAAGGAAATACAATATCATATATAAAGTCGATTACAATCCAAAAAACCTAGGTAAGTATGTCAGGTCGCCCATGATATGCTCGCTCCTCTACATAATTCTTGAACCTATCCTTGATGCGCTCATGACTATCCCATCCATCAACACTTGGATCCTTGTAAATGCGCCACTGTCTTGGAGGCGGTGGAATGGGACAATGGTCATTAACAAGCCAAATCTGTACACGTAAACAATACAGTTACTAAAAAAATTATGAAAGAATAAGTAAATACGAGAGAGTAGGACTCCACGTACCGGTACGTAATGGTCTCTCCTGCCTACATGTGCTATCGCATAAACCTTTGTCGGAGGCTCGGCACCCGGGGGGGCCCACAATGGAAGACATGTGTGCGGTCCGAACCATGATAAGACAACAACAGCCACTTGGTGTTCCGTTGCAAACGCCAACCCAGTAATAGGCATTATACACCAGAAGTTTGCCGTGCACGGTGAAGGAATATAATTCAATTTCCTAACAAATTCTTCCAACGTCAACGCTTCCTCCGCAAGAATCGCTACGTAGTTCGCTCCATGTGCCTGGACGTGCTTCGAAAGCCCTAACCGGACATCAATGTACTCGTCTTCTTGGCGACACAGCAAAACGGCAAGAGAACGGAATCCACAATGACCATCACCTTTGACATTTTGAACTCCAGAAATGTAGGCGAGCATGAAATGATCAATATTCTCGTGCCCCCAGTTGAAGCCGAGATACTTGACCGGCTTGTTTGAACCCGACTTGGACTTGGTTGAAGCAGATTTCGGCTTTGCAGGTTTAGTGGCACTCCCCTTTGTTGTTGAAACTCCACTGTGAGGTCGTCCGCTAGAAGGGCATCCTTTCGATCCCGGGGATCCAACGGACGATTTCACATTGGTCATCTCTTTCTCTGCAGGCTCATCCTCCTCATCCACTCCCAGCTCCTCATCCTCCATCTTCATCTTCTGCTTCTCCTTCTTCATGTTTGCATCCACATGCTCGTCCCAACACATTTTCCTCTTCGTACCGGTCTTTCTCGCATTCATCCTAGGCCTCCCCTTCTTGGTCTCGCCACGTGGCGGGTCTTGAATATCGCACGATGTAGGGTCCTTTGACTCATGCCACTTTTCCGCCATCTTCTTCAAATCAAATCCCTCAACTGTCCCACATAAGTACTCTTCAACGAAGTCATCCACCGTGACATTGTCCGCTGTCAGTGAAACACCATCATCGACATCAAGATCCTTAGCATCCACCCCTTCCCATCGGATCTGCTTCCAGAAAATATCAACATCTTCAGGCACTAACGGATAACCCGTCTCCACGTAGACCTTAATTGTGTGTGGGCAAGGCAGCCCCAGTGTGGACCTCCACCAAAAATCAGCACATTTGTTCCCAATTTTCCCCTCCTTTGCTAACACAGCTTGGGCATACAACATCCTCAGGCATTTTTCAGAGCACTTTTCAAGGATGCGCTTGAAGAACACCTTAACCCACTTAGGGCCTTTCACTATCTCCATGGGAAAGGCAGTGCAGTTCTTGGTCATCTCATATCGGATCTTCCGATGCTGATCAACAAACATGTTGTCGATGTGCTGCACAAGTGTGTCGAACCCTCCGACGGATGTCTCAATCATGTCCTTAAGCATAGAGTGCTGACCCTCAACCCTGAAAATAATATATTCGTATACAATTAAGTAAATAAATTTTATAACCCAATTTGATTGCAAATGTTTGTATGAAAGTTACCTGTTTGATGTTCTTGTGGCAAAATGGAGAACATCATCACACCATGCCGCAACCAGCTTCTTCTTATGCTCATTAAACCAAGTTTGCTCCACATATCGCACCAAGCCTTCACTCCATATCCCCTTAAAGTGAGCAAGCCACTCTCTGTACTCCTCCTTTGTGTGAGACCTCATCACCCGACGAACACTTCCCGAGAATTTCTTCTCGTCAATCTTCATCGTCTTAGCATATGCCTTCACATTACGGTCTACATAGACCTGACACAAGTGATGACGAACCTTCGGAAACACCAGTTTGGCAGCCTTGATCAGTCCTAGCTCTCGATCAGACATGATGCATACGGGATTTTTCTCCCCGTACAACCACTTCAATCGTCTCAGCGCCCATGCATAGTGGTTTGTCGTCTCCCTTTCCATGAACACAAGAGCAATGCAATATGTGTAGTTGGTGCAAGTAAACCCAACAATCTGGAACAGAGGCATACCGTACCTATAAATGCAACACAAAAAAAAATTAAAACCCGTAGAAAATACCATTATCTACACATAATACAAAAAAGACTAAGGTTTACCTGTTGGTTTTGTAGGTCGAATCCATAATGACGACATTAGGAAACATGCACAACAAATGTCGAGCGTCTGGATGAGAAATAAACAAGCACGCCAAAACCTCCTTCCCATCTTCCCTCGTCTTAGTAGCAGTGTCCAACAAATAGCCTTTCTCATTCAAAAATCCCAATGACCACTGTGTCACATTCAGATTGCCCAGGGATTTCAACCTCTCCTTAGCCCTAACAGTGTACACCTGATTCCTCGAACTCGTTGCACTCGAATATTCATTCCTAAGCTGTGTAGAAATAACCTTGGGTCTTGCACCCGCCGCAGTATCAATCATCACTTTCCTACGTTGCTCCTTCGTAAGTCGGGTAGCAAATGCATGGCCGGTCAAGGTGGTAGAAAGCATATGGTTATGGGATCCACTAACAACCGATAAGGTCCACCCAGGATCTCTAATAACATTTCCTTCCCTAAAAGTACCATGCAGCAAAAAGGGACAACCCTTCTTTTTTGACCTAGTTTTATTCACTCGTATCGGGCTGACCTTTATACCATCGACTACCACCTTCTTCTTGCCGGACCTAGGTAACCCGGATCTCTCACAGTGAAGTATAATCTTTTTAGGATTTGATGATTTAGTAGTGATCACCATAAAAAGACTAAAACCTACCCTTTGCACCCAATCTCGCAATCCTTCCTTACTAGGAAATATCTCAGTAGTAGTAAAATGGGATGAGAAGTCGATAGCTATAAATCCATCATCACTAGAATCACCCTATTTATATACAAAAATTACCACATTAGAGACTAATTAATAATTAAATTTCTAAAAACTAATATCAACAAATTAAATATTATTTCAAAACAGTTTAACATTTCAAAGACTAAGTACATTTAAGATCTAATTATTTTATACAGTAAAAATTACAATATTACATACCTTGAAGTACTCGGGAGAAATTGGCGCCTGCAAATCACCCTCATCATCTACAGATGTGTTAGCGCTCGAAGAGGACTCCGACAATCCCCTCCAACCAGAACCGCTTGACGACGACATTTATTATGAAAATGAGTTTCTAGATTTGGATACAATACAATACATCCCTAATTTATATAGCCGGCTACACCTGTACTGGGCGGCCCTACGTGCAGCCCACATCGACCGTTGGGAGTGAAACGTATACTCACTGGGCGGCACCACGTACCGTCCATGAATCCTAGGCGGCACCACGTGCCGTCCATGAACCCTGGGCGGCAGGAAGTGCCGCCTAAGAACCCTGTCCCCCAAAAAACCCGGTTCACTGACCCAGTTTCGTGGACGGCACGAAATGCCGCCCACAACCCCGGTTTCAATGAACCGGTTTTTAAAAACACATTTTTATTTATTTCAAAAAAAAATCCCTAAACTGAACCCATCATGCCGCCCATGGAACTCGGGTTTTCTCTGCGGCATGTCGAGCCGCCCATGGGGAAGTGCGCGGCTAAAAAAAAGCGACTGCGCGGTTTTGCGCCGTAAATATATGATGTGAAGGACTTTTTAGTAAGTTGGATTTGTGTTGAGAGGATTGTCTTGAGATTTCTTCCACAGCTTCCATAGCATGTCCTGATATTGAGTATAAGCCAGACCCGGTTTCGTTTCCTTTAGCCTGCCGAGTTGAGCTTCTTCAAAACCCTATTTTTATCATAACATTTCATAATTAGCACACTGTACATATATATAGAGACTATATAGTAAAATTACAGAAAATACTATAGAAAGAATCTGAACGAGTCAAATCAAATCTCTAATGTACGTATATCCTAACTATCCAGCAGTTCTTTATACTTTAGGGCAACAATTCTATCTTAATGACACCAATCAACTGATTTCTCTTATACCCTAATGACAACAACAAACAAAGTTCTGACTTTATGCCCTAATGCCCCAATTAACAAAGTCACATACTTGTACCCTAATACACGCAACAAAGTCACATAATTATACCCTAATGGCACGTACCAATAAAATCAAGAATAGAGCAAATATGGAATTCAGAGAAGCGAACCTTAAAGGCAGCCTTAACCCTCCTCTGATCCGGATGATCAAGAACCGCCATCTGCGCAATGGCCTCATCCAAAGAACTCGCATCCACCATTAAAACCTCCCTATTCCTGTTCTCCACCAGCACCGTGCTCTCGTACTCCCTCGCCCCAACCGTCCGCCTCAGCCTCTTCTCCTCCTCCCTCCCCCGCCACAGCTCCGCCTCCGTCACCTTCTTCTTCTTCTCCACCGACTTCTGGAGTTCCCGCTCCTCCAACTCGGCCAGCCGGCGCGCCTCCGCTTTCCTGGCGGCTGCCTCGGCGCGCTTCTCGGCCGCCTCTTCCCTCTTCTTGGTAGCCTTGGCTTGGGTTCCCGCCAATACTCATCCTCCTTTTCCCGCGCTTCCTGCGCCTATCGAACGGACTCGGCCATGCTCCTCCGCACCCTTGCCGGAACCTTGGTGCGCACTCCTATCTTCTTCGCCATTCTTCTTCTCTTTCTCGTAACCACAATTTCACGGTTGATGTGATACGGCCTTTATACGTACATTATCATATATAGGAAACAAAACAAGGTAGCGTCAAAAGAAAGTTCACCTTCCAAAAATAAAACGGAAGGTGATGAAAAGTTAGTTAGGGAAAACTAGTGTAATACCCGTGCCTTGTACGGGATTTGTTTATTTTTTCTTACATTTGTAATAAACATATTTTTAAATTATGGATGAGTGATTGGGTGAATATATTTTTTTAGTTATTTGAATAAAACATGAATAAACGAACATTAAACTGTCATCAAGATATACAAAAGACTAATTATATAAAGAGAGACGACACTCTCCATAACTTTATTAATAGTAAAATTAGCTAATTAGTGTTTCAATTAGATATAGCCACACAACTTACATCAATAGTACTAAAAGCTGCAAAAATTACTAAAAATGATCATAAAACACATGAGAATGAAGAAAAAAATACTAAATCTGGAACGATGTTCAAAATGACTACAAATTATTAAAAACTTCCTTGTATACTACATTGGTTGTAGTATTATACATCTTCTTGTCTTTGTCGCAAATCAATATCTTCAAACCTTTCTTGCTAGTTACCCTTGACGATGCAACATAAAACTGACCATGACTGAAAACAGGACGTGGAAGATATAAACCAACATTTGCAAGAGATTGGCATTGGCTTTTGTTTATGGTCATAGCAAAACATACACTCAAGGGAAATTGTCTCCGTTAAAACTTGAAAGGGAATGAAGTGTCTGATGGTGACATTATCATGCGAGGAATCAACACAGTATGTCCGATATTGTTGCCTGAGATAATTCGCCCTTGTATAACATGACTGCCAAGTTGCGTGATGATAGTCTCGTCCCATTGCATAAACCTAAATATTGATCAATATTTCGGAGCAACAAAATAGGCACACCAACCTTTAGTTTGAGGACATGATTTGGCAGACCAGAACATCTTAGACTGTTCAAAAAATAAGACGTATAAATACTCGCATCATCATTATGTCAACTTCATTAGTACGACTTGGCAAATTATATGTATTTCTTGTCCCTTCACATTTAAATATGTAATGATTATTCGCTTATGTCGAAAACCAAAAAATGCATGAAAGTATATAAAAGATTATATATTTATAAAAATAACTAACCATGAACAATATTAGATAATGATGTAGATTGGGTAAGAACAGAGTTGCCAAGACTTCCAAGTATATTTCCTGCACAAAGTTTGCTTAAATATCATAACACATTACTTGTTAATTGAAACTAATGGGATTTGTTATTCATAACGGGGACATCGTTATACCGTTATTTTCTTGATCTCGAACACTTATAGATAAACATGAATTATGAACATTTTGATCACTTCGGGGTAAATGCAAAGCCGACGGTGCGATATTTTGGTGTACTGCATAAATAACATATATGTGTTACAAATTTAAAAGTATAAGGAAAAGTACAACACCACAATTATATATATTCATTTTTACACAATAATTACAAATTTATTTACTTTAATTTACAATAATTATATCATTACAATATGATATTATATAACATCAAATATTTATTACAATATACATGTTCAAAAAAATTAACTAAAGAATGTATCAAATAACATTACTAACCATTGGAAATGTTGGACATGGGAATCCGATCAGTCAAAGATGAATTATTACTAACTCCATGAATATACCCTGCATAATGAATTTATATATTCAAGTGCATATTAAACTTGATCGAAAACAACAGTGAAATAATTAAATACTATTTAATAACCTGTTTGATTTGAATTTGTCCGTTGTCGTTTATCTCTAATAACAGCAAATTTCATCGCTCTGTTATGTCGAGTTAATTCGTCCATAACAAACAAAGCCTGCATAATCAAGATTCTTAAAAAAAATTTAAACATTTATTTGACATTGTATTCAGTTGTTCTACACAAATTGGAAATCTTTTTTTTTTGCATATTTAAAATGTATCTACTTCTATAATTACAATAATTAAGGATATGTTTACAAGTGGTTTTTACATAACTTATAGAAAAAAAAATTAGAATGTTTTCAAAATATAGGCCTAGTACATTACAAAATTGATTTTATATACTTATTAAAAATAAAATAAATAATTTTTTTTTATTTTTCTATTATTACATTTTATTACAAAATTATAAATAATAATGGACATATGTCCCAAATATCGTTTTAAGATATCTGAAAAGAATTACGGCCCAATGTAATAAGGATGGAAGCCCAATATCGATCTCGTTTTCAAGCCCAATAACGATCTAATTGGACGAAGCCCAAAATACAGGTTTCAGATTATTACCACCAAAACACGTCGGATCTCATTTTCCTCTCCAGGGCCGCGTTAGTTATCGCCAGATTTGGTTCAATTTGGCCCATTGAAGCCCATTTACATATAAGCGTTGTTTAAGCAACAAAAAAATCCTAGAGCAGATCTGAGATTCATTTCTCGGCGCAGCTTCCAGATTAAAATCCCAAAACTCTCTCTTTCACTTTCTTTCAGTTTTTCATCTTCTTTCCATTTCAAGATCTACAAAGTCCATGGCGATTCTATTTCGAATTTCAAGTTCATGTTTCTCTCCCTCTTCATCTTCCGCTTTGTATTTTATTTCGATTATTTTCGATTATCTGATATTTTGTTCCTATTTTTTCAGATCCAGTTTGAATATGTAAACCGATCTCGTTTTGTGTGGATATCCTTCAGAAACGATATTTTAATTCAGGTTGTGTATCTCTCCCTCTTCATCTTCCGCTTTGTATTTGTTTCGACTGTTTGAAAATATCTGAATTTTAGTTGGTTTTTTTTCAGATCCAGTTTGAATATGTAATCCGATCTCATTTTTATGGGGATCGAGTTCCTTCCGAAATCATATTTTTAAATTAACTGAAGAACTTGGGCCAGGTACGTTTTCATTGTTCAGATCTGAGTTTTTTTTTAGTATCTTACACGTATTTATGTCTAATATTCCGATTTATTATGCAGATGAAGAAGGCAAAAAGATGTCGATCTCGAAAGTGGAAGTGTAGGGCACAATTGAAAAACCAGGACACGGTTTCAAATCAGACATGGATGAAAAGTAATATTCCATTTTCAAATTCTAAATTCATTTCTGTTTCGATTCCTAAAAATCCAGAATTTCACTCTCGATGTTGTATTTACCGAAAAGAAACATACCGAATTTCTCTTTCTATGTATTTTAGGGTTTCATTTCTGAAAGACGCTATTTCACTTGTTTCACCAAAATGAAATTTTTTTTTACACATTTCTTTGATTTCGACAGGTATTTTGAATTAAGTTTTCGAATTTGTTTTAAGATGTAGGATAGATGAACCATTAATCATTTAATAATCTAATAAATATCATACATCTCATTATGTTTAAAACAAATCGAAATATTATGTTATTCTAGATGTTTCTTCATCTAATTGCATGCATATAGTATATTATAAAATAAATTAAATATTAAAAATTTGCATCAGAGTTTATATTAACCCTAAAACCTACATTGAGTAATGGGCTACTTGGCCCAATACGTTTTTTGGCCCAATATACTTAATGTGGAAGTTTTCGAAACACAATAACAGTTGCCAACAGAATTTTTAAATTGCTAGTACGACCAAGCCCATTAGCACAATTCTGGCATAGATCCAGTGTCAAGCCCAATAGGCCAATTCTGGCATTAAATCACAAAAAAAAATATGTAAATAACTTACTAATTTGAAATACAAATGGTAACTTTTTTAAAAATAAACACACAAAAAAGTCAATTCTAGTTACATTAATGGGATAATACTCCGGCCCAATGTAAAACGCTCGACTTCAATAATCCGTTTAGAAATATCGAAAACATTTTCCAGGCCCAATGTCGAGCCATATCTGGCCCAATATCGAACTCATGTGCCGAAGCCCAACTATAGCGTTAGAGGATACCCTAAAACAGAAACCCTAAATTCATTTCAACATTTCATTATGCGCCGCTTCTCTTCTCTTCTCTCTCACTTTCCAATTTTAGGGTTCTGGTTAAATCTTTCCATTTCTAACTTTGAAGCTTATATGGGACGCGTCTCTTCTTTCCTTCTACCACCTTCCATTTCCAGATTTACCATTTTCAATCTTTCCACATTTATTATCCACTTTTCTTTCCGATTTCATCTTCCATTTTCGACATCCACAAATTTCAGTGAAGCACAAAATGAACATCTCCATTTTTATGCATCCTCTTTCTCTAAGTGACCAATACTAATATCGATCTTACAATCATATGTTCCCCAGAAA
The DNA here is from genome assembly GCA_027886185.1 of Rheum nobile. Taxonomy (NCBI): domain Eukaryota; kingdom Viridiplantae; phylum Streptophyta; class Magnoliopsida; order Caryophyllales; family Polygonaceae; genus Rheum; species Rheum nobile. The sequence goes on along the minus strand of WOAB01000657.1, from coordinate 1,659,595 downwards.
CCTAAATATTCCTTTGATCGAAGATCCGGGATAACAGACTCATCTTCAGATCCAGATCTTTCAAAGGTAATTTCATTTCTCTCTGTCTCTTTGTCAGTCTCTATATTGATCTCGATAGAAGTTGCTTTATGGATCATATAATTTTAACGTATGATTTATCTTCTATGACACCAGATCTAATGTTAGTTTCATTTGTTTTTTCTTGAAACATGTATCTGGGTTGGAGATCTGGAAGACAAGAAGTCGCCGATGATGAAGATTTTTTGAATAATATTCAGGGAATTTCCAGAATAAGATCCAAAGTTAGTTTTCTTTTCTGTCTTTCTCTTTGAATTTATCTGAAAATTTTAAGATATTTCAAAACCTTAAATTTTGAATTTCATGTTTGGTAATAAACTCATCTATCATTTTCTTTATCGTTAATTTTTTTGATTTCATATATTTTTTCAAGTTTGTTCTTCACATAGTATTTGGGGAGAAAGTAATTTGTTTTCTTTAATTTGTACGTAACTTCTGATATTATATGAAAAAAAATAAAAAAAACATAACTTAGGTCAAACCGGTTTGACAAAAAAAATAAATAATATATCAAAATTGGTCCACTTAAATATATATACTTGTTACTATTTTGTTCACCAAATATATAATTATTAATTCTGCTTTGGCCCAAAAAAATCTGCTTTGGCCCAAATGAGGCCAAAAAAAAAGTTTAATCTGGTTTGGCCCAATAATATATGTAAGTTAATTGGCTTATTGGTCCGCCTATTGTATTATTGCTTGTTATCAAGATTATGACATTTCTGTATAATGTGTTTTTTAAAAACAAAATGTATATGAAACAGATATTAATCGGTACAATTATTGGGCTTATTGGCCCAAATATAATATAACCGAGTAAAAACACAACCAAACAGTCACTAATTGGTCTCTCTCTCTCTCTCTCTCTCTCTCTCTCTCTCTCTCTCTCTCTCTCTCTCTCTCTCTCTCTCTCTCTCTTAAATTATATGGGACTCTCTAATTCTTAATTTATTCTGCTATATATCAACAAACTTAACACATGTATATCTAATTCTTAATTTATATGTGACTCTAAACAAATTAAATAATACTGAATATAGATTTTCTTAAAGGCCCAAATCTCTCTCTCTCTCTCTCTCTTTCTCTCTCTCTCTCTCTCTCTCTCTCTCTCTCTCTCTCTCTCTCTCTCTCTCTCTCTCGCTCTCTCTCTCTCTCTCTCTCTCTCTCTCTCTCTCTCTCTCGCTCTCTCTCTCTCTCTCTCTCTCTCTCTCTCAGAGAGTATTAGTTACATTGGCAATAGGACTCATGTAATAGTCTCTCAGAGCATATTCTACACCGACTTGGGTAAACATGCCTTCTCATAAAAATCAAAAAAACAGTAATCTATTTTGGTAAACATGCCTATATATTTCTGTTTATATAATCTGCATCTAAGACACTTTTTTGTTTCATTTTTTTCATCCATTGATGAGGATCACTGGAGATTGGGAACATAGCATCCTCCTATTGAGTGTGCTTTGTAGCAGATTATGGGTAAACATTACTCTCTATCTATCTATCACACACATGTCCTATAAATCAATAAAAATGTAGTAAATGTTGCATATATGTTATGAATTAATACCTTGGTAGCCGAGTTCTGGATTTGCTCAAAACAAACCTGCAACAACAAAAAAAGAAATCAGTTATGATTGAAATGTTAAATCTGAAGACTGAGTTATTCTTTAACATTACCTCTGAATGTCTGTATTCTGCTAGTGTAGGGTTCCAACAGCACGGAAAAAGTTATTTTATAGCCGAGCCTTACAGAATAGTCATGCTTACATTTATGGCTGTTTTCTCAAAAAGTTATTTTATTTTTGGAATGCATAGATTTTTATTTATATTTTATTATTAGTAATCCTAGCAAATTTGTACATATACTATTCTGTAAGGCTCTTATTGATTCTGTGTTATGCTTTGCTTATTTATGTCAGGTATTGTATGTAGTTGCGACATTTATGGCTGTTTTCTGATATGCAGAAAATCTGCCATTGGGAAACAGAAAACGGTCGACCCATTGTATGAATATATGCATTTGTGTAATTTTTATACAGGTTTAAAAGTTGTGCAATATATTTTGTAATATGTTGTACAGGTTTATGTTTTGTAATGTGTTATGGTTAATTTTGTCTTTACGCATTTGGGTTTTATGTTTTGTAATATGTGGTCTGGTTTTATGCATTATGTGGTCATATTTGTGGTTGGTTCAGTGATTCTTTTAGGCACAATATTTGGCGTAAGTTTGTTCCTTAATTTTCGTATTTGTACTGCAAATTTTTTAATCCGGCAGGTTTTTAAAAACATTATCAGCCGCGAATCATTTATTTCTCAAAAATGTTATTAATTATTTTATTTTATTCTGTAATATTTCCCTGTTGGTTTTGATTCTTTTTTGTTATGGGAAACGCTGAGATCTCAAACCAGTTACCTTCTATAACATATCAGCGGCAGAGATATTATCCGTAAAATAACAGTAAGCGATTAAATGACACGTGGCAAAATCCTCCGCAAGTGACACGTGGCAGCGGAAAATGCGGGTGTAATGAGGGGGCACGTGCTGCTCAGCCGCGATTTTGTTTTAGTTATTATATAGTAGATTGGATATTTCAAATTGTTTTTTTTTTCCTAACCTGAGTCAATTCCGACTTTAAAAATTAAATCCAAGAAAGAAAATTAATAAATTCTATATAAAATATTAATTAACCCTAAATACACAATAACTAATCTAATAATCTATAACGAGAGCATATGCTAAAAAAATCCATAAATGGACGAAATTTTGTTTTTCTCGGTAGATTTTGGTTCCCGTACAACAGACTCTTACTGTGCGAAATGCGAAATAATCTCGGCCGTCGATTATTTTATTTTATTTTTTGGTCAACAATTATTTTTATATTTTTATTTTCGTCCCGTGATCATTCTAAAATAACATATATAGAAGGTTCACCAATAAGCTCTTACCGTTCATTTATTTGTGCACTGAAGTTCACAAATAAGCTCTAAATGTGCAAAGACATGTGTTTGAACATGAACATGTTATATGTGAACTTGATGACATAGAATAATAAACATTTAATACTTATATGTGAACATCAATAATTGTCTATTCCAGAACAATCAGAGACGGAAAAAAAAATCTCTTAACGTCCCCTGATCATTTTGGAATAACCTATATAGAAGGTTCACAAATAAGCTCTTAACGGTCACTTATTTGTGCATTGAAGTTCACAAATAAGCATTAAATGTGCAACGACATGTGTTTGAACATGAACATGTTATATGTGAACCTTACGGTATAGAAAAATGAACATGTAGTACTTATATGTGAACGTCAATAATCGTCTATTCCAAAACGATCAGAGACGAAAAAAATAAAATAAAATTTGTTGGCTGAAAAAAAAAATCGCCGTATTTACGGTTATACCACCATATCGCTATTCACTTTTTTTCACCATTTTAATCTCAGCCCTCTATCTCCTTGATCCAATGACCCATAATATTTCGCATATTATACAATAAGGACTAAATGTATGTAAAACTCCCTTTTTTCGGTATATAAAATTTAGAATGAGAGAATGATACACAATTTCAGGATTAGTGGGGCTCGAATCTATTACATGTCATATACATCTCAAGCTAATTTGAAATTGAATTAATTATAATTACTGTACAAAATAAAATCAATATAATTCATGATAGATGTTAAGAAGGGTCACTCTGATTTTGATCAAGTTTCTAGACATCAACTCCAAAGCTTCTACAAGATCTTGTGCATGTCTCCATCTCAATTTCACCTAATTGGCATCTTACTTCCTCCATCTTCTCTAATCTCTTTAAACCACCTACTTAAACTTGATTCCTCCTTTGGCCCTGAAATTTAAAGGAGCAAAGAACTGAAACTTCAAGAGTGATCAGTTTAGCCTCTTCTAGAACATCACACATTGACATATCTTCGCGGGTTTCGTCCAACGAATCCATTTTGATCCGGGTTTCCTTCACATTCTTGACCTTCAATCCCTAAGCAACTGCTTTCTTGATCTCCCTCGTTGAGTTCAAGTACACACACGGTAATAATCTCTTTTGTGACCTCATTGTCGTTTCCACATCTTCTCCTTAGTGCTGACTGAAGTTGTGTACTGCATTCCCTTGTTTGCACCAACACCTCTCTGATGGCCAAACATGCGTCGAGCAACCGTTGTCTGACTTAAATTTCTCGCTTTGTTGTCTGGCAACAAAAGTAAGCTGAAGAAGATGATATATTGACATGATCATAGAGATCCTCAGACGAACGAAGACTGCATAATTGTTGATTGTATTGGGATATGAAGGGGTGAGGATCAATTGGTGAGCTGTTTGATCTACAGTGGTGGCACTGGCTACATATTTTCTTCAATCAAAAGGAGTGTTGAAGCTGAGGAGAGGAGTTTAATTTTCTATAGACTTACATAGTAGTAGTTCTTGTCATGGCCCAATCTTGGATATATATTAAATAAAATTAGTGGTGGGTTTTAATTTAATTGATAATTAATAATGCTAAGCTTTGTTTCTAACCTCCTTGCCAGTCCAACTCATAAGCCGATTTCTTCAACTTCAATTATGATTTCCATGCTATTAAACCGAGCGTAACCTGATTCCATGTATGTAATTGTATGCTTGGTGATCAAGAATCATTCGTATTTTTTGTGTGTACTTGCAATAAGAACATGGTACATGACCTTATTTTGGTTTGTCCTTTCTTTCTTGGAAATTGCACTTAACCACCCCTAGTTTTCCCGTAGTACTTCCCCTGTTAGCTTAATATAAACTAACATGAATTGTGATGTTGGCTCTGCCTAGTCTCCTGCCCACAATTTCTTCCAGCTTATAAGTTACTAGTATTAACAACCTCATCCACCATTATATGACACGTGTACACGAGTAGACTTAAGTTGCTGTCCCTTCTCATTAGTTCATTCAATCAGAAGCAGACGAACGTGCTGATGAAGCAGATCATGTGCATACGATAGGTCTAATTAAGCTGTTAATGAGCTTAAACTGATTACACGTTTTCCTGCAGACAATTGGAATCTCGCAATCTGGCATTGTAGAATAGAGTATTTGTTTTTATGGTCATGCCTACTTTCTTCTTATCATCATGGAATATTTTAAATTCAAAACAACTTGATCTGTGTAGGCACCATTAAGTTATATCTGATTTCTTCTTAATCTAAAACTACCTTTTAGACAAAGTGAAATTTCTACTTTTTTATGAACTTTCTAGATATATTAATAATCAGTAAAAACAGCAGAAAGGAAGATCAAGAGGAACAATCGAGAGCTAATGAACACAAATATGTAGTGAAGTAATGTTGTATAGTATTTCTAGATATAGATGTGTGATTACAAGTATTTGTATATTTGTACAGAGTGACAAAATTGTATTTGTTTTGTAGGTAGCTAGCAGCTGAGGATGTTGAGAATGGTAGTTCTTGTCTTAATCAAATGCCTGAACAAGCGCTCTACGCCCTGCTCAACATCCTTTATGTCGCTCTCCATCTTCTCCAATCCCCTTCTGGCTTTCTCTGGATGCAGGGTTTGGATTTGAACAAGAAAGAAATCAACTTGTTGTGGTTTGGATTTGAACAACTTGGAGACGAGGCTTGTCTTGGGAGCGGCTATGGCAACGAGGACAGACTCCAGCACGCTCAGAGTCGTCATCTGACACTCCCTGAGGCTGCTCCTTGAGGTTGTACTCTCCACTTTCTTCAACTCCTTCAAGGCTTTGGAGGCGGCCTTCATGGCATCTTTCCTCGCTTTCAAGTACTCAGCCGCCTCCCTGGCAACCTCCTCTGCAGAGCACCTCCTCCTAACAATGGACTGAAGCTGCTGCGCCCGCTCCTTCATCTGCACCATGACGTCACTGATGATGCTGCAGGTATCTAGAAGCTTGATTGATCCTTCCAGTGCGTCCTCCTCCACCTTCTCAGTCACAGAGGAAGGCAGCTGGAGAAACTCATCAATGCAGTCATATAGATCGTTAAGGAGGGCGAGTTTGGAGCCAACTGAGGGGGAAGCAGACTGTTGAGAGCTAAGCCTGCTGAGCTGCTCGTCCAATTCGGAAACCAACAGGTTTGGTCTGCTTGGCAGACTGTTTGAGCGAGTGTGGTGAGGAGCTGATGATGAACAAGAGGCCATTTCTTTTCTTGATTAGGCTTTGTAATTCAAGTTTCAGATGCTCAGTTTGCTCTGCCTTTTGGCTTCTTTGGTGCACTATATATATATATATATATATATTCAAGGGCAAGGCGACAAAAGGAATCTCACTCTCAGCATAACATGATTTGCAGATCTTAATTCAGCATTGTTTGTTATGGATTGTCTTGTCTCCAACCACCTTCTTTCTCCAGCTCATAGGCTAATATTCCTTTTTACATCTTGATCCAGATGATCTGCACACGCGTCGATGTGAACAGCTCGTACGTGTGCCTCTCTTGTACATCAAGTAGACAAAGCCAGCCTTTCCCATTTGAAATCAAATCATGAGGTGATTATATATTAATGAGTTCTTGAGGTTAGGGTACATAAGAATCAATTAATGTTAGTTAATTACCATCAAAATGGCGCTGTTGACGCTCGTGTGCAGCTCATTTTCAGGATCATGGCACAAAGTTGATGAACCAATATCATTACAAAAAAAAAAAAAAATCTTTTAAAAAAAAATATCATTACAAAAAGGACTAGTTAAACATACACTTGCACTTGCATGAGAGGAAAAATAATATCTTATTTATTAGCTTGTGGGTCTGGTAAAGAGGCAACATGCCAACTACATTTGCATGTCTATGGCCTAACAATGGTCTTGTTTCGCATATTTGACATTAAGAAGATATATTCCTCTGGTTTCATTGAGCTTGATTATATATGTTGAGGTATGGAAGTCCAAGAAAGTTGTATGTAGATCAAGGTTGACTTTCAAGTTTAAAAGGCCTATTAAACAAGATATCTGAACAAAGAGTTGGATTCAGTAACGGTATTGCGGAGAATCATCAAATTGTTTGTTGAAGCCTCCAAGATTGAAAGAAAACCATTGTAGATTAGTTTTTCTCTCATTTGAAACAGCATCTTAATAATTAAGATGCCTTTCAATTACACGTTTTTTCATATACATATGGAATCTGGCAGCTGGTACTGCAGAATAGTCAAGCTGGATAAATTTTGTTTTCAAGTTACCATGACATAGAAAATTGGAACCTAAAACACAGTGGTGAATCTGTAATTTCATAAAATTGCCTTTTGGAAGAGTTTTGTTGCAAAGAATTGGATATTGAGAGTTAAATGAACAAGATATGTAGTGAAGCATTATTGTATAATATTTATATTGATATGTGATTACAACTGTTGTATTATATACAAAATTGACAAAATTGTGTTTCAATTGGAGATCATCTAGCATTTGAGGATGTTGAGGATTGTGGTTCTTGTCTTGATCAAATGCCTAAACAAGCATTCAAGTCCTTGCTCAACATCCTTTATGCACATCTCCATCTTCTCCAAACCGCTCATCGCCTTCTTTGGATGTAACGCAGCATCCATTGCTTCAAATGCAACAAGAAAGAATGTAGCTTCTTGTTGGCTTGTGATGCGTTTGGATTTCAACAACTTGGAGACGACTGATTCCCAATTGCTCCTTTGAGCCTTGGGACCGACAATGGCAGCTAGGACGGACTCTAGCACATTGAGAGTCGCCATTTGGCTCTCTCTCAACCTCCTTGTTACATCGTTTTCATTCATCTCCATATCAAATATGTTGTCAATTTTCTTCTAGTTTTTCAACTCCTTTGAGAATGCCTTGATTGCCATCTTCCTTGATCTCAAGTACTTAGCCACCTCCATAGCAATCTCATCTTCAGAACACCTCCTCCTTAGAATGGATTGAAGCTCTTGCACACGCTCCTTCATCTGCACCATAACATCACTAATGTTGCTGCAGATATCCAGGAGCTTGATGGATCCTTCCAATGAATCTTCAATCAACTTCTATTGGCAGGACAATGCCTTTCTAGAGGAAGGCAATTGGAGGAACTCGTCAATGCACTCATAAAGATCACTTAGGTGGGTAAGTTTGGAGCTGATTGAGGACGTCGAAGAGGAAGCAGACTCAGATGAACTGAGCCTGCTTAGCCGCTCATCAACTTGGGAAACGAACACGTTTGGTGTGCTTGGCAAACTGTTTGAGCGAGCGTGGTGAGACAAAGAGGCCATTTCTTTGGTTCTTAGGCAAAAAAAGTATAGTAAGGTTTAGATGAGTTTGGATCATATACGGAGCACTCTTTCCGTGCGGACGTGCGGAGCATGCACTTTTGGGTCTTATTTATGCACTTTAACGTCTTATTTGTGCACTTTTTCAATTATTATTTTTTTTTCAATTTTTTTTCCAAGCATTTTTCAAAATTTTTGCAAAAGTGCACAAATAAGGCCCAAAAGTGCACAAATAAGGCCTTATAGTGCATGTCCGCACGTCCACACGGGAAGAGTGCTCCGCACCGGAACCGCACTCAGGTTTAGATTTCAAATAATCAACTTGCTCTTCTTTTGCAAAATGTGGCACATTAGTAACATATTTTCACGTATTATGTGCACAAGTGGTGCTATGATCTGAGAAATTCGCTGCACACAGGTTAGCAATATTTTTTTTGTCTCCTATAGATTCAGCAGATGGAATATTATCTTTTGCTGCTGATCTATCTTCAATTTAATAGGAATAGTCAAGAGTTACATACAAGTAAAATGTGCACGAGTGATATTCAAATTTTGGCATCTATTCTTTTATCTTGTTTGAACAGAGGGGACCACTGGACTTATGTGCACGAGTTGCATTAAAAATCTTGCCTCCTCTAATCTTTGATGGAGTAAAAAAATAAGTTACACCTTCATGATTCTAAGAAGTTAGGGTTTGATATACTTTTGCATCAATGTCATTTTGTGCATCATAATTTTGGATTCGTGGAACAATTTCATGATTCTTCTTTGCCAAGCCTATACATGAAAACTATGTTTGATGGAAGTTAAATTTTGAAGTATGATCAGTTGATAATTTAGGAGAGAAGAGTATTGGGAAAATAATGCTTGTGTGATTTCATTGATGATACGTAGGAATATATAGTTACAATGTGCAATCTATCTTATTACATAGGATAAGATATTCTAAACTAAGATAAGATTAATTAATTAAGGATAGAATATCCCAATACTCTCCCTCAAGTTGGAGCGTGAGGATCGATCATGCCCAACTTGTCCATAAGAAAGAGAAGTTGTTGTGCGGAAGCAATGTAGCTGGTGGCAATATTCTCGGCTTGAATCTGATCTCGAATGAGATGACAGTCAATCTCGATGTGTTTCGTGCGCTCATGAAATACCGGGTTAGCGGAAATATGCAATGCGGCTTGACTATCACAAAATAGACGCATAGGCAAACGGTGATCAACCCCAAGAGATAACAGTAAAGACTTGAGCCAGATGAGCTCACAACAAGTAGACGCCATAGAGCGGTATTCGGCTTCAGCCGAAGAGCGAGAAATGGTTGTCTGTTTCTTCGTCTTCCAAGAGATAGGCGAAGTACCAAACTGAATGAAGAAACCGATGATGGAGCATCGGGTCTTAGGGCAAGCCACCCAATCCGAGTCGCAGAAGGCCCGTAATTGCAATGAACACGAGGATGATAAGAGCAAACCCTTTTCGGGGCTGCCTTTTAAATAGTGAAGAACTCGAAGTGCTGCATGCCAGTGATCATCGGTGGGAGATTGCATGAACTGTGCAAGTGTGTGAACTGAGTAAGACAGCTCGGGTCTAGTAATTGTGAGGTAGATCAGCCGGCCGATCAGACGCCGATACCGATCAGGATGAGCAAAGAGCTGGCCGAAAGACGAGACCAGGCGGTGATGTTGTTCCATAGGAAACTCGGAGGGTTTAGCACCAAGGAGACCCGACTTGGAAAGGATATCCAAGGTGTACTTCCGTTGAGATAAGAACAGTCCCTTGTCACTGCGTGCTATCTCGAGACCGAGAAAATACTTGAGGGCCCCGAGATCCTTCATATGAAAGCAAGAACTCAAATATGACTTGAACCGAGATACAGTGGGAGAATCATTACCGGCAATGATGAGATCATCGACGTAGATCAGAATGTGCAAGGTAGTGTGCCGATGTCGATAAGAGAACAACGAATAGTCGGCATAGCTTTGTGTGAAACCAAAAACACGCAGGGCCGACGTCAACTTAGCGAACCAATTCCTTGGGGCTTGACGTAGACCGTAGAGTGACTTTTGTAAGCGGCATACCTGTCCGGAAAACACCCCGGATAGGCCCAAGGGAGGCGTCATATAGACCTCTTCATCAAGGTCTCCATGAAGAAAAGCGTTATGCACATCCATTTGATGGAGTTCCCATCCTTTCACAGCGACCACCGAGAGAAATACGCGCACCGAGGCCAAACGATCCACAGGAACAAATGTTTCGGTGAAGTCAACTCCCTTGATTTGCCGGTTACCGAGAACCACGAGTCGCGCCTTGTAGCGTTCGATAGTGCCATTGGAGTTGTACTTAATCCGGTAGACCCATTTCAAGCCAATTGGTTTCTTGCCGGGTGGGAGATCCGTAAGAACCCAAGTGTTGTTGTTGGCAAGTGCATCAAGCTTGGCTTGCATAGCCTGTCGCCAATGCGGATGGACAACAACTTGCTGAAAAGAGGTTGGCTTTGCACCTGATGTAATAGCAACTAGGAAACCAGTATAGGTAGGTGAAAAATTAGCACAAGACACATATTTCTCAATGGGAAACCGTGTACCTGAGGGGAGTGACGTTGGCATGGGAGTAGAGTGAGCAACGTGGGGGTCTATTTGGCAAACTGTTCGGCAAACGTAGTCACGGAGATGGCTCGACGGATGTCGATTTCTGATGCTATGACGCACCACGGTAGCATTCGGTTCCAGAGATGCAGCAGCCGGAGGTAGTTAGGTGACAGCAGTAGGAGGAGAGGTGGTACTCCCCCTGTCGGAGGACCGTGGTTCAACCGATGGAGAAGAGGGCGATGCGTCATCAGTATATGTTGTTGATGGCGAGCTCCCCCTATCGAGTGAGGGAGGAGCAGGCGACGCAGCATCCAGAGATGATGAGGACGACGAGACCTCCATGACAGTCAGTGGGGAAGACAGTGCATCGTCACAAGCGGCAGCGGGTTGTGGCGGCGATGTGGACAAATGAGCGGTGATTGGTGGTGGCGGAGAAGCGAACGGGAAGTGCATCTCGTGAAAGACAACATCCCGACTAGGAAATGTGACACGGGTTTCCAGATCATAAAGCAACCAACCCTTCTTGCCTTGAGGGTAACCGATGAAGACTCACTTGCGACTCCGTGATTCAAATTTGTTGCGATGCTTGGGCGTCTGAGCAGCAAAGCACAAGCAGCCAAAGACACGAAGTGTGCCATAAGATGGAGGACGGCTATGAAGTAGTTGAAATGGAGTGCGCCCTTCGAGAGTAGGCGACGGTATCCTATTGATAAGGAAGGCTGCAGTGGAGACGCATTCACCCCAGAAGTCCATAGGGAGGTGGGCGGTGAAGCGCAAGGCACGGGCAACATTAAGGAGATGTCGGTGCTTGCGTTCCACCCTGCCATTCTGTTGTGGCGTTGCGACGCATGAAGTCTCGAATAACATGCCTTTTTGAGCAAAGTATTGTCGAAGAGGCAGGAACTCGGTTCCGTTGTCAGCTCGAACCCGGCGTACCTGTTTCCGAAATTGGGTGTTGACCATGGAGCAGAAATTCTTGAGCAAAGTTGAAACCTCACTTTTGACTATAAAGAAATATACCCAAACAGCTCGGGAAAAATCATCGACTATAGTAAGAAAATATGATGCGCCACTAGAAGAAGTGGTGCTATAGGGTCCCCAAACATCACAGTGTATGAGATCAAATAAAAATGCTGCTTTATTGAAACTAAGAGGGAACGACAAACGTGTTTGTTTAGCCTTATAAGAAGCATCACAAGGACTAAGCTGATTGAAAGAAGAACTATCGAAATCTAGAGATGGAATAGAAGATAAAATTGATGCAGATGGATGGCCGAGACGACAGTTCCATAAGCTAGCGGAAGCAATAGAAGACTGAGCAGACGAAGCCCGAGCAACCGAGGAGAATGCCTTCAGCCAATAGACCCCGTTGTGTTGTTTACCCACGCCAATCACTGTCCTCGAACTGGTTTCCTGTAACACACAAAGAACATCAGTCATAAGAACACGTAAGCGAAGATCTCTAGTCAACTGTGCAAACGATAACAAGTTGCAACTGAGATTAGGAATATATAGGACATGAGAAATCCTAAGGGAACCAAACATAAGGCTGCCCTCTTGTACAACAGATGAGATGCGGCCATCAGGCAGCTTAATCGAGACCGGGGAGACGTCAACCAGATCCCGAAGGAACTCGCGGTCGCCGGTCATGTGATACGACGCCCCGGTGTCAAGAATCCAAGAGAAATCCTTACACGACTTGTCGTTGGCGGAGTTCATAGTGTTGTATAAATTCCGAACAGCGGACCATTGATCATTGGTGAGCGATGGACCGAAAGCTTGGCGATCAAGAGTTGTCAAAGACGAGCCCGGAGCAGACGACGACGCAGTAGGCTGCATAGCGTTTGCTTAACCAGAACGACGACCCTGCCCTCGTCCACCAGGAGAAGTGTTGTCGGTGGAGCTTTGCGGAGGCGTCGAGCCACGGCCAACAACAATCTTCTCCTTCAACCAATCGGGATACCCATGGATTTTGAAGCAGGTAGTAGTGTCGTGTCCCTTCTTTCCGCAATGAGTGCAAATGAGGTTCTTTTTGTCTGGTTGAGGCGTGTCTTTGGACGAAGGAGAGAAGCGACGAGCAGCAAAGGCATGACTCTCAGTGGAAGATTCACGCCCGGTAACAACTGTCTTAAGGCGTTCCTCTTGAACAACAAGAGAGTAGACCCGACTTATGGACGGAAGTGGTTCTTGAGCGAGCAAATTTGAGCGAAGAGAGCTAAAGGTGGCGTCGTCAAGTCCAATCAAAAATTGATGAACTTGTTCCTCCTCCCTCTCTTGAATGACAGATTTGGTGAGATCACACTTGCAAAGGCCACAAGAACATGCTTGGGGTGGAACGTATGTAGAGAGTTCTTCCCATAGCTTCTTGAGGATGCCGAAATAGGCCGACACCGATTGACCATTCTGGCGGCAAGAGGCGATGGCGTGTCGGAGTTGAAGCTTCCTTAGACCGTTACCAAAAGAGAAGCGTTGGCGAAGATCGTCCCAAAGGGCCTTCACAGAGGAAAAGTATGTGATGGAAGACCGCAAAGGCGGATCGATGGATCGAACGATCCACCCGACGAGCATGGAATTAACCATTTGCCAGTCTTCATAATTGTCGTGGTCAACAGCAGGCTTGGTGATTTTCCCATCGAGAAAACCGAGTTTGCGTTTCGCCATGAGAGAATTTTGCATAGTAGTAGCCCACTCCTCATAATTGTCACCTTTGAGAACAACCGGGCAAATGTCGAGACCCAGATGATCCGAAGGATGAAGATAGTAAGGAGAGGTGAAATCTGGGGCGGTGCGCTTGGTGGCCATCGGAAAGAAGATGGGCGGAGCGGCGGTGGAGGCTGGAAAACGGCGGAGGCGCGGCGAAGAAAGCGACGGCAGGCCAGTTACCAGGAAAAAAAATTAGGGTTGTGTTTAAGTTTAGGCTAAAGATCGATTTGGCTGTGATACCATAATAATTTAGGAGAGAAGAGTATTGGGAAAATAATGCTTGTGTGATTTCATTGATGATTCGTAGGAATATATAGTTACAATGTGCAATCTATCTTGTTACCTAAGATAGGATATTCTAAACTAAGATAAGATTAATTAATTAAGGATAGAATATCCCAATATCGGTGTATGAACATGATGCACTTACTTTGTCACTGATATGCAATGAAAACTTTCAACGTAGATGTTTTTTTTACTAATACTGTTGTGTGTGGAATTGCACACTTCCAGCCTGTAGATATATTTCTTCTGTAAGGTCGCATTTTTCAGATAAATGATAGAGTTGAGTATGACATTTCATCTCCAGAAGCAATTAACTAATTCTTCTCCCATTTGAAAGGGCATCTTTATATTAAAACTATTATATTACAAGTCTCCATTAGACAAATGGAATCTGCCAGTCTGGCTGTGGAATATTAATTTATTCTAGACAAATTTCACTTCGAAATTAGAGGTATTTCAAATCCCTGCCTACATATTTTTATAAATTAGAGGTATTTCACAAAGTAAACATTTACAATTAAATCTGCAACTGAATTAACCTTTTGGAACCAACGTTGTGAAGAGTACGTTCTTTTTTTTTTCTTTTTTTTTTATTATCGTGGGTGTCGGGCCTAGAGCCCAAAGGCCAGCCCACTAGTCCCACGGCCCCAGGCAGCTAGCCCATCACCCCTGAGACATGTTAAATCAGGGAGCGGAAGCAGTGGGAGGCGGGATTCAAACCTGGGTGAAATGGCCAAGACACCCCGTGGCTCTGCACCCGCCAACCAGTTCAGCTACCGCCCCTGGGGCAAGAGTACGTTCTATTTTAGTTTCAAGAGATTCAGAAGGATCTAAAAACGCGGGAGAGATTGCTAGATATGAATAAGAAAACAGTAATGCTGAAGCAATGTTGCATAACATTTCTGTATATATATATTTACAAGTAGTATTGTTTCTGTACAGAGTAACAAAATTGTTTCTCTCTCTTTTGAAACTAGCAGTTGAGGATGTTGAGAATGGTAGTTCTTGTTTTGATCAAATGCCTAAACAAGTGCTCTAGCCCTTGTTCAACATCCTTAATGCAGATCTCCATCTTCTCCAAACGGTGTAAGTTAGCATGTGCGGCTTCAAATCCAACAAGAAAGGATTCAGCTAAATCGACGCGTTTGGATTTCAACAGCTTGGACACAAAGCCGGTTCTCTGAGGACCAGCTGTGGCGACAAGGACAGATTCTAGAACGCTGAGAGTCGCCATTTGGCACTCACTCAACCTCATAATCACACCGTTGCTCTCCACAACACACTTGTTGTCAATCTTCTTCAAGTTCTTGAGTTCCTTTGACAAAGTCTTGATGGCCTTGTTTCTTGATCTCAGGTATTGGGCCACCTCTCTTGCAATCTCATCTTCAGAACACCTCCTTCTTAGGATGGATTGAAGCTCTTGCACGCGCTCCTTCATCTGCACCAACACATTGCTAATGTTGCTGCAGATGTCTAGGAGCTTGATTGATCCTTCCAATGAGTCTTCAATGCACTTCTCTTGGCAGGACAAGGCCTTTCTAGAGGAAGGCAGTTGGAGGAGCTCATCGATGCATTCGTAAAGATCGGTTAGGTGGGTAAGTTTGTTATTGATTGAGGCAGATGTTGAGCAAGAACCGGACTCCGAAGACCCGAGCCTGCTGAGCTGCTCGTCGAATTTGGAGAAGACGGTGTTTGGGATGCTTGGTAGACTGTTTGAGCGAGTGTGGTGAGGAGCTGAAGATGAAGAGGCCATTTTTTGTTGCTTTAAGTAGGCAGAGGAAATGTTGTTTTGCAGATTTGAAATGCTGAATGTGCTCTTCTTTGGGCTAGCTCTTGTGTAGTATATATATCACAAGGCAAGGGGGACAAGAGGAATCTCATTATTAGCACATAATGAACACAATTTCAGATCTTGATCTTAGAAGATTATATCAAGAGTTGTTATGGATTGTCCCCTACCACCCAATTTCACCAGCTCATAGGCTAACATTTTTAACATCTTGATCCATAATTTATGCACATGCCTTGATCTGAACAACTTGTCGGGTGCAGTGCTCAAGTTATGTGCAGCTCATTTCTCTGTGTTGTGACATGGAACTTGCTGTACCTATAAGCTGAGGACTAGATGAACATTTAGTTATGGGATTGACTAAAGATTATTTGATTAGCTGTTGGGTCTGGGAAAATGGCAGCATGCTAGTTACATTTGAAAGTCTATCACCTGATAATTTCATTGTTATTTTGCATGTCTTTGAGAATATAAAAACATGAGATTCCTCTTCCTCAACTGTCATTTTAGCTTGAATATAAAGAGAGAGCAATCAAGTTTCTGACTTTCAACATCCTGCAGTGTAGTCTGTACATACATTTATAGCAACAGGCACTATAGTGATTGATCTAGTTCATGAGTATTTTCACCATATTGATCCTCAACTTGTCTGCTTCAATAGTATTAAGCCCGACTCCTCTTCTTTAGACCTCTTAATAAGGACAAATTACAGCAAGTTCCTGACTTGTCGATGCCATTAGCTTCACCCTTCTCAGGAGTATTCTAGTGAAGTAGCTTTGAGGCCAAAGATCATCCGCTTTTTATTCTTGAACTTGAAAATTTGAGCTAGCTTGCTAGGAGCAATTCGTAATCCAGACCGTGTAACTCTATGAACATTGCAATACATTCATCATATTAATTAAACTCCTGGTAAGGACTTCTTCACTGCCTTAATTCTTCACCTTCTTCCTGGTGATCTTCCACTCCAATTTCGCCTACAAATTGCTAGGACCTCAGTCTGCATAGCACATGATCAAATTCAGCTGTCCCTGATGAGATCAAAAAGCAGCAATGTTGATTTCAAAAGAAGATCAGCAAGCATATTGATCGAGTTCTCTACTTGTTTTCTGATTTGTGTTTCTTCCCTGTATGAATCAAGCAGTTATATATAGAGAGAGAGAGAGGTAAAAGGAGACAAGAGGAATCTCATATATCTCTCATCCCCATACAAAAATTAATATAAAATCATCAGAGTAACTTGTTAAGATATTTGGAGCTTGTCCCCTTATAGCTAGCTCAACAGCTCATCCAAGATCCTTGAGATCTCTCTTCTATTTAGTTTATACTTTGCACGAGTGGCGCTACAAAACCTACGCAAAGTCACCATCCAATAATCTACTCACACAAGGTTCTTGAGCTCTGTATCATGATCCAAGAAATGTGCTACACACGGTTTTGCAATGTTTATGCCTTGTCTCTTGTGGATTGATTCAGCACAAGGAACATTCATCTCTTCCCACTTGTTTCCTGCTCAATTCGGAGAAATTTCTCTGCAGCCTCATAGGACTAGTGGGATTTAATTTAAACATGCTTGCACGAGTGACAAATGATCAATTAGGGGGTATCAATTAAGTATTAGCACCACATTTTATATGCTTGTGGAAGTCCAAGCTTAACATGAGTTTTTATACAAAAGCACAAAGTTGCAATAAATGTCAATGAGTGTGGACAAGCTAGACATATAAGAATTATATGAACATGCAAATGGAAATAGATGCTTAAACTTTCATTAATATGTGACATCTACTTTTATAATTACACAAAGAAACCCTCAAAAGAAGACAATATTTACATGAAAGTATGCTTATTTTCTTCTGGATTTTGTCTTAGCTAGGCACTGAGGATGTTAAGAAGTATGGCTCTAGTCTTGACCAGACGCCTAAACACGCATTCAAGCACTTCTTCAAGCTCTTGAATTTCAGCCTCCAAGCTCACCATCTTGCTCCTCAGCTTCTCTGCCTCCACAGTATTGATGTCGCCCTTCCTATTGTGGCTCAAACACAACGGCATAGCAACATCAAGTTCGTCGAAGTCACTTGTTGACGCCGCTCCATCCTTTTCAAAAGCTCCACTATGTTGCAATAGCTTAGAAACCATAGACCATTTGCTTTTCTTTGCTTGATCTTTTGGGCTTGCTATGTATGAGAGCAAAGACACAAAGATCTTAGCCGTCAAAGCTTCCATTTCTCTCAAAATTCCAACCAATGAAGCACTTCCATCACAAGAGCATCTCTCAAGAACACTCTTAATATCCTTCAAGGACCCTTTGAATATTGTATGCTTAATCTTCTTCCTCAAACTCACATATTGATCAACTCCATGGCCAATGTTCAACTCACCACTCCCTCTTCTTCGTAGCACCGATTGAATGCTCTGAATGCACTCCTTCATCTGCAAAAGGGAATCCTTTGCACTCCCACACACATCCAAGAGCCTAAGAGATGCATCCAAATGATCATCAAATTGCATCAAGGATTGCTGATTTGGTTGCAAAAGTAGCAACTCGTCAAGGCAATCGTACAAGTCCTTGAGTCCACCAAGACTGTGGATCAAGGACGAAGCTGAAACTGAAGTTGAAGTTGCCTCAGAAGATTTTAATGTGCACAAACGCTCCTCGAATTGAGGCACTTGTGGATGAGGCCTAGACGGTAAGCTAATCGAACGAGCATTGTAAGAGCTCTCTGTGTTTGGAGAAAAGGCCATTTTGCATCCAACACAAGGTAAAAAGAAGAAGCTAAGTTAGATGCTCAATTTGATTTTTCAGGTGAGCTTCCTCAATTTATAACCTAACTTTATTTTTAAGTCATGGCTATTATTGTGACAGCATCCAAAAATGTTGCAATATGTCACCTCCTACCCAACTCACCAGCAAATCAATTCATTATCTAATCAATATTTTAACTAACTTATGAGTTGGCACAATCTTCTTACATCATGAGGATCATATCATGATCCGATGTAGGTGTTAACTGTTAAGCCATGTGTGGCTATGAAAGTCTTACTTTTGTTTTTGTAGATGAATGAGACAAATGACATAAACACATGAACGCCAAGAAGGCTCAAATGATTGTATAATTAAACTATGTGCACGAGTGGCATTTAAAGATCTTGTCAACTACCATTGATTCTTTGACATGATATTTAAAACTATTAGAGGATTGATGATGCTTTCATGCCAGGCTGTGTAATTAATAATTCAGAAGGGAGTCAAGGGACCACTAAGAGCTCGGGTGATACAAAATTGATGTCCACGAGTGGCATTAAAATCTTGTCATACCCTTCACATTGTTGATTTAATATAATCAGATTATGGACCACTAAGATTCTAATAAATATAAATACTCTCTCCGATTGTAAAATAAGTGTACATTTTAATCAAAGTAATAAGGGAACCTAGTATCTTAAAATTTTCCTTCAATTTTTCCGTATCACAAATAATCATAATCATTTTGAACCAATGAATGAAGAGTTTAGAAGAAAAAAAAGTAACATAAAAAAATTTCAACAACTGTTCTCATAAATCCCTCTTAATTAATTGCTTAGAAAATCCTAAAACAACATATAAAGTTTATCAAATTTCAACTGCTAAAAGGAAACTTAGGGCTCGTTTGGTATCGTAATAGGAATCGGGTTGGAATGAGAAATCGGGTTGGGTATGAGGAATGGGGTTGAGTGATTCTTAAGACTTTGTGTTTGGTATAAATTTGAAGAGATGAAAGAAAGACAAAAATAGATATGAACCATACCTCTTTTTTTTTTATGGGTATGAGGATTAGTCTTGTAGAAAGGTATGAGTCATTCCTTAGAATGAACTTCATACCCATACCTACATCAACCAAACACCAAATCCGGTATGACTCATTTTCATACCTATTCCCTATATCTAAGGTATACAAACAAACGCCCCCTTAGTTTAGATCGGAGGGAGTATATGTTACATACATGTTTCATCTTCATTTATATGATGCTTGTTTTATTTCTTGACATAATTTTTTCTTGTGCAATACTAACCATGATTAGTTGAATGTAATTTCCATTAATTCACAATGGTGTATTTTCCCCAATTTGAGTGAATGAGAATATTGAGGAGGGTTACTCTGGTCTTGACCAAATCCTATGACTAAAATGAGCTGCACACGGGTGACAATAATTGAAGCTAACTAACATTTCACATGCACATGTGCTCATGATTTCGTTGTCCTTTTCATGTACACCAGAAGGAGACAAACTTTTGAGATCAAAGCGTGTGCACGTAAAATGGATCTTGATGTCAAAATTATTAGCGTATGAGCTGGGCAAAGAGCGCGGTAGGGGACAATGTATAAGCATAGCTACGGCGAGTTATATGATCCAGATCCGATTAAAATCATGTTAGGTTGACAACTTGAAATTGAGATTCCTCTGCCTTCCTTGCTTTGCAGTATATAAACTAGATGAGATCCTTGCAAATGAAACCAACTTTGGCATCTAAAATCTGAATTACAAGGCTTTCTCATTTGTCTAAGTAAGAAGCTAGCTAATAAAAATGGCCTCTTTGTCTTCAGCTCCACACCACACTCGCTCAAACAGTCTTCCAACCACATCAAACCTTCTCGCTTCCCAATTGGATGAGCAGCTCAGCAGGCTCAGGTCATCTGAGTCCGCTTCGTCTTCAACAACATCCTCAATCAATTCAAAACTTACCCACCTAAGCAATCTATATGATTGTGTTGACGAGTTCCTCCAGTTGCCTTCTTCCATAAAGGCGTTGGCATGCCAAGAGAAGTCATGGGTTGATGAAGCATTAGAAGGATCAATTAAGGCTCTAGATATTTGCACTACCATCAGTGATGTTTTGGTGCAAATGAAAGAGCGCGTGCAAGAGCTACAATCCATTCTTAGGAGGAGGTGCTCTGAAGATGAGATTGCCAAGGAAGTGGCTAAGTTCTTGAGATCAAGGAAGAAGGTGGTCAAGGCTTTCTCAAAGGTATTGAAGAAGATTGAGAACAAGGATGCTGTGGAGTGCAATGAGAACAAAGATGTGATTAGGGGTTTAAGAGAGTGTCAGATGGAGACTCTGAATGTGCTAGAATCCGTCCTAGTCTCCATTGTCGGTCCCAAGGCTCAAAGGAGCAACTGGGAATCGGTCGTCTCCAAGTTGTTGAGAACCAAAAGCGTCACAAGCCAACAAGAAACTACATTCTTTCTTGTTGGATTTGAAGCAATGGATGTTGCCTTACATCCAAAGAAGGCGATGAGCGGTTTGGAGAAGATGGAGATGTGCATAAAGGATGTTGAGCAAGGACTTGAATGCTTGTTTAGGCATTTGATCAAGACAAGAACCACAATCCTCAACATCCTCAACTGCTAGCTGATCTCCAATGGAAACACAATTTTGTACATAATACAACAGTTGCAATTACAGATCAATAGAAATATTATACAATATTGCTTCACAAGATATCTTTGTTCATTTAACTTTCAATATCCAGTTCTTTGCAACAAAACTCTTCCAAAAGGCCATTTAAATTACAGATTCACCATTTGTGTTTTAGGTTCCAATTTCCCATGTCATGGTAACTCGGAAACAAAATTTATCCAGCTTGACTATTCTGCAGTGCCAGCTGCCAGATTCCATATGTATATGAAAAACGTGTAATTGAAAGGCATCTTAATTATTAAGATGCTGTTTTGAATGAGAGAAAAACTAATCTAAATGGTTTTCTTTCAATCTTGGAGGCTTCAACAAACAATTTGATGATTCTCCGCAATACCGTTACTGAATCCAACTCTTTGTTCAGATATCTTGTTTAATAGGCCTTTTAAACTTGAAAGTCAACCTTGATCTACATACAACTTTCTTGGACTTCCATACCTCAACATATATAATCAAGCTCAATGAAACCAGAGGAATATATCTTCTTAATGTCAAATATGCGAAACAAGACCATTGTTAGGCCATAGACATGCAAATGTAGTTGGCATGTTGCCTCTTTACCAGACCCACAAGCTAATAAATAAGATATTATTTTTCCTCTCATGCAAGTGCAACTGTATGTTTAACTAGTCCTTTTTGTAATGATATTGGTACATCAACTTTGTGCCATGATCCTGAAAATGAGCTGCACACGAGTGTCAACAGCGCCATTTTGATGGTAATTCACTAAAATTAATTGATTCTTATGTACCCTAACCTCAAGAACTCATTAATATATAATCACCTCATGATTTGATTTCAAAATGGGAAAGGCTGGCTTTGTCTACTTGATGTACAAGAGAGGCACACGAGCTGTTCACATCGACGCGTGTGCAGATCATATGGATCAAGATGTTAAAAGAATATTAGCCTATGAGCTGGAGAGAGAAGGTGGTTGGAGACAAGACAATCCACAACCAACAATGCTGAATTAAGATCTGCAAATCATGTTATGCTGAGAGTGAGATTCCTTTGGTCGCCTTGCCCTTGAATATATATACACTGCACCAAAGAAGCCAATAGGCAGAGCAAATTGAGCATCTGAAACTTGAATTACTAAAGCCTAATCAAGAAAAGAAAGGCGAAAAAACCGCGCACTCCGTTTTTTTTAACCTCGCACTCCATATTGTGCTGCACCTGGTGCCGCACAAAAAAGTCCCCAAAAACCCGGTTCAAGGCTTGGACGGCACGTCGTGCAGCACAGAAAAGACGGGTTTTCGAAAACCCGGTTCAGACTTTGTGCTGCACGTAATGCCGCACAAACAGTCCGGTTTTTTTTGCGAACCCGATTTACTACAATAAAAAAAAATTATATTAAAAATTATTTTTTGAACCCGGTTTACAATATGGACGGCACCCCTTGCCGCAGAAAAGAAGAAAAAAAAAAGTTGTGCCGCAGCCCTTGCCGCACAAAAAAAAAAAACTCGTGCAACACAAGCTTCGGCGGTATTTATTGCCGCCGAAGCTTCGTCTTCCCCATTCAACTAAAAAACGACGATAGAGAGGGCGGCACAAATGGCGGATTCCGGCGAGAAAAATGCAGACCCGGCGGCTCAGACGGTGGATGCGTTACCGGAGACCTGGGCGGAGGTTGATAAGGAGGAGAGAGAGAGGGCGGCGGCGGGAAATCTCGGCGGCGGCAGCGGAGCCTTTGAGTCGACGACGGAAAGCTTCTGCCGGCCGGAGGAGTGGCAGGGTATTGTTGGCGGAGCGGACTCGATGGATGGCAGAGTGGATCTGAGGCTGGGAGATCTCGGCGGAGCGGATTTGGAGGAGACGGCCGGTGATCTCGGCGGCACAAATGCGGAGGAGGAGACGCCCAGATTTCCGGCGACGATAGCCACCCAGATCTGGAGAGGAGGGGGAATCTGGGCTGCACGATGTGCCGCCCAGATTTCCGACGCTAGAGGCGGCGAGGGAGGAGGTTTTCGGCGATGGCGGCGGCGAGGTTTCCGACGAGGAGGAGAGGTTGCCGGCTAGGACCGAGGAGGTGGATATCGGGGCGGACAATACTTTGGACGTGGCATTGTCGGTCGCTATGGAGGCGGTTGATTGGTTGGTCGGGAATCCTGTTCGTCAGAAGCGGAAATATGATCGGAGGGCGACCGAAAAGGTATGTTTTCTCATTTGCTTTAATTTGTTAAACTTAATTTATTTAATAAATTTTAGACTATAATTGGATGCATAATTATTTTTGTCTTTAATCATAATTAAATATGACATTACAAGAAGAAAAATAATAAATCATTACGAAATATAAGGATAAAATGTTATGTATAATAAAACAATTATTAATTTATTTAGAATAGTTGTTTAAATTTATATTGTGTAGTATGTTAATATAATAGATTGAATTAGTATAATCAGTGGCAGAACCAGAAAACTTATTTAGAATAGTTAGTTACGGACGCGAATTAGAGAATAGGGCGACCTATTGAAAATAATTTTTATTAACTATGAATCTAACCATATAACTAAAATGTACTATTGATAATATACATTAACGTACTATAGTTAATGTATGTAATAGACATGTAAAGTATAAATAGAAAATTAAAGCGCGTGTAAAATAATTAACTCGTATTCATATAATTAACCTAATTTATGTATCTCTTAATAAAAGATTATATAGGTTATTTGATAATTAATAAAAAGTAGTTAAATGTGGAAATATATCTTAAATTATATTAATCCAATTTAATCATCTTACCATCTTGTAATGGAAATAATAATAGAAATAAATAGAAGAAATTTGAAAAAAGAAGATGATAATGGAAATAATAAAAGAAATGAACAAAGAGAAAGTCGGCGTACAAGAAAATAGAATTTCCCAATATGAACTTATGAAAAAGAAAAATTCAATATATTATTATTGAATATTTTAAAAACGAGTACAAGTAATTTACAAAGCTCTTTTTTTATTATATTAATAATATGAATATGAATATGAATATATTTAATATATTGATTATATTTATAATTAATTTTTATAGTAATGGAAATGTAAAATAGTTATATTTACTTTATAAAATAGGATGTATTGGTTAAAATCAAACAGTCAGATCGAGAAAGTCGGCATACTACTGCATCTGCTCGCAAGAGGAGGGTTGTGGGTGTCTTGCAGGAGACAAAGGTGGCTAGTGAGGACGATGTTGGTTCCGTCCGTTCAGAAGAGGACGTGGTTATGGAGGATGCCCCTACCACTACAGCTACAGAGGATCCGAACTTTACTACCGTCCTTCTACTCTCGCATAGGATCCATTGCCTACCTCTGCTAGCATAGATGTTGATCCACATGCTTTCACCTCTCAAGGCGAGCCTATTGCTTCCACATCAGGGGCACCAGATCAGCAGGACCCACCTGAGCATCACCCACCTCAGGAGGACCCACCTCGGCATGTCCCACCTCCGCCGGAGCCAGCTCATGCACATGGAGAGTATCCTCCTTTGTTGAGGAACTTTGATACTCACATTGCGGAGTTGGTATGGAGGAGGGCGTCACTGGACCCTCCTGAGGACGTTGTTAGGACTTTGAGGATTCAGACACGCCCGACACAGTTTGGGTTTTGGAGGGATCGTATTCCCAGAGGGGAACCTGAGGAGGGCTCATGGTTTTGGATTGCTCAGTAGACGGGATTGATGAGTTTGCATGATTTTCAGTTCGGTAATGCTGATCACACACTTATTTCAGCGTTCGTCGAGCGCTGGCATCCAGAGACGAACACCTTCCACTTTCCCTTCGGCGAGATTCTAGGGCTGCCTATTGAGGGATTTGCAATGACGTCACCATGGACCGGTCATGATCTCGAGCTGGCGGAGTGTAAGGCGTTGTTTGACTATCTTTTTGCACTAGTACAAAATGGCAAGTTTACTACGGTTTCAAATGCATATATTACTACGGTTGTGAACCGTAGTAAATGTGGCCGTTATAAACTTGTTTAATACGGTTACAGATTTACTACGGTTATCGAACCGTAGTAAATATACTATGATCGTCGTTTAACCACGATCGTTACTTTACTACGGTTACCAATTGACTACGGTTACCTGTTTACTACGGTTGTTGAACCGTAGTAAATAGGTAACCGTAGTCAATTGGTAACCGTAGTAAATAGGTAACAACCGTCACTAGTACAGAATAGGCTATTTAGCTTGGACGTTTTTTTAAATATAGCCCGGATAAAGAGCAAAATAGGTCTGGGCTTTAGGTTGATGTGATAATAAATCAATTAGCCCGGATGGAAGAAACATGTCCGGGCTAAATAATCAATACGTTTTAGCCCGGACCTTTAGATATCCGGGCTAAAACGTCTAGTTATTTGCTAAAAAACAAGAGGACCTCTTAACCCGGATCTTTAAAGGTCCGGGCTAAAACGCCCTCTTTTTCTGAAAAAAAAAAGAATGCACCATGCTGGTGTTCATTCACTACTACCTACCACTTCCACCACCACCATGCCAAATATCAGTAATCTTATAAACTTTAAAGTTCAATGAAGCAAAAACTCAAAATGAAAAAATACATTGGCAGTAGACTATAATACATTGTATCAGCACTATGGCAACCTTTACATTGATCAAACTATAAATAGAAGTTAAGCCATATGAACTATATCCATCAGATAAGTTGGTTATCATATATAATCTTACCTATTGCAATTATGCAAGTGTTTTCATACCCCAAAAAAACAAAGACATGATAAAGAACTAGAAACTACAAATCTATGATTATACTTCCATCAAACACATATTAATTTGACCAGGATGCGTGGTGTACTCAGAAATAAAATTTAGAACTCAATATAAACATTTAAAATGAAATAAAAAGAGAGAAATTCAAAAGGTTTGAAGCAACAATATCATTATATACATCCTCTCAAAATCTAGAAAGAGAGAGGGACTGAGATTTTACACAAGTAGAAGACTGAGAACTTCATGTACAAGACCAGAAAGAAAGATCACAGTGAACCCCTTGACACACATGTTGCCACTGCAGATCCAACATAGGCTTATGTGATATTTTGACTCAGCATAAGCTTAGCAATTGAGAACTCAGTAAAAAAAAAAAAAGATTAAGATAAGACATTATAGAAACATGTATCCCAATCAATTGCACCCACTCGAACACAGTTCCTGCAGCTTTGGAAAGGCATTGTAAACTATAATTTGAAAGCACGAGAAAAATATATTGTTTTTCCTGAATCCTTTGTTCACCTACAGAATTTTAATGTTGTTCGTTAATCACTTCCTTACATGGTATCTAACTTGTGTGCTTTGGCTTTGTACCTACGCCTAATATATACGGAAATAAAAAGAAACAGCATAATGTAATATCCACAACCACCCAATCAACTACTGACGACTGTGAGGCATCAAGGACTAAATGAGAGAGTTTAAGCAATGCAAACTATCTCTGTCAGCTATTGAACCCTCAACTGCAGCCAATTTTGCACAATAAGCTGGTTCACAATTAGTACCCATACACAACCTCCATTTGAAAGAAATTCTTAACCTTTACAGTTTGTTTCATTCATAGTCCTCAACCTTTAAGAATTATCCACCTTTAGGAGTCATATCATAAATTCATAATGATCCCTAACCTTTATATAGTTTTATGACATCTAACGGTGAATTAACAAAAGAATATATTTTGTGACTTTTTTTTTTGTAGGCCAGACACTTTATTAGCACAGATACAGGCAAGGGGAAATATGAAAAAAAATAACTATAGGCCGAGGACAAGATAAGCAATATACCAAAAAAAGAAGGGTACACGGAGATTCTTACCATTGTTGGAGATAGTGCTGGCATGTCAACAACAACATGAGCGGGAAGCTCTGACGTGTTTATATTGACCGAGCTTGTTCCCTGAGTGTTAGATTGACACTTGAGCGGGAACCCCTTGCAAAGCTGTTTTCTCCTCTTTAGTATCTGAGCTGCTGGAAAAACTAGCAGGGACTTTTTGAATGTCATCGGCTTCCTCCACCTTCAAAAAACAAAACCAGCATAGGTGATATTAAAATTTGCCCGGATATAGTACAAATGTACATAGAGTTTGGATCATATGCGGAGCACTCTTCCCATGCGGACGTGCGGAGCATGCACTTTAGGGCCTTATTTGTGCACTTTAATGTCTTATTTGTGCACTTTTTCAAAAAAAAAAAAATCTTTTACAAATTGTTTTCCAAGCATTTTTCAAAATTTTTGCAAAAGTGCACAAATAAGGCTCTAAAGTGCACAAATAAGGCCCTATAGTGCATGTCCGCACGTCCGCACGGGAAGAGTGCTCCGCACCGGAACCGCACTCAATGTACATATATGAAAAAGATGAATTATAAGTCACCCTTATCTTGCATGAAAAAATGCATGCTTTAAGCAACATTTTAAGAAATAAAATAAAATTCTGGATCATTCTCAACAAGAAACCAGAAAGCATACTCATCCAAAATGCAAAATTATCTTACAGTTACAACTATAGGTTGTCCAACTTGAATATCTTTTGAACCTTCATGTACCAGTATCTTTGCCAAATAACTGCAGTTATTGGCAAGCAAGATGTCAGATGATACTCAAACAAATGCAAGAGAAACAATTTTCTTCTAAAAAGTGAGCAAATAATGAAGAAAATGGTCGAGTTACAGGGAGAGAGAATCATTGACAAGGTTTTGTTTTTATCATAAGAGAAGCGAGTTACCCTTCTTCAAGACTTTCAAACTCAAGTGTGGCCTTGTCAGTCTCTATTTCGCATAGGATGTCACCAACTTCTATCTGCAATTTAATGTTTTAATGATTTAAAAATCACGACATCTTATTTCCATACTTGTATGACATCATAAATTTCAGACTCCAGATGACCTTACTTTATCTCCTTCTTTCTTCCTCCATTTTGCAATATTACCTTGGTTCTGCACCACAATAGTATACATATTGATTACAATGTAATCAATTGTCATAATCTCAATATGTCAAGAGAAAGTTATCCATCAGCTAAATACTTTGATCACAAATACAAAAACTGCATACAAACACTCTTGGATTAAGCACAAACAGAATATTCCATTCATTTCAGCAATTCTCATATAACTCTGCACTACTAATCCTGTAATCTTGTAACCGGAAATGACTTGATGCGCTGCATGAAAGAGAGCATGATCAGGAGACTGAAATTGGGAGCAAGAAATTCAAATAAGTTCAGGAAGTTGACTAATAATTTCTATTATAAAAGCAATCAGCATTCCCTTACAAAACGGAGTTCTTCTTTACTTTCTCCCTGTCACGGATCTAAGGCATTGTTGCATACACTTTGTGTGTTCACAAAACATTAACCAACTTGATCCAAATCTAGTAACATAAATGATTATGACTTGTAATATTAAATCCATAGTCGTCAGTAGATACTACATCCATAGAGTTAGTCCCCACTGACTCTCTAAATAACCACTAACATCAAGGCAGTTTATTCCTAAAGTCTCATCATGTCTGAATGTCTGGATTCCGAGCCAACTAAAGTAAATGGCACCATTTCCCCATCAGTGGCCTCGAAGGTGCAGAATGTATTCGAATTTCTAGCAACTTTTAAATTCCGGAATCCCACTAGACTATAATTCAGTGCCTATAATATCCATGATAAATACACAGAAGATGAGCTGATAGCAAAATCTTTAATTCCAAAACAGACTATTTGAAGTCATGGCCAAATAATTTTATTCACAATTCACCTAAGCAAAAGAATGGTCAAATAGTGAAGTAGTGTGCACATACATGAAGTCTCTAAATCCTAGATTCTCTGAACTAGTCCATTGTCAAATGAAGGAGGAACAAGTGACATGGTCATTGCAGCTTACATTAAAATCAGCACAAGAAGCATAATGTTTCTTTGATAAAACCTACTGATAGTACTACGGACTTGATCAAAGAGGAGGAAAAAACTCACCAGTTCCAAAGGATAGGCTGTTCTCTCCTTTTCAGCTCTGTCCCCAGAAAACAGCACCACCACTCTATCATCTGAAGCCAGTTACACCGCCAACTTGGCTCTTAACTGCAGCACTTGTCCCTAAACTCAATCCTGCAATGTCCCTAAACTCAATCCTGCAGAACCGAAATCAATGGAGAGGCAACCAAAATTGAAAATTGGAAAGAGAACTACCAACCTGCAGTGCACGAACTTGCTCGACTTGATGCCAACCCAACCACGGCCGCGGAACGACGAGCTCGATCGGGTGAACGATGGTGAGCTCTTGGAAGCAGAAAACGAGAGCTCTTGAGACGCGCCTAGAGCTTGAGAGCGAAACACGACCGGATGCCAACCCAAATCACGGACACGGCGGCGGAACACCGTACCTGCTGGTGAACGATGGAAGCAAAAGACGAGAGATCCGACGCTCTTAGGGCTTGAGAGCAAAAAAACGATAGCTTTTGGAAGCAGATATCGATCGATCTAATTTCTTTCCGCATCCGGCCGAAAATTCTTTTAATTTTGTAAAGTAATTATACTTCAAGTTTTTCCGTGAATAAAAATTACAATATTACTACGGTTTATAAGAGTCATAATAAATATGTTAATTAAAAATATAAATAATTAAATTATAATAATATATATTGTCAATTTTAAATAAATAAGGTCCATTGATAAACATATACGTATAATTTTACAATGGTTGTGATTAATAATGTTAATTATATATATTAATTAAAATTGTATTAGAACCGTGGTAATATAGCTTATGTAACATATTTACTATGGTTGATAAAATAGCCGTAGTCTTTTAAGCAACATATTTACTACGGTTGTCAAAAATCTATGGTAAAATATTTGCATAAACATAACGGATCGTAGTTTTTATGCGCCTGATTTATCACAGTTGTGTTACAACTGTAGTAATATAGCTTATGTAACACATTTACTACGGTTGATAAAAGAGCTGTAGTCTTTTAAAGAACTTATTTACTACGGTTGTCAAAAACCTGTGGTAAAATATTTGCATAAACATAACGGATCGTAGTTTTTATGCGCCTGATTTATCACGGTTGTGTTACAACCGTAGTAATATAGCTTATATAACACATTTACTATAATTAATAAAAGAGCCGTAGTCTTTTAAACACCATATTTACTACGGCTGACAAACAACTGTGGTAAAATATTTGCATAAACATAATGGATCGTAGTTTTTATACGCCTGATTTACTACAGTTGTGTTAGAACCGTGGTAATATAGCTTATGTAACACATTTACTACGGTTTATAAATGAACCGTAGTATTTTAATCAACTATTTTACTACGATTGTCACACAACTGTGGTAAAATATCTGCATAAACGCATTGACCGTTGTTTTTATGTGCATGGTTTACTACGGTTGTGTTAGAACTGTGATAATATAGCTTATGTAACTCATTTACTACGGTTAATAGATATTTTAAACATGTTTACTACGGTTCTTCTACAACCGTAGTTAAACGGACGCCTAAAAACTATGGTTTTACTCGCAACCGTGGTAAATTAACTATAATAACAGAATTACTACGAAAAAACACGAAACCGTAGTAATGTGTCTATAGGGGAAGCCCCGTTTTGTACTAGTGTTGGCATTGATTCCGAGTTCAATCTTGATGATGATGATGCTGACATGGTCCGTGAGCTTAGGAAGGGTCGGGTCAAGCAATTTCAGCTAGGGAGGCATGTGCTGAGGATGATTGAGGAGGGTGCATATCCAGAGGATATAACAGCTGGTTTCTTGTGGCACACCATGTCGGCTAGTACTTCCGTGGATAAGACCACGAACGAGCTGAGGACTCCGTTGTTACCTCTTTTTGTGGATTGGGTGTGTGTCGTTCATACACCTTGGGGCACCGGGGTTCTAGCTTTGCTTTTTAGAAACCTCGGAGAGGCTTCTCGACCCGGAGCTGCACAGTTGGCCGATTGCGTCCATCTCCTAGAGGTAGACCTTTATTATAGATCGATCGTATTTTAAATCATTAATATAAGGTATTTAATTATTTATAACTAAAGTCTGTATTCCTCCATACATAGGTTTGGATTTGGACGTACTTAGTATACTTCTCGGGCAACCCTAACCTCAAGGAAGGTGCGGACGACGACTTTTGAGGCGCTGTACGATATTGCGTTGGTCGGACCCCTCTCCGGTTAAGTGGCAACCAGTTGCACTATAGACGGATACTGGACGAGTACATGCCAGAGGATGTATGTATTCTAATTCTCTTTTAATATACTATAAGATAGGCTTAAAGAATTATTAATATAGGTTTTGTATTTTTATATTAATTGCAGATACGGTGGATGCCGTATGAGGGTCTTGATTTCCGAGGTGCTCATAGGGCCTCCACGTATCGAGGGACTATTCGTTTTTTCGATGTAGAGGAGCCCTACATGTCGGATAGGCTTACCCGTCAGTTCGGTTATCGACAGAGCAGGCCCCTCGATATCATAGAGCCTCGGGTTGCAGTGCGTCCTCCTGATTTTAAGAGGAGTAGGCGATACATCTTGCACTTTGACTCACATTGGCACAGGTGGGACCAACTTGAGCATCATCTTTGCCCTTACATCTTGACGAGTCCGCCTGCCACGATGGCTTGGGATGGGGACGACACGTACCTGGACTGGTATCTACAGGTGTCGCATCCTTATGTGAGTCCTCATGCGCCAGTCCAGCCTCATATTTCTAGAGGCCCACCTCCGGCTATCAACGCGAATAGGGTATGTTTCTTGTCCCATTATTTGTTCTTAATAATTATTTTAGGGAAATCCATGTATTTAAAATGTTTATTTTCATTTGCAGCGTGTGGCGATGGGCAAGGCGTATGTTCAGGAGATTATAAAGGCAGGTGGTGGAGATTTGCTACACTGTTGGCAACAAATATATGACATACTTGCCAGCGACGTCATCCCTGTAGCTCCTCCGCTTGTACGGGCATCACAGATGTCTTCTCAGCCCTCTAGTGCAGTTGAGTCTTCTAGTGCAGCCGAGGCACGAGCGCGTTGGCATGATGTGCATTCTATATTTGATAGAGAGAAGACCGAATCATCTAGGATGGCGGAAGAGCGTGCAGCAGCTCAGTAGGCAGTGTCTCAACCTATGCAGGCGGCTCCTCCAGATTGGGCAGGCAACGTGGATTTGGGTGACGATGTCGGTTTGAGTAGTGATTCCGACAACTAAAAAAGTTGTTTTTGTAAAACGTTTATTTAGATATGTTGTAGTGACTTTTGTAAAACGTTTATTTCTACTTTGACTTCTTTGTTCATCCATATTGGTTTTTGTAGATTTCCGTTCGATTTTCATTCAATATGAATCGGAAACAACAAGAAATCGATAACAAATTACTTCATTAAAACCATATAATACAATCCAACATTCAGAATAAAAAAAACACATAAACATACGACATCCACCGTATCTGCAATTAACTACTCCATGCGGAAGACAATGTCGCTGACCATGTACAAAGAAACCTCCTCACGATTGCTAAGGTAATTTATCGCTGCTATGTCTACGGCCCCTTCAACTTGCTTTAACACACGAGGTAATGTGGTGGAGTACGGGTAATAAAAGACCCTTCTCACCGCGGGCCACTCCTCTCCAGCAATCAGCTTCACAAACTCCAAGGACGTTAACCCAGCGGTAATGATGTCTTCTTTCACCTCTACGGTCCCGCCTTCATAACGGTGTGAATAGCCCACCTCCTGGTCCCCGTCAACCCGGACCAATTGCCCGCCCCAGTAGATTTTCAAAGGCATAGCGTGGCGGTAAGTGATATAACGGCTTGGACTTGGTGATGACATAAAGGGTAAGACGAAAAGCTAGTCGCTGATAATTAAGGAAAGTAATACGGTTTTGGTTAACAACCCACACAATGTGCTTAACCATATGTAGCAACAAAATGAGGTTTCTATTTATAGCCATTTCATATGACCGTTGTGTTTTAACCAAATATGACCGTTCTGGGCGGCACATGGTGCAGCATAAAAAAAAACTCTGTGTTGCACCATGTGCCATCCAGAACGGTCATTTTTTGACAAAACATTACAATTCTGGGTGACAGGTAGTGCAGCACAAAATGTTTTTTGGGTTGCACCATGTGTCGTCCAGAACGGTCATTTTTCGACAAAACATTACAATTCTGGGCGGCAGGTACTACAGCACATAGTGTTTTTATACATTTGCAACCTTGTGTAATAAAAAAAGACATCAAACTTATAAGTCGTAAAAATCATAACCAAAATATATTGCATTACAAATCCACACGATTACATGCCTACAAATAGATGTCAAGTCCTACAAACAAAGCACAAAAAACTAACAACATCCAAATAACTACAGGATTGAGTTGGTGTCATTGCGTTGTGCAGATTATCTCATTGACCGACTCAAGAATCCTAAAGGAGGGTGAGCCTACGATGACCAAGTCAAAACCGTCGAACATTCTGATCTGCCCCTTTTTCTGGCAGCAACACATACATACTTGGAATCCACAAACCCCGGTTCAGTATCATATAAGAAGCTCCTTATATGATATTGAACCGGTGAACCTCTAAGTCCACCGGTTCAATATCATATAAGGGGCTTCTTATATGATACTGAATTGGAGTTTGTGGATTCCAAGTATTTCTGTGCTACTGCCAGAAAAAGGGGCAAATCAGAATGTTCGACAGGTTCGACTTGGTCATCGTAGGCTCACGCTCATTTAGGATTCTTGAGTCGGTCAACGGGATAATGGCCACAACGCAATGACTCCAACTCAATGATGTAATAATAACATTATTCATACATTTGCAGACTTATGTAATCAAAATACATAATAAACTTATTGCTTGTAATCATAACCCCGATAATATATCTTCTTCCTCAACTTTACGTTTGAATCTGAAAGGGTGTCGCACATCTTTTTAAGCTCATTTCTTTCCAGCACCAATTCTCTGATAATCTTGGCAGCATTGTCGTCATATGGTGGATCAAGCCACTTAAAGGTACGACACCCTCTCATCTCCCTATCCCGCTCCATTGAGATGTAATCCTTGCATGCGAGGTACCTTCTTTTGTAGTGAATGGGCCTGTCGCAAGTGTACAAGACGACCGGGAAATTGCATTGGCACATTGTAACCGGAGCATATGCACTGCTGGACGACGAAGCCATACTATCCAACGATCTTTATATCCCGGATCTGGAATATGAATTTTATTTATCACAAGCTATAAACTCAAAAAAAAAATAAAGCCAAAGAAAGATGAATAACATTATCGAGAAACTGAATAATCCCTCACGGGTCGAGTTTTCTCCTCTGCACGGCGGATCTTGAGCTCGGGAACGCACAAAAAACGACCGTTGACAATTGAAGCCACCGAATGTGAGTTGAATGTTGGATGTGGAAGAGAATGAAATTGGTTGTGGTATTTATAGGCGGAACCATAGCCTTTGTGCGGCACCTGGTGCAGCACAAAGGCACCCTTTTGGACGGCACCAGGTGCAGCACAAATAAAATACCCTGTGCTGTACGATGTGCCACGCAAAACTGACACCATGTGCTGCACGATGTGCCGCGCAAAACTGACACCATGTGCTGCACTATGTGCCGCCCAAAACTGACACCATGTGCTGCATTATGTGCCACCCAAAACTGACACCATGTGCTGCACTATGTGCTGCCCAAAACTGACATATTTTGACATTCTTAACGGTCCAATGAACCCATTATAAATAGAAACTGAAATCATCTACTCATTCACACAATTCCCACTCCATAACTTCTCACAATATTGTCGTGTGTTCTATTCGTTCTGATGGCGCCTTTGGTTCTCAAAGTTTACCAAAATGGGCGAATCACCTACAATCGAAGGATACACCAATGAAGTGGGATGGATATGTTTTTCCATGGCTATGAAGGTGGCGAGGTCCGCATGTTAGATATGGGGGATGTCTCGCCTGGAGCCGGAGGGTTATCATTGGATTACTTGTTTATGGCGTTATTTTACAATCCCACAACCGGGGTTCACCCTGGGAGAATTTTTTACTTCCCACCGGTGTGGATCCTCCCCGACTCTGTGAGGTGGTAGATGAGGATCACGTAGCTAAGATTATAGCACTTTACAGACCTGGTGTTCCAGTGACCCTTTACACCGAGGTTGCACACCCGGAACGTCATATCCCAGGTCTTTTAGAAGAACCGAAATCTGAGGTGGACGACGGTAGCTGTGAGGATGGCGGGGAGACCGATTATGATGACAATTAAAAAGCTTTTCATGATTCATGTTCAACTAATGTACGCTTTAATGTTTTTTGTGTGCGTGTATTTGTTAATGATTCCCAAGATATATTATTGTCTCGTATTGCATCTTAACGAATCAACAACAAATCAAATCAACACAAAGATACGGTCAATCTCAATCAAACTAAGCAAATGGAAGTACAATGACAAAGATATAGTCAATTATAATCCAAAAAGCCTAGGTAAGTATGTCGGGTCGACCTTGTTCCGCCCGCTCCTCTACATAATTCTTGAACCTATCCTTAAAGCGCTCATGACTATCACATCCATCAACACTTGCGTACTTGTAAGTGAACCACTGCCTCAGAGGGGGTGGAATTGGACAACGATCATCAACAAGCCAAATCTGTAAAAATAAACAATAAAATGTTAAAACAAATTTTGAAATAATAAGTAAATACCAGAGAAGTAGGACTCTACGTACCGGTACATAATGGTCTCTCTTGCCTACATGTGCTATCGCATAAACCTTTGTTGGAGGCTCAGCACCCGGGGGGCCCACAATGGAAAACATGTGTGCGGTCCAAACCATGATAAGACAACAACCGCCACTTGGTGTTTCGTGGCAAATACCAAACCTATAATAGGCATCGTACACCAGAAGTTCCTTGTGCACGGTGAAGTAATGTAATTCAATTTCCTAACAAGCGCTTCCACCGTCATCTCATCCTCCCCAAGCAACGCTATATAGTTGGCTCAATGTGTCTGGAGGTGCTTCAAAAGCTCTAACCGGACATCAATATAGTCCTCTTCTCGACGACCTAGTAAAATGGCAAGGGAACGATACCCGCAATGACCATCGCCTTTGACACTTTGTACACTAGAAATGTATGTGAGCATGAAAAGGTCAATATTATCATGTCCCCAATTGAAGCCGAGATACTTGAGTGACTTGTTTGAAGCATATTTGGACTTGTTTGGAGCAGATCTAGACTTTGCGGATTTAGTGGCACTCGCCTTTGTTGTTGAGACTCCACTATGAGGTCTTCCGCTAGAAGGACATCCTTTCGATCCCACAGACGATTTCGATCCCACGGACGATTTCACCTTGGTCGTCTCTTCCTTTGTCGCCTCATCCTCATTTTCCACTTCCAGCTCCTCCTCCATATCCTTCTCCATCTCCTGCTCCATATCCTTCATCTTCTGCTTCTCCTTCATCTTCTTATTTTTCGCATCCATATGGTCGTCCCAACCCATATTCCTCTTGGTGCCGGTCTTTCTCGCATTCATCCTAGGCCTTTCCTTCTTGGTCTCACCACGTGGGGGGTCTTCAATCTGGCACGATGTAGGGTCATCAATCTCACGCCACTTTTCTGTCATCTTCTTCAAAGAAGTCTTGCACCGTGACATTATCCGCTGTAATTGCAACACCATCATCGGCATCAAGATCCTTAATATCCACCTCTTCCCATCTGATCTGCTTCTAGAAAATATCAACTTCTTCAGGCACTAACGGGTAACCCGTCTCTACATAGACCTTAATTATGTGTGGGCAAGGCAATCCTAGTGTGGATTTCCACAAAAAATCATCACATTTGCCCCCAATTTTCTTCTCCTTTGCTAATATAGCTTGGGCGTACAACATTCTCAAGCATTTCTCATAGCACTTTTCAAGGATGCGCTTGAAGAAGACCTTCACCCACTCAGGGCCATTTACTATCTCCATGGGAAAGGCAGTGTAGTTCTTAGTCATCTCAAACCGGATCTTTCGATGATGATCAACAAACATGTTGTCGATGTGTTGTACAATTGTGTCGAACCCTCCAACGGATGTCTCAATCATGGCCTTAAGCATAGAGTGCTGACCCTTAACCCTGAAAATAATACACACGTTTATGTTTTACTAAATGACTTTTAAAACCTATCTTGATTGTAAATGTTTGTATGAAAGTTACCTTTTTGATGTTCTTGTGGCAAAATGGAGAACATCATCGCACCATTCTGCAACTAGCTTTTCCTTATGGGGAGTAAACCAAGTGTCCTCATCTCATCTCACAAGGCCTTCATTCCATGTCTCCCTAAAGTGAGCAAGTCGCTCTCCATACTCCTCCTTTGTGTGAGACCTCATCACCCGACGAACACTTCCCGATAATTTCTTCTCGTCAATTTTCATCAACTTAGCATATGCCTTCACATTACGGTCTACATGGACCTGACACAAATGATGCCGAACCTTCGGAAACACCTTATCGACGACCTTGATCAGTCCTAGCTCTCGATCAGACATGATGTATACGGGACCTTTTCCCCCCGAACAACCACTTCAATCGTGTCAATGCCCATGCATAGTGGCTTGTCGTCTCTCTTTCCATGAATGCGAGAGCGATGCAATATGTAAAGTTGGTGCAATTAAACCCAACAATCTAGAATAGTGGCATACCGTACCTATAAATGCAACACAAAAAATACTTCAAACCTGCACAAAATACCAATTATCTACTCATAATACTAAAACAAGTAGAGTTTACCTGTTGGTTTTGTACGTCGAATCCATGAAGACGACATTAGGGAACAAACACAACAAATGTTGAGCATCTGGGTGAGAAACAAACAGGCACGTCAAAACCTCATTCCCATCTGCCCTCGTTTTAGTATCGGTGTCCAAGAAATAGCCTTTGTCCTTCAAAAACCCCAACGACCATTGCGTCACATTCAGATTGCCCAGGGATTTCAACCTCTTCTTAGCCCTAACAGTGTACACTTGCCTCCTAGATACCGTTGAACCCGTATATTCATTCATAATCTGTGTAGAAATAACATTCGGTCTTGCGCCTGCCGCAATATCAATCATCACTTTTCTACGTTGCTCCTTCGTAAGTCAGGAAGAAAATGCATGACCAATCAAGGTGGTCGAAAGCATATGGTTGTGGCATGCTCTAACAATCGATAATGTCCACCCAGGAGCTCTACTAGTATTTCCTTCCCTAAAAATACCATGCAATAAAAATGGACAACCTTTCTTCTTTGACCTAGCTTTATTCACTCGTATCGGGCTGACCTTTTTACCATCGACTAACTTCTTCTTTTTTGTCGGACCTAGGTAACCCGGATCTCTCACAATGAAATATAATCCTTTAGGCTTTGATGATTTAGTAGTGATCATCATAAAAAGACTAAAACCGACCTTTTTCACCCACTCCCTCAAACCCTCCATACTCGAAAACGTCTCATTAGTAGTAAAATGGGATGAGAAGTCAATTGCTAGAAATTCATCATCATCACTAGAATCACCCTATTTATATAAAAAATTAATACATTAGAGACTAATTAGTAATTACATTTATAAAAAATTCCAATTTAAGTATTATTTCTAAACATTCTACATACATACATCTATGTTATTTCTAAACATTATACATATATGCATATAGTTTATTATGAAAAAACAATCATTTCAGAGACTAATTAGTATTTACATTTATAAAAAAACCGGATTAAAGCACATTCCCCCCCCCCCCCCCCCAAAAAAAAATCTACATACATACATCCATGTTATTTGTAAACATTCTACATACATGCATATAGTTTATTATGAAAAAACAATCATTTTATTTCTACATTTATCTAAATATTATATATACAGGTAATATCTTTATACTGTAAAAAATTAAAAAAGATTACGTACCCCGAAGTATTGAGGAGAAATCGACGACTGAAAATCAACTTCATCATCTAGAGACGTGTGCGCGCTCGAAGACGACTCAGATTGCCCCCTCCAACACGAATCGCTTGACTACGACATATATATAGCCAAAAAATTACAATCCCGTATTTTTGTTGTTGTAATTCAGTGGTGGTTCAACTACTAGTACATATCCCATATATATAGCCGGTCACATTGGCGGAAATTAAGCGGTCAAATTGTGTTGCACATAGTGTCGCACAAAATGACCGTTTAATTTAAAACGGAAACAATCTAGGAGGCACTATGTGCATCATAAAGTGACCGTTTAATTTCAAACGGACACTTTCTGGACTGCACCTAGTGCCGTCTAGGAACCGGTTTTCATCATGAACCGGTTTTTTTGGACTGTACTATGTGCCGCCCAAAAAACCGATTCAGTGAACCGTTTTTTTTATTCATAAACATTTAAAAAAAAATGACCCGGTCTTGTGCTGCACCTGGTGCCGCACAAAAAACCCGATTTTCTTCGGCGGCACCAAGTGCATCACAATTTGGAGTGCGCGGTTGAAAAAATTAGAGTGTGCGATTTTTTGCCGAAAATAAATGGCCTCTTGTTCATCACCA
This sequence comes from Rheum nobile, assembly GCA_027886185.1. NCBI lineage: Eukaryota > Viridiplantae > Streptophyta > Magnoliopsida > Caryophyllales > Polygonaceae > Rheum > Rheum nobile. Next base: position 1,619,912 of record WOAB01000657.1, on the reverse strand, counting down.
GCTCCTCACCACACTTGCTCAAACAGTCTGCCAAGCAGACTAAACCTGTTGGTTTACCAATTGGACGAGCAGCTCAACAGGGTTAGCTCTAAAGAGTCCTCCTCAGTTGGCTCCAAACTGGCCCTCCTTAACGATCTATATGACTCCATTGATGAGTTTCTCCAGCTGCCTTCCTCTGGGAAGGTGGAGGACGATGCATTGGAAGTGTCGATCAAGCTTCTAGATACATGCAACATCATCAGTGACGTCATGGTGCAGATGAAGGAGCGGGCGCAACAACTTCAGTCCATTGTTAGGAGGAGGTGCTCCAAAGGTGAGGTTGGCAGGGAGGCGGCTCAGTACTTGAAAGTGAGGAAAGATGCCATGAAGACCGCCTCCAAAGCCTTGAAGGAGTTGAAGAAAGTGGAGAGCACAACCTCAAGGAGCAGCGTCAGGGAGTGTCAAATGACGACTCTGAGCGTGCTGGAGTATGTCCTCGTTGCCACAGCCGCTCCTAAGGCAACTATTAGAATTGCATGTATTTAGGAACTACTTCTGTTATTTATTTATTATTATTCTTTCATGTATCATGTAATCCTATATATATTCAGTAATACACAAGGCAACCCCAAGTGGGATTCATTATTCTCTTACATGGTATCAGCCTAACCACTCTCTCCATAAATCTCTCTCTCCCTCCCAACGATCCTCTCTCTCTCTCCCTCTACAATGGTTGACGTTACCAACCCTTCTCCCTCGCCCACCGACACCAACACCACCACAACGGCCGCCACTACCACCAACCCTATCACCCTTGCAAGCAACAAGCTTTCCATGTTGTAGCACCAAAACACATGTTCCCATCTCGCTCGACTTCTCCTCCTCCAACTACAACAAATGGCGAGCCTTATTTCTAGTTACCCAGGGCAAATTCGCTCTACTCTCTCATATTGATGGCTCATCTCCTCCATCCACGTCTACAGATGAGACATGGCAGCTCATGGATTTTACAGTGTTGTCCTGGATTTATGCCTCCATCAACTCTGCCATCTTTGAAAATGTCATGAAACAAGACGCTTCCACATGTACCATCTGGACTGCCATTGAGAATCTCTTCCGAGATAACAAGAAGACTCGTGCTATCCACCTTGAGTCTGAATTCCGGGGCCTCACTCAAGGCACTCTGACGGTGACTGAATACTGTCATAAATTGAAGGCGCTCGCTGACAGCCTTGCTGATGTTGATCAATATGTGTCCGATGAGACACTCGTCCTCCAGACGATTCGTGGATTGAATGATGATTTTTCAACCATGGTTGCTATCATTCCTCTTCAGAAGCCTTTCCCGACGTTCCTGGAGACGAGGAGTATTTTACTCCTTGAGGAGTCTCGCCGGTCCCACGCCTCCACCACCTCCACCGCTCTCACCACCACGGTGGACTCGGCCCCAACAACTCCGACATCCTCCAACAGCACCGCTCCACCTCCGACTCAACCACCACCGCAATCAACATCCTCCTCCAACTCCTCCGCCAACAACAACGGCTACTTTGGTCGTGGTGGTGGCCACGGAAGAGGTCGCGGTCGTGGACGCTATGGTGGTGGCCGAGGAATTTCCAACATCAATTGCTCCAACTGTTGAGCAATAATCAGCATCAGTGGCAGACGAACCCCAACTAGGGTGGTCCCGGTCTCCTTGGTCATGCCCCTCGTCCCAATCATCAATCTGCGATGTACTCTCAGCAACAACCGTAGTGGGACCAACAAGCCTTAATCAACGCCCTCAACTCCATGACTGTCAACCGGAATGACAACTGGTACATGGATACTGGTGCCTCATCGCATATGACGTCTAATGTAGGTAATCTCTCTCTCCTGTTTTTAATCCTGGCATCTTTTCATCATCAAAAATTGTTGTGGGTAATGGACAAACCCTTCCCATTACTAAAATTGGCCATATCTACATCTCTAAAGCACCTCCTCTTCAACTCAAAAATGTCCTGGTAACACCTTCCCTCATCAAAAATCTCATCTTTGTTCGCAAGTTTACTACTGATAATAAAGTTTCTATTGAATTTGACCCATTTGATTTTTCTGTGAAGGATCTACTGATATGCTCTACTTTGTAGTGCGTAACTAGGAGCTGTTACTGAATTATTAGGTGCCATTTGTGTGGGTTTAGGAGACATTTTAGGAGAATGGAGTTGTAGAGAAGAAGTGGTGGAAAGGAAGATTTTAGTGGAGTATTAAAGTATTGAAGAGATGAAGGCCAAAAAGTCACCACAGAAGAGTGCCGCGATGAGAAAGAGCCGCAGGAGAGCTACAGAGAAGAACCGCGGGCGCGGTTTCATAACCGCGGTCACGGATTGACAACAGAAGCGAGCATTCGGCGAAGCACAAGGTCGCGGTCGCGGGACAATTGCCGCGGTCGCGGGTCCAAGCGCGGAGCAGATGGGCCTTTCAGCCGAAGACTTTGTTTTTATTTTATTTTATTCTTATTATTTCGTTTACGATATTTTAGGAATAATATATTTCTTATCTTAGGAAAATTAGGTTTTGCTAGGTTATTTATCTTTCTTTTAGATCAGACTTTTCATTATCACTTTATCATCGTTCATTATTCTCTCTAGGGTTTTGTGTTTTAGAAGACTATGAAGAACTAATTTCCATTGTTTTGCCTCACGATTGAAGCCGTCAGTTGATTTGGTTGTGAGGTTATAACTCTTGTTCTATTTCCTTTGAGTTGTATTAATTCTCTTTGAACTTATCTTTATTGAGTTTTGCTGATTTGACTAGCCTGATCAACTAGTCGATGTTAGTAATTTTTATTGCTAGGATTTGGTTATTTCTGGTTGAAATTTCTTATCTAGAGTAGTAACCACAATTTACAGGAACTGGTTGTGAATGTTTATTGTGAAGAGAATTGATTGCATGTTGAATATTGACTAGTTGTGAAGTGTTGCATGTATCTTGCTTAATTCCTATGCTTACTGCTGCTGTTAAATTGAATCTTGATGGTTTCTTGATTGTTTAATAGTTGATATTTTCAGGGTTGGTTGACCTGTTAATATACATAAGATCGGAATAGGAACAATCATAGGATTGAATGAACTTGAGATATACAATGATCAACCTATCATACTAAAGTGTGGATATCTGTTAGGTGAAGCACCCTCACAATCATATTTACAACAATCTTAACCATTTTCTGCTTTAATCCATTAGTTATAGAAAACCAAACAATAATTATTCCCCCTAGTTCCTAGTTGGTAACTTACTTTCCTACATAGAAATAGATAATTTTATTCCCTTGGGTTCGACCCTTACTTGTCTGCTATACTTGGTTAGGATTTTAGGGATTCTTTGATAGGCATAACGACTTTAGCCACATCAAATTTGGCGCCATTGCCGGGGATTCAATTTTCTATTTCTTTGTTTGTTTGTTTGTTTACCAACTGTTGTGTGGACCTGTCTTATGGTCCACACCCGTGCTAATGACTCTCATACTTTAGATCTTGATCCAAAAATTGAGCGAACACTTTCCAGGAGCCGCATAGAAGTTTGTGAGCAACTCGAGATGGCTGACGCAGAATAGACTTTGAGGCAGTTAACTGCACCGAATCTAGAGCAGCAGCCGCTTGCTGTGCAGTTTCTGGAGTTGGCTGATGGCGTGAATTTTGAGCTAAAATCTGGGTTGATTCATTTACTACCCCACTTTCATGGGATGAGTGGAGAGGACCCCAACAAGCATCTTTCTGAATTTCATGTTGTCTGCAGCAGCATGAAACCGATGAACATCACTGAGGACCAAATCAAGCTGAGGGCCTTTCCTTTCTCTATGAAGGATGCGGCCAATGATTGGTTCTATTATTTGGCTCCAGGAAGCATATATACTTGGGCAAAGATGAAGAAAGCCTTCCTGGAGAAGTACTTCCCTGCAACGAAACTCAATAGCTTGAAGAGGAACATTAGCAACATGAACAGCACGCTACTGAGACATTGTACGAGTACTATGAGAGATTCAAGAGATTGATATCCAGCTGTCCATACCACGGTTATTCTGATCAAGACCTCGTTCTATATCTGTATGGTGGACTTCTTGATGATGAGCGCAGAATGGTGAACGCAGCCTGTGGTGGTAATATTCTCAACAAGACACCGGCTGTAGCATTCGAGATATTCTTTGAGCTATCTGAGGGCTCAAGACAGTTTAGCAAGAGAGCGATCTTTCAAGCAGTAAAGGCCGTAGATTTCCATCCATCATATTCACTGCAATCTGACGTGAATGAGTTGAAGGAGATGATGAGGCGTTTCATGGTGAAAGGCAACCAGCAGCAAGTCAAGGCCTATGGCATCTGTTATGATACGATGTACCCTACTGATGCATGTCCAACACTGCAAGAGCCCACCGCTGAAGTGAATGCCATGGGAGATTTCGGACCTCCTAGACCAAGATATGACCCATACTCCAACACTTACAATCCTGGGTGGAGAGATCACCCCAATTTGAGTTATGGGAACCAGCATAACCAACAGTTCAATCAGCGGCAACAATAATTTCAGCAGCCTGGAGGTCCACAACAACAATTCCGATTACCATATGATCCTAGACCTCAGGGGCAGAGTCGGAGTTCCTCAATGTCTACTGACGACATGATTAAATCTCTTGCTCAGAGCCTGGCCACCATAACTCAGACTGTGTCTACAATGCAGAGCAATATGGTGCAATTTCAGCATGAGACCAAGTCTAGCATTCAAAACTTGGAGAATCAGGTGGGATAGATCCCGCTGGCAGTGAGCAAACTGGAGGCTAGGGATGCGCGTAAACTCCCATCACAAACGGAGTTGAACCAGTGCAAAACGTGAGTGCAATTATGCTAAGAATTGGAACACAATTGGATTTGGACCCGCCTGATTCTCCAAGTTTTGAATGCTAGACTTCGAGACCTTCAGTAATTGTGAGGTAAACATCCCTTTGATAAAATTGATTAAAAGTGTTCCTCGTTATGCTAAATTTCTTAAGGCACTATGCACGATCAAGAGGAACCAGAAGTTGAAGGTAAAGAAGAAGGTTCAGGTAAGTGAAAATGTGTCCGCTATGCTTCAAAAGCGAATGCCTAAGAAGTGTAGCGACCCTGGCATGTTTAGCATTCCTTGCACGATAGGTGACACCAAGTTTGATAAAGCCATGTTAGATTTAGGTACATCTACTAATGTGTTGCCTTACTCGCTATATGAATCTTTGGGGCTTGGACCATTGTATGAAACTGGGACAGTGATTCAATTAGCTGATATGTATATTGTTTATCCAAAGGGTATAGTAAAGGATGTTCTGGTAAAGGTTGATAATCTAATTTTTTCTGCTGACTTCTTTGTGATGGATATGGGACATGATAGGCATGCATCCCTTGTGATGTTGGGTATACCGTTTCTGAAAACGGCAAACACAAAAATTAATGTGAGTAGTGGTTCACTCACTATGGAATTTGATGGGTTGAGGGTCGAATACAACATTGATGATGCTAAGAAACACCTTCCTGATTTTGATCCTAAGTGTTCGATTGATGTGAGTAACCCAAGTTGATCTGAATGGCACTATGTCGAGCCACGACATTAACCAAGGCGTTGCTCGAGAGGCAACCCGAGGTATGTAATTCTTTTCATGTCTTTTCTTTTCAAGTTTCTGTTATTGTTGTTTCATTTTTAGACTAAAATGCAGGTAGAAGTTTCGAAGACGGAGTCCGCCGTACAATAGATGTGAAACCGCGATCGCGGCCCAAAAACCGCGACCGCGGTTTTACCACTATAAGTCCACTTCTCCTGGAAAAAAAATGAAAAAAAACGCGAGCGCGGGTGAAAACCGCGATCGCGGCCCCGCTGTCCAACTTTATTCCGCTGCTGAGATGATGGAATGACATGCTTTAGCTGCTGAGGAGGAGAAGATTAGCGTGAGGTTTCCATTTGGTACCTCATGATGGAACGACATGATGCAGTTGATGATGATAAGAAGGAGCAGTAGGAGGACTTTGCAAATATGCCAGTTGATACTGCTTTCATTGATTATGCATATACTGCTGATGGACAACACAATACAGTAGGCACTTCGAGTGATCCTGTAGACCCCGGTAGACAGTATAAAGAGTGGATAGCTGAGCTTGATGAGGATGTACGGATGCTCCTAGATCAGTCGCTGGTGCAGTGCTTTCACATCAAGCAGTGGGACGCCTCTGCTTCACTCAGGTGGGAGGCATCTAGGGGACCGACAACCAATGGGCTTAATTTCTTTGCCTCCCGCCATTGCACCAGAGACTCTTGTCTCCATGACTTTCCACCGCCACGACATCCGAGATGCAGACCACCTCGGCATCGCTAGTGGGTATCTTTCTTTCCCCCCAAAGTTTAATTTTTCGTCTTTCATTACATTGAGGACAATGCAATATTTAAGCATGGGGGAGAGAGTTATACTTACTGGTTGTCTGTACTACTGTTTTTATTATAAAAAAAAAGAAAAAAAGAAGAAATAAAAAAAAAATCCTAGGCTAAGTAAAAAACCTGAAAAGGCGGCTTAGGCAATAAACAGGTGGCCCGGACCAGCATTAGGCTAGGGTAAAAAGAGGCTGAAGAGCAATGTGAGGACTGGTGAGCTCATCTTTGAAAAATGAAATGAGTGGCTAGGTGAAAACCCGAAAGGGCGCCTAGGCAAAATGAGTAAAAAAAAGAGGAGTGATTATTCGGATTCATTCATTCTGGCGTGACGACATAAGTGGTGGAGTCATAAGGAGGATTCGGGTAGGTCACTTTGGGAGTTATAAGAAGATAGACTGGAGCTAGGGTTAGATGGTCACATTCAGTCTATAGTGTTTGGGTTAAGCTTAGGGGAAGTACTATGCTTTCCTTGAAGCTGGTGTGTTGTGTTGTTTTGTTAGTGCCCTGGAGATTCATGAGTAGGTACAGTTCTTAGTGGAGATTGTTTTGTTGTGCTTCCTGAGACCTTGGGTATTTCATTGGAGGAGTAAGTTTCCATTATCTTACTCGAGGACGAGCAAGGTCTAAACATAGGGGAATTTGATACGCTCTACTTTGTAGTGCGTAACTAGGAGCTGTTACAGGATTATTAGGTGCCATTTGTGTGGGTTTAGGAGACATTTTAGGAGAATGGAGTTGTAGAGAAGAAGTGGTGAAACGGAAAAGTTTAGTGGAGTATTGAAGCATTGAAGAGATGAAGGCCAATAAGCCACCACAAAAGAGTGCCGCGATGGGAAAAAGCCGCGGGAGAGCTACTGAAAAGAACCGCGGGCGCGGTTCATAACTGCGATCGCGGATTGACAACAGAAGCGAGCATTCGGCAAAACACAAGGCCGCGTGTGATACCCCGTATTTTTGTAAGGTTATTTTGGAAATTTTGGAATTTTCCCGAGTACCCGTTGTGTACGTCGGATTTAATACAGAGAGTTTGAGACATTCTGTAATGTGCTCTGTGTCTGTAATATTTTTCTCAGTGAAATAATATACAGACAACATGCCTTGGATTTTAATTGTCGTTCGCGTACGATAATTTTTATCCCGGTTTAACATCATGTTCGTTCGAAGCTGAACGGGCGGGAAAAGCCTGTCACGGCGACTGCTGTACAGTGGCGGCAACCGCCGTCGCTGAATCCCTTCACGGCGACCGCCGTAAAGTCACGGCGCCCGCCGTCCCAATGCTCGAGGTGGCAGCTGGTGTGCCAGACCGCGGCGACCGCCGTAAATTACGGCGCCCGCCGTAATTGCCACCTTCGTTGTCCGGCAGTCCTTGCCCGTTGGTCGCCGGCGCGATTTCTGGCGAGCACCGAACTAGCTTTAGGCCCATTGTTTTGGAGCTCCAGATGCTTTGGCTATAAAAGGAGGTATTGGGGGAGATATTTGAGCCATCCCAAACACCGAACCTCTGCCAAATTTTCCTCTCGCCGGAGTTTGTGCCTTCGCCGGAAATTCTGAAGCTTCCGTCGGTGTTGTTTGGTGGTGTTTCCAGAAGCCCTTTAGAAGCCTTTTGGTTGCCTTTGGAGTTCAGAACCCAAGCAAGGCGAAAAGGGGTCGAAACGCGCATCGTTTTGGTGAGATTTCTCTCGTCTCTGTCGTCCGTGTTCTTCACGGCGACCGTCGTGTTCTTCACGGCGACCGCCGTGTTCTTCACGGCGACCGCCGTGTTCTTCACGGCGCCCGCCGTGATGAATGCGGCGACCGCCGCCAAGAACAACGACTGCCGCCAGTGCCCAGAATGCCTTTGTGGCTTTGGCTTGGTTGGTTGTCGTCGTGGCATCTTTCCTTTCGTGTTCTTTCGTCGTTTTTAGATTCGTACTACGGTTATGTCGAATCTAACTTAGGGTTCCTTTTATGGGTCGACTCGAAGGTTGTTGTGCTGTCGGAGCTATACTCGTGTCGAGCCCGGAATCCAGTTGTCGTCGTTAGACTATTCTGCGGATTAAGGCAAGTGGCGGTTCGCTCTTGCTCATCGTTCCATATTTACATTAATTATCAGTAGTTTATCTGAGTAATTAATTTGGAATGATTATTGTGTTCATCTGGAAACGGTTTTGTTAACTGTTTTGGAAAACTAAAATATGATATTATAATAGGTTGTATATCTGTTAGAGCAACGCTATTATATATATTTATATATGTGAATTAATACAGATATTATAATAGGTTGTATATCTGTTAGAACAACACTATTTTATCTGTAACTGGCCATGAGGGCATTGATGTAAATTATTACTGCGTTTGTAACTGTTTAGTTAGAATGAGTATTCGTAGGAACGCTACTGTGTATCTCAATTCGAGTACTAGTCGTTTCTTGATAACCTAGTGGTTATGATTTAGTTCCTACGATCCTTTTCAGGGTTTGTGCACACAGCTGGTGCCGCTTGTAGGGATTTAGTTCCCAATTCCGTTATTAGGGATTTAGTTCCCGAGGGATTTAGTTCCCGAGCCGCTTGTAGGGATTTAGTTCCCGAGTCAACTCCGTCCATGGATTTAGTTCCCGACGGTATCTCTTTATCCTGATGGAGGAGATGATTTAAAAGCTTATAACGTGATGTGGGTTTTGGAATTAAATAAGATAATGTGCCCGAGTGCACATAATTAATATACCTTTGGCGAGTAGTGCAACTAAGTAAATAGTGCAGCTAGGAAAGCTCGTCTCGACTTTTGATCAGAGTACGTTCTCTTTCCAATCTGGATTCGCTGTAAGCGATGAGGTTGGTCGTGAACCGAAACATTTCAGTCAGTTTTAAATCATTGTTGTATGATTCTGTAACATTCCAGATTTGTCATACTTCCTTAAAGACTCATTTCCGTTGGAGTCTTCTTTCGAGTCGATTTCTGTGAAGATTCAGTCTTCCAGAATCTTCTCTTGTGCATACCTCTTGTTTATTCCAGTAGGAGTATGGTGGTTGACAAGCGTACTCGATTATTATTCGAGGGACGAGGAGTCTAACCTAATACGACTGCTTCGAACCAGTGTGCTTTTTACCCTTGCTAGTCTATTCAAGTAGACTAACCAACCGTAATTATTCCTTGCATGGTTGGCTGGTGTCATCCGTTCGATTCGGCACATCAGATCGAAAGTAGCTCAGAAGATTAGAAGGACTATGGAGTCGGCGGTGGTTTTTGAACGTTTTAATCATTTCTTTAATCAAGTTGAGATCTTTTGGACAATGACCTTGGTTGTAATGTACTTTATAAGTCTTCCGCTATTTTTGGTTTAAACTCTGTGTTGGCCTATTCGGGATTGGGTTGTAATCCCGTAACTCTTGTTTCCTTGACAATGTTATGTTTTGGAATTGAATGCTTTGATCATTACGTATCATTTATATTTCATAAATTGTATTTAAACGGTAAAGCCTTGGGTGATCTCGGTAAGGAACACTGGGGTCACTGGCGGTAATACATTTCCAAAAGGGTTAAGTTTTGGGGGTGTTACACCGCGGTCGCGGGACAATTGCCGCGGTCGCGGGTCCAAGCGTGGAGCAGATGGGCCTTTCGGCCGAAGACTTTGTTTTTATTTAATTTTATTCTTATTATTTCGTTTATGATATTTTAGGAAGAATATATTTCTTATCTTAGGAAAATTAGGTTTTGCTAGGTTATTTATCTTTCTTTTAGATCAGACTTTTCATTATCACTTTATCATCGTTCATTATTCTCTCTAGGGTTTTGTGTTTTAGAAGACTATGAAGAACTAATTTCCATTGTTTCGCATGACGATTGAAGCCATCAGTTGATTTGGTTGTGAGGTTATAACTCTTGTTCTATTTCCTTTGGGATGTATTAATTCTCTTTGAACTTATCTTTATTGAGTTTTGCTGATTTGACTAGCATGATCAACTAGTTGATGTTAGTAATTTTCTATTGCTAGGATTTGGTTATTTCTGGTTGAAATTCCTTATCTAGAGTAGCAACCATAATTTATAGGAACTGGTTGTGAATGTTTATTGTGAAGAGAATTGATTGCATGTTGAATACTAACTGGTTGTTAAGTGTTGCATGTATCCTGCTTAATTCCTATGCTTACTGCTGCTGTTAAATTGAATCTTGATGGTTTCTTGGTTGTTTAATAGTTAGTATTTTCAAGGCTGGTTGACCTGTTAATATACATAAGATCAGAATATGAACAATCATAGGATTTAATGAACTTGAGATAATCAATGATCAACCTATCATACTGAAGTGTGGATATCTGTTAGGTGAAGCACCCTCACAATCATATTTACAACAATCTTAACCATTTCCTGCTTTAATCCATTAGTTATAGAAAATCAAACACCAATTCTCCCCCCCTAGTTCCTAGTTGGTAACTTACTTTCCTACATAGAAATAGATCCTTTGATTCCCTTGGGTTCGACCCTTACTTTCCTGCTATACTTAGTTAGGTTTTTAGGGATTCTTTGATAGGCATAACGACTTTAGCCACATCATCTACCCACCAAGACACAGATTCACAGGTGCAATAGCCAGGGAGACCTCTAACCTTTCTTGCTTGGGTCGTCCGTCCCCACTCAACATGCCCTCACGGCCAGCCAAAATAACTCCTCCAGTCTGTGGCATCGTCGCCGTGGTCATCCCGACGTTCATGTCCTCAATAAACTCAATTCATTTCAGTCCATCTCATGTAATAATGATCATTCTGATTTATGTCAAGCATGTCAGTTAGGAAAACATGTTGACTCTCATTTGTCTCTTCCAGTTCAAAGTCTACAGTTCCGTTTCACATTGTTCATTGTGATTTATGGACATCTCCTATTCATAGTATTACTGGCTGCAAGTATTATTTGGTTATAGTTGATGACTTCTCTCAATATATATGGACTTTTCCTCTCAAACACAAATCTGAAACTCCACAAAAACTCAAAGAATTCCATGCCTATGTCAAAACACAATTCAATCTCCCAATAAAAAATGTCCAATGTGATCACGAAAAAGAGTTTGACAATCACCAACTCCAATCCTTCTTCAAACAAAATGGCGTCCTCTACAGATTTTCCTGCCCTCACACCTCCCAGCAAAACAGTAAGGCTGGAAGAATGATCCGGACAATCAACAACGTCATCTGGACATTACTGTTTCAGTCACATCTTCCTCCAAAATTCTGGGTCGAGTCATTAGCCACTGCCACTCATCTCCTCAATATCATCCCTAGCAAAACCCAGTCTATGGTGACTCCTCACGAGTCACTGTATCAAACCCAACCGGTCTATACGCACCTTCAGGTGTTCGAGTGTCTTTGCTATCCAAACATCTCCGCCACCATGCCTCATAAATTAGCCCCTAGGTCCACTCCTTGTGTCATCCTTGGCTATGCACAGAATCATTGGGGTTACAGATGCCTTAATTTATCATCTATGAAGGTTTTATTATCAATAGACATGTAAATTTTTATGAAGCGACCTTCCCATTCTCCACAAAAATTAACCCAAACGACACCTTCGACCTCGACCGGTTCACCATGGACCACTCGGCCCCACCACCCCCGAATCTCTACCCCAAAATTCAAATTTGAATTTATCCCCAACCACCTCCCAAATATCTTATCCACCCTCTCCTAATAATCCTCCTAATTATCTTTTACTAGATAATTCCCCAACAACCTTATCCCCTCCACAAAATACCCAACAAACAAATCTCCCTTTGCTGGATATTCCCAACAACCATGGTCCCCACCCCTCAACTTCTTCCCCCTCACTCGGCCACACTCTTCCCGTAACCAACAACCAAAATCAAATTCAAAATACCCATTCCATGTGTACACGTGGAAAAGATGGAATTACCAAACCCAAAACCATTTTTAACCTTTCTACCACCATCTCTCATCTCCCCTCAAACTACCAGAAAGCCACCCAAGACCCACAATGGTTCAATGCTATGAAAGATGAATATGATGCTTTGATTAAAAGAGGGAGGTTCCGGTGCAAAGTGTCCTTAACGTGCGAAGTGCGAAACTTCGCGTTCATAAAGTGACACCAAATGTTCATTATCTGGGCGGTCATGTTCACAGATAACATGTTCATGTCAACGAAAAGTCATGTTCATAATCTAGGCGGTCATGTTCAAAAAAAAAAAGTTTGCCGAAATTACAGATTTTGCCACCGCATTTTTTCACTTAAAATTTCCATCTTCTAATCTCAGCCCTTCATCCCCTCATCCAATGGCCCATGTTATTTCTCACTTCTCACCCTAAGATTAGTTCTCATGAGAACCTTAATCTTGATTAAAAATGGGACTTAGGACCTTGTACCAAGACCGAACTATGCTAACATTGTTTCAGGGAAATGGCTATTCCGGCACAAATTTGGGGCTGATGGACGTCTATCCAGATATAAAACCAGATGGGTCGCTCGTGGCTATTCGCAACAACATGGCCTTGATTTTGATGAAACATTTTCCCAGGTGGTCAAGCCTGCAACAATCCGGACTGTCTTGACTCTTGCCTTGTGTTGAGATTGGCCAATACATCAGTTGGATATGAAGAATGCTTTCATGCATGGTCATTTGGACGAGCTCGTCTACTGCCAACAGCCTCTAGGTTTTGTAAACCCTCAATTTATAGATTATGTTTATAGACTGAAAAAACTGTGTATGGTCTAAAACAGGCACCGAGAGCATGGTTCTAGCGCTTCACCACGCATCTCAATCGTCTCGGCTTTCGCGGGAGCAAGTCCGATTCGTCACTCTTCATCTACAGAGTCAGACGTGATCAGGCACACCTCCTTGTCTATGTTGATGACATCATTCTGACGGCCTCCTCGCAACAATTCTTACAACATATTATTCACGCTCTCAGCAAGGAATTTGCCATGTCAGATTTGGGATCACTACACTACTTTCTCGGTATTTCTGTCAAACCGATCTCATCTGGATTATTTCTCAGTCAAGAGAAGTATGCCGTTAATCTTTTGCAAAAGGCAGGCTTACATAACTGCAATTCGTGCCGCACTCCATTCGACACAAATTCAAAGCTCGGTCATGATGCTGGGCCGCCCTTACAGAACCCAACAGAATATCGTTCTCTTACAGGTGCTCTTTAGTATCTCACTTTTACTAGACCTGATATCAGTTATGCAGTTCAGCAGTGTTGCCTTTATATTCATGATCCCCGGGAAGCACACTTACATACAATCAAGAGAATTCTAAGATATGTCAAGGGCACTACTTCGCACGGGTTAGTGATAGGTGTCATTTCATGCATCTTAACTAGTGATTATTGGCACAATTTAGATGAAGTTTCGGTGTAGAATTGGGCTAAGTTTGTAACCCAGGGAAAGAGTTGAAGCAGTACAAATTTGAAGGTTTTACAGCTTAGTGAAGAGGAAAGAAGATGAAGGATGAAGAAGCTGGCCAATACCGCCCCGCGCCCGAAGCCACTGCGACCCGGCGACGTTCCTTAGAGAAGTGCAACGCAAAGCCACCGCCTCGCGGTGGGATATTATCGCCCCGCGGTGGAAGAGAAGGGTGCGCGGCCAGCGTGTCATTTGTTTCCATTTTAGTATATTTGGATTTTATGTCTTATTATATTTTATTTCCTTATTTTATTTGCTAGGTTAACTTTCTACGAACCTATTTAAGATCTTTTGTTCGTTAATTTTGAAGAGGAGTTCGGTCCTCTCTCTTTTGATAATTCAACTTCTAGGTTTTTGAACAATGGATAGCTAAACACTTTTGTTTCGCTAGACAATTGAAGCACTGCAATGAATTGGTTGTGAGATTTCTATCCCGTGTTCTATATCTTATTAAGTTGGATTGATTCTCTTGATTAAACTGTCTATTGATTTATGTTGATTCTTCTGGCGTAGCTAACTAGATTTTTCGACATCTATCATATTGCTAGGATTGCATATAGGGGTTCCGAGTGCATATCTAGTGGTAAACACAATTGTGCGTGTAGGGGTTCCGAGCGTACAATTGTAAGTGAGAATCAGTTGCATGTTAAGTAGGGGAGTGAGTACTTGTACGTCTTTCTACTTGCATGTATCCTATATCCTTGTGTGCATTGCTATTGCTGTGTTGGTGCTAAGGTACGCTGACAACTGTGAGAATCAGTGGTATTTTATCAGTGGCATAGTAATAAGTCTATCGACAACTGTGAGAATCGATAGTACTTAAGATCAGGGTGAGAACAATTATAAGATAGTAAAAGAACTTGGAAATATAGTTTTCAGTGATCAACCTATTGCATTTGTGGTGTGGATATTTGTCTGGTGGAATACTTTCTCTCATCATATTCCTTCCTCTGTCATTATTTGCACTTTTGTTAATCTTGCGATTATTCCAAAACCCCCCTCGTTACTTGTTAGTCACACATTATTACATGCAGATAACCGACTCCCTGTGGGATTGACCCTGACTTACTTGCTATACTCTTTAGTAGGTGAATTAGGATTTCTTTGATAGGAAAACGACACCGGTTTCCGGCCTTGTCAGTTAGTCATACAGGCCGGCCCTATTGACCAACTGATAGCCTATTCTGATGCAGATTGGGCAGATTGCCCGAATTCCCGTTGCTCTACTTCAGGTTATTATGTCTTTCTGGGTAACTCTCTTGTCTCCTGGTCGTCCAAACGACATGCCACTATTGCCCGATCTGGTGCTGAGGCCGAATACCGAGCAGTTGCCAATGTTGTTGTAGATTCTTACTGGTTGCGTAGTCTCCTGACGGAACTCCATAGTCCTATCACGAAGGCCACTCTTGTTTTTTGTGACAATGTTAGTGCAGTTTACATGTCCTTCAACCCGGTTCAACACCAACGGACTAAGCACATTGAAATCGATATTCACTTTGTTCGAGAAAAGGTTTCTCTTGGACAAATCTGTGTTCTTCATGTGCCTTCGAATCATCAGTTTGCAGATATCCTTACAAAAGGGTTGCCTACAAGTCTTTTTCAAGAGTTTCGTCCCAATCTCTGTGTGCGTCAACCTCCCGATTCGACTGCGGGGGGCTATTAGAATCGCATGTATTTAGGAACTACTTGTGTATTTGTTATTTTATTATTATTCTTTCCTGTATCATGTAATACTATATATATTTAGTAATACACAAAGGCAACCCCAAGTGGGATTCATTATTCTCTCATAGCAACCCTCGTCTCCAAGCTGTTCAAATCCAAACCACAACAAGTTGATTTCTTTCTTGTTTAAATCCAAATGCCGCATCCCGAGAAAGCAAGAAGTGGATTGGAGAAGATGGAGAGTGACATAAAGAATGTTGAGCAGGGCGTAGAGCGCTTGTTCAGGCATTTGATCAACACAAGAACTGCCATTCTCAACATCCTCAGCTGCTAGCTACCTCCAAAACAAAAACAATTTTGTCACTCTGTACAAATATACAAATACTTGTAATCACATATCTATATATAGAAATACTATACAACATTACTTCACTACATATTTGTGTTCATTAGTGTTTTGGGCGAAAATGATCGAACTGACCTGAATCGCTTAAAGAAGGGCAACTAGACAACAATTAGATTGACAATATCTAGATAATCCAAATCAACTTAGGATATAAATATAATTCAGATCATGACAATAATGAGACTGGCTTATCTCTTCTGAATAAGAGATTGGTCGAATCGAAATGAGCTAGACGTCGGTCGCTTCAGCACTTAAACACGAATTTGAACCAGGGAATTCTGATGAATTCAAGTAAGAGAGTAGTGTTGGTATTGCGTATGATTCGTGTCTTTACAATGATTTCTAATCCCTTTATATACACTTAATTTCCAAAAAGATCTGGATAAACTAGCCATTTATTCGTCTGTGATCTTCGCTTGCTAGCTCTTATTACCGGATCGCCATGATCTTGAGGCATTTATATCT
Source organism: Rheum nobile (assembly GCA_027886185.1). Lineage (NCBI taxonomy): Eukaryota > Viridiplantae > Streptophyta > Magnoliopsida > Caryophyllales > Polygonaceae > Rheum > Rheum nobile. Next base: position 1,603,583 of record WOAB01000657.1, on the reverse strand, counting down.
AGATCATGCAGAATTGTAACGGTTATATGGAAGAATATATCGGCCTCCATGATCTGGGTTTCTTGTAACGTATCTGGTCGCATTGTTTGTCATGACCCTTGCTTTGTCTGATTTGGTCGCTTAACCGTTTGGTCGTTTCAAAGTGAAAAGATCGCTTCGCTCACTGGGCCGCTTCTTCCGAGGGCCCACTAAAAATATGGCCCAACAATTGCCCCAAGGAATCGAGTTGGGCCGGAAATGGCAGTTGAGGGGCGATTGGATTCCTTTTTCTTCTGTTTCTTCCTGGACGTGATCTTTTCCCTGCCGATTTGTTGCAGTGGATCGATGACGTGTTGCCTCCTTATTGGTTGAAAGATTTGACCGCAGTTTAAACAGTTTCCCATAAATGGCCATCACTTCCCTTTCTTTTCACCATCATCTCCTTTGTTTCTCGAAAGGTCTTCTACTCCAAAGGTAAGAATTTTCTCTTTTCGATTTCCTTCTGTTCGCATCATGCCATTTCCGAGATCGAAGAAGTCTAGAGCTTCATCTTCTGGCGTCGGTGGGAAAGGCAGCGAGTTCTCCCTCTCGAATCTTCTCAGTTCAGAAGACTCTCTGGCCGAAATCCTAACTCAATCGGAGTTGGATGTGATTTTAGAAGTGGGTCAATTCCCCTCTGAGATGGTGGCTCATCTCCCTTTACCCCAGGAGCGGGCCGACTGGTGTCGTGAAGGGTGGGTCTGCTTCTTCGAATACCGCTTTAGGATAGGCCACTCTTTTCCGTTTTCAAATCTGGTGAGAAATTTCTTGTCTGTCCTTAACCTCGCCCCATGTCAAGTGATGCCACATGTGTGGCATCTTCTTAGGGTAGTCGATCTTTTGGTGTCTAGTGTTGAAATTGATTTTGATTTTGATGCTCTTTGGTACTCGTACTACCTAAGTAGTCGGGGTTCTTCTCGCTTTCAACTGCGTCTTAGACCAGATAGGTAGCCAATCGCTTTAAACCTTAATGTAAATGATCGTGGATTGAGGTCGCGATTCTTCTTTGTTGAAAGGAAGTCGCTTGAGGGGGGATTCGACTGCTTTTTCTTACGCGATGTTTGGAGGACGACAGGTATCGTGTTAGTCTCTGAGTTTGTATGTTTTGACGCCTTTGTTAACTGGCGCTTACGTGTCTTTTTTTTCAGTGCCAAGCCCAAAGGAGAAGACGGATTCCGATTTCGCTGATGTCACTGAGGCTTTGCTTGCTTTTTCTGAGGCCGACAGGTCGTTTAAGAACATTAATTTTTTAGCCCTTCTTCCGAGTATGTAGACTCCGTCCACTTCTGTCACTAAAGGCACCTGTTCATTCCTCCAGGTATGCATGTGTATGGTCTTTGTGGTGACCATACGCTTATTCGTTTGTACTTGCCTGGCAGTATCTCGGGGTGCGAGGTCGAGTGCTCGTTTATCTGGAAAGAGTCTCCTGGATCAAAAGATGGCGGCGAAAGCGTCTTCGTCGGCTAAATTTGAAGCCAAGGTTCCTTCATCGACGAAGATCGTCGCCTTAGATTCTCCGTCGTCTAAAACTTCGGGGGCTAAAAGGAAAGCGACGGGCGCCCCAGAACTTTCAGTAGGCATGGTGAAGAAGAGAGATTTGGAGGATCTGCTTCACACTCTCAACCTTGAGGCTAAGAAGGAGATTGGTGACTTGTATTCTGTCGATTGTATTGATGAGGTCGGGGCGGCTGCCTAGCGAGTAAGTAGGAAAATACTTTGTATGAAGTGTTTCCGCCAATGTGCAGGCTTTCAATATATATTTTTTTTACATGTTTTGTTGTTTCGCAGGCCCTTTTGTATTCTCTTGTCGTGTTTTCTAATGTGCAAGAGTTGAGCGACAGCGCCGAGAAGCGGATAGCCGTGGTCGAGGGCCAGTTGGAGGTAGCTAATGGGCGTGTCAAGACGACCGAGAGCAAGCGGGCGTCGGCTAAGAAGAAACTGGTGGAGACCGAGAAGAGATTGGTCGAGTTGCAAACCCGTTTTGGGGAGCTAGAGAGTAGTTTCGATGATGTTCGTTTAAAGGACGCTCAGGTCGCCACCGATGTTGGGACGTATTTTTACCTCAAGTCCCGTATTGAGATGATGGAGGAGTATGCCTTGGGGACCCATTCGTCTTGGAAGATTGAAGACGCGAGGGCGAATGGACCTTTTGTACCCTAGTGGCAATCCTGGCGACGAGCTTTTCAAGTTGATGGGACTTGAAGAGGATGAGAACGGAGAGGAGGTTGTTCCTGTGGCGGTCGAGGAAGCTGTTGGGGACGCATCGAAGGAGCTTCCTGAAGTGATCGAGGGATGGAGTGTCGTCCCTGTATAAGTTGATGAGAGGTCAGGCGAGTCCTGATCTTTGTTTTAAACAAATGACATTGTTTTCTTTTGGTATTTGTGGACGTTTTAGTCTAAGTGTTTTAGGTAGCATGTTGTGCCCCATCATGGAGATGGGATGGACAATGTTTTGGCGACCCATCCACCATCGCGGGTCGCATATTTTGTAAAACGCTTTGATCGTTTGCGATGTACCTTGTGCGTGTCTTTGTATTTGTCTTGTACGATCTGTTTTTGCAGGTGGATTTTGTCGTTTTTTGTGCCTCTGTCGTAGTGTATGGTCGTAGCGACCTGTAGTTGTAAGTGTTAGTGTAGCATGATTTTTGTTTGTCCAGGGAAGAGTAATTTGTAATGTATAAAAAGGGAGAGTACCTGGGATGGAACAAGCCTTTTGTAAAATGTAGCATTTCATTTTGTTCCTCTATTCCCTGTGTATCGATCGATTTGTATGTTTGTAAGCGATGTTTTGTGTATGGTAAGGATATCCTCTTGAATGTGAAGTTTCATCTTTGAGGCCTCTCGTTCCTGTTCAGATTTCGTTAAAAGTACACAAAAGAAAGGTCTGGGGGTGACCGTTGGGGGGTAGCCCAACGGCCCTCCGATGCTTAAGTCAATGATCGGAATCCAAACAAATGTAATTGAATAGATTTAAAAAATGTGGAAGGGAAAATAGTTCATAAATGATACAACTTTAAGTGGATCGCGTTCCAACTTCTGGGGATTGGTTGTCCGTCCTTTGTTTCTAATCGATATGCTTCTTGTCCGACGACTTCTTTGATGAGGTAAGGTCCTTCCCACTGGGGTGCTAGCTTTCCGTCGATTGGATCTTTGGTGTTTTGGAATGTTTTCCTTAGGACCCAGTCGCCTAGCTTAAAGACTTTGACTCAGACGTTCTTGTTGTAGCTCCGAGCGACTTGTTGTTGGTACTGGACCATTCGGATCCTAGCTTTTTCTCTAGTCTCGTTGATGGTGTCGAGGTTGTGAGCCAACTCGACGTCGTTTTGTTCTGGAGTTTGGAGTCCGTATCTGGCAGTTGAGACGAGTAGCTCGGTGGGGATGACTGCTTCCCTTCCTTAGACTAGCGAAAAAGGGCTTTGTCCTATTGCATTTTTAGGCGTCGTCATGTCGGACCATAGTATTAGGGGGAGCTCGTCGGCCCATTTGCCTTTTGCCCCTGTGAGGCGTTTTTTGAGATTATTGATGATGATCTTGTTGCTGGACTCTGCTTGTCCATTGGATTGTGGGTATCTTGGCGTGGACGTGACTAATGTAATGTTCCATTGTTTACAGAAGGATTGTGTCTGGCTACCGATGAATTGGGAGCCATTGTCGCATACGATTTCTGAAGGGACGCCAAATCTGCATAGAATATTACGTTTTATGAATGAGATGACGTGTTTTTCTTTTACCTCTCGATACGCTTCGGCCTCTATCCATTTAGAAAAGTAGTCAGTCATGGCTAGGAAGTAGACGCGTTGTCCCGACGCCGGTGGTAATTTCCCAACGATGTCCATCCCCAATCGCATGAAGGGCCAGGGACCTAGAGTCAGATAGAGCATCTCCGATGGCTGACGCGTCACAGGTGCATGTCTTTGGCAAGCATCGCATTTCCTGACGTAATCAGTCGCGTCTTTGTTCATTGTGGGCCAGTAGTAGCCTGTCCTGAGAGCTTTGCCAGATAGGCTACGTCCTCCAGTGTGGTTCCCGCATTCTCCGTCGTGAAGGGATTGTAAGATGCGTCGTACCTCGGTTGTTTCGAGGCAACGTAGGTATAGGCATGTGACAGATCATTTGAACAATACGTTATCTTTAAAATCAAAGGTTACAACTTGTACCTTGAGTCTTTTAGCTTCCGCTTTGTCTGTTGGGAGAGTTCCGTCTCTGAGCCACTTGATGTAGGGGGTGGTCCAATCGTCTTGGTTGCCTACCAAGTCTTCTTCTGTACGGTCGCCTACTTCTGCTGAGACGACTTCTTCTAGGGGTAGCTCATCCGTCATTTGAACATCGTTAGGATTAGGTGTCTTGAAGGTTCTGGGGACGACTGGTGTGGTGATATGTGCTAGTGGAATGGTGCGAAAGTCGTTAGGATGCAAGGTGGAGCCAAGGTTTTCTAGGGCGTCGGCTTGTGTGTTGAGGTCGCGTGGGACTTGTCGGATGGTGAAGCTTTGGAACTTGTTTGCCAATGTTTTGACGATATCTAGGTATGCCATCATTTTGTCGTCTTTGGCAGCGTACAAACCTTGTACTTGGTTGACGATTAAAAGAGAATCGCATGTCACCTCTATGTCCAGAATTGCGAGATCGTGTGCGAGTGTCAATCCAAACACGAGGGCTTCATATTCTGCTTCATTGTTGGTCACGTCCCATTCACATCTCACAGCTTGGGCTATATGGTCCACTTGTGGTGATTTTAGCACGACACCTAAGCCGACTCCTTTTACATTCGACGCTCCGTCTGTATAGAGTTGCCATGTGCCCCTGTTTTCTTCGGCTTTTAGCTGTTCGACTTCCTTCATAGCTTCTTGTTCTAGCGTTGGGATGAAATCGGCCACAAAGTCGGCTAAAGCTTGAGATTTGATCGCCGTCCTTGGCTCGTAACCGATGTCGAATCCGCTGAGATATATGGCCCATTTGGCCATCCGTCATGTAAATTCTGGTTTCCTCATGACTGCCTTCATGGGATGGTTAGTTCTCACAATAATAGCATGCGATTCAAAATAGGGTCATAACTTGTTCGAGGCCATGACTAATGCTAAGACTAGCTTTTCAAGCGATGTGTATCTGGTTTCGGCAGAGAGTAAGGAACGACTCACGTAGTAGACTGGCGATTGCTTACCATCTTCTTCCCTTCTTAGGACTGCACTGACGGATGATTCTGATACGGCCAGATAGAGTGGTAATGGCGCATCGTCTTTTGGCTTAGCCAGTAGGAGTGGACTTGCCAGATATGCCTTTAGGTTTTGGAACGCTTGCTCATGTGCAGCTGTCCAGTCGAATGGTTTGTTCTTTTTCAAAGCTTCGTAAAAGAGCTTGCATTTATCCGATGACTTGGATATGAACCTATTTAGTGCTGCTATCCGTCCTGTTAGCTTTTGGACATCCTTAACGCATCGAGGGGATTTGAGGTTGACGATGGCCTTGATCTGGTCGGGACTAGCCTCGACCCCTCTTTGAGTAACCATGTAGCTCAAGAGTTTTCCCGAAGACACTCCGAAAGAACATTTAGTCGGATTTAATTTCATGTTATATATTTTCAGTACCTCGAAAGCTTCCCTGAGGTGTTCGATGTGTTCCCCTGCTACTTTGGACTTGATGAGCATGACGTCGATGTAGACTTCCATGGTGTCTCTGATCTGGTCTTTGTACATCTTGTTTACCAACCTTTGGTACGTGGCTCCTGCATTTTTTAGTCCGAAGGACATTACTTTGTAACAGTACGTACCTTGACTTGTTATGAAAGCTGTTTTTTCTTGGTCGTCGGGATCCATGAGAATATGGTTGTACCCACTGAACGCGTCCATGAATGTCAGCATTTCGTGTCCGGCGATTGCGTCCACCATCGCGTCGATGTGTGGTAATAGGAAAGAGTCCTTTGGACATGCTTTGTTTAGATCCATGAAGTCGATGCATACTCTCCATTTCCCATTTTTCATTTGAACTACGACGACGTTTGCTAACCAGTCGGGGTACTTGACTTCCCTTATTTTTCCTGCTTCAAGTAAGTTTTTTACCTCGTCGTCTACAATCTTGTTAGGTCTGGCGTGAATTTCCTTCTTTTTTGCTTGACTGGAGGGTACGTGGGATCTACATTCATGTTGTGAGTAATAATATCTGGGGAAATTCCCACCATTTCTTCATGTGACCAAGCAAAATAGTCAGTGTTGGATCGTAAGAAAGAAATTAAATCTGCCCTGGTCGAATCTTTTAGATCTGATCCGACCTTTACTGTCTGTGTTGGCTTTGAAGGATCCAGCGCGATCTCATCGAGTTGTTCCATTTCTGGTTCGACGTATCGTGTGGTTCCTTTGCCATACTGTGATTGCTATGCGGACGATTTATCGACTGCCCCTTTCATTGAAGTGACATAGCATTCCTTGGCGGCTCGCTGGTCGCCTTTTATTTCCTGTTCCCCCCACTTGGTAGGAAATTTTATTGTCTGGTGGTAAGTGGAAGGTACAACTTTCATGGCGTGGATCCAGGGTCTGCCAAGGATTGCATTGTATGGAGATGGGCAGTCGAGTATTAAGAACTTTACCTGTTGGCTGACTCCACCAGCGTACGTTGTTAACACGATTTCACCCCGGGTATACTTAACTTCCCCACTGAATCCGACCAACGGGGTAGAGTTCCTGGTTAAGTCGTCCTCGCTTAAACCCATACCCTTTAAGGCGTATAGTGTCAACAAGTTGGTGGAGCTGCATGTGTCGATTAGAACACGACGGATAAGGCAGTTGCTAATTGCGAGTGAGATTACCAAATCATCATGATGATCGCCTAACTCTTGAGCCTCCGAATCGTCGAAGGTGATGGTTGGAGCGTCGAGGATCTGTAATTGTCTTGTCTCTGTCGAAATCGGTTTGTTGCCTTTGCTTTCTCGAGCATGTCTTTTGGCGGCTGAGTACGTGTTTCCACATACGTCCGACCCTCATGAAATGGTGTTAACAATTTTGGTAGAAACCGGAGAGGATGGTTTGTCGGTTGTTACTTGATCTCTTCGATCGAGGGTCGCCTTGGCCCTATCTGAGATGACATCGCGTAATAGCCCCTGCGCGAGGAGCCTCGCGACTTCTTTGCAAAGGGCTATGCATTCGTCCGTCGATTGTCCATGGTCTCCGTGGAATTGGCACCACCGGTTCATGTCTTTCTTGGCGTCTGGTTTGTCGCTCTTCTAAGGCCACCTTACTTTCTTTCCATACTTGTCGAAGCTTTTTACGAGCTCCGATATAGATATGTTGAAGTTGTAAGAGTGAAGCTTTGGAGGGAGAGCGGGGTTGTTTCGCCCATCCTGGTTCCTGTCATAAAAACTGTTTACCTGACTGGGGTCGTTTCATCCCTTAGGGTATAGTTAGTATCGTCGATCACGTCGATAGTCCGAGGATGCCTTTCGGTCGACTCGATCGAGACTCTTGTTTGTCTTGGAGGGTTCCTCGTCTTCCTCGAGTCGGACTTGTGCCATGGCCTTAGCTTGTACGTCTTCAAAACTTTGGCATGGATACTTGGTCAGTTCGCGGTAGAGTTTACTGCCCCTGCCTAGGCCCCGACGAAATGCTTCGATCGACGTTGGGACGTCGCAGTGCGGGATTACGACTTTCTCTTTTTTGTACCTATTAAGATAGTCCCTCAGAGGTTCACTACATCTCTGCACGATCCTGTACAGGTCGCTTGACTGCTTTTCTAATCGTCGACTGCTAGCAAATTGAATTTTGAATGAATTGACCAGGTCGACAAAGAAAGTGATAGAACCCTGTGGTAAATGCATAAGCCAGGTTAGTGCAGGTCCCGCGAGAGTCATGCCAAAGCTTTTGCACATGACCGCCTCGCGGTTCCCTCTTGGGATCGAGATAGTCATTAGTTTTTGCTTATAAATTGAAACATGATCGTCGGGGTCCCCGGTCCCGTCGTAGTTGGACATGTTGGGGACGTGGAACTTTTTTGGAATCTCGACGCGTGCAATCGCCTCTGTGAAAGACGAATCTTTGTATTCGTCGATCGCATATCTCTCGATTGGTTAGGGAACTCCCGGGATCCGTGCGATACGGTCGTCTAGAGTCTTCATGTGTTCATTGATGGCTTGTTGTATGAGGGCCTGGAGATCGACTAGTCTTGTTACCTGTGGATGGGCCGCTCGAGTCCCGAGGGGCTCGGCTATAGAGTTTGGCAAGTTAGTCGTGACGAGGGTGACCGGAGGGGTCTGAAATATACCGGTGTGCTGGGAAGCATTAGTCTCTACTGCGGGCGCCATGTCTGCTCCATCTAGATCGAGTCGCGTGGATAGTCCTTCCGTATTGACTATACGTCTTGACCCTCTGGGAATCGATGTGGACGATTGTACCTGCGATCTTAGAAATTCGTTTTCACGGGTTAGTCGAGAAATTTCGGATTCAGATTGAGTACTTAGCGTTTCGGTCCTGGTGCACTGCTGGACTAGTTCTTCTTGAAGGATGTTCATGGCTTTTGCAAGTTCTTGTATTTGTGATTCCGCAACAGGTTGGACGTTGACGTTCTCTTCCTGATTTTGGATTCGAACGTTGTCCTGGGATGGATCTTCGACGGGGATCACGACGTTTTCTGAGCCAGTCATGATGGAACAAGTTTCGGTTTTGATGATTGGATTGATGATTGGCTAGATGCCCCAGGGTGGGAGCCAAATTGTTTTGGGCGAAAAAGATCGAACCGACCTGAATCGCTTAAAGAAGGGCAACTAGACAACAATTAGATTGACAATATCTAGATAATCCAAATCAACTTAGGATATAAATATAATTCAGATCATGAGAATAACGAGATTGGCTTATCTCTTCTGAATAAGAGATTGGTCGAATCGAAAGGAGCTAGACGTCGGTCACTTCAGCACTTAAACACGAATTTGAACCAGGGAATTCTGATGAATGCAAGTAAGAGAGTAGTGTTGGTATTACGTATGATTCGTGTCTTTACAATGATTTCTAATCCCTTTATATACACTTAATTTCCAAAAAGATCTGGATAAACTAGCCGTTTCTTCGTCCGTGATCTTCGCTTGCTAGCTCTTATTGCCGGATCGCCATGATCTTGAGGCATTTATGTCTAGATCATGCATAATTGTAACGGTTATATGGAAGAATATATCGCCCTCCGTGATCTGAGTTTCTTGTTGTGATACCCCGTATTTTTGTAAGCTATTTCTGGAGTTCCGGGATTTTTCCCGAGTACCCGTTATGTACGTCGGATTTAAACGTTCTAGATTTGTCATTAAACGTTGTCTGATTGTCTGATTCTTTAAACGTTGTAAGCTATTTCTGTAAGCTATTTCTGTAAGCTATTTCTGTTGTCTGATTCTTTAAACGTTTCCAGATTTGTCATATTTCCTTAAAGACTCAATCTCTTGGAGTCTCTTTTCGGGTCGATTTCTGTGAAGATTCAGTCTTCCAGAATCTTCTCTTGTGCATACCTCTTGTTTATTCCAGTAAGAGTATGATGGTTGACTATCGTCATCGGTTATTATTCGAGAAGCGATGAGTCTAACCTAATACGACTGCTTCGAACCACTCTGCTTTGTACCCTTGCATAGTCTATTCAGTAGACTAACCAACCGCAATTGTTCTCTGCATGGTTGGCTGGTGTCATCCGTTCGATTCGGCACATCAGATAGAGCGAAGATATGAGGAGACTAGATTGACTATGAAGACGACGGTTGTTTTTGGATGTTTTTAATAATTTCTTTTAATCAGGTTGACATCCTTGGGAGATGACCATTGTGGTCAAGATCCTTGTTTGTAATATATTTAAAAGACTTTCGCTATACCTTGTTTAAAGACTTCCGCTGTACTTTGTTAAACTCTGTGTTTGTCCTATTCGAGATTGGGATGTAATCCCGGGACTCATGTTTTATATGAATAAAGTTATCATTTTGTATCATTGTATTTCATGGTTTGTATTCAAACGGTAAAGCCTTGGGTGATCTCGGTAAGGAACACTGAGGTCACTGGCGGTAATACCTTTCCAAATGGGTTCAGATTTGGGGGTATTACAGTTGTGGTATCAAAGCCAGGTTTTAAAACGGGTTTGAGATTTTATAAATCATTTATCCCTTTTTGAAAATGCTTTAAAAGGGCTCTGAATTTTCAAAGTGAAAAGAATTTCAAAACACCGTTCATAGTCGTGTCTTCTATATAGTCTGATATAGTAAGCTTGCTTCTATATCTAGAAAGACTAATTTATTTCTCGTTGCCCCTCTAGATATGGGTGCATTCTGTTCTCTTCAGAGGAACCCGGGAGAAGCCGAGGTGGTTTCGCCATCTCCAGTTAGGCTTGATTCCCAGTTCGCTTGTTGTGATTTGAGGTTGTAGAACCTAGTATCTCAGTTTCAGTTCATCAATAGAAATTTACGAGTTTGATCTATTCTAAGTTGATTTTATTACAATAAGTATATCATATTGATACTAATGTGATAAAATCCTTGGAATTTGATCGGTAAACAGATGGTGAACACAAGGAACGTTATCCGTGCTGGTGCTGGGCCGAGCAATGACACCAGACCAAACCCGAGGATTGATGTAGACCCATCAGGAGAGCGTGAGTCTGTCTTCAACAATAATCCAGGAGGCAATGGCCAAGCTCAGGCCGACGCTCCAGTAGTGCTCGATGCAGCAACAGTCGCAGCAATTCGGGGGATTGTTATGCAAGCATTCACCGAGATAATGCGACCAATCGCACCTCAGGCACAAGGAGTGCCAGTACCTCCAGAAGTTCCGAGGTTTGAGGAACAAGAGAACCAGGTACTACAGGGAGGCGTGATCAGGAATAGAGGGGAGTATGACCGAGCTCTGAATGCCATTAACTCTATGAGACCCGACAGCTACGATGGAAAGGGAGAGTCAGTCAGAGTGGCTCATTGGTTTTCCCACATGGAGCGATTGTTCCGTAATGTGGAGTGCACTGAAGCGGAGAAAGTGCACATAGCTTCTCTACAGTTGAAGGAAGAAACCAGTGAATGGTGGGAGAGTATCGGCTTAGCTGATAGCCCGGTGTTGACCTGGTCAATGTTTAAGACCAAGATGACGGACCATTTCTTCTCTCGTGCTACGAGGGAGGAGAAACACAAGGAGTTCTTGTATCCTAAGACGGATGGATTGAAAGTGACCGAGCTTGCCACTAAATTCAATCATTTGTTGCAGTATGCTGAACCAGAGATATCCAGTGAGGCTCAGAAGATCTGGTACTTCCATGAATGGATGAACCCAGATATTAAACCATGGATGGTGCACCACACATGCTCTACTCTCGAGCAGTACGTGGATGCGGCCTACAAGTTGGAGGTAACTCTGGAGGAGTCAACCAGGAAGCATGATAGCCAGAGGCAAGTGCAGAACCAGCCTCAGGCAAGTGGGTTTAAACGTCCCACACCACCTTCTGATTTTGCCAAGTCCAGCAAGGCAAAGATAGAAACGACTCGAGATGGGTCAACTCAGCAATCGGGTCAGAGCAAGAGTCTGATCCAATGCCATAATTGTGGTGCATCTGTGCACAAGAATCTTGCATGTCGGAATGAGAAGAAGACTTGTTTTGGTTGTGGAAAGGAAGGGCATATGCAGAGGTTCTGTCGGCAGGGAATGCAAAAAGGAGCGGAGTCACAACAGGGGTCTGTTAATCCAAACAACAGACCTAGGTTTAAACCAGCAGAGACTTCCAATCCTTCGATGTAGACAACTGCGCATGATAAGGGGAAAACCCCAGTGGCTTCTGGAAGTCAGGGTCAACGTCTTTACGTGATGCGTGAGGCGGATGGACCCTATGCTCCTAATGCTTAGAGTACTTTGTATCTGCATTACACTTTTGTTAATGTGTTGTTGATGTGGGTGTTACCCAGACTTTCATTTTGGGATGGTTGTAAGTTAAGTTCTGTATGCGGCTAAGTTTGTGAACCTTTGGTTATAAATATTATTAATATGAAATATTTGGTTAGAACCAATCGTCTGTCGGAATTGTCGAATACCATCAAGGGTAAGAAATTCAAAGCGATTTGACCTAAATAACCATGGTCCCATACGATAATTATTCTCGGTATGGATTGACGGAAGCATCATAAGGCAGTGATAGACTTCAGTTTTTGATATTCCTGTGGTTAGAGGATTTCCGGGTGTCTTTCCAGAAGATATTCCTGGATACCCCGAATCGTGTTGTGGAGTTTGCCGTTGATCTCGAGCCGAGTACCACGCCGATCTCTGAGGCACCGTACCGGATGGCTCCTGTTGAGATGCAAGAGTTGAAGAAGCAACTCAAGGATCTTCTTGACAAAAGTTATATAAAGCTGAGTGTATCACCTTGAGTAGGAGTGCCCTAGTTTTATTTGTCAAAAAGAAAGATGGACCGTTTCGACTTTGTTTTGACTTTCGAGAGTTGAATAAAGTCACGATCAAGAGCAAGTATCTGTTGCCAAGGAGTGATGATCTGTTGGATCAACTACAGGGAGCAAAAGTTTTCCCCAAGATCGACCGGAGGTCTGGTTTTTATCAGCTCAGGATTCGTGAGGATGATATTCCGAGGATTGCGTTCGGACGAGAGATGGTCACTACGAGTTTGTAGTCATGCCATCTGGGCTTCGAATGCTCCAGCAGTTTTCATGAACCTAGTGCATCGATGTTTTAGACCAGTACTTGAATAAGTTCATAGTGGTCTTCATCAATGGCATTTTGATATTTTCCCGAGAAAGGAAGCTCGGAGGAAGTTACTTGGGAAACGTGGGAAACCGAGTCAGATATGCTCAGGCGTTTTCCCGAGTTATTCTCGACCTAAGTTTCGGGGTCGAAACTTCTTTTAAGGGGGAGGAGATGTGATACCCCGTATTTTTTTAAGCTATTTCTGGAGTTCCGGGATTTTTCCTGAGTACCCGTTATGTACGTCGGATTTAATTCAGAGAGTTTAAGACGTTCGCTAATGCTCTCTGTATCTGTAATATTTTTCTCAGTGAAATAAAATACAGACGACGTGCTTTGGATTTTAATACTCATTCGCGTACGATAATTTTATCCCGGGTTAATATCGTTTTCGTCTAAGAGCTGAGGAGGCGGCAAAGCCAAGGGCGGCGCCCGCCGTACAGTGGCGGCGCCCGCCGTCGCAAGGCTCGAGGAGCAGGCTGGGTCTTCTCCTAGCTGGGGACGCCAGACCTATGGCGGCGCCCGCCGCATTTATGATGGCGCCCGCTGTCGTTGTTGTCCGGAGGTCCTTGCCCGAAGGTCGCCGGCGTGGCTCTGGCAGCGCCGGAGTAGCTCTTCGTAGGGCCATCATTGTGTTTCCTGGCATTTGGCTATAAAAGGAGGTGTTTGGGAGGGGTTTTTGAGCTCAATCCACAGCCCAAGCTCTCCCAAATTCTTGCCTCACCGGAGTTGTGCCTCGCCGGATTTCTGAAGCTTTCACCGGAGGTCATTTGGTGGTGTTTCCAGAGTGCCTTTGTGAAGCTTTTGGTAGCCTTGGAGGTTAGAAACCAAAGCAAGTCGAAGGAGGCCGAGTCGCTCGTGTTTTGGGTGAGTTTTCTCGCCGCTTCTGTCGTCTGAGTTCTTCACGGAGACCGCCGTGTTCTTCACGGCGCCCGCCGTTATGAACTGCGACGACCGCCGCCAGTATCCAGAATGCCTTTTTGGGCTTTTGGCTTTGGTAGTCGTCGTTGTGGCATCGTTCCTTTTGTTTTCTTTCGTCGTTTTTAGATTCGTACTGTGGTTATGTCGGATCTAACTTAGGGTTCCTTTTATGGGTCGATTCGAAGGTCGTTGTGCTGTCGGAGCTATACCCGTGTCGAGCCCGGAATCCCGTCGTTGTCGTTAGGCTTGTTTCTATTCTGCGGATTAAGGCAAGTGGCGGTTCGCTCTTGCTCATCGTTCCATATTTACATTAATTATCAGTTGTTTATCTGAGTAATTAATTTGGAATGATTATTGTGTTTATCTGGAAATGGTTTTATAAACTATTTTGGAAACTGTAATAATGATATTATTATAGGTTGTATATCTGTTAGAACAACGCTATTATTTATGTTCGCCTTGAGGGCATTTATGTGGATTTATCCTGAACTATTGTTGTGCTCGAACTGTTAGTTAGCACGAGTATTCGTAGGAACGCCTGGACTCCGAGAGGTCCATTCGTTTCTTTATAAGTTGGGGAAAAGGGCAATCAAGACCCTACGATAGTAGAAGCTTGGACTCTGTGAGGTTCATTCCTTTGATATAAGTCCAGAGGCTTGGATTATGTGAGGTCCATTCCTTAGTTGTATGTCTTGCGTGACAGAGCATATGTTTAAAAGCTTATAATGTAATGTGGGTTTTGGAATTTAATAAGATAAAGTGCCCGAGTGCACATAATTAATATACCTTTGGCGAGTAGTGCAGCTAAGTAAATAGTACAGCTAGGAAAGCTCGTCTCGACTTTTGATCAGAGTACGTTCTCTTTCCAATCTGGATTCGCTGTAAGCGGTGAGGTTGGTCGTGAACCGAAACATCAAAGTCAGCTTTTAAATCACTGATGTCTGATTCTTTAAACGTTCCAGATTTGTCATATTTCCTTAAAGACTCAATCTCTTGGAGTCTCTTTTCGGTTCGATTTCTGTGAAGATTCAGTCTTCCAGAATCTTCTCTTGTGCATACCTCTTGTTTATTCCAGTAGGAGTATGATGGTTGAGTATCGTCATCGGTTATTATTCGAGAAGCGATGAGTCTAACCTAATACGACTGCTTCGAACCACTCTACTTTGTACCCTTGCATAGTCTATTCAGTAGACTAACCAACTGCAATTGTTCTCTGCATGGTTGGCTGGTGTCATCCGTTCGATTCGGCACATCAGATAGAGCGAAGATATGAGGAGACTAGATTGACTATGAAGACGACAGTTGTTTTTGGATGTTTTTAATAATTTCTTTTAATCAGGTTGACATCCTTGGGAGATGACCATTGTGGTCAAGATCCTTGTTTGTAATATATTTAAAAGACTTTCGCTGTACCTTATTTAAAGACTTCCGCTGTACTTTGTTAAACTCTGTGTTTGTCCTATTCGGGATTGGGATGTAATCCCGGGACTCATGTTTTATATGAATAAAGTTATCATTTTGTATCATTGTATTTCATGGTTTGTATTCAAACGGTAAAGCCTTGGGTGATCTCGGTAAGGAACACTGAGGTCACTGACGGTAATACCTTTCCAAATGGGTTCAGATTTGGGGGTGTTACACTTGTAACGTCTCCGGTCGCATTGTTTGTCATGACCCTTGCTTTGTCTGATTGTTGGTCGCTTAACCGTTTGGTCGTTTCAAAGTGAAAAGATCGCTTCGCTCACTAGGCCGCTTCTTCCGAGGGCCCACTAAGAATGTGGCCCAACAATTAGCTCTCGATTGTTCCCTTTGATCTTCTTTCCTGCTGTTTTTACAGATTATTAATATATCTAGAAACTTCATAAAAAAAGTAGAAAGTTCAATTTGTCTAAGGTAGTTTTAGATTAAAATGAAATCAGTTATAACTTAATGGTGCCTACACAGAGCATGTTGTCTTGAATTTACAGTATTTCATGATGATAAGAAGAAAGTAGGCATGACCATTGTGGGTGCCAAATTTTAGTGGGCTTAAGGCCCATAGAGAATAAGAGGCCCAAAACCTTATTTTTAGGGTGAAAGAGAATTCAACAGAAAGGAGGGCTCGGGGGCTGCAATAAAGAAGAAAACGAACTTCAGCTAATAGAGGCCGGAATTTTGGGACAGGAGAAGGGGCTCCTCTCTGAAGCTCGAGGGGGAGCAATGGTAGATTTCTGAGAAAAAGGGGGAGATGAAAGCTTTCTTGAGCTCGAACCGGGAGCAATTCAGAAGAGGCTCTAATGGGGGGAGAGCTTCAGAAGGGAGAAAAGAAGGCAATACGGGGGATTTCTTTGGGGCTCGACCGGATCCTCCATTGAAGGGAGAACGAAGCCCCACCTATGCTCCATCACTGTCTTCAATTTCTTCATCGCCTCTCTCTCCATCCCCGTTCTTTTCCCTTTCTCGCCCTCCAAAATTCTGCAAACCAACAGTGGACAACAACCCTCTCCTCGATACCCAGTTGGTGGCTACTTGTTGGATCGTTAGAGTTACGTCTGAGGGAACAAAGGCTTTGTTCCCACAGAAGATGCAGCGGATTAAAAACAACAACAAAGATAACGAACGAACTCACGATGTATAGTGGAAACCCTGATTAGCAAAACTAGCTTCTCAAGGAAAAACCACTACCTTCAAGCTTCCGCTTGAGAGGATTTTGAAGCGTCTACTTGTCTTATTGATTTCTTGTTCGATTACACTTGTATCCTAGACTTCAACCTCTAGACTTCCCACCTAGATTTGAAACCTCTTCTACAACGATGAATCGAACTCAACCCTCGAAGACTCACAAACACTTCACTCTCTTTTTCTTTTCTTTTCGTTTGATGCCCCGAGTTCATACATAGAAATGAATCCCACACTCCTATAAATACAACTCGTCTAAACCCTAATCGTAACAAGATAAGATTACTCCAAATAAGGTAACAAGAAGATATGATTTGATTGAAGAAATAATATCCCAACCGTCTATATTAATTAAAGAAAAGATTCCTTAAATTAATATAACCAGATAAGATATAATCCCCTCTCTCCAATTATCTTATCTTAGGAAAGATTTCCTAAGATAAAACAATCGGGCTTCTCTCTCTCCATATCTTCTCGATCGGCTTTAATCCTTGCAGCCGAAGTCTTTCATCCTTTACCGCGTGTGCTTCTTGATTTGTTTCCATAACTTCAGCACGCTGGATTTCTTCCTTCCATTCACAGCTTTGATCTTGTTCGTCACTGTTGTTCCTTGAGAGGTAACAAAGCACATGAACAGAGCTTTGTTCCCTCTGCGATCCTTTGCTGCAATGGTTCCCTGAGATAACTGTCTTTGTTCCTGAAACACTTAGTACCCAGATTAGTTGAATGTTTGTTACCATCAAAACCTAAGGAATTCAACAAATTCCCCCTTTTTGATGGTGACAAACACCCTTGACAATAAAGCATACACGTACGAGATAAAGACAGTTATGGAGAGAAAGTCTTCCCACATACTAAGGCAGTATTAGTTCCCCCTCAACTCAGCAACATATGAAACCATGTTCTGTTCCCCCTTAACAAAAGCTACCTGTCATTTCCCCCTTTTGGCATCATCAAAAACATAGGTAAGGAGATAGAGAGAAAACGACCATATCAAGATGAGCAACACCCCCTTTTGCATTAGATTGAAACGCACAAACATAGACTGCATGTAAAGACAACTACAAAATAAGCAAAGATAACACATATGATCAATATGCCAGTCAATGGAAACACATGAGCTAGAGACAAGGAAAATCAAGCAGTAAGGGATAAATGTGCTAGGGAACAAAAGAGGGATTGGTTAGCCAGAGAACGACGAATCAAGTACCATTGGTGCCTGTAGAGGGATTCGGAGTATGAGTAGCCATTAGAGCACGCACATCCTCCATAAGTCGCCTTTGTTGTTCTGCCAATCAACGATATTGCGCGAGACAAACTCTTCACGGCCCTTCGCAGATCTGTTCCCCTTCAGACCCAACCAGCACCTTTTTGCAACACAAACTGCTTCTTACTAGCATCCAACCGCCGGTAGAAGAAAGATTCATTTGTCCCCTCTTTGTGTTCCCTGTGGTGTTCCATTTTTTTTTTTTGAAACAGCACACGGGAGTAACATGACAACTTTGCAGAGAATGCCATAGATAGGAGGGGAGAAAACACAAGAATCCTTTTTCATATCTTTTCAAGTATTAAGGATAATGATCCCAATCTTCTTCTTTCCTTCTTTTACCAAAGATCACAGCCAAGAAGATATTTTCCAAAAATAAATCTTGTAAAAGATTCTGTCCAAATCCATCAAAGCCCACAAAATCTCAAGCGCACCAACCATCACGCAACCACCACATCACCTTTTATGCACGAACACTTCTCAAGCAGTTGCAAGCCATCATTACACATCATACCTGTCAAATCCCAGCCACAGACCACAGAGGCGACAATTCGTATTCTCGACTTTCCGAAAAAGTAGATGAGTGTGATGCGGGGGTAATGTTACCAGAGAGGGTACAAAGAGAATCACACATAAATATATACGAGAATTTTTAATAATGTTTAATCATGAATGAGAGGCTCCCAGATGTGGATGATAAGAGAGGCTCATAGGAAGCATCAAGCATGATGGCTAGGGTAGGCTGTAGAGTCAACAATCATTTGGGCTTATAATGAGGGATCAATGCATCAAGTTGACTCTTTTAGGCCGAAAGAAAGCTGAATCATGTATTAACAAGATAGCATAGAGAATCATGCATGCAATTTTGCACATTAGTGAAGTATTAGCATGAGTCTAAGCAAGGCGTTCAACAAATGATCAAGAGAATGAATGCAGATCAAGACATGATGATTAACCTTTCACACTTTACCATGTTATTTAGCCAATCATCGAGGGAACACAATAAATAGACATGTGGTTAGGGGAACAAACCAGGCTTCATATGGAACTGAATATAGAGTTCCCCAACAGGTGTCCTAATGAGAAAATTAGTGTTTGATTCTTTTGTTCCATGAATTTCCTTGTATGCCAATCTTTCTCCACACAGTGATGTCTTTTCTAGATTTACATGGTACCTGAGTATACAAACACGGAACACTTCAGTCATTAAGTCCTTATCCACATATCCATTTCTTTTACCTTTGTCACCAGGCCTTTGAGTCTCAAACATTCCTGCAGAAGTGAGGTGAGACTCGCTTTGTTCCCTGTTAGGTAACTGAACTTAATACGAGTGAAATATCGGGAACTTTCCTCACTTTATCCTGCACAGAAAGAGTTAGTTCTTTGCGAACCCAGACAAACTTATGCTTTCTGGGCGTAGGAGCAACATATCTGATCTTTGGAGGTTCAACATTCATTTGCTCCCTTGTAGTACGAGCAATATCTTCATTGTGTTGATTCAGAAGGCACTCTTGTTTGTAGTGACCAGAATGCCCGCAATACCAACAGACCCTGTGGCACTTTAGGTCGACATACTTGCTCTTGCCAGGCCAAATTGTTTTGTTAGCAATCCTAGAATAAAAATCAATGTTATTGGACTTACTGCTTTGGGATTGCTTTAACCAAATTTTATGAGCCTTCTGTCCATGGTACCAAGCCTTGCTCTCGTCGGTCGATTCTGAGCTGTCTTTGCCTTTGTTCCCTTTAGAGTAACTCTCCCCCTTTTCTTGCACTGGCACTTTTCCTTTGACTTTAGAGCCTTTTGACTTGGTTCCATCAACGGGAAGCTTGGGTTGATAGCCAATACCAAAGCGAGGTACCTCCTTCTTTTCAGGCTTCTTTTCATTCTTGGCTGCAACAAAGACAATACCTTTTGTCTTGTCCTTCTGTTCCTCACTGAGTTTGGTTAGATCACTAGAAAGTTTTGCATTTCCTAGTTTTAGCATTAATGACTCAGCCTCAAGTGAGGAGACAGAGGACTCTAGAGAAATAATCTTTTCAGTGAGTTTAGGACACTCAGTGCACGGGCTTGGAGAAGAGGATGAGCCTTTCTCAAGTTTGACCACTTTTTCTGTCCATCCTTTGTTTTCTTCGATCAAACTTGAGATCGATTCATCCCTATCTTTAATCTGTTCACTCAGTTCCCTGCATACCGCCTTTTGATTTGTCATGGTCTTCTATGGCCATCAAGCAGACATCTCTTGAATGAGAAGATTCTTCATCTTCTGAGTCAGTATCACCTCATGTTGCGACCATTGTTTGCTTCCCTTCATGAACCTGAGGGTGACCAGCCTTTTTCTTGAAGCAGTTATTGGCAAAATGTCCCTTGTGTTGGCAGTGGTAACAAACGACATCCTTCATGTATCTGTTCCCTTCAGAGGAACTCTGTGTGCCCTTGTTTTGAGACCATATTTTTTTCATAGCTCTAGTGATGAGAGTCACATCTTCATCACCGTCCTCATCTTCGTCTTCAACTTGAGATAGGTCAAAGGCACGTCAACCTTCAAGGCAATGCTTTGAGCCTTCTCTTCTCCCTTTTTGTTCATCTTGTGGTTGTATACAGATGCGTTGCTTTCAAGCTTGGCAACAACCTCTTCCATGGTGAGAGACTTGACGTCAGTTTGGGAGTACAGAGCGAGAGCAATTGCGTCCCACTGAGAGTTGAGGCCTTGTATAAAGTGATGAGTGAGATTCCAGTCTGGCATCTCTTCATCAAGGAACTCCAATTGACCTACGATCCCCTGGAACATGGAGTAGAACTCTTGAATGTGCTCATCCTCTCCTTGAGAAATTTGATCGTACTCCTTCATCAAGGAAAGAATTCTGTTTTTCTTGACATCTTTATTTCCATGATAGAGACGTCTTAGAGCTTCCCAAATCTCCTTGGCGGTTTTGTAGCCGGTGATTTTCTTGAGATCCGTGGGGAGAAGGGCCATGTGAAGGATCTTCTTGGCTCTGCAATTCTTCTCCAGCTTCTTCCAGTCTCCATCGGTGTAGTCGATCTTTGGCTTAGGCTTTGTAGCATCCTTTTCTTTTGGGATAGCCATGGGGCCAACCTCGATGATTCTCCATATCTGTCCATCGAGGGAACAAATATGGAATTCGATTTGCTCAACCCACCAGTCATATTCACCTCCCTTCAGGACTGGTGGCTTCCAGAATGAATCACCAATAACGTTGCTTGATGACATCTTTCCTGCAAAGTCTAAAACGAAAACAATCTAGAGCACCAGGCTCTGATACCAATTGTTGGATCGTTTGAGTTACGTCTGAGGGAACAAAGACTTTGTTCCCACAGAATATGCAGTGGATTAAAAACAGCAAGAAAGATAACGAACGAACTCACGATGTATAGTGGAAACCCTGATTAGCAAAACTAGCTTCTCAAGGAAAAATCACTACCTTCAAGCTTCCGCTTGAGAGGATTTTGAAGCGTCTACTTGTCTTATTGATTTCTTGTTCGATTACACTTGTATCCTGGACTTCAACCTCTAGACTTCCCACCTAGATTTGAAACCTCTTCTACAACGATGAATCGAACTCAACCCTCAAAGACTCACAAACACTTCACTCTCTTTTTCTTTTCTTTTCATTTGATGCCCCGAGTTCGTACATAGAAATGAATCCCACACTCCTATAAATACAACTCGTCTAAACCCTAATCGTAACAAGATAAGATTTCTCCAAATAAGGTAACAAGAAGATATGATTTGATTGAAGAAATAATATCCCAACCGTCTATATTAATTAAAGAAAAGATTCCTTAAATTAATATAACCGGATAAGATATAATCCCCTCTCTCCAATTATCTTATCTTAGGAAAGATTTCCTAAGATAAAATAATCGGGCTTCTCTCTCTCCATATCTTCTCGATCGGCTTTAATCCTTGCAGCCGAAGTCTTTCATCCTTTACCGCGTGTGCTTCTTGATTTGTTTCCATAATTCAGCACGCTGGATTTCTTCCTTCCATTCACAGCTTTGATCTTGTTCGTCACTGTTGTTCCTTGAGAGGTAACAAAGCACATGAACAGAGCTTTGTTCCCTCTGCGATCCTTTGCTGCAATGGTTCCCTGAGATAATTGTCTTTGTTCCTAAAACACTTAGTACCCAGATTAGTTGCATGTTTGTTACCATCAAAACCTAAGGAATTCAACACTACCCAAAGCGGTCAATGGCTCTCGAAGCGGTCGATGGCTCTCGAAGCCCGCCTCTCCTTCCCTGGCCCCTCTCTATAGCCAATCTCATCGATTGGGCTACCAAGGTGTGTGTTCGATCTCGATCTCTCTCTCTCTCTCACTAGCTTGATCCGATAATAGTGCTTCTCTGTGTACAATGAGTTATGTGCGATGTCATTTTCTGCTCCTAACTGCTTCTTTGTGCAATATTTGATGTGCGATCTGAACAAGTAGAAAGACAATACTAAGGTTTTTAGATGACCTTTGGCCAAGCCCTAACCATATAGCTCTCTAATGATGCTCCTATGCGTTCCATTATGATGCAAATCTGCTCCTAATTGCTTGATGACAGGATACCCTATGCTATGCTTACCCCACTTCTTCGAGATGTTTGATTGATGCTCCATGTATTATTTTACTTGGATCTCTCATAGATGATAGCTAGGGATAAATATGGATATGTTGCGAATATCATGTTGCTCTTGATTTCTCAATATGTTGACATGAGCAATTTGATAATTTATTGCATGATATGTTTAGGCCATGGTTCATTGAGGTTTTAGGGCTATTTTATGCATAAGTGAATAAGGCTTTATCTACAAGTTTGCTGGAATGGTTCAAGGGGTCCTTCGTTGAGGCGACTTTAGGCTCTTAAATGAGAGCATTGAGATTCTTTGGTAAATGACCTGGTACTCGTAAGCCTTATAGGTGAGTCTTTGATGAATGACTTAATGCTAGAATACTTGACTAATGAACTGAAGGGTGAGTGTACTCGGTCAAGGTAATTCGACGGGTTAGTAAACCTCTCAACCTTAACTTTTCTACATATATATATACATGCTCTTCGTATAGAAAATTGACTTGAGCGTCGGAGAGCCCGCCCCGGGGAAGCCATCTCCGGGGTGTTTTCAGGTGGACCTCGCGTATGAGAAAGTTGTTGGAGCTCGAAGAACGACCATATACAATCTTGAGAAGTGTGAAGGAATAATATCAACATCAGAGCTGAACCGTGGAGCCAGAGACCCCGCCCTACGCGAAGCCAGAGACTAGAAAGTTGTTGATGACGTCCCCAAAATAAACAAATCCTCAACAAATCCGGGTCAAGGGTGTGTTGACCCTCGACGTCTTCACGAACGGTTGAAACAGAATTCAACACTGGCGCCGACCGTGGGGATGTCCTCACGCACTAGAGACGCTCTTGTCATGACGAAATGCCCGCTCTACGAAGAACCTCCGACAACCCAGCTCCACTACACTCCACTTCGGCTTTGGTTAGCATTCACTCCTCTCTACTTATACTTCGCGTAGCTCTCACTGCTTTACCTTTTTTTTCACGTAGGCTTTATGACATCTTACAACGGTTGGGGCTCGTATGTCTCTCAAGCCGACGCAATCTATGGTATTACTCTGCTCGACACCACTCATGCCTTTTACAAGGATGTAAGAAGAAAAGCAATATGAGGCCGAAAAGGAAGAGACGCTACACTTTAGAGCGAATAGAGCAACATCGTAAGAAAAACTAGCGAGGCATCCTCCGCGAAGGCCTCCCCGGCCTTTGCCCTTGGCTTCCCCGTTCTTCGCTTGGCCTTTCCCGGCCTTCGCGAAGAACTCATGGCATGTGCTCGTTGCTCCCCGGCTTAAGCCTATTGCCTTCACTAAGACACCCCCCTCAAGAAGGTCCCTCCTTCGCGAAGGTCTCCCCTTCACGAAGGCCTTCACTTCATAGCCTTCACAAAGGCCTCCCTTCATGTATGGCTTCCCAGCCGCACGCCCTCTACGGGCTTAAAGAAAGCAAATTACAAAGGCAATATGATAAAAGCAATACGTAATAACAAGGTACACAAAGCAAAACACCCTAAAACAATGCATTCGCGAATTATTAAGCAATACATAATCCAAAATAGTCAAAAGCAAATATGTGCAAAAAAAAGCAAATATGTGCAAGAAAAAGCAAGTATGCACAAGAAAAAGCAAGTATGCACAAGAAAAAGCAAGTATGTGCAAGTAAAAGCAAGTATGTGCAAGTACAAGCGAGTTTTGAGCAAGTGAAAGCAATACCAGATGGTACTGGGCCTGGCAAGCATTGGCCAGTACGCGTAGCAATACCAGACGGTACTAGGGCCTGACAAGCATTGGCCAGTACGCGTAGCAATACCAGACGACACTGGGCTGGCAAGCATTGGCCAGCACGCGTAGCAATACCATACGGTATTGGGCTCAGCCACATCGAGCCAATACGCTTAGCAACACCAGACGGTACTGGCTTGGCAAGTATTAGCTAGTATGCGTAGCAACACCAGACGGTATTGGGCTCAGCCACATCGAGCCAATACGCATAGCAACACCAACGATATTTGGCGGTATTGGGCTTGGCAAGCATTAGCCAATACGCACGCAAAGCAAGTTTTATACAAGTTTTGAGCAAGTATGCGCGAGTTAAAGCAATTGTTAAGAGCAAGTGTCAAAAGCAATACCCGAAGGCAATGCGCGTGTAAAACAATAACCATTGAACAACACTGTATAAGCAAATCACGAAAAGCAACACCCTTGACGAGCAATATGCGCGAGAAAAAGCAATGCAGGTGTTAAAGCAATTTGTACTCGAGAAAAACGATACAAACTAAAAGACTACAAAAATGGCAAGTAGAGAAGCGATAATAGAAAGTGCGTGAGTCTTGAAAAACAAGTCGAGAAAAATAATGCGCGAAAGAAATATGTGAAAGCGATACGCGAGAAGAGCAACGCAGTTGAGCAACACGAAATACGCGATATGAAGCAATACTCAAAAAATAATATAATCTGTGACATATAAGCAAACAAGGAAAAACAATGCAAGAATACAAATGAGAAAATACAATACGAGAAAGCAAGTTTTGAGCAAGTGTCAAGTAGGTTTTTGAGAAAGTATTAGAGAGTGATAAAATGCAAAACACGCGCGGGAATAATTGGTACGAGAAAAACTCAACAAGTTAAAAGGGCAACTATCGCCTGCAAGAACCTAAGTGGCGATGAGGTATGCCTCCGCGAGGATACAGCGAGAAAGCAATTTACAAACAAAAATGTTGAAAATAAAGAGACACGCGAAAGAAGTAGAAAGTTCATATATTCTACTGGTTGCTCTTCAAAAAGCGGGAGTTGTAGATACATCGTTTTGCCCAATGTAAAGCTTCATTACATTTACCATGTTTACATTCATTACGCATTTCCAAAACATATAAGATAGCCCCAAGGGCAGGCACCATGGCGGATACTAAAAACGACGAGCTAACCCCCCTCACAACCCCTTCTTTAATCCCCCCTCCAGTTCGCAAACTGGTAGGAGGGATGGGGGAGAGAAGGGGGTTGTACGTGAACAAAGTCAAAAACGTGTGGTCTTCCCGAGTAATTAACATGATAACCAAGCCAAAGTTAATCAAGACATGTCCAAAAAACCGCGCACACGGCATATCCAATGCATGAAACGAGCAAAAACAAAGCAATTAGTGAACGCGACGTGTGAAATGCGTCTTGAAAAGCAATACAAAAAGTGCCCGAGTATGAAAAGCATTATGCAAAAGCAATACGAAAAGGCAATGTGAGAGAGAAGTATAAACGCAATGCAAGAAAGTAATACAAGAAAAACAGTATGAGAAGGCAAGTTGAACAACAACGCGAGAAATCTAGTGAAGTCGCCTTCACGAAGGCCTTACTAACCCTCGTGTGGTACTCATGGCCCATGCTCGTGGCTTCCCGGCTTGTGCCTATGTCCCTTCACGAAGGCAATACTTCACGTAAGCCATTCTTCATGAAGGCCCATCATACACGAAAGCCCGTCATTCACGAGAGCTCCCCTTCACAAAGATCCTCACTTCAAGGCCTTCACAAAGGTTTCCCTTTGCTCATAACTACCCAACCATGCACCCTCCATGGACTTAAAGAAAGCGAGTAAAAAGGCAATACAAGAAGACAAATGTATAAGCAATGTGAGAAAGCAAGTAACAGAAGTAACACGAGAAAGCAAACAAACAGATAGATTGAAAAAGCAAGCTGAGCAACACGAGCAAGCTAGTGAAATCACTCTCTCCCGTATACCCTCTATGGGATCACTCTCTTCGACGCATGGCGGGTCCCTTGTGAACAAACGCATACACCCTTCACAAGTCTATTTTCTACGACGCACATATGCTTCTTTATACGCAAGTCTGTATGCTCTCAATGGGAAACTCGCATTTTCCTTTAGATACAAGGTTCATGTTCGCACTATTAACAAGAAAATGACAGAGTAAGAATAAAATAAATACGAGTAAACAATTAAAAGCAAAGTGCAAGGCACACCAAGAAGCAACCTAACTAGAGTGGAGTCATGCTCCTCTAAAAGCAATGTCTTAGGGCTTCGCGCCCACGCGACGAGTTCCCTCGCGAACTCTAAAAGAAATGTCTTGGGGCTTCGCGCCCACTCGACGAGTTCCCTCGCCAACTCTAAAAGCAATGTCTTGGGGCTTCGCGCCCACTCGACTAGTTTCCTCGCGAACTCTAAAAGCAATGTCTTGGGGCTTCGCACCCACTCGACGAGTTTCCTCGCGAACTCTAAAAGCAATGTCTTCGCACCCACTCGACGAGTTCCCTCGCGAACTCTAAAAGCAATGTCTTGGGGCTTTGCGCCCACTCGACGAGTTCCCTCACGAACTCTAAAAGCAATATCTTGGGGCTTCACGCCCACTCGACGAGTTCCCTCGCGAACTCTAAAAGCAATGTCTTGGGGCTTCGCGCCCACGCGACGAGTTCCCTCGCGAACTCTAAAAGCAATGTCTTGGGGCTTCGCGCCCACGCGACGAGTTTCCTCGCGAACTCTAAAAGCAATGTCTTGGGGCTTCGCGCCCACTCGACGAGTTTCCTCGCAAACTCTAAAAGCAATGTCTTGGGGCTTCGCGCCCACTCGACGAGTTCCCTCACGAACTCTAAAAGCAATGTCTTGGGGCTTTGCACCCACTCGACGAGTTCCCTCGCAAACTCTGAAAGCAATGTCTTGGGGCTTCGTGCCCACGCGACGAGTTCCCTCGCGAACTCTAAAAGCAATGTCTGGGGGCTTCGCGCCCACGCGACGAGTTCCCTCACGAACTCTAAAAGCAATGTCTCGGGGCTTCGCGCCCACTCGATGAGTTCCCTCGCGAACTCGAAGTGCAATGTCTCGGGGCTCTGTGCCACTCTACTAGTTGACTCGCGAACTTGCGCTTTAACCTGTTCTCCATCCAACCATAGAGATGGTTCAAAAATCAATACGAAATGAGAGAGGATGCGGAAAATGAGCAAATTAAGGGAGGACCTAACCAAGAGACAATGATTAGCTTAGTCATTCCTCGAAAAAAAAAGAGAAAAGAGAAGACAACTTGCTAGAAAGATTCGCGAGGAACGTGGACGAATGCAGGTTCTTGCGCGGCCACCAGTGAACCAAGCCTTCACCTTCTCTACGCAAAGCCGAAGGGCTTAGGGGGCTGGCTATGGGTGCCAGATTTTAGTGGGCTTAAGGCCCATAGAGAATAAGAGGCCCAAAACCTTATTTTTAGGGTGAAAGAGAATTCAACAGAAAGGAGGGCTCGGGGGCTGCAATAAAGAAGAAAACGAACTTCAGCTAATAGAGGCCGGAACTTTGGGACAGGAGAAGGGGCTCCTCTCTGAAGCTCGAGGGGGAGCAATGGTAGATTTCTGAGAAAAGGGGGAGATGAAAGCTTTCTTGAGCTTGAACCGGGAGCAATTCGGAAGAGGCTCTAATGGGGGGAGAGCTTCAGAAGGGAGAAAAGAAGGCAATACGGGGGATTTCTTTGGGGCTCGACCGGATCCTCCATTGAAGGGAGAATGAAGCTCCACCTCTGCTCCATCACCGTCTTCAATTTCTTCATCGCCTCTCTCTCCATCCCCGTTCTTCGCCCTTTCTCGCCCTCCAAAATTCTGCAAACCAACAGTGGACAACGACCCTCTCCTCGATGCCCAGTTGGTGGCTACCCAAAGCGGTCGATGGCTCTCGAAGCCCGCCTCTCCTTCCCTGGCCCCTCTCTATAGCCAATCTCATCGGTTGGGCTACCAAGGTGTGTGTTCGATCTCGACCTCTCTCTCTTTCACTAGCTTGATCCGATAATAGTGCTTCTTTGTGTGCAATGAGTTATGTGCGATGTCATTTTCTGCTCCTAACTGCTTCTCTGTGCAATATTTGATGTGCGATCTGAACAAGTAGAAAGGCAATACTAAGGTTTTTAGATGACCTTTGGCCAAGCCCTAACCATATAGCTCTCTAATGATGCTCCTATGCATTCCATTATGATGCAAATCTGCTCCTAATTGCTTGATGACAGGATACCCTATGCTATGCTTACCCCACTTCTTCGAGATGTTTGATTAATGCTCCATGTATTATTTTACTTGGATCTCTCATAGATGATAGCTAGGGATAAATATTGCTATGTTGTGAATATCATGTTGCCCCTGATTTCTCAATATGTTGACATGAGCAATTTGATAATTTATTGCATGATATTTTTAGGCCATGGATCATTGAGGTTTTAGGGCTATTTTATGCGTAAGTGAATAAGGCTTTATCTACAAGTTTGCTGGAATGGTTCGAGGGGTCCTTTGCTGAGGCGACTTTAGGCTCTTAAATGAGAGCATTGAGATTCGTTGGTAAACGACCTGGTACTCGTAAGCCTTATAGGTGAGTCTTTGATGAAAGACTTAATGCTAGAATACTTGACTAATGAACTGAAGGGTGAGTGTACTCGGTCAAGGTAATTCGACGGGTTAGTAAACCTCTCAACCTTAACTTTTCTACATATATATATATACATGCTCTTTGTATAGAAAACTGACTTGAGCGTCGGAGAGCCCGCCCCGGGGAAGCCATCTCCGGGGTGTTTTCAGGTGGACCTCGCGTATGAGAAAGTTGTTGGAGCTCGAAAAACGACCATATACAATATTGAGAAGTGTGAAGGAATAATATCAACAACAGAGCTGAATCGTGGAGCCAGAGACCCCGCCCTACGCGAAGCCAGAGACTAGAAAGTTGCTGATGACGTCCCCAAAACAAACAAATCCTCAACAAATCCGGGTCGAGGGTGTGTTGACCCTCGACGTCTTCACGGACGGTTGAAACGGAATTCAACAACCATAAAAACAATGCCAGATTGCGAGATTCCAATTGTTTGTAGGAAAACGTGTAATCAGTTGAAGCTCATTAACAGCTTAATTAGACCTATCTTATGCACATCATCTGCTTCATCAACACGAATAATTTTGCACATTCGTCTTCTTCTGATTGGATGAAGTAATTATGAATGATCATAATACAATATCCTAATGATGTTGCAGGAGAAGGGACATCAATATAAATGTACTCGTGCGTAAGTATCGATATAATGGTGGATGAGGTTGTAAATACTACTTTAGTAACTTATAAGCTGGAAGAAAGCGCGGACATGAGACAAGGCTAATAAGGGGTGATTATATTAATTTATATATATTAAGCTAATAAGGGTTAATTATGCAAAACTCAAAATAAGGGGTTGCTTATTAGTGAAAAAGGTGCAAAATTAGGGGTGTGCAGAATCCCGGATTTGCGGCTGGCGATCTGGCTAGCACTCCAGTTCGCTTCGGGTGGATCTTCTTTCAACCTCCCTTCACCTGGAAGGCTCACGGACGGCTCGGATCCTGGACGCGATGGACAGCTGCTACCCTTATCTCCTTCTTAGTTGCTTCGATCTTTCCTCCGACGACACACCTGAAACGATCCCGGAAAATGGGTTTCCGGGAGAAAACTCTCTAACGCCCAAGTCAGCTAATCGATCATTAGAGGAAAAAATCAATAAGAAACGAGATTCACGAAGAAGAGAATGGGTATCTGTTGCTAATGGAACAGGAGAAAGTAGAAAAAAGGGGGGAAATGAGCTCGGCAAACTCAGAATTCGGCGTTAATGGCGGCCGTCATCTACCTTGCCTTTTTAGGGGTTTTTTCGGGATTGGTGAAGGGAGAAAAGAGTTGAAAAAGAGATCCTCTCCTTTTCTTTTTTTGTATGTATTTATACTCCAAAAAGTCCAACTTTCGACTAGGCCTTCATGGGCCGGCCCAAGTTACACCAGAAACTTGCTTTGCTCTTTCGCGAAGGAAAAGGAGACGACGTCCTGCGGAGAGGGGAAGAGGACGACGCTACGCAAGGGAAATCGTGACCCCACAGCCATCCACCAAGTCCTTTGCTTCGGGTGACTACGAAGTGAAGACTTGGTTTCTTTTGCTACGCGGAGGCCTATATCTCTTAATAACCGCAACCCTTCAAATTCCGGGGCAGATTCAAATTTTTGTAGCTATTGGCGCCCTTTTTTCCATTTATTATTATTCTTTATTATTTTATTTTTGTGACGCTTCTATTTCTTCCATTTTTGTATATATAAGTAGGGGTGGTTCAGATGCTGCCTCCCTCATTTTGCTTTAGGCCTTTGTTCCGCCTTCTCAGAGAGCAACCGTTTTTCCACTCCAAGGTAAATTTCTCCCTTCGTCATTATCCTTCTTTTACTTCCCTTGTTCTTGCAACCGTCACGGTTCACAAACACAACCTTCACTCTCGCCCCACTCTCGCCCCAAGCGAGCATAAGAGAGTCGCGGACCATCCTTCCCGGTGGTTCGTACTTATCCAGTTACCAAGAGAAGGATCCGAGACCATTTTCTACCTAGATCCGGCATCAGACAAGACCTGAGCCAGCGGATTCGTATAAGTGAGCCCCATTCAACTTCATCTGAATGCATAGAGGGGCTTAACCAACTTCTTCATTCAGTGTAGAGAGATGGGCATTACGCCTACTCTGGACCTCTTATATACTTTGTTCTCTCCGCGTAGCTTGCCAAGAGATTACTGGACCTTGAAAGTCCTATATACGTAGAAGGTGAGCAAGTCTACTCGTTTGGAGAAATGGAAAGAGCGATGGTTCTTGGTGAGGCTTAGGCAGAATCCTGGGGTACCGGTCCTTCCTCGCCCCGGAAAGCTCTCGGCGAACATGGCTTCTTGGAAGAAAAAGAAAAACCGGCCGAGAAGAAGAGTCTTCTCGACAAATTCAAGCGGGAAGATCCTCTGGATTTTGACAAACACGTGACTCCTGCGAAGCTTGAAATGGCAGGACTTAGCACAGCCCATCCGCCTGGTGGTGAGGGCCTACCTTGGGTTGACATTGGGCTACTCCAACGATTTTTTCCTGCTAAGGACCTTTTCGACCCCCGATGCACTTTCTTTTCTTTTTTTTCTACTGATTGATTGCGCTTGCTCTCGTTATTTCGGGTTTCAATCTTTAACTCCATTATTTCTCTCTTTATAGCTGCCAAGCCCCGTGTGTTGGGTGACAGGGATGAATTTCTGCCAGTTTGCGAAAACACTACCCAACTTGGAGACCCTTTCTCTGGTGGAAGACCAGCCCCGGGAGGGAATGGGCAAACATGAGGGTGATCGAGCAGATTCCGTTGGACACGACGAGGGTGGGCCCGCAGATGATGACGATGAAATGATCCCTGTCGAGCATGGGATTGGGGGCAATGGTGGGAACCTTGTCATTGATGTTGGGTCCACTTCGCAGGGCCTTAACATAGTTGTGGCGACTCAGCCTCGTACTCTTCCCTCCAAAGAGCCTCTAGGTTCTTTTTCCCGAGTTAAGGCTAAGGCGGTTACTTCTATTCTGGGGACTACTAAGGAAACGTTGATCGAGGCTCAGCGCTTTCTCCACTCCGTTAGTCTTCTTGACTTTCTTTTGGTCGTCATCATTATCATTTTTTTTATATTCGTCTCTTTATATATACTTCCACTTTGCGCAGGTCTCAAAGGCCGTGGAGCAGGCATGTGCCTCCCTCGAGGTGCAGGAGACGGTTGCCAACGATGTCAGCCTCGAGAATGTTTGTCTCCGCAAAGAAGTGAGTTCGCTCAAGTCGCTTCAAATCTTAAAGGACAAGGAGCTGAGAGCTGTGAAAGAGAGTTGCGAGAAGATCCTGGCGGACAAGGAGCAGGTCGAATCAGAGCTCGATCGTGTTCGGGAAGAGATGAGAGGTGTCAAAGAGTCTCTCGAGAAATCTAGACAGGAAGCTGTGAATGAATACGATGTTGGCTATCGTCAAAAGTCTCGCGTGAACTTCTTCGCGAGGGTATTTTACGTCATGGGTGGTTACGTTGGTATCAAACAGATGGTCGAGTCTCATGGTGTTGACATCATTAAGTTTGATCCAACGCGCGATTATGGGCTTCGCCCTACGAATCGGAAAGGGTATGTGGCACCCAAGCTAGGAGAAGTTAAGGATGATCGGGATGGAGTTCTTGAGGCTTGGGATGTTGGTACTCTTCCCGAAGGTGAGACTTTGCTTGCTCGCCCTGTTTCTTCCACTCCTCCTATTTCGAAGAAGAGGGACCGCCCCAAGGGTACTAGTATCGTGGCGGCTTCGCCACCTAAGCCTTGAAGAAATTTGTTGCCGCTTTTTGGTGTGTAGGCCCAGTGCTTTACAATGTCTTCCTCTTCTTTTCCTTTTATTTTTTTGTTGTTGTTCGTGAACATGTCATCGCGTAGGGTATGTCTACTACTTTTGTTGTTTGATTAGACACTTGACTGGACAACCTCATGGGTTATAAATAGACCCTTCTGCAGTGCTTTTTGCAGTTTGTCAGTTTTTTTTTTGTGCCTTGACTTTGACTCTTTCTCTTTCTTTTTTGTTTTTAGTGCTATTAGATTTTTTTCATTTTGCTTCTCCCTCTTACTTTTGCTGCCTACAAATTTCTTCAGTTTTTTCTCTCTTTTTGAGGAACATAATGGTGCGACTAGTTTTAGAGTTTCATCGTAGTGGTCGGATTGTTTGCAACCGGGGTGATCGACGACTTGTGTCCGTCCATCGTTATGTTGGTGGCACTCGGGAGGTGAGAATGATGGGAGAAGTGACCCGGTATGACTATGGAGCCTTTATGGCCTTCGCCTTTCATGGATTATGGCTGCAGGTAGGGCGAGTTTTCTACTTCCCTTTTGACGAAGAGCCCCGGCGATTACGCAAGGTGACTAGTAATGAAGACATGGAAATGATTGTTGCTCTCGGGGAGACTGGACCTGTGGCTCTTTACCTTGTGACCCCGGCTCAACCTTGCTTTCCCCCACACAGTCTTCGGCATGTGGGATTTTAACGTCCCAAGTTTGCTTGTTCCTACACCTCCCTCCACCTTCATTTTTCTCCTCTTTTGTTCGCGGATTTTCTCCTTCCACGTATGCAGACAGAAAGAAAGAAAAATGAAGGTGAAGGGAGGTGTAGGAACAAGCAAACTTGGGAAGTTAGAAGCCCATATGTCGAAGACTGTGTGGGGGAAAGCCTGGTGGAAGTTAAATATGTATTGGTTTGTGTTTTCTTGTTTGGACTACTAAAAACGAGCTTGTTGTTCTTGGGTTTGCAAGAGATGAGGAGGTCACTATTTTTCTTATATTTACATATTTTAACTACTTTTGCTATGGCCGTGCATTTTTCTTGTTTCGCGAATTTTGTCTGTTGCTCTGTGAGCTTTACTTGCCTCTTTTCCGATTGCGTTTTGCGAACTTAACATGCATTTAGAGCTAGAGCTTAATTGCTTTCCAACATAAAGGGCTTTCAACTCGCTCATAGCAGTTTAAGACGTTACCTTGCCTCTTCCCCGACTTGCTTCTAGGCTCAGTCCTTCAAAGTTCAATGCGGTGGTATCGCTTTGCCTCATCGCGTTCATTGCTTTCTTTCTCTTGCTTGCCTTGCTCGATTCTGGGGAGACTTGCCTTTTTTTTCGTTCATCTTGCATGCACAATATGTATCGCTTTTTAGGGTATGGCCTCGCGTAATTAACTTATTGCTTTAAATACTTGCGTTTCGCTAACGCACTAGAGGTTTTGCTTACCGAGTCTTGCTTGCTTCATCTCTTGCCACTACTTGCTTTTACTGCTCATTGCTTCTTTCTTTTGGACTTTTGTACTTTCCATTTTCATTTATTACCAAGCCTGCCATCTATTCAACTCCGTTTTAGTTATCGTTGTATGACTTTCCCCTTTTTTTGTTTCAAAAGATAAGGGGTGTGAGTGTAGAGGAAAAGTAGGGTGAAGCGCGACTATCAGAATTCAGACCGACATACATGGCTGATCCTCCGCGTGTGCCTCAGGGGTAGTATTTACAGAGTCTCATCACATTCCAGGTGTTCAGTATTGGATTGCCCGCGTAGTCTTTCAGCCTGTATGCACCAGGGGCTACCTCTTCTACCACAATGAAGGGGCCTTCCCAGTTGGGGTCCAGCTTGCCACCCTCTGTCTTGCGCATGACCAGGTCCCCCTTCGTGAAGCCTCTGAGCTTCACTCCTTTATACTGTAGGATCCGTTCGCTTGGGAATAGATGTTCTACGGGGACCACAGCTTCAACTCCATACGCGAGCGAAAAGGGTGTTTCCCCGGTTCCTCTCTTTGATGTAGTTCAGTTGGCCCATAACACTAGCGGCAATACTTCCGCCCATTGCCCCTGAGCTTTTGTCAGCCTTCTCTTTAGCCCTTGCAGGATTTTTCCATTGGCATTCTCCACCTGGCCATTCGTTCACGGGTGAGAAACCGAGGCGAAATGTAGTTTAATCCCCAAACCTTCACAAAAGTCCTTTAACTTGCTGGTGTTGAACTGGGGGCCTCTATCGGTCACAATGTCTTGAGGTAACCCGAATCTACAAATGATGCTTTGCCAAAGGAATTTTTTTACTTGTTCAACTGTTGTAGTGGCTAGGGGTACCGCCTCTATTCACTTAGTAAAATAGTCGATCGCTACCAGTATGTATTGTAGTTTCCCAGGGGCCTTCGAGAAGGGGCCCAGGATATCCATCCCCCATTTTGCGAAGGGGCAAGGCGAGCTTATAACCTGCATTTTGACCCCCGGCTGGTGGGACACTAGAGCATGTGTTTGGCACTCTTTGCAGGATTGGGATACTTTCACCGCGTCTGCTTTCATTGTGGGACAAAAATAGCCTGCTCTCATCGTTTTGTACACCATGGCTCTCCATCCTGAGTGACTCCCACAGATTCCTCCGTGAACTTCTAACATCATACTATAGCCGTCAGCTAAAGACAAACATTTTTGACCTGCCAGCATGTATCCCTTCTTGTATAAGATCCCTCTGCTTATATAGAATCGCGAAGCTCTAACCTGTAACTTTCTTTTTTCCTTGGGGTCTGTGGGTACCGCCCCTTTTAACAGGTATTCGCGAATGGGTGTTCTCCAATCATCCGCGTGAGATTCTTCTTCTTCCATTGCCATGACTTCATGATCGACATCTCTTTGTGCTCTGGTTTCTAACCAAACGTGTCCTTTCTATTGCAGCTTTACCCTGGAGCCGAGCTTGGCCAATTTGTCTACTTTTCCATTTTTTGCCCTTGGCACCGAGTGGATCTCAAAGTGGTCTAGTGCGGAGCAGAGTGTTTTGGCCTTCTGGCAATAAGTTGGCAAACTCCTAGTTTTGGCTTCATATTCTCCGTGGAGCTGCCTCACTACGACCTCTGAATCACTGTAGCATTTCACAAATCTTGCTCCGTTTGCTAGTGCCAGTTACATCCTCGTGATCACGGCCTCATACTCTGCCTCGTTGTTCATTGCTTGGAAGTCTAAGGATAAAGCATACTTGAAGCGCTCTCCCTCGGAGATGTTAACGCGATACATGCCCCGCTACCCTCTTCATTGGAGGCCCCATCTACAAACAAAGTCCATACCGCCTGATCTTCTGATACCCTTCGCTTAGTTCGCGGAAGCTAGTTTCCATTATGAAGTCTGCAAGTGCCTGTGCTTTAATCGCGGGCCTTGGGCGGTAGTCAATCTCAAACTCTGACAACTCCACCACCCTTTGGGTGAGTCTCCCGGACACTGTGGACCTATGAAAGAAGCTGTGTAATGGCAAATTAGATAGAACTTGGATGGGATGAGCCTGAAAGTAGGGACGTAGCTTCGGGGCAGCCATTATGATGGTGAGAGCAATCTTATCTACCGATGGATAGCGTGTCTCTGCGGGTATGAGAGCCCAACTCATGAAGTAAACTGGTTATTCATATTGCCTAACCAAAGCAGCGTTGATTGCCTTGGAACTAGACGATATGTAAAGCTGGAGGTCTTCCCCCACCATGGATGCTGTCAGGGTGGGTAACTCCGCTAAGTGTGCTTTCAGTTTCGTGAAGGCGTCCTCGTAGTCTTAGGACCACGCAAACCTTTCTGGCTTTCGTAAGATGTTGAAGAATGGCAAGCTCTTCTCGGCTAATTTGGAGCAGAAGCGGGCCAAGTAATTGACCGAGTCGATGAACCTCTGGACTTCTTTCTGGTTTCGTGGTGCGGTCATCGCGAGCACTGATTCCACCTTCTCCGGATTGACATCTATTCCTCTAGAGTTGATGAGGAACCCCAAGAACTTCCCGACCTTCACCCCGAAGACGCATTTTTCTGGGTTGAGGCTCATTCCATTCCTCCGAAGGGCATCAAATACTTTGCGAAGGTCGGCAGGATGATCCACTTCCCTCTGACTCTTGACAACGATGTCATCTACGTAGGCTTCTATGGTTTTTCCGATCTCCTCGCGGAAGATGGTATCCACCAGCCTCTGAAATGTCGCGCCTGCATAGCAGAATGTACCCCGCTTTGTGATAAAGGTGGTGTGTTCCTCATCTGCTAGATTCATCTTCACTTGATTATACCCTAAGTATGCATCGAGGAAGGAAAGGGTTGCGTGGCCCGCAGTTGAGTCCACCAGCTGGTCTATGGATGGAAGAGGGTAGTTGTCCTTCGGACACGCTTTATTTAAGTCGGTGAAGTCCACGCACATGCGCCACTTCCCATTGGACTTGTGAACCATTACTACATTCGCGAGCCACTTCGGGTACTGGACCTCCCTCACGAAGCCTGCCTTTAAAAGCTTCTCGACTTCTTCCTTGGTGCCTTGTGCCCTATCACCGGCCTGCTTCCGCTTCTTTTTCCTGACGGGTTTAGCATCGCAAGCAATGTTCAAAAAGTGAGTCATGAGTTTTGTAAGAATACCTCAGAGGTCGTGTGGTGCCCAAGCAAAAACATCGCGAGACTGAGCTAGCAACGTTTACATCTGCTCCTGCACGCTGGGATCCAGCGTCTTGCCAGTATACCACTTTTTGTCTTTGCGGTCGAACGGTGTGATGCATTTCCTCTCTTCCTCCGCTATTACCCTTTCTAGGCGACTCCTTACTTCTAATTCAGCCTCTTCATCCAGGCTCATATCTTCATTCGCGAAGGGTCCGGACATAGTAGCTTCTTGCAATGCTAGAACTGGTCCTTCATTTCCTCTCAACGCTAGGAGGTAGCATGCATGACTTTTGGCTGGGTGGATTCGCGATACTCCAGTGCCCATAAGCGCATGCAACTTTACTGATGAATGGTACACGGACACCGCTGCCTGGAATTTGTTGAGAGAGGTCCGACCCAGGATGGCATTGTACACGGAGGGGGCCTTGAGTACCACAAAGTTGACTTTCTCGACCCTCCTTCGCCCTTCTTCGTCGCCCAAAATGAGGTTGATTGTCATGGAGCCGACTGCTTTGACTCGTTCTCCCGCGAAACCGACCAATGTGCATTCAGTTGCCTTCAGACGCACTGGTTCCACACCCAACTGTTGGTAAGCATCCCAGTAAAGGATATTTGCCGAGCTGCCTATGTCCACGAGCACTCTCTTCACTATTTTTGTCTCCATCTGGACATGGACGACTAGTGGGTCATAACAGTGAGCCTTCGCGTTTACCGCGTCTTGCTCTGTAAAGGTCAACGGGTGATGCTTGTGTATTTTCTTGTCGATGTTCATCATTGGTCGACCTTCAGGGGGAGGAGCATTTGTTATCCTTTGCGCTTCCCGTCTGCTCGGGTACCCTTGCACATGACCTCCTACGATGGTTCCAACGTGTGCATCAGGCCTTGGGAAGCTGGGGGCTCTCCCTGCCGAGGGCCCTTGAGGGTGTTGCATCCCTTGCGGGGGGTCGGTTTCTTCCTTGGGGACCCATACCCTAAACATTATCTTGCATCATGCCTTGACGATTGATGGTATGAACAAAATTTTCCGCCGCCTCTGCACGGAGCCTGCGGGAGGAACGCCACTACGCGGGGCTGATGCCTTGTACTGCGACCATCCTTGAGGTCTTGGGGGCGCTACCTGCTTCACTTCCCTGGTGTTCATCTCTACCATTCCCGGGGGGGTTCACTGGTGCTTTTCCTCTATCTTGGTGCTGATGGCGGCGGGGTTCCCAATTCGGCGCATCTCTCTTGTTTGTTTCCTGCTTTTCCTTCTGTCCTGGCGAGAGGGGTGGCACGCCTTGCGAGAGCTTCTCTGTGCGGATGTGCGTATTTGCCTTTTCTAGGAGCTTCATGTAGGACTCGGGCGCCTTCTTGCTGACTGCGAACTTAAAAGCCGAATTCGCCAATCCTTGTATGAAGGCCATGCGAGCGATTTTCTCATCGACATTTGTGCACATGGACGACCTCTGTCGTAAATCTCTGCACATACGAGGCCAGATTTTTCCCTTCTCGCTGCTTCATCGTGAGGATTTCCTGCATCCCTTTCTTCCTCTTCTGGGCACTCCCAAAATGAGCGATGAATAGATCCTCGAGTTGCTTGAATGATTCAATGCTTCCTGGAGGCAGGTTGACCATCCATGTCAGCGCAGGGCCCGCCAAGGCATTGGGAAAAGACTTGCACATAGTCGCTTCGTCGGCGCGACTGATAAGCATCGCGTAGCGATACTTTGAGAGATAGTCCTCTGGGTCTTCTCTCCCGGTGTATTCCCTGAGGGTGGGAAGCTGAAAGTCATATGGCATCTCGGCCAACAAGATGTGCTCCGCGAAGGCGGTGGCCCCATACAGTGTTAGAGGCGAATTCAGAGTCATAGGGGGCCTATGATGTACTGTGGTGAACTCCCTCGGCCCTTCTCGCCGCGAATGGTGATGCTGGAAGTCGGGTGCCATGGATACTTTGTCCGTGTAGTATGCGTTCCCTCTATACTCCTCAGGATACAGTTCCTGGTGCTGTGGGCCTTCTGGCTGCGTGTGAGACTGCCGGTCCTGGCGTTGTTGCTGCTAAATATGACGTTGCCAGTCTTGGAATTGTCTGAACTGCTCCAGTTCCTCCCCTTCCAAAACATACCCTCGTGCTGGCGGTACCGAGCTCCTCGCTGAAGGAGCTGGGTCTACTCTAGGCGCTGGATCGACTCTCGGAGCTGGGTCGATCCTTAGAGCTTGCGACTGTACTTCATCTAAACCCTCGGCTTGCGCGTGCACATCATCCATCTTCCAGGATCTCTTCTAGCTGCTTGAGGACCTCCCCACGGTCGGCGCCAGTGCAGAATCCCGGATTTGCGGCTGGCGATCTGGCTAGCACTCCAGATCTCTTCGGGTGAATCTTATTTCAACCTCCCTTCACCTGGAAGGCTCACAGACGGCTCGGATCCTGGATGCGATGGACAGCTGCTACCCCTATCTCCTTCTTAGTTGCTTCGATCTTTCCTCTGACGACACCACCTGAAACG
Organism: Rheum nobile; assembly: GCA_027886185.1. Classification (NCBI taxonomy): domain Eukaryota; kingdom Viridiplantae; phylum Streptophyta; class Magnoliopsida; order Caryophyllales; family Polygonaceae; genus Rheum; species Rheum nobile. Next base: position 1,564,286 of record WOAB01000657.1, on the reverse strand, counting down.
ATCCCGAAAAATGGGTTTCCGAGAGAAAACTCTCCGACGCCCAAGTTAGCTAATCGATCATCAGAGGAAAAAATCAATAAGAAACGAGATTCACGAAGAAGAGAATGGGTATCTGTTGCTAATGGAACAGGAGAAAGTAGAAAAGGGGGGGGGGGGGGGACGAGCTCGGCAAAATCTGCATTCGGCGTTAATGGCGGTCGTCATCTACCTTGCCTTTTTAGGGGTTTTTTCGGGATTGGTGAAGGGAGAAAAGAGCTGAAAAAGAGATCCCTTCTTTCCTTTTTGGTATGTATTTTTACTCCAAAAAGTCCAACTATATAAGAAAGAAAGGACAAACCAAAATAAGGTCATGTACCATGTTCTTATTGCAAGTACACAAAAAAATACGAATGATTCTTGATCACCAATCATACAATTACATACATGGAATCAGGTTACGCTCGGGTTAATAGCATGGAAATCATAATTGAAGTTGAAGAAATCGGCTTATGAATTGGACTGGCAAGGTGGTTAGAAACAAAGCTTAGCATTATTATCAAATAAATTAAAACCCACCACTAATTATATTTAATATATATCCAAGATTGGGCCATGACAAGAACTACTACTATGTAAGTCTATAGAAAATTAAACTCCTCTCCTCAGCTTCAACTCTCCTTTTGATTCAAGAAAACATGAAGCCATTGCCACCACTGTAGATCAAACAGCTCACCAATTGATCCTCACCCCTTCATATCCCAATACAATCAACAATTATGCAGTCTTCGTTCGTCTGAGGATCTCTATGATCATGTCAATATATCATCTTCTTCAGCTTACTTTTGTTGCCAGACAACAAAGTGAGAAATTTAAGTCAGACAACGTTTGCTCGCGTATGTGGTGTTCTAGGAGAGGCTAATTAAACTGATCACTCTTGAAGTTTTCAGTTCTTTGCTCCTTCAAATTTCAGGGCCATAGGAGGATTCAAGTTTAAGTAGGTGGTTTAAGGAGATTAGAGAAGATGGAGGAAGTAAGATGCCAATTAGGTGAAATTGAGATGGAGACATGCACAAGATCTTGTAGAAGCTTTGGAGTTGATGTCTAGGAACTTGATCAAAATCAGAGTGACCCTTCTTAACATCTATCATGAATTATATTGATCTTATTTTGTACAGTAATTAATTCAATTTCAAATTAGCTTGAGATGTATATGACATGTAATAGAGATTTAGGATCCCGTACAACAACCTTTTATTGTGTGAAATGCGAAGCATTTCTCACGGTTGGATCTTTTTTCATCTACGGCTCAGATTAGATCCTTGTATTTTAACCTTTCTTTCTTCCCCAAATCTCATCAAGCGTGTTTTCTCCATGGCTGGGGTTGCGCTCCAATGCTTTGCTCTTTGTCGGTGTTGATTCGTCCATGGTGGAATAGAGGATTCGTAGTCGAAATCGAATTATTTCATATGTTGTGCTTATTAGTTCATCTACGCCTCAAATTGTACCCATTTTTGTTGATTTTCTGTTCAAAAACTCCATGGATGCTAGTGTTTTTTTTCAAACACTTCGAATTGAACCGACTTGTGATTTTTAATTGATTTTTGGTTGCTTACATGTTACAATGTCATGTTTTTGCTCTAGCCTCTCAAAATCTATTGATATTTTGCATCAAAATTTCAGTTTTTATGTGTTTCGTTGTAACACGAGTTTCTCTAAATTATTCTATAAATTTGTACATGGTTACCATAGGCTTTTGTCTGCTGATTGTTTGTATCAATGGTATTTTATAGTTGAATAATCTAAACGAATACTTGATACCTCAATTTATTTTCAAATATGCACAGATTATGAACCTCAAGCGCTTAATAATGAACATTTTGGTATTATTTATGAACTCGATATGCTTTTCGGGCTGAAGTTGTGATTGCCATAATTGGCGACTTGATTGTGCTAATCTTTTTATTGATCAATCTAAATCTGACATCTTTGTGTTGATCTAATAGATCAATTTTATGTTAGTTATTTTGTGTTTTCATATCTTTTTTTTTTTTTGCTTTTGTGTTTTGAGAGAAGCCCACAAGGTGTTCGATAAAATGCATGAGAGAGATGTCGTGATTTAGACATAGATGAATGTCCTCTATGGTTGATAATTAGTTTCTTTTCACATTTCTTCAGACATTTGACATGAACAACCTAAGAAAGTCATGGTAAAAGCACAAAATAAAATGAACCACAGTGGAATTAATATGAACAGACATTTGACATGAACAACCTAAGAAAGTCATGGTAAAAGCACAAAATAAAATGAACCACAGTGGAATTAATATGAACATTGACATTATTATATATGAACGTTATATGACTATATATGAACCTTGAAACATAAAATATGAACATTTAGTTTATTAATATGGTGCATGTAGTATGGAAAAGAAGATGAAGTTTACAACAGAATAAGTATGAACATTAGATGATTATAAATGAACATTGACATGTTACATATGAACCCTTGTGTTTCCATTATTCCTAAACCGTGAAAATTAAATATGAATCTTAGGAGAATATATATGAACTTGAACATGATACACGTGAACCCAACATGAACTGAGACTTTTCACAAGCACATTATGTAGTCTATGAGGGATTTGAACCCACATCCATGTGTACCAATACATTGTTCTACCATTTGAGCAAAGGCTTTGACAAAATCAGTTATTTAAACATTTTTAAAATGACTAATTATGAACCTTAGAGGATTATATATGAACATATAAACTTAGTACATGAACCCAATTATCTACGAAGTCTATTATTCTTCATATGAACCCTAGAATATTTTGAATCTAGAAAATCCTAAACTTTGTACAAGAAATTAGAGTCAATGTACCTATGACCTATAAAAACACTACATTTCATACTTTATGTTACCACAATAGTTCATTGCAAGTTTTTAATTTTTTAATTTGAGAATAAACCCCAAAAGTATCTATATTCACACAAATTTCAAGTTGTTTCAAGCAAGAAACCATTAAAAGTAAAAACAAAGTAGTAGAAGACGATTTTTTACCTTTGTTGTGTGTTGTTGTTAATCGAGCACTCCATTAGTGTCCATGTTGAAGCTTTAGGTAGAGGTTTAATGGAGATCTCGAATGACAATGTAAAAATGGGGGTTTGAGTTTTGGAAGGAAAAGGAAGAGAGTGTGGTGGGTGGATGCAATATTCGAAAAGAAAGGGACTTTTTTGGGAGAATGGAAGAGCCTTTATCATAATTTACAAAATACAATTAAAATTTGAATAGACACGCAGATGAGTTTTTTTAGCTTCTAATCTTGTCCGTCCATTCCGACAATCATACGGATATGATAACTTCGTATTTTGTATGCTAAGATCAAATTGTACCCGAACCTCCCTCATAGATTCGAGCCCCACTAATCCTGAAATTGTGTGAAAAACAAAATATCGTCCATTTATGGATTTTTTAAGCATATGCTCTCGTTATAGATTATTAGATTAGTTATTGTGTATTTAGGGTTATTTAATATTTTATATAGAATTTATTAATTTTCTTTCTTGGATCTAATTTTTAAAGTCTGAATTGACTCCGGTTAGGGGAAAAAAAACAATTTGGAATATCCAATTTTCCCTAACTAACTTTTCCCCTTCCATTTTATTTTTGGAAGGTGGATTTTCTTTTGACGCTATCTTGTTTTGTTTCTTATATATGTTAATTCGTATAGAGGCCGTATCACATCAACCGTGAAATTGTGGTTAAGAGAAAGAGAAGAAGAAGAATGGCGAAGAAGATAGGAGTGCTCACCAAGGTTCCGGCAAGGGTGCGGAGGAGCATCGCCGAGTCCGTTCGACAGGCGCAGGAAGCGCGGGAAAAGGAGGATGAGTATTGGCGGGAGCTCAAGTCCAAGGCTACCAAGAAGAGGGAAGAGGCGGCCGAGAAGCGCGCAGAGGCAGCCGCCAGGAAAGCCGAGGCGCGCCGGCTGGCCGAGTTGGAGGAGTGGGAACTCGAGAAGTCGGTGGAGAAGAAGAAGAAGGTGATGGAGGCGGAGCTGTGGCGGGGGAGGGAGGAGGAGAAGAGGCTGAGGCGGACGGTTGGGGCGAGGGAGTACGAGAGCACGGTGCTGGTGACGTGGAGAACAGGAATAGGGAGGTTTTAATGGTGGATGCGAGTTCTTTGGATGAGGCCATTGCGCAGATGGCGGTTCTTGATCATCCGAAGAGGAGGGTTAAGGCTGCTTTTAAGGTTCGCTTCTCTGATTTGTTCATCGGAGAATGTTGTGTGCGTATATCCATTATTGGTGCCATTAGGGTTTAAGTATGTGACTTTGTTGCATTAGGGCATAAAGTTAGAACTTTGTTTATTGGCGTATTAGGATACAAGTATGTGACTTTGTTAATTGGGGCATCAAATCAGAACTTGGTTTATTGGTGCCATTAGGGTATAAGAAAGATTTGTTAATTGGTGTCATTAAGAGAGAAACAAACGCGTTAATTGGTACCCTATAGTATATAAACAACTGCTGGATAAGTTAGGATATACGTACATTAGAGATTTGATTTGACTCATTCAGATTCTTTCTATAGTATTTTCTGTAATTTTACCATATAGTCTCTATATATATGTACAGTGTGCTAATTATGAAATGTTATGATAAAAATAGGGTTTTGAAGAAGCTCAACTCGGCAGGCTAAAGGAAACGAAACCGGGTCTGGCTTATACTCAATATCAGGACATGCTATGGAAGCTGTGGAAGAAATCTCAAGACAACCCTCTCAACACAAACCCAACTTACTAAAAAGTCCTTTACATTATATATTTAACATTGTTCTTAGCAAACTGCAACAAATACGTACGTTATGTCGTTCTTGTAAAATGTAAAACTTCTTTTAATATATATAAAATATGTAGTAGCTAGTAGATTTTATATATCTTTGTAAAGTGTTATTTTTATTGGTCGATCGTGTAAGAGATGATTCATATATATATATATATATATATATATATATATATATATATATATATATATATATATATATATATATATATATATAGCGCACAGTACGTACTAATAACTTTTACAGTAGTATATATTAGTAGTAGTTGAAGTTGTAAATCTTTCAAGTAGCATGTTGTTGTATTGGAATTGTCTTTGAACTTTTTTTTTTATTAGGTAAAAATTAGACTGAAAATCACAGAAGAGACGATTTCTCAGTCTATAGCATCCTTATGGATGAGAATTATAAATTCTAGACTAGCTCGAATATCTTCCAAGGAACTCCGTTGGACCATTTTTGCGATGAAGTCGGCCACCACGTTTGTTTCTCGGAAGACATGAAGAATCTGCACTGCAGAAAACAGTTGTAAAACACATAGGATATCAGAAATTAACATTTTTATATCCCATAGACAGTGTCAGATTTGATTAAGAACATTCACAATGGTAAGGTTATCACATTCAAGATGAATGTCGGTAATTCCTAATTCATAGGCCTTTACCAGGGCATGTCTTACTACAAGCGTTTCTGTTTTTAATGAGGTTGAAATACCACATTTATCCCCAAAGAGGAAGATTGGTTTATCCGTGTTGTTCCTGAAAATGTAGCCAAAGCTAGATTCGCCATTAGTTTTGGTGGATCCATCTGTATTGATTTTAATTATTTTATCCGGTGGTTTTTTCCATCTTTTTATTGGTCGTCTAACATTGTTCATTCTATGTGTTATTTGTTTGTCATCTTCTAAACAGTCAGGGTTCCAACTCTTCGTTTTATTCCAATTCTCAATTTGTTTTTTAATATAAATTGGTACATCCTTTATGGTATCTGCATCATCGTTTGTTCTTCCAAAACTTTGTTTGTTTCTATAAAACCAAATTCCTCACCAAGAGACCATTAATTCTATAAATTGTGATCTATCAGTTTTTTGTCGAATTTCCTCAATGATTTCATTGATTATTTTGTTTTCTATGTTTAGGGATCTAATGATATCATAGGTATGACAATTCATTTTCTCTATTGTTTTTATGGTATGGTTATATTGGAATAGTAGATGATTCAAATCCTCCAATTGAGCATAACAACGGATACAACCCTAGGGGATTGCTACACCTTTTTCTGCTAATCTAGCTTTGGTTGAAAGTCCGTTTTAATTTTCATTATTTTGCAGATAAAGTTTTTAACTTTGGGATATGTGTCATCTTCCAGATCCATGAAAAATCATAGGCAGTATATCTTTTGTTTTTGTTAATTAATTTCATAGCAGAATTCGTAGAAAACCAACCATTTTTGCTAGTTTTCCAGTACATTCTATCATGAATATCATTCAAAGGTATTGGGATAGAGATTATTTTTTTGGCTAAATCATGTGGTAAATATTATTCTATTAGGTCCTTGTTCCAAGTTTTATTTGGCAACATAAAATCAGCTACCAGGGCATCCTTATTTAGGATTAATTGTGTGTTTATGATATCACATAAAGGGGTTTTAGAGACCCAATTATCCGACCAGAATTTGATTGTTCTTCCATTACCAACTTGCCAAATTAGTCTAGATTTGAATTCATCCATGAGTTCAATCAATTTGGACTATTGCCATGAGCAATTTCCTTTTTTCTTGTATTGAAATATATGGATAGTTTTCAAGTATTTTTCAGTAACAACTCTGACCCAATAATTATTCGGCTCTGCTACAATTTTCCATAATAATTTGAATTGTAGGGCTTTATTCATGTCCTTTGATTTTCTCAATCCAAGACCTCTTTGTTGTGTCGGTTTACATATTTTTTCTCAGCCTATAAGAGGTTTATAGGATCTGTCTTTGTTCCAAAAAAGATCTATTTAACTTGTCAAGTTCATTATGTGTGTGTAGGTAACATAAAACTTTACATAAGATAGTTTGGTCTTGATGCCAGATTGGCTTTTATTAGTATTGTTCTTCCTGCTTGGGAAATAGAGTTTGCTTTCCATTTAGACAGTTGTTGTTGTGTACTAATTAAGATATCAGCAAAGGTATTCGAGTTGACTCTACCATTAATGATAGGACAACCTAGATATTTTTCGAGGGATATCAAATTTGTGATTGTGAGAATACCTTGTATTGCTAATTTCTTATGGTTGGTAACCTTTTTTGTGACTTGAAAAGCCGATTTATGAAAATTCACTTTTTGTCCTGAGATTTTGCAATATTCATCAACAATATCCTTAATTTCCTTACAGTTTTCCTGTTTAGCTTTTGAGAAGATCACAATGTCATCCGCAAATACCAGGAACGGAATTCGTGTTCCTTGTTGAGTGATTTGAAATCCTAGCGGATTTCGGGGTCTTTCTGAAGCTTTTTGGAGTTTTCTTGTAAGGATTTCAGATCCTAGAATGAACAAGAAAGGGGAAAGGGGGTCACCCTGTCGAAGTCTTTTTGATGGTTTAAATATTTCCGTGGGTCCGTTGTTTACAAGCACCGAGAAGGATACTGTTGTAATGCATTCTTTTATCCAGTTGATAAATTTTTCACGAAATCCAAACTTTTTCATGATTTTAATAATGAAATTCCATTCAATTCTATCATAAGCTTTTTCCATATCTAATTTTAGGGCAATGAAACCTTCAGTTTCTTTTTTTCAATTTGAATGAGTGAAAAATTTCATGAGCAATCAAGATATTATCTTGAATGGCTCTATTAGCAACAAAGGCACCCTATAGGGGTGGATTAATTTTTTCATGGTTCCCTTAAGTCTTGTTATTATGTTTTTCGAGATAATCTTATAAATTGTAGAACACATACTTATGGGTCTATAGTGATTAGTAGAGTTTGGATTGTCACATTTTGGAATCAAAGAGATAAATGTGTGATTTATTTGTTTGAGCAATTTCCCAGATAGAAAAAAGCTTTTAACTGCTTGAAGAACAGAAGGACCTATAATGTCCTAATATTTTTTATAGAATTCTGTTGTCATACCATCAGGACCTGGTGATTTATCCTAGCCAATGTTAAAGACATTCTTCTTAATTTCTTCATTGGATACGTTCCTTATTAATTCTAAATTGTCCTCTGTAGAGATTTCAGATTGAATTAATTCTAAATTTTCCTGGAGTAGTCTCTGGTCCATATTCACACTTCTGAACCTTTTAATGAAATCATTTCTGACTTCATTTCTAATGTTCTCTTCTCCGGTAATGCTAGTTCCTTCTTGGGTTTTAATTTCTTTTATAATTTTTCTATTTCTTCTTCCACTTGCTATTTTGTGAAAATAGCTCGCATTTGTGTCAGTAAATTTGATGTGTTTAACTTTAACTCTTTGGTTCCAGTAAATTTTCTGGAAGCAAATAAGTTTTTCTTTTTTTTCTTCTATGATTCTTATTTGTTTTTTAATGAGATCATTTGTAGGGTGAGTACAGATCTCAGTTTGGATATCAGAAAGTGTTTTTCTATAGTTTGTAATTGAGTAAATACATTACCAAATGTACTTTTATTCCAAATCATGGCATGCTTCTTAAGTAATTTTGTTTTGGATACAAGATTATACAATCTATATCCATGATAGTTAGTTCTCCAAGCTTGTTTAACAACATTTCTAAAGTCCTTTCTGGTCATCCAGATTTTTTCAAATTTAAACGGCTGATTTTTAAAAGGTATTGCTGAGTCAAGTTCGATAGAGATGGGACAATGGTCTGAGCTGGTAAAAGCAAAGTGTTTAGTACAGATATCAGGGTACCATTGAAGGATCTGGTAATGAATAAGTACCATATCCAGTTTTTCGTATATGTTATCTATTTCTGTTATGTTCTTCCGCCAAGTATAGATGTTTCCTTGAATAGGGGTCTCTAGTAGTTCACATTCATTCTTAAAATGTCGTAATCTTGTAAATTTTGTCAAAGGTGGTATTAAACCACCTTATTTTTCAGATGGGTCTTGTATTTCGTTCAAATCTCCCATAATAATGCACGGAAGAGAACAATTTTTAGTAAAGGAAATGAGTCCGTGTAACACCCCCAAATCTTAATCCATTTGGAAAGGTATTACCGCCAGTGACCTCGGTTTTCCTCACCAAAGCCACCCAAGGCTTTACCGTTTAAATACAATCCATGAAACACTTATGATACAAAATCATAATAATATTCGATTAAAGCATGAGTCCCGGAATTACATCCCAATTCCGAATAGGACTAAATACAGAGTTAAACAAAATACAGCGGAAGTCTTTCTTAAAATATACAAAAAGGGGTTGTGATCGCCATGATCACCTGCCCAAGGTTCTCAACCTGATTAAAACATTAACAACATCCAAAAACCACCGTCGTCTTCATAGTTATTCTAGTCTCCTCATATCTGCGCTCTAACTGATGTGCCGAATCGGACGGATGACACCAGCCAACCATGCAGAGAACAATTTTGGTTGGTTAGTCTAATGAAAGACCATGCAAGGGCACAAAGCAGAAGGTTCGAAGTAGTCGTATTAGGTTAGACTCATCGTCCTTCGAATAACAGTCGAGTACGATAGTCAACCACCATACTGCTACTGGAATACAGCAAAAGGCATGCACGAGAGAAGATTCTGGAAGACCGAGTCTTCCCAGAAATCAACTCGAAAGAAGACTCCAACGAAATGAGTCTTATATGAAGATATGACAAATTCTGGAACATCACAGAATCACAGAATTACAGTATCGCATTCGAGCGACTAAAAGTTAAGACGAGCTTTCCTAGCTGCACTAGCGCCTAGCTGTAGTACTCACCCAAGGTATATTAATTATGTGCGACAACGACACTTATCTTATGATATTCTCAAACGCACAACACGTTATAAGCTTTTAGATATATGTTTCGTCATGAGGGACATATATTATAGGGAATCCTTCCCAAGGTTTGTGACACTAGCTAAGTGCACCACCTCTATACTCGTGTATCAGAGGTTGGGTCATGACCATCCATGTGGTATTAGGTGGGGTCTAGCCACCTCTCTACCAAATTATAAAGAAACGATTGGATCCCAACGAATCCAACGTTCCTAACTACTAGTGCTAACTAAACAGTTCAAGCACAACAATAGTCCACAACATCAACATAACCGCCCTCAAGGCTATCAACATAAATATATATTCATAATAGCGTTGTTCTGAAAGATATACAACCTATTATAATATCATATTTTAGTTTTCCAATACAATTAACAAAACTGTTCCCAGACGAACACAGTATTCATTCCAAATTAATTACTCAATTAAGCAACTGATAATTAATGGAAACATGGAATGATGAGCAAGAACGAACCACCACTTGCCTTAAATCCGCAGAAGCTTAACGAAGCTAGGTACGACGACAACTGGTTTCCGGGCTCGAAGCAGGGACAGATCTGGCAACACAGATTCCTTCAGATCGACCCATAAAGAAACCCTAAGTTAGATTTGACAACAACAAGTACGAATCTAAAGAATAACGGAAGAAATCGAAAGGAACGAAGCCCGATCGAAAGCCACAGAAGCCAAGGCCGAAACAAGCCAAGAGCTTCTGGGCGGCGGTCTCCACCTGCCTTACGGCGGGCGCCGTCTGTTCGTGGCGGCGGTCGCCGCCTGCCTTACGGCGGGCGTTGCTACGAACACCGGGAAAAATTTACGAGAGGCACAAAACTCACCGACGACGATCGTTTTGGCTGTCCTTTGCCTTGCTTTGGATTCTAAGCTTTCAAGGGCCTCCAAAGCTTCACTTTGCAACTGGGATAACACCAAATGGAGCTCCGGCGATTGATTGTGAAATATCCGGCGAGACTTGGATTTCCGGCGAGATGATTGTGAGGGAGATTGAGCTTCGGATTTGTGCTCAATTCAGCTCCCAAACCCTCCTTTAAATAGCCAAAACTCCAGGGGACAACCAAGGGCTAATATCGGAGGTCACCCGATTCGCCGACCATCACGGAGTCCAGCCGGCGAGGCAGGGCTAGGCCTGCATCTAGGCGGCGGTCGCTGCCCATTTTGGCCTGCGGCGGTCGCTGCGTTTTGGCCTGCGGCGGTCGCTGCTTTTCGGTGCCACTTGCCAAGTTGCCGGAAGAGGATGACGATGTCAGAGTCTGTCAGGCGGCGGTCGCCGCCAAGCCCATTTTTCGTCCGTTTAAGCTTGGAACAATAAGGTCTTAATCCGGGATAAATAATAATCATACACGAACGAGTATTAAGTCCCAAAATACGTCGACTGTATATTATTTCACTTAGAAAAAATATTACAGAGATTAAGAACATTACAGAATGTCTTTCTGTTTCCGAAATTAAATCGACGTACACAACAGATGTTCAGGTAATTTTCAAAATACCCTTACATAAATACGGGGTATCACATCACCTCCCCCTTAAAAGAAGTTTCGACCCCGAAACTTAGGTCACAAATAACTCGGGAAAACGTCTGAGCATATCTGCCTCAGTTTCCCATGTTTCCCAAGTAACTTCTTCAGTCCCTGACTTGGACCACAAAATTCGTACCAACGGTACGATCTTGTTGCGTAATTGCTTTTCACGACGTTCGAGAATGCGCACATGCATCTCTTCGTAGGTACCATTTGCCTGAATCTCAATGTCCTCGTAGCTCAGCACATGAGACTCATCTGATACGTATTTTCTTAGCAAGGATACGTGGAATACATTATACACTGGGTGTGCCGATGGCGGCAATGCCAAGCGGTACGTTAGAGATCCCACTTTATCAAGAATCTCGAATGGTCCCACGTAGCGAGGGTTAAGCTTCCCACGCTTACCAAATTTGAACACACCCTTGGATGGGGATACTTTGACAAATAATTTGTCATCAACCTCGAACTCGACAGTTCTACGCTTCCGATTCGCGTAAGACTTCTGTCGACTTTGGGCGGCCAACATTCTTTGTCTAAACAAAACAATGTCCGAAGCTGTTCTCTCGACCAACTCTGGTCCGAGCAGAATCTTGTCGGCATTCTCATCCCAACAAATCGGAGATCTGCATCTGCGACCATACAAAGCTTCGAACGGAGCCATCTTGATAGTAGCATGCCAACTATTATTGTATGTGAACTCAATCAAACTCGGGCTGTCTTCCCAGCTAGTCGGACGATCGAGTACACATGCTCTTAGCATATCCTCCAGGGTCTGGATGGTCCTTTCAGACTGTCCATCTATTTGAGGATGAAACATAGTACTAAATCTCAATTCAGTTTCCATGGCCTTGTGAAGTTCTTGCCAAAATCTTGCCATGAATCGGCCATCTCGATCCGATATAATGGTCTTGGGGATACCATGCAAATGGATAATCTCCTTGTGGTAAACTTTTGCTAACTTCTGGGTTTCCCATGTGGTCTTGATGGCTATGAAATGAGCACTCTTCGTAAGTCGGTCCATAATTACCCATATAGCATCTTTCTGACTTCGAGTCTTTGGTAGCCCAGTGATGAAGTCTATGGCGATGTCCTCCCATTTCCATTCTGGCACGGGGAGAGGTAGCAACTCACCACCTGGTCTGCGGTGTTCGATCTTGACCTTCTGGCAAGTTAAGCATTTTTCCACGAAGTCTGCTACATCCCACTTCATGTTTGGCCACCAAAACTTCTTCCGAAGATCCTTGTACATCTTGCTAGAGCCAGGATGTACAGAATAAGCTGAAGAATGAGCTTCTCTCATTACTAACTGGCGAAGACCTTCTGTGTCAGGCACACAGATCCGGTCTTGACACCAGAGTGATCCATCATCCTGAATCACAAAACTGGGAGCCTTCCCGTCCATTACTTCACTGCTTAACTTCACCAAGATTATGTCATCGACTTGCCTTTCTTTGATTTGATCTAGTAGCGTAGCCTGAATTTCCAGCATTGTCAGGTACCCTCTACGTTGATCATACAAGACTTCAGCTTCGCATGACATTTGATTTAGTTTAGCATGAGCAGTAAGTAGAGCAACTACTGTCTCGTGCGTTGTCTTCCGGCTTAGTGCATCGGCTACCACGTTAGCCTTGCCCGGATGATACAACAACTCGATGTCGTAGTCCTTAAGCAACTCTAGCCAGCGGCGTTGTCTCATATTCAACTCCTTCTGAGTAAATATATATTTGAGACTCTTGTGATCCGTGAAGATTTGGCATTTCACCCCATAGAGATAATGCCTCCAAATCTTCAGTGCAAAAACTACCGCTGCTAACTCAAGATCGTGTATCGGATAGTTTTCTTCATAAGTATTGAGTTGTCTGGATGCGTAAGCAATCACCTTGCCTCTCTGCATCAATACACAACCCAAACCACATTTTGAAGCATCACTATAGACCACATAATCGTCGTTCCCTTCTGGAAGTGCTAACACTGGTGCCGAGGTCAGACGCCGTTTCAATTCCTAAAAACTGGCCTCGTACTTGTCATTCCAGACAAATTTCTTGTGGACTTTGTGGAGCAAACCGGTCATAGGTAGAGCGATCTTCAAAAATCCCTCTACGAACCGTCTATAATATCCGGCAAGTCCAAGAAAACTGCGCACCTCCTTCACGTTCTGAGGCTGCTTCCAATTAGCCACAACTTTAATTTTCTGGGGATCAACCATCACCCCATTCTCATTGATCACATGGCCTAGGAAAGCCACTTCACTCATCCAGAAGTCACACTTAGACAATTTAGCATACAGCTCATTTTGTCTAAGGACTGATAAGGCAATCCGCAGATGTTCCTCGTGAACCTCTTCATTCGGAGAATAAATCAGAATGTCGTCGATGAAGACCACCACGAACTTATCCAAGTACTGGTGAAAACATCGATTCATCAGGTCCATGAAGACTGCTGGAGCATTCGTGAGTCCAAAAGGCATTACTATGAACTCGTAGTGACTATATCTGGTCCGGAACGCAGTTCTAGGAATGTCTTCCTTACGAATTCTCAGCTGATGATAACCCGATCTCAGGTCGATCTTGGAGAAAACTTTTGCTCCTTGCAATTGATCCAACAGATCATCAATCCTTGGCAAAGGATATTCATTCTTGATCGTGACTTTATTCAACTCGCGATAGTCGATACAAAGTCGAAATGATCCATCTTTCTTCTTGACAAATAAAACCGGAGCACCCCAAGGCGATGCGCTCGGCCTTACATAACCCTTGTCAAGAAGATCCTCGAGTTGCTTCTTCAACTCTTTCATCTCTGCAGGAGCCATCCGGTATGGTGATTTAGAAATCGGCGCCATACCAGGATCAAGATCAATAGAAAATTCCACATCACAATTTGGGGGTAATCCAGGAATTTCTTCCGGAAAGACATCCGAAAAATCCCTAACCACAGGAATATCAAGAACTGAAGGTTCATCTTTCGCGGGCGGATCCAGGTAGCAAAGGTACCCGACACAACCTTGTCGTAGTATCTTAAACGCAGCCATCGCATTGATAAGCCTGCCGTTATCAGCGTCATTCTGACCCTTAAACTTGCACACGAACTGGCCCCCAGATGACACCGTCACCGTCCTTGAACTAAAGTCGATCACCACCCTATGACGCGTCAGCCAATCCATACCGAGAATAATGTCGTATGGAGCCATGGCTATACAAATCAAATCTGTCTCGAATTTCTTACCCTGAATAGTAATCGGAAATTAAGAGAACCGCTTCGTCACAACCAGACGATCACCATTAGGAAGACTTACAACGAAAGACTCACAAGCTTCGTCGCACACTAATCCTAACTTACTAACACAACTATCCGAAATAAAGGAATGGGTAGCACCCGAATCAAACAGAATGCATACTGAAGTAGAATAAAGGTATAAAGTACCTTGTGCAATTGGAGCGTTAGGTCCATCCGCCACACGCATCTCGTACAGGCGTTGACCGTGACCTCCAGAAGCAGCTGGGGCTTTCCCCTTATTCTGAGCAGTTGTTTGCATTGACGGACTAGGAGTCTCAGCTGTCTTGAACCTGGGCCGGTTATTCTGATTAACTGACCCATATTGTGACTTCATTCCCCTCTGCTTTCCATGTTGACAGAATTTCTGCATATGGCCTCTATGAACACATTCAAAGCATAACTTCTTCTCCTTTGGGCACACAATGCTCTTGTGCCTCGCAGCACCACAATTATAGCACTGGACTGGAATCTTGCTCTGGCCCGTCTGCTGCGTTGACCCTCCTTGAGTCGTGTCCGTCTTTGCTCGACCAGACTTAGCAAAGTTAGACGGTGGCGTAGGTCGCTTGAATCCACTCCCTTGATTCTGCATCGATCTTAGCCGATTGCGTCTTTTGGTTGACTCCTCCAAAGTCACCTCTAATTTGTAGGCTACATTCACATACTGCTCCAGAGTAGAGCATGTGTGGTGCACCATCATTGACTTGATATCTGGGCTAATCCACTCGTGGAAATACCAGATTTTATGTGTCTCACTGGATATCTCAGGTCCAGCGTACTGTAACAGGTGATTGAACTTGGTCGCAAGCTCGGTTACCTTCAATCCATCTGTTTTAGGGTACAGAAACTCCTTGTGTTTCTCCTCCCTCATAGCACGAGAGAAGAAACGGTCTGTCATCTTTGTCTTGAACATCTCCCAGTTCAAAACAGGACTTTCAGCTAAGCCGGTACTCTCCCACCACTCGCTAGCCTCTTTCTTCAACTGAAGAGAAGCTATATGTACTTTCTCAGCTTCAGTACAATCCACATTGCGGAACAGCCGCTCCATGTGGGAAAACCAATGGGTCACCCCGACCGATTCTCCTTTTCCTTTGTAGCTGTCAGGCCTCATGGAATTAATGGTCTTCAGCGCACAACCATAATTGTCCCGAGTCCTGACTGCATTCTCTTGGAATACACGGTTCACTGGCTCCTCAAATCTGGGAACTGGTGGAGGTATTGGCACACCTTGTGCCTGCGGCACACCTGGTCGTAGTATATCAGTTACTGCCTGCATAATCATTCCTCGAAATGCTTCCATTGCAGCAGCATCTAATACTATTGGAGCGTTGGTCTGACCTTGACCATTGCCCCCAGGATGATTGTTGGAACCTGACTCCTGCTCGTCTTGTCCAACATTTCCTACAGTTGGTCTGGGGTCATTGCTTGTCCCAGCACCAGCTCGAATTGTGTTCCTCGTGTTCACCATCTGTTTACCGATCCAGTTCCAAGTATTGTATACATTAATATTATTCAATATACTTAATGTAGCAAAATCACTCAGAGTAGATCAACTTGGTATTTTTATAGATGAACTTGAACTATTTTACAACTGCACATTAGCCGATCTCCCGAGCGTCAGGTCAAAATTGCTCGGAGATTGTAGTATTCCACAAGGTACATGCCGCAATACTAGAATATTTACACGGTACATGCTGAAATACTAAGAAAAGGAAACTACTACTACAGGCAACGTCGGTCCTTATTACGGTGCTCCGAAACATTTCCTATACGGTAGACTTACCATGCAAGGCTTCTTTGGACGGGGTTCTCCATCGGATTCTGACGATGGACTACGCACCCTGCTTGGCCCTGGAACACATGATCCTGGTGTCCTTGGCCTTATCTCAGTCATGGTAAAGTATGGATCATCCAAGTTTGGCTCACCTAGCCCAGCCCTTCTCTGAGCACTGGCGATCATTTTATCCATCTGGTATTGTTGTTCAGAAGAGATCATCTCGCTTTGACGAAGGATCTCTCGTAGTTCAGATTCCATCCTCCTTCTCCTTTGAGTAGGGATAGTCTGAGATTCTCTTCCACTTCTTCCAATACCGTACTCGGTATAAAGTATTTCCCAGTCAGCATCAGACATGAGTGCGTACTCTGGCACTGGTGGCAACTCTTGCACAGGTGGTAACTCTGAACTGGGGTGAATAAATTGCATCTCCGGTTCCTGACTATCCACCAGCAAGTGCCTCAAGTCATTGGACTCCTGGTTCTGCTCGTTGAGGTCCATCTTGGTATCCTCCTCGGGATCATCCTCGATGGGGTCCTCTTCCTCGTCGGGGTCTTCCTCTATGGGGTCCTCTTCTTTGTCTTCCTCCTCGCTCCCTTCAGGAATCATTTCTATCTGGTAATCATCATTGTAGTACCCTCTCGCGTACCTAGAAGATTCATCTTCATGCATTGCTTCCTCCCTTGGTGGCTCAACTGGTGCTGCCACAGGAACTACAGCATTCCTTGACACTAGGACTACCGACTCAGGAAGCACATGCTTGATCTCCTCAGGTGGGCTGCTTGGTTCTCCAACCTTGAAGCACCCCTGGGGTATTGGGAAGTCGAGCCTTCCTGGAGATGGTGAATCCATCGCGGCATCTACCAAGTCCCTCTTATGAGAAAGACACGCACCCATATCCTACAGGATAACGAGGAAGGAATTAGTCTTTCTAGACATAGAAGCAAGCTTACTACATCAGACTATAGATAGAAGACATGACTATGAACGGTGTTTTATTTTCAAATTCATTTCATTTTGAAAATTCAGAGCCCTTTTGAAAATACTTTTCAATTGAAAACGAGTAATTGGTTTTCAAATACCCAACCCGTTCTAAAACTTAGGCTCTGATACCACAACTGTAACACCCCCAAATCTTAACCCATTTGGAAAGGTATTACCGCCAGTGACCTCGGTTTTCCTCACCAAAGTCACCCAAGGCTTTACCGTTTAAATACAATCCATGAAACACTTATGATACAAAATCATAATAATATTCGATTAAAGCATGAGTCCCGGAATTACATCCCAATTCCGAATAGGACTAAATACAGAGTTAAACAAAATACAACGGAAGTCTTTCTTAATATATACAAAAAGGGGTTGTGATCGCCATGATCACCTGCCCAAGGTTCTCAACCTGATTAAAACATTAACAACATCCAAAAACCACCGTCGTCTTCATAGTCATTCTAGTATCCTCATATCTGCGCTCTAACTGATGTGCCGAATCGGACGGATGACACCAGCCAACCATGCAGAGAACAATTTTGGTTGGTTAGTCTAATGAAAGACCATGCAATGGCACAAAGCAGAAGGTTCGAAGTAGTCGTATTAGGTTAGACTCATCGTCCCTCGAATAACAGTCGAGTACGATAGTCAACCACTATACTGCTACTGGAATACAGCAAAAGGCATGCACGAGAGAAGATTCTGGAGACCGAGTCTTCCCAGAAATCAACTCGAAAGAAGACTCCAACGAAATGAGTCTTATAGGAAGATATGACAAAGTCTGGAACATCACAGAATCACAGAATTACAGTATCACATTCGAGCGACTAAAAGTTAAGATGAGCTTTCCTAGCTGCACTAGCGCCTAGCTGCAGTACTCGCCCAAGGTATATTAATTATGTGCGACAACAACACTTATCTTATGATATTCTCAAACGCACAACACGTTATAAGCTTTTAGATATATGTTTCGTCATGAGGGACATATATTGAAGGGAATCCTTCCCAAGGTTTGTGACACTAGCTAAGTGCACCACCTCTATACTCGTGTATCAGAGGTTGGGTCATGACCATCCATGTGGTATTAGGTGGGGTCTAGCCACCTCTCTACCAAATTATAAAGAAACGACTGGATCCCAACGAATCCAACGTTCCTAACTACTAGTGCTAACTAAACAGTTCAAGCACAACAATAGTCCACAACATCAACATAACCGCCCTCAAGGCTATCAACATAAATATATATTCATAATAGCGTTGTTCTAACAGATATACAACCTATTATAATATCATATTTTAGTTTTCCAATACAATTAACAAAACTGTTCCCAGACGAACACAGTATTCATTCCAAATTAATTACTCAATTAAGCAACTGATAATTAATGGAAACATGGAATGATGAGCAAGAGCGAACCGCCACTTGCCCTAAATCCGCAGAAGCTTAACGAAGCTAGGTACGACGACAACTGGTTTCCGGGCTCAAAGCAGGGACAGATCTGGCAACACAGATTCCTTCGGATCGACCCATAAAGAAACCCTAAGTTAGATTCGACAACAACAAGTACGAATCTAAAGAATAACGGAAGAAATCGAAAGGAACGAAGCCCGATCGAAAGCCACAGAAGCCAAGGCCGAAACAAGCCAAGAGCTTCTGGGCGGCGGTCTCCGCCTGCCTTACGGCGGGCGCCGTCTGTTCATGGCGGCGGTCGCCGCCTGCCTTACGACGGGCCTCACTACGAACACCGGGAAAAATTTACGAGAGGCACAAAACTCACCGACGACGATCGTTTTGGCTCTCCTTTGCCTTGCTTTGGATTCTAAGCTTTCAAGGGCCTCCAAAGCTTCACTTTGCAACTGGAATAACACCAAATGGAGCTCCGGTGATTGATTGTGAAATATCCGGCGAGACTTGGATTTCCGGCGAGATGATTGTGAGGGAGATTGAGCTTCGGATTTGTGCTCAATTCAGCTCCCAAATCCTCCTTTAAATAGCCAAAACTCCAGGGGACAACCAAGGGCACGTGGAGGGCTAATATCGGAGGTCACCCGATTCGCCGACCATCACGGAGTCCAGCCGGCGAGGCAGGGCTAGGCCTGCATCTAGGCGGCGGTCGCTGCCCATTTTGGCATGCGGCGGTCGCTGCTTTTCGGTGCCACTTGCCAAGTTGCCGGAAGAGGATGACGATGTCAGAGCCTGTCAGGCGGCGGTCGCCACCAAGCCCATTTTTCGTCCGTTTAAGCTTGGAACAATAAGGTCTTAATCCGGGATAAATAATAATCATACACGAACGAGTATTAAGTCCCAAAATACGTCGACTGTATATTATTTCACTTAGAAAAAATATTACAGAGATTAAGAACATTACAGAATGTCTTTCTGTCTCCGAAATTAAATCGACGTACACAACAGATGTTCAGGTAATTTTCAAAATACCCTTACAGAAATACGGGGTATCACAGTCCGTCCCAGAACACATTCTTTGCAGATTCATTTGGTGGAGCATAACTTAGGATTAACATAGGCTTTTTGTTTGTGAGCAGGTTTGTGTACTTGATAGTAATAAATCTTGTTTCAATTTGGTCAATTTCTAGGATTTCATTTGTAAGTTGGTAGGTCTTCCACTTTACACAAATACCACACGAGAAACCCGTAGTAGGGACACAGTAGAACTGATCAAATCCTGCTTTTTCCATGCTTTTCACTTGGTTCTTTGTTTGTTCTTGTTTCAAAGAGTGAAATTAATTGTATTCGTTCAATTTTGCAGAAGGATTCAACATCCATCCAAAAAGTTTTATTCTCGATTCCGCGGCAATTCCAGGCTGTGATCTTCATAAAAAACCAATTGTGTTTCTGCCCCATATCCTCTGACATTTAGGGGACTTGCAATCGTTTCTAATTATTATAATTTTCGTGGACATAATAACAATAATAAATATAATCCTTATATTATTTTTTAAATTATTGGTGTTGTATTTTTGTATAGGAAATTGGTTGTCAGTATCATACTTAATAGAAATGGTTTCAGAGCAAAGGTTATTCATTCTTAAAGGATTTTTTCCATAAGTTTCCTTTGAAGGGATAAATTGTATCTTTATGGTCATCAACCAATGACAAAAATAAAGGTAATCCTCTTTTCGATGGTTAGCAAGAGTAATTCTGCAAGAGCTCATATCAAGAATGATAATAACCACAGGTAAACAATACCTGTAAGGAAGCATGTAAAGTAAGAATGAAGTATGAAAATTACTTGGAGTCCTTTTTTCGTTTTTGGATTTATTCAAAAAAAATCTATTACAGATGCAAGAGCTCTCAATCAAATCCTTGTTCCTGTTTGTACGCAAACAATTAGCCATATTTTCATGATTTTGATCCCCTGTTAACACATATATTTTCACCTGCTTCCAGGCAGCAGTTTTGTCAATGCCAAGATGTAAGATTCTGTAAATTTTTAAGAGAAGCTTACAGGCATACCAGAGATTAGTTTGGGGCCACCCATACAAAGTAAGGGTGTTCATAAGATATACAATCAAGGGCATAAACCACAAAGAAACAAACTTTTGAGGGTAGTTGTTCATAGAGTATACACTCCAAAAAGATGTGTTCAGTTGTTGATTGTTCATTGTTTGGTTTTTGTTCATGAGCCAGAGTTCTGCACGTTCCTTGCCCTTGAGTTCTTTCTTGAAAGACTTGGGAAAAATGGTCCGAAGATTCTGACCCTGGGATCTAGAGGAAAGCATCCAAACCTGGTAATTCACAGGGGTATAACTATTTTCATTCCAAAATTCAGTGTTAAACACCAGAATATGTAGTAAAAATCGAATCTCATAATTGGTCAATGAGTTGAGTCTCCATAACTGATTTTTCATAGAATAGGTTGACTTTTTTTGTTTCGTTTCCATAGTTTTCCATAGTGCTGGTTTATTGACTTGAAAGTCAACTCCAGATTGCCATATCTGATTGTTCATGATTTCATGTATTGTCTGTTTCAGGGATTGTAATCCAAAGAACAATTTAGAGTTATTGTAGAATATATCAAGACAAGCCAGGGAGAGACATACCTTACCATTGTAAGGGTTGACAAGGCAAAAAACTAAAGTGTTGGAAGTAATACTGAGCTCACCAAGAATGAAAGCCAGATTGTTCAGCAGCAAGAGAGTTCTAAACATCTGAGGGTACAACAACCCAATGTAATTTTTTATCTTGAAATGATTATAATAGTTCAGTTTGTTCTGCACATTAGGGTAGCAACAATTCATCTTAAAGAATAAAAGATAGCAGATCGATAAATCATTCTGAGTTTTCATCTGGTGATATTGCCAATGGCTAGCACATAGCCACCTAGCAACACAAATATTCAAGGTAGATGGTCCAACAATATTGAGCAGGAGATAATATTGAAGAGTCAAAGGATAAACATTCCAATCCCTAAGCATTTTGTTACAAGCTTCAAAGTAACAAAAAAGAAAACCATAATTTTCACTAGTGCAGATCTGATAATAGTCAGTTTCCTTCTTAAAAAAGGCTAGACAAATAAACCAACAAAAGCACAAAGGAGGGTAGGAGAAAGTACACCTGATTTTCGGGGAGGGATGGACACCAAGGCCATGCTGGGGGATTAGACATATGTCCTGGATCTTCCACTTCTCAGCAGAAGCAAAGACCATCATCCAGATCCCGTCTTTCGCACCAATGAAGGGCTCAGGGAGACCGGCGCAACACCAGATCTCACTCTTCATATGGCGCCCGGAAACCGTCCTAAACATCACCCTCCATTCTGAAATAGCATAAGCGACCGAGAGCGAGGAGAGGTAAACACACCTGATCTCCTCACACTCAGCAATGGCGATGAAACGGCGCTCACCGCATAACCACAACTCGTCCTTAGAGCAGAGAAGGATGAACGAATCCCCGAGCTGCAAGGGAAGCCCATGGGTGCAGGAGACGACACCACCTTCACCATTATCAGTCTCTTTTTCCAGTGAACCCGAATCCCAAGCCCTAGCTTTCGTATCCCTCTCAGAGAAAACCAGGGAGAACAACAAGCTGGATCAGGTAATGTTCGGTTTTGGCATTATGATGAAGGGGGTCGTAATCAAGGATGAGCTCTAGTGGAAGGTTAAGGCTGCTAAGCCCGAAGAGCGGCGGTGGCCGAGCAGAACTTAGGTTTCAGGGGTTGGGGTGAGAAAAGGAAAGGGGAGCGTTTTCGAGTTCATGTGATATTTTCTTTATGATGTTTTTGAATTATCTTTGAACTTGAATATAAGAAAGAAAGAATAATCAAAAGTATTCTTTGTTTTAATGGTTTGCCTTTTAATGAAAGGAATTGCAACAACTTTTGAATTAGGGGAAAACATAACATTGACATTAACATTAACATACAAAGATCTTAGAAATTAATACAACACAAGAAAAGATACTGAACCACAATATTCAAAGCACAACTAAAATCCAAAGCAGGAGAAGCAATTAAACTGACAAATTAAATAACAACAAACAAACTCCTAAAATGAGTTTGACATAATTAAAGCTCATTTTTGGCTTCCTCCCCATCCTTGTGTAGCTTTTCCTTGATCTTCTCCAAGATCCATTTCTTCTCCTTGGCCTCGCCTTCAACATGATACTCGGTGTGAGCCACTGGCGGCTGACCACCGTCCTTGTGGTGGCCCGACGTCTTCTCCTTGAGCTTCTCCAACAAACCCTTCTTCTCTTCTCCTGCTGGCTGAATTGGTTCTGTGTAGTGCTCAGCTGGAATGCCATGAACTTCGCTCTTGGCGATCTCCTCATCTTTGTCACTTGAAATCTTGTCCTTCAATCCCTTCTTCTTCTTCCTCCTTATCTTCACTCCTCCTTCCTCCACCTCTTCCTCTCACTACAAAGCCAAAGTCACAAATTGACACAATAATAGGACTATAAAAATCTTTGTTACAAAAAAACCATTCAAACTTTAGTACAAGTTTATTTATATTTTGAATAGCAACTTATGGGTAGAGATGGAAATTTCACCCGTACTCGATGGACATTCGAAAAAACCGACCCGAAAAAACGGACGAAAACCCGAAAAAACGTGGATGTAAATCGGGTTTTGGGTGACCGGGTGATGGATCGGGTCGGATTCGGGTGAACGGTTTCATCCACCCGGCCCGATCACCCGACCCGTCACCCGACCCGAAAGTTACCCGATTTTTTTTATTACTTTTACACCAAAAAAACATAGTATAAATAGAAAACCCTAATTCCCCCACCCACACCCTTCTCCATCTGATATCTTCATCCGCCGTTTTGAGCAACTGAGCTTCTCCATCTCCTATTGTCCATCTCACATTCTCCATACAACAACCGCTTCTCCATCTCCAATCTCCATGGCACCCTAAGCACCACATCTTGCCACTCCCGTCGCCGCGCAGTGATGCCTTCTCCTGCCCGCCCCTGCTCGTAGTGACGTCTCCTTCCGCTCCCGACCACCCCATCCACGCAGCATCTCCTCCTCCCTCTCGGGTTACCGCGCAATGTCTCCTTCTCTAACTCGCCTTTCCCCGCGACATCGTCTGCTCCTGCTCGCCCCTCCGTGCAGCGACTCCTCCTTCGGCTTGCGCCACCCCGCATCGTCACCTCCTCCGGCTCGTCCCTCTTCACAACGTCGTCTCCTACCGCTCGCCCCTCTGCGCAATAACTTCTCCTCCCGCTCACAACCTCTTCCCAAATAAATCTGAGTGAGTATATCGTTCCTTTTACTTGCTTCAGTTGTAACATGGTTTAAGTTGAAATTTTGATATTCTGATATAAATTATTTTTAGCTTTCTACATTGTTCCTAAATTAGATATTACAAAAATTCTAGGTTGTGATTGTTAGGATTTGAACGTAGTAACGACAAGAAAACAAGACAAAGAACACAAGAATTATTAACCCAGTTCGTCAAGAATGACTACGTTTGGGGGCACTACCAAGCCAGGATATTTTTTCTCTCTTTGAATGTGATAAGAATTACAATTGAGTAACTAGGGTTTAAATAATAACACGGAACAAAATCTAGAAAAGCCCACGAGCACAACGCTGAAATCGGCCCAAACTAACGCCTGAAAAGGCCCCGCACGGTCTGCAAACCGTGCAGCAGACCGTGCCAAAAAGGCGTAGCCAATTCCTGGATCTGGCACGGTTAGCAAACCATGCCATTGACCGTGCTCGTTGTTAAACTGCCTTCCGTGGTTTATGCACGGTCTACAGACCGTGCCACTAACCGTGCCGCTCCTTTTGCGTCCGTTCTTCACTTCTTCTTCACATCAGGATCCATAAACCCAACAATCTCCCACCTGGAGACTGACTCCAATCATAATCGTCCTCCTCATCAATCCATAGCTGGTAGTAGTGCCAGGCCTTCAACTCAGTTACCAAGGCCAGTCGAAGTCATGCAAAGCTTCAACTTCTCTAAGGTCACAACCTTAGTCAACATGTCCGCAGGATTCTCAGTTCCACGAATCTTCGTCAACCGCAAGACCTTTCTTTCCAAGAGATGCCGTATGTAGTGATACTTCAACTCTATGTGCTTAGTCCTCGAATGAAACGCTGGGTTCTTTTCCAAGTGGATAGCACTCTGACTGTCACTGTACAGAATATTGTCCCCCTGCTCCTTCCCCAATTCACGCAAGAAGTTCTGTAACCATACCATCTCCTTGCTCGCCTCAGTCACTGCAACATACTCAGCTTCTGCAGTAGACAACGCCATAACTTTCTACAGCTTAGAAGCCCAAGAGACCGCAGTACCACCCAATGTAAAGACATACCCGGTTGTACTCCTTCTCTTGTCGAGGTCACTTGATGCCAAGTCTGCATCCACATACCCTGCTAACACGACTTCCTTGCCTTCAAAGCACAAGGCCTGCTCTGCGATACCTCTCAAGTATCTCAAGATCCATTTCACAGCTTCCCAATGCTCCTTCCCTGGGTTCCCCATGAAGCGACTAACCACTCCCACTGCATGTGCAATATCCGACCTTGTACACACCATTGCATACATCAAACTGCCAATCGCTGAAGCATAGGGAGTCCTCTGCATCTGCGCACGCTCTTCTTCGCTCTTAGGTGAGTCCCTATTAGATAGCTTGAAATGGCTACCCAAAGGGACTTTTGCTGGCTTTGCATCCTGCATACTGAATCTCTTCAAGACCTTCTTGATATACTCAGCCTGCGACAAATACAACTTCCCAGCCTTCCTATCTCGATCAATCCGCATGCCCAGAATCTGCTTAGCCTCTCCAAGATCCTTCATAGCGAACCGCTCAGACAACTGCTCCTTCAACTTGCTCACTTCTCGAGCACTTGAGCCTGCTATCAGCATATCATCAACATACATCAACAATATGATATAGCCTTTGTCAAACTTCTTGAAGTAGCAACAATGGTCAGCTTCACTCCTCATGAACTCAATCTCATGCATGAATCCATCAAACTTCTTGTACCACTGCCTCAGAGCTTGCTTCAAACCATACAAGCTCTTGTTCAGCTTGCACACAAGCTCAGCGTTCCCTTTTGACACATAGCCCTCAGGTTGCTTCATGTAGATGTCTTCATCTAAATCCCCATGAAGGAAGGCCGTTTTTACATCCATCTGTTGTAACTCCAGGTTCTCTGCAGCCACCATACTCAACACTAGGCGTATAGTAGTTAGTTTCACAACAAGAGTAAAAACGTCAGTATAGTCAATACCGTATTTCTGCTGAAATCCCTTCACAACCAGCCTTGCCTTGTAACGCTTGCTTCCATTCGCCTCCTCCTTTATCCGGTAAACCCACTTGTTGTGCAATGCCTTCTTGCCTGCTGGAAGCTCAACTAACTCCCAGGTTCCGTTGGTCATCAAAGAATCCATCTCATCATCCATGGCGAGCTTCCACTCACTCACATGATCTCCACGAGATGCCTCTGCATAACATTCTGGCTCACCACCATCTGTCAGCAACAAATAGTAGTTTGAAGGCGAATACCTATCAGGCGATCCACGCACTCTGGTGGACCTTCGCAGCGGAATCACTGGGGTACTCGGCTCCTCCTCAGTCACGGCCTCCTGGTCAACTCGGACCGCCTTGCTCCCACCCGAGTTTGAGATGTCTAACTCCACAATCTCAGGTTCAGAACTAGCTGTTTCTGATGCACCCAGACTATCCTTGTACATCACCTGCTCATTGAACACGACGTCTCGACTGCGAATAACCTTCTTGCTCTGCTCATCCCAGAACCGGTATCCGAAATCATCACCACCATATCCGATGAACGTGCACTTGACAGACTTTGCATCCAGCTTGCTTCTCTCAACAGGAGCAATGTGAACATATGAAACACATCCAAATATCTGAAGGAAAGACAAATTTACCTCTTTGCCACTCCAAGCTTCCTTTGGTATCCCATTCTCCAAGGGAGTTGATGGCCCTCGGTTGATCAAGAATGCAGCAGTGTTTACTGCATCCGCCCAGAACATCTTTGGAAGCCCACACTACAGCCTCATGCTCCTAGCACGCTCATTCAGGGTCATGTTCATACGCTCAGTGACGCCGTTCTCCTGAGGGGTTCCTTTCAAGGTCTTCTCCATGCGAATTCCATTCTCAGCACAAAAGTCCTTAAACTCGCGAAGCTCATACTCCCCACCATTATCAGATCTCAAGCACTTCACCTTAAGACATGTCTCAGTCTCTACTAGAGACTTCCACTTTCAGAAGGAATCAAACGCATTAGATTTTTGCTTCAGAAAATAGACCCATACCTTTCTTGTAGCATCGTCAATGAAGGTCATGTAGTATGACGCTCCACCCAGAGATGTCACAGGCGCTGGTCCCCACAAGTCGTTGTGGATCAACTCCAACTTCTGCTTCTTCAAGGTTCTGCCTCCTCTCGCAAAGCTCACTCTTTTCTGCTTCCCGAGCACACAGTCCTCACACAGCCCGATCTCAACGGACTTAAGACCTGGCAGCAAGCCCTTCGAGCATAGCACATGCATCCCTTTCTGACTCATGTGGCCTAGACGACAGTGCCACAAATCTGCATCACAGTTCACTCCTGCAACAGCAATGTTATCACGGACGTTGCTCGTCATGTACAGCGTCCCTTCCTTCTTTCCACGAGCTACCACCATAGCTCCCTTGGTTATCTTCCAGCTGTTACAACCGAAGGTTACTTCATAGCCCTCGTCATCCAATTGGCCAATAGAAAGCAAGTTTCTCTTCAAACCAGGAATATGCCTCACTCCATGCAACTGCAGCACAGATCCGTTCGGCGCTCTGATTCTGACATCACCCTTCCCTACGATTTTCAAAGCCTCATCATCAGCAAGATAGACCTTTCCAAAATCTCCAGAGGTGTAGCGATCCAAGATATCAGCACTGTTGCAAGAATGAAACGAAGCTCCAGAGTCTAATACCCAAGACTCCAATGGACTGCTCGCGCTCAGAATAGATGCATCTGCAGTGGTTCCTGTCATTGAATCGCTCAGAGTCAACGCGTCTGCAATATCCTCATTGGCTGAATTCGCTGACTTGTTCTTCAATGGTGCTTTACATTCACTCTTGTAATGACCGTTCTCATCACAATTCCAACACTTGATCTTGCTCTTGTCCTTGGGCTTATCCTTCCCTCTAGACTTTGATCTGCCACGATTCGACTTCTTAGAGTTTGACCTGTCCCTGCTATCCGTATTCAAGGCTAATCCAGAGGTAGAACCTGACGCCTTCCTGCGAATTTCTTCGCTGATAATCAGATCCCTCACTTCATCAAACTTGATCTTTGCCTTCCCCGCCGAAGCACTAACAGCAGTAACTGTCCCGCTCCAACTCTCTGGTAAAGAAGACAACAAGATTAGGGCTTGTACCTCATCGTCGAAATCAATCTCCACTGAACTCAGTTGGGCGATCGTCATGTTGAACTCGTTCAAGTGATTGGCGACCGCTGTACTCTCCGTCATCCGCAGATTGAACAACTTTCGCATCAGGTGAACCTTGTTCACCGCAGAGGGTTTCTCATACATCGCGAAAAGAATTTCCAGCATCCCCTTCGTCGTCTCTGCCTTGACCGTGTGATGTGCCACGTTCCTGGACAGCGACAGGCGGATCACGCTCATCGCTTTCCTGTCCAGCAACTTCCACTCGTCTTCCTTCATGTCTTCCGGCTTCTCACCCAGCGGCAAATACAAATCTTTACCATACAGGTAATCCTCGATCTGCATCTTCCAGAATCCGAAATCCGTGCCATCGAACTTCTCTACTGGTGACTTTCCGCTTCCCATCGTTACTTCCAGAACATGGCTCTGATACCAGTTGTTAGGATTTGAACGTAGTAACGACAAGAAAACAAGACAAAGAACACAAGAATTGTTAACCCAGTTCGTCAAGAATGACTACGTCTGGGGGCACTATCAAGCCAGGATACTTTTTCTCTCTTTGAATGTGATAAGAATTACAATTGAGTAACTAGGGTTTAAATAATAACACGGAATAAAACCTAGAAAAGCCCACGAGCACAACGCTGAAATCGGCCCAAACTAACGCCTGAAAAGGCCCCGCACGGTCTGCAAACCGTGCAGCAGACCGTGCCAAAAAGTCGTAGCCAATTCCTGGATCTGGCACAGTTAGCAAACCGTGCCACTGACCGTGCTCGTTGTTAAACTGCCTTCCGTGGTTTCTGCACGGTCTACAGACCGTGCCACTAACCGTGCCGCTCCTTTTGCGTCCGTTCTTCACTTCTTCTTCGCATCAGGCTCCATAAACCCAACAGTGATGGTCCTTAGGTAGAAACTAGAGAAGTGATAGATCTTTTTTGCCTAAGTTATTTGTTTTTCTGGATGTTATAAACTTTTGGTATACTCTGTTAATGAATGAGTTTGAATTTCAAATATTTGTATTTATAAAAGGCAGTCCAATTCAATAACATAAATTAAGTTCAGCTTTATACAATACATACTTACATATGTGATCTAGAAGAGTTATTTTTCAATATACTGGTTTGTAATCTCTGGAAAAGATAGCGTTTTGCTATTTAGGTTTTGCTTTCGCTTTTGTGCACATTTGCTGTTGTATGGAATAAGAAATTTTGTAATGCACTATTAATGATGACTTGTATGCTCTATGGTGTCTTCAGTTGATATACATGAAGCTTGTTCAACATTGTAATGCACTATTATTGATGATTGGCTTATACTTTTGTGCACATCTGAATAACTACATTTTTTTGGTATGACAGGATTTTCTTTTTAAGGGAGGAGTTTTGTTTATGAATCTTGGATGGAGAATGTTGAAGACTTGTATTATGATATTTTTGTTAACTTAGATGATTGGTTGGATGTTTTGGATACTTAATTTTGGTTGTATTTGGTGTATGTTATGAATTAGTTCTAAGTTAGAACTAATATTTTTGTTAACTTAGATGATTGGTTGGAGTTTCGTTTAGAATTTCTAACTCCCTTCACTTTATATTCATATGATGTTTTCCCGTTATCAATTGTAATTTAACAAAAAAACGTTATAGGCAAATTTACTATAAAATTATAATGTAAAAGTTCACCCGAAAAATCACCCGATCACCCGACGGGTGGTTTGATTTTTGGATGCGGGTCGGGTCGGGTGACTGATTATAAAAGTCGGGTCGGGTGATGGATGGGTCGGGTGATGGATGTAGTCTACCCATCTATCACCTGATCCATTGTCATCCCTACTTATGGGTCAAGTTACTTAGTTCTATCTAGTTAGTGGGTAGTGTGTCAATTAGTTGATGTCACTAGTGCCTTTAGGATTCGTTTGGATTCTAAAAATAATACATTAAATTACATTATTTTGCATTGAATTAGCAATTTAATGCAAGATAATGAAATTTCATGCATTACTAGTGAACATGTCCGTGCGTATGATTTTGTTTTATTAATCTTTTATTTCTAGTCTTTAAATGAAGATTAAAAAATTATAATTGCTTTTACTTGTGAATTAGTGTTAAAGTTTTACAAATCAATTCTACTATTCTAGTTATCTTTAAACAATTATATATTAAAAGTTTTTTCTTTATCTTATCATATTTGTATCAATATAACAAAAGTGCACATGGGATAATTATGGAATGTGCGCCAATGACTTACAAAATGAGTCTTCAATACATCTATTAGATTCAATTATTCGAGTAAATTGGGTTCGAATATAATGGTCAAGTACTTGTATAGTAAACTACATAGAGGGGAAATGTTTGCGTAGAAAAAAAGCATGGAATAATAAAACCAAGATGATTGGTTAATTTGTATCCTTGTTTATAATTATTAATCATATATTGCATGATCTTGTTTATTTTAAGGGTTTATTTATTTTATTTTTTCTAATTTCTCCTTTGAATTTAGCAAATGTCCTTTCAATCTATTAGTTGAATTTATTATTGTAAGCTATAAAGCTATTAGGAAAGTGAAGTAATTAATTTTTCCTTAAATGGGGAATAAATAAATTTCAATTGACTTCGGTTTTATTTTGAAATTTCTCATAGATAGTGCATACAAAATTATATTTTCAATTTCATAATGTGAAAATTATCAAATTATACGATATATATTCTTTCAAAAAATTGATTAAAAATATATTTTATAAAATACATCCAACTTGATTACAATCGACATCGTTCATACCGAAATTCATAGCCCAAAAAACCGGAGATCGAGAAGAGAATAGTAATGATCTAATTCGAGTTTGCGCTATAGTCTCGTTTGTAGAGTACTTATGCAAATAAAGCATAAATAAGGATTAGTTTATTAAAATTAATCAGAAAATGGAGTCCAAACTTGCCAAATGTTGGTTTATTCAGTAAAACATCAATAATTTGGGAATGACTTTCAATTCAGAACAAAATATATGAAAATAGGAAGGAGAAGCAAAAGGATGAATTTGATGTAGATAAAAACAATCAAAGGAACATGGGGCAAGATATGGGAATGAAGGGCATGGATGAAAAAATGGTACCCGAATTTATATGTAATATTATGCATTTGATTTGAAATTGTTCATGAATGTAATGGTGTCTAGAGATTCTCGTAACAGTATATCATATAGTTATCAATGAATCTTATTAAATGGGCTAATATATAGAATGAAAACACATGAAGCATTTTGAACATATGAACAAACTCTAGTATTTTAGCCGATCAAAATGAAACGTTTTCTATCTAAATTAATAAGGACCATTATTATAATTATCAATTAATTAATTATAGTACGTATTCTTGTCCAATATATCTACATGTTTCAATTAATAAAAGAAAGAAGAAAAATGTACTACACACTTGGAACCCTCTAATTCTAACCAATATTAAGTTGATTACAAAATTCAATTATGTTGCTTGACCAAGAATTAGATATACTTACATATAATGAATGACCCAAAGTTAGATATACAAACTTTGACCCAAAATGTGTCTTCAAATTCTTCTATTGGATTCATTTATCCGAAATGACTGTTTAAATTTATGTCCTAATTGTTAATCATATATTGCATGATGTTTTTTATTCCAAGGTTTTAGTTAATTTTGAGCATTGTATACATATAATATATATATTTATACTAACTGAAATAGTTTAATACTAACTAAAATTCTACTTTATAATTATGTTTGTAGTTTTTTGGCATACTAATTAAAATTGTTTATTACTAATCAAAATTGTTTAATTTATAGGCTAAGTAAATGAGCATTCATTGCTCAAAAACTCTATTATATATATAGAGAGAGAGAGAGAAAAAAGTAACATGAATAAATTATACCAAACGAAAAAATGTATCAAATTTTAAATTCGAATCAAACTTATGATCTAAGTTATCAACGTAAAAAAAAAGTATGTACGTGATAACATTTTCATCTATGGTATGGGTATTATAATGGTATTTATGATGTTGGTTGTGGAGGTGATTTAATAATTAAAAAGGTTTGTATATAAGAGAAGATATATATTATAATGGATTGTAAATAATTATATAGCCCAAAATTCTTTTTTGGAAATAAATTTGATTTTACGTGTGATACTTTAAAGTTGTAAGTGAGTAAATATTTACCAAAAATCTTATATTTATACAGATATATAATTAGAGAGATTATATTAGAATTAGGAGTTACTATTTACCAAAAATATTCTATTTATACAAATATATAATTAGAGAGATTATATTAGAATTAGGAGTATATCATTTTATATTTTATATGTTGTTATTTGGGCAAAACTCTTTCTTCTATGTGTTGATTTTATGTGTGATACTTCATACTTCTAAGGTGTAATTAAGAGGAGAGACATTTATGGTAAAAAATTCTATTTTATATTATACATAGATTCTTATTACACGTGAAGAATTTCCACATGAATAATGTTAGTTTTGGATTTTATCTACATTTGAATGCTAATTTTGTATTAGTTCTACTCTATTTTTGTGATAAAATGTAGTTTTGTGATAAAATGATACCATGGGTAGATTTTTTTTTTTTTTAAAAGTAGATTCTCTATCATATAAGACGATGAACATTAATGGTCTAGAATTGCATTTTACATTATATATAGATATATAGCACAGTACTAAAAACTTTCACTTTAGTATTAGGAGTAGTTGAAGTTGTAACTCTTTTAAGGGTATGTTTGGATTTCCGAATATAATACATTAAAATGCATTATCTGCATTAAATCATCAATTTAATGCAAGATAATACATTTTAATGCATTTTAAAAGGAATCCAAATGGACCCTAAGTAGCATGTTGTTGAACTGGCCGTAATTGTCTTTGAACTGGAATATAAGAAAGAAAGAAAGAATGATCAAAAGTATTTTTTATATGTTTGCCTTTTAATGGAAAACATAAGTATTAACATTTGCATTTTCCCTCCTTAGTGTGATTAAGATGAGAAAATAGGACAATTAGGAATGAAAACTAATTTTTTTATATAGAAGAAAAGAGACAAGTACAAGACTAAGTAATTTATTTGTGGGACACTCATCCGAACTCTAATTCACACGCTTCACCCACCCGAGGACTCGAACTCACACTCCCTTGAGCTTAATAGCTTGATCTCACACTCACTCGCACTAGATTTGTTTGTTGCTTGCTTGATACTTCAAATGATCACTTCACACCCCTATTTATACTTGTGCTAGGTGGGTTGGATTGAACAATTCTAAAACTTGCTTCTAGTTTTTTTTCTCCTTAGAAAATTGTAGGCTTGTCTTCAAATTTGGGCCTTTACTTTCATTAACCCACTTCCAAATTGAAGGGAGCCCAACAACATTAACATAGAAAGATGTTAGAAATAGAAAAGATCATGTTGAACCACAATATTCACAGCACAACTAAAATCCAAAGCAGGGGAAACAATAAAACTGATCGACAAAGTAACAACAAACAAACTCCTGAAATGAGTTTGACACAAAATCTGATGTTGCCATTGACTCTTTTTCTGAAGTTGTGTTACATGTTGATGAAGGAAATAGGGGGAGCCATGAACCATCTCCTTCAAGTTCTCCTTTCAATGCGTTTGAGCCTATTGTTTCGGCTCCTGCTCCTTTGTCTGAGTCAACTTATTCTGTTGTTCGACACATTTGTAACGACATCACCCTCCTCATGTACGTATTCCATATCATCTCTTATTCATTATGTCAACATTTGCTTAGAGAGAGCATTTGATCGACTTGTTGATGAAAAGGAGAGGATGAAAACCCAAGATCGATCATCAAACAATTGGACAACTAGACCAGTTATTTCGTGTAGCGATCTCACCACCCTCATTCGGGATTACATGTTAAGAAGGTGGTGGAGTGTTCATACACGTTCTCGAATCAGGAAACGGCTAAATAGTTTTCACACATATCTAAGGCGTAAAACTTAAAATGTAACAGAATTGAAGAGGTTATATATATATTGTGTTAAGTTAGATTTCCCCTTGCTTTTCCTTTGAGAAAATCTGCTTTATAATATGATAAATCCCTAAACCAATCAAACTTAAATTCTTGTGTCCTTTCTCAACTACCCATCTCAGCTTCTAGCCTCCGTACTAGACAAGGGGCTTGCAACATGAACACAATCAAAATTCATCTATTTGGACATTGTTGCCAAGTATTCTTTAATTTCTTCCTCTTCATCAACCTCTCCCTCCTTTGAGCCTTTTCTCTTCAAGAGTAGAGGCTTCATGTAGCATGTCAACAGCGTCCTCCTTCATGTCCAACTTCACAAGAGCTACCGATTGCATGTAGAAGGCGGTCGGCCAATCCGGATTCACACACTGAGCTTGCATTGCATCTCTTAGAGCAGCGTCCGCCTGATCCGACATCAAGTAGCATAGACTACGCCTTGCGAAAACAGTAGGAGAAACCATCGTTCCCACGTCCGTAAACTACATTTACACTCACCATGTTTTAATTGAAGTTAAATCATCATTAAGGAGATGTGTCAAGCATAAGCTTTGCTCGTTACCTGGGAGTAAAACTCGATTGCAGCTTTGAAATCTTTGTCTCTGAACGCGCAGTCTCCACGCTTTCTTGCATCCAACATGTCTTTCATCCGTTGCGTCCACTCCTGGAAAGATAACTACACCAAAACAAAACAATTACTCATGAGTTATGAGCATATGATAATCCTACATGCAGAGCTCATACTCTGTTACCTCATTGGTTCCTTCGTCGTCTTTGTAATGTGTCATAATCAATATTTGATGTATTGCTGTGAGGTCTAGCCTAGAGCAAGCTTCGGCCATGGGCGAGAGAGGACATTGAGATTGAGGTGTTGAAGGGGTCTCTTCTTGCTGCTTCTTGATTCCTAGCATAACGTGGGACGGGACCTGAACAAGAAACATACTGTTAATTCATGAAATGTATTGGAACGTAAAGTCATCCAACAATCAATGCCTAGGATATAAGCTTAGTGGATTACTCTTCCTATTGTCAATTAGTTTTAGGATGGAACTCCACTGGACTTATGTGCGTTTATGCACTAATGTAGGACTAATTACACTATTTGGAAAGGGAAAGAGTCCAATTTACAATTCTGCATCAGATTTTGTGTCATACTACATCTAGAACTAAGATTATTCAACAGAGATAGACTAGGAATGATGAAGTGAAATGAAATCCAAGTATGTGTAGCAATAAGAATGAATATGTGAAGAGTCACTCACATCAGGCTTGGTGTCTAGTGGAGCAAGAGTTGAAATGAGATCCTGCGTGTTTGGCCGCTCCCTCGGCTCATATTGCAAACAAAGAGAGGCAAGGTTAACAAATACAGTTGCTTCTTCCATGGAAAACTTTCCCTCCAAGTGAGAGTCCATCAGGGCTGTGATGTTGTTGCCACGCATCATGTCAAGAGCCTAATAAATAAGGATATGTAACATCAAGCCAAATATTAACTGTTGGTGCAATTCAATAGATCCAAATTGAGAATGTTGCCAAAATCCACTCAATTACATGGCTTGGAGGGATGTGTTTTCCACTCAACAGATCCAAAAGAATGTTGCCAAAGTTGTACATCACACTTTCAGGGGTCACATTTCCTGCAAATAACAATCAAGTTTGTTATGGATCATCAACATAATGTTAATCCAATTTCACTTACTAATGACCTTATTTTTCATTGTTACTACACTGAATAACCACAATTTGTCTACAACTGTCAACAGTAAAGCAATCAAGATTTTGAGCCTATAAGGAAAAGCTGCATGAGTGTTAATCAAATATATGGTATGGCCACCTTGTCCGTAATCGCCCGTTTTTCTAGGTAGGCGGACCAACCCGACTCATCGGATCCCACTGGGTTGACACCTTGTCTGAACAGCCCGTTTTTTTGAGTAGGTGGACCGAGAGCCACTCCTGGACGACGGTGGGCGGGGCCAGCCCACGTTTGTCGGGTCTAATATCTGTTTTAATAAAAAAATAGTTTGTTTGTTTTTCTTGATACATGAAGAAGGTGGTACCATAAGTTGCATGCCCATTAAAAGGAACTAATTAGAGTATAGTCAGTAGTAAAGGAAGTGTTCACAAGTCACAACAGATAAATGCTCTTCACAGAAACTACATGGAGACATGATATATACATGGATAAATAGCACCAAATTATATATATGATCAACCAACACTTGACAGTTGACACCGTACAAAGTTCAAAATGGAAAAAATTTTTACCAATAAAAGAAATTACCATTTCTGAGATACTCTGGAGGTGTGTATGCAAGATTTGTGCTGTAACTTGTACCATCTTGGCTATTTTTCATCAACCCAAAGCAAGAGAGTCTTGGATCCCCATTCTATAACATTCAAATAATCCATATATATGGAAGTCAGAAGAAGAAATTATTATACTTATGACATAAACAAACTGTCGTTTTACCTCATCAAATAGAACCCTATAAGCATTCAAATCATGGTACAATGGAAACCCTTGAGAACAACAATAGTGCAGTGCTTCCGCAATGTAAAGCGCTACTCTTAACCGC
Organism: Rheum nobile; assembly: GCA_027886185.1. Classification (NCBI taxonomy): domain Eukaryota; kingdom Viridiplantae; phylum Streptophyta; class Magnoliopsida; order Caryophyllales; family Polygonaceae; genus Rheum; species Rheum nobile. The sequence continues at coordinate 1,527,474 of WOAB01000657.1, read as the reverse complement.
ATCGCCCATTCAATTGTTTGACTTTCCCCTGTAATTTTTGAATGCCAAACAATCAAGTAATTTGACCAAATATACTGCTATCTAACTAAAAGCCCTTTCTATTATAACAATTAATGTAAGATTCACCAAGCCAGTCAAAAACAATACTCCCTCCCTCGGTTCGTTAAAGATTGTTATTTTAGTCATATACACAACTATTAAGGAATGTGATAATTACATTACAACATCACTCCGTATAAACTTTTTCAAGAATTTATAATCTATCAATTACACACCTTATTTGTAACCAATAGATAAAGAGTAATTACATAGAAAAAATTATATGTGCAACTTTCAATGACAAACCTCATAACTCGTCAATATATCATTACTAACGCACTAAAATGACAAACATTTCTTAACAAAATTTATGGACTTCAATGAGAACTATATCCGAATAGATAGAGTAATCAATAGATATAAGACCTATCAAGAATCATCATAAAAACACAATAACAAAGGTTTGGAGAGGGATTTGGAATTGAATGAAAGAGGCTCATACAATGAAATAAATGCTTGGTAAGAGTATCATGAGGCATGTACTCTGCAACAAGCAATCTCTCATCACCATCACAGCAAAACCCAATTAGATTTGCAAGCTTCTTGTGTCTCAGCTTCCCTATAGCCCAAGCTTCCTCCTGCAATCAACCCAAAAAAAACTCAGCAAACCCAGATGAGAAAACACTAAATTAAGCAGACCCACATGAACAAATCGGGTAATTAACTGCAAACTGATTGGGATCAGGCCAGGCCAATTGAGTGAACTTCTTGACGGCGATCCACCGCTGGTTCTTAAGCCTGCCTTTGTAGACCAAATTGGGAGCTTTCTCTCCACTCTCAGAGACAATGAAATCAGATCTGAAGCCATTGGTTGCTGATTTCAGCTCGGAAAAAGACAATTCAGAGAAGACGGATACAGCTGACTCTTCGCCGGCGGCGGCGGACTCCGCCGGAGAACTGGAGGTTTTGTGGTTGTGGTGCTCTGGGTGGGATTCTGATAAAGGAGAAGAGTGACAGCAACCCATAATTTTACTTGCTTTTCAGCCTCTCAACAAGAATTGAGGGGAAATTGGAATATGCTGAGCTGAAATTGGCGAAAAAATTGGGTTTATAGATTTAATTGGTGATGGAAGAGTGAGATTCAAACTGGGTAACGGATTCCTTGGTTTATAATTTGTCATGTATTAATGTGTGCAGTGTTGAATTGAATATATAATAATTGTAGTAATATTATTGTACTATAGTGGCGTATATGGAGAAACAAGAACTTACTTTTAAGCCAAGCTTGTTGGATGGGGTAATTACAAAGTCTATTGAATAAGATGCCCTCTCATTTGGATATTTGGTTGTAGTTTAATCGTTACATTCCATATAATTTTGTTGTTTCGAAATCTTATTGTATTATGTTTTAAAAATTCTTTTATTTATTCCTTCGTTTTCTTACCTCAATTTTTATTTTATATTTTAAAAACAATTGTTTTTGTCAAAAATGGCTCTTATTCTATGTCTTAAGAGTATAAATAATAAAGACATTCTTTTTTGTTAAAATTTGTTACTTTCTCAATGCCACTATACTCATAATTCATTCTTGCATTTTTTCAATTATTAAATTCGATCAGCCGTATGGCCCAAATATTAACTATTACAAAATTTATCTTTTTTTCGTTCGAATAACATAATTTATCTAAAATAAAGATACATCACCATTCACCAGTCACCACCTTGATAGTGATGCAAGTCTATTATAATTCACCATTTTTTTATTCATACCGACCGTGAAACTCGTGATGATTAATATCATGATTGAGGATCTGTATAACAGGCCATTATCGCATAACGTGCGAAACTATTTTGGCCATCAAATTTTTTTTTCAACAATTTTTTTTTCCGTCTCCTGATCATTCTGGATTAACCTATATAGAAGGTTCACAAATAAGCTATTAACGTTCATTTATTTGTACACTGAAGTTCACAAATAAGTATTCAATGTGCAAAGACATGTGTTTGAACATGAACATGTTATATCTGAACCATACGACATAGAAAAATGAACATTTAATACTTAGATGTGAACGTCAATAATTGTCTATTCCAGAACGATTAAAGACGAAAAAAAAAGAAGCTTTTAACGTCCCCTGATCATTCTGGAATAACCTATATCCAAGGTTCATAAATAATCTTTTAACGTTCATTTATTTGTGCACTGAAGTTCACAAATAAGCTCTAAATGTACAAAGACATGTGTTTGAACATAAACATGTTATATGTGAACCTTACCGCATAGAAGTGAACGTCAATAATTGTCTATTCCAGAACGATTAGAGACGAAAAAAAAATATTAATTTGTTGATCGAAAATTTAAAAAGAGAAAAAAAAATCGCCGTATTTACGGTTATGTCACCATGTCACTATTCACTCTTTTTCACCTCTTTTAATCTCAGTCCTTCATCTCTTTAATCCAATGACCCATATTTTTTTTTATTTTGTACAATAAGAATCAAATGTAAGTGAAACTCACTCTTAATATCATATATACTCCGTATATACTAAGATATAAATATTGGTGGAAATTTTAATATACAATTAGACAACGGTTCACAAATAAAAGCTTCAAAAACCATGCAACGAGATGTGATAATTATGGCTTCAAGCGGGTGATCCAAGGTATGTCAGATGATTTGTTAGACAATTAAGTATGTACATGTTTTTTTAATATCTAGGGTTTATAATGTAATCTTTATAAATTGATCTATGCTTTTCAAAAGTGTAAATACATTAACTTGTATTTAAATGAGCCTTGCTACTATAGGTTTTTTTTTTATGATGCTCAATGAAAAGCTGGAGGGCACAACATTAACTTTTAAACTTAATAAAGTCCAAATGCCCGTCAATATTTGATTCCTTAGCATAACTAGTGGGGTTTAAATGGGGGCTTATGAAGACCACAATATTAATATTAATATCAATACCAAACCTATTTTCTTCCTAAAGTCAAAAGTTCAAAACCTTAACCTTTATTAGGAACCAAAAAGCTCCCTTCTGGGAGCCGGCCCTAGAAAGCCATCCATGGCCACCGCCCATCGGAGACGAGCCGCCGCCGCTCCCATGGCACCCGCCTCACCGACACTCTGACCAAGCCCCCTGCTCCGATCGAGCCCCGCTCCGACCGCGCCCCCGCCGCCTCCGACCGTGCTCCGTTCGTGTTGCCCCGCTCCGTTCCGTCCTCGTCGGATCTGTGTAGCCCCGTTCCGACCGCACCGAGCCACCCAGACCTCGAAACCACTCCACTGTTGTGCACCCCGCTCCATACCTCCGCTCCACCGTCACCGCGCTCCGCCTCCAGTCACCGCTCCATCGCCACCGCACACAGCCTCCAGACACCGCTCCCGCCACCGCGCTTCGCCCACACCACCGCTCCACCGCCCTCCGCTCCGTCCGCACCCCCGTCGCTGCTTCTCTGTTGTTTATTTTTATTTTTTGCTTTTTGTTCCTTTTGTTCTTTGGTCCTTTTTTATTTCCGGATCTGGTTTTTATGCTTGTGTCAACCAGATCATGTGTGGTTTCTGTTGGTCTTGACTTCTTGAGTTGCATTCTTTGGTGGATGGGAGCTTCCTAGACGGTGATTCGAGTTGTTGTTCTGGGCTTGACCAAGGATGTTCATCCTTCCGGCGGCGCAGACTTATCTGTGCTTTACTCACATCTCCTCTGGGTTCTTTAGCTTTCTTCTTCTAGTGTGTTTCTCATGTTGTTGATTTGTCCTTTGTCTGTTTGTTGGTTTTTTTTTTTATGTTTGTTTGTTGTTTGTCGGCCTTCTGACAGCCATTTTTTGACCTCTCAAAGTTTGTAACTTTGAAATTTTACTTAATAAAAAAAAAATGGGGGCTTATGATGCTTTTGGGAATAATATAATGAATTGGAAGTTTAAGCCCCCTCCAAAGGCTAGTATTTTAGCATTTTTAGTGGGGCTTATTAGGAGGGCTTATTGATTTTTTTTGAATAAAAAAATAGAAGCTTCTAATAAGTCCCTCATTTGGGGCTTAAAAATAGGCCAAAAAATAAGTCTCTCAAGAGAGGCGTATTGTAAGGCCCAGCGCCACATGGCGCCTGATTATTGGCCGTGCCTAGTGGGCGACACGTGGTGCTCGATCGGACGGCCAAATTTTTTTCCTGGCCGTCCGTTATTTTTTAAAAAAGTGTCTTAATTTTATTTTCTTACATTATAAAATAAAATAAAAATTACTATAATTCTAAATGCATTTTTCTCTATCGATAGACACCCATTATGGTTATGTTTCTAATATTTTGAAATTTTTTATTGTATTTTGTATATTATTAATTGAAAACAAATCTTTTTTATATTATTTATGGTTCTTTAAAATATAAATATATACTAATTTAATTACTGTACATTAAAATGACATTGTGGATAGTTAATACTATAAAATTGTACTAACTAAGATTATTTAGACAAGTTTTGATATACACTAATTTAATTTCTTTACATTAAAATGATATTGTGGATAGTTTAAACTATAAAAAATGTACTAACTAAAATATAAATATACACTAATTTAATAATTGAATATAAATATACACTAAATATACAAAATACTTAAAATAAAATTTATTTAATAAATTTATTTTTGTAATTTTAATATAAAGAGTATATTAAGTATTTCATATAAAGGGTATATTGGTAATTTGATATAAATGAAGGGATATAATTATAATTTAATATACTCCAATAAGCCCCTCTAATAAGTCTTCCACTAAAATTAAATAAATGAGTGATGCTTATTGAGAGGCTTAATTCAAAAAAATCCCCAATAAACCTCCCAATAAGCCCCTTCCATTAAAGATGCTCTATAAAAAGCCCAATTTTTAAGCTCCAACCGAGCAGGCTTAAACTAAAGTAGGTTTAAGGCCTATTTGGTTAGGGCAAAAAAATGTTGCCCTCCTTTGAACAAAACGCGTTGTTTTGGACCAAAACGACGTGTCAAAAGCAAGTAGCCAAACAACTGCTTACTTTTGGGATCGCCACGTGTCGCTCCATTCGTGGAGCCGCGTTTGCGCGTCCGATGTTCTGGCCGTCCATTATTTTTTTTAAAAATTGTCTATTTTAATTTTTAAATGTTTTAAAAAAAACACCACAATTCTAGTTTCATTTTTCTCTATCCATAGACACCCATTTCGGATATATTTGGTATATTTTAAACTTTTTTATTGTATTTTTTTTTGGTGGAAGAAGAGACAACACTCTTCAAAATATTATTGAAACCAAGGCCAAACTACAAAGTCATTCGAGAGAAAGCACACCCCCGACAATCATCCAAAATAAAAGAGGCCACACTGGCCGGACAAGAACAAAGAAAGTGATAACCTAAAGGAAAATAAAGAGCAAGACAAACTAAATGGTCGGCGACAACATTCGCCTCTCGAAAGATGTACCGGAACTGAATAGACCAGTCCCTACGAAGAAAGCCTTGACATTGGAGAACCAGGCTAGAAAGGGGATGCCAACGATCAACAACGAAATTAATCAAAGAAATAGCCAACTGAGAATCCGACTCAAGGATCACTCTTCTGAATCCACGATCCTAGGCAATCCGAAGGCCCTGTAGGATACCTCACAACTCAGTAGCAGGCACAGAGCAACTCCCAATGTGATGAACGAAACCACACACCCATCGGCCATCAGAATCACGAATCACACCTCCAGCGGACGACACACAAAGATCACTCACAACACCATCAGTATTAACTTTAACCCAATCAACAGGAGGGCGCTCCCAGCAAATAAGGGACTCGATTCTATACCGCGGCACCGCACTACCAAGCTCCAAGGAGGCCATAGCAATATCATAATGGCAGGCATAGTTCCTCACAAAAGAAGCCATACACCCCTGAAAATTCTTACCAGAGAACACCTTCTCGTTCCTCCATTTCCAAAATCCACCAAAGACCACATGCAAAGAAGGCCGACCATAGGCCAATCCCGTCCATAATTCTAGTTTCATTTTTCTCTATCCATAGACACCCATTTCAGATATATTTGGTATATTTTAAACTTTTTTATTGTATATTGTACATCATTTAATTGAAAATAAATCATTTTAATATTATTTATGGTGGTTTAAAATATAAATATATACTAATTTCATTTCATTACATTAAAATGACATTGTGGAGAAACTTTATAAATTTGATGTATGAATTTAGACAAGTCTTGATATATTTAAGTTCAAGTAAACACTAATTTTATTAAATAGGACTAGACTTGTCAACTGGGTCGGGCAAGTCGGGTTCGGGTCGAGTCAAGTCGGCTTCGGGTCGATCGGGTCTGATAAAATTTTCGGGTCGGGTTGACCTAGCGGGTCGAAGGTACCCAATTTGTTATGATTAATATTATGATTTTTTAATTTAATAAAAAATTATATTAAAAAAATTAATATTATATACTTATTTAATAAAAAGTATTTTAAAATATTTAATATAAATAAAATAAAATATGTGAAATAACAGAGTCCCTCGAGCTCGGATTCACTATTCGGGTCGGGTCCTTTGGGTTTGGGTCCTTTGGGTTTGGGTTCAGGTCCTTCAGGTTCGGGTCCTTCTTGACCCAGTGACTTTCAGGTCGGGTCTCGACCCTAAAAATCTCGGGTCGGGTCGGTTTTTGCCAAGTCTATATAGGACATTTATTTTATTATTTAGGATAGTTTAAATTATAAAAATATACTAACTAAAATTATTTATATATAATTAATATTTTCACAAAACAGAAAAATTGTAATTGATTTTTTATTTGCCTATAAATAAGATGTAGTGATCATTGCAAAACTCACACATTCTCCACTCATTCATATATTTTCTCAAAATCTTATATCTTTTTCCAAACTCATATTCCCCTCTTCTCAATCTCTCACCATGAATCAAAACCATGGTGACTACCCAAATAACTTTTAATATTTGTCCCTAGGTCCGTATGATCCTTTTAATGTGCAATATTATGCGAATCTCCTCTCTCAAAATTCACAAACTGAAGCAAAAGGTGGGACATGCTCCAGTTTCTGATAGGGCAAACTAATCTTGGATAGGAAGGAGAAACGCTCAAGCAAACATTGATGAAAGAACTCTATAGCATGTGATAGTTTTATCCATGTACTCATGAGGAATATGTTAGTATTTATTTTATGCCTTACATGTGCTTGTTTTCTGAATGCATGTTTCAATCTTGTTTATGCATATTTAAATCTTGTAATGCATGTTTCGATCTTGAGTGTTCAGTCTTGTAACGCATGTCATGAGGAAGATGTAATAATGAATGTTTATATATGTGATTGTATGCATTGGAGGTGGAAAAATTGTCCAACTGCATGGAAAGGTCAATATACACGTGGACATGGCCATCCAACAATCATTTTGGAGGCTGTTGTATCATACGACCTGTGGTTCTGGCATGCATTTTTTGGGGTACCAGGTACGTCTAATGATATTAATGTTCTTGATCAATCTCCTATTTTTTATGATGTTTTGGAAGATAGAGCTCCAAACGTTAATTTCACAGTTAATGGACATGAATACAACATGGGATATTATCTCACTGATGACATCTATCCACCATGGGCGACATTTGTCCAATCAATTCGGCTTCCTCAAGTCCCTAAAGCCAAGTTGTTTGCCCAACACCAAGAATCTGTTCGTAAAGATGTGGAAAGGGCATTTGAAGTGTTGCAATCTCGATTCACAATAATTCGTAACACGGCACTCTCTTTGGATTTTGTGAAGATTGGAAAGATAACGAGAGCTTGCATCATTCTACATAATATGATCGTAGAAGATGAACGATATTCTTATAGTCATCATGGATAAGAAATCCCAGAGTTTGGCGAAGGAGTAAGTGGAGAGCCTACATCGATGAATAACCCGGATTGGACATACTCCACCGATAGACCGCGAGTATGAACAACTTCCTGAGCACGACGAGGGCTCAACTTCGGAATTCAAATACACACTGCCAACTTAAGGAAGATTTGAAGGAACACATTTGGCAACAATTTGGAGAAAATTAGGGTCCTTCCCGTGATTTGTGTTTTTAGTTATTGAGTTATGCATTGTCTAATGATGTTTTTCGTTAAATTCGGTAATTTGCTTTAGTTTATGTTGTTTTATTATAATGTTTTTTCTTCAATTTATGCATCCATTGTTTGTTGCTTTTAATATATATATTGTCGTTAATTTCCTTCAAGCCTTAATATTTGTTATTAGTTTTCAATTAATACTATAACTAAACACTTGAATTAAAATATATTTAATAAATTTTATAAAAATATAAATTTTAATAAAATAAATATTTGTATAATTTAATATAAAGGGCATATTAGTAATTTAATATAAAAAATATTTTGATAATTTAATGTAAAGGATATAATTGTAATTTAATATATGGATATTGGGTTGAAAAGTCCATCGAAAAGCCCCTCCATTAAAATGATAAAATGATTTGAGGCTTATTAGGAGAGAGAAAATAAAAAATTGGCTTGAAAATCTCCCATTTAAGCCCCGCCACTAGTTATGCTCTTAGGAAATTATAATATATTTTTCTCTTTCCGTTAATTATTTCCTCTTAATAAATACTCCCTCCGTCCCATAATGATGTGCCTACTTTGACTCGGCACATTTCCCGAGGCGAGTTTTGTATCGTTAATATCTTTAATTACATATTAATAAAAATTATAATTTTTTGATATTATCAAAGTACTCGTTGATACAAATCTTACAAGATCCCACATGATTATGTTTTTTCTTATATATTGGAAGAAATCTTAAAAATTCTCTTCAACTATAAATAGTGCACATCATTATGGGACGGAGGGAGTAAGATCCAATAATAGTACTTTGGAGGGTATAGATTCCAAAAATTAACCAACAGATCGAAAGCGTTGTGTATTAGCTTCATATATGCTTGATGTTTGGAGCATATGTCCTCCTTGATTCTTTTAATTTCATATCATTCTTAAACCATCGAATATAATATCTTTTTTTTTTATTTCTAGCAAATTATGGATCAAAGTTTATCCCCAAATATGAAAGCAGATATATGGTACATAATTGTTTTGGGGCGAAAAGACCTAACGAATCCAAATCGCCTTAAAGAGGGCAACTAGACAATTTATTAGACAAATTATATCTAAATAATCCAAATCAACTAATCAATCAAGAGAATGAGAGTAAATGAATATAATATAAACTTATCTCCCTTGAATGAGAGGCGAATCAAATACAGAAATTAAGTCGTCGGTCGCTTTAATGTTGGAGTAACGGACTGAGTACAAGAATGATCTCGTATGCGAGTAGAACAACAGTAGAACAATGATAGAAAGCTGCTTAAATTGAGTAATAATGAGCATGTGTGGTTGTGTGTCGTTACAGAATTGATCCGGGCCCTTACAAGAGAGTTTTCTCTACAATTTATACTACTTCTAGTCTTCAATCGGTTGGCAGATCCGCCGAGATTCATGGAAGTTGTTGTAGGTCGGTTGAGATTGTCCGAGATCTGCAGGAGACGTTCAGATGTGTACTGGTCGCTCCGAAATCCGCGGAGGTCATCGCTTTAACCACTGGTCGCCCCGCTATCTCTGGTAGGCTGAACTGACCGGACCGAGATCTCTGGTGGCTTTAACTGACCGGACCTAGATTTGTGGAGGTTGTTGTTGACCGGATCTTCTAGAAGGCATCTTTGGGCTGATCCAGTGGGCCGTTCTGATGGGCTGAAAATCGAGGCCCAAAAATTGCCCCAAAATTAAACCGGGTCGGAGTGTCAAGTGATGAGACGGTTTGATTTTATAACTTTGACTTCGTTGCAGGTGTTCTGGCGACATGGCCGACGTATATGTTGCTCAAGTTGAGAATCAGCTTAATACAGCCAATGACCGTGTGAAGACGGCTGAGGGCGTCTCTTGTGATGACGAAGGGTCAAGAGACCGCTCCTTGTTTGTTGTTCATTTTGTTTTGCAGGTGGACTCATCAGTCGCTTCCTGGTCAAGTCGTGTGACGTTGGTCATGTAGACCTGTCGTTGGTCGTGTAGACCTGTAGTCGGTCGTGTAGACCTGTAGTCGGTCGTGTAGACCTGTAGTGTAGCATGCTTTGTGTGTCGGGGGAGGAGTTGTATGTATGAAAAGACGAACGCCCTGGGTAGGACAAGTCTTTGTAAGTAGTTTGTAGTATGTCATGTCCTCTACTCCCCGTGTACCGATCGATCGTGTAATGTGTATTGTAAGCGCTGTGTATGTTTGTGTATGTTGATCAACTTGACTTTGTCTTGAGGCCTCTTGTTATGTTCCTGTTGAAGACACTTGAAAAGTATGGAAAAGATCAAAGGGTGACCGTTGGTGTGAGTCTAACGGTCCTCCAATGCTTAAGTTAGTAAAGGATTGGATAAATATAATCGACTGAATGTAAATGAATTACAACGTATAAGTTTTCAAAAGTTAGATGATCGACTTCCAATGGGTCGTGTTCCAGCTTGGTCGTTTTCCCAATCTTCGACTACTGGGGAACTAGATTTTGAATGAATTGACCAGATCGGCAAATGAAGCGACCGAACCCAATGGGTTGAACGACACTCTAAGTGATCAGAGCCATGGGCGTCGGGATTGCCCCATTCATGTTGAAACGTGTTTGTAGTCCTTCGGTGTTGACTATTCGTCTTGATCCGCCTGGGATCGATGCAGCTGAATTCACCTGCGATTTCAAAAATTCATTTTCACGAATTAGTCTTGTAATTTCAACCCCATATTGGATGCTTAGGGTTTCGGTTCTTAGGCGTTGCTGAGCCAGTTCCTCTTGGAGGAAGCTCATTGCTTTTGCGAGCTTTTGGATCTGGACGTTCAGGATTGGTTGGTTGGCGAGATCTTCGGGTTGACCTACGATCGGGAGGTTGGCTTGAACCTGTTCTTCAACGACGATCATGGGGATTCCAGCACCGGCCATGATTAAATGTAGATTGGATCATCGATCGGATCGTTGATTGGCTAGATGCCCCACGGTGGGCGCCAAATTGTTTTGGGGCGAAAAGACCTAACGAATCCAAATCGCCTTAAAGAGGGCAACTAGATAATTTGTTAGACAAATTATATCTAAATAATCCAAATCAACTAATCAATCAAGAGAATGAGAGTAAATGAATATAATATAAACTTATCTCCCTTGAATGAGAGGCAAATCAAATACAGAAATTAAGCCGTCGGTCGCTTTAATGTTGGAGTAACGGACTGAGTACAAGAATGATCTCGTATGCGAGTAGAACAATGATAGAAAGCTACTTAAATTGAGTAATAATGAGCATGTGTGGTTGTGTGTCGCTATAGAATTGATCTGGGCCCTTACAAGCGAGTTTTCTCTACAATTTATACTACTTCTAGTCTTCAATCGGTTGGCAGATCCGCCGAGATTCATGGAAGTTGTTGTAGGTCGGTTGAGATTGTCCGAGATCTACGGGAGACGTTCAGATGTGTACTGGTCGCTCTGAAATCCACAGAGGTCGTCTCTTTAACCACTGGTCGCCCCGATATCTCTGGTAGGCTGAACTGACCGGACCGGGATCTCTGGTGGCTTTAACTGACCGGACCTAGATTTGTGGAGGTTGTTGTTGACCGGATCTTCTAGAAGGCATCTTTGGGCTGATCCAGTGGGCCGTTCTGATGGGCTGAAAATCGAGGCCCAACAATTGCCCCAAAATTAAACCGGGTCGGAGTGTCGAGTGATGAGACGGTTTGATTTTATAACTTTGACTTCGTTGCAGGTGTTCTGGCGACAGGGCCGACGTATATGTTGCTCAAGATGAGAATCAGCTTAATACAGCCAATGACCGTGTGAAGACGGCTGTGGGCGTCTCTTGTGACGACGAAGGGTCAAGATACCGCTCCTTGTTTGTTGTTCGTTTTGTTTTGCAGGTGGACTCATCAGTCGCTTCCTGGTCAAGTCGTGTGACGTTGGTCGTGTAGACCTGTCGTTGGTCGTGTAGACCTGTAGTCGGTCGTGTAGACCTGTAGTGTAGCATGCTTTGTGTGTCGGGGGAAGAGTTGTATGTATGAAAAGACGAACGCCCTGGGTAGGACAAGTCTTTGTAAGTAGTTTGTAGTATGTCGTGTCCTCTACTCTCCGTGTACCGATCGATCGTGTAATGTGTATTGTAAGCGCTGTGTATGTTTGTGTATGTTGATCAACTTGACTTTGTCTTGAGGCCTCTTGTTATGTTCATGTTGAAGACACTTGAAAAGTATGGAAAAGATCAAAGGGTGACCGTTGGTGTGAGTCTAACGGTCCTCCAATGCTTAAGTTAGTAAAGGATTGGATAAGTATAATCGACTGAATGTAAATGAATTACAACGTATACGTTTTCAAAAGTTAGATGATCGACTTCCAATGGGTCGTGTTCCAGCTTGGTCGTTTTCCCAATATTCGACTACTGGGGAACTAGATTTTGAATGAATTGACCAGATCGACAAATGAAGCGACCGAACCCAATGGGTTGAACGACACTCTAAGTGATCAGAGCCATGGGCGTCGGGATTGCCCCATTCATGTTGAAACGTGTTTGTAGTCCTTCGGTGTTGACTATTCGTCTTGATCCGCCTGGGACCGATGCAGCTGAATTCACCTGCGATTTCAAAAATTCATTTTCACGAATTAGTCTTGTAATTTCAACCCCATATTGGATGCTTAGGGTTTCGGTTCTTAGGCGTTGCTGAGCCAGTTCCTCTTGGAGGAAGCTCATTGCTTTTGCGAGCTTTTGGATCTGGACGTTCAGGATTGGTTGGTTGGCGAGATCTTCGGGTTGACCTACGATCGGGAGGTTGGCTTGAACCTGTTCTTCAGCGACGATCATGGGGATTCCAGCACCGGCCATGATTAAATGTAGATTGGATCGTCGATCGGATCATTGATTGGCTAGATGCCCCACGGTGGGCGCCAAATTGTTTTGGGGCGAAAAGACCTAACGAATCCAAATCGCCTTAAAGAGGGCAACTAGACAATTTGTTAGACAAATTATATCTAAATAATCCAAATCAACTAATCAATCAAGAGAATGAGAGTAAATGAATATAATATAAACTTATCTCCCTTGAATGAGAGGCAAATCAAATACAGAAATTAAGCCGTCGGTCGCTTTAATGTTGGAGTAACGGACTGAGTACAAGAATGATCTCGTATGCGAGTAGAACAACAGTAGAACAATGATAGAAAGCTGCTTAAATTGAGTAATAATGAGCATGTGTGGTTGTGTGTCGCTACAGAATTGATCTGGGCCCTTACAAGAGAGTTTTCTCTACAATTTATACTACTTCTAGTCTTCAATCGGTTGGCAGATCCGCCGAGATTCATGGAAGTTGTTGTAGGTCGGTTGAGATTGTCCGAGATCTGCGGGAGACGTTCAGATGTGTACTGGTCGCTCCGAAATCCGCAGAGGTCGTCGCTTTAACCACTGGTCGCCCCGATATCTCTGGTAGGCTGAACTGACCGGACCGAGATCTCTAATGGCTTTAACTGACCGGACCTAGATTTGTGGAGGTTGTTGTTGACCGGATCTTCTAGAAGACATCTTTGGGCTGATCCAGTGGGCCGTTCTGATGGGCTGAAAATCGAGGCCCAACAATAATGTTATGGCAATGCAAATTGGACAATGTAAAAAAACATTATTAAATATAATGGAATTACTCGCATGATCACATATTTAGATATTAGTCACAACTTCACATTATATTTCTATGTTTTTTATATGAGTCTTTTTTTACTCACGGAGTCTAATAAAAAGAAAGTACTAAACCACGATCGATTCTTATTCTTTTTTGTGTATTCATATATATATATATTTTTGATAAAAAAAGAAGAAGAAAGACATTAGAATATGTATATCCTTTCAATATGTTATTCGTCTTTATCTATACTTTTATTCATGTGTTTCATTCTCCTATTTTTGCAGAGCATGTAATTTCTTTTTATTTCTTTTTTTTTGAGAAAACATGTAATTTCTTAGTGCTATGAAAATAGTTGTGTACCGTGATTCTCGTAAGAAACCGTGGTACATAGTGAAACAGAGATTTGATTTTGGTGAAATATTTGCCTTCTTTCATTAGTGGGTAGTGTACATCATATATAGTCTGAATAACAATACTACCTAATTACAGCTGTCATAATAGGATTAGTCTAGAAGCATTCTTATTTGTTACAGCATACAATACGTTACTAGTACATAATTTATTTTTCGCAAGGAACCGTGGTACATAATCGAGTTGTTCTTATGAGTGTTATGTTTTATCATAGTTGTCGCATATTTCATATTTGCTCCAACTCCAAAATATAGCCTATTCCAAAAAGTACTTTTTTTCCGAATCTACATAATTTTGTAATTATTTTTCTATGCTTGTCCATTCTCTTAAAAGCTAGTCTGCCATGATAGATTGATATGAATTTTCAATGAAAAGCTACATATTATTGCTACACAATCAATTATTGGCGTCAAGTTTGAGGATGTGTTTTGCATGAAAGTTGAATCTTTGTTGATATTATGTGTCCGGCAACAGAGACGGTAAGTCAGTTAAAGTTGAAGAATTTACTTTAACTCTTACTTAAACTCATATTTTTACTTAAATTTGGAGATAAGAGTAAGCAAAATTGCTTAAACTCCCTAACTTAAGCTCACTTCCAACCCCAAAAATCACTTGGATTTTGTTTGTACTTATATTGGATTTTTTTTAGATATTAAATTAAATTAGTAGTGTTCTCCGAAGCAATCATATCATATCTCAATTGGTGTAAAAGTCTATGGGCTAGACCGAGGACTTGACACTAACAAATATGTACACATAAATACGAATAAACATCGTAAATAAGTTTAGTGAGATTTCATTCTAAAATCAACTTATAATAAAATAAGTAGTCCACAAACCTTATATATTAGGCTTTGATATTTACACATCTTAGTCAACTTATATTCTAACAATTGGGCATGCATACCAGTTCACAAACCTAATTGCTTAGGTTTTCCAATGAAGTTTGCAACTTTATTTTGCTTCAAAATGTAAGGATATAAAAACTGGCGTCCACTTGTAAAATAGGGACAATTATTGATAATAAACAAAGATCGGAGTTTTAATTTTACAAAGATTCCACCGTTAGTCCGGCCTATCGGCCCGTGTCCATGAACTCTAGTTGTGTGATAGGTCTCTTCCTAATGAATTTGAAGAATTTGAAGCCTTCATGCCAAAATTTTAATTTGTTTAAAAAATTAAACTAGGGTTTATTTGGGACTTTCATAACGACTCTTTTGTTCAAAAATAAAGTTATTGTAATAAAGAAGAGCACCCCATATGGACGAACACTACAATATTCAGTCCAGACAAATGTTGACCGTGTGATGGGAGAAATTGTCAGTCGAGATTTGCTTCTACAGATGGTTCAAAATGAAGGTGCTCGCGCCACTGTAAAGAGACAATGATATTTTTGTGAATAGTGCAAAACTAGACGGAGAAGACAAACAACCCCCCGCCCGATTACATTTCCCAGCTCAAGCTCTCTCCATTGATCAAAAGCGCAAAAACTAAACCCTCTTCCATGAGAGAAATCGATACCAAATCCATACAAAATCGACGTGCAAAAACATAATTACATACAAGAATCACCATATATTGAATAGCACAATTTATTTTATCATCTCAATACGAACACCTATTCCACTCAAACAGTTGTCTTCGCAAACAATAACCTCCTAGACTCGATGTCAAACAAAGAGGAGATATTTACGAGAAACACGAATCTGAAAAATAAGGTAAATCATAACAATGCATACATTTATTATTCAAGTTCATGTGCGTAACACAAATCGAAGTTTCCAGGGTTCATGCAATGTCAAAAATTCCTAGGGTTCATGAAGTGGTTTGAGAACTACTAGTTGAAAATGTGTGTTTGAATTCAAATTTGCAAAAAATGCTACTCGCTATAGTTCATGTCATGTGGAAAATCTAAGGCAATTTGTTGATCTAAAAAACTATGCATGCTACCGCTATCAATCAATATAGTCATGTGCCTCCCCTTAACAAGTCCCTTGATCTTGATTGTATTCAGGGTAGTGCTACCCGTTAAGGTATGTATGCATACTTATGGTTTCGTATCGCAAGAATTTGTAACTTCAATCCCTTGATCAACCTCTAACTCACCAAAAACAGCCTCTTGCACATCTTCAACTTCTGTTGCAACCAAACAGTGCAAGGTTTGGGTCTTGCAAGGTTTGGGTTACGAGTGAGCTTGGTCCGGTGGACAGTCGTTCAACCCAGATGACGGTCTTTGGGCCTTGACAAGGTCGTCAAGTGTCCAGATTTGTAATCCTTTATAAGGATTAGAGTTTAACTCGTGTCAACTAGAGCTCTTCCTTTTCAGGGTTCAAGTGAGGACAAAGAACTCTGAAGTTAAGCCTGTTAGGGCGGAAGTAGTACCAGGATGGGTGACCTCATGGAAAGTCCCCGAGTTGGAATGGTATGATGCTTCTAAGGCCTCGCGTCTTATATATGGTATCAGAGTCGACTCTGGGTTACGAGTGGACTTGGCCTAGAGGGTGGTCGCTCGACCCAGAAGGCGGTCTGTGGGCCTTGACGAGGTCATCAAGGGTGTAAGTGGGTGTGATTATAACACCCCGGATTTGTAATCCCTTATAAGGATTAGAGTGCAACTTGTAGAATCGAGTGTGTTAGATCAAGGAACGATAAGTTCGTTCCTTGGGCAGCGGAAAATAACGACAGATTAATAAGTAGCAAGCACAGTTCCTTAGAGAGGAAAACTTAATCAACCAACTAGTTGACTAAGAAAAACCTCTACCTCTAGGTTTCCCTAGTAGGATTTCGAATGTCTACTTGTATTATTAATCCTGGAATTACAAACAAGCAAACCTTATCTCAATCTAGTTTACTCCTAGATATCTAGACTCCTTAATGTAACGTTCCTAATAACATCTAAGACAATCAAAACCCTAACAAGTACTCAACTCACCAAAGTCTCATCCTTGTAGGTTTTCTTCTTCTTCCTTCGAATACTCTTCTCTTCTTTTGAATCCTCTTCTCTTCTTCCGAATGGTCTGCTCACTGAATATTCTCTCAGTTCCGTCGTCTATCTTCTGTGTTCCGTGTTCTCTCTCTTGTTGAATGAAGTTCGCAGCTTTCTAATATATAGTCTAGGAAATTCTCATCATTTATCCTAGTTTTACTTAAGGAAAATAAGATAATAAAATCTCATACAATCTTTTCTAAAATCATTCTAACCACAATATCTCTCTACCGAGATCTTCCTTGAGGCCCAAGTTGCAACTTCATAATCTGTTTCCATAAACAGATATTCGGCAGCCTCTAGGGTTTCAGCGCGCATCCTCCGTTCCTTGCGCTGTTCCCTTGTTTTGTTCAACATCACGCGTCCCTTCTTTTCTTCTGTTCCAGCGTGTTGTTTTGTCATTGTTGGCTTCTCTGTTCCTTTGCTTCTCTGTTTTGACTCTTCATTGGTTTTCATCGTTCCTTTGACTCAATCGTTTCCTGAAACTCATAGTCACACTAAAAACCATCAAAAGCATTTGAGTTTATCATCATTAAAACTAGAGGGAACGTCGTCGTTCCAACAATTTCCCCCTTTTTGGTGATGACAAACTCCTTCAAAATGCGCAAGTCAAAATACACAGTTCAAAACAGACAAGTAAAGGCATTTTCACATTTAATCACACAGATACTATGTTCAAGATGTTAACACTGTTCCCCCTCAGAAAGTTCATCGAGAATTTATCTTCAAGTAGCATTGTCGTTCCCCTTAGCACTAGCTTCTGTCATCAACTCTTCCTTGGGTTTCACATTTTCCATACTTCCCCCTTTTGGCATCATCAAAAGTTCCACAAGAAACAGAAAGACTTGACACACATGCAACTCATAAACAAGATAATTCATTCATAAAGTCATGCGAAGTACAAAGCATAGGGGCATAGATAACTAAGATCAGAAGATAAGGAACAATCACAGAAAAGACATAAAAATATATAAGATCAAGAACAGAGGGTCAGACGGGCTAGGATAGGAATGAAGAGCACTCATGTCTCATGGTCTTCTGCAGAATGAGCTCAACAAGGATCTGATGCTGAATTGAGCTCCCCTTAGACGTTCCTTCACATGCTGCTTTCTTTGCAGCGACAGTGCCCGTTCCCTTGGTATTGCCCTTAATTTGTCGGTGATGATCTTCTTGCTTGGGGAATCCATGGAAGCAAAGAGCTTGAGAGATTTGAGTGCTGAGAGATATCAGAGAGAGTAGAGGCGGTGAAGGAACTTGAGGAGATATGCCATATATATAGGAACAAGATAAAATCTTTTCCAAGATAAAATCTTTTCCAAATAAATCTTTTCGGATCTCAACCGTCTCCAAGTTTCCTTCTTTTCAAAAATTTCCATCAATAGCGTCTTCTCTCTCCAAAAGCAACGATCACTTTTTGCTTGGTGGCCGCGACACTGTTCCTGTCTCAGATCAGTCAAATCACACAGGGAGTCGTTCCAACGGACACCTGCAACTTAATTAATGCGAGCCTCTGATTCAAATTCAACATTCCACACCTATCAGTTCCCCCTTAATCTGAGCAACGGTCTTCGTTCCAAAGCAAGCAGTTTCTCGTTGTACCAAGTAACAGTCTTCGTTCCCCCTGAGACCAAGAGTGCTTGCGAGGCTAGTCTGGATATTTCAATGTTGGGTTCACACAAAATATAGTATATCCAAACACATGGTAGGGAGAAAGACAACTCAAGTAATTATTCCCAGTAAAAGGTTTAACAAAGAGGGATCATAGGGAACGTTTACCTGAATCGTGGCTAAGGTAGGCAGTACAACCAATTATCATGTGGGCTTGTAATGAGGGTTCAATCATCAAATTGGTTGTTTTGGGTCTTTAAATAAGATGTTAGCATGCAATCAAGTAATTCAACACAAATCAAAAGACAAAGTATCTAAATCCTAATACAGAAAGGCACACAGACAAGGAACTTCATGAAAATTATGGAACGAATTAGCCAGGCATTGAGGGAATAATGGATGTGAAGGTCCTCAATTCAGAGAGATCATGCCAAAGAGTAATCGAAGATGCTCGAAGATACTCGAATGGACCTTTGTCTAGTGCTTTGGTGAAGATGTCTGCCACTTGATTTTCAGTCCTGCAACGTTCCATTCTAATAAAGCCCATGTCAACATTATCACGTAGAAAATGATGACGAATGTCAATATGCTTAGTACGTGAATGATGAACTGAATTTTTTGAAATGTTGATGGCACTAGTATTATCACACATAATAGGAACGGTGCCAAGAGACATACCATAGTCTTCCAGTTATTGCTTAAGCCACAATACCTGAGCACAACAGCTTACCGCGGCGACGTATTCAGCTTCTGTAGTGGAAAGGGCCACAGAGTTTTGTTTCTTGGAGCCCCATGAAACGAGACAGGGCCCAAGGAACTGTGCCGTTCCAGAAGTGCTTTTGCGGTCTACTACGTGCCGTTTTGTTGTTCCCTTGGTCGCAAAGCTGTGCAACACTCAACAAACTGAAACCAAGTTCATGAACTAAACTAACTTCTTTTACCGTGATGCTGGAGTTTAGTTGTATTTCGCCTATTCCAATGATTTCTCTGCATCTCTTGTCTCCAAGAGCAACACTCCCTCTTGAGTGTTTGTGAAATGAGGTGAGTTGGTCTTCTTTTTTCGGTCATGTGGCATGAACAAGCGCTGTCAATATACCACTTCTCGTTCCCCCTCACTTCAACCTGCACAGAAAGAGTTAAGGTTTGGCGACCCAGGCAAGCTTACCCTTACCTGGTCGAGACACATAATGCAATTGTTCCATAGGAATAGTTCTAACATTAACAGCAGATTTCTTCCTAGTCTTAGCATGATTATGATTATGCACATGTGAATCATCATAGAAATCATTCAAGTTCACATTGTTACTCCTACTGTTCCTTCTCTTTGTGTGCTCTTCAGAGAACTTCTTTTTCTTTTTACAGTCTCTTTGCACATGTCTGTTGTCCCCATAATACCAACACAGCTTGAATTGTTCCATCTGAACATACTTTCTGTTGGGAACAATACTCTTGCGTTGTTTGGTACGTTCAGGACATGGAACGTTGGGTTACGTCCCTTGAGATTGCTTGAGAAAAATCTTGTGGGCAGGTTGTCCAGTGTACCACGACTGAGTTTCATCCAGACCACTCTCAAGAACTTTGATGCGTTCCTCAAGATTGCGATTCTTCTCTCTAGCATCTTAAAGTTCCCTATCTCTTGCTTCACGTAGTTCCAGTATAGATGGATCATCTTCCTTTTGGTTGGAACCTGTATAGCCAATTCCATACTTTGCTTTGACAAACTTGACGCTTTCAGCTTCAAGCTTCTGTTCCATCATGACAGAATGAATTTTGTGCACATAGGACTTTATCTCGGATACCTGTGCTTCAAGCTTACTTGGAATAGCTATACTCCTTGCATCAGTATTGTTAGAGACTTCATTCATAAACAAAGAGACTTTTTCATTTCTCAAACCCTGAAGTTCCTCATGATTAGCCTCACATGAAGAACAAGGAACAATCGAGGTACTAGCAGTTCTAGAAATATTTTCTTTTAGACTACTACATTCATCTTCAGAATTAGCTAGTTCCTCTTGAGTTTTCATGTTCTCAGCATACATATTTCTTATGAGAGCAATTAAAGATTTTTTATCAAAATTCACAAGAGATTTTAAGAAATCTTCGGGATTTACCTCGGTTTCTTCATACGAGTTGTTGATGGCCATGGCACACATCGTTCCACTCCATGCTTCAGGATCTTCGTTATCTGAGTCATCTTCATTGCCCCAGACAACAACGAAAGCTTTCTTTTCTTCATTCCCAGAAGGTTTGCTTGCCTTCTTCGGCTTTGGGCACGAACTGGAGTAGTGACCCTTCTCATTACAGTTGTAACAAGTGATATCCTTGATGTCACGAGTCTCACCGTTCCCTCCTCTACTGTTTATTCCTTTGTTGTAGAGGGAACGCATGGCTTTAGTGAGCAATACCACCTCAGGGTCATCGAAGCCATCATTGTCATCGAGGTTGTTCTCAATTCTGTCGACAGCCTTTCCAACCATCAAGGCAATTCCCTTTTCTTTGGAATCCTTGTTTCTTGCAACCTTTTCTTCGTTGTCATACTTTTGTATCTTGCTGAATACCTCATGGAACGTTAGTTTGACGGTGTTGGGATTCTCCTTCAGAATAGCTTTGGTCATTGCATGACGATGAGGGAGACCATCAATAATTATGAGGATTTTCTCATCGGGGAGAATTTCCTCATCGATGACGGAGTGAGCAGTGAGATTTGCTGTGATCTTCTCAAATCGTGCTTGGTAGGAACTCACATCTTCCTTGTCATCCATTTTGAAGTTGTAAAAGTCCTTTTTCGCAGTGAAACGATCAACTTCACGCAGATCCTTGCTTCCCATATACATCTGTTCCAAGGCAAGCCATTTAGCATTGGCCGACTCACAAGATTGGAGTTTTTGCACATCTTGCTGATTGAGAGCGTTGTTGATGAGCATGACTACTTTGCAATTTTTCTCCATGACTTGGAGATCGTCTTGATCCCATTTCTTCAGTTTTTTTTCTTCTCCAGATCGACAATGTCAATATCACCAAGGGAAATCACCAACCAGCATTGGTAATCGTTACTTTGCACCCATTTGATGAAAAGCGTCTTCCAATGTTGATATTGGCCAGCGAGCAAGAGAGGAGGCCTTGAAGAGTTCAAACCAACTTCGACGGTAGAAGGAGATATTGTTACATGTAAATCTGTAAGTAACACACAATCTAGAACAAACCTGCTCTGATACCAGTTGTAGAATCGAGTGTGTTAGATCAAGGAACGATAAGTTCGTTCCTTGGACAGCGGAAAATAACGACAGATTAATAAGTAGCAAGCACAGTTCCTTAGAGAGAAAAACTTAATCAACCAACTAGTTGACTAAGAAAAACCTCTACCTCTAGGTTTCCCTAGTAGGATTTCGAATGTCTACTTGTATTATTAATCCTGGAATTACAAACAAGCAAGCCTTATCTCAATCTAGTTTACTCCTAGATATCTAGACTCCTTAATATAACGTTCCTAATAACACCTAAGACAATCAAAACCCTAACAAGTACTCAACTCACCAAAGTCTCGTCCTTGTAGGTTTTCTTCTTCTTCCTTCGAATACTCTTCTCTTCTTTTGAATCCTCTTCTCTTCTTCCGAATGGTCTGCTCACTGAATATTCTCTCAGTTCCGTCGTCTATCTTCTGTGTTCCGTGTTCTCTCTCTTGTTGAATGAAGTTCGCAGCTTTCTAATATATAGTCTAGGAAATTCTCATATTTTACCCTAGTTTTACTTAAGGAAAATAAGATAATAAAATCTCATACAATATTTTCTAAAATCATTCTAACCACAATATCTCTCTACCGAGATCTTCCTCGAGGCCCAAGTTACAACTTCATAATCTGTTTCAATAAACAGATATTCGACAGCCTCTAGGGTTTCAGCGCGCGTCCTCCGTTCCTTGCGCTGTTCCCTTGTTCTGTTCAACATCACGCGTTGATAAGCACTACTTTGTAGGGCTTAAGTAAGAGTTATTAGAGGGTTTATTGGTGCCATTCGGGTAGATTTAGACACATTCATGTGTATGGCGTTTGGGGGAGAAGTTTGGTGTTTTTGGAGGTGTTTGAGCTGTTTTGGAGATCATAGGAAGCCACAAGGAGAAGACGCCAAGGAAGTGAAGAGAAGAGTAAAAGAACAGTGGGCTGAATTCAAATGGTTCATTCTCTCTACTCAGATGTCCAAATGGAGTGATTCCAATTCGAGGAGTTAGATCTTGAAGTCTACTACAAGTCCTCAAAATATGAGCGCAATCCGAGTTGAGAATCAAAAGTTATGGCGTTTTTACTGAAGTGTCGCAGAAGCTGAAGTACTGGAATCCCACCGCACCCAGCGGTGGGCACTGCCGCACCCGCGGCGAGGTCGTCAGAGAACTGGAGTTTCTGTTAAATGGCCCCGCGGTGGAGACGCGCTGAAAGTCTTTTACGAGTTTTCTTATGCAATTGTATGACTGGTTGCTACACTTGCATGTACCTATCTATTCCTGAACTTCCTGCTGCTATTGAATTAAATCGTGAAGGTTAGTAGGGATTTGTTTAATAGTTAGGGTTATCAAGACTGGTTGGACTGGTAACTATTTCAGAACAAGGATTAAGACTTTCATGAGTATTGAGGACTAGGAATAACCAATGATCGATCTATCAATCTGAAGTGTGGATATTTGTTTGGCTGAGTTATTTTTCCAATTTGATTTCAAGTCTTTATTTTTATTTATTTTGGTTTTAATCAGCAAACCCCCTTGGTTACTTGTTGGTATACAATTACATCATTGGAATAGTATTTGATTCTCTGTGGGATTCGACCCTTACTTACCAGACTACATTAGTTAGGTTTGTTTAGGATTATTTTGTATAGGTGTCACGACAACGCCTATCAAATTGGCGCCGTTGCCGGGGATTCAATTTTACTATTCTAATTGTGTGTTTGTTTACCAACTGTTGTGTGGACCTATCTTACGGTCCACACCTGTGTTACTAATTGGTTTCATTGAGATCTCAATCCAGACAGATGGCAGCATTTGATTTTTACTATCAGCAGCAAGGCTGGCCCCATTACTATCTTGAACCTCAAGAGACAAGCCAAAGTTCATATACGTCAATGGAGGAGGGCTTCAAGTCACTTGTGCAGAGCATGATGACTATTCATCAGGCGACAAACTCCAACATCCAACTTCTAACAACTCAAGTTGGAAGTTTGGCAACTCAGCTTGGAAGGTTGGCTCAAGTTGTGGCAAATATGAATGAGGATTTTGAAAAGCCACCACCCCAACCGACCCCAGTGGCTAATGTGAGTGGCATATCACAACTGAAAGGAGAAAAGACAGAGGAGAAAGTCGAGAACCAGCGTCCGCAAGTTTGGACAAAATTTTGCGGATCAGTTCTTGGAGTATACCCTTTGGAAGCGATTCCTGTTGATTACACTCCTCCACCTCGTGATCCTAGGAAGCCACCTCCTCACCTTCCTAAGATGCTAAAAGTGAAGAAGAAGCCGGTGCTTAATATGGAGCCGCGCAGCTCCATAGGTGAGCATGAGGTAAATCTCCCTTTACTTGATCTGATGCATGCTGTGCCTAAATTTGCTAAATACATGAAATGCTTATGCTGGCCTAGGAAGAGGAAGAAATTGACAAGAGTAATTAATTTGAATGAACATGTGTTTGCTGCATTCAGAAGACATTTGCCTGAAAAGTGTAGTGATCCTGACATGTTTAGTATTCCTTGTGATATAGGTTACTCCAGGTTTGATCATTGCATGTTAGACTTGGGCTCATCTATTAATGTGTTACCCTACTCTGTGTATAAATTGCTAGATCTTGGACCTTTGCTTGAAACTGATTTAGTTATTCAATTTGTGAATGGATCCAAAGTTTTTCCGAAAGGAATAGTTGAGGATGTTCTTGTAAAGGTTAATAAGATGATTTTTCCTGTGGATTTTGTGGTGTTAGACATTGGTTATGATATGCATGTGCCCCCTATACTGTTAGGTAGGCCTTTTCTTAAGACTGCTAACATCCGAATCATTATGAGTAGTGGTATTGTGTCTGTGAAGTATGGGGGTGATAGGGTGACATTTAAGATATTTGATCATAAGAAACACCCTCCTGATAGTAAGTCTGTGCTGTGTTCTGGATTGAGTGATATCACATGATCATAGTAGCACAATGTCAAGCCATGACAATAACTAAGGCGCTATCCGGGAGGCAACCCGAGGTATGCTTTTCTTTTCTTGTTTTTCTTTCCTTATTTTTGCATTTGTTTTGGTGTGTTTTTGTTCTTGTTTTTGTTTCCGACTAACCTACAGGGAGGAGACCCATGCCTATTGAAGAAAGTGTTTACCACCATTGTAAGTCTTTCCTTCCCTGCACTAAGTCACCCCCCGAAAAAAACCTTAAACGGGGAGCAAAAAAAAAAAAAAAAAAAAAAAAAAAAGTTTTACCGAAGGCCAGCTGTCCAGAATTTCCCATGGAGAAGGTGCGTATCATGTTGTCAAGGAGGATACATTGCCTTACACTTGATTTGGCAACGATGATGGCCCTACAATTGACAGCTGAGGAGAAGGAACACTAGAACCCACACCATGATTACATCTGGGCTCCACCATGTGTTCCTAGAAGGCTGTGCAACCCCGCCATACATGCTATACCACTATTCACCAAAGTGGTTCCCTTTTGGTTGCACGGTAGGAGAAGATTATAGAGTTGATGAAGACACCCGCCCAACACCAGAGACCTAGGCATTTATTGAGAAGACCGCCAGCGACACCTACAGTGTCCAAGCAGCTTGGCGACGTTTGTGAGTTATTTTTTGCTTTTCCCTGTGCTTCTATTCTTTTGTCTTTCATTACATTGAGGACAATGCAATGTTTAAGCATGGGGGAGAGTTCTATACTTGCTACGTTGTTGAGGAGAAAAAAAAAATTGAAAAAGCCAAAAATTGAAAAAAGGCATACATAAAAATCCTAGGATAGGTCGAAAACCCGAAAGGGCGGCCTAGGCAATAAGCACGGTGGCTTGGACCAGCATTAGGCTGGGGTAATATGAGGTCAAGAGTGACGTGAGCATAATGTGAGCACATCTTTGAAAAAAAAAATATGAGTGGCTTGGTGAAAACCCGAAAGGGCGCCTTGGCAAAATGAGCGAAAAAGAAGAAGAGTGATTTTAGGATTTCTCTTTATTCTTGGCGAGGCGTCATAAGAAGAGGAGTCAAAGAAGGATTGTCGGGTAGGTCACTCTGGGAGGCATAAGGAGCAATAGATGGAGGCTAGGATTAGAGGTTACTCACACTATTGGATGTCCGGGTTAAGCTTGGGGGAAGTACTCTAAGCATGGGGGAGTTTGATAAGCACTACTTTGTAGGGCTTAAGTAAGAGTTATTAGAGGGTTTATTGGTGCCATTCGGGTAGATTTAGACACATTCATGTGTATGGCGTTTGGGGGCGAAGTTTGGTGTTTTTGGAGGTGTTTGAGCTGTTTTGGAGATCATAGGAAGCCACAAGGAGAAGACGCCAAGGAAGTGAAGAGAAGAGTAAAAGAACAGTGGGCTGAATTCAAATGGTTCGTTCTCTCTACTCAGATGTCCAAATGGAGTGATTCCAATTCGAGGAGTTAGATCTTGAAGTCTACTACAAGTCCTCAAAATATGAGCGCAATCCGAGTTGAGAATCAAAAGTTATGGCGTTTTTACTGAAGTGTCGCAGAAGCTGAAGTACTGGAATCCCACCGCACCCAGCGGTGGGCACTGCCGCACCCGCGGCGAGGTCGTCAGAGAACTGGAGTTTCTGTTAAATGGCCGCACCCGGCGGTGGAGCCACCGCACCCGCGGTGGAGACGCGCTGAAAGTCTTTTACGAGTTTTCTTATTCCCGTTTTATTTTATTTCCGAAACTTTATTTCCAAGTTTGTTATTTTTCTTTTCTTTATTTCTGAATTATTACTTTAGTATTTAAGTTAGGTTTAAGACTTTTTAGAGAGGATCCAATTCTCAAAACCTAGTTGCCACAGAGAAAATAGTTAGACCTAGTTTCATTCATCGTTGTTTTTCCCTTTTGCTCAGGCAAACAATTGAAGCCTTTGGATTGATTGGATTGTGAGGTTATTCCTTTACTCTTTCTATGATTGTATTAATTTTCTCTCATGCTTAATCTCATTGATCATATATCGATTCCCCTTGATTTGTTGATTAGGAAATCAATTAGATTGTTAATAGTAGTTCCCTCTAGTCTGACAACCTAGAGAAATTAGTATTATGCTATTGGTTCCCCTTTTCCATACAACCTGTTGAGATTGTTATTGATCATACTACTAAGGATTAGAGGATACTGGTTGAGAACCTAAATCCCTTAGTTTGTGTAGAGAATTAATTGCATGCAATTGTATGACTGGTTGCTACACTTGCATGTACCTATCTATTCCTGAACTTCCTGCTGCTATTGAATTAAATCGTGAAGGTTAGTAGGGATTTGTTTAATAGTTAGGGTTATCAAGACTGGTTGGACTGGTAACTATTTCAGAACAAGGATTAGGACTTTCATGAGTATTGAGGACTAGGAATAACCAATGATCGATCTATCAATCTGAAGTGTGGATATTTGTTTGGCTGAGTTATTTTTCCAATTTGATTTCAAGTCTTTGTTTTTATTTATTTTGGTTTTAATCAGCAAACCCCCTTGGTTACTTGTTGGTATACAATTACATCATTGGAATAGTATTTGATTCTCTGTGGGATTCGACCCTTACTTACCAGACTACATTAGTTAGGTTTGTTTAGGATTATTTTGTATAGGTGTCACGACAACGCCTATCACGCGTCCCTTCTTTTCTTCTGTTCCAGCGTGTTGTTTTGTCATTGTTGGCTTCTCTGTTCCTTTGCTTCTCTGTTTTGACTCTTCATTGGTTTTCATCGTTCCTTTGACTCAATCGTTTCCTGAAACTCATAGTCACACTAAAAACCATCAAAAGCATTTGAGTTTATCATCATCAAAACTAGAGGGAACGTCGTCGTTCCAACACAACTCATGTCAACAAGATCTCTTCCTTTTCAGCGTTTAAGTGGGGACAAAGAACTCTGAAGTTAAGCGTGATAGGGTGGGAGTAGTACCAAGATGGATGACCTTCTGGAAAGTCCCCGGGTCGGCATGTGATAGCGCTTCTAAGGCCTCGGGTCTTACATGTACGGGTCCATGGATTTTTACCGCAGAATCCTAATGTCAGTTGGAAGGAAATAAGCGAAGTTGTATGTATCAGAATTGGGGAAAAACAGGGCGCAAAGGTAGTTGAAGAATTCAACAAATTGACCGAGTCGAAGGAGATTGAATATTACAATGAGCGCTTTGAGGAACTTTAGGCTTGTGTTCTGGCATATAACCCAAACCTCCCTAAACTTTACTTCGTATCATGCTAGATTAACGACCTTAATGAAGAGATCAAGCCATTAGTTAAGCTTAGTCATCCCACATCCTTGGCACAAGCTTACGATTAGGCACGTTTGCAATATGGAGCAGTGCAAGCAATTGTTAAGCTCAACAAGAATGCATGTAAATCAAACTCGAATCCATCTTCTTTTAGCCAAAATCAACCAAAATTCACTTGCATATAAACCTGGATTCCGGAACTTCAGTCAAAATCTAAATCATAGTTTCAATTCTAATTTGCCTAGTTCTTTGTCCTCACTTGAACCCTGAAAAGGAAGAGCTCATGTTGACATGGATAGATTTAAATCCTTATAAGGGATCCCAAATCTGGGGTGTCACAGTACATATGCTCTATCGTTCATGTACATGACTGCTATCTCCACCTTGTGCGTTTCAAGAATCCCAAAAAACCCCGAAGTATTAATCACTTTTTCATATCCAGCTACGAGGTTTCTTTCCATCAAAAACATGGAACTCAATTTTAGGGAATCGATTAGGGATACCTCGAAGATTTGAACCTGTCGAAGTGGAATCATCACAATTGCTCATCGTCGGGCCCTTGTGGAGACCACGATCCTGTTTCTCCAAATTTGGTTGATCTTGGCACCCCGTTTGTGCTCCAAGATTTGCGTAGGCGCCACTATTTGGAGTTTTTGCTTCCCGGTTGTGTGACATGTTTCTCACCATCTCAGTAAGCGATTCAATCCATTGTTCTTTATTCTATTGCATATTGTCGATTTTCTAAATTGTGCCTTTGTGCATTGATTGTAATTCCTCAATTCGATGATCCGTGTTTGCCTGCATCATCTCAACTCAAGTTCGTTGCTCCTCGAACTAACGTCTTGAGTCCACCATGAACAACTCCATATTATCCATGAAATTCTTGGTCACGTCAATGAATTTCTGGATGCATAACACCCGCTCCTCAATCTGCTTGAGCGTCTCTTCAATGGTTTTCCAACGAGTTCCCTCTGACATGGCCAAGCACGGGGCTCTGATATCAAATCTATAATGATCCTTGGATCTGGATCACCTCATGCTTCCATTAAAGCTCTCAAATAGGTAAGAATCATAGATAAGGAAGATAAAGGTAAGGGAGAGAGAAGGGATATGGAGAAAGAAGTTATTTGTTATTTTCATTGATGATCTGTAACATAATGGAATATTGCCTTATAAGGCTACATCACATATCAATAAGGACCTCAATATCCATTACATTCAGTGGCAGATCTAGAATATCTTATAAGGGGGCTCAAAGACTTATAAAAAACTTAAACATAATTAGTTGAGGTTTATAAAAATAACGACACAAGAAGTTCATCACAAAAAATTATCGTTTACGACTCTTCAAACTACAAAAGTAGCGACATAAGAAGTTCAACCAATGTTCAACATTTCAAACAATCTAATATTAAAAAAAAAACTATAAACAAACATTCCAACTAGTATTCAACATAATTATAGATTCCTTAACTGATTAATGTAATCTTTAAACAAATATAGATATAATTCATACAAAATTTTCACTTTTACTTAAACCCTAAAACAACTAAAACTTGCAAATTTTGGACAAAATCAGAGGCTTTGGGCGCAGCGGACTGATTGGTGGTGGGCTTCAGGCAACGGGGGAGCGAGAGCTGTGCCGGACTGTCGGAATTCTGCCGGAGAATGGATTTGAAGGAAGTGGTCGGTGTACAGTGGACTGGTATGGTGCGGCTACTGTGCGGGAGAGTGGAGACGTTACTGTCAAATTGTCAATTTCTTAAGAAAACAAAAGAAGTCCGAGGTTTTGGGCCTTTCGGCTTTTTTCTCATAGTCCCACGTTTTATTAATAAAAAAACGTTAGAGGTTTTGGGCCTTTTGGCCTTTTCTCCCACAGTTTCACTTGTTTTAATAAAAAAAAGTCAGAGGCATTTTTTTTAAATGACGTCATTTTGGACAGTTACAAAAAAAAAAAAAAAGACCTGCATCTTCGTCTTCTCCGCACAGCTGCCTGATGCTCCCTGTTTTAGATCTCGCCTTTAATGGCATTGGGGGGATGCTCGACGGTCCGGATAAGCTTCTCGTCGAAGGTTAGCGGGGGAGGCCGCACCTCCCCCCCCCCCCGATCCGCCTCTGACTACATTTACAATACAAACCATATGTGACAGACATCCTCACGTCACGACACATCAGTTATCATCAAATCTAATCTATGTTATGCCGAGTGGAGTCATCTAATTTGTCTTTATTTTATTAAGTTCTATCGACATTATGTTGAATATATGTAAAATTATCTTAATTTTAATTATATAAATTATTATATTGTGATTTTATTGAATATGTTTCTGTACAATATTTATTAATATTAATATATTTGATCATGTTTGATATCTCTAATAATGAAATGATCTTATTTTCAATATAAAGATTATTATATAGATATAATATAATATATAAACTATGGTTGTAACTAAGTATGCACAACATGACTCTATTCGACCCACCCAATATTTCTACGTAAAGACCTGTCCAAACATCAATGGTGGATCCAGATTGACATGAACATGGTGGGTTGACCCAACATATTATTTTGCATGTATTATCTCATTTAATTCAATGCTTATATATCTTGTGGTAAAAAACATCTGAATTACATTTTGGAGGTAGGGGTGAAATGGTTGGATGATCGATGTGTGAATCTACTCCACCACCCCATTTGTGAAGTTAAACACCTAATCCACCAGAACATGCGAAACATATCACCCACATTTGATCATCCGTTTCAGGTGGAACGAGTCCTTCGCAAAACTTTTATTTATTGTATGTGTTTTATTAGTGTTAAAATATAGTGAAAAAATACCATAATGCAAAAACAAATACATTTCAATATTGTATAAAAAAAATTAGTTGAAATATACTATTGATCAATGTTAATGAAAAACATTTAACTTACAAACATACAAAAGCCAAAAGTTGAATATAAAAATTATAACTATAATTTGTAATGGTGGATTGGGTGCGGGTGAAGAATCGGGAGATGGGTCGGATGTATCATCACCTGCATTTGATCTGTCATTCGTTTCATCCGACCCACCATCACCCGTCATCCTATATGTTTTGGATGATTATTCATATATTCGGGTTGGATTTTTGGAATGGGTCCATCACTCGAAGGTAATTTCCAAACCCTACTTGGAGGTAATAAGTTTGTGTTTTGATAACAAAAAATAGATAATTTTTTTTTTTGAGATTCTTATGCTTATTATCTTATGGTAGGGTATTTACCATCAATTTGAATGTCACCAATAAAAAAAATTATATGTCAAAGATAGAACAAAAATAGTATTTGTTAACATAAAAGCTTTAATGAAATAATGTGTTTCTTGTGAATAAGTTTGTTTTACTGCAATTTTCACTTTTACGATTATATCATATAGGAAAAACTGTTTCAAGCTATGGCTCATACGTTATAATTCCTCTCATGTGCATGTAACCATTAGAGGCTACATATCATTCGAGTTGCAACAAAGACAATATTCCTTTAGTGTATGCTTATCGATTTATGAAATTGATAACAAACAAGAGCCAAGGTTAATTTTTTTGCAAAGGTAATTAAGTTCACTCATAGTTAAGTTTTTGTAGTAGAGTCAAAAGTTAGGAGTAAGAAAGGGTTGAAAATCATTATATGGGACAAGAATTACAAAAATCTAATATTACAAACAATATAGTATATAATGAAGGTAATTTTCATAATTTATCATCTTTAAATATTTATAATTCTTCTTTGATTAATTTTTAGTCATCTTACATTAATATAATAAGAGAATAAATTTATAATAGTCTGTGACTTTGTAGAGGTGACAGACTGACAGGCCTGGGGAAATAGCCTCAACACTGGGAGATTGAAGGAATATGTGTTCTTTAATCAAGATGACAATTACTAATAATAGAATAGGATTATAATGAAGATTAATAATCCGGATATTTTAGGTAGTCTTAGTGCTTTGTTAGAAGTCAACTATGACTTATGAGATAATTTAGATTTGACCAATTGCTATTATATCCGGGTCCTATAAGATCACACACAATAGAGTAATTGGGCTAGATTAAAGCAACCCGAGGCCCAGAGTGAGACTAGGGATTTCGGCCATATGTATTATTGGAAGAGTGGATTATTCATCAAGTAATAATAAAGAGTTATCTATTTACTTGATGATATAAGAAAATATATCTTTAGAAAAGATAAGATATTAGATCAACCATAAATATCTCTTTCTAGTAAAAATGAAATTTATCTTATAAGATATATGATATAAGATAAGATAACATATATATTATTATTATATATGTATATCTTCTATATAAAAAAAAGGAAGGAGTTCCTTACGTGAAGATACATGTGCAAAAGAAGATTGTGTGGTTTGGTGATATAGTACAACCGAAGCCACAAAATTAACCACTCACGGCCAACCTCCAAATTAGTTGGAGCTTTGTTCGTTTCTCGTTCGATGGTTCTAGCAAACGAAGGCAAATCGATCTAGTACCGTATTCGTGTGGACTAGAGGAGTCACACTTGAGGCTCTATTTTCCAGGGT
Organism: Rheum nobile; assembly: GCA_027886185.1. Lineage (NCBI taxonomy): Eukaryota > Viridiplantae > Streptophyta > Magnoliopsida > Caryophyllales > Polygonaceae > Rheum > Rheum nobile. Next base: position 1,494,736 of record WOAB01000657.1, on the reverse strand, counting down.
GATTCCGGAAACAAATTTTGCATCAAAAGGTATGTTACTCTTTCATATGTGGTTCGTATTAAGTTTATGCATGAGATCCTAAGTTAGATGTTAGAAAACTATTTTCTGAAATTCAGCTTAACGCATCTAAATTCCTACAAATATGTCATAGGTATATACTTGAAAATATCACTGCATACATAAAAGTTTTATCACCCATAACCTCAACTAGTGAGACTACGTGGATTTAAACCAATATTTAACTGGTACGATTTAGGATTTTAGCTGGAATAAAAGGGGATTACTACTTTCACCGGGTTGGAAAATGTGCAAGTTGTTGATTTCAACAGCTGATACCCTCCACATGTACTTGGACTTGTGGTTGGCCCATATTGTGTCTCGTGCTCCTCGTATTGTGTTTCGGGAACTGGGACATATCCTTCTGGTTCAGAAGCCTCTGCAACCGGAGCTTCAACCGGTTGGACATTCACAAGCGCTTGGATCCGCTTAAGCGCCGCTACTGCGATATTCATGTCTGGCATTGCATCTAACTGGCGCAGGGTCTTGTTAACTATCCCTTGTATATTGTTAATTTTGATAACGGATTCTATGTATGCGGGCACGAGACGTTCGTTTTCCATCTCATTCTTGGGATCTGCATACATGTAAGGATGGGAAAGAGGTTGCAACCACGAAACGTAGCCATCCACTGTCTGCGTGCTTGTGGAACAATTGGGTAGTGTGAGAATCGGGGATTGGTAGTTGGGCAAGTCATCCCAATGGTCGTATGTGGGAAAGAACTCCTCCATGTAACTCTTGAGGTGCATCGTCCTATGACCACCCTCCACCAACCATCATTGCAAACAGAGATATCGAATTTATACTTCAGGTTCAAGATTCTATCTATCGTGCCCAACATTGTGTCCAAACACAATTTCGACACTCTGTTCACAAGCCTGCTAAACAGATCCTTGAAAGGTTCTTGTAGCCTTAGCATTGCGGTTGGGATCGTATTACGATCCATTTCCATTTGTCCTCTCACTACACTAACCTGGTCTACCGTGAGTTGATGGATCTTCCGTGCTAATGTGTTGAAACCTAATACAGGTTTTCTTTCAATCCAATCTTTAAGCACAGAGTGCGCCCCCTCAACCCTGCAGACACATGATAAATATTTTTAAAAAAAGTACATTGATGCACGATAAAACAATAACCATAAATACACAATAAACTTAAACCGATTTACCTATTCGTGGTCCTTGTGAGTAAATGAAGGTTAGTATCAGTTCAGGCTCTGACGATACGTTCTCTATAAGGCCCAAACCACGTAGTCATAAGGTAACCCATAAAACCAGTGTAGCCTCCTTGTTGCATCTCATTGAGGCGCACGTAGTAGATATACTCGGATTTCGAGTTGAACAGTAGACGACACGCTCCCATGAATGCATATGCTAGACTGGCATTATGCGTTAAGCTGAGGACATAAGCTTTGCAATTGTGTAGTATATGTACCCAACACAGTAGATGTTGGGCATCGGGGAATACATGGCTTATAGCTATGACCTCGGCCAAATCTCAATCTGTGACTATCGTGTTTGGCCTCTTGCCGACGAGAACAAACAAGTGTGCCAACTCTCTGAGTGTCCATTCGTAGTGGTCAACGTTCTCCTGTGCCATGAAAGAATAGGCAACGTTGAAGGTATGTACCATGCACGTAAAGCCGACGATCTCAACTAGGGGCAACTTGTACCTATAATCATTTTATAAGAAAGTATTAAAAATGATTCTTACCACATTACAGTCATGAGTAAAATTGCTCAAAATCTATAATATCGGAACTACTAACTTGGTTGTCTTGTATGTCGAATCCATGATGACAATGTAAGGGAACAACTTCAGCAGATGAATGGAACGGGGGTGAGCCCAAAACAAGTCTTGAACCACATCGTCATGCCCGGGAACCCTTCAGGGAGGGACGTAGTAACCAAAGCTCCCTAAATATGAGAGGGTGTACTGAGTTACCGTCATACCATCCATCTCTTCTGCATGAAACTGCTGCCGGATGATAGGGGTTGTCGTGACACCTAAACAAAATAATCCTTAAAAACCTAACAAAGTAAAGTAGGCAAGCAGGGGTCGAATCCCACAGGGAGGAGGTAATCTTTCTAAGTGCACAAATGTATGCCAAAGTAACAAAGGGGGTGATAACAGGAATTTGCCGTTCTAATTCCTACTATGAAAAGTATCCAAACAAACCCTAAACCGTAGTCCTAGGTAAGTACAGGTCGAATCCACAGGGAGGCGAATTCTATCTTAATATGCAATTTGTATGTCAAACTAAAGTAACCAAAGGGTTTTTTTTGTTTGTTTAATTAATCTAAGCATGCAAAGGCAAGAATAAACTAAAGATGAATGAATTCAGTAATGGGGAACAACACTTAGTCATACAACATCCACTATTCGTATGACAAGTTGATCATAGATACTCATTCAAAATCTCATGCAATGGTAATTCCAATTCCTTTTCAAATATAACTAATAGCACAACCAGATACTATTAGCACTAACTAATTAAACAACCCTGAAACTATCAAGATTCAGTTTAACAGCAGCCTTACGGATAGGAATATAGTTGGATACAATTCTAGCATAACACAACCAGATATTATCCTATAATGTAAATCAATTCTCTTCTGCATGAGACTAGCACAACCAGATACTAGTACGATGCAGTTGCTACTCTGAAATAGATATGCTCAACCAGTAACAATTTAAATCTAGCAATTAATCAATAACAATAAACCCTAGTTGCGTCCAAATAGAGATTATCAATATCAATCATAAGCAACTTAAGCAAGAGAAAGATAAAAACCATGCAATAGATTAAGAACAAGAATCTCACAACTTAATCCAAACGAAAGCTTCAGCGTCTGACTAAGCCAGGGAGGCTTAGTTCTTCATAACGTAGAAAAGAGAATTAGGGTTCAAGAGATGATGATTGATTCGCAAACAAGCCTTTTCTCAACCCTTAAATACTAAAGGAAAATAAAGCTAAGTTAACCTAAAACGAAATAATAAAAAATAATCCAAATAAAACAAATATGGAAAACACGTTCGGCGGGCTTCTGACATCGGCGGCGGTCGCCGCATCTCCCACGGCGATCGCCGTAAATGCGGCGAGCGCCGCAATTAAACGGCGGTCGCCGTAATCACTTCGTAGCCAAGGTCGGTGGAAAGCCAAATGCGGCGGGCGCCATAAGGTTCACGGCGGGCGCCGTAATTACGGCGGTCGCCGTCTTTGTACGGCGGTCGCCGTTCTTCGGTTCAGCTCCTGCGACACTTCCGTAAAAACGCCATAACTTTTGATTCCCAACTCGGATTGCGCTCATATTTTGAGGACTTGCAATAGACTTCAAGATATAACTCCTCGAATTGGAATCACTCCATTTGGACATCGGATCAGAGAGAACGAACCAATTGAATTTAGCACATTGTTCTTCTACTCTTCATTGCACTCCCTTGGCGCCTACTACTGGTGGCTTCCTCCTCAGTGTCTCATATGATCTCCAAAACCGCTCAAACACCTCCAAAAACACCAACTCCGCCCCCAAACACCATACACATGAATGTGTCTAAATCTACCCGAATGACACCAATAAAACCTCTAATAACTCTTACTTAAGCCCTACAAAGTAGTGCTTATCAGGGGGTTTTGTTGGTTTGTTTGCAATTAAACTAAGTAAAGTAAAGCAAAGGTTGTAATCAATTGGGAAAAAAGTACTTAGCCAGACAAATATCCACCATTCATTTGATTGATTGATCCTAGATTATCTCTATTCCTTCCTATGAATATTCCTGTCCCTATTCTGAAATAGTTTCCAATCCAACTAGTTCTGGTAACCCTAACTATCGAACGCACAAGAAACTATCAAGATTTAGAACAATAGCAGCAAGAATCATAGGAATTAACCAGGATACATGCAACACCACAACTCGTAGCATTTAACACATAATCAATTCTCTTCACAATAAACTAGTCCAACTAGTCCTAGAGTATCATGTTTGCTAAACAAGATAAGGGATTTCAACTCGAAATATCCAAACCCTAGCAATAGACAATTACTAATATCAACTAGTTGATCAGGCCAGTCAAATCAGCAAGAATCAATAGGAATAAGCTCAAGAGAAAAGATATAGTCAAAGGAATAGGAATAGAATTATAACCTCACAATCATATATCAAATGAAGGCTTCAATCGTCGGACTAAGCAAAGGTTGCTTAGTTCTTCATAGTCTTGAAACAAAAACTCAAAGGGAAAAACTGAACGTAGAATGGAAAACTCGATAATGAAAAGGCTGCTAGGAAACTAGGTTATAAACCTAGTAAAACCTAAAAAAAAAACTAAAGATAACAATTGAAATCTAAAAGGAAATAAAATAACTAACAGAATAAAAGAATTAAAACAAAAGTAAAGTAAAAAGTAAATCTTCGAAGGAAATCTTCGGCGCGTCTGACGAACAGGTTTCCGCGACCGCGGACGAATTTCTGCGACTGCAGAAAATTCTCTGTAAAGGTCTCGATGTCTTCAGTTGCCGCGATCGCGGCTTTGGCGTCTGCGACCGCGGATTCTTCACTGTTGCACTTCTTCACTTCTGATCTTCGTCTTCTCTTGTGGCTTTCTCCTCCATCTTCATAATCGTCATTTAAGCTTCTCCAAACCACCATAATCATATTTCTCCTCCTCAACTCCACACTCCACAATAACGCTCTAAACACATCCAAATGGTACCCAAAACACCGGTAACAACTCCTAGTTAAACCCTACGAAGTAGCGCTGATCAAACTCCCCCATGCTTAAACCTTGCTCGTCCTCGAGTAAGCTAATAGAAACCTACTCCTCCACTGAAATACTCAAGGTCTCAGGAAGCACAGCAAAACTCTCTCCACTAAGAACTGCACCTAATCATGAATTTCCAAGGCACCAACACAATAAACACAACACACAAACATACAACAACAAAGCCTAAAGGAAACCAGAGTACTTCCCCCAAGCTTAACCCGAACACCATAGAGTGAAAGTAACCATCTAATCCTAGCCTCCATCTATCTTCTTATGCCTCCCAGAGTGACCTACCCGAATCCTCCTTATATCACCTCTTCTTATGTCACCACGCTAGGAAAAATGAGGAATCCTAATAATCACTCTTCTTCTTTTCACTCATTTTGCCAAGGCGCCCTTTCGGGTTTTCACCAAGTCACTCATTTCATTTTTCAATAGATGGGCTCACATAAAACTCACATCACTCTTGACCTCATATTACCTCAGCCTAATGCTGGTCCAAGCCACCTGCTTTTTACCTAAGCCTCCCTCTCGGGTTTTCGACTTATCCCAGGATTTATTTTTGTCTTTTTTTTTTTTTTACTTTTTCTATTTTTTTCTTCTTTTTATTCAGACGACTAGTGACAGGCTTAAAGTCGTGTGCCTAATCAAAGAAATACTAATAGACCTACTAAACAGAGTATAGCAAGCAAGTCAGGGTCGAACCCAAGGGAATCAGGTTATCTATTCTTGTATTTCTCAAGTCACCAACTAGGAACTAGGGGGGGTTTGTATCGGTTTCTTAGTGACCAAGTAACAAGTAAACAAGTTCGCAAGTAAAGGTTGTGAATATGATGGGGAAAAGCGTCACACCTGACAAAGATCCACACAACAAGAGATATGGTTGATCACTGAATTCTATTAGTCTCAAGTTCTTATCTTTCCTATAGTTGTCCTTATCCCGATCTTAGGTAACTATTAGTTCTACCAGCCCTAATAGTACTTATTACTAAATCAAATCTGAAAACCTTCAAGACTCAACAAAGCAATAGCATCCAACCAAGGATTCAACAAGATACATGCAATAGAAATAACCCGTTACTATAAGCATGCAATTAACTCTCTCTCACGATGAACACTCGCAACCCGCTTATGTAAATCGTGTTTGCTACTAGATATGCAACCCGAACCCGGAATCACAAGTCCTAGCTATATGGATAATATCAATAAACCTAGGTGATCAGTCTAGATAAACCAATAAGATTCAATAAACATTCAAGCGCAAGAGAATTAATACAACTAGATAGGAAATCGAACAAGAGTAGAAAACTCACAACCAATCAATTGAAGGCTTCAAAACGTCAAGTGCAATAATGGAGGTTTAGTTCTCCATTAGGGTTTGTGAGAGAAAAACGATGAAAGGTGGCAACTAGGGTTCTAGAATGGATCCTCCTAAAAGAGTCTTAAACTTAACTTAAATACTAAGAAAATAATTCAGAAATAAAGAAAAGAAATAAACAAACTTGGAAACAAAGTCTCAGAAATAAAATAAAACGGGAAATAAAAACTCGGAAATATCTTCAGCGCGTCGCCACCGCTGGGTGCGGTGGCATTCATGCCGCGGGGTGCGGCAGTCTTCTAGTGTCCAGACGCCAACTCTTTGGTCTCTCGCCGCGGGTGCGGTCATCTTCCCACCGCGGGGTGCGGTGGTCTTCAGTCTTGACTTCTCGCTTCTGCTTCCTCCTTGCTTGCCTCGCACCGCTCCTCAACTCATCTCTTCACTTCCTTGGCGTCTCCTATGATATCCAAAACAGCTCAAACACCTCCAAAAACACCAAACTTCGCCCCCAAACGCCATGCACATGAATGTGTCTAAATCTACCTGAATGGCACCAATAAACCCTCTAATAACTCTCAGTTAAGCCCTACAAAGTAGTGCTTATCAACTAGCAAGTATAGATCACTCCCCCATGCTTAAACATTGCATTGTCCTCAATGTAATGAAAGACAAAAAGATAAAGCACATGGAAAAGCAGAAAAGTACTCACGAACGTCGCCGAGGTGGTCTGGACGTGGAAGTTGGTGCTGGCGGTAAATCAATGAAAACACATGTCACTGGTGTTGCGTGGTCTTCAAACTCAAACTCCACCGTGCAACCAAATAGAACCACTGTAAGGGGTAGTGGTACATCAAAGAATCGGGGTTGCACGACCTTCAATGAACACATGAAAGGGGCCCAGATATAATCGTGTTGTGGGATCAGGTGTTCCTCCTCAACAACTGTCGATTGTCAGGCCATCATCGGTGCCAAATAAAAATATGGGGTGAGTGTCTCCTCCTTGGCAGCATGATGCGCACCGTTCTCCATGGAAACTCGGACAACTGGCCTTCGGTAAAACTTTTTTTTTCCAGGTTTAGGAGACTTACAGTGATATTTCCGCAACCGCGGAACATTTTCCGCGACCGCGGAACATTTTCCGCGCCCGTGGAAAAGTTTCTGGTGCGAGGTTGACACCATCTTAGATTTAGGCTTCGGGTCTCCTACCTGCATGTTAGTATAAAAACAAAACAAAACAAAAACGAAACAACAATAATAAAAGCTAGAAAGGAAAAGACAAGAAAATTATTTCATACCTCGGGTTGCCTCCCGAGCAGCGCCTTAGTTATTGTCGTGGCTCGACTTGGTGCTCTCCCACTCAACTTGGGTTACTCACATCAATTGAACACTCAGGGTTACCATCAGGAGGGTGTCGCTTTGCATCGTCTATGTTGAAACCGACCCTCACCTCGTCAAACTCCATTGTGAGCGAACCGCTGCTCACATCAATCTTTGTACCTGCCGTGTTCATAAACGGCCTTCCTAGCATCACAAGGGTTGCGTGTTTATCTTGCCCCGTATCCATCACAAAGAAGTCCACAGGGAAAATCAGCTTGTCAACTTCTACCAGCACATCATGCACTACTCCTTTGGGATACACGTATGAATTGTCAGCCAGCTGGATCACAATCATTGTCTTCTCTAATGGCCCGACCTCTAAAGACTCGTACAGCGAGAGAGGTAAAACGTTGATAGAGGCACCTAAATCCAGCATAGCTTTTTCAAACAGGGTGCCACCTATCTTGCAGGGAATAGTGAACATGCCCGGATCACTGTATTTCTTGGGCAACCGCTTTTGCAGCATAGCGGATACGTTCTCACTGACTTTGACCTTCTTTTTCTCCTTCACCGCTTTCTTCCTCTTTATTTTGCACAGCTCCTTCAAGAATTTGGCATAACGAGGGACACTTTGAACAAGTTTTATCAAAGGAATATTTACCTCGCAGTTGCTGAAGGTCTCAAATAAATCATTGTCGTTCTCCACCTTCCTGGTGTCCTTTAGTGCCTCGGGAAAGGGTGCGGGAGGCTTCAACTAGCTGAGCGGAGGGAGGTTGGGGCACACATAATCATCGTGGACAACTTAGAAGGCGTCTGGGGCTCCAGGAAGTTTTCCGCGATCGCGGCTTTCTGTCCGCGGTCGCGGAAATTCGTCGCTATAATCCTCTTCAGCATAAAATTTTCTGCGGTCGCGGAAATTCGCCGATTTTTGCATTGTCCCCAGGAGCGATTCCGCGGTCGCGGCCTTCTTCTCTGCGGTCGCGGAAATCTTTCTGTTGAGTTCGACCTTCTTCCACTTGTATTCCGCTCCTCAGCGTCATGGCGCATACGTTCTCCCTCGGGTTTACTACCGTTTGAGATGGTAGTTTTCCCGAATCTCGGGCTTCCAGTCTGCTCACTGCGATGGAGATTTGCCCCACTTGCTTCTCCAAGTTCTAGATACTTGACCGCATCTCTTAATTCTGTTGGACCATAGTATTTCCCAACGTTGTTACAGTCTGAGCTAGAGACTCCTGTTGCTTGGTCAACGCTTGAATTTGTTGGGCCGTAGTGCTTGCCAACGTTGATACGCTCTGGGTGAGAGATCTGATCATGTCATCGCTAGACATAGATGAACTGGAACTCTGGCCTTGGGGTCTTGGATCATATAGAGCTCTATATTGTTGTTGTTGACCCCCAGGCTGCTGATATTGTTATGGGTACGGTAAGAATTGTGGAGGCCTCTGGTGATACTCTTGCTTTTCCTGGCCCTGAAGAGTACTCTGCTGATTTCCGTATCTCAAATTTGGGTGATATCTCCACCCTGGATTGTACGTGTTGGAGTATGGATCATATCTTGGCCTTGAAGGGCCATATCCTCCAATAGCATTCACCTCAGCAGTAGGTTCCTACAGCGTGGGACATGCATCGGTCGGATGCAACGTGTCATAGCATATCCCACAAGACTTGACTTGCTGCTGGCCACCCTTCATCATATATCTCTTCATCATCTCCTTCATCTCATCCATCTCAGAAAGAATTGAAGAATTGGGTTGAGAGTTTGCAGCTTTGACTGACTGGGCGCCCGCCCTTTTACTGAACTGTCTTGAGCCCTCAGATAGCTCAAAGAAGACCTCATATTCTTCAGCTGGCGTCTTGTTCAAGATGTTTCCTCCACATGCTGCGTTCACCATCCGACGCTCGTCGTCAAGTAGACCACCGTACAAATAAAGTACGAGGTCTTGGTCTGAATACCCATGGTAGGGACAACTACAAATCAGCCTCTTGAATCTTTCGTAGTACTCGTACAACGACTCAGCAGCCTGCTGCTCAATGTTGCTAATATTCCTCTTCAGGCTGTTGAGCTTAGTCGCAGGGAAGTACTTCTCCAGGAAGGCTTTGTTCATCTTGGCACATGTGTCAATGCTCCCTAGGGCCAAATAGTAGAACCAATCATTGGCCGAATCCTTTAGAGAGAAAGGAAAGGCCCTCAGCTTGATTTGGTCCTCAGTGACGCCTCTTGGCTTCATGCTGGTGCAGACGACATGGAACTCAGAAAGATGTTTGTTGGGGTCCTCTCCACTCATCCCATGGAAGTGGGGGAGTCAGTGGATTAACCCGGACTTCAGTTCGAAATTTACGCCATCCGCCAGCTCAGGGAACTGCACAACTAGCGGTTGTTGCTGCAGATTAGAGGCAATCAACTGCCTCAACGTGGGTGCTTCGTCAGCCATATCAAAACAAGGATTGTCAAAACACAAAGCTTTGTTTGTCCTGCGGTTCCTAGAAAGGGTTCTCTCAATTTCTGTATCACAAGCTAGAAATGGATAGTCAGTAACACGGGTATAGACCATAAGATAGGTCCATATAAAAAATTTGGCACACAAACACACACAAAGAAAAATCAAAGCTTGCCTCCTCGGCAACGACGCCAAATTTGATAGGGGTTGTCGTGACACGTAAACAAAATAATCCTTAAAAACCTAACAAAGTAAAGTAGGCAAGCAAGGGTCGAATCCCACAGGGAGGAGGTAATCTTTCTAAGTGCACAAATGGATGCCAACGTAACAAAGGGGGTTTTGTTGGTTTGTTTGCAATTAAACTAAGTAAAGTAAAGCAAAGGTTGTAATCAATTGGGAAAAAGTACTTAGCCAGACAAATATCCACCATTCATTTGATTGATTGGTCCTAGATTATCTCTATTCCTTCCTATGAATATTCTTGTCCCTATTCTGAAATAGTTCCCAGTCCAACTAGTCCTGGTAACCCTAACTATCGAACGCACAAGAAACTATCAAGATTTAGAACAATAGTAGCAAGAAGCATAGGAATTAACCAGGATACATGCAACACCACAACTCGCAGCATTTAACACAGAATCAATTCTCTTCACAATAAACTAGTCCAACTAGTCCTAGAGTATCATGTTTGCTACACAAGATAAGGGATTTCAACTCGAAATATCCAAACCCTAGCAATAGACAATTACTAATATCAACTAGTTGATCAGGCCAGTCAAATCAGCAAGAATCAATAGGAATAAGCTCAAGAGAAAAGATATAGTCAAAGGAATAGGAATAGAATTATAACCTCACAATCATATATCAAATGAAGGCTTCAATCGTCGGACTAAGCAAAGGTTGTTTAGTTTTTCATAGTCTTGAAACAAAAACTCAAAGGGAAAAACTGAACGTAGAATGGAAAATTCGATAATGAAAAGGTTGCTAGGAAACTAGGTTATAAACCTAGTAAAACCTAAAAAAAACTAAAGATAACAATTGAAATCTAAAAGGAAATAAAATAACTAACAGAATAAAAGAAAAGAAAAGTAAAAAGTAAATCTTCGAAAGAAATCTTCGGCGCGTCTGACGAACAGGTTTCCGCGACCGCAGAAAATTCTCTGTAAAGGTCTCGCTGTCTTCAGTTGCCGCGATCACGGCTTTGGCGTCCGCGACCGCGGATTCTTCACTGTTGCACTTCTTCACTTCTGATCTTTGTCTTCTCTTGTGGCTTTCTCCTCCATCTTCATAATCTTCATTTAAGCTTCTCTAAACCACCATAATCATATTTCTCCTCCTCAACTCCATACTCCACAATAACGCTCTGAACACATCCAAATGGTACACAAAACACTGGTAACAACTCCTAGTTAAACCCTACAAAGTAGCGCTGATCACCGGACGTTGTAGATTTGCTTCCTCGACATAAAGACCTTGTCATACGTCTGTCGTAAGAAGTCCATAATCATCTTTGGCTTTGCGGACGCTTTCGTCAATGCCAGGACATGCTTCTTTTGTTCCTCAGTCAGGCGCCCGACATAGGCATGACCCTCCAAGCTCGTCGCAAGATCATGATCGTGTGTACCGCAGACCACCGACAACATCCACGACCCATCCTTCTGCATCATCTCGTTCAGCACAAATGGGCAGTTGCTCTTCTTTGTACGCGTCTTTCGTATCAATACATCCTTGAACGACCGATAGCTTCCCGACTTCTCGCACGCCAGTATGACTTTTCGCTCCCATGATTTATGGATAGTCAACACTATGTTCAGTCTAGTTCCTTGTTCATGTGCCTAGTCTAACATGGACTGACAATTTGGCCACCTGTAATCCGTCTGGAAGTAGGCAGTAAAATCTTGTCGCTATTTTCAAATATTTCAAAGTAATATGAGATAACGCAACATATATAATGATGTAACATGTTCTAACATGTCTAATGTTATAAAATTAACTCTAATTATATCAAGTACTAAAAAAACGATAATATATTTACAGTAATACAGTGACACCAAATCAATTTCAAACCACCGCTAAGATATATTTGAACAATTTAATCATTATGATGAACAACTTATTTCAAATAAACATTTACTCAAATACACTTAATATCACAAACATCCTTCCAATAAAACGTAATAACCAAAAAATATATATAAAGGGTTTTATAAACTTTGAAGACAAATAGACAATTAATATGGTATTGTCATGTTAAAGTTGTAATTGAATAAAATGGTTAAAGTTTTCATACTTTGGTCATTTGGGTCTTGTTTGGGTGTGTGACAAATGGTTGGTCATTTGTGTAGTTTTCTGTGTATAGGTATATGGGAAATTCGAATATGTATTTATATATTGTGCCATTATTTATTGTCTAGTATGGAAGATTATACTATATAATAAGGAATTAAGATAACCAGAACATGTACAACTAATAAAAAACAATATTTTGTAAATATTTATTGGTGTGTTATCAATATACAATTTACTTGTTTGACCCTTGGTATAATTACTTCATGCAGCAAATAAGTAGAATAAATAAGATAAATATTAGGATAATATGTTGAAAATTAGTACTTTACATTTTGAAATGAAGGGTGTGTTCCAAAATGATTTCTTCATTTCTTTTTGTTAGGAAACGGAACTCTGGAACCTCGGTTCCCCTGAGAGTTCCTTTCCTCAGTTTCTCTACTTTTGAAGATGACAAATATTATGATACTAATGTTTTATCTCAAAGATGTGCTTTAAGGAACCACAGGAATATACCGAAGGAAAGAAAGCCAAACAGGACAAAAGAACCAAAGGAACAAGACAGAGGAAGGAACCCAGAGGAACCCAGGTGTGCCCAGAAAGGTAGCATGCAAGGCTGCGATTTCTGAGAAATCTGGGAACACACAACCTAGGACAAAAGTTGTTGAAAACGACTTGTCCGAAGTTTCCAAAGGTCTGCCAATGTCCAGAACAAAACAACAAGATACCCAGAAACGCTGAACCTCGGACAGAAAAGATGAAAGCGACAGGACATAGAGATGTCACTGTCCAGAAGACAGTTCCCAAGCGCCCAACTTGTTCAACCTCGGACGAAAGCATTTGGACAACGACATAGCAAGACTCGTCTGAGGTAGTTGACCAACCAAGAGAGATTCTGAGCTGCCTAGGTTGTTTGCACATGCCAAGAACAACGTGGACCAAGGAGAACAACTGATCCTAGGGCAAGCTCAATCTGTGGGAACCCAGAGAGGATTAAGCTGCGAAGAATCCTCTATAAAAGGAAGACTAACTCAAGAGAGTTATTTTCAAGCACTGAAATACGAATCACACTCATTAGCAAATATCAAGTGTGAACCTTCAAACAAGATCATCAAAACAAACCGAAATCAAGAGGAACCAGTCAAGGAAGAGAAGAGCTGAGTGCTAAGTTCCTGTGACTGTAAGTGATAGTTCCTAGGTGCGGAGGTCTGTTTCTTGGATTAATTATTGATTGTGTTAAGTTATCTAGGATTGCCTAACTGTGTGTAAGGCAAAGAAACTGTGTGTTTGTTCCTAGGATAAGCTGTAACCAAAAGAGATAAGAAATCAAGAAGTAGACCTTGAAATCCTTTCGAAAGAAAGGTAGTGGTTTTTATCCTGGATTGCTAGTTGGCAATCAAAGGTTTCCACTATAAGGAACTTGTCATTTGTTTGATTGTTTATTTCCGCTGCGAAGGGAACTTAGAATCCATAATCTGAGTTCCTTAAGTTATTATCTAACAATCACGATCCTACAATTGGTATCAGAGCAGGAAAAGCTCTAGATCTTTGTTAAGTTTGCAGATCATGTCTCAACCAAGCAAGTTTGAGCTCGGAATCTCCACCAACAAGCCACATCTCCGAAAGAAAGGAGAAGAAACATGGTGGGAAAAGTGCATGGAAAGCCACATCAAGACCAACGACTACTAATGCTGGAGGATAGTCGAAAATGGAGATGGCTATGTCGACCTCACCATGAAGGAAGAAGATTGGAAACCAGAACACTATGTTATCATGGAGAAGAATGCCAAGGCCAGGCAGTTCATCCTCAATGGATTGGACAGAGAGGACATGGACAAGGTCATAGGAATCAAGACGGCCAAAGAGATGTGGAAAGCTCTCAAGGAGATGCATGAAGGAAGTGATGAACTAAAGCAAAGCAGAAAGTTTGCTTTGGAAGGAGAATACCACACTTTCAAAATGATGGAAACTGAGACCATCTCAGAATACTACTCCCGCTTCAACAGACTGATTGGAAAGTTAACAGCGGTGGGAGTGGATCTTGATGAAGTCTCCAAGTCCCTAGTGGTCATCAATGGACTCAACTCCAAATTCACCCTTCTGAAGGGAATCATGAAGAACACTCCAGGCATCCAATCCCTTCCCTTGACACAAATCATAGGGAAATTGGAGGTTGAAGAAGGAGAGCACACCAAAGCCAATACCGACAAGAAACTGGAGAAAGGAATTGCCCTCAAGATCTCCAAAGCCTTCTCTAGGCTCGAGATGGAGGAAGAGAACTCAGACCTTGAAGAAGAAGAGGACGAACTTACGGCCCTCTTCACAAAGAACATCAAAAAATTCTTTGTGAAGGAAAGGTTCCAAAAGGGCAGTTCCTCTCACAATGGACCAAGAAGAGATCTCAAGGAAGTCTCCTGTTACGAGTGCAAGGAGAAGGGACACTACGCTAAGAATTGTCCCAACAAAGAAGAGTCCAAGGAAGAGGAAAGACCTCAAAGAAAGAAGGCTCTCGTAGCATCATGGGGAGAAGACTCAGATGAGGAACTGGATCTGAGTGGCTTCTCAGGAGGGAGATGTCTCATGGAAAAAGGAGACTCAAGCGACTCAGAAGACCTTGAGGTAACCTCTGACGATCTCTTAAAATCCCTAGTTGATTGTGATAAGAAACAACTTCTTAAGATCATAAAGAAACTAGGAAAGGAAACCAGTTTCCTTCAACATAAACTAGATGATTGTGAAGATGAAATTGCTTGCTTGACTGTCGAAAATTCTGTTTGGAGTAAAAAACTTGATGAAACTGAGAAAAACCTAGCTGAAACTCACTCCAAACTCATTGATATTAGAAATGTGCATGCTAGTCACCTTAAAATTTGCAAATCTTGTGATGAAACTAGCATAGACTCTGTCAAAGTTCCCTTGCATGCTAACCCACCTGGAAATGACATGCTTCAATCCATAATTGATAGGTTAGACACTCTCACTGATTCCATTAATGAAAAAATGATAAATCAAACTGTTTTTGTGAGACAACGCCATGGAATAGGATATGTCAATAATAAAGGGAACAACGATGCTGAAGAAGAAAAGGCTAGGCGAGAACTTGTTGAGATGAATGAGAATCTCAGTATTGCTCTTGCCACTTCTCGTGATAGGAATCAATTCCTATCAGAGAAGATCATGGTCCTTGAGAACAAGGCTGAGGTTGCCAAACGTCTCAATGAAGGCTCTCAAAGTCCTAAGAAGGGACCAAAGGGAAAAGAAAAGATGGTTCCTGAAAACCAATGGTTCACCAATTCCTTTGCTCACAAAAGATATATTGACATGGCCTATAGCAAGGTTAGAAACAATGTTGATTTTAACAAAAGGAAAACTGAAAAACCTTTTAGGCCAGGAAAAGGAAAATATGGACATGTTGCTTACAATCGTTTGTATACCTACTGTGGTAAGAATGGTCATTACAACACTGATTGTGCTAAGAAAAGGAACTTTGAAAAGGAGAAAAGTACTCATTACCATGAAAGGAACCAGTTCCCTGGTTATTCACAGACTCGCAATGCTAGTCCCCCCAGTAAAGCCAAGTTTCGCTGGGTTCAGAAATCTTAGTTCCCTTATGTGCAGAAAGATGAGAGATAACCTCAACTATGGTACATCGACAGTGGTTGCTCATGCCATATGACTGGAAGAAGAAATCAAATGACCTCTCTTCAACCTCTCCAAGGAGGGAACATATCCTTTGGAGACAAAAGTAAAGGGAAAATTTGTGGAATAGGAACTGTGAAACTCAACGATCACATTCAGGTAAACAAAGTTCACCTTGTTGATAATCTTGGTTTTGATCTAATAAGTGTGTCACAGTTGTGTGATCAAGGAGACAATGAAGTTAGATTCAGATCAAACGAATGTTCAGTCCTTGACTCCTCAGGACAAATCATCCTAAAAGGGAAAAGATTCAACAATGTCTACATAATTGATCCATCCTTTGTTCCCAAGGAGAAACTTTGTCTCTCAAATGTGAATGACCAAGCTGATTTGTGGCATCAACGCCTCGGTCATGCTAGCACCAAGCTGATTCAAAAGCTACACTCAAAGGAGCTAGTCAGAGGGTTGCCAAAGCTAAGTGGCACATCTAAGGAACTGTGCTCTGACTGTGTAAAAGGGAAACAGGCTCGTAGTTCTTTCAAGTCCAAAAACATGGTAAGCACCTCAAGGCCTCTTGAACTCATCCACATGGATCTGTGTGGACCCATGAGAGTTCAGAGCCTAGGAGGGAACATGTATATCTTTGTTCTTGTCGATGACTTCTCTCGCTTTACTTGGACCATCTTTATTAAATCTAAGAGTGAAGTTATTGACCGCTTTAAAGATCTAGTTCCCTTGTTAGAAAAATCTCTTGAGTGTTCACTCAATTCTATTCGGTCTGACCATGGTACCGAATTCGAAAATGGAGAATTTCTAACCTTTTGCAGTGAGCATGGAATTGATCACAATTTCTCTGCACCATACACTCCTCAACAGAATGGAGTAGTGGAGAGGAAGAACAGAACTTTGGAAGACATGGCCCGGACTATGCTGATCTCAAGTGGACTCTCTCAATCATTTTGGGCTGAGGCGATCAACACAGCCTGCTACATCATCAATCGAGTCATGCTTCGCCCAATCACAGAGAAGACACCCTATGAACTCCTAAGAGGAAGAGTTCCCAACATCTCACATCTAAGGGTATTCGGATGCAAGTGCTTTGTGCACAACAATGGGAAGGATAATCTTGGCAAGTTCGACCCAAGAAGTGATGAAGGAATCTTCATTGGATACGCCTCGGGTAGCAAGGCGTACAAAGTCTTCAACAAAAGGACTAAAAAGGTAGAAGAAAGTGTTCATGTTATTTTTAATGAAAAATCACTTGGAAAGATTGTGCAGAACACCACCAATTCCTTTGAAGACCCGTTTCCCAAGTCATATCAAGAAGATCCAGATGAAGATGTCACTACACCCAGTTCCTGTCCTGCTGCTCGGAATCCTCCAATGGCTCCTCCACCAGTTCCCATGGATAATGAACAACAATCCATCTCTGGGAACCAGGAGCATGACGACAACATCTGTGGAGACTTCAATGATTCATCTTCCCACATGATCTTCAATGGAGAAGGTGATCCCAACCAGGAAGCTGAATGCTCAACTCAGAATGTCTCCACATCAAATGCTCTAGCTCCTAACAAAGAAAGAAGAGTCATCAAGCCTCCAGTCAGATTCGAACATCTAACCTTCTTTGCCTTCAATGTCTTTCTATCTATTGTGGAACCAAAGAACATAGGTGAGGCACTGAAGGATGCAGACTGGATCCAAGCTATGCAAGAAGAGCTTCATCAGTTTGAAAGAAACAAAGTATGGCATCTAGTTCCCCGCCCCAAGGATAAACACATCATAGGAACTAGATGGGTTTTCAGAAACAAGCTAGATGATACAGGAGCTGTGATAAGGAACAAAACTAGACTCGTTGCTCAAGGATACAATCAACAAGAAGGCATCGACTATGATGAAACCTATGCTCCAGTGGCAAGGATCGAAGCAATAAGATTGTTGATTGCCTTCGCATCTCACAAATGGTTCAAGTTGTTCCAAATGGATGTAAAGACGGCCTTCCTAAATGGAATTCTTCAAGAAGAAGTCTATGTCAAGCAACCACCTGGCTTTGAAGACGATGATCATCCAGACCATGTCTACTTCTTAGACAAGGCACTGTACGGTCTCAAGCAAGCTCCCAGAGCTTGGTATGATCATCTTGCCCAGTTCCTACTCTCAAATGGCTACAGGCGTAGAGTTATTGACAAAACTCTCTTCATCCTAGAAGAAGAAGGTAACATCTTAGTGGTTCAAATTTATATCGATGATATTATCTTTGGTTCCACTAATCTGTCCCTTATAGATAAGTTCAAAGACCTGATGAGCAGTGAATTTGAAATGAGCCTAATTGGGGAACTCACCTTCTTCCTCGGATTACAAATCACTGAAAAGAAAGATGGCATACAAATTCACCAACAGAAGTATGTTAGGGAACTATTGAAGAAGTTCAAAATGGATTCATGCAAGCCTCTCTCCACTCCCATATCCACCATTGCCCATTTGGATAAGGACCATTCGAGTCCTCTTGTGGAGGAAAAGCTCTATAGAGGTATGATAGGCTCACTCATGTACCTAACTGTTAGTCGACCAGACAATGTTTTTGCTGTTGGCTTGTGTGCTAGGTTCCAATCCTGTCCAAGAGAAACCCACTTGGCTGCTGTGAAGAGAATACTTAGATATCTCAAGGGAACTGACTCTCTCTGCATTTGGTACCCCAAAGAGTGTCCCTTTAAGCTAATAGGCTTCACTGATGTTGATTATGCTGGATACTTGGTGGATAGGAAGAACACTTATGGAATGACACAGTTCCTAGGCCCTTGCCTTGTGTCATGGGGATCAAAGAAACAAGTCTCAGTCTCCCTCTCCACCACAGAATCCGAGTACATTGCGGCTGCATCCTGCTGTTCCCAACTTCTCTGGCTAAAGCAACAACTCGCGGATTTTGGTATGTCTTATGGCCCTCTTATAATTCTTTGTGATAACACTAGTGCCATAAACATTTCAAAGAACCCTGTGCATCATACTAGGACCAAACATATCGACATAAGACATCATTTTCTTAGAGATCATGTTGAGAGGGGAAACATCATTATGAAGTTTTGTAGAACAGAAGATCAGGTTGCAGATATATTCACTAAAGCCTTGAATAGAGTTCCTTTCGAGAACCTTAGATTGGAACTAGAAATGATTCCTATAACCTAGTAGTGACTTTAGTATAAAGGTTCCTTTACAGTTCCCCTGATTGTCTAGTTTAAGATTGTCAACTTGTTGAGTCTTGATATCTTTGTGTTATATCTGTTGCTTCAAACCCTACTTTTCATAATGGTCTCTTTAAAAAGGGTTTAGATAAATTTTTCTGGCTCGTGTCCTTCTGGTCCTCATTATTCTTTCCACTTCTTCATTGTTCAAGTTTCTTTGTATGGCCCAAAAGTCACAATCTGATCATATTTCTAACCCAACACTACAAGCCGAAATGATGATTGTGTACTAAGACCTTCCCCTGCCTCATTGCTCACTTTAGTGCTCTATGATCCATCCCTAAACCCTCTCTGAGAATTATTGTGCAATGCGATAAATGGCCTACCCTGGTTTCTTGTATGGGAACGTATTTTTCTGGTTCCATTGTTTAAACCCACATCAAAGGTTCCCACTTGTCCTTCTAGCACGTTGAATATATCGCCAGAAAGGAACCAGGATGAAGCACACTTCCAACGGCTACTTTGGTTCTCCCCCAAAGCTATTTATGGCAAAATCGCAGAGGTCAGTCACGTCCTATCAGTTGGCAGACCTCCCTCCTCTCTGAATGGGTAAGCTTTGAATTTGTATTGACCGTTCGAAAAAGCTGCAAAGAGCCTTCAATGCTCCAGATTCTCCCCAATCTTCTCAACGGCTAGATTTGCCTCAACGTCCCTTCCGCCCTCTCCACCTTTAAGAGTTGCCCTGTTGCTCCAAGCTAATCCCACAACTCGCCATCTCTCTGATCTTCCACTTCTCTCTCTCTTAAACACAGAAATCCTTAACCTCTCAAAAATGGCCAATCCAAACCCCAATGTTATCCTGGATGAAGAGGAGGCAGCCCTTCTCAAAGCCTTTCGCGAAAAGAAGGCAGCATCTTCCTCCAAGCCTATTTCTGCCACCACTTCTCCAAAAATCCAACCTGAAGATAAAACTGTGGAGACAACAGCGGAGAAACCTGAAGAGAAACTTGAGAAGCCGTCAAAATCACAGGCTGAGGAGAAAGCCTTAGCCATCACCCCGGCCTCGGAATCGGCTACAAAATCCGTCCCCGAAGGTGACTCTCATGACTCCTCCCCTGACAAGTCTATCCAAACGCTCTCCAGCCCTGAGCCCTCACCAGCAAGCCTCAAATCAAAACCCCCTTCCAATCCTGGTCCCTCTATTGCCACCAGGCTACAACAACGGAAAAGGAGTTCCCAAGCCTTGGTTCCCTATGATCCTCAATCCAACGAGCAGAAACCCTCCAAAAGAACCAAAGCCCTAACCGTCTCTGCCTCTTCCTCCCTGGGTCTCGTCTTCTCTATCTTATCTAAGAGGAAGATCCTCAAGCCCCTCATAATCGGCAAAGAGTTCTGGCCACAAGAACTGGAAGAAGAAGATGAGGATATGTTTGGAGAAGCCCTTGCTGAGTTCCACTCCCTCCTGCAGTACCAAGGATGGGATGAGATGTTGATTGAGCCCTTCTCTGCTTCTGATGAGGTCGTCCGCCTGTTTTACCAGTCTATCGAGTTTGTACCCGCTAAAGACAACTGTCCCTGTAACGATGCTATTCTCATATGGAAGGGAACCAGCTATCCTCTATCCTCCAACCTCATCGCATCCGCTCTAGGGATTGAGTCCAGGTCTGGGTTTGGCATTCTCCCTCAGAAAAAGGGGTGGCCCCAGGGAAAGGGCTACAAATCCAAGGGAGCAGTGGTCAAGAAAATCTACGACGGCGCCTCCCCCCAATCCTTGGAGACAAAGGACCTCTCCATCACAAACAAGATGTTACACTTCTGGATCACCCGTAATCTAGTTCCCAGACAGGAGCACAGGAACGACGTTCTCATCACAGATGCCATTTTTATGGACAAGGTGCTCTCTGGTGTCCAGATTGATCTCCCTCGCATTGTGTTGGCTCATATGCAGTTTTGTTCATCCCATGCCTTCCATGCCCTACCCTTCCCTCATATCATCAAGTCTATTCTCTCTAACCTTCACCAATACCCAGATGATTTGCCTGAGACAGTCTATAGCAAGTGCCTTACCATGGCCACTGTCCGGAAGTTAAAGACAAAGGAACAACAGCCCAACCCTTCTGACGCTCAAGCCAATCCGCCTAAGGAAAAGGCGAGTTCCCAGGCCCCTTCTAGCTCCCGACCACAGCTCAACCCCTCTTTAGACTCCTCTGCGATCCTCTTTGCTTTGGATCGTATTGAAAAAGCAATCATGGAAGGCTCGACTGCCATCCGATCGCCCTCCATGATCAAGTATAAGAGTTGGGAAAAATGAGCTCAGCTGTGATAAGTCTGGTGAAAGTCCTTCAGATGAATTGGGAAGATGCAATCGGTGCTCATCAGGCCACATGCCAAAATGTAGGAACTGGCGACAAAGTTGATGAAGAGAAGGCCGCTGCTCTGCCATAGGAACGCTTGTTCTGGTTCCAAGTGCTATAACATCACAGCGTGCTAGTAGTTTCTCCTAGGATCCTACTTCTCTTTTCCTTCCCCATGTCGTCTTTCCTAACGATTGCTTTTGTTGTTGCCCTCGTCGTTTGTTATTTTGTTGTTGATTCTTGTCGGTGGTTGTTAAGTTATTAGTTTGTGTTGTTTTGTGGCTTATCTTACCCTTTCTATGAACGATGATCAGTTTTAAGTTTTAATGACTATCTTTTGGTTTCGTTCCAATGATCAATTTGTCTTTGCCCTAAGTCTCCATTATGCTTCTGTTATGGGATTGATGCATTTGCATATTCACTTGGATATCATGTTCTTAACTAGTATTTAATCTTTTCGATGATGTCAAAAGGGGGAAGAAAAGGATAGGAACCTTGAACTTTGGAAACCACTTCACTAATAGGAACTCTGAACTAGTTCTACTTCTAAGGGGGAATTTGAAATAAACTCGTTCACTTGCTTAGGGGGAATTTGCAACCATTGAATGTTCTCTCATTAATTCGTAATGTTGTAAATCCCTTAATCTCAATATGGTCTCATGAAATTCAAGTCCTATTATGTTGTCAGGTTCCTTGCATTTGTCATCATCAAAAAGGGGGAAATTGTTAGGAAACGGAACTCTGGAACCTCGGTTCCCCTGAGAGTTCCTTTCCTCAGTTTCTCTACTTTTGAAGATGACAAATATTATGATACTAATGTTTTATCTCAAAGATGTGCTTTAA
This sequence comes from Rheum nobile, assembly GCA_027886185.1. Classification (NCBI taxonomy): domain Eukaryota; kingdom Viridiplantae; phylum Streptophyta; class Magnoliopsida; order Caryophyllales; family Polygonaceae; genus Rheum; species Rheum nobile. The sequence continues at coordinate 1,472,543 of WOAB01000657.1, read as the reverse complement.
GGAACCACAGGAATATACCGAAGGCAAGAAAGCCAAACAGGACAAAAGAACCAAAGGAACAAGACAGAGGAAGGAACCCAGAGGAACCCAGGTGTGCCCAGAAAGGTAGCATGCAAGGCTGCGATTTCTGAGAAATCTGGGAACACACAACCTAGGACAAAAGTTGTTGAAAACGACTTGTCCGAAGTTTCCAAAGGTCTGCCAATGTCCAGAACAAAACAACAAGATACCCAAAAACGCTGAACGTCGGACAGAAAAGATGAAAGCGACAGGACATAGAGATGTCACTATCCAGAAGATAGTTCCCAAGCGCCCAACTTGTTCAACCTCGGACGAAAGCATTTGGACAACGACATAGCAAGACTCGTCTGAGGTAGTTGACCAACCAAGAGAGATTCTGAGCTGCCTAAGTTGTTTGCACATGCCAAGAACAACGTAGACCAAGGAGAACCACTGATCCTAGGGCAAGCTCAATCTGTGGGAACCCAGAGAGGATTAAGCTGCGAAGAATCCTCTATAAAAGGAAGACTAACTCAAGAGAGTTATTTTCAAGCACTGAAATACGAATCACACTCATTAGCAAATATCAAGTGTGAACCTTCAAACAAGATCATCAAAACAAACCGAAATCAAGAGGAACCAGTCAAGGAAGAGAAGAGCTGAGTGCTAAGTTCCTGTGACTGTAAGTGATAGTTCCTAGGTGCGGAGGTCTGTTTCTTGGATTAATTATTGATTGTGTTAAGTTATCTAGGATTGCCTAACTGTGTGTAAGGCAAAGAAACTGTGTGTTTGTTCCTAGGATAAGCTGTAACCAAAAGAGATAAGAAATCAAGAAGTAGACCTTGAAATCCTTTCGAAAGAAAGGTAGTGGTTTTTATCCTGGATTGCTAGTTGGCAATCAAAGGTTTCCACTATAAGGAACTTGTCATTTGTTTGATTGTTTATTTCCGCTGTGAAGGGAACTTAGAATCCATATTATGAGTTCCTTAAGTTATTATCTAACAATCACGATCCTACACTTTTGAAGTAAAGGATATTGTAAATAATAAAATGCTACAAATCGACAATAATTAATTAATCAAATGGAATATATGTGCATATTTTGATCAGGGTGGAGGAACAACACAAAGTGGAAATCAGCACTTTATATGAAAATGATATTAATACAGGAGATACACCCTACTTATATATGTCTTAAGTAAACATATTAGGACATTAACAATGACATTAAACAACTAACATAGTTAAATCAACTAATAATTGCATATATAATCAATACAATTTAATTTACATACCTCTTGAGCTGATTCTCCGACATCTTCACTGGACCACGACATAATATAACAATTGGAATAACTTAATTTTACTAAATTCTAATTTAATTAGGCTAATATCTCTCTAATCTTCTCATTTTTTTGCTTGAAGGAGAATGTTGGATTGTTAGAGTTACATCTGAGGGAACAAAAGCTTTGTTCCCACAGAAGGCACAGCGGATTAAAATAGCAAGAAAGATAACAGAACGAACTCACGATATATAGTGGAAACCCTGATTAGCAAAACTAGCTTCTCAAGGAAAAACCACTACCTTCAAGCTTCCGCTTGGGAGGATTTTGAAGTGTGTACTTGTCTTATTGATTTCTTGTTCGATTAAACTTGTAGCATGGACTCCAAAATACTAGACTTCCCACCTATATTCGAAGATCACTCCTACAACGATGAATCCGAACTCAACCCTCAAAGACTCACAAACACTTCACTCTCTTTTTCTCAACTGAACTCTCTCAGTTCTTCTTTTTCTCTTCGTCGTTCGAAGTCGTCCTTAGAATTGAATCCACACTTTTCCTTAAATACAACTTCGGCTAAACCCTAATCAACCAACATAGGATCTTCTAAAAACGGATTACAAGAAGATAGGATTTTTTATGTGAAGAATAATATCTTAACCGGTCATATTGATTAAGGAAGGAATTCCTTAATTAATCCAATCGGAAAGGATATTATTATCTAAGGAAAGATTCCTAGGATAAGGAATCGAGCTTCTCTCTCCATATCTCCTCCAACGGCTAGATCCTTCCAGCCGATTTCTTCAATCCTTGACCGCGTGTGTGCCTTGATTTGTTTCCATAATCAACACGCTGGATTACTTCTTTCCTTTTGCAGCCTTGATCTGGTTCGTCACTTCATTTCCTTGAGAGGTAACAAAGCGCTAAGCAAGCCTTTGTTCCCTCTGAGATCCTGTGTTGCAAAGCTCCCTGGGATAACTCTTCTTGTCCCTGAAACACTTGGTACACATATTAGTTGAGTGTTTGTAACCATCAAAACCTAAGGAATTCAACAAATTCCCCCTTTTTGATGGTGAAAAACACCCATAACAATAAAGCATATACCAGCTAGAAAAAGACAACATATGACAAGAAAGTTTCCCACTAATACACTGTTAGTTCCCCCTAAGTCCAGCAATACGTTTTACCTGTTATGTTCCCCCTCAGACAATGCTACCTGTCATTTTCCCCGTTTTGGCATCATCAAAAACACAGTAAAGAGTTAGAGAAGAAAGATCGATGCCAGATAAACAAAAACATCCCTTGTTATTAATAATAATAAAAAACTGGAAAACATGCAAACACAACCAAAACAGACCAAACATCAAACATTGTCAACTGCCACAACGGGCACATAAACCAGATAACAAGAAAACAGAACAAGGAGGGGTAGACAGCAAGGGAACAAAAGGGGATAGGATGGCAGGAAAGCGATCAGGCACCACTGTGACCAGCCGATTGAGCCGATGCGTGGTGAGAAATAAGCGCGCGCACATCTGCCATGAGGAGAGTCTGCTGAGCCACCAGGTCCTTTACTGCTCGGCACAGACTCCTCACATCCTTTCCCAGCGAGGGATTTGTATTCTGTTCCCCCTCGGAGCTATCAGCTTCAGAGCCCTCCATTTCCTCAACATCCTCTACAACCACAGAAGCTGCGGGAGCGCCCTCGACCTTCACCCAGCCTTCTCCCTCTAGAAGAGCAAACTGCATCTTGTGCAGATTGCTTGCATTGAAGGGACGAGAGAAGACACTCACATCCTCCGACGCATCGTAGACTTTGTGGTACTCCAGAATCTTTTTGACGACACGAGGGAAGGGAAGAGCATGCTGAGTGGTGTTCCGGGCATGGGCCATATGCTGCATCAAAATCATTGGGAGGCAGACGGGTTCCTTTTTCAGCAGAAGGGACAGAAGGACAATGTCCAAGATCAGAAGGCGGTTCCTCTTCTATCCCTTGGTGTGATGTTGCTGATGAGGAAGTGGTACAGAACTTTGTTAGCAGCAGGCATCTCAGAGATGTCGAGATCGGCACTACCTTGAGCGTTCTCAATCCCTGCAACAACCAGCACAGACTCTGAGTAGGCGAAATCTTTTGGCCACCTGCCCTTTGGGTATTCTCCATATCCTTCGTGAGGAACACCCAAAGCCATGCCTAGTTCAATGCTTGAGAAAACGTGAACTTCCCCATTCAACTTGTAGCTCCCCAGAACAGCATGGGGCCTTACCTCCATAGCAAACGTGGAGTAGAATTCCCTCAGCAACTCCTCATCCATCTCCACTTCCTCCACAAACAGCCTGCTCCACTTCTGTTCCTCCAAGACCTCAAGCACCCCCTCTAGAAAGTTCTCCTTGAAGAACACAGGGTCCAGCAGCAGCTCCTTCACCACAGACTTGTGGCTCATGTCTTTGACATCATCAACCGCCACAGCCTTTCCTTTGGCTTTGGCCGGCAGACGACGCTGGCTTTGTCGGACGGGAGCGGTGGACACCTTGGCTTTCTTTGCTTTGTTCCCTGAGAGGGGTACCGACTCCTCATCGGAGCTCACCGTTATCGCCTTCTCAGACTTCCTCTGAGAGCGTGTCTTCCGCTTGGAGGAGTAGGCAGTCTTCACCCTGCCAGAAGCCTTAGGGGCCTTTGGGGGCTCCTCCATGTCCTCTTCCTCAGCGAGCTCCCTGGAGAGGTCTCTCACCATTGACTGAATCTTCTCCTTGACAGCCAAGTGTTCCTCCACCGTGACCGGGTTCCCTTGACCGGGCAACTCCTCTGTCTCCTCCTCAATGGGATCGGGATGGGTAGGCGAGGAATGTACCTCCTCTAAGTTAGTAGAGGAGATGGCTGTGGGGACGGCAGGAGCGGTGTTAGGGTTAGGGTTTTGTGGAGCGGGGTCTGAGTTTGGGGCGATTGGGGCTATGTAGGGGACCATGGCGAGTTGGTCCTGGTTGGGTGATGGTGGAGGGGTAACAGTGGTGGTCGCTGGGGTGGTGGAGGTGGAAGGTAGGGACTGGGTAATGGCGGCGAGGAGAGCGGGGTCTGTCCCCATGGAGGACAGTTTGGAAAGGAGGTTTTGGAGGTCTTGGGCAAGGTTAGTGTTTGAGGCCATTTTTGTGAGAGAGAGAGAGAGAGAGAGAGAGAGAGAGAGAGAGAGCTGGGAAGACGAGAGGCAGAGAGGGAGAGGAAGATAACTTGAGGAAGATAAGGGAATAGTGAAGAGGGGACTTACTTGGAGACCCAAATTATATAGCCATCACAAAATCTTCCAGAAATTCCAAAGATAAAATCTGATCCTTTCAGTTTCCAAAAGATAAAAATTGCCATCTTCCACTTTCCCAAAAACTTGCCAGAATCTCGTTCAAATCCAATTGAACCAGCCGAAAGATCTCTTTCTAACTTCTTTCCATCAAATCAACTCTTAATGCACGGCGCGTCCCAACACAAGGTTTCCATTATTACATTCTGTCATACACACGTCATCTCAGACCTGCAAGCCACAGAGGCCGAACCGTTTTCCTGCCAAAACAAAAAGTAGTAGGGTGTGATACAGGGGGTTAGTTACCAGAGAGGGTACAAAAGACCATCACACCAAAATATATGATATTCGCGATTCGATTTTTACATCATGCCTGAGGGGTCTCCAGTTGTGGATGATTAGATGGGCTCATAGGAGACATCAGGCATGGAGGTTACGGGTGAGCTGTAGAATCAACTATCATTTGGGCTTATAATGAGGGAACAAATCATCAAGTTGATTCTTTTGGGCCGAAATAGAGCTGATTCATGTGACATATGATAACATAGATGACCATGCAAGACATTCAGTACATAAAGGAAGTAAGAGTACATAGTCAAGCTTTTCGAAAATTAATACCCAAGGAAGCTAATGCATAATAAGGCATGAAGATTCGACTTTCACAGTTTACCACGTAATCTAGCCAATCATCGAGGGAACACAACACATAGACATGTAGTTAGGGGAACAAACCAGACTTCGTATGAAACTGAATGTAGAGTTCCCCAACAGGTGTTCCAATGAGAAGATTAGCGTTTGATCCCTCGTTTGCCAATCTTTCTCGACACAGTGATGTCCTTCCTAGATGTACGTGGTACCTGAAATTTTCACACAAGGTACGGATTAGTCATTAAGACCTTGTCCACATCACCTTTACCTCTGACACCAGGCCTTTGAGTCTCAAGTATTCCATGCAGAAGTGAGGCGAGACTCGCTTTGTTCCCTTGTCAAGTAACTGACCCTTGAATGAATGAAACACTAGGAACATTCCTCACTTTATCCTGCACAGAAAGAGTTAGTTCTTACGAACCCAGACAAGCTTATACTTTCTGGGTTTGGGAGCAACATATCTAATCTTAGGAGGTTTAACTTCTATATGCTCCCTAGTAGTGCGAGCAATCTCCTCATTATGTTGCTTCAGCAGGCACTCTTGCTTGTAATGACCAGAATGCCCGCAATACCAACAGACCCTTTGACACTTCAGATCTACATACTTGCTCTGTCCTGGCCAAATTGTTTTGTTAGCAATCCTTGAATGAAAATCAATATTATTGGACTTACTGCTTTGGGATTGCTTCAGCCAAATTGCATGAGCCTTCTGTCCATGATACCAAGCCTTGCCTTCCTCAGTCGAATTAGAACAGTCTTTGCCTTTGTTCCCTCCGGAGGAACATTTCTCCTTTTCTTTTACAGACTGTTTTCCTTCGACTTTGGAGCCTTTTTTCTTAGTGTCATCAACAGGAAGCTTAGGTTGATAGTCAATTCCAAAGCGAGGTACTTCCTTTTTTTCGGGTTTCTTTTCATTCTTGGATGCAACAAAGACAATACCTTTTGGCTCGTCCTTCTGTTCCTCAATGAGTTTGGTTAGATCACTAGAAAGTTTTGCATTTCCTAGTTTTAACATTAAAGACTCAGCCTCGAGTGAGGAAACAGTGGACTCTAGAGACTTAATCTTTTCAGTGAGTTCTAGACACTCAGAGCATGTGTTTGAAGAGGAAGATTAACCTTTCTCAAGCGTGAGCACTTTTTCAGCCCAAACCTGATTTTCTTCGATCAGACCTGAGATCGATTCATCTTTCTCTTCGAGTTGCTCACTGAAAAGACTACTCTCGCGAACGAGATTCTTAATGAGAGAGATCAAGCTTTCTTTAGATTTGCATCTTAAGCTTGATATAAGATCAGATTCAGTTACCTCATTGTTGATTACCTCTCTCTTTGTCTCGTTTGGAGCTTCAACGGCCATTAAGCATACATCCCTGGAATGTGAAGAATCTTCGTCATCTGAGTCTGATTCTCCCCAGGTGGCAACCATTGCTTGCTTCCCTTCATTTGCTGAAGGCATTCCTGCCTTCTTCTTGAAGCAGTTTCTGGCCATGTGTCCCTTGTTCTGACAGTGGTAACAAACCACATCTTTCATGTCTTTGTTCCCTTCAGAGGAACTAGGCGAGTCCTTGTTCCGAGACCATATCTTTCTCATTGCCCTTGTGATAAGAGCAACATCTTCATCACCATCCTCATCTTCATCGCCCATTTGAGACAGATCAAATGCCCTTTCCACCTTCAGGGCAATGCTCTTCGCCTTCTCCTCTCCTTTCTTGTTTATCTTATGGTTATAGACAGAGGCGTTGCTTTCCAGCTTCGCAACCACCTCTTCCATTGTAAGAGTCTTGACGTCTGTTTGAGAGTAGAGGGCAAGAGCAATGGCATCCCATTGAGTGTTGAGACCTTGCATGAAGTGATGAGTCAACTTCCAGCCTGGCATTGTTTCACCAAGGTACTGAAGCTGACCGACTAGCCCATGGAACCTGGAGTAGTATTCTTGAATGTGTTCATCTTTCCCTTGATAAACTTGGTCATACTCCTTGATTAGAGAGAGGATCTTGTTCTTCTTCGTGTCTTCATTTCCTTGATGAAGGCGCTTCAAAGCATCCCAGATCTCCTTAGCAGTTTTGTAGCTCATGATTTTCTTGAGATCTGAGGGAGAAAGAGCCATATGGAGGATCTTCTTGGCCCTGTTGTTTTTCTCCAATTTCTTCCAGTCCTCATCGGTGTAGTCGATCTTTGGTTTTGGCTTAGTCTCATCTTCGTCATTCTTGATAACCAAAGGACCGACTTCTATGACTCTCCAGATCTGTCCGCCGAGGGAACAGATGTGGGATTCGATTTGTTCCACCCACCAATCATACTCACCGGCCTTCAGCATTGGCGGCTTCCAGAATGAATCACCGATTGCATTGCTTGACGACGACATCTTTCCTGTGAATTCTGTAACGAAAACAATCTAGAGCACCACGCTCTGATACCAATTGTTGGATCGTTAGAGTTACGTTTGAGGGAACAAAAGCCATGTTCCCACAGAAGGCATAGCGGATTAAAATAGCAAGAAAGATAACGGAACGAACTCACGATATATAGTGGAAACCCTGATTAGCAAAACTAGCTTCTCAAGGAAAAACCACTACCTTCAAGCTTCCTCTTGAGAGGATTTTGAAGTGTGTACTTGTCTTATTGATTTCTTGTTCGATTACACTTGTAGCATGGACTCCAAAACACTAGACTTCCCACCTAGATTCGAAGATCACTCCTATAACGATGAATCCGAACTCAACCCTCAAAGACTCACAAACACTTCACTCTCTTTTTCTCAACTGAACTCTCTCAGTTCTTCTTTTTCTCTTCGTCGTTCGAAGTCGTCCTTAGAATTGAATCCACATTTTTCCTTAAATACAACTTCGGCTAAACCCTAATCAACCAACATAGGATCTTCTAAAAACGGATTACAAGAATATAGGATTTTTTATGTGAAGAATAATATCTTAACCGATCATATTGATTAAGGAAGGAATTCCTTAATTAATCCAATCGGAAAGGATATTATTATCTAAGGAAAGATTCCTAGGATAAGGAATCGAGCTTCTCTCTCCATATCTTCTCCAACGGCTAGATCCTTCCAGCCGATTTCTTCAATCCTTGACCGCGTGTGTGCCTTGATTTGTTTCCATAATCAACACGCTGGATTACTTCTTTCCTTTTGCAGCCTTGATCTGGTCCTTCACTTCAGTTCCTTGAGAGGTAACAAAGCGCTAAGCAAGCCTTTGTTCCCTCTGAGATCCCGTGCTGCAAAGCTCCCTGGGATAACTCTTCTTGTCCCTGAAACACTTGGTACACATATTAGTTGAGTGTTTGTAACCATCAAAACCTAAGGAATTCAACAGAGAAAAATGAGAGTAAAATTTTTGGGGTTTTGTTCAACTTCTTTGTAGGAGAAATTTTTTTACTGCCACCCCCTTACCCCTATCTGCCCCCAACCATACCCCTATCCCTGCTGTTGATTTTTTTTTCACCGATTCCCTCCCTCCAAAGCCTGCTCACCCCATACTGTTAGGAAACGGAACTCTGGAACTTCAGTTCCCCTGAGAGTTCCTTTCCTCAGTTTCTCTACTTTTGAAGATGATAAATATTACGATACTAATGTTTTTTCTCAAAGATGTGCTTTAAGGAACCACAGGAATATACCGAAGGCATGAAAGCCAAACAGGACAAGAGAACCAAAGGAACAAGACAAAGGAAGGAACCCAGAGGAACCCAGGTGTGCCCAGAAACGTAGCATGCGAGGTTGCGATTCCCGAGAAATCTGGGAACACCAAACCTCGGACAAAAGGAGGTGAAAGCGACTTGAGAGAAGCTTCCAAAAGCCTGCCACCATCCAAGAGCAAGACTCCAAGATGCCTAGAACAATGAACCTCGGACAGAGAAAGGTGAAAGCGACAGGACATGGAACCTGTCGCTGTCCAGAAGTCAGTTCCCAAGCGCCCACAGTGTCGAACTTCGGACAAAGGAAGCTGGAGAATGACTTGGCTGAAGAGGTTGACTAACCTAGAAGGATTCTGAGCTGCCTAGGTTGTTTGCACATGCCAAGAACAACATGGACCAAGGAGAACCACTTATCCTAGGGCAAGCTCAATCTGTGGGAACCCAGAGAAGATTAAGCTACGAAGAATCCTCTATAAAAGGAGGACTAACTCAAGGGTTATTTTTAAGCATTCACAATAGAATCACACTCCATAGCAAACATCAAAGTGTGAAGTTTCAAACAAGATCATCAAAGCAAACCGAGATCAAGAGGAACCAGTCAAGGAATAGAAGAGTTGAGTGCTAAGTTCCTGTGACTGTAAGTGATAGTTCCTAGATGCGAAGGTCTGTTTCTTGGATTGATTATTGATTGTGTTAAGTTATCTAGGATTGCCTAACTGTGTGTAAGGCAAAGAAACTGTGTGTTTGTTCCTAGGAAAAGCTGTAACCAAAAGAGATAAGAAATCAAGAAGTAGACCTTGAAATCCTTTCGGAAGAAAGGTAGTGGTTTTTATCCTGGATTGCTAGTTGGCAATCAAAGGTTTTCACTATAAGAAACTTGTCATTTGTTTGATTGTTTATTTCCGATGCGAAGGGAACTTAGAATCCATATTCTGAGTTCCTTAAGTTATTATCTAACAATCACGATCCTACACATACCCTAGACCTGCCCCCAACCATACTGCCCCCCCCCCCCCCCTCTACAGCCTGTTTCATTTTTTTAATGGAACATTGATAAGCACCGTTCCTATTTAAAAATTAAAAAAAAATAACAATGGCTTCACTCACCGAACAGTGAGTGAAGCTGCTCCATTGAGCATCACCTGCAGTGGTGTCTGCAGCACCACTGCAGGTACAAGTAGCGAAGACCGAATAAAACTGAACTAGTTTGTAGGTGGTACATATTAACATGAATGGCGCGCATGGACAGAGTATGTTTACAATTGTTTACTTGGGTTTAGCGTGTTGCAAACACGTGATAAGGTGGGTGGTTCTTCAAGTTTGAGAAAAATCATTATAATAGCATAGATCTTGTATTTTGGTCAAAATGCAGAAAAATCTCCATAAAGTACCAAATTGTATTGTAACTTATTTTAATGGTTACACACTTAATAATATTGTTCGAGGTAATGAATATATTTAAGGAGCAATTTGTTTGAGTTTTCTATATTTGTTCCATTTCAAGACTAATTTTATATGACACATTGCTTAAGTTAAGAGTTTCATAGAATTTGATAAACTTTTAATGTTCGTATGCATGTATCAAGATCTAGTTTAACATCTAGAACAAACACTTTTGAACCGTAGGTTTCGATTCAAGGTCAAACTAGCTTAAGGTTTAGGGTCGGACCAAATTGGGTCCAGAAATGTATAACCCTTGAAGTGTCGGTTCTGGATCAAGGTCAGACCAGTTCAACAAAACCGTTGGCTTTAGGCAGTTTTGGCCCGGTTTTGATCCGGGACGGTTCGCCAGTTCGAAAAGGAAATAAACTTTACAAATTTTAGAAAAAAAATAGTGTAACTTTAACTTACACAAATATTTAACACTGCACTTACATTTTTAATTTAAACTTGTAACTTAGAAATATTTTTTTCTTAACCTAATGTTTTTTTAACTTAGATTAGAAAACATTAACCTAATGCATATATAGTAAGAGGTAAATAAACCGGTTGGAAGATATTCCATAGTGTGTGGAGGGGTTTCCCGTTATGTTGGTTGTTGTCTTGTTGATTAGTTATTTTCCTATTAAGGGGGGGAGGGTTTCCTTGATGTTTATTGTTGATGGTGTTTCCTTTGGTTGTTAGTAGGGAACAATCCCTTAGTGTTAGTGGTTGCTAGTAAGTGCTTGTGATTGCTAATTAGTGTTTATGATTTTGGATTGGATTTTTAGAGAAAGGATAGAGTTTTATCTCTCTAAAACTCTTTGAAATAAATTCATTTTCAATATGTATTAAGTTATTTGATGAGTGAGATAATAACGTTTTTTATACCCTTAATAAAGGGTTGTAAAAGAAGGATGTGTGAGATCACTAGAAGTTACTTTCGAAATGGTATCTTGTTGAGAATTAAAAGATGAAAGATATAATATTAAATATGATGTGAATATGGATTCCATTAATGGCTCGGTTCGTGCATAAGACGAGAAGGCTGAAGTTGAAGTTGTTTTAAGTGTTTCTAGTTATTTATTTAATTTAGAAATCAATTAAATTAGCTAAGTTAGTGGGTAAAGTAGTGCTAGATTAATAGCATTTTCTTTATTAATTAAATTAGCTATGTTAGTGGATAGAGTTAGTGCTAGAATATTAGCATTTTCTATCATTTTCTTTAATTCACTTTTGTAGCCTATTTAAGGCATGTTTCCCATCATTTGTAAGGTAAGCTTGAATTGAGAGAAAACAGATTTGTTTGAATTCCAAGCTTCACGTGAATGATGGCTTCTTGGTGTGTCATATCCTAGAATGCTTAAGTTCTTGTTTTGGTGTGTCATATCCAAGACGCCCTTTGGTGCGTCATATCCAAAGAAGGTTGTTTGATCTTGGTGCGTTACATCCATGGTCAATCAATATCTTCTCATATTTCTTGGTGAGTTGTATCCGAGGATTGTGAGTTGCATATCCCAAACTCTTCAAGATCATACTTGAAGAGTTATATCCCAAACTCGTCTAGAACCGTCTAGAAGAGTTATATCTTTCTCTTTCCAAAAAGAAACACAAAACATATCAACTCTGAGCATTTTGTCGGGACCTTGCTAAACAAAGTCTCGTCGCCCTTCACCTTGTACTGATTTGGATCCTGGCATGTGCTTGAGCACAACATTTGGTATCAGAGTCATCTCAAGGCGAGGGGATGTTCGTGTGCTTGGAGAGCACGAGGAAGGCTTAACAGCCACGCCCGCACCAAAGGCAAAGGAAAACCGCGCCACGGCATCTCAGGCAGCGACCGCGACCTCTCAGTAAAATCGTCATAACTTTCGTTTCCGGGATCCAATTGCTCTCACATTTCTAGGACAGAAACTAAACTTCATTATCTAACTACTGTCGCCGGAATCATCCAATTTGGAGTTCGGAGCAAGGAGAACGACCCTGTTGAAGTCAGGACAATTTTATGGGAAGTTGTTGTCGGCCCTGTTGTGCTCACTCCTCGATTTTCTGGCAAGAAAAGACAACGAAGATTCGAGGACGAATCTTTCTTAAAGGAGGGGAGGATGATGTGACCATGGGTCACCTCTCAAGGACATGTCAAAGTCGGTTCAATGAAGAGGAAGAAGCAATCGAGCTGCATGGATGTGACCATGGGTCACCTCAGTAAAAGTGCCGTATCTTCTTATTCCCAACTCCGATCACTCTAAAATTTTGAGGAGTGAAACTAGATTTCAATATCTATCTCTGGGCGTTGGAATCACTCCATTCCGATCACGGACGAGAGAGAACGAACCTTCTGAAACTAGGTCAGAAACTGTCTCCGCGGAAGATGTTTGATTTGTGTTTGTTGTTTAGTATTTTTAATTTCGTTAATTAATTAGTTAGTTGTAGCTAGTTAATTATTGTTTTTGTTATTTTCGTAATTAATTAGCTAGGTAGTTGTTTTAATTAGTGGCCTATCTAGTGGCCTAAGTCATGCTTAGGTTAGTGGGTAGGTTAGTGGAGTTAATTAGTTGATTTTCTTATTTTGTATTTTGGCACCTATATAAAGGTGGCCATGCATTGTAATTCCTAAGCTTGATTTGGAGATTATAAAACGAGAGTGTTTTGCTCATATTAAGCTTCATTGGACGATGGCTTCAAGGTGTGTGATATCCTTGAATGTCTTAGTCTTGTTTTGGTGAGTCACATCCAAAACACCATTTGGTGTGTCACATCCAGAGGTGATTGTTTGGTCATGGTGCGTTACATCCATGATCGATCAATCTCGTCTTGTGTTTCTTGGTGAGTTGTATCCAAGACTCATAAGATGTCTATCCCAAACTCTTCTCGAATCCTTCGTAAAGAGTTATATCCATTTCCCTTTTTAGTCAAATCTCCATCAAGTCAAAAACCCAAAAACAACCCAAAACACATTAGAGTGTCGTCTTTTGAGAGTCTAGCCAAGGGTTCCCTAAAAAGGAGTTCTTGGCGCCCTTCGTCTTGTACTGTACAGGTCCTGGAATGTGCTCACGCACATCATCTGGTATCAGAGCAAGAGCCAAGTCATTGAAGCAAGAGGAGGCCAACCAAGATTTCCATCCCGGATCTTTCAACAGCATCTCAGTAAGACTGGCATATCTTTTTATTCCCCACCCAGAAAATTCTCAAATTTTGAGGGAATAAACTAGACTTCAAGATCTAACTCTAGGCTTTGGAATCACTCAATTCCGATTCCGGACGAGAGAGAACGATCCAGTTGAAGACAGACCTGTTTTCTGGAAACTGATGGCCGAGCTGAAGAAGGAACTTCGAAGCCTTTCCTTGCACAAGACAATCAAGATTCGAGGTCGAATCCTCTCAAAGGAGGAGAGGATGATGTGAATATGGATCCCATCAATGGCTCGGTTCGTGCATAAGACGAGAAGGCTGAAGTTGAAGTTGCTTTAAGTGTTTCTAGTTATTTATTTAATTTAGAAATCAATTAAATTAGTTAAGTTAGTGGGTAAAGTAGTGCTAGATTAATAGCATTTTCTTTATTAATTAAATTAGCTAAGTTAGTGGGTAGAGTTAGTGCTAGAATATTAGCATTTTCTAGCATTTTCTTTAATTCAATTTTGTAGCCTATTTAAGGCATGTTTCTCATCATTTGTAAGGTAAGCTTGAATTGAGAGAAAACAGATTTGTTTGAATTCCAAGCTTCACGTGAATGATGGCTTCTTGGTGTGTCATATCCTAGAATGCTTAAGTTCTTGTTTTGGTGTGTCATATCCAAGACGCCCTTTGGTGCGTCATATCCAAAGAAGGTTGTTTGATCTTGGTGTGTTACATCCATGGTCAATCAATATCTTCTCATATTTCTTGGTGAGTTGTATCCGAGGATTGTGAGTTGCATATCCCAAACTCTTCAAGATCATACTTGAAGAGTTATATCCCAAACTCGTCTAGAACCGTCTAGAAGAGTTATATCTTTCTCTTTCCAAAAAGAAACACAAAACATATCAACTCTGAGCATTTTGTCGGGACCTTGCTAAAAAAAGTCTCATCGCCTTTCTCCTTGTACTGATTTGGATCCTGGCATGTGCTTGAGCACAACAAAATAGATCAAAGAAGTTGAAATCTTACTTAGTCCTCTTAGGTAATTGTACATGCTACTTCATAAAACTTTATACTTTGTGAGATGTAGTGTCAACCAAATGAATTCTTAATTACATACTCTCGACATTTCTTTTAATATCAAAACTACTATAATATTATGGATTTTATTATTATTATTATGGAATCAAATTAGAGCGTTTCATTAAGGGTATAAAAAACGTGCCCCATCGAGACAAGTGGTTCCTCCATTCGGATTGTGTGTGGGAAGTCTAACTATATGCAAGTGTCACGAACCGAGAAACTCCTCCTCGAAACCGTGCGGCTCTTAGGCAACTCGACCCACTCGAGTGTAGGAGTTGGGACTCCGTCTTGATCAGTTCCTCTGAAATGCTGAATCTTCAGATGGAGGGAACTGTTCTCTGGAGGCGCTGAGTTCCTCTTGTGGATGTTGATGTAGATGACAGCACATCGGTAGATCAATCATATGCAACAAGATCTTGATATCAGTTTGAATCATGGTGAACCACTTTCTGAAATCAATATTTCGCCCCTTACATAGCCTTAGGGAATCCACGAAATTTGAAGTGAGATAAGACAAACCAATCAGTTCCAATCAAGGCTCATGAAAGGAACCGAACTTTAAAGTTTATGTAATAATGGATTTGAGACTTTCAGCAAGTTCTGTAGAATCACAGATTACTTGTGTAACACAAACACTAAATCCCAAAATCCTTTATATAGGCATTATGGAGAACTTCCAGAATCAGTTACAGAAGTTAAGGGAAGTTACAGCGGCAGTTGAAAACGGTTACCAACTGATTTCAGCGGTTATCAACCATTCACAACCGACCCACAACAGTTACCAACGGTTACTAACAGTTACAAAGTAGTTATGACGGTTATAGCGTTTACAAAGTTGGTTTTACCAACAGTTACAAGCAAATTAAACACGTGCCAAGAAAATCAACCAGCCATACACATGTGTCTAGTCCCGTAGAAGGGAAATAACGCTCAGTTCCCTTCACAAGAAGTGAACAAACATCTAGTTCCCTTTCTTGAAACTATTTCCAGGGAACTAGAGCTTTTTACAAACTGTTTCAAGGGAACTTGACCCTTACATGTAACATATACTTTGTTTCCCTCTATAACTCAAGTCGTTTACACAAGCGTGTACTCCACACACCCGAGCTCGTGTTATAACGAAATGAGTTCCCTTAGTGTCGCATGAATCCCGATCACACTAAATGGAAATGATTTCACTAAAATCACCAACATCGAGTAGCTAAGTCAAGGCTTATCCCGATGATTATCACAAAGAAATTGCTTAAGGAAGATGGATAGAAAAAAACACCCAAAGAAAAATGTGGAAAAGAGCTCGTATTATTGCATGAAAGAGAGCTATATGGATTACATGGATCCTTGGATAGTTCACATCCTTAAATGATTTGCAAATGAGGTAAGCTTCTCCAAGGAGTAGAAGGAAGCTTCTAGCTCCATCTAACCCACTCCGGAAGGTTCTAGCTAACCCCGCCTCGCTTCGGGCTTCTCTAAGTCACTTCGGGATTCTCTAGAATATTCTACTAGGATCCATAATCTTCAATACAACTCTGGATGGTTATAGAGTGCTTCATATATTTCCGAAAAGCCCCGAAAACACCTATGACCATCTTGAAGCTTCTTTTTGAGCTTGGACACGCCATCCATGTCATCCTCCCCCACCGATTTTCGCAACACCCTCGTTGCATTTGACTCGAATGCCACACACTCGAACCATCAAAAAATTTCATTTCATCAATTAACACTTTGAAATTCACTTGTCATGTGAAGAAAAAAAAATGTAACTTAGAAAGAATCTTTAGATATTCTATATAAACATTAGTGTAACTTTAACTTAAAAAGATATTCAACATTATACTTACATTTTTAACTTAATAAAATAAAATTAAACTTATTACATAAAACTATTTTTGTAACTTAAACTAGAAAACATTAATCTATACTAAGAGGTAAATAGTCATATATTGCATATATTGGTTTTAAGTATTAACATTACACTTCTATAGCCAAACCTAAAACTACACTTACCTTTTGTACTTAGCTTAAAGAGATATATTGTAACTATAATCATACATATTTGTTTTATATAATAGATTTATTCAGTTGGTCGGTTCTATATAGCCTCTATTCCCTCCGTTACCTCGCCACACTACAATCACTTCTAGTCTCCTTTAATTACCACCTAATTTCAATCATTTTTCTCTACCCTCTCCACTTCAATCCATGGATAACATTACAGTACTTTCTGAAGGGGCAAGTCTCCAGCGCGTGTTCACAATATGTTAGGAAGTGAACTTTCGGGAACTCTGGTTCCCTTTCAAGTTCTCTTGCTCAGTTTTCCTAGTTTTGACGATGACAAACATTTTGCTATTAATATTTTCATATGTGTAGATAAACAGGGAACTCAGGAATCGGAAATACAAGACAGAGACCAACACGCCAGATTTGGGAACTGACATAGGAACTGAAGTATGCCGAAGCCGCGCTTAACTGGAAAGATTTGAAGAAGCGGCGGCCGATCGTTTTAGGGTAGATCTTATCTTGGAGAGAGAAGATTAGAATATCCTTGTTTCCATATATCTTTAGGGATTCCTTGTATATCTTTATGGAAACAAAAGTGTAAAATCGTTAAAGATAATATTTGATAACAAAGATTATCTTTTTCGATTTCTTTTTGGTTATTTTATTTGTGCATATCAACCAGCTGTAGATCACAATTCTATACGGTTGTTATGTATAAATAAAGTAATCAAACTCTCTCATTTGAACTTACATATTCACTCATTGCTTATGAAGAAGAAAAACAGAGCTTGTTCTTGTGAGAAGAATTGTGTAAGTCACTTGCTTGTTGTGTGCTTGATTAGATCGAACTAGGTAGAGAGTCTTAAGTGTGTCTTAAGTCTTTAATCTGTGTGTTATATTCTAGTTGATTGTAATCGAAGCATTAATAAAGAAGTAGACTTTCAAATCCTCTTGAAAGAGAGGTAGTGGGTTTTATCCTGGATAACTAGTTGATTATCAAAGGTTCCCACTCTAAGGAACTGGTCTTGATTCTGTGTTATTACATATTCCGTTGCTAAGGAACTGAACTCTCAGTTCCCTTTGATTTCTAACACGTGCGATCCTACAATTGGTATCAGAGCAGGCGCTCTAGATTTGTGTTAGTTTACAGATTTCAAGATGACTAGCTCAAGCGAATTCAATTTGGAAATTTCAATCAACAAGCCTCACATCCGAAAGAAGGGAGAAGAAGAATGGTGGGAGAAATGCATGACCAACTACATTCAAACCATGGACTATCAGTGCTGGCGCGTGATTAAAAATGGTGATGGTGTTATTCCTGATAAGTTGGACGAAAAAGACTGGAAGCCTGAGTACTATACTATCAATGAAAAGAATGTTAAATCTTGTCAACTTATTCTCAATGGATTAACAAGATAAGACATGGACAAGGTGATAGGAATTGAAACTACAAAGGGCATCTGGACAGCCCTAAAGGAGATGCACGAAGGAAGTGAGGAACTCAAACAAAGCAGAAAGTTCGCTCTAGAAGGAGAATACCACACTTTTGAGATGCTGGAAACAGAGAACATTTCCCAATACCACTCACGTTTCACAAGACTTGTCACCAAACTCATCAATGCTAACGTTAAGCTTGATGAATGGTCCAAATCCCTCATCATCATCAATGGACTCAACTCAAAGTTCAACCTCATCATGAGAGTCCTAAAGACTACCCTAGTATTCAAGGTCTTCCCTTAACTCAAATCATAGGGAAACTTGAAGTTGAAGAAAGGGAGGCTCTTAAAACAAGTTCTGCCAAGAAGATGGAGAAGAGAATCGCTTTAAAAATCTCAAAGGCCTTCTCAAGGTTGGAGATGGAGGAAGAAAACTCAGATCTTGAAGAAGAAGAAGATGAGATGACAGCCCTTGTCACTAAGCACATCAAGAAGCACTTCATCAAGGGAAAGTTCAAGAAAAACTTTCAAAAGAGAGATCTTTCAGAATACGCTTGCTATCAATGCAAGGAAAGAGGACATCTTGCTAGGAATTGTCCTAAAAACTCAAATGATGATGACAAGCCTATGCAGAAGAAAGCTCTCTTTGCTTTGGAGATGACTCAGAGGACTCTGAAGGGGAACTGGATACGAACGGAACTTCTGGAGGAAGGTTCTTAATGGCTAAAGAAGATTCAACTGAATCGGATGACTCTGAAGTATCTTCTTCTGACTTTATCAAATCACTTTTTGAATGTGATAAGAAACAATTGATCAAAATCATTAAGAAACTTGGAAAGGAAAATAGTTCCCTTCAAGAAAAAACTAGAAGAATATGAAGACGAAATCTCATGCTTATCTACTGAAAACTCTGTCTGGAGCAAGAAACTTGATGAAACTGAGAAATTACTTGCTAGCTCCTCTAGGAAATGTGACTCTTGTATCACACTATAAAAGGGAACCCATGCATGCTGATATTCCTTTTGTTTCTTCTACCGACTCTGAAAAGAACATCTCTGTCATGCTTGCTGAAATAATGAACAAACTTGATCATCTTACTAACTCTATAAATGAAAAAACTGTGAATCAAACTGTGTTTGTTAAGCAAAGATATGGTATTGGTTACCCTGGTAAGAAAGATTCTGAGGACACATGCTCTGCTGAGAATGAGAAACTGATAAGGGAATTGGTCGAGAAAAATGAAACTCTCAATTGTGCCCTACAAACCTCTCGTGACAAAAACCAGTTCCTAGAAGAAAAGGTAAAAGTGCTAGAACATAAGCCTAAAGGAAATCAGACCTGGTTCGATGGCCAGAATGCTCATAAGATATATATTGACCAAGCTCATGGAACTAAAGGTAAGAAAGTTAACTTTGAGCAGAGAAAGCATGAAAGACCATTCAGACCTGGTTATAGTAAGTATGGTCATGTCGTTTACAACCGTGTTTGCTGGTATTGTGGAAAAAATGGTCATTATATTCATGAGTGCATCCACAAGAAAAGACAAATGGAAGAAAATGCTAGGAAAAGGAACTAGAAAATGAACAATAACAAGAAGATGCATACTATTGTTGACTTGAATGATCCATATTACTTTGCTCCTGTTCCTAACCCACAGAAAAGCTATCAATCTAATTTACCCAGAAAAGCTAAGCTTAGCTGGGTTCAAAAAGTTTGAGTTTCCTTGTGCAGGACGAAGTGAGGCAACAAGACAAATGGTACATAGACAGTGGTTGCTCGTGCCATATGACCGGAAACATAAGCAAAATGTCATCACTTCAGAAACACCGAGGAGGTACTATTTCCTTCAGAAATAAGAGAAAGGGAATAATCTGTGGAACAGGAAATGTGAATCTTATTGATCACATCAAGGTAAGTAATGTCAACCTTGTTGAAAATTTAGGTTTTGATCTAAATAGCGTGTCACAGCTGTGTGATCAATGAGGAAATGAGGTTCGCTTTACCTCTAAGGAATGTATTGCGGAAGACAGTCGGGGAACTGTGATCTTAAAAGGCAAAAGGTTTAACAATGTCTACGTTATTGATCCAAAGTTCGTTCCCAAAGAGAAATTATGTCTTTCGTCAATAGAAGATCAGACGAATCTATGGCATCAGCGACTTGATCATGCAAGCATCAAGCTCATCCATAAGCTACATCAAAAGGAACTAGTTCGTGGCCTTCCCAAAATCAATGCTGAAAAGTCAGAAATCTGTTCTGACTGTGTTCAAGGGAAACAGGTTCGTAGTTCCTTCAAGTCCAAAACAATGGTAAGTTCCTCTAAACCTCTAGAACTCATTCACATGGATCTTTTTGGTCCTATGCGAGTTCAAAGCATCAGTGGAAACAAGTATATTCTGGTACTTGTTGATGATTTCTCTAGATTCACTTGGACATTATTCATCAAATCTAAAAGTGAAGTCTTTGATAGGTTCAGTGAGTTAGTTCCCTTACTTGAAAAATCCTTGAATGTATCTCTTCGTGCTATTCGTTCCGATCATGGAACTGAGTTCGAGAATGGAGATTTTCTAACATTTTGCAGGGAACATGGAGTTGATCATAATTTCTCGGCTCCCTACACTCCACAGCAGAATGGAGTTGTCGAGATAAAGAACATGACTTTGGAAGATATGGCTCGAACCATGCTAATCTCGAGTGGACTCTCTCAGTCATTCTGGGCAGAAGCGGTCAATGAAGCGTGCTACATCTTAAATCGGGCTATGCTACGCCCCATGCTTGAGAAGACTTATTATGAGCTACTAAGAGGCAGAGTTCCCAACATTTCTCATCTAAGAGTCTTTGGCAGCAAGTGTTTTGTTCACAACAATGGGAAAGACAATCTGGGGAAGTTTGATCCACGGAGTGATGAAGGAATCTTCATCGGGTATGCTTCAAGTAGCAAAGCATACAAGGTCTTCAACAAACGGACTAAAAAGGTAGAGGAAAGTATTCATGTTATTTTCAATGAAAAATTGCCTTCAAAGTCTGTGCAGGATCCCTCAGTTCCCTCGGAAGATCCGTTTCAACCGCCAAATGAAGATTCCGATGATGAAGCTCCCTCCAAGCATAACTCATATCCCAACCTATCTGGTCACAACACACCCACAGTTCCATCAACTGTGATTGAGCCAAAAGCGGCAACATCTTCAGACAGCACCCCAGTTCCCTCCGATCCTCAAGACGTTGTTGTTACTCCTGTTCCCTCCAACCCATCAACTAATGAAGATGCTCATGTTCCGGTAGCTGATCCTGCTCCGGAAGTTGATCCTGCTACGACTTCCTCCTCAGCCATTGTATCTGCAGATGCTGGAGCTCTAGGAACTGATCTGATTATTCCAAACAGAGACAAAAGAACTACCAAGCATCCAGTCAGGTATGGATTTGAGGATATGTCCTATTTTGCTTTCAATGCCTTTCTGTCTCTTATAGAACCTAAGAACATCACGGAGGCTCTGAAGGATGCTGACTGGATCATAGCCATGCAAGAGGAACTTCACCAGTTCGAAAGGAACAAAGTTTGGAGACTCGTTCCTCGTCCTCAAAACAGACACATCATAGGAACTAGGTGGGTATTTCGCAACAAATTGGATGATTCAGGTGTTGTATCAAGAAACAAGGCTCGCTTGGTTGCTCAAGGATATAATCAACAAGAAGGGATTGACTATGATGAAACCTTTACCCATGTGGCAAGACTGAAGGCTATACGACTACTCATAGCTTATGCCTCTCACAAAGGGTTCAAGTTATACCAAATGGACGTGAAGACCGCATTTCTCAATGGAATTCTTCAAGAGGAAGTATACGTCAAGCAACCTTCAGGATTCGAAGATGGTGATCACCCTGACCACGTGTATTTTTTGGACAAGGCTCTCTATAGTCTTAAGCAAGCTTCTCGCACTTGGTATGATCGGCTTGCCCAGTTCCTAACAGCCAATGGCTATCGACGTGGTATGATCGACAAAACCCTCTTCATCCTGGAAGTCAAAGGTGAGATTCTTGTGGTCCAAGTATATGTTCATGATATTATTTTTGGTTCCACTAACTTGGCTCTTGTAGAAAAGTTCCAAAATCTAATGAGCAGCGAGTTTGAAATGAGTATGATTGGGGAAATATCCTTCTTCTTGAGATTGCAAGTTACTCAGAAGGATGATGGCATTCAAATCCATCAACAGAAATATCTTAAGGAACTCCTGAAGAAGTTTAAAATGGATTCTAGCAAAGCCATCTCGACCCCCATCTCCCCAGCCACTCGCCTCACTACAGATCATTCAGCACATAAAGTGGAAGAAAAGTTATATCGAGGTATGATTGGTTCTTTGATGTATCTAATTGCTAGTAGACCAGATATTGTGTTTGTTGTTTGTCTATGTGCCAGGTTTCAAGCTGATCCAAGGGAATCTCACTTATCTGAAGTGAAGCGCATATTTCGCTATCTCAAGGGAACTGACGACCTATGTCTTTAGAACCCCAAGGATTTCCATTTCAATCTTCTTAGATATACAGATGCTGACTATGCTGACTATGTTGGCTACTTGGTTGATCGACCGAGCACGTTAGGAATGGCTCAGTTCCTTGGTCCATGCTTGGTTTCTTGGGGCTCAAAGAAACAAAATTCAGTTGCTCTCTCAACGACCGAAGCTGAGTACATTGTTGTTGCCGCCTGCTGTTCCCAACTCCTCTGGCTCAAACAACAACTTGCAGATTTTGGTATGTCTTTTGGTCCTCTTAAGATTCTTTGTGATAACACTAGTGCAATCAACATTTCCAAGAATCTTATGCATCACACTAGGACCAAGCATATAGATATTAGGCATCATTTCTTGCGTGATCATGTTGAAAAAGAGAACATATTGCTAGAACATTGTAGGACTGAAGATCAAATTGCCGATATGATCACCAAAGCATTAAATCGAGAACCTTATCAGTCGTTCAGGTTACTTCTAGGAATGATTTCCCTAAACTAGTAGTTCCAATTGCTTTTACTAGTTCCCTTGCTTTGACTAGACTTGATCTCTTCTATGATTTCATTGACAATATTGTTGATATTTGATCTTGTGATGCCCTCACATGTCCTGTAATATTTGTTCTAAAGCATGTTCTTAACACTCTTGCATGATCACATGATTTTATGATATGATTCGATCGTGATTACATCTGTTTGTTGGCCTCATAGTAGTCGATTTGATCACATCTATCCATCATCATAAGCTGAAATGATAATTGACTACAAACCGTCCTAAGCCTGACTGCATTGCATAATTCCTTATGATCCATCTTTAGTCCACAACTGGAAATTATCTTTGTGGTGTCAAAAATGCCAACCTTTTTTATTGATATGGGTATGTACTTTTTCTTGAGGGTTGCTTGGTTCCCTACATAAAATGTACCCATATCTATCCGGTTCCGTGTCAAATACTGAGGAAAGGAACTGGGAATTGCTCTTCAACGGCCGAATATCAAATTCTGCTCTGTCTGCGACCGTTTCCCGAGGACAGTAATTACGGTTGTAGCCGTTTGATTCTCTGCAAATTCTGATTATTTTGGATCCGATTGATGTGATATTTCTGGAAGATGATTTTGGTGGAGATTTATGAGTTCCCTTAAATGCTAAAGATATTGTGGCCGTTTGAAAGACAATCTGAGTTCCCTTATTTGAAGCGATTCTGCAACGGCTATATTTGGATAGAATTTTGCTCAGAGATTATAAAAGGCATTAAGTACAACCCTAAATCGGCACCGCTTTCACTCTCTCTTTGCCTCTCACAACAATCTTGTCGTGCTCTCAAACTCTCAAAGCTCTCAACTTTCCACTCGATCTTATGGACTCTGATCTAAAGAACCTTCATGTCGATGAACTTGCAATGTTGGAGGCATACAAAAAGCATAAGGCTACCACCTCCTCCTCACAGGCGCCCTCTCCAGCAAAGGCCTCCTCTTGGCGCCAACGACGGTGGAGGAACCCGCAAAATCTGTTCCCCCACCTGTCCTAGAGGAGCAGCCCTCTCAGTCCACCTCAACGGAGCACACCCCATCAAAGCACAACTCCCCCACACTGACTAAGGAGGGTTCCCACCACTCATCTCCTTCCCAAGAGATTGCACCCATCAACGTGGAACTGCTCCCCACACCTTCGGCGTCTCTCAAACAGCCCGGTGACTCTCAGTCGGTGGCCGGTCGAGTCAAACGCCGCGCCGCCAAATGGGGTCATGGTATTCCGTCACTTCAATTGGAGGATGTCCCCAAGGCTAAGAAAGAAAAGACGGCCAAGCCTGACAAGGGGAAGAAACCCCAGTCCAAGCCAGAACCTCTAATCATTGGCCAAGAATTCTGGAGTTCCGCCGAGGATGATCTTATCTCTTCTGCCTACTCTATGCTCTAACTCCAAGGGTGGGACAAGCTAATTGTGGAGCCCTTCGCGGTCAATGAAGATCTTGTCTGCCTTTTCTATCAGAACATGGAGTTTGTCCCAGCCCAGGACGACAAGCCTGCAAATGATGCTATTCTCACCTGGGGAGGTAATTTAATCCTGCTCTCTGCTGCTGTTATTGGCTATGTCTTAGAGGTCTCCACCGGTGAAGGCTTTGGTGTTATTGTCAAACGGAACTGGTCCTCCAAGCGCAAGCAGGCCATTCTGAAGACAGTGTTTGATGGTTCCCCTCCCTCTAAGGGTCCATGCACACAAAATTTCTGAGTTTGGACAAGAAGCTGCTCCACACCTTCCTCATCAAAAACATCATCCCCCGCCAAGAGAAACGAGATACTGTGTTAGTTGGCGATGCTGTGTTGATGGAAAAGCTGATTCTAGGAGTTTCCATAGATCTCCCCCGCATCACCCTAGGCCATATGCAATACTGTAAGGGACATTCTACTCACGCTCTTCCCTATCCACACGTGGTTAAGAAACTCCTTTGTCGCCTTGGCCTTTATCCATCTAGGGTTGAGGAAACTCGGTTTTCTCGATTCCTCACTATGACCACTGTTAGGCGACTTATGCACAAGGCTCATGTGGATGAGGAGTCTGATAAGGAGAAAGACAAGGAGGAAACCCAGCCAGGCCCATCTAAACCCCGTTTGGTCCCTGATACTCATGTGCTTTTGGAGAGCTTGGGGCGTATTGAGCATGCCTTGGTTGATGGATTCAACAATGTGGCGTCTGCTGTTGAGAAGGGTAGCAACTTCCCCAATGAGATGGTGGTGGAGTAATGGAAGACTTCTGCTGCCCTTGTAAAGAAAATTGCCAAGCTGGTTGACAGGAAAGTTGCTGAGGAGACAGTGACGGCACTGGAGTAGTTGTTCAGTTCCCTACTCAGTAGACATGGAACCTTAGTTCCCTAGGATCCCACTTCCATATCTTGATCCTCTTTTGTATGTCTTCGAGTGCTTTATTTTGTTATATGTTCTCTCTATTCCTATTCTATTTAATGAAATATTTTGTGTTTCTTGCGCTGTTAAGATCTGCTTTCAATTTTTATTACGGTGCCATTTCTCTAGAGTTCAACATTAGTCTTTATATCACTCTAAGTTCTCTCTGCTTATCATTTAACTGCTTCTTTTCGATGATGTCCAAAGGAGGAATGAACTCTGCAATCTGGAACTAATAGGATGAAAGAAACTCTGAAATAGTTGTCTCCTTAAGGGGGAATTAAGGAACACTAGGTCATTTGTTAAGGGGGAATATGCAATTCACCAATGATTATTCTACTTCTAGCTTTACCTGTTTTCCTCATATATCATTCATTCCTATTTTAGATATGCCAGGTTCTACTTGTTTGTCATTGTCAAAAGGGGGGAAATTGTTAGGAAGTGAACTTTCGGGAACTCTGGTTCCCTCCCTCAGTTTTCCTAGTTTTGACGATGACAAACACTTTGCTATTAATATTTCCATATGTGTAGATAAACAGGGAACTTAGGAATCGGAAATAAAAGACAGAGACCAAGACGCCAGATTTGGGAACTGGCATAGGAACTGAAGTATGCCGAAGCGGCGCTTAACTGGAAAGATTTGAAGAAGCGGCGACCGATCGTTTTAGGATAGATCTTATCTTGGAGAAAGAAAATTAGAATATCCTTGTTTCCATATATCTTTATGGAAACAAAAGTGTAAAATCGTTAAAGATAATTGTTGGAACGATGATGTTTCCTCTAGTTTTGATGATGATAAACTCAATAGCATTTGATGGTTTTTAGTGTGACTATGAGTTTCATGAAACAAATGATTCAAAGGAACGATGAAAACCAAGTGAAGAATCAAAACAGAGAATGCAAGGAACAGAGAAGCCAACAATGAGAAACAACACGCTGGAACGAAAGAGAAAGAGAGACGCGCGTTGTTGATCAGAAAAGGAAAGGGAACAACGCCAAGGAACGCATGATGCGCGCTGTGAACCCTTGCGCCTGTCGAATCTTTCTTTTATGGAAACAAAGATTGAAGGAGCAACTTGGGCCTCAAGATAAGATCTCGTTGGAAATATTCTGGTTAGGATAGATTAGAAAAGATTGTATAGGATTACTTTATCTTATTTTCCTTAAGTAAAACTAGGGTAAATTAGATAGAATACCTAGACTATAAAATAGAAAGTTGCAAGCTTCATTCAAGAGAGTGATTCACGGCATTTCCACAGAGAAGAGCATTCGGAAGTATCAAGAACTTACAAGGACGAGACTTTTGGTGAGTTGAGTACTTATTAGGGTTTTGATTGTCTTAGGTGTTGTTAGGAACGTTACATCCAGAGGTCTAGATATCTAGGAGTAAACTAGATTGAGATAAGACTTGCTTGTTTGTAACTCCAGGATTCATAACACAAGTAGACTTTCGAAATCCTACTAGGAAAACCTAGAGGTAGAAGTTTTTCTTAGTCAACTAGTTGGTTGGTTAAGTTTTTCTCTCTAAGGAACTTTGTTTGTTACTCTGTTATTCTGTTACGATATTCCGCTGCCCAATGAACAGTTATACCGTTCCTTGTACTAACACACTCGATTCTACAATAATATTTGGTAACAAAGATTATCTTTTCCGATTTCTTTTTGGTTATTTTATTTGTGCATATCAACCAGCTTTAGATCACGATTCTATACAGTTTTTATGTATAAATAAAATAATCAAACTCTCTCATTTGAACTTACGTATTCACTCATTGCTTACGGAGAAGAAAAATAGAGCTTGTTCTTGTGAGAAGAACTGTGTAAGTCACTTGTTTGTTGTGTGCTTGATTAGGTCGAACTACGTAGAGAGTCTTAAGTGTCTCTTAAGTCTTTAATCCGTGTGTTCTATTCTAGTTGATTGTAATCTAAGCATTAATAAAAAAGTAGACTTTCAAATCCTCTTGAAAGAGAGATAATAGATTTTATCCTGGATAACTAGTTGGTTATCAAAGGTTCTCATTCTAAGGAACTGGTCTTGATTATGTGTTATTATATATTTCGCTGTTAAGAAACTAAACTCTCAATTCTCTTTGATTTCTAACACGTGCGATCCTACACAATAGATATCCCTGATGGAGAAGATGTTGAGGCCAAGTTAACTTCTTTTATGGGAGCGGGATATGACGGGCTCGACCGGTGGAAATTGTTGTTGGTAACAGAGAGTCTTTCCCATAGAGCACCGCAGCCACGATCAGACCATCACAATGACTGTGTATGAGGTATGTTAATTCCATATCTACTACTTTTATTAATAAACTAATACTTAGTTGGCTTTTGTTAGAATAATAATTTTCTGTTGACATATTAAATTCTTAAAACATGTTATATACTTATACTGTAAAACAACATATTTAATATCACTCAATCATTTAAATAATAGTAAGCTAAAAGTTTTAAATAATAGTAAGCTAAAAGTGCGTGACATTTCATTTTTTTTCCCATGTTTATTTACAAGGCCTTTACTTTATTTTATCCTGCACCGGCACAATGTTTGTGAGCAGGAGTGGCAGAGTTAATATCAATGGGCTTATTGTAGGATCGTACGTGTTAGCAATCAAAGGAAACTGAGAATTCAGTTTCTTAGCAGCGGAATAAGTAAGCAATAACAAAATCAAGTCCAGTTCCTTAGAGTGAAAACCTTTGATAACCAACTAGTTATTCAGGATAAAACCCACTACCTCTCTTTCAAGAGGATTTGAAAGTCTACTTCTTTTATTAATGCTTCGATTACAATCAGCTAGGATAGAACACACAGATTGAAGTCTTAGACACACTAAGGACTCTCTACCTAGTTCGACCAAATCAAGCACACAAACAAGCAAGCGACTTACAGTTCTTCTTCAAAGAACTAAGCTCTGTTTTCTTCTTCTTCGTAAGCAATATGAGTGAATGCGTAATTGTGAGAGAGTTTAATTACTCTATTTATGTAACTTAATTTATGGAAGAACCGAATCTCCAACAACTGAATTACACAAATAAAATAATAAAAAAGTAATCGGAAATATAACATTTGTTACCAAATATTATCTTCCACGATTTTACACTTTTTCGTTTCCATAAAAGATATACTTTTAGCCCTTAAGATAATATGGAAACAGGATAATCTTTAACTTCTCTCTCCAAGTAAATATCTACCCTAATCGGATCGCCACCGCCCTTCATCTCTTGTTCCAAGCTCTTTCAGCGTCAGCGTCCTCCAGTTCCTTATGCTAGTTCCCAAATCTGTCATCTTGGTCTCTATCTCGTACTTCCAATTCCTGAGTTTCCTGTTCATCAACACTTATGGAAATATTAATAGCAAAAGTGTTTGTCATTATCAAAACTAGGAAAACTGAGGAAGGGAACTAGGTAGGGAACTGGAGTTTCCAAAAGTTTACTTCCTAACAATTTCCCCCTTTTTGATGATGACAAACATGTAGATCCTGGCATATCTAAAATAGGTATGAATGATATATGAGGAAAAACAGGACATAACTAAAACAGAACATAACTAGATGTAGAAAAATCATTAGTGAATTGCATAATCCTCCTTAACATCAAACCAGGTTCCTTAATCCCCCCTTAAGGAGACAACCAGTGTAGAGTTCCTTTCATCCTATTAGTTTCAGATTGCCAAGTTCATTCCCCCTTTGGACATCATCGAAAAGAGTCAGTTAAATGAAGGACAAAGATAATTTAGAGTGACAAATAAGCTAATGTTGAACTCTAGAGAAATGGCACTGTAATAAAAGTTGAAAGCAAATCAGAACAATTGCAAGGAACACAGAAATTCCATTAAACATAAGGAGAACATAGATGACATAGACAAAAGGAAAGAAAGCACTCAGAGACACACAAAAGGGGATCAATATATGAAAGTGAGATCCTAGGGAACTAAGGTTCCGTGTCAACTGAGTAGGGAACCGATCACTGCACCAAACTACTTCTTCGCCTTCACCTTGTCTTCAGCAAGTTTGCGATTCACCAACTTAGCAATTTCTTCCACAAGGGCTGCATAAGTCTTCCACAACTCCACCACCATTTCATTGGTGAAGTTGCTGCCTTTCTCAACAGCGGCAGCCACCTTGTCAAAACCCTCAACTAGGGCAACTTCAATGTGTCCCAAGCTGTTCAAAATAACATGGGTGTCGGGAACTAGGCGGGGTCAGATTGGCCAGGCTGAGACTCATCCTTTTCCTTCTCTTCCTCAGATACTTCATCCACATGGGCTTTTCTCAGCAAACGCCTTACTGTAGTCATTGTGAGGAGGTGAGAGAACTGGGTCTCCTCAATTCTAGTGGGGTATAGACCAAGGCGGCTCAAAATCTTCTTGATGACATGTGGGTAGGGAAGGGCATGGGTAGAGTGGCCCTTACAGAACTGCATGTGGGCTAGGGTGATGCGGGGCAAGTCGATAGGAACTCCCAGAATGAGCTTCTCCATAAGCACAACGTCACTGACCAACACTGCGTCCCTCTTCTCCTGACGAGGGATGATGTTCTTGATGAGGAAGGTATGGAGGATCTTCTTATCAAGGCTTAAATACTTAGTGAGCAAGGGGCCCTTAGATGGAAAGTTACCATCGAAAACAGTTTTGAGGATGGCCTGCTTGCGCTTTGATGGCCAGTTCCTCTTGATGATGACCCCAAAGCCTTCACCAGTGTCGAGCTCCAGCACAGACCCAATCACAGCAGCAGAGAGGGGAATCAGATTACCTCCCCAGGTGAGGATGGCGTCGTGTGCAGGATGATCATCCTTAGCCGCGACAAATTGCATATTCTGGTAGAAGAGACGCACCAGATCCTCATTGACGGCAAACAGATCCGGTACTAGCTTATCCCACCCTTGAAGTTGAAGTTTGGCGTGGGCGGCGGAGACGCTTTCATCGTCAGCAGTGCACCAGAATTCCTCGCCGACAATGAGGGGCTCCAGAATGTGGCGAGTGGCAAGAGCCGGTGCCACCGGGAAGGGAACTTTGGACGGTGGTGAGGCTTGTTGAGATTAAGGCTGTTTGCCTTTGGCAGCCTTGGTGAGCTTCGCCTTCTTGGCCGAAGGGGCATCCTCTAGATGAAGAGAGGGGATGCCATGACCACCTTTAGCGGCACGGCGTTTGACACGGCCGGCCACCGACTAGGAGTCGCCAGGTTGCCTCAGAGATGTCGTCGGTCTAGAAAGCAGGTCCACATCAATTGGGGCGGCCTCCTGGGAAGGAGAAGATTGGTGAGAATCCTCCTTTGTCGGTGTAGGGGAGACTTGCTTGGACGGAGTGTGTTCAGACGAGGCAGAGTGAGTCTTTTGGGCCTCAGGGACCGGTGGTGGCGCCGATCGAGCAGGTTCCGCCACAGGTGTGGGAACCAAAGATGTGGTCTTGGCCGGTGAAGCCGCCTGAGAGGAGGAGGGTGTGACTTTTTGCTTCCTGTAAGCCTCCAGAATGGCGAGCTCATCGGCAAGGAGGTTTGGTAGACCGAAATCCATTGCGATAGTTGAAAGGTGAGAGCTGTAGAGATTTTGAGGGGACGGCAAAGTGTGAGATTAGAGCAAGGAGAGTATGAGATTGGTGCTGCTTTAGGGTTATACTTGTTTCCTTATATAGTCTCTAGGCGAAATTCTATCCAGAATAGCCGTTGTCGAATCTTTGCAAATAAGGGAACCCAGAAATATCTCAAACGGCCACACAATCTTCTGCAACTGAAGGGAACTAATAACTTTTCCTATAACATTTCCTTCAGAGCAATCAAATCAATCGGATCCCAAAATCATCAAAAATCGCAGAGTATCAAACGGCTATACGTGCATTTACTAACCTCGGTAAGCGATCGCAAGCAGAGCTTAAATTTGAAATCTGTCCGTTGAGGGGCAGTTCCCAGTTCCTTTCTTCAGTGTATGACACAGAACCGGGTATATATGAGTACATTTTATGTAGGGAACCAAGCAACACTCAAGAAAAGTACATACCCATATAAATAAAATTAAGAAGGCAATTTTGACAATACAAAGACAATTCCCAGTGTGGACTAAAGAGGGATCATAAGGAATCATACAATATAGTCAGGCATAGGACGGTTTATAGTCAATTATCATTTCGGCTTATAATAGTGGATAGATGTGATCAAATTGACTATATGGAGGCCAACAAAGAGATGCAATCAAGATTAAATTATATCATAAAATCATGTGATCATGCAAGAAGGTTAAGAACATGCTTTAGAACAAATATTACAGGACATGCGAGGGCAGCACAAGAGCAAATATCAACAATATTGTCAATGAAATCATAGAAAAGATCAAATCTAGGCAAAGAAAGGGAACTAGTAAGGGCAATCAGAACTACTAGTTTATGGATATCATTCCCAAAAGTAACCTAAAGGACTCATAAGGTTCTCGATTTAATGCTTTGGTGAATATATCGGCAATTTGATCTTCAGTCCTACAATGTTCTAGTAGAATGTTCCCTTTTTTAACATGATCACGCAAGAAGTGATGCCTAATATCAATATGCTTAGTCCTAGTATGATGCATATGATTCTTGGAGATGTTGATTGCACTAGTATTGTCACAGAGAATCTTTAAAGGGCCAAAAGACATACCAAAGTCTGCAAGTTGCTGTTTGACCCAGAGGAGTTGGGAACAACACTCGGCAACTTCAATGTACTCAGCTTCGGTGGTTGATAGAGCCACTGAGTTTTGTTTCTTCGATCCCCAAGAGACGAGGCATGGACCAAGGAACTGGGCCATTCCAGATGTGCTCTTCTGATCAACCAAGTAGCTTGCATAATCCACATCTGTGTATCCAAGAAGATTGAAGTGGCATTCCTTGGGGTACCAAAGACATAAGTCGTCAGTTCCCTTGAGATAGCAAAATATGCGCTTCACTTCAGATAAGTGAGATTATCTTGGATCTGCTTGAAACCTGGCACAAAGACAAACAACAAACACAATATATGGCCTACTAGCAGTTAGATACATCAAGGAA
The DNA here is from genome assembly GCA_027886185.1 of Rheum nobile. Lineage (NCBI taxonomy): Eukaryota > Viridiplantae > Streptophyta > Magnoliopsida > Caryophyllales > Polygonaceae > Rheum > Rheum nobile. The sequence goes on along the minus strand of WOAB01000657.1, from coordinate 1,440,216 downwards.
CCAATCATGCCACGATAAAGCTTCTCTTTCACTTTCTGTCCAGTATGATCGGCGGTGAGGCGAGTTGTAGGGGAGATGGGGGTGGAGATAGATTTGCTTGAATCCATTTTGAACTTCTTCAAGAGTTCCTTAAGATATTTCTGTTGATGGATTTGAATGCCATTGGCCTTCTGAGTAACTTGCAATCCCAGGAAGAAGGATAGTTCCCCAATCATACTCATTTCAAACTCGCTGCTCATGAGATTTTTGAACTTCTCTACAAGAGCCAAGTTAGTGGAACCAAAAATAATATCATCAACATATACTTGGACCACTAAAATTTCACCTTTGACTTCTAGAATGAAGAGAGTCTTGTCGATCACACCACGGCGATAGCCATTGGCCGTTAGGAACTAGGCAAGGCGATCATACCAAGCGCGAGGGGCTTGCTTTAGACCATAGAGAGCCTTGTCCAAGAAATATACATGGTCAGGGTGATCATCATCCTGAAATCCTGGAGGTTGCTTGACGTAGACTTCCTCTTGAAGAATGCCATTGAGAAATGCAGTCTTCACGTCCATTTGATACAGCTTGAACCCTTTGTGTGAAGCATAGGCGATGAGTAGCCGTATAGCTTCCAGTCTAGCCATAGGGGCAAATGTTTCATCATAATCGATCCCTTCTTGTTGATTATAGCCTTGAGCGACCAAACGAGCCTTGTTTCTTGATACAGCACCAGAATCATCCAAATTGTTGCGAAAAACCCACCGAGTTCCTATGATGTGTCTGTTCTGAGGGCGAGGAACTAGTCTCCAGACTTTGTCCCTCTCGAACTGGTGAAGTTCCTCTTGCATGGAAATGATCCAATCAGCATCCTTCAATGCCTCTGTGATGTTCTTGGGTTCTATAAGAGACAAAAAAACATTGAATGCACAATAGGACATATTCTCAAATCCATACCTGACTGGGTTCTTGGTAGTTATTTTGTCTCTGTTAGGAACAAGCAGGTCAGTTCCCGGAGCCTCAACGTCTGTGGGAGCAGTAGCTGAGGAAGAAGCTGCAGTAGGGTCGACTTCAGGAGCATGTTCCGTTCCCGGAGTTGTAGCATCGACTTCATGTGATGGGTTGGAGGGAACTGGAGCCATGACAACAGCGTCTTGTTGATTGGAGAGAACTAGGGAACTGTCTGAGAATGTTGATTCTTTGGGCTCAACCAGAGTTGAGGGAACTGTGGGTGAGGGAGAGTCAGAGAGATTAGGATAGGAGTTGCGCTTGGGAAGAGCTTCATCATCAAAATCTTCACTTGGTGGTTGAAACGGATCTTTTGAGGGAGCTGAGGGATCCTGCACAGACTTTGAAGGAATTTTTTCATTTAAAATGACATGAATACTTTCCTCTACCTTTTTAGTCCGTTTGTTTAAGACCTTGTATGCTTTGCTACTAGAAGCATATCCGATGAAGATCCCTTCATCACTCTGTGGATCAAACTTCCCTAGATTGTCTTTCCCATTATTGTGAACAAAACATTTGCAGCCAAAGACTCGTAGATGAGCAATGTTGGGGACTCTGGCTCATAATAGCTCGTAGGAAGTCTTCTCTAGCATGGGGCGTAGCATGGCCCGATTTAAGATGTAGCATGTTGCATTAACCGCTTCTGCCTAGAAGGATTGAGAGAGGCCGTTCGAGATGAGCATGGTTTGAGCCATATCTTCCAAAGTTTTGTTCTTTCTTTCAGCAACTCTGTTCTGTTGTGGGGTGTAGGGAGCTGAGAAATTATGATCAACTCCATGTTCCCTGCAAAATGTTAGAAAATCTACATTCTCGAACTCAGTTCCATGATCGGAACGAATGGCACGAAGAGATACATTCAAAGATTTTTCAAGTAAGGGAACTAGCTCACTAAATCTATCAAAGACTTCACTTTTAGATTTTATAAATAGTGTCCAAGTGAATCTAGAGTAATCATCAACAAGTACAAGAATATACCTGTTACCACTAATGTTTTGAACTCGCATAGGACCACAAAGGTCCATGTGAATGAGTTCCAAAGGTTTAGAGGAGCTCACCATTGTTTTGGATTTGAAGGAACTACGAACTTGTTTCCCTTGAACACAGTCATAACAGATTTCTGACTTTTCAGCATTGATTTTAGGAAGACCACGAACGAGTTCCTTGTGATGTAGCTTGTGGATGAGCTTACTGCTAGCATGACCAAGTCGCTGATGCCATAGATTCGTCTGATCTTCAATTGACGAGAGACATAGCTTGTCTTTGGGAACGAATTTCGGATCAATAACATAGACGTTGTTGAACCTCTTGCCTTTTAAGATCACAGTTCCCTTGCTATCTTCCACAGTACATTCCTTAGAGGTAAAGCGAACCTCATTTCCTCCTTGATCGCACAGCTGTGACACACTAATTAGATCAAAACCTAAATTTTCAACAAGGTTGACGTTACTTACCTTAATGTGATCTGTGAGATTCACATTTCCAGTTCCACAGATTGCTCCCTTCTTCTTGTCTCCGAAGGATATAGTACCTCCTCGGTGTTTCTGAAGTGATGACATTTTGTTTCTGTTTTCGGTCATGTGGCACGAGCATCCACTGTCTATGTACCACCTGTCCTGTTGTCGCACTTCGTCCTGCACAAGGGAACTCAAACTTTTTGAACCCATCTAAGCTTAGCTTTTCTGGGAGAGTGAGGTTGATATCTTATCTGTGGGTTAGAAGCAGGAACAAAATAATAAGGATCATTCAAATCATTTATGGTATGCATCTTTTTCTTATTATTCATTTTCTGGTTCCTTTTCCTAGCATTTTCTTCCATTTGTCTTTTCTTGTGAATGCACTCATGAATATAATGACCATTTTTACCACAATGCCAGCAAACACGATTGTAGACAACATGACCATACTTACCATGACCAGGTCGGAATGGTCTTTCTTGCTTTCTTTGCTCAAAGTTAACTTTCTTACCTTTAGTTCCCTGAGCTTGGTCAATATACATCCTGTGAGCATTCTGACCATCGAACCAAGTCTGATTCTCTTTAGGCTTCTGTTCTAGCACTTTTACCTTTTCTTATAGGAACTGGTTTTTGTCACGAGATGTTTGAAGAGCACAATTGAGAGTTTCATTTTTCTCGACCAGTTCCCTTCTTAGTTTCTCGTTCTCAGCAGAGCATGTTTCCTCAGAATATTTGTTACCGGGATAACCAAGACCATATCGTTGCTTGACAAAAACAGTTTGATTCACAGTTTTCTCATTTATAGAATCAGTGAGGTGATCAAGTTTGTTCATTATTTCAGCAAGCATGGAAGAGGTGTTCTTTCAGAGTCGGTGGAAGGAACAATAGGATTGTCAGCATGCATGGGTTCTTTTTTAATAGTGATACAAGATTCACACTTCCTAGAAGAATTAGCAAGTAATTTCTCAGTTTCATCAAGTTTCTTACTCCAGACCGAGTTTTCAGTAGATAAGCATGAAATCTCGTCTTCATATTCTTCTAGTTTCTCTTGAAGGGAACTAGTTTCCTTTCCAAGTTTTTTAATGATCTTGATCAGTTGTTTTTTATCACATTCAAGAAGAGATTTGGTAAAGTCAGAAGAAGATACCTCAGAATCATCAGATTCAGTTGAATTTTCCTTAGCCATCAAGCATCTTCCTCCGGAAGTTCCATTCGTATCCAGTTCCCCTTCAGAGTCTTCTGAGTCGTCTCCAAAGGTAGCGAAGAGAGCTTTCTTCTGCATAGGCTTGTCATCTTCATTTGAGTTCTTAGGGCAGTTCCTAGCGAGATATCCTATTTCCTTGCATTGATAGCAAGCATATTCAGAGAGATCTCTCTTTTGGAAGTTTTTCTTGAACTTTCTCTTGATGAAGTGCTTCTTGATGTGCTTAGTAACCAAGGCTGTCATCTCATCCTCTTCTTCTTCAAGATCTGAATTTTCTTCCTCCATCTCCAATCTGGAAAATGCCTTTGAAATTTTTAAGGCTATTCCCTTCTCCATCTTCTTTCGGATGTGGGGCTTATTGATGGAGATACCCAAACTGAATTCGTTTGAACTAGTCATCTTGAAATCTGTAAACTAACACAAATCTAGAGCACCTGCTCTGATACCAATTGTAGGATCGTACATGTTAGCAATCAAAGGAAACTGAGAGTTCAGTTTCTTAGCAGCGGAATAAGTAAACAATAACATAATCAAGTCCAGTTCCTTAGAGTGGGAACCTTTGATAACCAGTTATCCAGGATAAAACTCACTATCTCTCTTTCAAGAGGATTTGAAAGTCTACTTCTTTTATTAATGTTTTGATTACAATCAACTAGGATAGAACACACAGATTGAAGTCTTAGACACACTAAGGACTCTCTACCTAGTTCGACCAAATCAAGCACACAAACAAGCAAGCGACTTACAGTTCTTCTTCAAAGAACTAAGCTCTGTTTTCTTCTTCTTCGTAAGCAATATGAGTGAATGCGTAATTGTGAGAGAGTTTAATTACTCTATTTATGTAACTTAATTGATGGAAGAACCGAATCTCCAACAACTGAATTACACAAATAAAATAATCAAAAAGTAATCGGAAAGATAACATTTGTTACCAAATATAATCTTCCACGATTTTACACTTTTTCGTTTCCATAAAAGATATACTTTTAACCCTTAAGATAATATGGAAACAGGATAATCTTTAACTTCTCTCTCCAAGTAAAGATCTACCCTAACCGGATCGCCGCCGCCCTTCATCTCTTATTCCAAGCTCTTTCAGCGTCATCGTCCTCCAGTTCCTTACGCCAGTTCCCAAATCTGTCATCTTGGTCTCTGTCTCGTACTTTCAATTCCTGAGTTCCATGTTCATCAACACTTATGGAAATATTAATAGCAAAAGTGTTTGTCATTATCAAAACTAGAAAAACTGAGAAAGAAAACTAGGTAGGGAACTGGAGTTTCCAAAAGTTTACTTCCTAACACTTACAATGTCGTTTATGGGTACAAATGGCCAGACTATAAGTGGGCTACTAGGCCCTTCCACGGTTGCAGCCGATAATGTCGATGTAATTGAAAAAAATACAACTAGCGCGCTTTATTATTTCTCAACGTTATATATATCATGTTTAATAATTTTGATTTTACGTTTGCATATATGCACCTCGTGATTGTAACTCCATCTGGTCTGATGATGTTGATGTTGATGTTGATGAAGACATGATATGCGTGGGCTCTAGTGTTTTGCGGGTACACCACACTCGCCGTCAAGCCATATTAAATAATTATTGTGCAAGTGACCATGATTGCCAAGACATATAGGCTTGGTTGTTGGAGTTTGTTTGATGCCTCTACTAGTCGGCGCCTTGTGATGATGGGACTGTTATGATGGGATGTTGATCTATGATGAATAAAATTTTAACATTATTTCCTTATTAGTATGCATGTCTCAAGATCTAGTTTAAAGCCACATCGGCGGAGTTGGCTAGAACCTTTCAGAGTGGCTGGATAGCTAGCCTAACAAGTCTTTGAGAAGTCCAAGGAGTAGAAGGAAGCTTCTCCATCCAACCCACTCCAGAAGGTTATAGCCAGCTTTGCCTCACTCCGGGATTCTCTAGAATAATTCACTAGGATCCATAATCTTCTATACACCTCCGGATGGTTTTGGAGTGCTTCACAAGTTTTCGGAAAGCCCCGAAAATACATATTATCATCTTGAAGCTTTTTTTTGAGCTTGGACACGTCGTCCGTGTCATAAATATATAAGAATGGAAATGTTGCAATGGCAATAGCCTTCACGGGCTATATGTATACGGATTATCACTGAGGAAAATCATTAACGCATATCTTCTTTTTTGGGCAAAAATGCAATGAAATCCCTATAAGTACAAAGTTGTATCTATTTTCAAAATGCAGATCAAGAAATCCCTACGGAGTATATGTATTCAGCTAGACACAGTATGCTTATAATTTTTTACTTGGGTTTAGTGGCTTATAAGACAAACACGTGATAAGGTGAATGAGTTCTTCAAATTAAATTTCCCTCCTTAGTCTATAATGACAATCAATGTATACAGATTATCATTGAGGAAAATGCATATATTCTTTTTCGGTAAAATGCACTGAAAATCCCTATAAGTACAAGGTTGTATTTACAAGACAAGTGATTTCCTCGTTTGGATTGTGTGTGGGAAGTCCAACCATATATATTTGTTTTATATAATAGATGTATTCAGTTGGTCGGTTCTATAAATAGCCTCTATTTCCTCCCTTACCTCGCCACTCTACAATCACTACTACTCTCCTTTAATTACCACCTAATTGTTTTTATCATTTCTCTCCACCGTCTCAACTTCAATCTATGGCTAACATTCTGTAAGAGATTGGGACTCCGTCTTGGTCAGTTCCTCTGAAATGCTGAATCTTCGGATGGAGGGAACTATTCTCTGGAGGCACTGAGTTCCTCTTGTGGATGTTGATGTAGATGACAGCACATCGGTAGATCAATCATATGCAACAAGATCTTGATATCGGTTTGAATTGTGGCGAACCACTTTCCGAAATCAATATTTCGCCCCTTACATAGCCTTAGGGAATCCACGAAATTTGAAGTGTGATAAGACAAACCAACCAGTTCCAATCAAGGCTCATGAAAGGAACTGAACTTTAAAGTTTTTGTAATAATGGATTTGAGACTTAAATCAGGTTCAAGTATGAAGAGAGACACTCTTTCATCATAATTATTCGAACTATCCAACACCACAACCCAAAAGCCTTTTATATAGGCATTGGAGAACACTTCCAAAACGGTTATCAACTGTTTCCAGCGGTTATCAACCATTCTCAACTGACCCACAACAGTTACCAACGGTTACTATCAGTTACAAAGTAGTTATGACGGTTATAGCGGTTACAAAGTTGGTTTTACCAACAGTTACAAGCACATGAAACACGTGCCAAGAAAATCAACCAGCCATACACGTGCTTCTAGTCCCGTAGAAGGGAAATAACGTCCAGTTCCCTTCACAAGAAGTGAACTAATATCAAGTTCCCTTTACAGAAACTATTTCAGTTGTTTCAAGGGAACTTGAGCCTTACATGTAACCTATCCTTTTGTTTCCCTCTGAAACTCAAGTCGCTTACACAAGCGTGTACTCCACACACCCGAACTTGTGTTATAACGAAATGAGTTCCCATAGTGTTGCATGAATCCCAACCACACCAAATGGCAATGATTTCACTAAAATCACCAACACATTCCACTACTTCCTGAAGGGGGAAAGTCTCCAGCACGTGTTTAAATTAAATATCCATGATGGAGAAGATGTTGTGGCCAAGTTAACTTCTTGTAGAGGAGCGAGACATGACAAACTCGACTGGTGAAATGTGCTATCGGTAACGGGAAGTCTTTTCCAAGTCAATATAGGGGATCACAACCACGATAAGACGATCACGATGAATGTGTATGAGATATGTTAATTCCATATCCACTACTTTTTGACATAGGAAGGCTGGCTGCGCGCATCGAAGAGGAGATCGATCGTCGCAAAGGTGCGTCCGGTCTTGCGCAGATTTGGCGTTCGGTGTCCGATTAACTATTATAATTTTTTTTCGGAAAGTGGACCGGCCCAACGAGTCAAACTCACAGCTATGCTATTACTTATGGGCTTTTTAGGCCATCCGTGATTGTTTCGGACCTCAAACCAGCATTTTATTATTTTCAGTAATTTATATTTTAATTCGGTTTCGGTTTATTTTTGCCCTAGGGTTTCTGTAGGATCGCACGTGTTAGAAATCAAAGAGAACTGAGAGTTCAGTTCCTTAGCAGCGGAATATGTAAAAACACAAATTCAAGACCAATTCCTTAGAGTGAGAACCTTTGATAACCAACTAGTTATCCAGGATAAAACTCACTACCTCTCTTTCAAGAGGATTTTAAAGTCTATTTCTTTTATTAATGCTTCGATTACAATCAACTAGAATAGAACACACATATTAAAGACTTAAGACTCTCTACCTAGTTCGACCTAATCAAGCACTTAAAAGCAAGAGACTTACACAGTTCTTCTCACAAGAACAAGCACGATTTCTCTTCTCGATCAACTCTGGATGAATGCGTTAAATCGTTGGGGATGAGAGAGTTTCAATTACTTTACTTATACATTTCGTCCATGTAGAATAATATCTATAACTGGTTGATTTGCACAAGTAAAATAACCAAAAGAAATCAGAAAAGATAATATTTGTTACCAAATAATATCTTTCCCGATTTTACATATTTTTGCTTCCATAAAAGATATTCAAATAATCTCCTAAATATATGGAAACAAGGATATCTTTTATCTTCTCTCTCTAATATAAAAGATCTATCCTAGCCAGCCGCCGCTCTTGATATCTCTTTCTAGTTTGCGCGACTTCGTTGCTCCTGAGTTCCCATGCCAGTTCCCAAAACTGACTTCTTGGTCTTTGTTCTTCTTTTCTCGAACCTGAGTTCCATGCTCAACTACACATGTGGAACTATTAGTAGCAAAGTGTTTGTCATCGTCAAAACTAGGAAAACTGAGGAAGAGAACTTGGTAGGGAACTGGAGTTCCCAAAAGTTCACTTCCTAACAATTTCCCCCTTTTTGATGATGACAAACAAGTAGAACCTGGCATATCTATAATAGGCATGAATGATATGAGGAAGACAAGCAAAGCTAGATGTAGAATGATCATTAGTGAATTGCATATTCCCCCTCAACAAATAACCCGGTTCCTGAATTCCCCCTTAAGAGAACAACTAGTTCAGAATTCCTTTCATCCTATTAGTTCCAAGTTGCAGAGTTCATTCCCCCTTTTTACATCATCGAAAAGAAACAGTTAGATGATAAGCATAGACAATTTAGAGAGAACCAATGACTTGCTTTGACCTCTAGAGAAATGGCACCGTAATAGAAGTTGAAGGCAAGACTTAACAACGCAAGGACATCAAAATACTTCATTAAATATAAGAGAAGCAGAGACAACATATAACAATAAAGCACTCAGAGAGACACAAAAAAGGATCATAATGTGGAAGTGAGATCCTAAGGGATCTAAGGGCTCCGTGTCAACTTAGTAGGGAACCAGGGGAACTACTCCTCAGGTTTCTACGCCTCCTCCATTTTCTTCGCTTCGGACTGCACAAATGGCTTCTTACTTTCAACCCTTTTTTTTTAACTAAGGGAACTCGTAGAAATTTTTATCCAAGAATAGGAAACCCAGATCAGCACTCCAACGTTCATAAGATCTTCAACGACTATACTTGCATTAATTTTTCTCAAGAAGCAGCAAAATTCCATCAGATTTGAATTCTGGACATTGAGAGCAATTCCCAGTTCCTTTCCTCAGTTCCTTTCCTCAATTTATGACACGGAACATGATAGATATGGGTACATTTATGTAGGGAACCAAGCAACACTCAAGAAAAATACGTACCCATGATCAAGAGAAAAGAGGTTGGCAATTTTGACACCACAAAGATAATTCCCAGATTTGGACTAAGGTGGGCTCATAGGGAATTAAGCAGTGCAGTCAGGCTTAGGATGGTTTAGTAGTCAGTAATCATTTCGGCTTATAATGAGGGTTAAAATAGATCAAACCGACTACTTTTGGGCCAACAAAGAGATGCAATCAATGTTCAGTTATACCATAAAATCATGAAATCATGCAAGATAATTAAGATCATGCTTTAGAATAGCTATTACAGGACATGCGAGGTCATCACAAGATCAAATATCACCAATATTTTCAAAGAATCATAGAAAAGATCAAGTCTAGTCAAAGAGAGGGAACTAGTAACAACAACCGGAACTACTAGTTTAGGGAAATCATTCCCAGAAGCAACCTTAGGGTCTCGAACGGTTCCTGATTCAATGATTTGGTGAATATATCAGCAGTTTGATCCTTAGTCCTACAATGTTCTAGCCGAATATTCCCTTTTTCAACATGATCACGTAAGAAGTGATGCCTTATATCTATATGCTTGGTCCTAGCATGGGAAACTGAATACTATACAAAGTTAAAGGCACTAGAAACATCACACGTGATAAAAATAGTGTCAAAGGAACATACCTTGACCACCAAGATGTTGCTCCAACAATAGGACTTAGGAACAATAAGCAGCTGAAGTGACGAATTTCCTCATTTACGTCAGTTCCCCCTGAATCATTGACTTCTAATGCTTGTAGTTCCGTTGATATTATCATTGGGAACTAACGTCACCAACTTGTGACTCTCGATCATTTCTCTCGGCATTGGAATTCCCTTCATTGTTTTCTGTCCCTCCAAAACAATTTCCTTTAACAAAGGATTTACTTCCTCTGTTATTCCTCTGAAGTGAGATAAGCGTAAAAAATCTTCAATTCTGCATCCCAATCATTAATTATCAATTTGTAGGGAACTAGGCATCTCACTTCAACCTGCAATTCAATTAAGACTTACGCACCCAGACAAGCTTGGCTTTTCTGGGTTTGTGGGAATGAGAGTTCCTTTGCTCCTGCAGGTTAGCTGGGTAATACACATGACCACCAATTTCAGCATCCAAGTTCCTTTTCCTACGACTTTCTTTAATTTGTCTTTTCTTATAAATGCAATCATGAATATAATGACCATTTTTACCACAATGCCAACAAACACGGTTGTAAACAACATGACCATATTTACCACGACCAGGCCTAAAGGGATTCTCCATTTTCCTCCGTTGAAAGTCAATTCCTTTACCTGAGTTCCCTTGTACTTGGTTAACATACATGTGATGAGCATTCTGACCATGAAACCAATCCTTTACTTTTGAGGGTCCCTGTTCAAGAACCTTAACCTTTTCTTCAAGAAATTGATTTTTATCACGACAGGTTTGAAGAGCTTTATCAAGAATGTCATTTTTCTCAGCTAGTTCCCTAGACAATTTTTTTTAGCAGAAGAGCAACTAACATCAGAATCCTCATCACCATATCCAATTCCATATCTAGATTTAACAAAGACAGTTTGATTGACAGTTTTTTCATTAATAGAAGTAGTCAACACATCAAGCTTATCTATGATCTTAACAAGAAAATCATTTTCTAGACTAAGGGAACTCTGACAATTCTTAGCATGCTTAAGTTCCTTTTCAAGCACAACACAATTGTTAGATGAAACATGGGAAATGCTAGACATGCTTGCAAAATCGTTAAGATGTGCTAGTTCCTTTTCAAGAGCAGTAAAATTATCACATGAAACATGGGAAACGTTAGACATGCTTGCAGAATCTTTAAGTTGTGCTAGTTCCTTTTCAAGAGCAGTACATGAATCGCACTTTCTAGAGGAACTAGCAAGCAATTTTTCAGTTTCATCAAGTTTCTTGCTCCAAACAAAATTTTCAGTGGACAAGCAAGAGATTTCATCTTCAAATTCTTCTAGTTTCTCTTGAAGGGAACTATTTTCCTTTCCAAGTTTCTTAATGATTTTGATCAACTGTTTCTTATCACATTCAAGAAGAGACTTAGTAAAGTCAGAAGAAGGTACCTCAGAGTCGTCCGATTCAGATGAATCTTCTTTCACCATTAAGCATCTTCCTTCAGAAGTTCCATTCATGTCCAGTTCCCCTTCAGAGTCTTCTGAGTCGTCTCCAAAGGTAGCAAAGAGAGCTTTCTTCTGCATAGGCTTGTCATCATCATTGGAGTTCTTAGGGCAGTTCCTAGCAAGATGTCCTCTTTCCTTGCACTGATAGCAAGCATATTCAAAGAGGTCTCTCTTTTGGAAGTTTTTCTTAAACTTTCCCTTGATGAAGTGCTTCTTGATGTGCTTAGTAACCAGGGTTGTCATCTCATCCTCTTCTTCTTCGAGATCTGAGTTTTCTTCCTCCATTTCCAACCTGGAAAAAGCCTTTGAGATTTTTAAGGCGATTCTCTTCTCCATCTTCTTGGCGGAGCTTGCTTTGAGTGCCTCCCTTTCTTCAACTTCAAGTTTCCCTATGATTTGTGTTAAGGGGAGGCCTTGAATACCGGGAGTGGTCTTTAGCACTCTTTTGATGAGATTGAACTTGGAGTTGAGTCCGTTGATAACGACTAAGGATTTGGACCATTTGTCAAGTGTAACTCCAGCATTGACGAGTTTGGTGACAAGTCTAGTGAAGCGTGAGTGATATTGGGAGACGTTCTCTGTTTCCAGCATCTCAAAAGTGTGGTACTCTCCTTCTAGAGCGAACTTTCTACTTTGTTTGAGTTTCTCGCTTCCTTCATGCATTTCCTTGAGGGCTTTCCCGATGCCCTTAGCAGTTGCAATTCCTATCACCTTGTCCATTGTAACATCCCAGGCCAAGCTACCCCAGCCACCAAGCCGCCCAGCCACCCAACGGTGCCGGCGCCGGTATTGGTGCCGCCTGGTTGTCCAAGGGCGCAATTGGTGATATAAGTGGCAAGGTAATGCCCTTGTATCTAAAGGTCGGAAGTTCGAACCTCCGCGGAAACAACCTACCCATTTAAATGGGGGAAGGGTTGGGTGTATGGGCTGCATGCCCTTGGACAACCAGGCGGCACCAGTACCGGCGCCGGCACCGTTGGGTGGCTGGGCGGCTTGGTGGCTGGGGTAGCTTGGCCTGGGATGTTACAAAAAAGTACACTTTTATGGAGAGGGGCTCCGACCCTTACCGGCCAGCCATTGCTCTATCCATGGGCCGCAGCCCATGTACCCCAACCAAATCCCCATGGCTGGGAGGTTGTTCGCAAGGCTCGAACTCGAGACCTCACGCTTTAACAAGCGGCCTAACGCCCACTTGTTACCAATTGCGCTGCAAATGTAATACCCCTTAATTTTAGTAAGGGTATTTGGGTAATTTTCCCAACCTTCGTTCAAAATAATTATTTCGCTTCCAATGGAGTTCGGATTTTCCGTAACATCCATGATATCCGAAATAATTCCTTGAGTGGTATAAAATACATTCGATGTATTTTCGGAAATTAGAATATTTGTTTGGATACAAACATATAATTTCCGGGGTTTAAAACCCATACCAAAACCATTTTTTTTCCATGTCAATTGCAAGCCTGCCACGAATACTCCCTCCCGCGTTCAAATCCGCCATGAACCCTTCCCCGTGTGCAATTCCGGTGAGGGCACTTGTCGATTGGTCCAGCAAGCTGCCTCTCCTTGGGTTACAAATGGAGCCAGAATTGGAGGGGATCGATGGACCCGCAGAGCTCCCAGCTCCCTCTCCCTCCCGTCTCTTCAGATCTCGGTCCACTCCCGCCGGCGTCGTGTGTCCCGTCCCCTGTTTCGCCATCATTTTCCCGCCGAGCTTCTGTGCTCTGCCGAACTACTGCTCTCCCCGGTGTTGACGAGCTCCTTCCCGGCGAAGACGGAGTCGAGCCGCTGCCCGCGCCGAGCTCCTGTGCTTCGCCACCGCTACTTCCTCCGTTCGACTCCTCTCCGGCGAGCTGCTGCTGTGCGAGAGGCGCTGAGAGCCGCTGCTGGTGGTGGTTGTCCCTCCCTGCGTCAAGAAGCCCCGGCGTCGTGAAGCTTCCCCTTCCCGGTGTCGTTAGCCATTTTTTGTGCCCCTGCTTCTGTTGTTGACGGGAGGTTGAAGAAGCAAAGTGAAGGTGGGCCTCTCCCCTTATTAGTTGTTGTTGGGCCGAGAAGCCCAATTCCCCTTCCAGTTCAATTTTAACCCGAAATCAATCGAGCGTTAGAACGTGATCTGATGGATCGCGTGTGGACTCGTACTCTGCTAGGAATGTTCTAAAGCTTAAGTCATATCCTTGGAAAGGATATTTTCGGTAATCGTCTCGTCCAGATTCATCGTCGAATCTATTCCAGGCAAGTGGCGGTTCACTCTTTCTCATCATTCCATATTTCATTAATTATCAGTTGCTTAATTGAGTAATTAATTTGGAATGATTATTGTGTTTGTCTGGGATCAGTTTTGTCAACTGTTTTGGAAAATTAAAACATAATATTATAATAGGTTGTATATCTGTTAGAATAACGCTATTATATTTATATTTATGTTGATAGCCTCAGGGGAATTTATGTGGATTTATTGTGGATTATTGTTGTGCTCGAACTGTTTAGTTAGCACGAGTATTCGTAGGAACGTCACTGAGGCCCTGGAGTCCAGTCGTTTCTTTATAACTTGGTAGAGAGGTGGCTAGACCCCACCTAATACCAATTGGATGGTCATGACTTACCTCTATACTCGGGTAAAGAGGTGGTACACTTAAACAGTGTCATAAATCTCGGGAGTTGTTCCCAAAAGATTTCTCGTCTCGGGACGAACTGATCATAAAAGTTTATAACATAATGCGTGTTTTGGAATTAAACAAGATAAGTGCCGTAGGTTCGCACATGATTAATATACTCATCGACGAGTAGCGCATCTAAGTAATAGTGCGGCTAGGAAAACTCGTTTAGACTTGATCAGAGTACGTTCTCTTTCCAATCTGGATTCGCCCTGGGGCGGTGAGGTTGGTTGTGAACCGAAACATCTCGTCAGTTTTTGAACGCTTGTGTGTGAAACTATAATGTTCCAAACAATTGTCATGTTTCCGATAAGACTCACTCTTTTGGAGTCTTCTCTTGGATATTTTCCTATAAGACTCATATCCGTTGGAGTCTTCTCTTGATCATATCTTTTGATATATTCCAGTAGAAGTATGGTGGTTGACTATCGTTATCGGTTATTATTCGAGAAACGATGAGTCTAACCTAATACGACTACTTCGAACCACTCTGCTTTGTACCCTTGCATAGTCTTTCATTAGACTAACCAACCGTAATTGTTCTCTGTATGGTTGGCTGGTGTCATCCGTTTGATTCGGCATATCAGGTAAATTGCAGATGCAGGAAGGCTAGAACGACTATGAAGACAACAGTGGTTTTTGGATGTTTTAATGATTTTAATCAGGTTGAGATCCTTGGGAGATGATCATTGTGATCAAGACCCTTTTGTAAGATTTTGAAAGACTTCCGCTGTATTTCAATTATTCTGAGTTTAATCCTTTTCGGAATTGGGATGTAATTCCGGAACTTATGTTTTCAATGAAAATTTTGATGATTTTGTATCATAATTGTTCTTTAGGATTTGTGTTTCAAGGGTAAAGCATGGGGTGGCTTCGGTATGGAAATCGAGATCACTGGCGGTAATACCTTTCCAAATGGGTTAAAATTTGGGGGTGTTACATCCATGTCCTCCCTTGTTAACCCATTAAGAATGAGTTGACGAACTTTAGCATTCTTCTCTTTGATGGTATAGTACTCAGGCTTCCAGTCAGCTTCAGTCAGATCCACAAGGATAACTCCATCACCATTTTCAATCACGCGCCAGCACTGATAGTCCATGGTTTGGATGTAGTTGGTCATGCATTTTTCCCACCATTCTTCTTCTCCCTTCGTTCGGATGTGGGGCTTGTTGATGGAGATTCCCAAACTGAATTCGCTTGAACTAGTCATCTTGAAATCTGTAAACTAACACAAATCTAGAGCGCCTGCTCTGATACCAATTGTAGGATCGTACGTGTTAGCAATCAAAGGGAACTGGGAGTCCAGTTCCTTAGCAGCGGAATAAGTAAACAATAACATAATCAAGACCAGTTCCTTAGAGTGGGAACATTTGATAACCAACTAGTTATCCAGGATAAAATCCACTACCTCTCTTTCAAGAGGATTTCAAAGTCTATTTCTTTTATTAATGCTTCGATTACAATCAACTAGAATAGAACACACATATTAAATACTTAAGACACACTTAAGACTCTCTACCTAGTTTGACCTAATCAAGCACTTAAAAGCAAGAGACTTACATAGTTCTTCTCACAAGAACAAGCACGATTTCTCTTCTCGATCAACTCTGGATGAATGCGTTAAATCGTTTGGGATGAGGGAGTTTAAATTACTTTACTTATACATTTCTTCCATGTAGAATAATATCTACAACTGGTTGATTTGCACAAGTAAAATAACCAAAAGAAATCAGAAAAGATAATATTTGTTACCAAATAACATCTTTCCCGATTTTACATATTTTTGCTTCCATAAAAGATATTCAAATAATCTCCTAAATATATGGAAACAATGATATCTTTTATCTTCTCTCTCTAAGATAAAATATCTACCCTAGCCAGCCGCCGCTTTTGATATCTCTTTCTATTTGCGCGACTTCGTTGCTCCTGAGTTCCCATACCAGTTCCCAAAACTGACTTCTTGGTCTTTGTTCTTCTTTTCTCGAACCTGAGTTCTCTGCTCAACTACACATGTGAAACTATTAGTAGCAAAGTGTTTGTCATCGTCAAAACTAGGAAAACTGAGGAATGGGACTTGGTAGGGAACTGGAGTTCCCAAAAGTTCACTTCCTAACAGTTTTGTTTTCCGTATTTAAGCAATTTTCAATTGTTGGAGACAATTATCTTTTATTCAATAAAAACCCTAAGAGTTTCTCTTATTTTTTAGTGGATTCCAGAGTTTATCCTTTGAGTTCGTCGCTTGTAAATTTAATTTTCGATTTAGGTTTAGCGCTTGTTAATCCTCGCGTTTCCTACCGCGTCACTTTTATTAATAAACTAATACTTAGCTTGTTAGATTAATGTTTTTTGTTGACATATTAAATTGTTGAAACATGTTATATACTTACATAGGCCGGAAAACAACATATTTAATATCAAGTTTAATCATTTAAAATATAGTAAGCTATGCGTGTGTGACATTTTTTTTTTCTATGTTTATTTGCAAGGTCTTTACTCGATTTTATTATGCAAATCAATTAAAATATATGAGAGTTTTATACATGAGAATCATGTTAGTTCTAATATATATATATGGAAAAAAGATCATCTGAGGATGATGACTTAGGAGATGAGTGAAGACGACCTACAACCGTCCGATCGGAAGAAATAGAGCGTCCAGATCGCACGTTCTTTTAAAAGATAAAAATTCGTAAATTTCCAAAAAAACGAACGATCGAATTTTATGCAAAAAATGATTTTTTTTCTTCACACACCATACACATTTGTGTGCATATGAAATACACTATTGTGTGGATGCAAAATGCACAATCATGTGCAAGTATAAAAACTCATACGTTCATATGGAATAAACAATATGTGCGTATGAAATACACTACATGCTATGTGTGCATATGAAATAACACAGGTATGAATGTGAAATAACACATGTGTGTATATGGATAAACCTAATATAACCTATGTGCATATGAAAATAACATATGTGTGCATATGAAAATAATCTAAGTGTGCGTACGAAATAACATGTGCGCATATGTATAAAAAAACCTATGAAATTTTAATTATACTAAAAACGTCAGGTCACTAATTAAGATCAACACTTCTTCCTAACGAATTTGAAGCCTTCATGCCAAAATTTTAATTTGTTTCAAAATATAAACTAGGGTTTATTTGGAACTTTCATAACGACTTTTTTGTTCAAAAATAAAGTTAAATGTAATAAAGAAGCGCACTCTCATACGGACGAACACTACAGTATTCACCCCCCTCCCACACCCCCACACACTATTGGTGACTTCAATATATGAAACTTGGTATTTGCTTACTGGACTTGGTTTCTTTACACATCTCATCTGTCAATAAGCTCTTCATTAAGTTGCCAGCTGAAAGAGCAGGCGCATAACTACGTCGATCCAATTCGAATGCAAGTTGAAAGGACAAGCACATCAAGTGTCAATTAGCAAAATAGCATCCTTACACAATAACAACACATTCAGACATAGAAGAAGTTGATTGTCCTATGTCCAAACCAACAGAAAAGAAGGCAACTCCACAAGTAAAATAAAGCAGTAAAGAACCATCTTACCCAATGCTCCAACGTTGTTCTACTGCTAACTTGAGAAGTAGAATCAGATCCCGATTACTGAAACTTCTGCTTTATAACGTGATGATTTCCTGAAAATTTCCACAGAACAACCGATGGTTGATAGCAATTACTTCTACAAAGTTTAGACAAGCAATGCAAAAGTGGAAGTAAACCCCCACTATAGTAATTCTACTTAACAAAGCAAAATTATTGTTAAAAAAGACGCTCCTAGGGGAAATCCAATTACCCGAAACAAAGTAGGGTCTCCATAAATGGAGCAGATCCCTCACGCGTGGAGAGAATGGAGCAGATCCCTCCCACCGGCCACTAAATTGGAGCTGACTTGTTCTCTCTCGACGCCACCCCTTCAAAAGTCCTAAAAACCAAACTCAAAATTGGACAGAAATTGAAGTTGGAGAACGCAAAACTGAGAACAAAGTAGAGAGGAGAACGAAGATTAAAGGAGAAAAAATTACAGTTATCCAGATTCGTGTTGGGGTGTAGCGGTTTAGTTGAACGTGCTTGGTGGGAGTTGAGTAGCCGTTTGCCAGTTTTTCCTCCAAGTTGTGAAAGTCCGTGGGCCCTCATAGACTAGGGTCGTGCAGACACGAGCGCATAGACGCATAGGAGGAGTAGCTCATCAAACTTATATACTAGGTAAGTTATATCTCAACTTTAGATGTGACATGTCTACTCAAACTTATATACTAGGCAAATTATATATCAACTTTAGATGTGGTATGTCTATATTCCAACACGTCCCCGCAAGTGCAACGGGCGGGCAAGTGGCCAGGCTCAGTTGACACTTGGACAAACGAGTGTGGATGGGCATCTCAATCTCTTTATACTCAGACCCAACCAACCCAAAAAAGGAACGCAGGACCGAACCCGCTCTGATACCATGTGAAAGTCTGTGAACCCATAGATTGGGGGTCGTGCGGAGACGAGCGCATAGGCGCAGATAGGCCCAGTACATAAGCTCAGTGGGGTTCCATCCTAAAGCCAAATTGGCAATAGGAGAAGTAGCCCATCAAACTTATATACTAGGCAAGTTATGTCCCAACTTTAGATATGTGTTAGGAAACGGAACTCAGGAACCTCAGTTCCCATGAGAGTTCCTTTCCTCAGTTTCTCTACTTTTGAAGATGACAAATACTTTGATACTAATGTTTTATCTCAAAGATGTGTTTAAAGGAACCACATGACAGTTGTTGAAACCATGGAAGCCAAACAAGACAAAGAAACTAAACAAGCAAGCCAAAGAAACCCAGAAGTACAACACGTGACTTTGCTTTTCCCGATAAAGCTAGGAACGATGTACCTCGGACAAAAGATGGTGAAAGCGACATGAGCAAAGCTTCTAAAGCCTGCCACCATCCAAAGGAAAGCTCCAAGCTGTCCAGAACGCTGAACCTCGGACAAAGGACGGTGAAAGCGACATGTCAAAGAGCTTGTCACCATCCAGAGCAAAGTTCCAAAGTGTCTAGGTTGCTGAACCTCGGACGAATGGTGGTTGACAACGACATGACAGATTCTACTGAAGCAGTTGACCAACCAATGTGGTTTCTGAGTTTCCTAGGTTGTTGGTACATGTCTAAGTCAGCGTGAATCAAGGATCACCACACAACCGAGGTCAAGCTTGCTCTGTGGGAACCGAGAGAAGACTCAACCTCGAGAATGCACTATATAAGGAAGACAAGCTTCAGTGTTATTCTCAAGCACCACAACAAGAATTACACTTCATAGCAAACATCAAAGTGTGATCTCTCAACCAGATCATCAACTCAAACCAAGATCAAGAGGAACCAGTCAAGGAACCTGAGAGTTGTGTGCTAGTTCCTGTGACTGTAAGTGAGTTAGTTCCTTAGTGCTTAGGACTACTTCTTGGATTGATTATACTTTCTGTTAAGTTTATCTAGGATTGTCTAACTGTGTGTAAGACAAGCAACTGTGTGTTTGTTCCTAGAGTAATCTGTAACCGAAGTGATAAGAAATCAAGAAGTAGACCTTGAAATCCTTTCGAAAGAAAGGTAGTGATTTTTATCCTAGATTGCTAGTTGGCAATCGAAGGTTTCCACTATAAGGAACTTGTTCATTTATATTTGATTGTTTATTTCCGATGCGAAGGGAACTGTAATCTGTATTCTCAGTTCCCTTGTTCTTAATCTAACAATCACGATCCTACAATATGGGATATTTATATTCCAACACAAATAAAGTGAACTTAAAAAAAAACATTTGAGACCAGGAGGTGGGATAGATGGTAGGTTTAAGTATTATAGATAGAAGGCCAAGTGACTAATTTTTTTTTATAGAAATTTCAGCTTTAAGTATTTTGGGAAGATAATCCACATTGAAAATTTGACAAGTTTATTTAGTGCAACTGGACACGGTTAACCCTAAAGTTTATGCCAATTTTTCCCAACTAGACAACAGAAAAGTTTAGAGGTCTTACTACAAAGACTGCAAAATCTTATGGAATATATATAACTATCTTATATAGAACCTCTTTCCCTTTTTCTCTTTACATAGATGACAGAACACACAAACCAGGTAGACCCTAAAGTGGCCAAGGGCCAAGAATGTTGCATTGCATGAACGCTTAGGTTTGTAGGAGGCACAAAGACTAAAGGCTCGTTCAGTATCGATACTAAAAATGTGAGATATCGGGTATCGGTATGGATATCCAGATATGAGTATAAGTAATATTAATGTATCAGATATGGGTATGGATATGGGTATGAGTATGAGTGAGTGGATATCACTGATATCGATATTCATATATACCAAACAACGGATATTAGGTTGATATCGATATCCAGATAAGCTAAATACAGATATGGGTATGAGTCGTATGACTGATATCAATACCAAATGAGGTCTTGAGTATGATTAATATCATCATATCGGGCCCTAAGATATGGGTATTGTTTTGGGGCGAAAAGATCGAACCGACCTAAATCGCTTTAAACGGGGTAACTAGACAACGATAAGATTTGAAGTATCCAGACAATCCAAATCAACTAATAACAAGATGAATGAAATCAAACGAATATAAAAGTAGGCTTATCTCCTTCGAGTGAGAAGCTTGACGAGTCGAAGAGCTTAGTCGTCGGTCACCTAAATACTCGAACAAGAAGTAGAATCAAAGAACAATTCATTTCACTGATCAAGGTAGAAATGATGCTTATATTGATTAACTCTGATAATGTATGTATGTTACATGAGATATCTTTAAATATATATACTACGTTTATAATCAATCTAGTTAGAGTCACCCGGGATTCGCGGGAGTCGTCGAGTTGTTCACTAGTCGTTCCGAGATCTTCTCCAATGTCTCTTTGCGTCAACGTCTTTCTCGTGGATTCCGTCCAAGTATTCTATATGGCATCCTTCTTCAGGTTACTGGGTCGGTCCAGTAAGACAATGAAACTGAGGCCCTATAATTGCCCCAAAGCAAACTGAGCCAAAACGTTGGTTGATGGGATGGTTTGATTTTCTATCTTCTCTCTCCTTGCTTGATCTTCCTTTTTGATTTTTTTGCACACGTTCAGGCGACATGGCACTCTTTAATTGGACCAGCATATTGACCGAAGGTTTGGCAGTTTTACCTTCTTAAATAGGTCGTCTATATCTCCCTCTTTCACCATCTCTTTTCTCTATAAAAAGTTCTCATCTTTCAAGGTAAAAAATTGATTTATTACCGTTTTCTTGCTAGTCTTGTTCTTTCATGGCGTTTTCGAGATCCAAAAGAAACCGAGTCACGTCTTGCGGTCCTAGCGAGGACGGAAGCGACTTCACCCCTCTTATCCCACATGAATCCCTAGTCGGCACTTTGACTCGATCGGAGTTGTTTAGGATCTTGGAAGTAGGTCAATTTTCGGCCGGGACAGTAGCGCGTCTCCCGCACCCTCACGAGCAAGCCGACTGGTACCGAGAAGGTTAGGTTTGCTTCTTTGAATACCCTTTTAAAACCGGCCATTCTTTCCCTTTTCAAACATTGTCCGGAACTTTTTGGCCGTCCTGAAACTCGCCCCCTGTCAGGTCATGCCTCATGCATGGCATCTGTTAAGAGTAGTTGATTTGTTGGTTTCTAGCGTCAATGTCGACTTTGATGCTTTATGGTATTCTTATTAATTGAGCAGTCGAGGGTCTTCTAGGTTTCAATTACGCCTCCGGCGGGGTAGGTCGCTTATTGCTCTGAATCTTGATGTTAATGACCGAGGGTGGAGGTCTCATTTCTTCTTTGTGGAGCGTAAATCGCTCGAAGGGGGCGTCAATTGCTCTTTCCTACTGGCGGACTGGATGAAGACAGGTATAGTATTTGTCCTTTCAGATTTTCGATTGGACGTCTTCATAACTTTTTGCTCACATGTGTCTTGTTGCAGTTCCTGATCCGGAGGAATCTGGAGATTCTGACTTCGAAGAAGAAACCCTGCTTCGCTTCCATAGACCAATGAAAAGGGTGATTGGTCGGTCGTATTCTTCGGGGTGGTCCTGTCGGACCACAGTATTAGGGGGAGCTCATCTGCCCATCTTTCTTTTGCCCCTGTGAGACGCTTCTTGAGATTGTTTATGATGATCTTGTTACTGGATTCAGGTTGGCCATTAGACTGTGGGTATTGCGGTGTGGATGTGACAAAATTGATGTTCCATTGTTTGCAAAAGGATCGCGTCTTATTGCCGATGAATTGGGAGCCGTTGTCGCATACGATTTCTAATGGCACGCCAAATCAGCATAGGATGTTACGTTTTATAAATGAAATGACGTGCTTTTATTTTACCTCTCAATATGCTTCAACTTCAATCCATTTATAAATATAATCGGTCATAGAAAGGAAAAAGACGCGTTGTCCTGATGCTGGCGGCAGTTTTCCCACAATGTCCATTCCCCATCTCATGAATGGCCATGGTGCTAACGTCGTGTGCGGCATCTCCGATGGTTGATGGGCTATGGGCGCATCTCATGAATGGCCATGGTGCTAACGTCGTGTAGAGATGTAGGACACGTTTGACTTCGGTTGTTTTTAGGCACCGCAAGTATAATCCTGTGACAGATCGTTTGAACAAGTTATCGTCTTCTAGATCGAAGGTTGCCGCTCGTACCTTTAGTTTCTTGGCTTCTCCTTTGTCTATTGGGAGTGTGCCGTCTTTTAGCCATTTGATGTATGGTGTAGTCCAATCGTCTTGGTTGTTTATGACATCGTCTTCGGTGTCGTCGCCTACTTCTGCTAAGACCACTTCTTCTAAGGGCAGTTTGTCCAATATTCGAGTGTCGTCGTGGTTGCTTTGTGGATCTTGGGGACTGTTGGAGTCGTGGTGTGTGCTAGGGGGATGTTGCGGAAGTCGCTAGGGTGTAAGGCCGACCCGAGGTTTGCCAGGGCGTCGGCTTGAGTGTTAAGGTCGCGTGGGACTTGCCTGTTGGTGAAATTCTGGAATTATTCTGCTAATTTTTTGACGACGTCTAGGTAATCCATCATCATGTCGCCCTTAGCGGCATACGACCCTTGTACTTGATTGACGATCAGGAGGGAGTCGCATATCACTTCAATGCTTTGTATCGCGAGGTCTTGTGCAAGCGTCAATCTGAATATGAGTGCCTCGTATTCCGCTTCGTTGTTGGTCGCGTCCCATTCTCATTTCACGGCTTGGGCTATATGGTCCCCTTGTGGCGATTTTAGTACAACTCCTAGTCCGACCCCTCTTACGTTCGACGCTCCATCTGTATGGAGTTGCCATGCGCCCTTGTCTTCTTCGGTCGTCAGTTGTGCGGCCTCTTTTGCGGCTTCTTGCTCTAATGTTGGACTAAAATCGGCCACAAAGTCTGCCAAAGCTTGAGACTTAATTGTTGTCCTCGGCTCATATTCGATGTCAGAACCGCTCAAGTGTATTGCCCATTTTTCCATTCGACCTGTGAACTCTGGTTTCCTCATGATGGCTTTCATGGGATGGTTAGTCCATACAATAATAACATGTGATTTGAAATAAGGCCATAGTTTGTTTGATGTCATTACTAGAGCTAGGACCAATTTTTCGAGTGATGTGTACCTTGTTTCGGTCGGGAGTAGAGAGCGACTTACGTAGTAGACTGGAGACTGCTTTCCGTCTTCTTTTCTTGTTAGGATTGCACTTACAGCTGACTCCGTTACCGCTAGGTAAAATGGAAGTGGTTCTTCGTCCTTTGGTTTTGCTAGTAGTAGTGGACTTACCAGATATATCTTCAGGTCTTGGAAAGTTTGCTTGTGTGTTGTCGTCCATTCGAATGAATTATTTTTCTTCAGAGCTTCATAGAAAAGCTTGCACTTGACAGAGGATTTTGACATGAATTTGTTGAGTGCTACTATTCGCCATGTTAACTTTTGGACATTTTTGACGCATCTGGGGGATCTTAAGTTGATGATTGCTTTGATTTGGTCTGGACTGGCTTCTATTCCTCTTTGGGTCACCATGTATCCCAGGATATTTCTTAAGGATACTCCAAAAGAGCATTTAGTAGGATTTAGTTTCATGTTTTACCTCTTTAGTACTTCGAATGCTTCTTTTAGATGCCCGATATGATCTTGGGCTGCTTTTGATTTCACCAGCATGTCCTCTATATATACTTTCATGGTGTCTCCAATCTGGTCTTTGAACATCTTATTAACGAGCCGTTGGTATGTGGCCCCTGCATTTTTTAGTCCAAAAGGCATAACTTTGTAGCAGTATGTACCTTGACTGGTTATGAAGGTTGTTGTTTCCTGGTCTTCTGGATCCATTAGGATTTGGTTGTAGCCACTGCACGCGTCCATGAATGTGGGCATTTCGTGTCATGTGGTCGCATCGACCATTGCGTCGATGTGTGGCAAGGGAAAGGAGTCCTTGGGACACGCCTTGTTCAGGTCCATGAAGTCGATGCAAACCATCCACTTGTTGTTTTTATTTTGTACTACGACGACGTTTGCC
The DNA here is from genome assembly GCA_027886185.1 of Rheum nobile. Lineage (NCBI taxonomy): Eukaryota > Viridiplantae > Streptophyta > Magnoliopsida > Caryophyllales > Polygonaceae > Rheum > Rheum nobile. The sequence continues at coordinate 1,415,491 of WOAB01000657.1, read as the reverse complement.
AACCATTCTGGGTATTCGACTTCCCTGAATGTACCTGTATCCAGCAAGTTTTTGACTTCGTTGTCTACGATCATGTTCCGCTCTAGTGCAAATTTTCTTCTTTTTTGTTTGACTAGAGGGTAAGCTGGATCTACATTTAACTTGTGAGTGATAACATCGGGTGAAGGTCCTACCATATCCTCATGTGACCAGGCGAAGCAATCAGCGTTAGATCGTAAAAATTCCACTAGACTAGTCCTAGTCGAGCCATCTAAATCTGACCCGACCCTTACCGTTTTTTTTTGCTTTGAAGGGTCCAATACGATTTCATCTAGTTGTTCCATTTCTGGTTCGATGTATCGTTTGGTCCCCTCGTTGTCCTGTAATTGCTATGTTGACTACCGCTCGACCGCTCCTTTCATTGATGTAACGTAGCATTCTTTGGCAGCCCGTTGGTCACCTTTTGTTTTCTGTACCCCCCACTTGATTGGAAACTTTATAGTTTGATGATACGTGGAGGGTACAAATTTCATTGCGTGTATCCAGGGTCTGCCAAGGATTGCGTTATAAGGAGACGGGCAGTCGAGTATCAAGAACTTTACCTGTTGGTTGATGCTGCTAGCATATGTTGTCAACACTATTTTGTCGAGGGTATGTTTTACTTCTCCACTGAACCCAACCAGTGGAGTTGATTTTTTGGGTTAAATCGTCCTCGCTTAGACCCATACCCTTCAAGGCGTCTAGTGTCAACAAGTTTGTGGAGCTACCTGTGTCGATCAATACTCGGCGTATGAGATAGTTGCCAATTGATAAAGAGATTATCAGATTGTCATGGTGGTCGCCTAGTTCTTCGGCCTCGGAGTCGTTGAAGGTGATGGCGCGTCCGCTGCCTGTGGTCGCCGTGTCTCCGATCGGGTTGGTCTATCGCATTTGCTTTCCTTGGCGTATCTTTTGGCGGCCGAGTATGTGTTTCCACACTCGTCCGACCCTCCTGAAATGGTGTTAATAATCTTAGTATGTATTGGAGATGAGGATCGATCGGTTGTTACCTTTCTCTTCGATCTAGTGTTGTTTTTGCCTTGTCAAAGATGACGTCACGCAAGAGTCCTTGCGCGAGGAGCCTTGCGACCTCTTTGCGTAGTGCAATACATGCATCTGTCCTGTGACCATGGTATCCACGAAACTCGCACCACCGGGTCATGTCTTTCTTGGAGTCTGGCTTGTCACTCTTACGTCTTTTCCATACCTGTCAAAACTCTTGACGAGCTCCGACACGAAAATGTTGAAGTTGCAGGAATGGACCTTCGGGGGCAGAGCCGGGTTGTTCTTCCAGTCTTGGTTCATGTCATAGGAGTTGATTACCTAGTTTGGGTCGCTTCGTCCCTTGGGGTATGGTTGGTGTCGCCTGTCGTGTCGATGGTCCGAAGATGATCTTCGGTCGACTCGGTCAGGGATCTTGTCCGTTTTTTTAGGTTCTTCGTCTTCTTCTAGTCTGACTTGGGCCATGGTTTTGGCCTGTACGTCTTCTAAGCTTCGGCATGGGTATTTGGTCAATTTGCGATAGAGTTCACTACCCCTGATCAGTCCCCGGCGGAAGGCCTCAATGGACGTTAGGACGTCACAATGCGGGATCGCGACTTTTTCTTTGTTATACCTATTAAGATAATCCCGTAAGGGTTTACCGTACATTTGCACGATTCTGTATAGGTCACTTGATTGCTTTTCCAGTCTTCTGATGTTGGCGAACTGGATCTTGAATGAATTGACTAGGTCGGCGAATGATGCGATCAAACCATGCGGTACATGTAGGGCTGAGCATGGGCTAGAAACAGACCCGACCCGAACCGAACCCGAAAACCGAAATCCAAAAAAAAATGGGACCGAAGACCGACCCGAAGTATGCGGGTTCGGTTCGGTTCGGTTCGGGCCTTGCTCGGTTTGGTTCGGTCCGGGCTAAAAACTGAACGGGCCCGATTTGCTTTTGAAAATTGGAATCTGCTCTCAGTTTCAGACATTTACAAGTTTGAAATTGGAATTTGATCTCAAATACATATGTTGCGACTCCCCTGCGAGTCTTTGTTGAGGACTTGGTTGAGGCAATTAGGCAAGTGCACCGGCGGGAGGCGAGAAGGAGGCAGAGCGAGAAGGAGGCGGGGCGAGAAGAAGCGAACGAAGCGGTGGAAGGGAAGAAAGGAGCGAGAAGAAGGCGGAGCGAGTGCACCGGCGGGAGGTGGACCGGCGGGAGGCGGAGCGAGAAGGAGGCGGAGCGAGAAGAAGCGAACGCAGCGGTGGAAGGGAAGAAAGGAGCGAGAAGGAGGCGGACCGGCGGGAGGCGGAGCGAGAGGCGGAGCGAGAAGGAGGTGGACCTGTTTGTTGCGTTTGCACAAGTGCACCGGCGGGAGGCGGAGAGAGAAGCGAACGAGCGGTGGCCGGAGGGAGGTGGAGCGAGAAGGAGGTCGGAGACGCCAGCGGGTGTTAGGGTTGAAGGAAGCACTTGCGAATCTGCAACTGTTCGGGGGCAGAGGAGAAGGGAAGAAACAAGTGGTGAGATGGGCCAAAGGGCCCAAGAAAATTATAAAAGCCCAAAATCCAAATACAAAAATGGGGTAAAAGAAAGCCATTCGGGTTAACCCGAAAAGCCCGAACTGAACCCGATCCGAAACCCTGAAAAGTTCAGACCGAAACCCGAACCGAATCATTCGGGTTTGGATTTGGTTCGGGTTTTTCGGTTCGGGTTTTCGGTTCAGCCGGCTCGTGCTCAGCCCTAGGTACATGCATGAGCCAAGTTAGCGCGGGTCCCGCGAGGGTCGTGTAACGCCTCTTTTTTTTTTTGGTTATTCGGCCAAGTTTCGGGGTCGAAAATTCTTTTAAGGGGGAAGTGTTGTAATACTCCTCATTTTTAGTAAGGATATTTGGGTAATTTTCTCAACCCTCGTTCTGTAATCATGTCGCTTTTGGAGAAGTTCGGATTTCTGTATCGTGTTTGATCTCTGTAATAATTCCCTGAGTGATATAAAATACATTCGACGTATTTTTGGGGCTTAGAATATTTGTTTGGGTACAAATATATAAATTCCGGGGTTTAAACCCATGCCAAACCTTTTCCCGGGCAAACAGACGTGAAAAGGGCAATTCCGCGACCGCAGAAGCAATTCCGCGACCGCGGAATATTAATGCTCAGCGAAGCTGGGCACAGGAATTTTCCGCGACCACGGTGCTTTTTCTGCGACCGCGGTGCTTTTTCCGCGACCGCGGAAAACTGCAACACGCCAACGACGCTTCGTCTTCCGAGCCTCATTGTCCATGCCGCCGTTGATCGCCTGACTCGCCGTCGATCTGGTCGGGGAGAAGCTCCTCTCCTTGGCTATAAATAGAGGTTGATTCTGGGAGGTTTTGGGCACTCAATCCAGATCTCCACTCTCTCTCTCTCTCATTTTCTTGCTCGCTGGAGTTTCGAGCCCTCGCCGGAATCTTCGAAGTGTCGCTGGAGCTCTCATTGGTGGTTGTTGTGCTCGTAGGGTGTTGCTTTGGAGGCGCAAGGAGGTCAGGAGTCAAAGCCCCCTCGTATCGAGCCCTTTTGAGTCATCGTCGGTGAGGTTTTCCCCCTTTAGAGTCGCCAGAGTTCATGACCGCGACCGCGGCAGTGACAAGGTCGGCCGCGTCCGTGGCCGCTGTCCTCGATGCCCGCGACCACGGAATCCCAGCCGCGACCGCGGATTGCCTTGGCAATCGCGATCGTGGCCTTGGACGATCCGGTCTCGGGCGGGACTTCGTTCTTTCATTTTCGTTCGTTCTTTCTTAGATTCGTATCATTTTATTGTCGAATCTAACCTAGGGTTTCGTTATGGGTCGTCGTCATAGGAATTTGTAATCCGACTTCTATTCCCGTTCCGGACCCAGAAACCCGTCGTCGTTCAATCGTTCGTCTAGACTAAGGCAAGTGGTGGTTCGCTCTTTCTTATTATTCCATGTTTCCATTAATTATCAATTGCCTTTAATTGTTAATTAAATTGGGATGAATGTTGTGTTCGTTTGGGAACAGTTTTACAAATATATGTAATTAAAATTATGATATTATAATAGGTTGTATATACTACTAGAAACAACGCTATTATATATGTATTACCATGATGGTATTAATGTGAACTATGGTGTGGCTTTAACTGTTTAGTTAGAACGAGTATTCATAGGAACACTATGTACCTTGCGAGGTCTAGTCGTTTCTGTATAACTGGTATTAGGAGGATTTTTCCCTAGTACTTTCTCTGGTCATGACTGTACCCTTACTCAGGGTAGGTGCGCAACAGCTGGTGCCGATATTCGGGATTTATTCCCTTCGATATCTCTCGCGATGAGATGATATATCTTAAAAGCTTATAACGTAATTGTGCGTTTTGGAATTAAATAAGATAAGTGCGATTATGCACATAATTAATATACCCTCGGGCGAGGAGTACAACGTGGAAACCGCCCGGACTTCGATTAGAGTAAGTCCTCATTCCAAATCTGAATTCGCATTGCGCGGTGAGGTTGGTCGTGGACCCAAATGGTCAAGTCTTTTCAAACGCTTGTGTGAAATTATAACGTTCTCGAACACTTGTTGACGTGCTGTCGTTCGTAGCTGTCAAATATAAAACCTCACAAATAAACTAGTATAGTCAATAAGTAAGGGTCGATCCCACAGGGAAGGAGCGAAACTAATGGTGGTTGCATGCAAGTCACTAAAAGGGGGGGTTTGTAAGTTGGTTGGTCACAATCAAATCAAACACAGCAAAGTAGATGAATGAAATATCAAAGAGAGAAAACACTTAGCCAAGTAATGTCCACATAAGTCATCCAACGGTTGTTCCTTGATTATGTCCTATCTTCCTATTCGGTTATTCCTGTCCTGATCTTGGGTAGATTCAAAGATCAACCAAACCTAAGAACCCTTACTAATGAATAACCCTAGCACCACTAGTGATTTAATCCAAAGGCAGCAATGCATATAAGAATTAACCAGGATACACATAACACCTCAACCAGAAGCATTCAACATGTAATCAATTCTCTACATAGATAAATTCCACAGTGGCAGATATAATCTATGCTCGCTACTCGAACTAGAGCGTTAGCCCAACAGTTCCCTAGTATTAGCAATATGAATGAAATCAATAAACCTAGGTGATCAATCTAGATAAACCAACAAACATCCAAATAAGAATTTGCGCAAGAGAAAAGATATAACTCAATAGGATAAGATAGATAGGAACAAAACCTCACAACCAGATGAATAAACTTATGCTTCCATTACCGGACTAAGCAAAAGAGGCTTAGCTCCTCATAAACATGATGAACTTCAAAAGTATGAAAAGTGGCAACGATGAAATGAAACTCTAGAATGGCAAACTCTCAAACCTAATGCTAAAGAGAGTATATATAGGGCTTCTAACAAATGACCTAGCCCAATAAGAAAAAAAACGGAATAAAATGAGAAAATAAGAAAAGAAAACAGAAAAGATAGATTCGGGAAAAGTCCGAACTTCCTGCGTTGATGACCCGCGATCGCGGCCCATGGACCGCGATCGCGGCCCCTTGTGGCTCCGCGTTCTTCACACTTCTCCACGCCTGCAGATAATTCTCGACTTGCCCGAGGAACCGCGATCGCGGCACCCTTGCCCGCGGTCGCGGTTAATGCTCGGCCATTACTCCTTGGCTTCGCCTCCTAACCTCTCCTCTTCACTTCCTTGGCGTCTTCTCTTGGTGGCTTCCTTCCTCAGTGTCTCCTATGATATCCAAGATAGCTCAAACACTTCCAAAAACACCAAAATTCGCCCCCAAATGCCATACACATGAATGTGTCTAAATCTACCCGAATGGCACCAATAAAACCCTCTAATAACTCTTAGTTAAGCCCTACAAAGTAGTGCTTATCACTTGTCATACTTTCTGTTAAGACTCAATCTCTTGGAGTCTTCTCTTCATACGTTTCCGATAAGACTCGACCTTTAGGAGTCTTCTCTTGATCTTTTTGTTTTGTATCCTTCCGTAAAAGTATTGAGGTTTACTATCGTCATCGGCTTTCACTCGAGAAGCGATGGGTCTAACCTAATACGACTACCTTAGAACCTTCATGTTTTACCCCTGCATAGTCTTTCATTAGACTAACAAACCGGTTATTTTCCCTTGCATGGTTGGCTGGTGTCATCCGTCTCATACGGCACATCAGGTAGACTTCCATTCCGTGAAGGCTAGAACCGACGATGAAGGCAAATGAAGTTTTTAAGAGTTTTATCCAGGTTGAAGATCCTAGGCGGGTGATCGCTTCGATCAAGACCCTTATGTTATTTATTTAAAAGACTTCCGTTGTATTAAACATATTTTATATTTCTGTTGTATTTGGGATTTACGGATGTAACTCCGAGACTTTGGTTTAAATAAAGATTATGATATTTCGTTCTATCAGTGTATTTTATGATTTGTATGAATGGTTAAGCCTTGGGTGGCTTCGGATGTGAAATCTGAGGTTACTGGCGGTAATACTTTCAAGGAATTATTTGGGGGTGTTACAGATTTGGTATCAGAGTCGAAATTGTTTTTTTTAACGGGTTGAGTTTTAAAACGTTTTATTAAAAACGAAAATTTTATAAACCATTTACTCGTTTTGAACTAAGAAAAAAAATTATTCAAAAATTTTGAATTTCCGAATAAAACCATACTTGACTAGAAAATGTGTTATTTTGAAATCTCTGTCATTCTAGTCGTGCCTTCTCTCCAGTCTGATATAGTAAGTTCGCTTCTATATTTAGAAAGACTAATTCTTTTCTCGTCGCCCCGCAGGTTATGGGCACAATCATCTTTCAACTGAGGAACCCGAAGGAAGCCGAGGTGGCCCCACCATCTCCAGTTAGGCTTGAGTTCCCGGTTCCCCCGCCGTTCTTTGAGGTCGGGGAGCCCAGTAGTCCACCTGAGGAGGTGAAGACCGTACTCGAGGAGTCGGTGATGTTAGTGTCCGATAAGGCTCCCGAGGCAGAGCCTGAAGCGGATCCTTGGGAGGACACTGAGGAAGAAGAGTCGGCGCAGTATCTTGGAGGGTACTACGACGACGACTTCGAAATTGAGGAGGATCCTGAGGAAGACCCGGAGGAGGATCCGGAGGAAGAGCCGGAAGAGGATCCGGAGGAGGAGGACCCCGAGGAGGACCTCGAGGAGTATGGCTACGACTTGGAGCACTTGCTGGAGGACAGTGAGGACCCGAGAATGCAGATCATTTTCCGAGTCCAGAGTTGCCGCCTGATGAGGAGTATACGCCGTTGTCCCCTGCCGCTTGGGAGGCGCTTGGGATCTCGGGTATTAGCGGGAGGAATGGGCCGTTGGATGCACCGGTGAACCCGTGGTTTATCCCCACTCCAAGAAGGCCGATGGTAAGCCCTAACTCTCAGCAAGTGCTTCATCAGAGTGAGATAGCTTCCTCTGAGGCTCTTCGCCAGGTAGAAGAGATGGTTGAGCGTGCTCGCATGAGGGCAAGGCCGTGGGAGTCGATGGGTACACCGAGGGTGGTCCTGACCCGACAGGCTAGGCCAAGGCCCCAAATGCTGGAGGAGTGGTCGAACGCCCTATACGACATGGAGGAGAGGACATACGAGACTGAGCTCGGTCTCTCCTGAATGCTTGGGGACGTCCACGAGCTCCAGGAGTATATCCGCCAGGCTAGATTGCTACTCGACCCTTTGTATGAGGTGAACAGGGCAGACTTCCAACCAGGGTTTTTGGAGGAGTTTTGCTACCCACCGGGATCCGATAGGACTGGACCGAGTGTTCCCGCGCCTAGGGAAAGGCCGAGGGCACCAAGGCCGAGGAATGAGCTGTGTGCTCCAGAGCCGAGTAGGGCAAGGAGTCCGACGCCAGACCCCGATGATGGACCCCGTTCGAAGAAGTTGTGCATGAGAGCTCCTGATTATAGGAAGCTTTTCAGGGCACCATGATGGGGGGCCGGTGTTAAGTTTAGCGTTTTTCTTTTCTAGTATTTCGGTTGTTTCATTTTGATAGCATTGTATTCTCCAAGCAATTTTGCCTTGTCGCTTGGAAGAATTTTCTCATGTAACCCTTTCAAACTCAGTTTCAGTTCATCAAATGAAGGTTTACCAGTTGATCTATTCCGAGTCAATTTTATACGTTATGCATGTTGAGATGATAATAATGTTGCGAAATACTTGGAATTTGATCGGTAAACAAATGGTGAACACAAGGAACACCATTCGTGCTGGTGTTGGGCCAAGCAACAACCCCAGACTGAATTTGGGGAATGTCGTGAATCCATTGGATGAGAACGAGTCTGTTTAATGTGCGTGAGCACATTCCAGGACCCGTACAGTACAAGACGAAGGGCGCCAAGAACTCGTTGTTTAGGAAACTCTTGGCTAGACTCCCAAAGACGACACTCTAATGTGTTTTGAGTTGTTTTTGGGTTTTGGCTTGATGGAGATTTGACTAAAAAGGGAAATGGATATAACTCTTCACGAAGGATTCGAGAAGAGTTTGGGATAGGCATCTTATGAGTCTTGGATACAACTCACCAAGAAACACAAGACGAGATTGATTGATCATGGATGGAATGCACCATGACCAAACAATCACCTCTGGATGTGACACACCAAAGGGTGTTTTGGATGTAACTCACCAAAACGCGACTAAGGATTCGAGGATACAACTCACCTCGGAAACCATTGTCATGAGACTTGAAATGTACTAAACACTCGTTTTTATCTCCATTCAAATCTAAGGAATTACAATGCATGACCACCATTATATAGGTGCCAAAATACAAAATAAGAAAATCAACTAATTAACTCCACTAACCTACCCACTAACCTAAGCATGACTTAGGCCACTAGATAGGCCACTAATTAAAACAACTACCTAGCTAATTAATTACGAAAATAACAAAAACAACAACTAACTAGTTAATTACCTAGTTAATTAACGAAAAGGGAAATAATAGCAAAACACATAAAATATCATCCCATAGCTAATCTTCACGTCCTTGCATGAGGCTCCACCGATCTTTGGACGATCTCGTCTTTTGTGAGGTTCTTGATGGGATCCGCGATCACATCATCCTCCTCTCCTTGTGGAAGATTCGACCTCGAATCTTTGTTGATTCTCCTCACCATTTCGATCACGTTGACGCTCTTCATTTGTTGCGGTGGAGTTGACGACGAGAGAGATGGGCGGTCGTCGGAGGGCACGTCGGGGGCTGCGCTTGGCGTCGCTGGATAGGATTTTTGTGGGCGTGCAGCAGCTTAGTGTGAGCTGGGAGAGGGCTAATTAATTAGCACAAGGCAACAGCTCAGGGGAAAGGATGGGTACGTGGTGAGGTTGATTGGTTGGAGGTGGGGAGGCTTTGTAGGGATCGGTCAACTGGCTTCCACAAATCAAGGGGTTCGGTTGGGGTCGGGAAGTGAGGGCTGGTAGTGGGGTGTGTGGGAGGGAAGGAGGCCGAATTTGAAAGGAGAGAAAATAGGGAGATTGGTTGTGGGTGGTTAGGATATGACTCACCCAACCGCAAGCCCTAAACCGCAAGTCTATTTGCTCTCTTCTCTCTTCTTTTTTTTTTGTATTTCATACTTAACCAATTAATACTAATTAATTAAGCAGGAATAAGGCCTTGGACGTGGGCTAGTGTGGGAGATGGTGGGTGGTGATGTGTTTAGACGTGGGGATGGAGGCTAAGGTGGGTGATTTTGGGTTTAACCGTAAGCTAGCTGCCCTTTCCTTAGCCATGGTTTGGCTCCTCCTCTCCTTGACTGGCCCTTACTCCCTTGGGTCTCCTCATGATTAGAGAATCCACACAAGTAAGCTTCCGAGGCCGAGACGATGTGGCTGCGGCGATGGCGGCGAACCAAGCATCTCCTCGGTGCCAACTCGGCTTCTTTGACGAGCAACGAGCAGCCCTTTCGCCTTGAATGGCTCTGATACCAGATAATGTGCGTGAGCACAAGCCAAGATCCGTACAGTACAAGACGAAGGGCGCCAAGACTTGGTTTAACACCTTCTCGATTAGGCTCTCTAGATTAGGACATTTGATGCGTTTTTGTTGTGACTCGAAACAATAACTTGATGGAGATTTGACTCAAAACGGAAATTGGATATAACTCTCATGAACGAGGTTCATGAAGAGTTTGGGATAGGTATCTCACGACCCTCGGATGCAACTCACCAAGATCCATGAGACGAGGTTGAACACTCATGAATACGACACACCATGAATACCCAACCGCCTTCGGATATGACACACCAAAGGGTGTTTCGGATACGACTCACTGAAACAAGACTAAGGATTCGAGGATACGACTCACCTCGGACACCATCGTCACGAAGCTTCAAAGGGAACCAAACACTCTTGTTTTAAATCTCCAATTCAAGCTTAAGGAATTACAATGCATGGCCACCATTATATAGGTGCCAAAATACAAAATAAGAAAATCAACTAATTAATCCACTAACTAACCACTAGTACTACGTAGGCCACTAACTTAATAACTAAGCCAAGCACTACGCCACTAACTTAACAACTAACTAGCTAAACCAAATTGCTAATTAATTAAAAACGGAAATAACAAAAACAAACAAAACACAATCATCTTCCTAAATAGCTCATGACGCCATGCAGCGAGGTCAAGCCTTCATCTTCATTGAAGCGACTTTGGCATGTCCTTGAGGGGTGACCCATAGTCACATCATCCTCCCCTCCTTTAAGAAAGATTCGTCCTCGAATCTTTGTTGGCTTTTCTTGCGAAGGACTCATGGGGAAGTAGACATTTGGACCTAGGATTTGCATCTTCAACGTTTTCAAGAATCGACAGCAACTTCCCAGAAAATCGTCCTGACTTCAAAAGGGTCGTCTCTCAGGTCCGACCTCTAAATGGGGTGATTCCAAATCGAGGAGTTATATCTGGAAGTCTGTTTTAAGCCCTCCAAATTTGACAATTAACGGATCTGGGAATCGAAACTTATGGCGATTTTACTGAGAGGTCGCGGTCGCTTTTGCATTCGGCCGCGGGCGCGGTTGATAGAACGCGGTCACGGTTGTTGAAGCATTCGAATCTCCTCGGCGTTGAGTCGGTTTGAGCACATTCCAGGACCCGTACAGTACAAGACGAAGGGCGCCAAGAACTCGTTGTTTAGGAAACTCTTGGCTAGACTCTCAAAGACGACACTCTAATGTGTTTTGAGTTGTTTTTGGGTTTTGGCTTGATGGAGATTTGACTAAAAAGGGAAATGGATATAACTCTTCACGAAGGATTCGAGAAGAGTTTGGGATAGGCATCTTATGAGTCTTGGATACAACTCACCAAGAAACACAAGACGAGATTGATTGATCATGGATGGAACGCACCATGACCAAACAATCACCTCTGGATGTGACACACCAAAGGGTGTTTTGGATGTAACTCACCAAAACGCGACTAAGGATTCGAGGATACAACTCACCTCGGAAACCATTGTCATGAGACTTGAAATGTACTAAACACTCGTTTTTATCTCCATTCAAATCTAAGGAATTACAATGCATGACCACCATTATATAGGTGCCAAAATACAAAATAAGAAAATCAACTAATTAACTCCACTAACCTACCCACTAACCTAAGCATGACTTAGGCCACTAGATAGGCCACTAATTAAAACAACTACCTAGCTAATTAATTACGAAAATAACAAAAACAACAACTAACTAGTTAATTACCTAGTTAATTAACGAAAAGGGAAATAATAGCAAAACACATAAAATATCATCCCATAGCTAATCTTCACGTCCTTGCATGAGGCTCCACCGATCTTTGGACGATCTCGTCTTTTGTGAGGTTCTTGATGGGATTCGCGATCACATCACTGTTTCTCACAACAATCCAGTGGGCAGTGACCAAGTCCCGGTCAACGTTCCAGTTATTTTCGATGATGCGGCAATTGAGGCTATTCGGGGGATTGTGATGCAAGCAGTCACCGATATTATGCGACCAATCGCACCTTAGGCACAAGGTGTGCCAATTCCTCCTGTGGTTCCTAGATTCGAGGAGCCAGCTGTCCATGTACCCCATGAGGATGCGGTCAGGAACAGAGGCAATTATGGCCGAGCATTGAAGGCCATTAGCTCTATGAGGCCTGACAGTTATGATGGAAAGGGAGAGCCAGTCAGAGTGGCATATTGGTTCTCGCACATGGAACGACTGTTCAAAAACGTCGAGTGCACTGAAGCAGAGAAGGTGCACATTGCTTCCCGTCAACTGAAGGAGGTGGCTAGTGAATGGTGGGAAGGCACCGGTCTAGCTGATCACCCTGGGTTGAACTGGGGAATGTTTAAGGCGAAGATGATTGATCGATTCTTTTCCCGAGCTATGAGGGAAGAGAAGCATAAGGAGTTTCTCTATCCGAGGACGGATGGATTGAAAGTGACTGAGCTTGCGGCCAAGTTCAATCACCTATTGCAGTACGCTGGGCCGGAAGTGTCTAGTGATGAGCAGAAATTCTGGCATTTCCACGAGTGGATGAATCCGGACATCAAGCCACTGATGGTGCGCCACGGATGCTCTACTCTGGAGCAGTACGTGGATGCTGCCTATAAGTTGGAGGTGACTCTGGAGGAGTCGACAAAAAAGCGCAATCGCCAGAGACCGGCACAGAGCCAGCCTCAGGCAGGTGGGTTCAAGCGACCCGCGCCACCGTCAAACTTTGCCAAGTCTGGCCGAGCTAGAACGGAGATGACTCACGGAGGGTCTACGCAACGTTCGGGCCAGGGCAAGAATCCGATCCAGTGCTACAACTGTGGTACACCTGGGCACAAGAGCAATGAGTGTCTGAAGGAAAGGAAGACATGTTTTGGCTGCGGGAAGGAGGGACACTTGCAGACATTTTGTCCGCAGAGGAGGCAAAAAGGAGCTGAGTCACAGCAAGGGTCCGTTAGTCATAACAACCGACCCCGATTCAGACCAGTGGAGGCTCCTAGCCCTTCGACGCAGGCAACTGCTCAGAACAAGGGGAAAGGCCCTGCTGCTTCAAGAGGTCAAGGTCAGCAACTCTACGAGATGCGTGAGGCTGATGGACCGAACGCTCCTATTGCTCAAGGTACTCTATACCTTCATTCTACTTCTGTGTGTATACTTTTTTATTCGGGTGCTACTCATTCTTTCATCTCGGAAAGTTGTGTAAGTAAGCTAGGTTTAGTATGCAATGAGGCTTGTGAGCCTTTCATAGTCAATCTTCCCAATGGTGAACATTTAGTAGGATCCAAGCGTCTGTCGGAATTTCCGATTACCATTCAGGGTAGAAAGTTCAAAGCAGATTTGATCTGTATAGTCATGGCTCCATACGACATTATTCTCGGTATGGATTGACTGACGTGTCATGGGGCAGTGATCGATTTCAGTTCAAGGACTGTGACGGTTTCATCAGGGGGCCAGTTTATATGCAAATTCAAGGGTCGTAATGACGTTGATAACGGCAAGCTCATCAATGCAATGGTTGCGTGTAAGCTACTTCGATAAGGTTGTGTCGGGTACTTGTGCTATCTGGATAAGCCCAAGAGAGACGAGCCTTCAGTCCTTGATATTCCGGTCATTCGTGAGTTCCCGGATGTCTTTCCAGAAGAGATTCCCGGTTTACCCCTGAGTCGTGACGTGGAGTTTACCATCGATCTCGAGCCTGGTACCGAGCCAATCTCTAAGGCACCGTATCGGATGGCTCCAGCGGAAATACAAGAGTTGAAGAAGCAACTCGAGGACCTTCTTGAGAAAGGATATATAAGGCCGAGCGCATCACCTTGGGGTGCTCCGGTCTTGTTCGTCAAGAAGGATGGATTGTTCCGACTTTGTATCGACTATCGAGAGTTGAATAAGGTCACTATCAAGAATAAGTATCTGTTGCCAAGGATTGATGATCTGTTGGACCAACTGCAAGGAGCAAAAGTCTTTTCCAAGATCGATCTGAGATCTGGTTACCATGAACTCAAGATTCGTGAGGAAGACATTTCGAGGACTGCTTTCCGAACGAGGTATGGCCACTATGAGTTCGTAGTCATGCCATTTGGCCTTACCAATGCTCCGGCGGTCTTCATGGATCTGATGCATCGATGTTTCCACCAATACCTGGATAAGTTCGTGGTGGTCTTCATCGACGATATTTTGATCTATTCCCCGAGTGAGGAGGCTCACGAGGAACATCTTCGGATCACCTTGTCAGTCCTTAGACAGAATGAGATGTACGCAAAGTTGTCTAAGTGTGACTTCTGGATCAAAGAAGTGGCTTTCTTAGGCCATGTGATCAATGAGGATGGGGTTATGGTTGATCCCCAGAAGATTGAAGCGGTAGCCGACTGGAAGCGGCCTCAGAATGTGAAGGAGGTGCGTAGTTTCTTAGGACTCGCTGGAGATTATAGACGGTTCGTGGAGGGATTTTCTAAGATCGCTCTACCTATGACCGGTTTGCTCCGCAAAGTCCACAAGAAGTTTGTCTGGGATGACAAGTGCGAGGCCAGTTTTCAAAAGTTGAAGAACTGTCTGACTTCCTGATAACAGGTTTTTGTCGTTCTAAAAACTGCTATGCAAAATATCCAAACAAACCCTAAACCGTAGTCCTAGGTAAGTAAGGGTCGAATCCGCAGGGAAACAAAGTCTATCGCAGTATGCAATATGTATGTCAATTTAAAGTAACCAAAGGGGGGGTTTTGTGAGTTTTAATTAATCTACGCATGCAAAAGTAAACAACTAGATGTGATGAAATCAGTAATGGGAAAAGCACTTAGTCAAACAACATTCACTATTCGTATGACAAGTTGATCATAGATACTCATTCAAAATCTCATGCAATGGAAATTCCAATTCCTTTTCAGATATAACTAATAGCACAACCAGATACTATTAGCACTAACTAATTAAACAACCCTGAAACTATCAAGATTCAGTTTAACAGCAGCCTTACGGATAGGAATATAGTTGGATACAATTCTAGCATAACACAACCAGATATTATCCTAGAATGTAAATCAATTCTCTTCTGCATAAGACTAGCACAACCAGTTACTAATACGATGCAGTTGCTACTCTGAAATAAATATGCTCAACCAGTAACAATCTAAATCTAGCAATAGATCAATAACAATAAACCCTAGTTGCGTCCAAATAGAGATTATCAATATCAATCATAAACAACTTAAGCAAGAGAAAGATAAAAACCATGCAATAGATTAAGAACAAGAATCTCACAACTTTATCAAAACGAAAGCTTCAGCGTCTGACTAAGCCAGGGAGGCTTAGTTCTTCATAACGTAGAAAGGGAAATTAGGGTTCAGAGATTTTGATAATAGAATGGCAAACAAGCCTTTTTTCAACCCTTAAATACTAAAGGAAATAAAGCTAAGTTAACCTAATACGATATATTAAAACCGTAATAAAAATAATCCAAATAAAACAAATATGGAAAACACGTTCGGCGGGCTTCTGACATCGGCGGCGGTCGCCGCATCTCCCACGGCGGGCGCCGTAATTACGGCGGGCGCCGCAATTAAACGGCGGTCGCCGTAATCACTTCATAGCCAAGGTCGGCGGAAAGCCAATTGCGGCGGTCGCCGCATCTCTCACGGCGGGCACCGTAATTACGGCGGTCGCCGCAATTAAACGGCGGTCGCCGTTCTTCGGTTTAGCTCCTGCGACACTTCCGTAAAAACGCTATAACTTTTGATTCCCAACTCGGATTGTGCTCATATTTTGAGGACTTGCAATAGACTTCAAGATCTAACTCCTAGAATTGGAATCACGCCATTTGGACATCGGATCAGAGAGAACGAACCAATTGAATTCAGCACATTGTTCTTCTACTCTTCATTGCACTCCCTTGGCGCCTACTACTGGTGGCTTCCTCCTCAGTGTTTCATATGATCTCCAAAACCGTTCAAACACCTCCAAAAACATCAACTTCGCCCCCAAATACCATACACATGAATGTGTCTAAATCTACCCGAATGATACCAATAAAACCTCTAATAACTCTTACTTAAGCCCTACAAAGTAGTGCTTATCACTTCCGCACCAGTGTTAGCGCTACCAGAAGGAACTGATGGTTATGTGGTCTATAGTGATGCTTCAAAGCATGGGTTAGGATATGTACTGATGCAGAGAAAAGTTATTGCGTACGCATCTCGGCAATTGAAAACCTATGAGGCAAACTACCCGACGCATGATCTGGAGTTAGCAGATGTAGTATTTGCGTTGAGATTTGGAGGCACTATCTCTACGGTGTGAGGTGCCAAGTCTTCACCGATCATAAAAGTCTCAAGTACGTGTTCACTCAGAAGGAGTTGAATATGAGACAACATCGCTGGTTGGAGCTACTCAAAGACTACGATATCGAGTTGCTGTATCATTCGGGCAAGGCTAATGTAGTAGCCGATGCATTGAGCCGGAAGACGGCGCACGAGACTGTAGTGGCTCTATTCACTGCTCAGACCAAGTTGAACCAAGGGTTGTGCGAGATTGAAGTCTTGTACGATCAGCGTCGAGGATACCTGAGTATGATAGAGATTTAGGCTACGCTACTTGATCAAATCAGGGAAAAGCATGTTGACGACGTGGTCTTGGTAAAGCTAAGCAGCGAAGTGATAGACGGGAAAGCTCCCGGATTTGTGATTCAGGAGGATGGATCACTCTGGTTTTAGGACCGAATTTGTGTGCTTGACGTTGATGGCCTTCGCCAGTTGGTGATGAAGGAGGCCCATGTGTCAGCTTATTATGTACATCCAGGCTCTAGTAAGATGTACAAGGACCTCAGGAAGAAATTCTGGTGGCCCAACATGAAGTGGGATGTAGCGGAATTTGTGGCGAAATGTTTGACTTGTCAGAAAGTCAAGATAGAACATCGTAGACCAGGTGGTGAATTGATACCTCTTCCAGTGCCAAAGTGGAAATGGGAGGATATCGCTATGGATTTCGTCACAGGGTTGCCAAAGACTCAGAGTCAAAAGGATGCGATATGGGTAATCATTGACAGGCTCACGAAGAGTGCTCACTTTGTGGCTATCAAGTCAACATGGGGAACCCAGAAGCTATCGGAAGTGTTCCTACACGAGATTGTCCGTTTGCATGGTACACCAAATACCATTGTATCGGATCGTGATGGTCGATTCATGTCGAGATTCTGGAAGGAACTCCACAAGGCCATGGGAACCGAGTTGAGGTTCAGTACTGCATTTCATCCTCAGACGGATGGACAGTCTGAGAGGACCATCCAGACATTGGAAGATATGCTGAGAGCTTGCGTACTTGATCGTCCGACTAGCTGGGAGAACAGCCTAAGTCTAATTGAGTTCACGTACAACAATAGCTAGCATGCTACCATTAAGATGGCTCCATTCGAGGCATTGTACGGTCGAAAGTGCAGATCTCCGATTTGTTGGGATGAGAATGCCAACAAGGTTCTGCTCGGACCAGGGCTAGTCGAAAGGACTGCCTCGGACATTGCTTTGATCAGACAGAGGATGTTGACAGCTCAGAGTCGACAAAAGTCTTACGCAGATCTGAAGCGCAGGAATGTCGAGTTCGAGGTTGGTGACAAGATGTTTGTCAGGGTGTCGCCATCCAAGGGTGTGTTCAGGTTCGGCAAGAGTGGGAAGGTTAACCCTCGCTACGTGGGGCCGTTTGAGATCCTTGACAGGGTGGGGTCTCTAGCGTATCATTTGGCATTGCCGCCGTCGGCACATCCAGTGCATAACGTGTTCCACGTATCCTTGTTGAGAAAGTACATGCCAGATGCGTCTCATGTGCTGAGTTATGAAGACATCGAGATTCAGGCAAACGGTACCTACGAAGAGATACATGTGCGTATTCTCGAACGTTACGAGAAGCAATTGCGGAACAATGTAGTACCATTGGTACGGATTCTTTGGTCTAAGGCTGGATCTGAAGAGGTTACTTGGGAAACCTGGGAGACTGAAGAGGATATGCTTAGTCGCTTTCCCGATCTGTTTTCGGCCTAGTTTCGGGGTCGAAACCTTTTTAAGGGGGTAGTGATGTAACGCCTCGTTTTTTTTTGGGTTATTCGGCCAAGTTTCGGGGTCGAAACTTCTTTTAAGGGGGAAGTGTTGTAATACTCCTCATTTTTAGTAAGGATATTTGGGTAATTTTCCCAACCCTCGTTCTGTAATCGTGTCGCTTTTGGAGAAGTTCGGATTTATGTATCGTGTTTGATCTCTGTAATAATTCCCTGAGTGATATAAAATACATTCAACGTATTTTCGGGGCTTAGAATATTTGTTTGGGTACAAATATATAAATTTCGGGGTTTAAACCCATGCCAAACCTTTTCCCGGGCAAACAGACGCGAAAAGGGCAATTCCGTGAACGCGGAATATTAATGCTCAGCGAAGCTGGGCACAGGAATTTTCCGCGACCGCGGTGCTTTTTCCGCGACCGCGGAAAACTGCAACACGCCAGCGATGCTTCGTCTTCCGAGCCTCGTCGTCCGTGCCGCCGTTGATCGCCTGACTCGCCGTCGATCTGGTCGGGGAGAAGCTCCTCTCCTTGGCTATAAATAGAGGTTGATTCTGGGAGGTTTTGGGCACTCAATCCAGATCTCCACTCTCTATCTCTCTCGTTTTCTTGCTCGTTGGAGTTTCGAGCCCTCGCCGGAATCTTCGAAGTGTCACTGCAGCTCTCTTTGGTGGTTGTGGTGCTCGTAGGGTGTTGCTTTGGAGGCGTAAGGAGGTCAGGAGTCGAAGCCCCCCCGTATCGAGCCCTTTCGAGTCGTCGCCGGTGAGGTTTTCTCCCTTTAGAGTCGTCGGAGTTCATGACCGCGACCGCGGCAGTGAAAAGGTCATCCACGGCCGCTGTCCTCGACGCCCGCGACCGCGGAATCCCAGCCGCGACCGCGGATTGCCTTGGCAATCGCGATCGTGGCCTTGGACGATCCGGTCTCGGACGGGACTTTCGTTCTTTCGTTTTCGTGGTTCGTTCTTTCTTAGATTCGTATCATTTTATTGTCGAATCTAACCTAGGGTTTCGTTGTGGGTCATCGTTGTAGGAATCTGTAATCCGACTTCCGTTCCCATTCCGGACCCAGAAACCCGTCGTCGTTCAATCGTTCGCCTGGACTAAGGCAAGTGGCGGTTCGCTCTTGCTTATTATTCCATGTTTCGATTAATTATCAATTGCCTTTAATTGTTAATTAAATTGGGATGAATGTTGTGTTCGTTTGGGAACAGTTTTACAAATATATGTAATTAAAATTATGATATTATAATAGGTTATATATACTGCTAGAAACAACGCTATTGTATATGTATTACCATGATGGTATTAATCTGAACTATGGTGTGGCTTTAACTGTTTAGTTAGAACGAGTATTCGTAGAAACGCTATGTACCTTGCGAGGTCTAGTCGTTTCTGTATAACTGATATTAGGAGGATTTTTCCCTAGTACTTTCTCTGGTCATGACTGTACCCTTACTGATGTGAATATGGATCCCATCAATGGCTCGGTTCGTGCATAAGACGAGAAGACTGAAGTTAAAGTTGCTTTAAGTGTTTCTAGTTATTTATTTAATTTAGAAATCAATTAAATTAGCTAAGTTAGTGGATAAAGTAGTGCTAGATTAATAGCATTTTCTTTATTAATTAAATTAGCTAAGTTAGTGGATTAGTTAGTGGGTAGAGTTAGTGCTAGAATATTAGCATTTTCTAGCATTTTCTTTAATTCACTTTTGTAGCTTATTTAAGGCATGTTTCCCATCATTTGTAAGGTAAGCTTGAATTGAGAAAAAACAGATTTGTTTGAATTCCAAGCTTCACGTGAATGATGGTTTCTTGGTGTGTCATATCCTAGAATGCTTAAGTTCTTGTTTTGGTGTGTCATATCCAAGACGCCCTTTGGTGCGTCATATCCAAAGAAGGTTGTTTGATCTTGGTGCGTTACATCCATGGTCAATCAATATCTTCTCATATTTCTTGGTGAGTTGTATCCGAGGATTGTGAGTTGCCTATCCCAAACTCTTCAAGATCATACTTGAAGAGTTATATCCCAAACTCGTCTAGAACCGTCTAGAAGAGTTATATCTTTCTCTTTCCAAAAAGAAACACAAAACATATCAACTCTGAGCATTTTGTCAGGACCTTGCTAAACAAAGTCTCGTCGCCCTTCACCTTGTACTGATTTGGATCCTGGCATGTGCTTGAGCACAACACTTACTCAAGGTAGGTGCACAACAGTTGGTGCCGATATTCGGGATTTATTCCCTTCGATATCTCTCGCGATGAGATGATATATCTTAAAAGCTTATAACGTAATTGTGCGTTTTGGAATTAAATAAGATAAGTGTGATTATGCACATAATTAATATACCCTCGGGCGAGGAGTACAATGTGAAAACCGCCCGGACTTCGATTAGAGTAAGTCCTCCTTCCAAATCTGAATTTGCATTGCGCGGTGAGGTTGGTCGTGGACCCAAATGGTCAAGTCTTTTCAAACGCTTGTGTGAAATTATAACGTTTCCGAACACTTGTCATACTTTCCGTTAAGACTCAATCTCTTGGAGTCTTCTCTTCATACGTTTCCGATAAGACTCGACCTTTAGGAGTCTTCTCTTGATCTTTCTGTTGTGTATCCTTCCGTAGAAGTATTGAGGTTTACTATCGTCATCGGCTTTCACTCGAGAAGCGATGGGTCTAACCTAATACGACTACCTTAGAACCTTCCTGATTTACCCTTGCATAGTCTTTCATTAGACTAACCAACCGGTTATTTTCCCTTGCATGGTTGGCTGGTGTCATCCGTCTCATACGGCACATCAGGTAGACTTCCGTTCCGTGAAGGCTAGAACCGACGATGAAGGCAGATGAAGTTTTTAAGAGTTTTATCCAGGTTGAAGATCCTAGGCGGGTGATTGCTTCGATCAAGACCCTTATGTTATTTATTTAAAAGACTTCCGCTGTATTAAACATATTCTGTATTTCTGTTGTATTTGGGATTTACGGATGTAACTCCGAGACTTTGGTTTAAATAAAGATTATGATATTTCATTCTATCAGTGTATTTTATGATTTGTATGAATGGTTAAGCCTTGGGTGGCTTCGGATGTGAAATCTGAGGTTACTGGCGGTAATACTTTCAAGGAATTATTTGGGGGTGTTACAGGTCGTGCCAAAGCTTTTGCACATGACCGCTTCGCGATTCCCTCTTGGAATAGAGATGGTCATTAATTTTTGTTTGTAAATGGAGACATGATCGTCGGGGTCCCCGGTCCTATCGTAGTTGGGCATGTTGGGGACGTGAAACTTCTTTGGGATCTCGACGCGTGCGATCTGATCGTCCAGAGTCTTCATGTGCTCGTTGATGGATTGTTGTATGAAGGTTTGGAGATCCATCGGTGTGGCAACCTGCGGAGGGGATACTCGAGCCTCGGCGGACTCGGTCGCGGTAATTGGAATGTTAGTCGCGAAAGCACTGATTGGGGGAGTTTGAAACGTACCAACGGGTTGAGCGACGCTCTGAGTAATTGGTGCCATGGGCATCGTGATTGTCACATCCATGTTGAGACGTGTTTGGAGGCCCTCAGTATTGACTATGCGCCTCGATCCTCCTGGGGCCGGCGCGGTCGAATTCACCTGCGATTTCAAGAGTTCATTTTCACGAGTTAGTCGCGCGATTTCAGCTTTAGATTGAGCTCTTGGGGTTTCAGTCCTCATGCGCTACTGGGCCTGTTCTTCTTGGAGGACGCTCATATTCTTCGCCAGTTCCTGGATCTGGTTGTCCAGCATGGAAAGATTGATGACGTCTTCAGTTTGATTCCCAACCAGGTCGTCGGTTTGAGTTTGGTTGTCGACGATGATCATGGGATTCCCGGAATCGGCCATGATTTGAATGATGATTGGATTGATAGTTGGTTAGATGTCCCACGGTGGGCGCCAAATTGTTTTGGGACGAAAAGATCGAACCGACCTAAATCGCTTTAAACGGGGTAACTAGACATAGATAAGATTGAAGTATCCAGACAATCCAAATCAACTAATAACAAGATGAATGAAATCGAACGAATATATAAGTAGGCTTATCTTCTTCGAGTGAGAAGCTTGACGAGTCGAAGAGCTTAGTCGTCGGTCGCCTAGATACTCGAACAAGAAGTAGAATCAAAGAACAATTCCTTTCACTGATCAAGGTAGAAATGATGCTTATATTGATTAACTTTGATAATGTATGTCCGTTACATGAGAAATTTGTCCATATATATACTATACAATTACAATCGATCTAGTTAGAGTCACCCGAAATTCGCGGGAGTCGTTAAGCTGTTCACCGGTCATTCCGAGATCTTCTCCAACGTCTCTTTGCGTAAACGTCTTTCTCGTGAATTTCGTCCAAATTTTCTAGATAGCAGCCTTCTTCAGGTTACTGGGTCGGTCCAGCAAGACAATGAAACCGAGGCCCAACAGGTATGACTGATATCAATACCAAATGAGGTCTTGAGTATGATTAATATCGTCATATCGGGGCGTAAGACCTCGTTGTTGGCTTGACATTGACGTCACGCACGTCTTCTTAAGACCTCATTGTTGGCTTGACATTAACGTCACGCACGTCTTCCTGGGCCAATTGTAGGGCTGTGCAAATTCGGACTGGACCGGGAGAATTACGGTTCGATCTCCGATCCACATATTTCTAAAATTCCGGTCTGGACCGGATGGACCGATTTATTATTGCTTTTAATTTTATTTCATGTATTAATATCTCATAACACTATTAAAAATCAATTTCTATTATAAATATAAATTAATAACAAAATAGATATAACAAAATATATTATCTATGATTATACACAATAGGTATAAAAATTGGAAAATAATTAAATTTTAATTTATATAAAATAAAAAAATTACGTATATCTATCGGTCCGGTCTCCTGATTGTAAAAATTCCGATCCATCGAACCAGACCGGACCGGAAAAAGCGATTCAGTCCGGTCTAGACCGGATGCACAGCCCTAGCCAATTGGGTTTTTTTTGTTGAAAGTCAAGTCTAGGGATATGTAAATACGTAAACTTGAGGGCTTTTTTGAAGCATGTCACATTAGCTAAACCATAATAAGCATTCAAAATTGGATAATGCCAGTAAGTATGAAATAGGGATGGACTTTTGCCCGGAGATTGAAAATGTGAACACAATGGGCTTTGCTTAGAGCTTACTACTGTCTCTTTTGTAGGCTAAAAAAGGTCCAATAAATGAGGACTGTTTCAAGGGGGGAAAGTTGAACAGAGAAAACATCAAAATAGGAGGAAAAGATTCAATGAAACCTCCAATTTGAACAATAAAGAATATATTCAATGGACTGATCACTTTCAAACACATTACTGTCTTTCTGATACTTTCCCCATAATAAACAAGTTTCAATTACCAGCAGTTCTCATCTGTACAGTAAAACTGTTACCCTAATAATCTCATTTATTCTAGCCTCTGCTCAACGTCTCCCCCCTATAATTAAAACATAAATACACTAACCTAAGAAAGATCATCCTCGAGCGGCATCCCACTCGACTTGCGTCGAACCACCCTTCATGATCCTAAACTCATTACTAAGACAAAATTTATAGTTTAATTTCCATGAGCATACCATTTACCTGATATATATCGCCCTTGTTTCGCCCTGCACGGTTCAAAGCTTCTCCACCGGTTCTCGGTTGAAATACATGCCCTAATACGTACACGATGCTTATCAAATTCTGGCACGTTCCCTAACAACCTCTTCGCTTCTTGATAGCAGCTCCACGTATACTTTTAGGGACTCAGATGTGTATCTGTCCATGGCCTCAAAGATGTGTTGTAGACCCGCCTGTAGACTGGCCTTTGTGTCGCTCTGATAAACAACGCTCCCAGATAAAGGAAGGCTATTACTCGGGTCTCCAGAAGCAAGAACCATTTTCTTGTCCAACGCCTGTATCTGTTTTTGTAACTTGATGTCCTCTCTCTCCAGATTCCTGACCTTATCCTTGTCAGTGACTGATCTCTGTTGCATGTCAACCTTGTCTCTTTCCCAGAACTGGAGAACCATGGCTGCAAATACCCTCATTGACTCCACCACTTCATTCTCGGATAATCTGTCCAAAGACTGCGCCCACTGGTGGCAGATAACAAACACGGGAGGGGCCCCGGCTCTTCCCGGTGAGAAAGGAGCCATTCCGTCTGCTGTTTCCTCGGGTGCACTGTCAATGCAATTGAGCAACCACTCGTTTAGGGACTTCACGTACCCCTTTTGCGTGTTGATCCAGTTGGAGAATCTTGTGGTCCAGTTGATGAGCTCCCGCTCGAGGTGAAGGACGGATTCGAGATGGGTGTCGCTGGAGTTTTTGGAGAATGCAATTGCATCCAATCCTCTAGCTCCTTCTACTGCTTGGAATTGAATATGGTGGCACTCAAGCATTCCTTTCCACATTCTGGCCAATCTGAAGCAAAAACATCTATCCAAATGAGCAACCACATTGTATCCGGTGTGCATTTGAGAGCCAACTTCCATGAAATCAAGTGAAAACATGAACCTTTACAATTGCAGAAAAGCGACAAGTGCATACTTTGAAATTAATGATTGATTTCTGGTAAATGACAGCAGACAAACTGAGAAAATAATACCCTTCCAGGAGTAGAAATGCCCGTCCTTTTTTACAATAAAATAACAAAGGTAAATATCAATCTAACCAGCAAATAAAATGACCACAAAAATACAGAAGACTAGAAGAGACAAGGGCCTAAGAAACACTACAGAGAAAGTGGCAGACTTCGTCCGAGTGTTGGAGACAAACTACAAGCTTGGATTAATTGGTGGGTAAATGCGGAAGAACATCAAAACTTCCGCCATCTGAAGAAATGAATGTCAGGAAATTTATTGGAAAGTTCAAGTGCTACTAACAGAGTGAAATTTGGGGACATATCAAGACGTTTGTTCATGTTATGAGATCCAAAAGTACCAGAATTGTGAATAACAATAGAATTCAAAGACTCAAGAAACACTGTTAAGAAGCTGGACATAAACTACAAGCATGAACTAATTAATTTGGCCAATGAAGAGTTTTTGAATTATTTGATATGGTCAATACTCAATAACAATTCAAAGTCAAAGACCTAACTTGTGTTCAATGAAAACTGTCAAACACACCCATGGTTATGTGAAGGCAGAGAAGTGTGAACACTATTTATTATGTGAAAAAGAGGTGAAACTGTCAAATACTATTGACCAGGAAGATCGTCCATTATTTGTCCCCAAATAATCAGAAAAGGAATGGTCTAGTTGGTTTCATGCTTTGACGGACACAATGCCACTTCTACAGTTCTACTATCCAAGTAAACAGCATCAGATCCATAAATTATCAATGATACTGAAACACTTGAGACTTGTTTTATCCTAATTTTCACTGACTGAACCTCATGGAAATTTGACTGCACTATATGTCCATAGAGGATTCTTTCATAGCAATTGCTTTCTTAGAAATGGGCAATTGGGCATTCAAAAGGGTAAACTAACTTTGAGAATCATAAAGTACAATAACATTTGAAGAGACTATGGATAGGCCACCAAACACAAATTAAGAAATTATGACAAATCAAGTCATATTAATATCGCCACAAGAAAATCATTGACAATCACACATGAAAGTATATAACATGCAACTTATGATAAGAAAACAAATAAGGGACAAAATGCAGTGTACCCTTGAATTAACTCATTCAGTTTCAGCCATAAATCTTCATCTCTTAGCTTGCTTATCTTTACGGAAATCTTGTCAATGATCGCGATTGAAATCCTAATCTTTGTAGATAAGTTTCTGATAGTAGTTCGAGTTGCATCAATCTTATGGGCCTCAGCCCCTTTATTGTCTAAACGCCGCAATCTCTCCACCTTTTTGTCATGTTCAACCCTCATTTTTTCTTCAACCTGGAAAAGCAAATGGTGACTCTGTAACTGTTTGCACAAACATACTTGTTCTACAAATCATATATTGTTTATAGCCACATGAGTACAATTGATTGACAATCGATAAAAAAAACAATGAAGTAAAAAGGGAAGGTGTAAGCAATAGAAGAGTTGAAATAAATAAAATTTCTATGAATCTAAACAATATGCAAGAAACAAGTACAGAATTGCCCAAGTTGAAGGTCTTCCCTTGGTCTGTTATCAAGATATAGTGATGCACTATACAACCTTCAATAAGGACAAGAAGTGGAAAGGAAAGCACAATACAAGGTATTAACAATTAACAAACAATAGGAACAACTCATCGACTACAAGGAAGTGCATACCTTAACTTCTTCCAAGAGTTTTTTTTCCCAAAGATAGAGCTTCTGCAATGTAGCAGAAAGGCTCCCTGAGCTCAACCTTATATCCTCATCAGCATCTGCAACAGATGACGATGCATCCGATTCCCTGGAGGTGGAAGGTAAAGATGGAGCAATGGCACCCAACATTTTGGATGAAACTGTCAAAGGCATTCATCAACTTAGAAGAACAATCAATTAAGCAAGATGCAGTCTAGCTAAATCAATCTGAAACCAATTAATGCACCCTTAAAGGACCTATGGAAGTGTTCCTCTTATCCATTTCTATTAAGAATAAAGTCCATAATTAGACATCCTCCTAAATGCTAAAAACTAAATCCTTTATAAATCACATACTTCAAAAGATTAAAATCATATCAAATAAACACAATCCAGCCAATTCACAATCTCCAACCTTGGTAACCAGAGGTTTTCCGGTTATAGGGCAGCTTTCCAACCTCCAGGATTTGGGCAAGCTCACCACCTGAAGCCGAGGCTCTTTCAAACTGTACCTGAATCTCCTTCACAACCTCCGACACATTCCTGAAACCACCTCCACGAGCCACATTGCTCTGCTCCTCCGATCTGCCACCCTCCTCCCCAACAACCTTCTTATCCACCATGTGAACCTCATACTCCAATGGATTCGGCTCCCCCGAAACACTTGGCCTAGCCCTATAAAGGGCCTCAGCCTCACTAACCCCAATCTCCTCCTTCTCCACGGCCTTTGAATAGCTCTTCCTTTCACCACCACCGGAGCTACTTGGTGCGCCACCACCATCAACCAATTTCTGATCCCCATGAACCTCCTTCACAACCTCATGCTGGAAATCCTCATCCTCCAAATCCGGAATCCCTTCTTCCTCCCTCACCTCCCTAGAATCCCTGCTTGCTCTGCTTGGAGTATAAGGCGGGTAGATTGTCTCAATGTTCTCAAAGAAATTCAGCATGTCCCAAGGTGAAGTGTTTGGCGGCGGGGGAGGAGGCGGCGCCGGCGGCGCGGGCTGCCTGTTGGAAGACGACGGGGAACCACCACCGGTAGTAGAACGGTACGGACCTGGTGGGGGACCACCACCGAATAGTCCACCTCCATAACCCATATATCCGCCGCCTCCAGCATCATACGGATCGCCATAGTAGGAATTAGGGTTCTGATTAGGCATGTAATAAGGGTAATTGGGCGGATTCGACATCCCCATCTGAATACTCTCAGTTCCCAAGGACTTCTGCTGGTATGAAACGGAAGGAGTTGGCTGCTTTTTCATGAAATTCATATGCATAGTTGAATTGTAGCCACCAATATAGCCGCCACCGCCGCCGCCAGGAATTTGATATCCGCCAGGATTGAAATTATAGCCTAATCCCAAACCCTCGAGATTCTCGTACTGATACATACCCTGCTGGTGGGGAGGAGGAAGAGGAGGTGAAGAAGAAGAAGAAGGCAAGTGGTGGAGCGGCTCCGACCCGCTGAGCTCGTCATCCTCCGAATCCGAGTGTAAATGGAGATGAGAGCCCGAACCGGAGTCGGATAGGTGGTGACCCGACCCGAAATGAGAAGGTGAGCCGGAGGACTCTAGATGGTGCCCCGGCTGCTCTTCTTCTCCTTCAGGCTCGCCTTTCCTCTGAGAGGGGAGGTTGAGGGCGGGAGAGGAAGCGGCGGCGGCGGAAGCAAGGTCGCCGGCGGAGGCGGCTGAGTGGAAGAAGTGGTGGAGGGAGTCGCCGACGGACCTGAGAGAGTGAAGGTAGGCGATGTGAGCTTCGGCGAAGGCGTAGCGCTGCCGCAAAGCGTCGTCGAGGAAGCTCAGGCGTTTACGGCAGAGCTCCACCGCCTCCGTGTCCTCACTCTTCGAGCTCGCGCATCCCATATTCAATCCCCAAATTCAACAAAACCAGTTGTAGAAAAACAATTTCTCCGATCGGAATAATTCCTCGTCTCTCTCGAATTGCAAATTGGATACTCTCAATTGAACACACAAAAGTAGAAATTGAGGTGAGGAAGAGAGGGGGGGGGGGGATTTTAGGGCTAGAGAGAGATCCAGGGATGGAGAAGCATGGTGGGTAGTGGGTGCATGTGGAGAAGGACACCACACACAGAGAGATTCACAGGGTGAAAGAGAGATTGGAAATAGGAAATTAGGGGATTAATCTAAAAAATAATAATTTTTACAGAGATTATAGAGAGGGGGGAGTTTACTGTTTAAGAGAGACAGAGAAAGATAAGGGAGAAAGGGAAAGAGAGAATCTTGACAGCAGAGAGATGGCAGGAGAAGGAGAGAGAAAGGGAAAGTGTGTGTGTGTGTGTGTGGGTGGGGGTTGGGGGGGGTTGAGCTTGGAGAGAGAATTGGTCGGTGTAAATTTTACTCCCTCCGTCCCTTTATTTTATTTCTATTTTAAATGAACACAATTATATCTTTAATATTTATAATTATATATTAATAAAAATTATAATTTTTTGATATTATCAAAGTATTCGTTAAAATGAATCAAATAAAATTTCACATGACTATATTTTTTTTATATATTGAAAAAAATCTCAAAAAATTATCTTCAACTATGAATAGTGTACAAAAACAAAATGAAAACGAAATAAAGAGACGGAGGAAGTACTTACTAGTCTAAATTGTCCGATGTTATATTCATATAGGAGTACTTTTGGCAAGGAATGGGGAATGGAAATGAGAAATTATTCATTCCATCATTCTATTTAGTAAAGGTTGAAATAATCATTCATTTTATTTCATAGTTTATTTTAAGGTTAATGAAGTATTTGATTTTATGAAAAAATGTGGGATATCATTCATTTCAACCTCTTTCTCTATGTTTTGTCTTAAAAAATTATAATTGTCTTTTTAAATTTTATTTTTTATATTATCTCTTATAAAATATATCATTTTAATACATGAAGGGAAAGTGTTTTTATACACGCAATAAAATTTAAAATGTGTTTGAGATCTTTAATTTGAACGTTCAAAAGAGTTTAAAGTCAAAATTAACTTAATATTGTATTTGTCTTATTATACAATAGAAACTAGAGATTAAAGTATTAAGTAAAATTTAGTTAATCTAGTAGTTTGACGTAAGATTTCTTAATCATTTTATACAGAGATTTCATATCATTAAGAATTGGAGTATAAAATAAGAATATCTTATTTAAAAAGATTCTTCCTCAAAAAAAAAAAAAAAGATTCACAAATCATTAAATCGACTTAACTCAATAAATAAATGTAATGATGGTATGTCTACAAATTGTAAACATGATTTTTGTGATATTCACCTAAACTTTGTACTACTTTTACCATCCCATTACTCTTTTGATATTTGATACGGGGTCAGACTTAAGCAAACGCATGCTGACTCGCCCGCCCGCCCAGTTCGCCCGATATAAATGGACGGATATGGTTATTATATTTAATCCATTGTATCTGGATAGTCCGGTCCGTCCGTTTATACGGGCGGGATACGATCATTGATAATATCTCATTTAGTCCGGATAGTCCGTCCAGAAGCCCGAATTAATTTTAAAAAATAAATAAAATAAATAAATTTTTATATAATAAAATTCATGGAATAAAATATAAATGATCTAGTTTTTTTTGTTAATTATGTCTAGTTTTGTTTGTTATTGAAGGTCCATCCAAGACACTTAAAATTAGCGATGTTGGTTATGACGAGTTTGAGGACGAGGAATATTCAACTAAGGCGTGATTGTATGATGTATGCACTACGCTGGAGGCAACAAAAAGAGATAACCAGTTCCATTTTCTTTTAAAATTTGCTTAATTGTGTAATGTTGTGGGAAATTTTGTTATGACAAGTTTGTAACAATAACTATGTTTACCGTTTGTAATAAAAAGACATTTTTTATTGGAAATTGTGCGTTAAATTATATTTGCTATGTTTTGTTTAATGACAAGTATGTCTTGTCTCGCGGGCTAAATGGGACCAGCGGACTACCCAGGTTTGGATGTTCGGGCGGATCCGAAAAGCTTCCCCAGCCCGTTTCCTTGACTTGCCCGGATTCGGCCCGCCCATCCGGACATGATTTTTGTCCAAAGCCCGGCCCGATTCCCGTCTGGATCCGGGTTTGATCAGTCTTATACGGGGCTAATAATCACATTATTTCATAGGGGTAAAAAAGATTTTCTATAGTGCAAAAAGAGAGATTGAAGAGAAGAAGAAAAAACAGCTAGCCGTTGGTGTAACGTATCTCAAACAATTAAGTTATGAAATTCATTCAGATGCCATGCAACTGCAAGTGCCACCATTGCTGAAGAAACAATGTTTCCTCTGGCTGTATTTTGGAGGGGAGGGCATTTCAGTAATTTGAGGATCGTCCGTAGACTGTAAATAGGCTGCTAAGTGCAGGGGTAATATGGTGAAATCAAGTGGTCATGTAGAAACTGTTTCGCTCGTGTAACAGTACACAAGTCTCCATTTTTCTTCTTCCCCAATCAAACATCTTGACCCGGGTCCCACCTCCTTTTTCTCCTCCTACGTTTGTTTTTCCTTTTTTGCGAAATTTCTCGCCAATTTGATCACTATCTTTTTCTCGTGGTCCTGGAATTATTGCATTTTATTTTGTAAAATTGATGATTTTTTGTTGATATCCAAACAAACAAATTATAAAATATAAAATTCAGAACCGAGATACAACGTTACGGACTTACGTATGCCTCGCCACTGCCACCGCGTATAAACCTGAACTTTTTACTAGCTCATTTTAGTTATATGTGCAATTATTAAATAATAAAATAATTATACAATACAGAGTATATTATTAAGACATATTAGTGTAATTATTAAACCCATTTTAGTTATTTCACTATTTTTGTAATTTATTACTTTGAATCTCGATAGTTGTTTTTGTAGTCATTTCTGTATGTATTAAAATAATTATTTTGTAGTCTTTTTTACATCTACTCTATATCCTTGTTCTTTTTAGCACTTTTTTATAATAAGGAAAAAGTTGATAGGGGTGATATTGAAAAATAACAAAACAAAGTAATAAATAAGGATTATTTGTATATTTGAGATACTCTTAAAAAAAATTGTGTAATTGTCCAAAAGAATAACTATTGTGATATGGAATAAGTATCTATCTTATTTGTAACCAATAGATAAAGTGCATTTATATATATAAAAAAATAATATGTGCAACTTTCAATGACAAATATCATAACTTATCAATAAATCATTATCCAAAATGACAAACAATTTTTAACAAAATTTATGGGCTAAAATAACAACTATATATTGATCGATGTTAAACCCATGTCATATTTTAATTAATAAAAAAAATAGTTAAAATGTGACTGGTATTGTAAGAATGTCGATCTATCATTCTTTTGTTTAAATTGAACAATTGTTAAAAGGTAAAGTTTATTCTACATCATAATTTGAGTGGATATCAGTGCCTAATATATAAAGTTGATGTACTATACTGCATCTTCTATTGAGAATTAATTTTGTGTTGGATATGAGATTTATATATCGATCCACCAAAATACCAAATTCGGTTATAAATCAGTTTTTATAAATTGATTGAGTCTATCTATAAAAAAAAAATATTGGAATATACACCCAAATATAATATCTTTTCAAATCCCTGTCTTGAATTCTTGATTGTGGTATTCTATCATACGATTGTTACCGCTCTTCATAATTTGAACTGCAAGAGATACTCGATTAATTTCGTGTTTATTCTTTTGTCATGGTGTAATCAAAGGATAATAGTAGTAATACATGATACATGAAGTTGCTTATTTTATAGGAGTACTTAGTTAGAGGATTTACACGTTTCTCTCTTCATTTTATATGTTTGTCAAATTTAAACGGTGTCGCCTTTTAAATGAAGAAGTTATAAGCAATGCTCTTAAATACGTATCCTAAGCGGAACTAGGCGGTGAGAAGGGACTAATCTCTACTTCTTTTTCCTTTTCTCTTAAGTCTTTTAGGTTTTCTTGTAAACAGACCATCCAAGTGGACGTTTAGGCGACCGCCTAATCTTTTATTTTTTTTATATAAGATAAAAATTAGATAAAAAATTACAAAAAAAAATAATTTTTTAATCTATAATATCTTTATGAATAAGAATTATAATGAATGACAAGAACCAAAAGATTTTGAAGAAGCGAAAGAAACATATAAACGAATTGAAAGAAATAACAATAAAGAGCGAGGTAGACAATTCAACACGTACATATATTGGACAATAATTGGGAATTGTCAAAGAAGAAAAATTGTATGGGAATGGAACTCCCCAAGCTGCAAGCTGCAAGGGTATATACTAAGAATCACTAGCTATATTAAAGTAATATCCAACGCTCTTAATTCGGACACGTACACCATATATACATAAACCAAACCATTATATATTTGTAAGCTTAATTAATTTCTTCCCCATCTTCGTCAGATCTTCTTCTTCCGATCGACGATATATATTCCGATCCTTATGTAAATTGGTAATCTCCAAGATGTGATCGATTTGCTAAACAATAATTGAAGTATTTTAAAGATTTGATTTGTGCAATCCTCAAATAATTCTATATGCTCTGAACCAAAAAGATCGAACATATGTTTATATAAGGTAGCTAAAATTAGTCAGCTCTTTGTATATATACTGTGTGTACACTGCGTACAGTACATACAAAAGGGAAAAGAGTACGTGAAGCTTTTTTTTGTGTCCAAGGCATTATAAGAGAAAGGGGTAATTTAAAGTCGTGATCTTACATTTATGGGTTGTAATAACGTGAAGCTAATAGTGTAAACAGTTCGTGACAAGTTTTTTTTGTTCTTTTGTTAGGAAAGGAGGGTTAGTCACCCATCTTATTCATAATCATAATTAAGCTTTTACATAGTGAAACTAATGATATCAATCTCTAAATAAGTAATAAGATCAGTAGGAAGAGATTCAAATAGGATAAAATCCCCAACCAGCTCCTTGCTTTGTTTGGCCAGCCAATCAGCAGTATGGTTGGCATCACGCTCGCTGGATGGGGTTGATGACGACGCGATAGCCTTCATCCGCCAAGTTAAAATGCTTTTGCGATAGGGACTCTCTTTTTGTATGAGTTTATTGCTTTTCCCCAGGCCCAGGGGAGTGAATCTTACTATCTTAGACGAGGTTTCATTAGTCAAACATTTTACTTTTCTAATTTTTAGATTATTTAACTAGTTTAGTTTCGTGACATATACATTTTAGATTTGTTTACAAGATAAAATTGCGAATAAATCTACTAAAAAAATAACTTGAAAAGAAGGATGACAAATCTTTTAGCTAGTGTAATTTAATTTTAAAAATAATTCAATGTTATCTAGTAAACATATTATGTATCTTTACTTTCCAATTATAGTTATATATGATCATCTTATATACTAGGAGATTGTTAAGGATTAATTTGATCTTATTCTTTAGGGATATTTCTCTCTTGTAAATTATATACACATAAATTTATTCATAATAATCTCATAAGATATGATTTGATTAAATATAACTACAATTATAAAGTAAAGATACACAAGATACTTAAATAAATTTACAAAAAATAATACTAATTAGGTACGGTGGAAATTAATCGGAAATAATACTAATTAGGAAGAACATATATATCTTAGTTAGATAGTGATTTAGTAGTTATATAAATAGATTATTCTAACTCGTCGATATTAGATTTTTCTAACCTATACCTTGAACTCACAGGGTGTTTTATTCTGAAGAAGTGGGGTGGGGTTTGATTAATTACATAACTGAAGGTTTGGATCCATTCACTTAAAATTTGAGAGGTAAGTTGGCGTGGAAATGTAGGGCATGTGCAATGTTGAGGATATGTCGATACTTTCTTTCGGCCATGTCATTTTGTTGAGGAGTAACTACACAAGAGGTTTCTCGCATCAAAATAAGAATATAGGCAAGTGAATTCAATGCCATTGTCACTAAGAAAACATTTGACAGGTTTACCAAATTGACGTTTGACCCTAACAAAAAAATGAGTATAAAAGAATCAAGTTCGGTTTTATTAGCCATAAGAAAGGTCCAAACACCCCTAGAACAATCATCAATTCTGGTTCAAAAAATATCAAACACTTGGCAAAGAAGTTGTTCGATAAAATCCCCAAACATCACAATGTACTAAAGCAAATAATTCTAAAACATGATAAAACACTAGCTAATAGGAAAAGGTTGACGAGTTTGTTTGGCCATGTGACAACTATCACAAGTTTCCAATAATTAACCACTAAGTTTAAGGCTAGGCAAAAATGAAAGATAGATGACAAAGGATGACCCAAACATTGATGCCAAGAGGATAAGGAATCATCTTCCACTCGAGAAGACCATGCAGTTGGCACCACTATGCGAAACCAGTAAACTCCATTTCGCTCTTCACCCGCTCCAATCAACATCGTTGTAATGAGGTCCTGCGAGATACATAGCTTTTCAGTAAGAATGACAAAGCATTTATAATGTTTAACAAGCTTAGCAATTGAAATGAGATTGCACTGCAAATTAGGCACGTAAAGAACATTACAAAGAGTTAAATGATCACTGAAAACAACTATTCCAACCCTTGTTGCAATTGTCATGCACCCATTTGGAAGCAAAATACTTGATGAATCGATGTCAACAAGATTAGTCATTTCATATGAAAAGATGCATCGGTGTCTAAAAACCGTGTGAAACCACTCTTACCCGACAAAATTCCGAATTATTGTTGTTAATAGATTGAAATAAGAACCATAGTCTGTCATTGAGAGTTAAATATTCTTAGAATTGTAGCACGATAGCCCACAACCAAGAGGTCTTGGTCTGCAAAGTGTTGCTCGTTACGGTTGTTTGAGTGGCATTAGCACGACCCGAGGATGGTCGCCCACGCCTTGGCTGCACATCAGCGGGCTTGTTACTGCTTGAGGAATCACCTTCTCGCACATGACACCACTCGTGATATCTGATCACCTTGAAGCATGATCGAACCGCGTGCCATGTTCGGCCACAATGGAAGCACATTGATATGTCCCTGCGATGATTGAAGTCGCGCGTAGAATCACGACCCCTAGAAAAATCAAGTGGTCTGGTTCTCGATGACCTGAGTCGGAACGGGTCCTACCCCTACGCCCCATCAACACGTGTCTCTCGGATTCCTGTCATTGTCCTTTGACACTCTTCCAGAATCATCATCGCATACACTTTGTTAAGAGGCGACAAAGGGCTGGAGCCAGCAGATTGGAGCGCACCGTGCCATACACATCGTCCAAACCCATCAAGAATTGATGAATTTTCTCCTTATCTCGTTCTTGGGTCAGCTGTGAAGCCCAATCACATTCACAATTTCTACACAAGCAATTTTGAAATGATATATAGTTAGATAACTCATCTCATATCTTATTCAATCCCCCATAATAGACTTCAATGGTCGTTTTGAACACAACGAGCCAGATCGGAATGGAGCTGTTAGGTGGGAGATCTATTGCCAATTGAAAAACGTTGCTTGAGATCGTTCCACAATTCCTTCTTTGTCTCAAAGTAGGTAATTATGGAGCGAATCGATGCTTCAATGGACTGCATAATCCAACCAATCAACATGGAGTTATGCTCCTCCAATCATCAAGATTGTCATTGTCGGGTCGAGTAATGGTTCCTTCAATGAAATCGTTCTTTTGCTTGGCACACAAGGTTGTGCAAGCACAACTCCCACTCTTGATAATTGTCGTCTTTGAGAACGACAAGGCAAATCGTCATTCTAGGGTGGTCTGAAGTATGCAAGTAAAATGACAAAGTCAGCTTTGTGGTCTTCTTGGAGGGCGTTGGATTTCCAACCATGATTGAGACGATTGAGAACAATAGGATAATTAGATTTGTGTTTCAGTCTATGAGACGATAAAGAACTCTCATTACTTAATAATATATATGTATATATATATATAGAGAGAGAGCCCACTTAAGTTTACTATACAAGAAAAGTATAAATTATATAATAGGACAAAATATATACACAAAAGATATCCAATTATACTTCAAATCTTATCCATGGAGTAGTCATAACCTAGGAAGCACGAAAACCCCTAGGAAGTAAAGGTTTTTGTGTTTGAAACGGAGAAGCATCAGGAAACGGCATGAGCGGTTAAGACACGGTCAAACTTTCGGAAACATCTCGAAAACGGTCAAGAAATCTCAAGAAACGACAAGGAAACCTCAAGAAACGCAATGTTGTGTTTTTATACCAAAAAAAATAAAAATAAATGATTTTTCATCTTTTATTTAATTACAACCATGAATGGCTAAATGTGCATCTGATATGAGCAAGAAGTCACACCCCTCCATATGAGTTTGAACCAGACACAAGGGAGACAATAGCCTCCGCCTAGCCGGGCGCCGTCCCTTTGGGCACCCCACTGCCGTCGTCGCTCAGTTATGTCGGCTGATGAGGAATCATCCCCGCCATTAGTGCCAACCTTTGATGGACCGATTACTAGGTCAAGATTGAAGGAACTACGTCAAGAGCTGGAGACGTTTATGGCACATGATGTATCACATGACGAAGAGGACAAGTCCAAAGTCAAGGCGTTGACTTTATTGGTCAACGTTACCTATGTTTAATAATCTTATTAATTTCTGCATTGGTTATTTTAGGATTATTATTTAATTGTTTTAAGCCTTCTATTTCCGGATAATAGAAAATTAGCTTTAGACGTTTTTGGGAAGCTAGGGCCGGCCCTCTATGGGTATTTAAGGCTCCCTTGTCTTCTTCATTAGGGAGATTTCTCACATTGTTCAAACACAAAAACAGAGCTTGGTTTTTGCTTTGAAAACTCGGCTCCCCGTGAGAGTCTCAATCGATTGTTCTTTCCTGCTTAGTTGTTTTCGTCTTTGTCAAGTCCCTCTGGAGTTGGTGATTTCGTACTTCATAAGCAATCCTCTCCGTGCTCCAAGTTCGTCAGCGATTCTTGGTTGTGTGGCGTTGTAGAGATCGGGTTGGTAGATCGTTCGACAAGGTTCCTTGCTATCAAGCAAGCGGGTTTTCTCGTCGTTTCTATTGGTTCTATCTATTATCCTATCCATTAGTTTCCCTTCCGCTATTGTTCTAATCTTGTGTTTTCTTTTGTTTTGAGATCTGTTGCCTAGATCCATCTTCTACACGGCTCACCCCCGTATCATCGGCTCTCACTGCCTGATTTCTCCCAATTCCCCGCCCAGTTCTGTCATTATTCAATGATCATTGATCAGTAAATGTGCAAACTTCAAAGACTCACTAGTACACAAATCACTTTTTATCCCGTAAAAAAATAGCCTGGATCTTTTATAGTCAGCCTAATAAGTGATGACACATTAAGAAGAGGTGAAATTTTATTTTTGGATGAGAAAATAGCATGGATATATTGTGGCACGCCCGAGTTATTTATGTACATAGCACTTTGAGCTACGTGAGATAATAGCCCGGACGTGTTTTCGATGGTAAAATCTGGGCTATAAGGTTACATTACTATTCCCCGCATAAGCAAATATCCCGGATTATATCCACTTGGTAAACGCCTGGGATGTTTACTCATGCATTTTCATGTGATACATTAATATATATCCCACACATATATGCAATCGGGCTAAATTTCATTTTTTTTAATAGAACAAAATAATCGAATTCATGCCCACCGGTCGCGATATCGATCTCCTGGCCTCTTCCCTCAAACCCTCATAAAATCCCTTTGTTTGTTCTTCCTCAAAAGCTCTAATGCGCTCAATTTCATCTTCTTTAGTTTTGTTGGTGCTCCTTTACCCCTAATGGCGCTCAGTTTCTTCTGTCAGTGAACCCTAGAATCATCAATTATATCCCCAATTGCTATGCGCTTAAGTTGTTGATCCTCTTTTCTTTATTCGTGTTGCTTCGATCTCGCAGGTGCTCTTGTCATCGTTTCTAGCAATTAGGGCGCTCTTTTTTATCTCCTTCAATTTCGTAAATCCTTAAAAGTTTGTTGTTGTTGTTCGAACAAGCTATTGCCCTCATGCCCTAGTAATTAGGTGAAGAATCGAGCGGAGCGGAATAAGCTCCAAAGGTGTGTTGAATTTCGCCTCGCCATTCCACAATTCTCCTGTTTTTATTGCAAGTTTTACAAAGTATATTAATGTTGGTGGTTGCAGGACTCTCACAGCTACCCAATCATTTCGTAAGTGGGTTCTCTTCCCTTCTTTTGCAATCGTTTT
The DNA here is from genome assembly GCA_027886185.1 of Rheum nobile. Classification (NCBI taxonomy): domain Eukaryota; kingdom Viridiplantae; phylum Streptophyta; class Magnoliopsida; order Caryophyllales; family Polygonaceae; genus Rheum; species Rheum nobile. The sequence goes on along the minus strand of WOAB01000657.1, from coordinate 1,377,004 downwards.
GATGCCATTTCTCTTCATTTGAAGTCATTTATCCAGCTGGTTGTGCTTTTGATTTCGACTTGATTATTAGGAAAACCACTTTTTAATTTCAATTGCAGAATTAGCTTCTGGACTAGGTACTAAACTTGACAAAATTTCACCGAAGATTCGTTCAGACCTCCAGTTTGAGCAAATACTTGAAGCGGTCAGAAGGTTGAATCGAATTCTTATATGTTATGCACAAGTCATTGTCATGTTTAAGATTGGATTGAGTTCATTTTCCTTCTAAATATATATATAGGTCAACTCTTAGCCATAAAAAAGACAGTAGAAGAGAAGGAATTTGGGGCAATTGATTATGATGCTCCAATTGAGCCTAAAAAGGAAACAATCGGACTTGGCACTAAGGTTTGTGGTTAATGGTAATCTCATTTTGTGGATTTATACTATATACGGAAAATCAACTTAACTTTTGAACAATTGATAGATTGGAGTAGGAGTGGCTGTCGTGGTCTTCGGTCTCGTTTTTGGTCGGTGTGCTGCCCTTTTATGAACTCAACTCCATTGATTATTGAGAAGGTTGACCTTATGTTGTCTTTTTGTCTTTTCAGGGAAGTATATGTCGATGCTTCATGTGGATCCAAAGCTTGGAAATATGTTAATAATGGGTGCCATCTTCCGTTGCTTTGCACTTGTTCTGACAATTGCAGTTGGACTTAGTGTTAGGGATCCTTTTTTTTGCCTCAAGACAAAAAGGATGTAAGTATCTTGTACAATGGAAAATTGTTGTCTTGTTAATTGTTATTGAATGGAACTATTTCCTTTCTCACTGAATAATTAGCCAAGTGATTCTTACCTCTAATGGCAACACAAAGATATCAAAATTTTGAATGTAGTTTTTTGTGTGAACGTGAAACAGTTAGTTGGAATAGCAAAGTCCAGGTTCTCTGCTAAGGACTACATGGCTCTTGTCCGTGCCTATGAAGGATGTATGGATGCAGAAAGAGAAGGAGCAGCATATGAGTTTTGCTGGAGGATTTTTCTTTCTGCCCAAACACTTCAGGCTATCAATTCTCGTAGGAAATAGTTTAGTTCCATTCTTACAGATGCATGCTTAATAGATAACGATGCAAGCACCGATAATAAACTGAGTCATAATCAGTCATTGGTTCGTGCAGTCATATGTTCTGGCCTCTTTTCATGCAATAGTTTCCGTAGTGGTAATCTATCCCCTTCAAACATGCCTAATCTGTAAATATTTTTCATTTTGATGAAACAGTAAGGGAGTGGAAAGAATAATAACTGAAATATATTACCTATGATTGATGCAACACAGGGAGACATCCATGTCCTTCAAAGCAATGGATGATGGACAAGTTTTATTGTACGCGGTATGTGAATAATGCTCCATTTCCTTTGTTTTCTCTTTTCAAAACTCATGAGCAACAAGAATTTTACATTCCCTACTTGTTCAATTGTTAATGTCTCCTTTGTATGCCCACGGACCACAGTTGGACACTCTTCAATTCCAACTAGACAATTTTAGTGGCTTTGTTTTATCACCTATAGTGAAAATCCACAAACATGGCAGTCTGTGTCAAGGGAATTAACCTGCATATATTTGTATCTGAATGAAATACCGAATTAAGGTTATTATTGACCGAGTTTTGGGAATTGAGATTCACTCATTAATATCTATTTATTGATCATCATATTCCAGATATCCCTTATATTTTTAGTTTCAGATCATTTAGAGTGGTGTGATAATTGAGATTCACTCATTAATACCGTCGTACTGTGAAATGTTTTTTTTTGTGTTCTCAGTAAAACTAGCAAAAGTTTGCTTACGGTTCCAAAGCTACTCTAACATCACCAATTGATGCAGCACCACCATCTCCAACTTTACAAGTACCTACTTTGATGCTAATTCTTTATGGTTAAATATTTACACTCTGTTACTTGTACTCAACTTAGTGTGTACCATTCATTTTTGTGTTGACCATTGTTGAGAAACTCTGGATATCTTATTCCATTTAAAAGCTTTTGTCATGTTGACTAAGGATGGCTTTTCAATTTACATTCTTAGTGCAGGTGTATCTAGGCGAGCAATATGTAAATAACCCTATAGTATCAGACGTTACCTTCCTAGTTAAAGGTTGTTCATATCTTTTTTGGACTTAAGCCTCTTTCCCATGTTCTATGTACTCAACTATGCTTATGAATTTTGAGTCTGATGCCTTTTAACGTCTGATTATCTAGGGAAGCGTTCTATGCATACCGAATCTGCTTGCCTGCTTCTTTTGATGCATTTTGAGCCATGTTTGATGGTGGTTATAGGGTAAGTGTACTACAATCTGACTATAATTTCCCAGTCTTGTTAGTTAAATCATTTCCATGCATGTTTGTAAAGTGTTCATATCACGTATGGTTCCAAGTTCGATGTAAAAACCCAAACTTGCATTATCCTGCTAAGGTTCTAAATGATAACATGGTGAAGCTTCCTGGTTTGTTGCTCAACTGACTCCCTGAATAAATGTTATAGGAAAGAGATGCTAAAGATGTTGAGATTCCTAATATTCGATGGGATGTTTTTGAATTGACGACGATGTAATTTTTATAATTTTGCATATGTTTCTTCAGTAGGGAGTTTGAATGGCCTTGATGAATTATTTCTGTAATCTGCAGATTCATTTACACAGGAACTGTTAATGTTAGTTTAGACACTACTCCAGATCTGCTAAAAGCAACTGATTATTACCTTTTAGATGGCCTCGAGAGGCATTATGAGTATGCAATTGCCCAGGTGAGATGCATGTCTAGCTCAGTCATCCTATGCAATAACACATATTCGATTTTATGGAATTGACATTACTCTCTGTAATCATCTAATGTTGTAAGAAGATTCTATAAGTTCAAATGTAAGGTCATACTTGATACAAATAATTTTTTTAATACCAATAAAACTGATGGGTTAAGGATGAAAATGAGGCTATATAGTGTTAACGTGAATGATTGTTGCATTTTGATTATTAGCATTATTCCATCCAATTTCACTCATTTCTGGCCAAGTACTGTGATTTGTCAACCCTAAGTCAGCTTATGGAAGCATTTTAGTCAGTAATTTGGATGTGAGCTTAGCAGTTCCGCTGAGATTTCTCATTATTGAAATATTTTCCATATTCAATTGTTTGTATACTTGACAAGCTTCTGATGGAAAATTTGCTAGTCTTATTTGCTACTAGCCTAGTAGCTATACTCGTTCATATACTAAAGAAGACGTGTAAAAAATGCATATATAAGTTCTATAGGAAGCACTTGTAGTGCTAAGGTGTCAATCTGTAAGACTCCAGCTTTTTTTGTATATATATATTTTTTAATAAAAATTGGACTTTTTAGCCCGGATGTGAAAGAGATCCGGGCTAAAATGTCCATTTTTTTGTTTAAACAAAGGGCTTTTTAGCCTGAACTTACCTATATCCGGGCTAAAAGGTCTTTCTTTTTTTAGCTCGGTCGTGTTTTATACATCCGGGCTAAATACTCTATTATCACACCACTCTGAAGCTCTGACCTATTTTATGCTATATTCAGACTATATGTAAAAAAACACCCGGACTAAAAGCACATTTATGTACTAGTGACTTCTAATTACATATATTATATATGCTTGTCTAATTACATTAATTTACATATATTATATATGTTTGGACGGTTTGGTTATAGTGCTCGAATGCTTGTCTATCATATAGCTATATAATTACTATATCTAATTTCAAATGATATTTGTAAAGGAGGTGTCTTTTATAATTATGTGAAAATATTGGACTATTAGTTCGTTTATTTTTATTTGATTTGTACCTTTTTATTGTTAAAAATACTAGTGTTTTTTGTATTTTTCTAAGGTTTTATTATTAACCTTTTTTCATGCCATTGAATTATTATTTATCTGTCTCTAATTAATGTCAATATCAATGTTTTCTTTATGAGATCTTTAAAAGGATATATAATTCATATCGACGTTTTCCTGACATTTCCGTTTTCTCAATTTTTAGATTTGTACTTTTCCGTGTCCGATCGTTTCTGTTTTCCGTTTTCACTTCCGTGCTACATAAGTCATAATTCATAAGTGATAAAGGGATGGAGTTCAACTAGATTATAAGTTGTGATATCTGAAAAAGCAAATGATTTGGTGCATATATGTATATTCGGGTACGGTCCGGTTTTCATGCCATGCCATGCCAGCAGAAAAGGGAAAAGGCTGAATATCCACACACATGAGTACATGACACATGAATGCTGCATCTTTGCCTTTTCTGTAACATTTTTCACCTTTAATTTTGATGGTGAAACTGTCAACAACATTTTAGATGCAAGATCTTAATTCGTTTCAACACACATGACACATATATGAAGATCTTGCATGTGTAGTATATAGAATATATCAAACGTTCATATATGTATATTGAGAGCCAAGTGGGTAAATAAAGTGAGAGCTACTTAACTTTTAACAGTCACTTTCACTGTGCAGTTAGTAGTATTCACTCAAACACGTTTAACCCCCACCGGCCCTCCCCCATCCCCGTCGACCCCCCTTTCATAGTAAAAAGTGAAAAGTATCAAAACAAAAAAGTCTTGTTTTTTATATTTTATTTTGAGAGGATCAAAACAAAAAGTCTTAAAGTTTACTGCATATATACACGCCATGAAATGAATCAGTACTTTATTTTGTTGTTAATTTGATGGGTTAAAATGATTGTCAGATATGCACTAACCAGCCACGTACCTAAATTTTTTTCCTTGTGTATTTTTGGGGTAAAAGTTGGACTAATTTGGATTTTCCTGATGATTATTCATATTTTTGCACTTTTTTCTTTTTTTAGATTCAAATGGTCTTTTACCCTCAATTATTTTATTATTATCACACACTCCACTCCATTCAGGATCCGTTTATATTCTCTTAAAAATGCATTCTACGAGTCTATCCAAATAGATTATGAAATCAATACTGTGTCTCTTAAAAACTATAATACCCGAAAACTCCTAAACACTAGCGTATCCCGTGTCGAAAATCAGGGGAAACGGGGAAACGGCCGAAAACGGCGGGGAAACGTCTCCCAGGGGTGGAAACGGTCAACGTTTCCGTTGACCTGAACTTGGGACACGAAACTCCATTTCTGCGTTTCCCCATTTTTTTTAAAAAATAAACTTTCTAAAAGACTAAACCCTAAGTTCTCTCTCGAGCTCCCCTCCAGCCTCTTTTCTCTCGAGCTCCCTGCTCCCCTCCAGCCTCTTCTCTCACTCTCAACTTCTCGGCGGCCGGCGACCCACCTTCTCCGGCGTCCGGCAACTGGTTCCGTAGCTACTGTCTACTGGTTCCATTGCAGCACTGCTCTCTTCCTCTCTCTGTGTCAGCCTCTTCCTCTCTCCCTTGTAAGTCCGATTTTTGCTTAATTCTTATTTTTTTAGTGTCTTTCATTAGTTTAGATACTGATTAGTGTCTCTCAACCTCTTAATTCTTACTAGATTGCATTCATTTGGAACTTTGATGGCTTCTTCAAATGCGGAAAGTGGAGGTAGCACTTCAGAAACACAAAATGATGAACTTATAAGTGATTAAATAGCATGAATGTAGTCTCTTTTATGCATTCTTTGTTGATATATTTATTCTACACCTCCTTGCCTTTAAAATAACATATATCATATGTTGCCGTTTTTTCACCGTTTTCCTTGTTTACAAATTTGAGATTGCCGTTTCCCCGTGTCGGAAACGTATCCGTTTCCCGTTTCCGTTTCCGTGTCCGGGTAACATAGCTTAAAAATGCATTCATGAGAATAATTGTAATTGAAGACAATGTGTCTAACTTGGATCATAAAAGGGTTTAATAACAGGGGATGTTGGGGAATTAAGGTATGCATAAGATATTCCAGTGTAGCCTCCAATTCTAGCAAAGATTAATTTCTTGATGAACGAAATTAGAGGTTAATTTGGAGAATGGTTGATTGAGAGAAGAAGAAGAAAAAGAAGACTGAATGAGACGCATTAACTGAGAAGAAAGAAAAGAAAATGAAGTTAATGGGTTTATTCTTGTAGAAGAATTTTAATATAATTATAATTATTTTAACCAGGGGACATGTGGCTTAATTTGACTGGGGGCACAGTGTTGGTCGTATAGTTGGCTATAGAGGATCCGGGCTAGTCATTAACTAGTCACCCATTAATGGCGGTCTTCTATGGACTAAAAAAAAAAATAGTCACCTATTAGGATAATTTTATCAGGGGGCTTTTAGGGGATCTTTTAGGGAGAATTGATTATAAAACTGTTAGTGGGCTAAAAGACCCAAGCTCGGTCCCAAGTTTGAGAAAATAGGGGGTTGTTTGGTGTTTTATTTTTTTTTGCCTTCCCACGGTGCAAAACGACGCCGTTTTGGGCTGTCGTCCAAACGTGCCCCACCTTATAGCTGACATGGGATTGGCACGCGACAAGCACTGATTGGAGCGCGCTCGCGCGCCTGATGCGTGCCGCGTGGTAATCAATGGACGGCCAGGATTTATTCCTGGCCGTCCGTTATTTTTTTTTAAAAAAAATCATATATTTAAAAATTGGCTACTTAAAAATAAATTACCATAATTTTAATTATATTTTTCTCTATCCATAGACATCCATTTTGTATATATTTGGTAGATTTTAATATTTTTTTTGTATTATAGGTTTTCATTAAGTAAAAATAAATCATTTTATTTTAGTATTGGTGTTTTAAAATAAAATAAATACCAATTTAATTTCTTTATATGAAAATTACATTGTCAATAAATTTTAGAAATTTTATGTATTTTTGTACAAATTTTAATATAATTAAGTCCAAATAAACCATGTTATTATTATTTAGGATACTTTAAATTATAAATATGTACTAACTAAAATCATTGATACTAATTTTTATAGTGGGAGAGTAAAGGGTAGGTATGGTCGTAGAGTAAATAAAGGGTAGGTAATATTATGGTGTACTAACTACTTTTTTTAATAATTTAACAAAATAGAGAAAAATGTAAATGATTTTTTATTTGCCTATAAATAAGATATAGTTGCAATTGCACAACTCATACAATCCTCTATTCTCAATCTATCATTTATCTCTTGTAACCTCTCATTTCTCTCTTCTACTCTTTCATCATGAATCAAAACCAAGATGACATCCCAAATAACTTTGGGGATTTGTCATTAGATGTGTATGATCCTTATAATATGAACTACACACAACTCCTCTCACAAAATCAATACACGTACGGAGGTGCATCTCAGTCAATGGAGATGCCAAGCTTTAGCACACAACCGGATCAAACTCAAAGCAATGGTCGTGGCCGCGCTGCTCGTGGTGGTGATGTCGGTGACACGCCTAAATCCACGAAATGCGCCTGGAGTAGGGTTGATGATGTGCTCCTCATCAGTGGGTACTTAAACACCACTAAAGACCCCGTAATCAACACCAATCAGACATCCGAGGCATTCTGGAAGCGAATTCAAGGCTACTTTAACACTTACAAAAATCCAGATCAAGGTGAGCGAACTTTGAAAAGTGTTAAGAATAGATAGCATACAATGAATCCTTTTGTGAATAAGTTTGTTGGTACGTATCAACATGCATGTGCTAATAAAAGAAGTGGGGAGTCAGAGGATGATGTTATGAAGACTGCACATGAGTCGTTTTTAAGGGAAACGGGAAAAAAGGTTTTTATATGAGCATGCATGTGAGGCTCTTCGATACGAGCCAAAATGGAGCTATTCTTATTTGCACCAGGCCAACAGGACGAACCAAAGCTCGGGAAGTGCCCCAAGCTCGAAAATATCGTCTACTGATATAGAAGGCTCTAATCAAGATACTCCAACGAGTGGTTTCATTGGGATTTTTGAGCGTCCTGAGGGCATCAAGAAGGCTAAACGAAAGGGGGGGAAATTTGCATCCACAAGTTGTGCTGAAGATGATGGAGAAAGTACGCTCGAAAGAGAAAAAATTCTCATCCAGAGTAAAGTCCATGAATTGGAGATGGCAAATGTGACACGAAAGAGGGAGAAGCAATCACAATATCTTCAGATCAAGACCATGGAGATTGAACAAAAGACCAAGGAGATGGAACTTAATAATATCGATAGGAGCAGGAAGTGGGACATGCTCCAGTATTTGATTGGGAAGTATGATTGCACACCGAAGGAGGAAGTTGTCAAGATGAAATTGATGAAAGAATTCGCCTCTTAAGTGTTATCCATGTAGTTGTCAAGATGTCTTTGTAGTTTTCCGCTTTGCATGTTTTTATTTTCGAATGCATGTTTCAATCTTGTTATGTATCTTTCAATCTTGTAATGCATATTTCAATATTGTAATGTATTTTTAGATCTTGTAATGAAAGCTTTACTTAATGTAATGCAAGTTTAATTATGTGACTAAGCATAGAGATGTTTTTTTTTACTAAGTATAGAGATGCTTTAATGTGTTGACGTTTTCTATAATTTCATGTGGTGTAGAATCATACAGAGAAAGCAATTGATTGCTTCTGCAATGCATAGCATGTGATACCATGTTTTTTTTTTTTTTTTACTAAGCATAGAGATGCTTTAATGTGTTGGCATTTTCTATAATTTCATGTGGTGTAGAATCATGCAGAGAAAGCAATTGATTGCTTCTGCAATGCATAGCATGTGATACCATGCTTTTTTGTTATTTTTTTTTACTAAGCATAGAGATGCTTTAATGTGTTGGCGTTTTCTATAATTTCATGTGGTGTAGAATCATGTAGAGAAAGTAATTGATTGCTTCTGTAATGCATAGCATGTGATACCATGTTTTTTTTTGTTTTTTTACTAAGCATAGAGATGCTTTAATGTGTTGGCGTTTTCTATAATTTCATGTGGTGTAGAATCATGCAGAGAAAGCAATTGATTGCTTCTGCAATCAATTGCATGTGATACCATGTTTTTTTTTTACTAAGCATAGAGATGCTTTAATGTGTTGGCGTTTTATAGAATTGCAGAGATCTATATAAGTGAAGATTTACAATGGTTTATTCACTCCTCATTTCTTGAAATCTCTAAAAATGTCTAGTTCATCCTCACTCCTCAAACTCAAACCCTTTACTTTCTAGCGATAGCTTTGAAGATGGTGAATACGAAAGACTTACACAAGAAGCGCTTGATGCGTGTGATGCACTTCAAGAACGTGCTCGACACCGCAGAAACAATGCAGAGCCAGGACGTGCTCGACATCGTCGAAAGTATATTGAGAGAAATAGGGAAGAAGGCTATGAGCGGCTTTACAAAGATTATTTCTCTGATCAACCAACTTATCCATATGATTTCTTCCGACGTAGGTTCAGAATGAGCAATGAAGTTTTCAAGCGCATTGTGGAAACACTAGGGAATGGAATGGAGTACTTTCAACAAAGGCCATATGCAAAAGGTAGGCTTAGTATATCTGCATTACAAAAATGTACTAGTGCCATACGTATGTTGGCATATGGAACTGCTGCTGATGCTTCTGATGAGTATCTTCGTCTTTTCGGAAGAACCACAAGGCATTGCTTGGAGCATTTTGTTGATGGAATAATTACCTTTTTTGGTGATGAGTATCTCAGACGCCCCACCGCAAAAGACATACAACGCCTACTAAGTGTGGGTGAGTCTCATGGATTTCCTGGGATGTTAGGTAACATCGATTGTATGCATTAGGGATGGAAAAATTGTCCAACTGCATGGAAAGGTCAATATGCCCGTGGAGATCATGGTCATCCAACAATCATTTTGGAGGCAGTTACATCATACGACATGTGGTTTTGGCATGCATTTTTCGGGATACCAGGTACGGCTAATGATATTAATGTTCTTGAGCGATCTCCTGTTTTTGATGAAGTTTTGAATGGTAGAGCTCCAAACGTGAATTTCACGGTTAATGGAAATCAATATAAGATGGGATATTATCTCGCTGATGGCATCTACCCGCCTTGGGCGACATTTGTTCAATCAATTTGCCTCCCCCAAGGCGATGAAGCCAAGTTGTTTACCCAACACTAAGAGTCCGTTCATAAAGATGTGGAGAGGGCATTTGGAGTGCTGCAATCTCGTTTTGCAATAGTTCGTCAACCAGCACTCTCTTGGGATTTTGGAAAGCTTGGAAGGATAATGAGGGCTTGCATCATTCTACATAATATGATTGTAGAAGATGAGCGAGATTCTTACACCCATCATGGATACGAAATCCCACAATTCGGTGAATGAGTAAGTGGAGAGACTGGATCGGTGGATAACCAGGATTGGAGCAACGATAGACCAGAGATTATGAACAATCCAGTTATTACAAGGAGGGCTCAAATTTGGGATAGAACTAAACATCACAGGCTGAAGGAAGATTTGAAGAAACACATTTGGGACCTTCATGGCAATAATTAGATTGTTTCGCTGTTATGTGTTATTTTTAATTATTAAGTCGTATATCGTGTAATGTTTGTCGTTAAATTCCGTCATTTGCTTTAGTTCATGTTGTTTTGTTTTCTTAAATTTATGCATCGCTTTTATTGATTTTAATATCAATATATGTTTGTCTTAATTTAAATTAAATAATTAAATTAAAATAACATTAATAAATTTAATGTATGATTTTTTTAAAATATTATTTTTAAAATTTAATATATAATAAGGGGTATAATTATAATTTAATATAATAAAGGGTATATTGGTATATTAATATACACAAAAGGATATAATTGTAATTTAAACTAAACATAAAATTCCCTCCTAAAAGCCCCCAATAAAAGCCCCCAATATACCATGGGTCTTTTAGCAAATAATTCCCCCAAAAACCACCTAAAAGACCCTCTCTAAAAGACTCCATTAAACATGCTCTTAATGTTGATAATTTTTTTCAGGATAATTTGTGTTTTTGATTTTTACTTTTTTTTTTCTATATGTTTTTAAAGATAAAAAATATTTTTACACTTACACAATTATATCTTAAAGTTGAACAATTGTATTTTAAAGTTGAACAGCTGTAACTTAAAGTAATAATTATATTTATTATGTATAAAAAGTTGAACAATTTTATTTTTAGAGTAGAACAAAAAAATTTACTATGTATATAATTTTAAGCATTTATTTCTTAAAGTTGAACAATTTTATTTTTAAATAGAAAAATTGTATTTACTATCTATATAAAGTTGAACAACTGGAATATGTGTTTGAACAATTGTCGAATATAGTTGAATAATTGTTAAATTTGAGCAAATGTATTTACAATATATATAAACTCGAATATTGTTCAACTCAAAATTTTGCATAAGTTTTATATATTAAGTTTAAAGTTTAAACATTCTTTGTATATGTTTGAACAATTTCAATTTATGTTAAGTTTGAACATTTTTTCGCTTATGTTTGAAGAATCGTGTGTTGCATTAAGTTTGAACTATTTTATAAGAAAATTTTAAGTTTATTAATTAATTGTTTAAATACAATGTATTATTCTTCAACTCTATGTGTTTCAAAATTTGAACATTTTTTATTTATGTTTGAACAATTTGATGTTTAGATATTTTGAATTGTATTAAGTTAGAATTATCTTAAACAAAAGCTCAAATTTATTGGATAATTGTTCAAATTTTAATAAATTATTGTTCAACTTTTTGTTTTCTAAATTTGAACAATTTGCATTTATGTTGAGTTGTGTTATGTTTTGAAAATTTTGAGCTGTATTAAGTTTGAATGATCTTATAAATAAAAGTTCAAGTTTATTGAACAGTACTAAATTGCTGCCTTAGGGCACTTTGCCTCCTCGACTATTCTTCAGACTGATTTAGAACTTAGGGTTCTCATCCATAAGGATTGATGCGCCCCTGCCCACCATGACTGCAACTGAGGAGGAGGAAGCCAAGAGCATCCGCTCACAAGGGCCCATGACAAGATCGCGTGCCAAGGCCATCGCCAATGCCACACAATCGTTGATCGTGCGCGTCGTCGCTAGCCAAGGCGTGCCCGAGATCGCGACCTCTCTCAAGCTCATCGCCACCTTCGGCACCGCGTCAATGGCGCCTATCATTATCGTTTAGAGTTTCTTTTACTATTTTTAGACTTTTCTAGTTTGGCACTATCTGTTTTTAGAAGTTATTATTTTTAGTAGTTTTCTATCTCGGGCGTGTGCTCCACTCATGTTGAGTGGGCTAGCCCATTAGGCGAGACTCGGCCCACCCGAGTCCCGCGACCTCTATATAAGGCCATCTCAGCTTCGTGTAAAAGGTTACATCTATTTTTAATCAAAGCTTAAGTTTGAGTGTCATTGCCTCCTTCCTTTGATCAGACGTCAAAACCCTAATCTATTTTCTCACTGTGATACCCCGTATTTTTGTAAGGTTATTCTGGGAATTATGGAATTTTCCCGAGTACCCGTTGTGTACGTCGGATTTAATTCAGGTAGATTGAGACATTCTGTAATGTGCTATGTATCTGTAAGATTTTTCTCAGTGAAATAATATACACACATCATGCCTTGGAGTTTAATTGTCGTTCGCGTACGATAATTTTTATCCCGGTTTAACGTCAGGTTCGTTCAAAGCTGAATGGGCGGGAAAATGGGGAAACGGCGACCGCCGTGGTTGGGCCCGAGAAGTCAGCGTGTCAGCTTCTAGCTGGCCACGACAGGCCTAGCGACGGCGACCGCCGCGTGCCCGCCGCAGGCAAAATCACGGCGACCGCCGTGATTGTCCAGTGGGCTTTGCCCGTCGGTCGCCGGCGTCGTTCGAGGCGCGCCGTTGCGTCGTTTGCCGCGTCTTAGGGTTTGCTGGGTACTCCTTGGGGTTTGCCTATATATAGAGGAGCTTGGGCATGGGTTTTGGGTCATCTACAACCCCGAATCGCTGCCAAAATTCTCCCTCAAAGTGAGTTGAGTTTCATCGGTTTTCTTGTGCTCGCCGGAGGTGTTGTGGTGTGTTTCCAGAGTGCCTTTGTGAAGCTTTTGATTAGCCTTGGAGGTTAGAAGCCAAAGCAAGTCGAGGGAGGCCGAACCGCTCGTGTTGGGGTGAGATTTCTCTCGTTTCAGTCGGCCGTGTTCTTCACGGCGACCGCCACCAGAGCCCAGAACGCCTTCGTGGCTTTGGCTTGGTTGGTTGTCTTCGTGGCGTCTTTCCTTTCGTGTTCTTTCGCCGTGTTTAGATTCGTACTGTTTATGTCGGATCTAACTTAGGGTTCCTTTTATGGGTCGACTCGAAGGTTGTTGTGCTGTCGGAACTATACCGTGTCGAGCCCGGAATCCAGTTGACGTCGTTAGACTATTCTGCGGATTAAGGCAAGTGGCGGTTCGCTCTTGCTCATTCGTTCCATATTTATATTAATTATCAGTAGTTTATCTGAGTAATTAATTTGGAATGAATATTCTGTTTGTCTGGAAACGGTTTTGTTAAACTGTTTTGAAAATCATATAATAGGTTGTATATCTGTTAGAACAACGCTATTATCTGTGATCGCCTTTCGGGCCTTTATGTGGATTTATCCAGTAACCGTTGTTGTGCTGTACTGTTTAGTTAGCACTAGTGGCTAGGAACGCTATGTACCTTGAGGGGGTTTAGCTGTTTCTTTATAACTGGTACTTGGTGGTTCGTCCCCAGTACTTTCTCTTTGGTCATGACCATACCCTTTCACAGGGTAGGCGCACTTCGCTAGTGTCAAATCTTTCAGGGTTCATCCCTTCTATAACTCTTGTGAGGAGATCTGATATCTCTTGTGAGGAGATCCGATATCTCTTGTGTGGAGATGTAAAAGCTTATAACGTAATGCTCATTTTGGAATTTAATAAGATAAGTGCCCGAGTGCACATGATTAATATACCTTGGGCGAGTAGTGCAGCTAAGTTATAGTGCAGCTAGGAAAACTCGTCTCGACTTTGATCATAGTACGTTCTCTTTCCAATCTGAATTCGCTGTGTGCGATGAGGTTGGTCGTGAACCGAAGCATCTCAGTCAACTTTTAAATCATTGTTGAATGATTCTGTAATATTCTAGATTTGTCATTACTTCCTTAAAGACTCATTTCCGTTGGAGTCTTCTTTCGAGTCGATTTTTGTAAAGATTCAGTCTTCCAGAATCATCTCTTGTGCATACCTCTTGTTTATTCCAGTAGGAATATGATGGTTGACTACCGTTATCGGTTATTATCCGAGAAGCGATGAGTCTAACCTAATATGACTGCTTCGAACCAGTCTACTTTGTACCCTTGCTAGTCTATTCAGTTAGACTAACCAATCAATGTTTTTCCTTGCATGGTTGGCTGGTGTCATCTGTTCGATTCGGCACATCAGATAGAGTGAAGATTTGAGGAGACTAGATTGACTATGAAGACGACGGTTGCTTTTGGATGTTTTAATAATTGCTTTTAATCAGGTTGAGATCCTTGGGCAGGTGATCATCACGATCACAACCCCGTTTGTAAAATCTTTTATTTGTCTTCCGCTGTACTTTGTTTGAACTCTGTGTTTGGCCTATTCGGGATTGGGTTGTAATCTCGTAACTCATGTTTCATTTGATTGATGTTTTGATTTGGATACTTTGATCATTATGTATCATTGTATGCCTTAAATTGTATTTAATCCGGTAAAGCCTTGGGTGATCTCGGTAAGGAACACTGGGGTCACTGGCGGTAATACCTTTCCAAATGGGTTAAGATTTGGGGGTGTTACAGTTGTGGTATCAGAGCCAAAGGTTTTAAAGTGGGTTTGGGATTTTATAAATCATTTATCCATTTTTGAAAATGCTTTAAAAGGGCTCTAATTTTTTTTTAAGTGAAAAGAATTTCATTTTCAAAACACCGTTCATAGTCATGTCTTCTGTACAGTCTGATATAGTAAGCTTGCTTCTATGTCTAGAAAGACTAATTCATTTCCCGTTGCCCCGTTAGATATGGGTGCATTATGTTCTTTTCAGAGGAACCCGGGAGAAGCCGAGGTGGTTTCACCATCTCTAGTTAGGCTTGATTCCCAGTTCGCTCGTTGTGAGTTGAGGTTGTAGAACCTAGTAACTCGGTTCGAGTCCATCAATAGAAATTACCAAGTTGATCTATTCTAAGTTGATTTTATTACAATAATTATATCAAAATGATACTAAAGTGATAAAATCCTTGGAATTTGATCGGTAAACAGATGGTGAACACGAGGAACACTATCCGTACTGGTGCTGGGCCAAGCAATGACCCCAGACTAAATCCGAGGAATGTTGCAGATCCATCAAAAGAGCGTGAGTCTGTCTTTCATAATAATCTTGGAGGCAACGACCCAGCTAGGGACAACACTCCAAGGATATTTGATAAAGCAGCTGTTGCAAAAATTCGGGGAATCGTCATGCAAGCGATTGCCGACGCGTTACGCCCGAATGTGCATCAGGCACAAGGAGTGTCAGTATATCGAGAAGTTCCGAGGTTTGAGGAACAAGAGAACCATGTGCTACAAGGAGGGGTGATCAGGAATAGAGGGGAGTATGGCCGAGCCCTGAAGGCTGTTAACTCCATGAGGCCTGACAGCTTTGATGGGAAAGGAGAGCCAGTCAAGGTGGCTCATTGGTTTTCCCACATGGAGCGGCTATTCCGCAATGTTGAGTGCACTGAAGCTGAGAAGATGCATATAGCCTCTCTTCAGTTAAAGGAAGAAGCCAGCGAATGGTGGGAGAGTACCGGCTTAGCTGATAGCCCGGTATTGACCTGTTCTATGTTTAAGACCAAGATGACTGATCGTTTCTTCTCTCGTGCTATGAGGGAGGAGAAACACAAGGAGTTTCTGTATCCGCAAACGGATGGATTAAAGGTGACCGAGCTTGCAACCAAATTCAATCATCTAATGCAGTACGCTGGACCTGAGATATCCAGTGAAGCACAGAAGATCTGGTATTTCCACGAATGGATGAGTCCAGACATCAAGCCGATGATGGTGCACCACACATGCTCTACTCTGGAGCAGTATGTGGATACAGCCTACAAGCTGGAGGTGACTCTGGAGGAGTCGACCAAGAAGCGTAACAGCCAGAGGCAAGTGCAGTACCAGCCTCAGGCAAGTGGGTTCAAATGCCCCGCGCCACCATCAGATTTTGCCAAATCTGGCTGAGCAAGAACGGATAAGACTCATGATGAGTCTACGCAACATTCTGGCCAAGGCAATAATCTGATTCAGTGCTACAACTGCGGTACGCACGGACACAAGAGCAATGAATGTCTGAAGGACAAAAAGACATGCTTTGACTGCGGAAAGGAGGGTAATATGCAGGCGTTCTGTAAGCGGAGGAATGTGAAAGGAGCTGAGTCACGGCAAGGGTCTGTTAATCAGAACAACCGACCCAAGTTCAGTCCAGTGGAAGCTCCTAGCCCTTCAATGCAGACGACTGCACAGAACAAAGGGAAAGCCCCGATGGCTTCAGGAAGTCAAGGTCAATGCCTATACGTGATGCGTGAGGCGGATGGACCCTATGCTCCTAATGCTTAGAGTACTTTGTATCTGCATTACACTTTTGTTAATGTGTTGTTGATGTGGGTGCTACCCAGACTTTCATTTTTGGATGGTTGTAAGTTAAGTGGTGTGTGCAACGAGGTTGTGAACCTTTTGTTGTAACTCTTCTTATATATGAACCTTTGGTTTATACCAAGTTATGTTTCGTTGCTTGTTGATGGGGTAAGGTCTCGTGTTCGAGACTCACCAACAACCTCTGAGGAGATGGCTGCCTATTAATTAGGTGGAGCTACCAAGGATGGGTTGAGATATATGGACAGCGGCTCATGGCAACAGAGGACGCTGGTAATGGCTGGGCCTGGACTCGGAGCCATTAGTGAGTCATCTGTGAACCATGTAGTGGGCTGGTCCAAGATGGTGACCATTTAGTGGGAACCAATCGTCTGTCGGATTGTCGATTACCATTAAGGGTAAGAAATTCAAAGCGATTTGACCTAAATGACCATGGTCCCATACGATAATTATTCTCGGTATGGATTGACGGAAGCGTCACAAGGCAGTGATCGACTTCAATTTTTGATATTTCTGTGGTTAGAGGATTTACGGGTGTCTTTCCAGAAGATATTCCTGGATACCCCGAATCGTGTCGCGAAATTTGCAATTGATCCCGAGCCGTGTACCACGCCGATCTCTGAGGCACCGTACCGGATGGCTCCTGTTGAGATGCAAGAGTTGAAGAAGCAACTCAAGGATCTTCTTGACAAAAGTTATATAAAGCTGAGTGCATCACCTTGATTAGGAGTGCCCTAGTTTTATGTGTCAAAAAGAAAGATGGACCGTTTCGACTTTATTTTGACTTTCGAGAGTTGAATAAAGTCACGATCAAGAGCAATAATTTGTTGCCAAGGAGTGATGATCTGTTGGATCAACTACAGGGAGCAAAAGTTTTCTCCAAGATCGACCTGAGATCTGGTTTTCATCAGCTCAGGATTCGTGAGGATGATATTCCGAGGATTGCGTTTCGGACAAGAGATGGTCACTACTAGTTTGTAGTCATGCCATCTCGGCTTACGAATGCTCCAACAGTTTTCATGAACCTAGTGCATCGATGTTTTAGGCCAATACTTGAATAAGTTCATAGTGGTCTTCATCAATGGCATTTTGATATTTTCCCGAGCAAGGAAGCTCACAGGGAACATCTGTGGAGCATTATCGGTCCTTAGACCAAATCGGTTGTACGCAAAGTGGGCTAAGTGCGATTGTTGGATCTAGAAGTGGCTTCTTAGGCCATGTGATCAATAAGAATGAGGTTATGGTTATTCCCCAGAAGAGTGAATCAGTAGTAGTTTGAAAGCGGCCTCAGGGTGTGAGCGAGGTGCGCAGTTTCCCAGAGCTTGCTGAGCATTATAGACGGTTCATGGAAGGATTTTTCTAAGATCACTCCACCTATGACCAGTCTGTTCCGCAAGGGCAACAAGAAGTTGTCTGGGATGACAAGTGCAAGACCAGTTTTCAAGAAGTTGAAACAGTGTCTGACTTATGCACCAGTTTTGGCATTGTCAGAAAGAATGATGGCTATATGGTCTATAGTTAATGCTTCGAGAAATGGGTTGGGATGTGTCTTTGATGCAGAAAGGCAAGGATATTGCATACGCATCTAGACAATTGAAAACCTATGAAGCAAACCAACCAACACATGACCTAGAACTAGTAGCAATAGTATTTGTATTGGAAACTGAGGTTACTTGGGTAACCCAGAGGTCAGCAGAAGTTTCCACCAGGAGATTGTCCGTTACATGGCATTCCTAAGACCATTGTATCAGATCGAGATGGTCGATTCATGTCAAGTTTATGGCAAGAACTTCACAAGGCCATGGGAACTGAATTATGATTCAGCAGCGTTTCATCCTCAGACAAATGGTCAGTCTGAAAGACCATCTAGACCCTGGAAGATATGCTAAGAAGCATACGTACTCGATCATCCGACTAGCTGGGAAGACAACCTAAGTCTGATTGAGCTCGCGTACGATAATAGCTGGCATGCTACAATCAAGATGGCTCTGTTTGAAGCTTTGTATGGTCACAGAGGTAGATCTCAGATTTGTTGGGTTGAGTACGCCGACAAGATTCTACTTGGACCAGAGTTGGTCGAAAGGACAACTTCGAACATTGCTCTGAGTAGACAGAGGTTGTTGACCGCTCAGAGTCGACAAAAGTTTTACGCAGATCAGAAGCGTTAAAGTGTTAAGTTCGAGGTTGGTGGCAAGGTACTTGTCACAGTATCGCCACCCAAGGATGTTTTCGGGTTTGGTAAGCGTGGAAAGCTTAACCCTCGCTACATGGGACCATTCAAGATTCTGGATAGAGTAAGATCTCTAACATACCGTTTGGCATTGTCGCCATCGGCATACCCAGTGTATAATGTGTTCCACGTATCATTGCTAAGGATATTCGTGCCAAGATGAGTCTCGTAGGCTGAGCTATAAGGATGTCGAGATTCAGGCAAATGGTTCTTGAGAGGAGATGCCAGTGTGCATTCTCGAACGTTGTGTGAAGCGACTGTGCAACGAGATTGTACTGTTGGTACGAGTTCTGTGGTCCAGGTATGGGACTGAGGAAGTTACTTGGGAAACCGAGGCAGAGATGCTCAGACACTTTCCCGAGTTGTTTTTCGGCCAAGTTTCGGGGTCGAAACTTCTTTTAAGGGGGAGGTGATGTGATACCCCGTATTTTTATAAGTTTATTCTGGGAATTATGGAATTTTCCCGAGTACCCATTGTGTACGTCGGATTTAATTCAGGTAGCTTGAGACATTCTGTAATGTGCTCTGTATCTGTAAGATTTTTCTCAGTGAAATAATATACAGACATCATGCCTTGGAGTTTAATTGTCGTTTGCGTACGATAATTTTTATCCCGGTTTAACGTCAGGTTCATTCAAAGCTGAATGGGCGGGAAAAGGGGGAAACGACGACCGCCGTGGTTGGGCCCGAGAAGTCAGCGTGTCAGCTTCTAGCTGGCCGCGACAGGCCTAGCGACGGCGACCGCCGCATTTACGGTGACCGCCGCGTGCCCGCCGCAGGCAAAATCACGGCGACCGCCGTGATTGTCCAGTGGGCTTTGCCCGTCGGTCGCCGGCGTCGTTCGAGGCACGCCGTTGCGTCGTTTGCCGCGTCTTAGGGTTTGCTGGGTACTCCTTGGGGTTTGCCTATATATAGAGGAGCTTGGGCTTGGGTTTTGGGTCATCTACAACCCCGAATCGCTGCCAAAATTCACCCTCAAAGTGAGTTGAGTTTCGTCGGTTTTCTTGTGCTCGCCGGAGGTGTTGTGGTGTGTTTCCAGAGTGCCTTTGTGAAGCTTTTGGTTAGCCTTTGAGGTTAGAAGCCAAAGCAAGTCGAGGGAGGCCGAACCACTCGTGTTGGGGTGAGATTTCTCTCGTTTCAGTCGGCCGTGTTCTTCACGGCGACCGCCGTGATGAATACGGCGACCGCCGCCAAGAACGGCGACCGCCGCCAGAGCCCAGAACGCCTTCGTGGCTTTGGCTTGGTTGGTTGTCGTCGTGGCGTCTTTCCTTTCGTGTTCTTTCGCCGTGTTTAGATTCGTACTGTTTATGTCGGATCTAACTTAGGGTTCCTTTTATGGGTCGACTCGAAGGTTGTTGTGCTGTCGGAACTATACCGTGTCGAGCCCGGAATCCAGTTGACGTCGTTAGACTATTCTGCAGATTAAGGCAAGTGGCGGTTCGCTCTTGCTCATTTGTTCCATATTTACATTAATTATCAGTAGTTTATCTGAGTAATTAATTTGGAATGAATATTCTGTTTGTCTGGAAACGGTTTTGTTAAACTGTTTTGAAAATCATATAATAGGTTGTATATATGTTAGAACAACGCTATTATCTGTGATCGCCTTTCGGGCCTTTATGTGGATTTATCCAGTAACCGTTGTTGTGCTGTACTGTTTAGTTAGCACTAGTGGCTAGGAACGCTATGTACCTTGAGGGGGTTTAGCTGTTTCTTTATAACTGGTACTTGGTGGTTCGTCCCGAGTACTTTCTCTTTGGTCATGACCATACCCTTTCACAGGGTAGGCGCACTTCGCTAGTGCCAAATCTTTCAGGGTTCATCCCTTCTATAACTCTTGTGAGGAGATCTGATATCTCTTGTGAGGAGATCTGATATCTCTTGTGTGGAGATGTAAAAGCTTATAACGTAATGCTCGTTTTGGAATTTAATAAGATAAGTGCCCGAGTGCACATGATTAATATACCTTGGGCGAGTAGTGCAGCTAAGTTATAGTGCAGCTAGGAAAACTCGTCTCGACTTTGATCATAGTACGTTCTCTTTCCAATCTGAATTCGCTGTGTGCGATGAGGTTGGTCGTGAACCGAAGCATCTCAGTCAACTTTTAAATCATTGTTGAATGATTCTGTAATATTCCAGATTTGTCATTACTTCCTTAACGACTCATTTCCGTTGGAGTCTTCTTTCGAGTCGATTTCTGTGAAGATTCAGTCTTCCAGAATCTTCTCTTGTGCATACCTCTTGTTTATTCCAGTAGGAATATGATGGTTGACTACCGTTATCGGTTATTATCCGAGAAGCGATGAGTCTAACCTAATATGACTGCTTCGAACCAGTCTGCTTTGTACCCTTGCTAGTCTATTCAGTTAGACTAACCAACCAATGTTTTTCCTTGCATGGTTGGCTGGTGTCATCCGTTCGATTCGGCACATCAGATAGAGTGAAGATTTGAGGAGACTAGATTGACTATGAAGACGACGGTTGTTTTTGGATGTTTTAATAATTGCTTTTAATCAGGTTGAGATCCTTGGGCAGGTGATCATCACGATCACAACCCCGTTTGTAAAATCTTTTATTTGTTTTCCGCTGTACTTTGTTTGAACTCTGTGTTTGGCCTATTCGGGATTGGATTGTAATCCCGTAACTCATGTTTCATTTGATTGATGTTTTGATTTGGATACTTTGATCATTATGTATCATTGTATGCCTTAAATTGTATTTAATCCGGTAAAGCCTTGGGTGATCTCGGTAAGGAACACTGGGGTCACTGGCGGTAATACCTTTCCAAATGGGTTAAGATTTGGGGGTGTTACACTCACCTCCTTCACTCCGTTGCCGACGCTACGACCACGCTCTATCCGTCGAGCCCTGTCCTTCATCACGCCTAGTCCTGAGGCCGTGATCCAGATCCGCCACCGCTAGCGTGTCGTGATATTCATCACGCTCAACCGTTCGCGTGTTGTGACTCCATTCATTGCGTCACCTTCGCTGTGTCACGACACTTCCCTCGCGTTCCATCATTCGCTACGTGAACCTTAAGCCTTTCGTGCAATTCAACAAGGCCAAAGGCCAAGGTTTCCACGGCAGGCCTTGAGACCGAGACGAGCGACTCACCACCAAGACCTAGATCCGACACCGCCGCGGCAACTTGGCCGGCATTCGAAAGCAGGAACGCATCAACTGGCATCAGATCCTATGGTCTTGTAAGTCGCTATTCCATGTTTCGATTGTTCATAGAAAATTTTCTTGTCCATTCCCTTGCTTCCGCTTCCGTTGTCGCGATTTTTTTTCTTTCCCTCATTGTCAAGATATTGTTTGTCCGATCGGTTTCGCAAGGCAAGTTCCTTGGCCGAATTTTTTTCTTGTCCTCCGAGTTTGGTGTGATTTGTTAGATCGAAGATCTTCCAAGATTCGGTGGTTATTGCCTGATTTTTTTGTGTGCAAAATTTCCATATCTTGCATGCTTATCTTTTAGGTTGTTAGCCGCAAATCTTCAAGATTCTCTCTCTCTCCAAATCTCAAGATCTCGTGTGATCTTTTCTTGTTACTTCAGCCGATTTCGTTTTTATTTCCGGTTATCCAAGATCTTCAAAATATCAAAGTCAAAGATTCTTGGATAATTATTATTAAAAAATTTAAAAAAACAAAGTCAAGTCGGAAATCCAAAAAAGAGAAAGAAAAAGACCCGACTTAAATTGAAGGCAAAGCCAAAATAAGGCAACCCTTCCCACCTCGGCTTAGGCTCATCTTCTCTACCCCTCCACCGTCTAGGTCACCACCTTGAAGGTAAGTCTTGTGTGTTTTGTGATTGCTTGCGTTAGGGTTAGGTTGTAATTGCTTGGTCTTGTTTGGTTCTCGTGCTTGCTTCTCACGCCATACTTGTGTTTAGCCTTAGCCGCCCTCACGGCCACCCAAATTGCCCTCCCTACGTGAACTCTTGTTGCTTGATTAGTGCTTGCGTGATTATTGGTTGATTTTGTCTCTTGTTCGTTTTACTTCGATGTCTAGTCATATTGTCATAGGCAGCATGCCGGCCCCGACAAGTGGTGATGCCGATGGAGACAACCACACCAACAATCCTCCGAACCCTTCTTTGATTCCACATCTTGACCCGCCTAATGAAGACCCCATCTTGGAACTCTCAGCCGAGCAGCGCGAGATACAAGAGCTACGATGCCAAGTTGCTCAACTCCAAGCCATGCAGTGCGTTGCACCCATACTGCCCACGCCGACAACAATGATTCTGATGGATGCCGCGGGATGGCCGTGCCCCACTGAAGCTGGCCCAAGCCAACCGCGTGTGGACAAGGACAAAGGGTTGATGCCCTCAACCTCCAACCCGTATTCACGTCTACAACGAATACAATCGGTGATAGAAAGCCGCCAAGGATACGTCTCGCAGCGCGAACGCTACGCGTCGCGAGCAACCCCTGCTGGCTACGACAACGGCTCCGACCGCGACAATGCTTCTCACGGTGAGTATTCTGAACCCTTTGACTTTCAAAATAGGTATGCAGCCAGAGGAACTCAACGCCGCAGTGCGACTGCCTCAACCCCTCATGATAGCGGCGCACGCCGCGATGAACACGACTTCGGGCTCACGCGTCGAGCCATCCACGCCATAGGCGTTGAGCCGCGTCAGCGTCGCCATGCCCCCACTCCAATTCCCTTCGTCATAAACGACCATCTTGTCCACCAAAGCACGCATACACCGCGCTACGGCTCCTATGGCTATGGTTTAACTACGCCGACTATCCACGATGACTTCGACGAGTTCGATGATGAGGAGATGGAGGACTTCGGCATGATCAACCCAGGCTCTTACCATCCTCCCCTTGGTGATCCCATTGAACTCTAGGACAGGCCCGCGGATTGGATTCCGCCCCCACGCCAGCAAGTCAACCCACAACTTCATGTCCAAGGCGACACTACGCGTGACACTCGTGGCCAACACCGCGAGGACATGCTGCGTGACTTTAGTCTCCGCGATGAAGCCTATGCCCCTCCGCGACGACGTCAACATGCCGACCACAACGCGTCATCCGCGGTCTTCGCCGATGAAGGTGTCCAGGAAGGCCGTGCTCGCCGACAACTTGGTCGCACCCCATCCCCTGCAGAGCGCGTCTACGCGGCTCCCCAGTTGGCCGCCCAATGCCCTTATGCGCCCCAACTTGCTCAGCCCGCGCCACGGTTAAGCCGCCACGAGGTAAATGTCAAAATTGAGCATTTCTTTGGTGAATATTATCTGGCTGTTTTTCTTGAGTGGGTGCAGGCTACAGAGTACACATTGAGATATTGTCACATTCCTATGGATGAGCATGTTGACGCGACCACGCTTCACTTCCGAGGCGCAACGCGAGTTTGGTGGCACAGGTTGGTTGATGACCGCGTTCGCCGCCATCTTGTGCTGATCACCGAGTGGCATCAGCTTGTATACGTTATGACCCAGAAGTACATGCCCGCCGACTATAGGAACCAAATGCGGATGTAAATCGCCATGGCACGCCAAGGCACCAAAATGCCTCTCGAGTTCTTCTCTCACTTGGAGGACATGTACTACAAGGCAATAATTAGTGTAGCACCATCCACCTTTCACCACCCTTTAGACGAAATTTCTTAGTGGCTTGAATGTGCCCATCCGTGACCAGCTTGAGATTTTGCCAATCAAGGATATCAACACCTTGACTCACACCGCGATGCAAATCCACAATCAACTCTCGCATCGCCGACAATCATCTTGGCAACTTCAAGGCCAACGAAGGTATGATTCTAACCCTAGTCAATCTCTTACTACTAATGTGCATGCTCCGTCCATAGGGACCATCGCGTCCAGACAAGGCCGACACGCCAAGACCGCGATGCCACCCTCGATTGCCGCTCGCGCGACCGCGCCAAAGGGCCCCTCACCGGGCGCTGAGCGCGCGCGTGACCTTGAATGCTTCAAGTGTGGAGGGCGAGGCCATTACAAAAGGGATTGTCTGAACACCAAGAAGGTCCTCTTCTCCAACATTGCCGCTGGTTATGAATCTTTTGAGGAGGAGGACGCCCAGCTTGAGACCATCGAAGAAGGATTCGAGGATGACACCGAAGAGGCCTACGCGTGTGAGGCCGCCGCGCTCCATGCCGGAACGCCTCTCAGCCTTGTCACGCGCCGCATCCTCACCGTCAAAGAGGCCACTCTGGTCGACCAACGCGAGAACCTCTTCCACACGCGTTGCCTAGTCAAGACGGCGTCCTTGAGCGTCATCATAGATGGGGGAAGCTGCTGCAACATCGTCAACGAGAAGGTGGTAAAGCACTTCAACTTGCCGACGATGCCACACCCCCAGCTAGGGGTGAGCAAATATATCCGATCCGGCTGATCCGATCCGAAAATCCGCCGATCCGTATCCCAAAAATCCGTATCCGAAAATATCCTTTAAGTTTTTATCCGTATCCGATCCGATCCGGGTGATTTTGCTGGATACTTGAACCGGATACGGATCGAGATATTTAGCTTACCGGATATCCGAAAATATCCGGTACTATTCATATAATATTTATAATCATAAATTTGTTTATTATAACTAATATATTGAGTAATATATTAATAAATTTTACATCCTTAATCACATATTTATATTGTTGTCCAAGTAAAATATTGTAAATACATTTTCATATGAATAATAAGTGTGTATATAATTTAAATCGTACGAACAAATTAAGAAACAACCTACAAATTTTATTTCTTAATTTACAAATTTATTACTTTTGAATTTAAAAAACGAATATATTGATTTATTTTTAATAGATTTGTAGTAACCGGATAATTTGGATATCCGGCTCAGATATCTGATCCGATCCGAGTCCTTTTTACCGGATATCCGTTTCAAAACGGACCGGATACGGATCGGGGTTTTGTAAATTTTTTGAACCGGATATCCGGTATAACGGATCAGATCGATCCGTTTGCTCACCCCTACCCCCAGCCATACGGACTACAGTGGATTTTGTCGAGTCCTCGTAACACTGTAACTCGACAATGTCTTATCTCTTTTTCAATTGGTCAGTATTCGGACTTGGTCCTATGTGATGTCATTGCGATGGACGCCACACATCTCTTGCTGGGGCGCCCATGGCAATTCGACATGCGCGTTCTTCACGGTGGTTATTTAAACACTTACGTGTTTACTTACCACGAGAACCACGTCACCCTCTTACCCATGTCTCCACATGAGATTTTACAGGATCAGGTAGAGCGAGATCTTCAGAAGGCTATCGAAGCAGCCGCGACCGCGCCGCAGCGATCCAACCCAACTTCTAGCAATTCGTCACCTACGCCAAGCACTAGCTCTAGGAAGTCGCGTACTGCCCAAGGCCAACACGACGCCACTCTAGATACTGACCGCGCCGTAAGCAACACCGCGCGAAAGGACTGAACACGACCCACTGAGCCCTGACCTGGCAAGTCCCATTCAAGCTCAAGCACTGAGACCCCCAACCATAATGCCTCTCGTAGCGCGCCCGGTGCATCACCAACTTCACAATTGGCCGAACACGCGCCGAAGAGCCCCGCATTGCAGGGTCGTTGTGAGCATCGCTTGCTTCTTGCGCGGCCAAGCGACCTTACTGCCACTTTGAACGGAAAGGCGCTCTGCTTCCTGTTGGTGCCAACTCCCATCATGCACAACGCGCCCATCGTCGATCCTTTGCCACCGGTTGTCGCCACGTTGCTCGTGGAGTTCGCCGCGGTATTGCCAGAGGAGCTTCCGTAAGGCCTCCCACCCTTGCACGACATTGAGCACCAAATTAACTTGGTGCGTGGTGCCTCGCTGCCAAACCGAGCCGTATACCGTGCCGGCCCTGAGGAGACCAAGGAGTTGCAGCGCCAAGTGCAGGAACTTCTGGATCGCGGCTACGTGAGGGAATCCTTGAGCCCTTGCGCCGTGCCGGTGATCCTAGTGCCCAAGAAAGACAAGTCGTGGTGCATGTGTGTTGACTGCCGCGCCATCAATCAAATCACGGTGAAGTACCGGCACCCCAGTCCACGCCTCGATGACATGCTCAATGAGCTCCACGGTGCGACCCTCTTCTCCAAAATTGATTTGAAGAGTGGCTATCACCAAATCCGCATGAAGGAAGGTGAAGAATGGAAGACCGCGTTCAAGACAAAATATGGGCTTTATGAATGGCTCGTCATGCCTTTTGGGCTCACCAACTCCCCGAGCACGTTTATGCGGTTGATGAACCACGTTTTGAGGGAATTTTTGGGAAAATTTGTTGTGGTTTATTTTGATGACATTTTGGTGCATTCACGTAGTCTTGATGAGCATGTAGAGCACCTTAGGCTTGTGTTAGAGTGCTTGAGACGTGAGCAATTGTATGCCAACTTTGGCAAGTGTCGTTTTTGCTCTGACACCACTAACTTTCTGGGCTACGTCATCTCCAAATATGGTCTACGCGTGGATGAAGACAAGGTGAAGGCAATCCGGGAATGGCCGACGCCTACGACTCTAACCATGGTGCGCAACTCCTTGGTAGGTTTTTACCGACGGTTTGTCCGCGACTTCAGCTCCATTGCCGCGCCACTCCATGAGCTCACAAAGAAGGGCATCGCGGTGAATTGGTTGGAGCACCACGCGAAGGCTTTCGTCGCGTTGAAAGAGGCATTGTGCAACGCGCCCCTTCTCCAACTTCTAGACTTCAACAAACACTTTGAGATTGAATGCGACGCGTCAAATATCGGCATTGGCGGCGTCCTGCACCAGGAGAAGATGCCAATTGCGTTCTTCAGTGAGAAGCTCACCGGGGCCACCTTGAACTATCCCACCTACAACAAGGAGCTCTACGCCCTCGTCCGCGTGCTCAAGACTTGGCAGCACTACCTCTGGTCGCGCGAGTTCGTCATCCACTCGGACCACACATCCCTTAGATACCTGAAGAGCCAGGCCCACCTAAGCCGCCTCCATGCCCGCTGGATGGAGTTTATGGAGACGTTTCCCTACGTCGTTGTGCACAAGAAAGGTAAGGAGAATGTGGTCGCCGACGCCCTTTTCTCGCAGGTATAACCTCATTACTCATCTTCAAACTAAGGTTCTTGGCTTTGCTTTAATTAATGATTTATACTTGACTGATTCCTTCTTTAAGCCTATTTTTGAGCACTGCCTTAGAGACCGTGAGTTTGAGACATATTTTCTACATGAGGGTTACCTATACAAGGCCGGCCGCCTATGTATCCCTAGCTCGTCCATTAGGAACCTACTTATTCAGGAGGCGCATGAAGGTCGAGGCCACTTTGGGGTTACAAAAACATTGGCCGCCCTTCGCGGACATTTATTTTGGCCGCGTATAACCCACCAGGTGACACGATATTGTAGGAGCTGTGTGACATGCCAACACACTAAGGCGAGTTCAAGTCCCTACGACCTCTACACGCCTTTGCCAATACCTCTCGGCCCTTGGAAAGATTTGTCCATGGACTTCATTACAGGTTTGCCTCTCTCTCGTAGGGGTAAGGACTCCATATTTGTTATTGTGGATAGGTTTTCCAAAATGGCTCATTTTGTGGCGTGTAAGACCACCCATAATGCTAGTGACATTGCCGAGTTGTTTTTTGAGAATGTGGTGCGTTTGCATGGGATTCCTAGGTCTATTGTGAGTGATAGGGACACTAAATTTATTGGGCATTTTTGGATAATTCTTTAGGGAAAGCTAGGTACAAAACTACTATTTTCCACTAGCTACCACCCCCAAACAGATGGCCAAACCGAGGTGACCAACCGAACCCTAGGCGCCCTCCTCCGGACCATGCTCAAGGCCAACCCCAGGTGTTGGGAATACTTACTTTCTATTGTTGAGTTTTCTTACAATAGGTCCAAGCACTCCGCGACCAGGCTCACCCCGTTCGAGGTCGTCTACGGCAGGAACCCCTTGACGCCGTTAGACATGCTGTCGCGACCCCTTAATGACAATGAGCACACTACCGCGGCCAACCGCGCCGCGCAGATCCAGGACCTCCATCGCAGAATGCGCGAGCAGCTGGAACGCCGCGCTACTCAGTACGCATCACAGCACAACCGAGGTCGCCGCCGCATCATCTTCGCACCTGGATACATGGTGTGGGTGCATATCCGCAAAGAACGCTTCCCAGCCAAGCGCAAATCCAAGTTTGCGCCTCGCGGCGATGGTCCTTTTCGCGTTGTGAAGGCAATTGGAGACAATGCTTACGAGCTCGCGCTGCCAGCCGACTACGGTGTCCACGCGACCTTCAATGTCGCCGACTTGCAGCCTTATGTGGAGCCCGAGTTCGATGATGGTGAAGCGGGGATGCTTCACAGCCAAGTGGGAGAGGGTGATGCGCCCCTGCCCACCATGACTGCAGTTGAGGAGGAGGAAGCCATGAGCATCCGCTCACAAGGGCCCATGACAAGATCACGTGCCAAGGCCAAGGTCATTGCCACACAATCGTTGATTGTGCGTGTCGTCGCTAGCCAAGGCGCACCCGAGATCGCGGCCTCTCTCAAGCTTCTCGCCACCATCGGCACCGCGTCAACGGTGCCTATCATTATCATTTAGAGTTTCTTTTACTATTTTTAGACTTTTCTAGTTTTGGCACTATCTATTTTTAGAAGTTACTATTTTTAGTAGTTTTCTATTTCGGGCGTGTTCTCCACTCATGTTGAGTGGGCTAGCCCATTAGGCGAGACTCGGCCCATCCGAGTCCCGCGACCTCTATATAAGGCCATCTCAGCTTTGTGTAAAAGGTTACATCTATTTTT
Organism: Rheum nobile; assembly: GCA_027886185.1. Lineage (NCBI taxonomy): Eukaryota > Viridiplantae > Streptophyta > Magnoliopsida > Caryophyllales > Polygonaceae > Rheum > Rheum nobile. The sequence goes on along the minus strand of WOAB01000657.1, from coordinate 1,347,514 downwards.
AATCAAAGCTTAAGTTTGAGTGCCATTGCCGCCTTCCTTTGATCGGACGTCAAAACCCTAATCTATCTTCTCACCTCCTTCATTTCGCCGCCGACGCTACGGCCACGCTCGATCCGTCGAGCCCTATCCTTCATCACGCCTAGTCCTGAGGCCGTGATCCAGATCCGCCACCGCTAGCATGTTGTGATATTCATCGCGCTCAACCGTTCGCGTGTCGTGACTCCATTCATCGCGTCACCTTCGCCGTGTCGCGACACTTCCCTCGCGTTCCATCATTCGCTACGTGAACCTCAAGCCTTTCGTGCAATTCAACAAGGCCAAAGGCCAAGGTTTCCACGACAGGCCTTGAGACCGAGACGAGCGACTCACCACCAAGACCTAGATCCGACACCGCCGCGGCAACTTGACTGGCATCCGAAAGCAGGAACGCATCAAGGATGCTCTCGAATGGTCCGTTGCCCAGTGTTAGGGGCTAGCCTAATCTTTCCGTTTATATAAAAAAAATGTAATATATATATATATATATATATATATATATATATATATATTTAGCTATATATCTTATAGAGGGTGTTTGGTTGTTATGATAAGTTTATAAGATTTACAAGATGATATGAAAACTACAAAATCCCATAACTTTTTGTTTATATTTATTGGTTTAAATTTGATGGAATACTGATTTCAATAACAATCAAAAGATGAAAAATTCCACAAAATGATCCGTAAATATACAAAAAATGTTTTGAGAAAAGTTTTCGTAAATTCACATCTCAAACTTTATTAATATATAGTGGTATATGATAAACAGGATTTAGAAACATACAATATCAATAAGTATTGTTGGTTGGGTAAAAAAAGATATTAATTAAATTTAATTTGGTTAACACTTAACAGTAATACACGTGTTCTTAAAAAAAAAATTGAGTTTCAATACGTATCAAGATGAATGTTTACCTTGATAAACAATAACCGTGTGATGTATCAAAACGTGCAAATGTATACAACCTAGTAAAAGATAATTTTAAAATTTTGAATTCACTTATATAAGTATCTAACGTGGAGACCTTTTAAACAGACACAGTTAAAAGCTTAAGCAAATTTATAAATAATTAATAGACAAATAAAATTTGGTTTCCAATACATAAAACTAAGCAAATTAACAATTCAATAAACTAAAATTAGGCAAATTAAAATACGTATCAAATCATATTTGGCTTTTGATACTTTTTGTGATCACGTTTATTTATACATTCCCTTAGATTAAGAAAATTAACACATTAATAGACTAAAATTTAATCTGATAAATGGTAAGAAACTATAATATGGATTTTATACGGTTAACAATTTATAAAATTAAAATATTAATAGACTAAAATTAACATATCAATTTAGCAAACAAACTAAATAGCTTATATAGCTAATTCAAAAATAATTTATTATCAAAATTAGAGGTGGGACCAATTAATTTGTTTACCAATCGGAATTTCCATACACTTTTTTTTTTGATAAGGTAAGAATTCGAGAACCGACTAAACAAAGTTGGAAAAAATCGAGAGACCGATAAATCGGTAACCGGATAAACCAGTTAAAACAACAAAGACAAGCAAATGAAAATACAACAGAGCAAAATCGAGCAAAAAGAACTAGAGAGAAAGGTGAGTCAAGTACAATCCACAGATAGTACCACTAGAAGACGGATCAAACAGGATCGATCCTGGACAAGTGTTGAATGGACCACAATGACATTGCCCCTACTTAAATGAGGGATCTTTAGGAGTCTCAACCACCCTGATATTGCTTTTTAAGGGATCTTCAAGAGCCTAAATACAATCACGACCACCATTGGAACAACCGCCTAGCTCAACTCAACAAATGCGAAGGAGTACTAACACACAAGGTTGCACAACATAAATGCAAAAACCGAACCAAAAACAAGAAAATCACACAAACAAAAACACAAACGACTGTCAAGGGAGGTGAGCCATGGACAACCTCTGGATCGGGATCTGAAAAACAGAGCCATGGACAGCCTCTGGATCCTGCTCCGATCCCGCTGCGATCTCGCCTCCCCCGAGCTCACTCCTTTGACGGTGAAGATATTTAGGAGGAAGCTGGATGGGGACGACGACATCGCCGGCTCCGAGTGTGGTGGCGACGGTAAGCCGGGAGCGTTTTCCTTGCTGTTACAGATCTGTTGGTGGTCGACCATTGAGGCCATTCGGATCTTGTCTTCCTCAGGAAGATTGTCGAGATCGCCGAGCATCTTGTCTTCTTCATTTGGTCGCTTTCTCGGTGGTGGTCGGCGGTAAGCCGGAAGCGCAACTCCGATCGAAGCGAAGGTGGGTCGAGGTCTGCTCGGTGGTCGCGAAAAACGCGGAGAAGGGTCGAGGTCTGCTCGGTGGTCGCCGGAGTGTTGCTCGGTGGTCGGAACAGACATGGCTCTGCTTGGTGGTCGTCGGAGTGTTGCTCGGTGGTCGGTAGAGGCATGGCTCTGCTCGGTGGTTGTCGGGGCCGATTTAGGCAAGTAAACCTTTGAAGGAGGCCGAAACGGAGGGGTGTGGTAATCAAAATGGATTACATAAGGATTATAGAGTTTGGATTTGGCATAAGGGCTTGGTTAAGTGTTGAGTTCAGGGATGAAGGTGGGTGGCGGGGTGAAATTTCCATACACCTGATACACCGTACATGTGATTTATTTAGATATACATAATTTATTTTATCCATATATTTTAATTAACCTTTTTTTTATAAGGAAAGAATTTGAAGTACCTGACATAACAACATCGGGTAGATCGAGAGGTTGATAAATCGGCGTCGGGCAAACCGGACAGAAAGACATAAAAGACAAGCAAGGAAAATACATCAAGCAAAGGAAGAGCTAAAACGACCAAAAGTGAGAGGATCGTAGGCACAAACAGAGGAAGCGCGCCATCGGGAGACAAGTCGAGCAAGATAAATCCTTCGGAAGAGCTGAACGGACTACCATGACGTTGCCCTCTCCATTAGGAGGGATCTTCAGGAGCCTCAACCATGACGTTGCCCTCGTACAAGAGGGGTCTTCATTGAGCCACAACCACCACCACGACCACACTCGCACACACCGCTAACACCTTCGAGCAGCTCCAAAAATGCATTGAGTATTTTATCATCCAAACTTGATCAAACGCGGACCGGAAATTTTAGCAAGAGTGAAATAAGATGAGAGAGAACCATCAAATAGTCTTGTCTCTTTGATAGTATTTTGTTAAATGGGGTTCTAACGTCCTTTAGTTATGCTTGGGTTGTTTGGGTTTATAGTGTGTGATACTTGTTTTAAGAAACTGGCGTGTAAAGGTAAATTTAGGTATTTTGTTTACTTGTTTTTCAAAGCTGGCGTGTAAAGGTAAACTTAAGGTATTTTGTTTGTGAGTAGATGTGTACTGATGTAGCTGTTGGTGTGATCAAGTTGAATATAATTATGACCCCAAGGAAAGCAGAGTCATGCATATGGGATACTGCCGTGGTGAAGTGCTGTTGATGATGCTTGTATGGCAGTGAGTGACAGAGAGATGCCCCTAAAAAAAGGTAGTAAAGCTAAGGTGTTTAGCAAGTATGGGATCCAAACGTTACGATCCATCTAGGGTGAATCGAGACCTTTAGTTCATACAAGTAGAGTCCTGAGATAATGGTCGTCCACTTTCCCAAAGGGGATCCAATCATTTTAAAAAGCAATAAATTGGATCATTGGAGGACTAGAGAAGAGAAGAGTTTTTGTTACATGATATACAAGAACCACACCACAAGTGTCAATTTTTTTTAGAGAAATATTGGGGCCACCATAAGTAGACAATACGCCACATGTTGTAGGAATTAGTAGAGCTCTTGTTCTGAGTAAAATGGATGGTGAATCCATAGAGCTGTCTACAGAGGTGAAGCCACCCAGTAGAATTCCTTGGTTGATTTAAAATCTGCAAGGAATGATGATAGGAAGTAAGGTAGTTCAACCAGAGAAGCATATGTCCATTAAATAAGGTAGTCATGTTATTTTTGGTATAAGCAAAGTGATTAGCTTGATAAACGTATAGTAGGTTGTTGTTGCGAGTGCAAACACTATGTAAAGGAATTAGGGATCAATCATCAAAATGCAAGCAATCAAAAGATCGAGACATAGTAATGAATCCATATGCACATCAGATATGTAATGTTTAATCCAGAAATCTTGGTAATGTATTAGGAGGTTGGTACTAGCAGTATTGTTATGATGGTTTGTGGATAACCACATCATGTTAGTATTATCAAGGTTGAACTTATAATGACAGCAATAGATCCAATGTAAGAGTAGAACCCATAAGGTAAAAACATACAAGCAGTCGAGCTTCAATGGTAGAAAGGCAGAACTACAACCAGTACAGATTAAGGATTTAGTGATATTAGAGTAATAAGATGTTGGGATTATTAAACCTTTAGAAAGTCGGGTACTAAGCTTCACATGGGAGACTAGTATAAAGACTCTTTTATTTTATAGGATTTAGTTTGGTGTTTAATAGAAGGATTTTGAGAGCTTTCTATTTTTAACAGGATTTGGTGATTATCTTTTTTCCTTTTCCCTTATCAAGCTGGGATTCAGAGTCATTATTTAAGGGGTTAGATCCCTTAGTTTCTTTGTTTTCATCATCATCATCCAGAGATGAAGTGAATCTGGTTTTGTTGATAATAACATTAGGGGCTATTAGATGTGTATGCTTGTGAAGCACTCATCATATAATTTCATAACATAGGTCTATAGGGTAAGGTTTGGTACCCATATTCAAAGCAGGTAACAAACTGATAAGGCAAATATAAATAAATTACTACAGACCACCAGTAATGACTCTGAATTGAAGATGTTCCCAACAAACACAAATGCCAATTGAAGATCATTCAAATCAAAGGAGTGCGTCAGCAGGGCAAGATCAACATGATCTACTCACCAATTTCCCCAAATTTTGACCAGAGATTTTCGAATCTTTCCCCTGTATAAACGAATGTAGAACTTCGAAAAAGAGAGGCAGAGAGTAGATCGAGAGGAGCCAAGTGTTGTATCAGTGGCTATATTCAAGATCGAAGTCGGTGGGCTTAGACGACCGAGGGGATCTCGGATTGGGCGATGAGCGCATCTCGGTGGGCGGTTGAGCCGAGACTAGATCAATGGCTACTAACGCATGCGTTTGGATGCTGCTAGAAGGGCATTTTGATGAATTTTTGAGGTTGATGTGGTTGACGGTGGTAGGGGATTTCGAGAAGAAGAGAGTGTTTAGGGTTAGCCGATAGGGTTTATGTATATTTTAATTAACCTTACTCGCTTATTGATAAGACAAAAAACCCTTATTTGTTTTACTTTTTTTACGGTTCTGATAGAGTGTTCATCCCTAATGGATACAATTCTGATAGCTGGGTTTATTTTATAATAAAAAGACTTGTCCATCCCTAATAGGCATGTGCAATATGAATATATGTTTATGTAATTAACTCATAATTTGGCTAAAATGGACAGATTTGGACAAGTATGAATATATATATATATATATATATCGAATTAATTAATGAATTAGATGAAAAGTCTATGGTTAGGCTCTCTAGGATTAGGCTTCCTACAATTAGGAAATAATGGTAAGTTTTCTTGAATTAGTATATATTTACTATGATTTAGGTACATTTATACTCAATATAACAATCTACTATCCAATTACCATATACATAATAAGAAAACATAATAGAACAATATAATATCGAAGTTATAATTTATATTTTATACTCTAACATAATACAAGAGTACTTCTAAGATAATACATGTATATTTATAAGATAGTACAAGTGTAGTTTAAGATAATAAAAGTATACTCTAAGATAATACAAATATGTCATACACTAATATTTTATATTTTATTTAATATTAGAGTTCTAAGATAGTACTTATACTTTACTTTCTTTTAACCTATTATTACAATACATAAGAGTTTTAAGGTACAACTTGTACTTAATTTTCTCTTAATCTATTATAACATTATACATGTATAATTTATTTTTTCTAATCCACTAAATAACTACATTAAGCTAATTTATTTTGCCTAATCCATTAAAATGGGCAATGAATTAAAGTGTGAGGAGGTCGATTGGGTCCCCATCCCCAATGGACAGTGGAAAGGTGTGGAGGTGGATTGGGTACCCTGTAGGCTTGTACCATCTCAAATAGACAGTGGAAGGGTATGGACATGTCCATCCCTAATGGGCATGGGTATATAGGTACATATAACGAAAAAAAGGATAAGAATAAGAATCCCGTTTTAAAATATATATGTGTACTTAAAAATTGAAAACCAGCAATTTTTTTTATATAATTAAAATCGGATTAATTTACAATATCTAACTATTCTTTATGCTTATTTTGTACTATGGAAAATCCATATTAATATAAGTAAATCAGATGAAATCTAAAAAACTACCCATCTTTGATTAACCATAACAAATATAAATAAATTAATACTGATAATTTGGATAAAATAGAATAAGATATTTAAGGTTTTAGATGATTGATGTGGCATTCAGAGGCCAACACGTAGGCATGACACTTTTCATTTATTATATATATATATATTAATTATGGGGAATCATATGAGAACCATAAGTTAGGAATTAACTAAGAATAATTAATGGTCGTATAGATTTGAGAAATAAACGAAATGGATCATTTAAAAGGCAAAAAAACGACACGAGCGAATTTTTCCTATATTATAAATAAATGTAGGAGTACCTCGTTGTGAACATATTTTCGATGTTTATCATTATTTTTCTTAGATGTTCACCACTTTCATGTCCACATGTTCACAACTTTTGTACCTAGATGTTCATCAGTTTTTTATACATGTATGTTCATTGCTTTTCTCTTATATGTTTATCATTTTTCGCTGTGAACATATTTTCGATGTTCATCACTTCTGTCCTTAGATGTTCACCACTTTCATGTCCAGATGTTCACCACTTTTGTATCTAAATGTTCATCATTTTTAATGCATGCATGTTCATCGTTTTTCTCATATGCGTTCATCATTTTTCGTTGTGAACATGTTTTCGATGTTCATCACTTTTCTCCTTAAATGTTCACCACTTTCATGCCTAGATGTTCACCGCTTTAATTTGTACCTAGATGTTCATAACTTTTTTATGCATATATGTTCATCGCTTTTGTCCTATACGTTCATCGATCACTGTTTGTCGTGAACATGTCTTAGACGTTTATCACTTTTGTGCATAGATGTTCACCACTTCTATGCATGCCTAGTTTCATAATCTTTATATCTATTACCTAAATTTTCATCACATTTTATGCATGCATGTTAATCATCACTTTTTGCCTCACTTGTTTAGGCATATATGTCAGTTTATGCTTATATGTGCATCACAGAACGCATCCAAGAAAAAAATCTATCTTTTTACTTACTTTAGGCTTGATCTCATGTCAAAAATTATCAATTTATGTCATATAAATATGCAATGAACATTAAATTGTCATTTTAATAAGATTTAAGAGTTTAGAAAACACAAGCATAGAAACACTATCGAATTTTGTATTCTTTCGTTGTAAAGTGGCGAAAATCGCTTATATACTGTGATGAGTATTTACGGACAAATGCGATGAATATTCGTATTCACTGACAACACAAGCGTGTGCAAGTGGGAGAATACATCCTATACATTTACAGTTCCATCTTAAGTAATAGTTCTCACGTAAATTGTCCCATGAATTATTATATCATTTTAACATAGTTTAATACAATTATATATGGCAATATTGTTTTATACTAAAATAAAAAAAATGATGATTAGAATAGGGCATGCATTATCTCTATCTAACGTGATTTTTTTTCCAGATTTCATAATGCACAAGGGATTCGAATGAACATAGACACATAAAAAACGCTCCCAATGAGTCGCTCTACTGCACTTGTTCATCAATCTGCCTCTACAGAAGAACTTGATCTTCTTCGTCAGTCAAGTAAGAAGATTAAATGCGGGGATGCTGAATGTTTCCCCCATGGAGATGAGGAGATGCTTGAAGAGTTCCCCCTGTCAAGGATTCAGGGAAGCAGGGAACTGACAGGGCTCTATCCCCTACAGGAACCGGTGTGAGGGCCAACTCTTTCTCTGCGGCGGTTGCTGGTGTGGTAGATGATGGGGATCGGGTGCATCTCAACTCGTTGTTTTGAGATGACGACCTGCTTGACGATTTGCCGGGGATGGATGAGGACCCATAATGTCCAATGATTCTCCTGTATGCTGAGGAGAAGAAACGGATCCGTCGTCCCTGGCGGGATGCGATCATCGTGAAAATCTTCGATAGGAATGTAGGGTATATGTACTTACGACATAGTCTAATCAAGAAGTGGAGCCCGAAAGGTGAGATTAGTATGATTGATATCGGGAATGACTTCTATGTGATCAGATTTCAAAATATTGAAGACCTCGGTCATGTGATGGTGGCTGGGCCCTGGATGATTGGTGAGAGTTATCTCACAATTCAGAGATGGAAGCCGAATTTTATAGCTGCGGAGGAGGTGATAAAATACATCAAAGCTTGGGTTCGGATCCCAAACTTATCAATGGAGTATTTTGACAACGGTGTCCTTACGCAGATTGGACAAAAGATTGGCAGAGTCTTGAAGATTGACAGGACCACTAGCGCGGTTGAGCGCGGGAGATTCACTCGTTTAAGTGTCGAGATCGATACAACTAAACCGCTGCTGGCGAAATTCTTCATGAACGGGAGGGTCTGGAAGATACAGTATGAAGGTCTTCGTATGGTTTGCTTTGACTGTGGCCGAATTGGACATACCAAGACCTCTTGTCCGTTTGCCATCTCTGAATGTTGAAACCCGGTTTAACCCTTCGTGAAGACGTCGAGGGTCAACACACCCTCGACCCGGTTTTGTTGAGGATTTGTTTGATCGTGGGAGATCCTTGGCTTCCCTTCCTGCTCTAAGTTCACGGGTCTTCTTTAGAATCACCCCTTAACTCCTCTTTAGCTTGACTTCCGTGTTCTGTTTTGCTCTCGAAGGTCTCCGTCTTTGCCCAGAAAACTTGTTCCTCCAACGACCTGAAAACCCGGAGAGAGCTTCTCCGGGGAAACACCCTCCGACGCCCAAGTCAGTACTAGATTCAGTAAATATATTTGAGAGAGGAAGGTGTGAAAGAGGAGAGGAAGGCAAAGCAAAACGATCCAAAGAAACCTCAAGAAATTCTCTGAAAAGCCGATGAGACCTCCAAGAAACAGAGGCCGATCGAGTGTCCAACTCCCTCTTTTTTCTCTATCACCGACCCATATCGCTCTCACCCTCTGGTTCAAGGTTTGAGTGGATACTTATAGAGGATATCAACCACTAAGAGCTCGCCAGGTGTCTTAGTTTAATTGGAGCGAGTATAACCGTTTTTTTTGGAAGCTTCCTCCTTGTCAGACGCACTCTCTTTCTATAACCGAATTCTGGTAGGCCTCTGTTGCTACGCGTAGGAAGAGGTACGCGAAGGGTGAAAATCGCCTTCCATAGCCAGCCCCCCAAGCCCCTCGCGAATCTTTTGAGCAAGGGCTTGGAAAACTGTGGCTCTGTTTTATGCGGGTTTTGCTACGCGGAGTGTCTTCAATTTTTTCCGCCTCTGCCTCTCGCCGAATCCCTTTCTTTTTTCAAATTTCAAATTTTTAAACACCCCTGGGCTGACACGTGTCGCTCTCGGATTGCCCCATGTGTCTATCTCGTTGCCTTTTCGACTTTTTCTCTCCTATATATACGAGCGATTCCCCTTCGTCTTCCTTTCCGTCTGTCGCACCTTCTTCGAATTTCCTCTTTTTCTCTCTTCGCTTCGGTGGCCGAGTCTTGTCAATCTCGCATTTCAGGTGGCTCCTATTTGTCAGGTACGGCCTTTTACCTTCTTTTCTGCTTGTAACTTTTATTTTGCTTCTTCATTCACTTCTTGGTTGTGGTGAGGGGACGGTTTGGAGTGTCTCTCATTTTTGGGGGCAAAGGTTACAGCTTTCTGGTCGCCGGAGTCTTTGCATTGGTTTATTTCCTTTCTTGACGGCGGATTTTAGGGTTCTGAAGTACTTCTATGGGGTTTCTTCTTCGGACTTAGGATGGGAACCTCCCATTCTTGACCTGCACTTTTCTTAGGGTTTTCCCGGATTTTTTCCCATTATTGGATGATTTGGGACCTTTCTCTGCTTACCGCCGTTAAGACGAGCCTTTTCCTGCTTCAAGTTTTGACTCCCTCTCTTCTTTTGTTCAAGCTTTGGACATAAGCCCCTGCCGGAAGGATTATGAACCACAAGCATCAGATTCTTTCTTCCGGCGAGTTTAGTGAACATTCTTCGCGAGAGAAGTCTTCTGAGGCTACGGAGTCGGTTATCCAGGAAGAGTGCCCTCGAAAACGTTTGGTTTTACCTGAGGCCCGGTATTAGGCTATGCATGATCGTTCCTCTCAGTATGACGCGGAGAGAATCCGCGAAGAAGGGCTTTGTGTGGAACCTTCTTCCTCAGAAAGGGGAGGGACTCAAGGTGCGGCTAGCCCGGTGTCTTCATCTTCGCGGTCGGGAGGTGGGGGTGCCAAGGTTTGGGTACTGAAGAAACTCGTGCGTCGTCTGCCTTTCTCGGATAATTCGGTTTTTCTGGATGAGGATGGAGATGAATCTGCGCTGGAACTCGAGCATTTGGGGCAGATCGTGAAGACGTACCCCTTTCCTGTTGGGTCAATCCTAGCTCTTCCTGAAGAGGGCTCGACTTCTCTGCACCACTTTCCCAATTTCATGGCAGTGTCTCTACCGGCATTATTTGCGGGGTTTCGCATACCTATTCATCCTTTCTTCAAGGAGATTCTGAATGCTCAGGGCACTAGTCCTATCCAACTACATCCCAACTCTTGGAGGAACTTCTGTTGTCTTTTCTTTCATTGCCGTGAGCTCAATGTAGAGCCCTCTTTGGAGGTCGTGAGAAACCTGATTTCTACACGAGATATGGCTGATGGCTACTGGTCTTGGAAAGTAGAATATAGGCAGCTGGTGATGAAGCCATCTAATTTGGGTCCGTGGAGGAACGAGTGGTTTTTACTTCGCATACCTGGTTCATTTGGGGTTAACATTCATCCAGGGAGGGCTTTTCATTTCTCATGCCTCGCTACCGGCTCTACTAAAAAGAAGCAATTGGCTGAGAAGAGAGCTTTGATTTTAAAGTTTAATCATTCTACCGGCCATGATTATAGTCAGCTAATGACCTCGGAGAGACTCGAGGAGTTGGGTTTGAGTTCTCTTCACCCTCGCGGGGGTGAGCTGTTTCTTATTTCTACAAAAAATTTCATTTTTATTTTTAGCTCGTCTAATTGAGTTTTGTTGCTTGCTTTTTAGGTTCTTCCACCAGTATGCAGTTCGAGTATCTGGAAGGCTTGGATGATCTGGAGAAGGAGCTGAATATGGACGACTCCAGTTGTGCTAGGGTTCGCCCAGCTCCTTCTTCTTTTGGAGATGCGGGACTGCTTCACGGATACGCGGAGGAAGTAGAGGGCGGGGCTGGCGATGTTACTGCTGCCCTGCCTCCGGCGGAAAAGGTGCATGTTGTTGAAGTGGGAGATAGCCCCGACCCGCCTCTTGCCAAGTTGAAAGTGAAACCTTCGCGGTCAAAGAAGTCGAGTCGTCATGTTCGTGATTCTTTTTTCCCCAGAGGTTCCGTGGGTTGCCATTTGGAGATGGTGAGCATCTTTCTTGTTCGTATGGGTTTATTTCATTTTGTGGTGATCTTTATCTTCTCTTTTCTAGATCGCGAAGGAATGTCGTGAGGCCCTGAGTGTTCTGGGCAAGGAGGCGTCTCAAGCTGTTGATGTTGGTGCTCTTCGTGACCAGATTGCTCGCACGGAATTGGAGCTGAATCGAATGAAGACCGAGAGAGATGTTGCTTTGTCCGAGCTAGACTGTATGAAAAAGGAGAAAGATGCTGCCTTATCTAAGGTTTCGTCTCTGCAGGCGGAGCTACCTCTAGTTCGTGATCGATCTCGCGCGGAGGGGAGGCAAGAAGGTGTGGATGAATATGTGGCTGGTTATCGCATGAAGGCTCGCTATACACATCATGCTGCTTTTGACTTTTTCTATGGATTGAGGGTGGGCGCCCGGCAGGTCCTCAACCACTACAAGCTTGATCCAATCCGTCTCAACCCCCGTGATAATGCTGGAGAGGAATATACACCTAGACGTCCCTACAAGCCCCCTGTCGTAGGGTTTATAAAAGGGGATCATGAGGCCGTGCTTGAAGCTTGGGGGGTGGCCGAGTTGATAGATGAGGATCCTTTTGTCAAGAAACCACTTTCCCCGTCTGCTACCTCGACTGGAGTTAAACGCACGCGAGATGGTTCCCTTCGCGGAGATGCCTTGAGTGCACCTGTGTCTAAGCCCTAGCTTTTTGATTTGAGTCCTTTGTTCTGGGGGTTGTTTTCTTTTGGTACTTGGTGATTGCTTTTCGACATTCTGAAGACAATTGTGTTGATTGGATAACGTTGGTTTTTCTTTTGTAAGTTTTTGTTGTGGCGAATCTTGTTGTCTTGCATCTTTTTGGCGGTTCCTTACTTACGCGGGCATCTTTACTTCACGAGGGAGCTTAAGTTTAACTGCTTTAAGTGTTGTTTACAGTTTTAGCAGATGGTCTTGGTAACAGCCCCGACCTCTTAACCTCTCATTACTCTGCTTAAAAAGTCGTCTGGTCTTGTCAAATCAGTTATTTTTCTTTTAATACTGGTTATGCCTCTTAATTGCGGGAGAGAGAGAGAGAGAGAGAGAGAGAGAGAGAGAGAGAGAGAGAGAGAGAGAGAGAGAGAGAGAGCAGTTAATGCTTTAGAGAGTTAACTGCCTTCTGTGCGGCCATCCTAACTCCTCTATAAATACCCCTTGTCTCTTCTATTTTTCGTCCGCTTTTCTTTTATTTTCCACTTCCCTTCTTCTTTGTGCTCTGTTCAGCGATCATGGGTAACCTAGTGTTGGTTGCTTACCACGGAGGTCGCATTGTATGCCAGAGAGGGGATCGTCGTCTATCCGCTGTTCACCGCTATGATAGCGGTTGGATTTGGAGTCTGGATATGGGAGACGTAGGAGAGGAGGTTGGAGAGTTTGACTTGCATGTTCTCTGCGCCCGTCTTTTCCCAGACGCTGTTGACTATGGTGTGGGTCGTTTTTTCTATTTTCCTCACCCTCATGCTTGGGAGCGACGTCTCCGGGAGGTCCGAACTAATTACGACATGGCTCGCATTGCCCGTCTTGGGCGGGAGGGGCCTGTTAATATCTACATTCATGGGCCGCCTCCCCCAGGCTTTCCTCTCCCTCTTCTCCGCGCGGCGGGTCTGTAGGGTGTTTGTTTTGCTTTTGTATTTTTGTATGTGACCCCCCTTCTCCCCCCCATGCTTCTTCTTGTCTTCGGAGACCAGAAGAAGTATTAGGAAGGGGGCAATAAAGGGTGATCTCGCGTATATTTTAGACGTAATGCTTAGGTGCTTTGTTTTGCTGTTTTGATGTATTTCGTGTGGTCTGGCATTGTGTTGCGTGAAGAAAAGTTCTATTGTACTTTCTGTAACGGCGAAAATGCCTTGTAATTACAACCTCTTGCAATATATAAGAAAGCTTTCTAATGTTTTTTAAGGAAAATTCTATGATCCTGTTATTGCTTCGCGGGGGTTGTCTTGCTCTTCTTTTTTTCTTTGTATGCTCGTTTTGTCCTGGGCCTGGCCTGTTTCACCATTGCTTTACTCGTTAAGGGGCATATTTTTTTTTATAATAACCCATACATTGTGAAATTGTACTGCTCATACCTTATCGTTACTTGGTTTTTAGCTCGCGAAAGGCCGGCCATATTGCTACGCGTGCCGATCCATCGATCTAGCACCGTTTAGGTGGAGCTACGCGTGTCGATCTGTCGATCCGACACCATCTGGGTGGGGCTACGTCCACTACTCATACTTGCCGAGCCAGTGTCGTCTGGTATTGCTACGCGTGCCGATCCATCGATCCAGCACCGTTTAGGTGGAGCTACGCGTGTCGATCTGTCGATCCGACACCGTCTGGGTGGGGCTACGTCCACTACTCATACTTGTCGAGCCAGTGTCGTCTGGTATTGCTACGCGTGCCGATCCATCGATCCAGCACCGTTTAGGTGGAGCTACGCGTGTCGATCTGTCGATCCGACACCGTCTGGGTGGGGCTACGTCCACTACTCATACTTGTCGAGTCAGTGTCGCCTGGTATTGCTACGCGTGCCGATCCATCGATCCAGCACCGTTTAGGTAGAGCTACGCGTGTTGACTCGATATGGCTGAGCTCAACACGGTTTTTTATTGCTTTAGTTGCTTTTTTCCTGAAATTAGAAAGAATGATCTTTAGATTTTCGACTGCGGTATCTTGTATATGATTTTGCAGATAGGGTGTCATGGGTTTCTGGGGTACCTTATCGTTTTTATTTCGTTTAGTCCCCAGGCCTCTGGTTTTCTTGCCTTTTGCATTACACTCCCTTGGCCTGTATAAGGTGGAGCTTTAGTTTTTAAGGTTTTTCGTGGTGAAAGAGCTTTTTGGGTAAGGTCAGCTTCGAGTTTCTCGGTATCATACCTGGGGTTGGCTTCTCTTCACGGGTAATATTTGCGGAGCCTCATGATGTTCCACGAGTTTGGGATCATGTTCCCCGCGTGATCTTTGAGACGGTATGCTCCGGGAGCTACTTCGCGTGCGACAATGTAGGGGCCTTCCCATGCTGGATCAAGTTTTCCCCCTTCTGTTTTTCTGAGTACTAAGTCTCCTTCCGTGAACTTGCGTCCTTTCACTCTTTTGTTGTAATATGTTGCTATGCGTCGTTTGTATTCATTTTCACGGATTGACGCCATCTCTCGAATTTCTTCGGCCAGTTGCAGCTCTAGCCGCAATTTTTCGGTGTTGCTTTCCTCGTCGTAGTCCAAGAGTCTTTCGCTTGGGAAGAGATGCTCTATAGGTATGACAGCTTCAAACCCGTATGTCAGCGCAAAAGGTGTTTCCCCTGTTCCCCGCTTTGACGTAGTTCTATTAGCCCAGAGTACCAAAGGGAGGGCTTCTGCCCACCTCCCTTTTGCTCGCGTGAGCCTTCTCTTGAGGTCGAACAATATTCTCTGATTTGCGTTCTCTACTTGGCCATTGCATTGAGGATGCGAGATGGAGGCAAATTGTAATCTGATGCCTAGGCTTTCGCAGAAATTGATCAGCTTATCGGTGTTGAATTGTGGGTCTCTGTCTGTGATAATGCTTTGAGGGAGTCCGAAACGGCAGATGATGTTTTGCCATAGAAATTTCTTGACTCGGTCAACGGTCGTTGTAGCTAGGGGGACGGCTTCGACCCACTTGGTGAAGTAATCAATTGCGACCAGTATGAACTGTAACTGCCCAGGTGCTCGCGGGAAAGGCCCTAACAGGTCCATTCCCCATTTCGCGAAAGGGCATGGGGCGCTGATAGCTTGCATCTCGACCCCTGGTCTATGTGAAGTTGGCGCGTGTCTCTGGCACGCGTCACAGGTTTGAGCCGTGTGGACGACGTCTTTCTTCATAGTAGGCCAGAAGTAACCAGCGCGTAGTGCCCTGTGGACTAGAGCTCTCCACCCCGTGTGTCCCCCACATAATCCCCCGTGGACCTCCGTCATCAGTTCTTTACCTTTCTCGACGGGTATACACTTTAAACCCGTGGCCATGTACCCCCGCTTGTATAATACCCCGCTCTTGATGTAGAAGCGGCTTGCCCTTATCTGTAATTTTCTTCGCTCGTGAGCGTTTTCTGGCGCGGAGCCTGTGTTGATGTATTGCATGATGGGAGTTCTCCAATCATTCTTGTCTTCTTCTGAGTCGAGCATCATTACGTCTGCGTTGATGGCCCGGGTAGCCCTGGAGTCTACCCACACCTGCATGTGTGTTCTAGCTCTTGACCCAAGCTTAGCAAGTTCATCGGCTCTGGAATTCTCTCTACGAGGAATGGCATGTATTTCAAAACGATCCAAGGCATTGATGAGTGTCTTGGCCTTAGCATGATACGCGGGCAAGTTTCCTGTTCGAGCTTCGTACTCCCCCTGTATTTGTTTCACCATTACCTCTGAGTCACTGTAGCATACTACCCTTCGAGCCCCGCTGGCTAAAGCAA
Organism: Rheum nobile; assembly: GCA_027886185.1. Classification (NCBI taxonomy): domain Eukaryota; kingdom Viridiplantae; phylum Streptophyta; class Magnoliopsida; order Caryophyllales; family Polygonaceae; genus Rheum; species Rheum nobile. Next base: position 1,331,336 of record WOAB01000657.1, on the reverse strand, counting down.
GATCTAGACCCGCGAGAAGTGCCTCGTATTCTGCTTCGTTGTTTGTGACTTTGAATTCGAGATTCAAGGCATACTCGAATTGCTCTCCCCCAGGTGATGTGAGAGTAATGCCGGCTCCGTTCCCTTCTTCATTTACAGCCCTATCCGCGAACAAGGTCCACTGCTCCTTTTCAACTGCTTCTTCTTCCTCAGCCCCGCGAAAACTTGTTTCTACTAAAAAGTCAGCCAGGGATTGTGCTTTGATTGCTGGGCGGGGTCGATATTCTACGTCAAATTCCGACAGCTCTACAATCCATTTGGTCAATCTCCCTGACATGGTGGGTCTTTCGAACATGCATCGCAAGGGGAGATCAGACAAGACTTGGATGGGATGCGCTTGAAAGTATGGACGAAGTTTCCGCACGGCAGTGATAAGGGACAAAGCCACCTTCTCAACAGGCGGGTATCTCGTCTCGGCTGATCCTAGCGCCTTACTCACGAAGTATACTGGTTTTTCTTGCTCGCGGACTAGGACTGCGCTGATCGCTCTTGATCCTGTAGCTAAATATAACTGTAACTCTTCTCCCTGAGTTGGCGGAGCCAGCGTAGGGAGCTTAGTCAAATGTATTTTGAGTTCCGCGAACACTATCTCGCATTCTGGTGTCCATTGGAAGTTTTGGGGGTTCCTTAGGGCAGAGAAGAAAGGTAGGCTTCTTTCGGCCAACTTCGAGCAGAAACGCCCAAGATAGTTGATTGACCCGACAAACCTTTGCACTTCTTTGATGCTTCGCGGGGGTTCCATCTGTAAGACAGCTTCAACTTTATCAGGGTTGACGTCTATTCCTCGCGAACTGATCATAAAACCAAGGAATTTTCCTGCTTTGACTCCAAACACGCATTTCTCAGGGTTGAGGCTCATCCCATGTTTGCGCAACATAGCAAATACTTCACGGAGATCTTCGACATGCTCTGATTCTTTTCGGCTTTTGACAACTATGTCGTCCACGTAGGCTTCCACGGACAAGCCGATCTGATCCCTGAATATTAAGTCTATCAATCTCTGGAACGTAGCCCCAGCGTTCTTAAGCCCAAAAGGCATGACAGTGTAGCAGAATGTTCCTCGTTCCGTGATGAAGGCGGTCTTCTCTTCGTCGGCCGGGTTCATCTTCACCTGATTATACCCCGAGTATGTGTCGAGGAAGCTTAGAGCTTCATGTCCCGCCGTTGAATCTGCTAGCTGATCAATCGAAGGTAGTGGGTAACTGTCTTTAGGGCAGGCCTTGTTCAAGTCGGTGAAGTCGACACACATTCTCCACTTGCCGTTGGCCTTTTTTACCATGACGACATTCGCGAGCCATTGGGGGTATTTGACTTCACGGATGAAATTGGACCTTAATAGCTTTTCTACCTCTTCTCTGGCTCCTTGGGCCCTGTCCCCAGTCTGCTTTCTCTTTCTCTGTATTTTCGGCTTGATGTCTGGATTTGTATTCAATGAATGTGTCATCAGAGATGCTGGGATCCCCTTCAAGTCTCTAGATGTCCACGCGAACACGTTTCTTGAGGCTTTTAATAGTTCGATGATCCTTTCTAGTGTATCCTCCTTCATGGCCTTCCCCACATATAACTGTTCTTCTTTGCACGCGAACAAGGTCACGGGCTGTTTTTCCACTTCCGAGACTGTTGCCTCCATTCGACTTCGGACTTCTAATTCAGGCTCCTCCAATTTTTGCTGCGTGGGCAGTCTCGTTCCTTCAAGGCTCAATACGGGCAGATTCTTGCCTTCCAGTGCAGCGAGGTAACAGGTTCGACTTTCGGTGTGCTGACCCCTTGCTACTCCAATGCCAGCTTTAGTTGGGAATTTCAGAGCAAAGTGGTAGATGGAGACTACTGCTTGGAATTTGCATAGCGAGATCCTTCCCAAGATAGCGTTATACGCGGACGGTGACTGGAGGACCAAGAACTCTACTTTCTCAGACCTACGTGGGCCTCCTTCATCACCTAGTATCAAATCAAGGGTAATCACCCCAATGGGCTTTACTCGTTCTCCCGCGAAGCCTACCAGCGTGCAATCGGTGGGCGCTAAACTTGCTGGATCAAGTCCCATTCTCTGAAAAGCTTCCCAATGCAGTATGTCAGCCGAACTTCCTATATCCACCATTACCCTCTTGACAATCTTGGTTCCCATCTGCACATGGAGCACAAGCGGATCAGTACTTGGCATGCATGAATCTGCCAGGTCTTCTGAACTGAAAGTCATCTTCTGTTCTCCTCGCGTAGGATTCGAAATACTCATAACGGGCTTCCCGATTGGAGGCGGTGCATTGGTTATCCTTCTCATCTCCCGCTTGCTAGGTCCTTTTGGCGTATGTCCTCCGGAGATAGTTCCTACCTGCCCATCTGGGCGGGGAAAATTCTGCTCAACTGGCGGATAAGGTGTCGGACGCCTGGGCGCATGCCTTGGTTGGATCGGCCCCGCATGAAACACATTTTTCGTTCGCGGAGGACCATGTCGTTGGCATTCTCGCTCGTCGTGGGCCGTGGACTGATGGTATACACAAAACTTTTTCCCCGGCCGAGTTTGAGGGGGTGGCATATTGGTTCGCGGATTAGGATGTCTCTGAGCGTAAGAGGGGGTCTGCTCTCGGTGGTTCATCTCGACTGCGATTAAAGGCTTATCTGGTGCTTTCCCTCGCTCTCCTGTCTGATGCCTACGCGGCTCCCATGAGCCTGTGTCCCTTCTTGCTGGCTCGTTCCTCCTCCCGCTACTTGCCGATGGGTTGACTGTGACTGTACTTCCGCGGGCCAGTTCTTCTGCCATTATATGCTGATTTGCCTTCTCCAGCAACTTGGTATACGAGTTAGGTGGCTTTTTACAGACACTCAGTTTGAATGGCCCATTCTTGAGCCCCTGGATGAAGGCCATACGCGCGACCTTTTCATCGAAATCATGGGCTTGGACTGCTTCCGTCGTGAATCTCTTCACGAAGGATGCGAGGGATTCCCAATCTTTCTGTCTCACGTTTAGTACCTCCTGCATGCTCATCCGCCTTCTCTGAGAGCATCCGAAGTGAGCCATGAAGGAATCTGCCAACTGTTGAAAACCTTCAATGCTCTTGGCTGGTAAACTGATCATCCACGTTAAAGCTGGTCTCGATAGGGTGTTGGGAAAACACTTGCACATTGTCGCCTCATCTGCCTTGCTCGCGAGCATGAGGTACTGATACCTTGACAAATGATCCCTGGGATCTTCGTTTCCCGCGTACTCCTTGAATGTAGGAATCTTGAAATCTGCTGGGGGAGGTGCCAGGACTATATGGTCCGCGAAGGCCGTAGAGCCGAACAACTCTAGTGGTATCCCCGGAGTAGCGTACTCTGGGTAGTATTGTGGCTCATACTCCCGATGCCTTCCTCCATAAGTATCTCTCCATGGAGAATACTGCAGACTTTCACGGGCGGCGGAGGCGCGATCTGCCTGGTAACATTCTCCATATTCTCCGCGTGGGTATCTTGGACCGTGCGGCTCAGGGTACATTTGTCTTGTCTGGCGTTGTGGCAATTCTGTCTCCTTCGCGGGGAGCTCTTGACTGGTCTTATGCCATTGGCGGAAAAGGCGAAATTGCTCCCATTCTTCGTCGTTGACAATCACTTCGCGAGTATCTTCTTTGGATGTTGCTTGGAGTGACATATCTTCTCCTGCTACCACCGTCGGGCTCTTGTTCATCATGAATGAGTTCATTTTTCTGACTTAGCTGCGCGAGGACATCCCCACGGTCGGCGCCAGTGTTGAAACCCGGTTTAACCCTTCGTGAAGACGTCGAGGGTCAACACACCCTCGATCCGGTTTTGTTGAGGATTTGTTTGATCGTGGGAGATCCTTGGCTTCCCTTCCTGCTCTAAGTTCACGGGTCTTCTTTAGAATCACCCCTTAACTCCTCTTTAGCTTGACTTCCGTGTTCTGTTTTGCTCTCGAAGGTCTCCGTCTCTGCCCAGAAAACTTGTTCCTCCAACGACCTGAAAACCCGGAGAGAGCTTCTCCGGGGAAACACCCTCCGACGCCCAAGTCAGTACTAGATTCAGTAAATATATTTGAGAGAGGAAGGTGTGAAAGAGGAGAGGAAGGCAAAGCAAAACGATCCAAAGAAACCTCAAGAAATTCTCTGAAAAGCCGATGAGACCTCCAAGAAACAGAGGCCGATCGAGTGTCCAACTCCCTCTTTTTTCTCTATCACCGACCCATATCGCTCTCACCCTCTGGTTCAAGGTTTGAGTGGATACTTATAGAGGATATCAACCACTAAGAGCTCGCCAGGTGTCTTAGTTTAATTGGAGCGAGTATAACCGTTTTTTTTTGGAAGCTTCCTCCCTGTCAGACGCACTCTCTTTCTATAACCGAATTCTGGTAGGCCTCTGTTGCTACGCGTAGGAAGAGGTACGCGAAGGGTGAAAATCGCCTTCCACACTGAAGATGTTCCCATTGGTGATACGTCCGATGAGGTGCATGTTGCGCACTTAAAACGGGAACTACATCCTAAAATGTATGAGCCATATGGTTCTTGGATGTTGGCCCAGACCCATTTTGCCCAACGTTCTGCCTTCGCTAAGCAGGATTCTAAGGGCTCTTTGTCGGGTTCCTTTGGCCCCAATCCCGGTCCTACTAAACCGGGTTCAACGGCTATTCTTCGGCCGACTGCTGATGCGGAATTCTCTAGACCGATTGGCGGGAAAGACAAAAATCCGAAAGCCATAGTTATCCAAGAGGGATGCCAGGGAGGAAAGGGTGAGGTTAATAAGGCAAGTGGATCTCATTTTCATATATTGGCGGAGAATTCGGAGGAAAGGATTGAGGCCGTTATTGAGGAACAATCTGATAAGGCCGGCTCTATCACAAATCTTGACAAGCTGACTCATACGATGGCCCCACGCGAGGAAGGAAATCTCTCCAAGAAATCTGACTCAAGGAAAAAGGAAATTAGTATTGATCACGCCGCGAAAGCGACGACAAGTATTGCAACAAGAAAGGCAGGACAAGCAGACGGGGATGCAAAAAAGGAAATTCAGAAGAAGAAAGGATCAATGGGTCGTGTGACAACCAAGGGTAATGCGAAGGACAAATTGGAAAGAGATCTTGTACTAAAACAACAAGAAGGCGAGAGTTCGAAAATTACCTCGGATAAGAAGATCTCGGCTACAATCGTAGTTCGTAAGCATGGATTGACGATTGCTGGGCCATCCTCTTTAAGGGGTGTTTTTCTTCATGTTGAGAAGCATCCACCAAGATTACAATCTCTCCCTAATTCTTCGTTGTGTGACCCCCCGGATCCTGATGGCGTATCCTTGGAACCTCTTCCTGCCCCTTTCCAGGCCAAGGGTGGGCATACTGGAACGGGCGACATCAGCATGAAAGATAACTTTCAAGAGCAACAAAAGAGTCGGTCGGGTACCGGCAATGATGTACAGGACGGAGACACTTGCATGGTCTCAAGTGATTTCTGAGGGTATCCTGGAGTGGTTTTCTATTGAGTCTCCTCTTCACGATTTGTGGTCCATGTTAGTCCCCGATCTGAAAATCATTTCCTGGAATGTCCAAGGTGTGGGCAACCAGGAATGTCTTAACACTCTGAAGGAGCTTATATGGATTCATGATCCCGCCATTCTTGTTTTCTTGGAAACCCGTATCAGTGGCCCCCAGACGGACACGGTATGTGAGAGGTTTGGTTTTGATAGCCTTATTTGTGCTGAGGCTGTGGGCTTTTGTGGTGGTATTTGGGTGCTGTGGAGGAGTGATCGCGTGTCTGTCACTGAACTGGATGCTCATGCTCAAGTTGTGTCCCTTCAAGTTTGTAGGGCGGGGAAGCCACTTGGGTCTTCTCCTCCATTTATGCTAGCTTGGAGCCTTCTTCTCGTGAAGCTCTCTAGAGTAGGCTTCGTGAGTTTGGGACGTCTGTGTCCCTCCCCTGGCTGCTGATGGGGGATTTTAATGAAACCTGCACCATTCACAAGCACACAGGGGACTCTGCTGCTCTCCGCCGTCGGTGTGCTTGCTTTTGTCAATGGATCAATGACCTTGAGTTGCTGGATTTGGGATTTTCGGGCCAGCAATTCATGTAGTGTCGTGGGCGTGATCCGACGACTCGCACTAGTGCACGGATTGACAGGGGCCTATGCAACGTGGATTGGCGTTCTCGTTATGAGGATGTTCTATCCGCCATTTGCTGATGCACCAATCTGACCATATGCCGCTCCTGCTCTGTACGCATGGCTTTGCGCAGTCCACCCCTACGGCCAAGCCATTCGTTTTCAAGCTGCGTGGTTGATGCACAACGAGTTTCAACTTTTTTTGGCTGAACATTGGAACAAAGACCTCCCTCTGACCTCGGCGCTTTCTAATCTAGCGATTCATCTAGACTCCTGGAATAAATCGGTGTTTGGGAACCTCTTTAGACGAAGGGACCAGCTTTGGCGCAGAATTCAGGGTGTCCAACGTTGTCTTAGTCAAGGTAGTTCTAGGGGGCTGCTCGCTCTTGAAGGCAAGCTTCATCGCCAGCTCGACATTGTCCTGGAACAAATTCACCTTTTTTGGATGCAGAAGGCTCGATCGGATGCTCTTGTCGATGGCGACCGTAACACTCGATTCTTTCATGCGTGTGCGGTGATTCGTCGAAAGAGGAACAAGGTGGATAGGCTTATGGATACTGGCGGTGAATGGGTTTGGGACCAAGAGGCGTTACAGGTGATGGTCTCCAATCATCTTCAGTATCTTTATACGGAGGAGAGTGACCATGATGAGCCTTTCGATCTGCCCCGTAGGAGTTTTCCTATGATCCAGGAGACCTATTATACTACTCTGCATAGGCCTTTTAATACGACGGAAATCAAAGTTGCCGTGGATAGCATGAGGGTGCTTAAGGCTCCTGGCCCCGATGGATTCCACACTATTTTCTTTCAGAAACACTGGTATGAGATTAGGGGAAGGTTGAGAAGGTTGTGCTTAGCGTTCTGGAGGGTGGTGAGATCATGTAGGCTTTAAACGAGACCTTGCTGGTCCTTATACCAAAGAAGGATAATCACGAATTTGTGAACCATCTCAAGCTCATCAGTCTGTGCAATGTTGCATTCAAGATTGCGACGAAAGCTATTGTTCTGTGAATGAAGCCAATCATGAGGTCTATTGTGGCTCACAGTCAGTCCAGTTTTGTCCCAGGTCGTCAAATCTCGGATAATATTGTTATTGCTCAGGAGGTTCTTCACTCGATGCGGGCTAAGACGGGGACGCAATTCATGGCTATAAAGATTGACCTCGAAAAGGCGTATGACCGGGTTCGTTGGAGCTTTATCTGTGATACGCTACAAGAGACTCGATTACTGTCTGGGCTGGTGCAGGTAATCATGAATTGCATCACTTCCTATAGCATGCGAGTGTTGTAGAATGGTACTATGGGGGACAAATTTAAGCCCAGTCGGGGTGTCCGCCAAGGGGATCCTTTATCCCTGTACCTTTTTGTGGTCTGTATGGAACGTCTCGGCTATATCATTGATGATGATGTGCTTGATGGGGCTTGGAAGCCGATCCAACTGAATGCTATGGGCCCCGAATTATCTCACTTGTTTTTCACGGACGATCTGATCCTATTTGGGGAGGCCTCCAGGGAGCAGATGGAGACTATTCAATTTTGTCTCAACCAATTTTGCGCTGCATCAGGTGCTAAAATCAATTTCCAAAAATATATGGTTTGCTTTTCTAACTCTACTCCCCTTGAGCTCGTGGCGCAAAAAAGTGGTATGAGTGGCATTTCTTCCATGGATGATCTAGGCAGGAACTTGGGAATGCCCTTTTCTAAGAAGCTTGTCTCCAAGCCAACCTTCCAGCATATCTTCGACAGAGTTAGTACCAAGCTGGTGGGCTGGAAGACTAGATTGCTTTCCATGGCTGGACGCGTGACGTTGGCAAAGTCAGTTATTGCCAGCATACCTATGTGTTCGATGCAGACTGTGCGTCTCCCGTTTTCCACCTGTGACGAGGTGGATAAGAAAGCTCGGGGCTTTATTTGGGGTTCTGCTGATGAGAAGAGAAAGATTCATCTTCTCAAGTGGGATGAGGTACGTCGTCCGAAGGAGGCCGGTGGGCTTGGTATGAAAAGTATGAGATAGGTGAATTCGTCTTTTATGGCTAAGATGGGTTGGCGAGTCTTGAATGAACCGGACTCTCTGTGGTCGTGTGTGGTTAGAGGGAAATATTGCCATGGCAGGTGTGATCGCGACATGTTTGCATCTCGCCCGGGCTCTTCGAATTTATGGCAGGGCATTGTTAATGCTAAAGCTCCCCTGCTGGCTGGGATGCGTTTGCCGTGGGAAGTGGTAACCAAACACTTTTTTGGACTCACCCGTGGGTCATGGAACAACCTCTTGAGCGCCTTGTAATTGTTGAGGTCCCGGAGGCTGATATTTGTCGAACAGTTACTGAGTATTGGGGGGATTCAGGTTGGATGTGGGTGGAGTTTTCCCATCTCCTCCCGCCTGAAGTGCTTGTTAAAATTGACGCGATTGCGTTAGTTGCCGAGGAGGTTGATGATAATCTTTTTTTGGAATGGCACATCGTCCGGGGCCTTCTCCATTAAGTCTTGTATGGAAATCATTCGCCGCAGTGAGGGTGACGCTCCGAAGCCGGTCTGGAAACGCATATGGCAGGTTAAGGCACTTGAAAGGGTCCGAAATTTTCTTTGGCTTGCGTCGCATGACTGCATCATGTGCAATGCCAATCGGAACCGTCGCCACCTCTCTCCAACTGCCCACTGTGATGCTTGCAACCCGCCGGCGGAGACCACCCTGCACATTCTCCGGGATTTCCCGCGGGCTAGGGAGGTTTGGTGCGACCTCATCCCTACTGCAAGTGGAGATAGCTTCTATCAGCATGATCTTTTTGATTGGTTGTCGCTCAATCTGTGGAAACATGATTCTTGGCCGACGACTTTTGCTTTGGGGGTTTGGTGGATATGAAAGTGGAGGAACTTGCGATGCTTTGGCTCCATTGATGATATCCCCCATTATAGGGCTACTTTCATTCTCGCTTGTGCGACGGAATACAGGGAGGCAGATCAGAGACGGGGGCTTTTACAAAACAATGGCGTGAGTCTTGTCTCTCACTGGCAAAAACCTGAACATGGGTGGGTGAAGCTTAACTCAGACGGCGCGTATTGTGCATGGAGTATTGTGATCACTACTGGTGGGCTTTTACGTGATGACACTAGGACCTTTATGCATGCTTATGTTGCTAAAGCTAGTGGAGAGTCACCATTTAAGTCTGAGCTGCTTGGGCTCTTGCAGGGGCTGACCATGGCCAGGCAACTAGGGGTGGAGAAAATTGAAAATGAGATGGATGCTATTGAGGTGGTGAATGATATGGATATGCAATTCCCGACTTTGCCTCACCATAAGACCCGGATTGATAAATGTTGTGATCTGCTGGCATCTCCGGGATGGCAAGTTCGTCTTCGTCAGGTCCCTCGCTCTTGTAACCAAGCTGCGGACTGGTTGTCCCACTTTGGTGGCACCTGTGCCGAGGAATTCATTTTGTTTAATAACCCTCCTACTGGTTTAGTTTATGTTTTAGAGATTGATAGTTGGATGAGTGAGTATATGTAAGTTTTTTATTTTCATGAATAAATGGGTATAACCCTCCCTTTTTACCAAAAAAAAAAGAAAAGGGCATGCATTTGCTCATTACACATTTATAAGGGTGGTTTTCCAATGTGCGCGCATTGGTTGGCCGTAGCCCTACATTTATTGAAGCCCATAAATTTTGTCCTACCTTTATCCTCAGGGGCGGACGCATAAATTTAATACAGTGGGGGCGAAAATAAACTATTATTACATTATATTTAATATAAATACTAAATATCATATTAATTTTTTTTACTTGTAATCGATTTGTCACGTTCTGAAATCTCACAATAATATCTTCAATCTCAATAAATGTCACTAATCTTTCTCAATATACGTTTTAGTGAGTAAGGTTCCGGTGCGGAGCACTCTTACGGTGCGGACGTGCGAACATGCACTATAGGGCCTTATTTGTGCACTTTAGGGCCTTATTTGTGCACTTTTCCAAAAATTGAGAAAAATGCTTGAAATAATTTTTTTTTATTACAAAAGTGCACATTTAAGACGTTAAAGTGCACAAATAAGGCCCTAAAGTGCATGCTCCGCACGTCCGCACCGTAAGAGTGCTTCGCATATGATCCAAACTCACGTTTTAGTTTCTTAACTAACAACTTGATTAGAGAGTCGTAATAAGCACAAAACATAGAGAATGGACACAAACTAAATTCTAATGGTATAAAACATTTAAAAATTATTTGCAATACATTATAAATTAAACAAAGTCTTTGAAACTAGTTAGAAAAATAATGTTTTTTGTCATAAAAAATTATATGAAAGGCATATTTTGTTTCAAACAAATTTCTTTTATTTCTAATCTTTATAAGACATAATACATGGTTCATGAAATAATTGGCCTAATAAAAAATCTACCTTCATATATTGTATTATTCCAATACTAATTTTATTAGACTTTTTATTAAAAAAAAATCAGTGGGGGCAACAGCCCCCTCTGGGCCCCATGTATGTCTATCACTGTTTATCCTTGTATATTATACATTTCACGTGATGCTATATACACACGTTTTTTTTTGTTATATACATACCATATACACGTATACAGCGCTTAGGCGTATCAACGGGGTACACATCAGGGTTGTGTGAATGAGGAAAACGTGTGCCAACAAAGTATCTGAATTGAAAAATGGTTATACTAAGTATAATGTAATCCTAACTTCATTTTTCATTCTACTAAGTACAATAGAAAAGCGCTTTTTATACTTAGTATAACCGTTTTTGTCATGTTCGCATGCCGAATTAAATAAAATTATAGCACTCGAACAAGACAAAACGGTTATACTAAGTATAAAAAGTGGTTTTCCAAAACTAGATATATATCGGTTATATTAAGTATAATGTAATCCTAACTTTATTATCTTATTATTCGAATATCAAATATACTAAGTATAATGTTATCCTAACTTCATTATCATATTATTCGAATAGCAATTATACTAAGCATAATGTAATCCTAATTTGATTATCGTATTATTCGAATATTGTATATACTCATTATAGCGTAATCCTACTTCATTATATTATTCGAATTGCATACATACTAAGTGTAATGAAATCCTAAGTTCATTATTGTATTATTCGAATATCGGCTATACTAAGTATAATGAAAACCCCAAGTGTCCATACCCTAGTGTTTCTTGTTTTGGAAACCCGAGGTATCCCAAACCCCAAACCCTACATACCTTATATTGTATGTAAATTTACGATCGTTCATACCCAGAGATACTATTTTTGGAATAAATACTCTAATGAAGTTAAGATTACACGATACTTAATGTACACGATATCCGAATAATACGATAATGAACTTAGGATTTCATTATACTGAGTATATACGATATTCGAATAATACGATAATGAAGTTAGGATTACATTATATTTAGTATATATGATTGATATTGAATAATACGATAATGAAGTTAGGAATATATTATACTGAGTATATACAATCAATATTTAATAATATGATAATGAATTTAGGAATACATAGTATAACTAATATTCGAATGATACGATATGAAGTTAGGATTACATTATACTGAGTATATACAATATTCGGATAATACGATAATAAAGTTAGGATTACATTATACTTAGTATATACGATATTCGAATAATACGATAATGAACTTATGATTTCATTATACTGAGTATATACGGTATTCGAATAATACGATAATGAAGTTATGATTACATTATACTTAGTATATACAAACTATATCGAATAATACGGTAATGAAGTTAGGATTACATTATACTGAGCATATATGATCGATATTGAATAATATGATAATGAAGTTAGCAATACATTATACTTAGTATAACCAGTATTCGAATAATACGATATGAAGTTAAGATTACATTATATTGAGTATATATAATTTTTGAATAATACGATAATGAATTTAGGATTACATTATGTTTAGTATAATCGATATATTCAAGTTTGGAAAACTGTTTTTGTCTTATTCGTGTAATTTTGTTTAAAAAAAATTGGCATAGGAATAGTAAACGTGCTGTTTTTTTAATACTGGTAGGCGTCTCCCATAGGTACGCAACCCGAATGCGTGTCGTACCAGATAATTCTTTGGGTATTGGATTGGCACGCATTTCCCTCGTGTACGTAATCCTGATGCGTACCCTTTGGTACACAGGCGGAACTGGGTGGGGGGGGGGGGGGGGGGCAGGGGGGCATGTGCCCCTCATTTCATTTAGCTTCAGTTCACATATATTTTTATTGTAGTACCAGTACTACACAAATGAAATTAGTCCAGTGGCAATATACACACCATGTGTTCAATAAGTCTCATGTTCGAACCTTTGTGAATTCCAACTTTAACTAATTTTATTTTTTTCTTCAGTCTCCTCCCTTTTCCCTCCTTCATCCCTCTTTAATCTTTTCTAGTCTCTTTTGTCACTATAATTATTACTTTTTTTTTTATAATATGTTAAGTTGGTACGTGTAGATATATAGTATTTTAGGTACATTATTACTTCGTACATATATATTAAATATAATATTTTATCAGGTTGGTATTAAAATGATTTATTATATTAGTGTGCTTTAATAAATATTAGATATGAAACTATTCATACCTAACAAAATAGAATAAATTTTGTACAAATATATAATTTTAGTGTATTATAAAAAAACTCGTATGAGAATAACTACATATTTAAAATTTATTAGTCAATGATAATTATAATTATTCAATCATTTTTATTCCTCTAGTCCGCCGTTCGTCCGCAATTCAGTGTGCCCCCTCTTTTTTATTTTTCTGATTCTGCCACTGCTTTGGTACACCTACGCGTCACGTGTACGTGCCTATAATGTATATATTTGGTAAAAATAGGGGTGTACGTGTATTTCGCACACACGTACATTTCTCCATCAACAACACCATTGAAACATTAACATCCTAAAAATTATAAATAAAATTAAACTCTAGCAAGTATATAGGAAACATGGTAAACTTAAATAATAAATAAAGCTAGCTATAGGTACTACTAGCATAGTGAGGAATGAATTTATTAAATACGAAGTATTTTTAATAATATGACATTGAAATTTAGGAGGTCAAATACGTTCCGTGGTACGAAAAGATGGTTATATTTTTTCATGGAATTTTTTAAAAATTATTTTAAGTAAGTATGTTCAATTAAACTACTTCTACTAACTAATATATATATATATCCATAATTGTATGTTATATTATTAAAATAAGATAAGTTTATCTTATTTTATATTATAAATCACTTTTAATAAGTATGTTCCTATCATATTATTATCTTAATTATTTATAAGAGATTGGATATTATCAAAATTTTACCTATTTACAAAAAAAGGATGGATTTTTTTTCCAATTAGATTGTTACCTTTTAAGTATTAGTTACATATTCATACAATTTAATTAAAAAATTTTACCTAGTCCAAACCAATCTTAACTAAAATTTCATGTTACTCTGCAAGTAACCTAATCATAATAACCACATGTATTTTTTGAATTTAAATTTTAATCCTTTAAGAAAAGAAGTCATTGAATTGACGTATTTTTTATCATTCGCAAAATCAAAACCAATATTGTTTTAAAAAGAATTCAAATCAACATCATTTTAAAAGTGGTTTCTAATCTCCATATTTTAGAAAAGTTACCTGAATTTGATTTTTTAATATTAAAAATATTTTTTAAGAAAAATTTTCAAAATTCGATTTGTTATATACTAAAAATATTTTTTTCTTCAGTTTTTTTTTTCATTTTAGTTGAATAATTTCTAAATTCGATTTTTTTAACTTTTATCCCATGAATATAAATTAAAAGTCCAAGATTAGAATGGTTCTTAACTACTATCGCAAGAATATATATAAAAAAGACCAATATTAGAATGATCAAACAATGGTGTAATTTAAAATTAATTTTGTTATAAACTTGTTTATATACGTAAGAAAAAAAATAATTGAAGTTATTTAAATCTCAAATTATAGTTACAAATATTTCAAAACTAAATATAATTTAAATTAAAAATATAAAATATGATTAGATAATAAAGAACGTGCATGTGTATGAGTTTAATCTCTAATTTAGTTCAATTTAAATTTTCTAACATATTTGATATGGATAGATTTTATAGTTTAGGTCATACTTTTAACTAAATAAAAATTTTAAATGTATAATTAAGACGAGATTACTACTCTTTTAATATATAATTAAACAGGATCCATTCTTATATTTTTTAAAGGTTATATGATGTGGCGGATTAAAGGTTGTATAAATATTAATCATGTTATATTTAAAAAGGTAAAAAAAAATGGGGGTATTAAACACGCCCATAACTTTTTATTATTTACACTCACGCATGCGGAATGCGTATACTTTTGTTTATGCATTGCGCATACATATGCGCAATGCGGATACATATGTGTATGTATCCGCACTGCGTATACATATGCGTATGTATGCACATTCCGCATGCGCACACATTCAAAATTAAACGTTAACGGCAAGATTCTGTTTGAACGGAAAATTTTGGATATGACGCCTTGAACGATAATTTTTAGTATTTGGCCCTGTATTTTAATTTATAAATAATTTTAACGTAATTTTTAATTTATAGTTTTACGCACATATATTATAAATAATTTAAACTACAAATAAAAAAATATAACTAAAAAGGTAAAAAAAAAATATAAATAACTTTAAAATAACAAGTTAGCATGTACCCATGAGCACACACTAGAAAAATCGTAGAATATATAACAAACTATCAAGTTAACCATATTATATATAGAAGTAACTAATTTACCATAAAATTATATAATAACAAACATAGTAAACTTAACTCGTTCGAATTTAAAAAAATCTAAAACATTCGTAATCAGGATTGTTAACGTTAATTAACAACAAGAATAATATGTGCATGTGAAGTGCGCATACACACGCATATGTATGCGCATGTGTATTCTAATGCATATACATAAGTTTACGCGTTCTGCATGCGTAAATCAATATATATGCTTTCACGTTCCGTATACATATAGTGGGTGTAAATAATAAAAAAGTTATGGGTGTGTTTAACAACACCCAAAAAAACTCAGATGTGTTAAGATAAGAAATAATGAATTAGTATTATATATTTAAAATTTGTACTAAATTAAAGTTTCAGAAAGATAAAATATTTATAAAATTTGAAAAACTGATGCGTACATATGGAGAAATTAAAACTAAATTATCAAATTTGCAAATCCTATAATACATTCATTAGTGAAACCAATACTTTTTAAACTAAACCAGTGTAATTATCGTACCACGCACGAGTTTTTACGTCATATATATTGAATTAAAAATATTAATAATTATTCCATTTAAAAAATAACTATTAAAATCAATTTATATATTAAAAAATAGATTTTGATAATAAATCAATCTCTGATCATAAATTCGTATCGCAATCATTCATATAATTAGGACATTCTGGATTTGTATATAATTAGGAAACTTTGGATTTGTAATCTTTGTGATTAACTTGTAATCTTTGTGCTTGATTTGTATTTAAATTAGGAAAAAATGAGTGATAGGTTCAGGATAAGAAAATGATATGTGGCGGTTTTAATGAGGGAGTGTCATGTGGAGGTTTTAATGAGGGAGTGTCATGTGGCGTAATTAGGTTCTAGTTTGGTAGATTAGAAAATTTTGAATTTGTATGTAATTAGGAAATTTTAGATTTGTAATCTTTATGATTAACTTGTAATCTTTGTGCTTGATTTGTATTTAAATTAGGAAAAAATGAGTGGTAGGTTAGGATAATAATATTTTATTTATAATTAGATTTATTTTAAAAAATGGAAAAAAGCAAAAAAAAATTACATGTGACGGTTTTAATGAGGGAATGTCATGTGGCGTAATTAAGTTCTAGTTTAGTAGATATATTGTAGATTAGGAAATTTTAAATTTGTATATAATTAGGAAATTTGGATTTATAATCTTTATGATTAACTTGTAATCTTTGTGCTTGATTTGTATTTAAATTAGGAAAAATGAGTGATAGGTTTAGGATAGACCTGTATAAGTCCGGGCTCGGGCTGGGTTCGGGTCGGGCTTTAGGGACGATTCCAGCCCGATTGATCGGGTCGGGCTAAGCCCGCCCGGTCCAAACGGGCTGAAATCGTTGTCCAAGCCCGCCCGGAAAACCGAGCTGGGTAGCCCGGCGGGCCGGCCCGGTTTGTATTATATAATATGTAAGTATGTTTTATAGTATATAATTATGTTTTATATTATTTAGTATATGTAATTATATATATTATATACTATATTAAGGTCTAAAAATTTATAATATTATATAATAAGGGCTGAAAATTTTATAACTATACATATTTAGAATAATATATATAAATATTTTTAATTTTTAAATTTTAACCGGGTATCGGGCTAGGCCTCTAGGCCCGTTCGGGCCTAAGGAGTGTGCGTGCCCGGCCCGTTCATGCACTGGGCGGGTCGGGCCCGGCGGGCCACTATTACTGTCCAAGCCCGGTTTAAAAACCGGGCGGACGGTCTGGGCTGACCCGGACTTGTACAGGTCTAGTTTAGGATAATAATCTTTGATTTATAATTACAATTATTTTAAAAAAATAAAAAAAATAGAAAATGACATGTGACGGCTTTAATGAGGGAGTGCCATGTGGCGATTTTAATAAGGGAGTGTCATGTGGCGTAATTAAGTTCTAGTTTAGTAGATATATAGTAGATTGTGAAATTTTGGATTTGTAATCTTTGTGATTAACTTGTAATCTTTGTGCTTGATTTGTATTTAAATTAGGAAAAAAACAGAGAATGATATGTGGCGGCTTTAATGAGGGAGTGCCATGTGGCGATTTTAATGAGGGAGTACCATGTGGCGTAATTAGGTTCTAGTTTAGTAGATATATAGTAGATTATGAAATTTTGGATTTGTAATCTTTGTGATTAACTTGTAATCTTTATGCTTGATTTGTATTTAAATTAGGAAAAAAATTGATATGTTTAGGATAATAATCTTTAATTAATAATTAGATTTATTTTAAAATTTTGAAAAAAACAGAAAATGACATGTGACGGTTTTAATGAGGGAGTGTCATGTGGCGGCTTTAATTAGAGAGTGTCATTTGGTGTAATTTGGTTATAGTTTAGTAGATATATAGTAGATTAGGAAATTTTGGATTTGTTTATAATTAGAAAATTTTGGATTTGTATATAATGAGGACATTTTGGATTTGTAATCTTTGTGCTTGATTTGTATTTAAATTAGGAAAAAATGAGTGATAGGTTTAGGATAATAATTTTTTGATTTTATGTGATGGTTTTAATGAGGGAGTGCCATGTAGCGTAATTAGGTTCTAGTTTAGTAGATATATAGTAGATTAGGAAATTTTGGATTTGTATATAATTAGAAAATTTTAGTTTTGTATATAATTAGGAAATTTTGGATTTGTAATCTTTGTGATTAACTTGTAATCTTTGTGAACGATTTATATTTAAATTAGGAAAAAATGAGTGAAAAGTTTAGGATAATAATCGTCTATTTATAATTAGATTTATTTTAAAAAATTAAAAAAACAGAAAATGAAATATGGCGGTTTTAATGAGGGAGTGTAATGTGACAGTTTTAATAAGGGAGTGTCATGTGGCGTAATTAGGTTATAGTTTAGTAGATATATAGTGGATTAGGAAATTTTGGATTTCTATATAATTAGGAAATTTTGGATTTGTATATAATTAGGAAATTTTGGATTTGTAATCTTTGTGCATGATTTGTATTTAAATTAGGGAAAAAATGAGTGATATGTTTAACTTGTAATCTTTGTGCATGATTTGTATTTAAATTAGGAAAAAATGAGTGATAGGTTAAGGATAATAATCTTTGATTTATAATTAGATTTATTTTAAAAAATTAAAAAAGTAGAAAATGACATGTGACGGTTTTAATGAAGGAGTGTCATGTGGAGGTTTTAATGAGAGAGTATCATGTGGCGTAATTAGGTTCTAGTTTAGTAGATATATAGTAGATTAATAAATTTTGGATTTGTATATAATTAAGAAATTTTGGATTTGTAATCTTTGTGCTTGATTTGTATTTAAATTAGGAAAAATTGAGTTATAGGTTTAGGATAATAATCTTTGATTTATAATATATTTTAAAAATGCAGAAAATGACATGTGACGGTTTTAATGAGAGAGTGTCATGTGATGGTTTTAATGAGGGATTGTCATGTACCCTAATTAGGTTCTAGTTTAATAGATATATAGTAGATTAGGAAACTTTGGATTTGTACATAATTAGGAAATTTTGGATTTGTATATAATTAGGAAATTTTGGATTTTAATCTTTGTGATTAACTTGTAATCTTTGTTATTGATTTGTATTTAAATTAGGAAAAAATGAGTGTTAGATTTAGGATAATAATCTTTAATTAATAATTAGATTTATTATAAAATTGAAAAAATCAGAAAATGACATGTAGCGTTTTTAAAGAGAGAGTGTCATGTGACGGTTTTAATGAGAGAGTGCCATGTGGCGTAATTAGATTCTTGTTTAGTAGATATATAGTGGATTCGACATGGTAGGCTCACATCTTGCAACTTTGCAAGTAATATGTAGATCCAGTAGACAATCTCCTAGTCCAATGAGTTGTCTCTATTTGGTTATGATCAATTTTTCGATCTTGGCTTCTTCTAAATTTACACTTATAACAAATTATATATGTGTTTTTAAGAAATTATCAAAGAGGTTATAAGATTCAACACAACTTTTATATTTTTTCTTTTTCGTCGTCGTAGAAAGATTTTTTATGGTATTTTATAGTTTTGTATACAATTATTTTCCCAAACCCTATTTATAGTAGAGAATTCAGAAATTTATAATGGTAAGTTTATTATGGATAAAACAATAATTATAATTCTAAGTAAGATAATTATAATTATGGATATTCTTGAGCCAATATGTACGCATAAACATTACTTGCAAAAATTATAATCTACTATATCCACAATAATTGTTTATTCCATAATAAACTTACCATTATAAAATATTCATATTAGGGTGCATATCCGGCTAATATGGGAATAGTTTTGTTTTCTTTGATTTTTGAAAACCAACGAAAAAAAGAGAGCTCGACACGTGGCAATTCAATACCGTGATGCCACGTGACAGTCAAAAAATTTGGTTCATTTTGGAGGCGCCACGTGACATAGTAGGTATTTTACTTTAGTAGATATATAGTAGATTTTGGAAAGAATGGTGATTGCAGATTTTTGAAATTAAGTTGTCTTTATTATTTTCTATTTAATTTTGGTATAGTGTATGGATGTTTTATTTGAAAGCAAAATATTGTCTTTATCATTGCAGATCTTGACCCATTAGTTTCGGTAATAGAATAATTCTATATATAAGATTAAAGATTTTTGGAGATCTTGTATTATTCAAAATATTGATTATATTGATTTTTTTTAAAACGAAAATAGATAAAATGTCATGTGACGGAAACAATGACAAGATGCCATGTGACATAAGAATGGGTAAGTTAAACAGGAGGATGTCACGTGGCTTAGAAGGATTGTGATTTAGTAGATATATAGTAGATTACTTGTAAATCTATACATATCATAAATGTATATAGTTGCCTAAAGTTTAAATTTGATAATGGCATACTCTGAATATGTCATGTAAAAATATAATGTAAAATTTATGATAATTTTGTTATATTTTTTTATAAATGTCAACATTATCTGAAAGTTTTGGTATGGTATTAGAATGTGAGGTGGTACTGATGTGGCATGATATCATTATCTGAGGTGGTACTGATGTGGTCATGATATCATTATCTGAAAGTTTAGGCGAAAGTTTTAAATGTCGAAGTGATATGTTGCATTTTAAGGAATTGTTTTACTATTATACATTGATATTTTTGCTATGGTATTATATATATTAGTAAATCGATATATATCACAACTTATATAATTGCCTATAATTTCAATATGAAAGTGAATGATACTCAACATTTTTCAAATAAATTATTTTGTAGAAAATTTGGTATTTTTTTTATATCAACCTTAATTTTTCGTAAGTATGTTGACGTATGTATAAACTTTTTGTATTTGAATTATAATAATAAAACATATAAAATAATAATAAGGTGGTAAATTTTGGAAAGAATTAATTATAGAAAATAGTTGTAAATCGATAGAACATATAAAATAATAATAAGGTGGTAAATTTTTGGAAACAAATCATTTAGTTTCCAAAGCACATGTTATTGTATTTTTAATATTCTGTGGTCAATATTGGAAAGAGGATAATAAAATATTGCAGATTTATTTTAGTGCTTAAAAAGATATGATACGGAATATTTTGTTGTACATCTTTGGAAAAAAATGATTGTAAATTATATTGGTATGGTAAGTGTAGGATGCTATTAGTGCAAATTTTTTATTTTTAAAATAAATCTAAAAAAACGATAGGCTGACACGTGTCCAATTCAATAATGTGACGCCACGTAACAGCGTAAAACTCGGGCTCATTCTGGGGGTACCACGTAGCGCAGAGGGTATTCTGCTTTAGTATATATATATAGTAGATTTAACATAATGCATAAGCTTAGTTTTGCTGGATCCACAAATTCGAAACTTATTAAATATAAATATCACACAATCTCTATCAGATTTAATAGAAATCTATAAATTAATTAGGACGATATAATCAAACTCAATGATTTTAAACAATTAGATTTCAGCGTGACAATTAAATTTCAAATAAAGTGTTGTTGATATCTCATTTTAATAAAATTTATTTATCATATTTAAAATTCAAATAGATTTATACGTAGGTTTGGTTATATCTATAAAAAATAACATTCCTATATGATAGGCCAATTTAAATTAATGGTTACAAAACTAAGAAAAGTGGTCTTGTTGTTTGTGGAGATATATATAGAGAGAAGGGTGCTCAGGTAAAACGAGTCTTGTGGTGAAACGAGTGGATAATTTTGGAGCGTTGGATTGAGGATGATAGATGGCTAGATTAAGAGATAAAAAATAGGGTGTAGTGGGGGTGTGAATCATGGAATAAATATCACCACCAAAATAGACAGTTAGAAGGAGATTGGAGAGAGAAAGATTGGAGAGAGAAAACGTGGATTCGGTCCAGAAATTTCTAAACCGTTTTGCATATCGATACAAAAAATCTGCATATCGACACGAAAATTGTGAATATCGTTTAATGTTCTTTGCATATCTGTTTATTTTGTTCATGTTTCATCGTATTCATGCTGATATTCATTGTCTTATGTCTGATATTCAAGTATGGTGAGTGCTTATTCGTTATGTATATAATGCATCCACTGAATTGAAAAAAAAAATTGTGCATATCAAAACACATTATTTGAATATCGTTCAAGTATTTCTGAATATTTGTTATTCGGTATCATACATATCTCATCCATACAAATGAATATCATAGTCATGATCAAGGAAATAATTCATAATTACAAGTTGCATATCATACAAGTAAATTCTGCATATCACTGTATAAAAAATGCATATCCCATCCACATAATTGCATGGCCGCGATCGCTGCCCTTGAACCGCGCCCGCGACTTGTTCTTTCCTAGCACTCAGCGAGATCTTCCTTGGTTGCGCTCGCGGCTTATTCTGCATATCAATGTATAGAAAATGATAAAGTCATCCACACAAATGAATATCACATTCACGGCCAATGAAATAATCTATCATAAAAAATTGCATATCATACAAGTATATTCTGTATATCAATGTATGGAAAATGCATATCACATCCACACAAATGAATATCACAATCACGGCCAGTGAAATAATCTATAATAACAAATTGCATATCATACAAGTATATTCTGCATATCAATGCATGTAAAATGCATATCACATCCACACAAATGAATATCACAATCACGGCCAGTGAAATAATCTATAATAACAAATTGCATATCATATAAGTATTATCTGCATAACAAATTGCATATCATACAAGTTTAATCCAAACAAAATAAAAAAAGGGAAAAAAAAGAAAAGAAAAGAAAATTTTAATCAAAACAACACCACTGCACAACATCACCGGCACAACACAGCACCACGACAATGTTCTTCAATTTGCAACTACAATTCACAACTACAATACGGAACTGTTCTTCAATTTGCATAGTCTATAATATAATCAATTTTTGATCGTATTCATATGATAATGTCTCATTTTTTCTCAATCACGAATCAAGTTGTAAAATACGATCAAAAAGGAGAAAAAAAAAGTACGCACCGATAGACGAATACGATTCAAGTCGATTTAAGTCGAGGACATCTCGGAAGATTTGAGGACGGGCACGGATCTGGGTTTGTGGGGGGTCGCCGGTGTGCGTTGCCGGTGTGGGTCGCCGGCGGGAGAGAGATGAGGGAGAGATGGTGAGGCAGATCTGCGAGAGAGAGAAGAGTAGATCGCGAAGCGGTTGGACGAGCCGGGACGCGGTCCGGTGGTGGTTGTGGGTTCAGCGGCACGGCGTGTTACGCGCCAAGAGAGACGGGCACGGATATGGGTTTGTGGGGGGTCGCCGGTGTGCGTTGCCGGTGTGGGTCGCCGGCGGGAGAGAGATGAGGGAGAGATGGTGAGGCAGATCTGCGAGAGAGAGGGGTCTTCGAGAGAGGTGAATCGAAATGGAAGTTGAAAAGCCGTGGAAATAGGAAAGGGTAGAAATCAGGTTCCATAAAATTAGAAAGGTGTGTAATCGGGTGTGGGTAAATCTACCCTCTAATTTTGAACCTTCCTAGATTAAATCTCAGTCATCCATCTTAAACTAATCTAACGTTTTATATTTGTACACTCGTTTCACTATAAGGAGTTGTTTTACTAGAGCATAAATCTATATATATATATATATATATCAATGTTAAATTTGACTTTTAAAATATTGGAATCAATTACCACTTGCAATTTTAATTGAGGTATATGTTTTGGAAATAAATTAGTGCATATTTGCACAAGAAATTCAGAGATTTGATATAAATGTAATATGTATTTGAATAATAATAAATTAAAATAATTTTTTTCAATTAAATAATCTCATCAACTAATAAATTTATCAAAATAATTACTTTTTATAATATCTTTTGGGAACTTAAATTTATTTGATTAAATAAGTTTTTATATAATTAAACCGGATCCAATATTATAATTTTTCCTAAAAGAATGGATGATTTGACGGATTATAGTTGAATGAGTAATGACACCTAGGTGAATTGAACGTGGTGTCAACACGTAGGATTTAGTCATCTCACTTAGTATATGGATAGATTATGTATGTGAGAATTGAGAGAGGGATAAAGGAGAATATCCGATCGAAAACAATATGTATGAAACATATATATTTCCATGTAAATCTGCTAGCTATACAATGGAACTATGGAAGTGTTTGTCTAAGAGACAACAACAACTAAATGAAGATTCGCATGATTCTTTTGGCATTTTTAATGTACAAAATTCAGTTTTTTTATAAATAAAGTAAAGTATATGATTAGCATATTGCATGTTATATTCCGTACAAGAGCATGTGGGTAGTGGTGGAAAAACAAGTTTGTTATTTAATTATCCTCCTTATGGGCATTTTGGATTCTTCCCATGCATGTTTGGCTGTTCGAAAATTCTTGTCACTTTTTTTTTCATTTTATTATTTATTTTCTGAAAAAGTGAACCCCAATATGATCTTGGTCAAAATATTGAGAGTTTCGGTTAATAATTTGTTTTGGAACACACAAAATTAATTAAGCTTATGATTCAAAAAGCTTCAAATTTTTATATATCGATCTGACATCATATCTATAATGGTTCATGCTCAAAATTGTCAAAACATTTGTAACATTTTGATTCACAATTAAGTACGTACAAGTTTGTCAATCTATATATCTGACCAACAAATTTTAAAATTACTATATCAAAATTTTATTTGAACTGAAGGGTGATCAAATTAATCTGATTGCTGAATTCGGGTCTTGCATAATTCTTCACCAAGTGCAGTACTGAATGAAAATTTACGTACCTCAACATGCTTTACAATATAAACGTCTTGTATATATGCTAGAGAATTATGTACGGAAGTTATTGCCTACTGTATTCATAGTGGTACATCAGTTCAAATTTTTTAAGAGAATATAATTTAATTATTAAGATTATCATGTTATGATTGAGACCTTTTATGTTTAGATCTTGCAATGATGATGCCAAAGCATATACTATTACTCTATCTGTAAGTTCGATAGAATGATCAGTGATTTTGCATAAAATTAAGACTAAAATGATGATTTAATATTTGATGCATTTTTTGTGAGGCAAGATCTAGTACTAAATTAACCTAACTGGGAAAAAAACAAAGGTGGAAAGGGGAAAAAGATGAGGTTGGAGTTGGCAGCTTTGCTGGTAGGTAGCTTTTTAGCATCACTTGAAGTTTAAGTTAATGAGTGGATGTATATTTTTCAAAAAAAATGTGAAATTAAATAAAAAATCACAATACAACCTCCAAATGAGATATCTTTATATATATACTAAAGTCTACAACACTACAACAATTTTTTCCTTTTATGTTTTACGTACGTGGCTTTAGGTGATTAAAATAGTACTCTTTCCTATCCTATATATACGTACTGAAGTTGCATCAAAACTATATTTTAAAAGTCAAATTTAACGTTGATATATATATAGGTTCTTTTATTGACTGTTGGATTTATGTATTTGAGTGCTTTGAGCTCTTGATTTACTTGGGTGTTTACAACTGCCATCTGTTACCTATTATAAATCGTTCTTGCACTATCCTGCTTCTGAAGTGTCTCATGAACTGGGATGAAAACTATGTGGTGAACATGAATCTCTGATTCTTTGTTTATCTGTCTGGTTACACTAAAACAATACACTAGGAATCTGGGATGAAACCTCAGAATCTTTTGAACAATCAGGACTTTATATCTGAAGTTGGTTTCCAAACCAACACACTAGGAAATTGTGAACCTACGAAAATCACACATTTTATGACAACCTATCCCATGAACTTTCTTACTTGATATTGAACTATATGACCAACTGTGTTTTAAATTTGGTTTTCAACACTTTATTGTTTCATACTGAGACAATTGGAAAAATTTACATCACCTTTGTGTGCATTCAGGTTTGGACTTGGATTATGACTATAAATTGGTTGAACTACACTATGGAAGGATCTGAGAGTTATTTCTCGCTATGCTTCTGCTTTTTGCACCACTTAAATTTTTCTATGACTTCCTTTTGGAGTATTAGGAATTTTAGAAACAAACCCTTTTTGGTTTCAAGCCTTGAGACTCACAGTCTCTATCTTCTGGCTTTTACCATTAAGATTTTCTCTGAGGTGAACCCTCATGTTGTGGTGAAAACCAATACCGCAGATCTCCTTTGTTGGATGACTAAAAGCAGCAACTCGAAACTCTTCTACTTGAACAAACGAATATGGAATTGGCTTTTCATGCCACATATTCAATGCTTTTTGAAGTGGCTTGAGCACATGAGTATGAAATACAAACCCCATGATCCTTTGAACAATCAATTGTTGAACATTAACCGGACTTGGAATTATTATTGCATTAGTTATTTGAAACTCAAGAACTTAACTTGGTACTCTGAGACTTGGCAGTTGTATCTCTTAACTGATTGCTGGATTGTTGTCTCTGGCATTTCTAAATTTTTCACAGAAATTTTATGGATGCTTGTGCACCCTCTCCAATTCTTTATGATAAATGTGAAATTTGACTCACATGAGTATGTTTGGCTTTGTCCTTCCTCTACTCTGCACTTTGTTGGTAATTATCGAACTGAAAAACTGTTTGTTTTGCTGGAAAAGGATGATTTGGATTCTTACCTCCCTCAGGATAAGAAGGATCAACTGATATTTCAAGGGCATATTTCAAGGACAATACATTGGAACTGATGGTCTACTCGGAATTGCTTCAAATGATCAGCTTGTCCAAATAGAAATCAATTTGAAAAACTACCCCCTGAACAAATGGCTCTGGAGGGTTACCTCAGTGAACAAATGCTACTTGAACAATGATGGAATCTTGTCTATTATGGGGTTCATGTCGTATGATATCTGGAATTTCTGTATTGATTTGTTCCATAGTATAAACTGGACTCTCTAGGTTGACATGAAGTCATGTTTTAATTGGGGTTGGATCTACTTTTGTAGTATAAATCGTGACCCCCAATTGATGATCAATCTTTTGTATTTGAACAAACTTATTCATCTCTTCAGGTATCAACCGATAATTAATATTACTCGAACTAGTTTTTTCAATGGTTCTAACTTGCTTTGGCTCCTTAACGAGCATCAGTTGTGCCTTAGTGGTGATCATTGTGTGGCTACTATAAGTCTTGAGTGTGAGACACGAAGGCGGATGAAATGGTGGTATTATATACCTGAACCTTCATGTCATTCATACTTGAATACTGAAAAAATTTATGTGGAACATTTAAAGCAATTTTACATGAATACCAAGATTATCAATGCTACCCTTATCTTGAAATTATCAATTTTACATGAAATTAGGCACAAAACTGAACAAGTTAAAATAAAGGAAGTTATGTTGTATGACAACTTTTCAAAGACCCCTAGATGTCTTATGATATGGGGCAAATTTAAAATTGATTTTTTATGAAGATCACAACCTGGAATTGCCGCGGAATCGAGAAGAAAACCTTTTGGATGAATGTTGAATCTTTCTGTAAAATTGAACGAATACAACTACTTGCACTCTTTGAAACAATGACAAACAAAGAACCAAATGAAAAAGTGTGGAAAAAGCGGGTTTTGATCAATTCTACTGTGTCCCAGCTACGGGTTTCGCGGGTGGCATTTGCGTAATGTGGAAGACCTACCAACTTACAAATGAAATCCTTGAAATTGAAACAAGATTCAATTAAGTATACAAACCTGCTCACGAACAAAAAAACTTATGCTAATCCTAACTTATGCCCCACCAAACGATTCTGCAAAGAATGTGTTCTGGAACGGATTTATCTCTTATATTAAAAATTGCTCTCTTCCGTGTATTATTATGGGAGATCTGAACGAAATACAAGACCCCTCTGAAAAATTAGGCGGGATATTACCACCTTTGACAAAATTTGCAAGATTATGTAATTTTAAGAATGAATGTGAACTATTGGATACCCCTATTCAGGGAAACATCTATACCTGGCGAAAGAACAACACAAAAATAGATAACATATATGAAAAACTGGATAGGGTACTTATTCATCACCAGATTCTTCAATGGTATCCTGATATCTGTACTAAGCAATTTGCTTTTTCCAGTTCAGACCATTGTCCCATCTCTATCGAGCTGGAATCAACAGTACCTTTCAAAAATCAGGCGTTTAAATTTGAAAAAAATTGGATGACTAGAAAGGATTTTAGAAACGGTGTTAAACAAGCTTGGAGAACTAACTATCATGGATCTAGATTGTATAATCTTGTATCCAAAACAAAATTGCTCAAGAAACATGCCAAGATCTGGAATAAAAGTACCTTTGAAAATGTTTTCACACAATTACAAACTATAGAAAAACAGCTTTCTGAAATCCAAACTGAGATCTGTACTCACCCAACAAATGATCTCATTAAAAAACAAATAAGAATCATAGAAAAAAAAAAAGAAAAAACTTATGTGTTTCCAGAAAATTTACTGGAACCAAAGAGCTAAAGTAAAACACATCAAATATAATGACACGAATGCTAGCTATTTTCACAAAATAGCAAGCGGAAGAAGAAATAGAAAAATTATAAAAGAAATTAAAACATAAGAAGGAACAAGCATCACTGGAGAAGAAAACATTAGAAATGAAATCAGAAATGATTTCATTAAAAGATTCAGAAATCTTTCACTCTTTTAAATCGAAAAAAGAAACTGAAGGCTTTATTGCCCTAAAACTAGACATGGAAAAAGCTTATGATAGAATCGAATAGAACTTCATTATTAAAATTATGGAAAAGTTTGGATTTCATGAAAAATTTATCAACTGGATAAAAGAATGCATTACAACGGTATCTTTCTCGGTACTTGTAAACAACAGACCTACAAAAATATTTATGCCATCAAGAGGACTTCGACAGGGTGACCCCCTTTCGCCCTTCTTGTTTATTTTAGGATCTGAAATCCTTGCTAGAAAACTCCAAAAAGCTTTAGAAAGAACTCGAAATCCTCTAGGATTTAAAATCAATCAACAAGGAACACGAATTCTGTTTCTTGCATTTGCGGATGACATTGTGATCTTCTCAAAACCTAAACAGGAAAACTGCAAAGAAATCAAGGATATTATTGATGAGTACTGCAAAATCTCAGGACAAAAAGTAAATTTTCATAAATCAGTTTTTCAAGTGACAAAAAAGGTTACCAACCAAAAGAAATTAGCAATACAAGGTACTCTCACAATCACAAATATGATATATCTCGAAAAATATCTTGGTTGCCCTATCATTAATGGTAGAGTTAACTCGAATACCTTTGTTGACCTCTTAGTTAGCACCCAACATCAATTATCTAAATGGAAAGCAAATTCTCTTTCCCAAGCAGGAAGAACAACACTAATAAAAAACAATCTGGCATCAAGACCAAACTGTCTTATGCAAAGTTTTATGTTACCTACACACACACACAATGAACTGGACAAGTTAAATAGAGCCTTTTTTGGAACAAAGACGGCTCCTATAAACCTCATATAGGCTGGGAAAAATATGTAAACCAACTCATCAAGGAGGTCTTGGACTGAGAAAAGCTAAAGACATGAATAAAGCCCTACAATTCAAATTACTATAGAAAATTCTAGCAGAACCGAATAACTATTGGGTTAGAGTTGTTACTGAAAAATACTTGAAAACAAACCATATATTTCATTACGAGAAAAATGGAAATTGCTCTTGTCAATGGTCCAAAATGATTGAACTCATGGCTGAGTTCAAATCTGGACTAATTTGGCAAGTTGGTAATGGCAAAACAATCAAATTCTGGACGGATAACTGGGTGTTGAACACCCCTTTATGTGATACCATAAACACACAATCAATCCTGAATAAGGATGCCCTGGTAGCTGAATTTATGTTGCCAAATAAAACCTAGAATAAGGATTTACTAGAACAATGTTTACCATATGATTTAGCCAAAAAAATAATCTCGATCCCAATACCCTTAAATGAGATCCATGGTAGAATATACTGGAAAACTAGCAAAAATGGTTGGTTTTCTACAAATTCTGCTATGGAACTAATTAACAAGAACAAGAGTTATACTGCCTATGATTCTTCATGGATCTGGAAGATGGACACATATCCCAAAGTTAAAAAATTTGTTTGGAAAATAGTGAAAAACAGACTCCCAACAAAAGCTAGATTAGCAGAAAAAGGTGTAGAAACCCCCCGGGTTGTATACGTTGCAATGCTCACTTAGAGGATTTGAATCATCTCATATTCCAATGTAATTATACCATAAAAACAATCGAAAAAATGAATTATGATACCTATGGCATCATCAGATCCCTAAACATAAGAAACAAAAAAATCAATGAAATCATTGAAGAAATTCGACAAAAAACTTATAAATCACAATTCGTAGAATTAATGGTCTCTTGGTAGGGCATTTGGTTTTATAGAAACCAACAAAGCTTTGGAAGAACAAACGATGATGCCGATTCCATAAAGAATGTACCAATTTACATTAAGAAACAAATTGAGAACTGGAATAAGACGAAGAGCTGGAACCCTGACTGTGTAGCAGGAGACAAACAAAAAACTCATAGAACGAACATTGTTAGACGACCAACAAAGAAATGAAAAAAACCATCGGATAATATTATTAAAATCAATACAGATGGATCCACCAAAACCAATGGTGAATCTAACTTTGACTACATTTTCAGGAACAATACGGATAAACCAATCTTCCTCTTTGTGGATAAATGTGGTATCTCAACCCCGCTAAAAACATAAACATTGGCAGTAAGAAATGCCCTGGTAAAGGCATGTGAATTAGGCATTACCAACATTCATCTTGAATGCGACAACCTTACCATTGTGAATGTTCTTAATCAAATCTGGCATTGTCCATGAGATATTGAAATGTTAATTTCTGATATCCTGTGTGTTTTACAACTGTTTTCTTCAGTGCATATTTCTCACGTCTTCCGAGAAACAAACGTCGTGGCCGATTTCATTGCAAAGAAGGTCCAGCAGAGTTCCTTGGAAGATTTTCGAGATAGTCTAGAATTTATAATTTTCATCCGTAAGGATGCTATAGATTGAGAAATCGGCTCTTTTGTAGTTTCCAGTCTAATTTTTACCTAATAAAAAAAACTATATGAAGATTATTAATAATTATTATGATAATTATATAAAATTATTAAATCGATATATTATGAAAATAAAGTATGAAGGTTCACCTTTGTGGGAATTACTAATTGTTTTTTCATACTAAAAAATGGTCTTCTACCCTAAGCGTGCATTGGTCTAAAAAAAGAAAAAGTCATCTATGCTTTAGGGTCTGTTCGGTATGGCTGAGGTTTATTGGGGCTGAAGCTGAAGTAGGGGCTGAACTGGGCTGAAGTTGATTGAAAAAATATAAGCTGGGGGCTGAATTGAGCTGAGGCTGAATGTAAGAGTCTGAAGCATAAATAATTGTTCCGTATAAATGACTTATTGAGACTTAAATTTTACAAAAAATACAATTTTACCCTTTAATGAGGGGTATTCTGTGCATTTTGGGGCTGATACATTTATCCCCAAATTTTCTTTAGGGTTGAAGAGCAGCCCCGATATCGTCTAGATGGTTGAGCAACTACCATCGTCTTCCTCCTTGCCCTACGCCATCGTCTTCCTCCTTGCCCTGCTCCATCGTCTTCCTCTTAGGATCTGGTTGTACCTTGCCGTACCTCTGCAACGTCTTCCGGTGGCCGCCTAGCAACGGAGGGAAAGAGCACCGTCCGAGCCCTATTGTTGGGAAGAAGGAGGAGGAGACGTACCCTATTGTTGTTGAGTTGGGCGACGAGCAGGCCAGTGACGAGGAGGAAGAAGATCGGCGACGAGGAGGAAGAAGACGAGCGGGGAGGTGTTGTTGAGTTGGGCGACGAGTAGGCCAGTGACGAGGAGGAAGAAGATCGACGAGGAGGAGGAAGAAGATCGGCGACGTGCAGGCGAGTGACGAGGTGGAAGAAGATCAGCGACGAGGAGGAGAATCCCACTGAGGACGAACCCTATTGTTGTTGAGAGAAATGTCGGGGTATTCTTGCCCAAATCTTGATAAGCCAAACAGATAAGCCTTGTAAGCTCCCCCATGAAGCTTAATTTTTTTGCCGAATTTCAGCCTTGTTCAGTCCCAATAAGCTCCGATAAGCCTCGTCAATACCGAACGTTCCAATGGCCTCCGCTTAAGCCCCAAGGACCCATCTTCCCAGATAAGTCAAGTTCAGCCATTTGATAAGTCATACCGAACGAGCCCTTAATATGAATTGATTTTCTAATTATCGGAAAATTGTAACAGAAATTAATGCGCACTATTATTAGTGAAAATGGTCTTAAATTGACACATATATATTATTATATTGTCATTTGTATCTGATGGTATATGAAATGCCAGATTAATAATTGGTACATTCTCATATCACATCCCATCTCAGAAGGAATCTGTCCCCCACGAAAAAGCCATCATCCTTTGTACCATTGAAGACAAGCCAGTGGAAATAACAGTTCAAGAAATTATTAAATCTTTCATTCCATGATTTAGGAACTATTGTTATTAAATAGATGATCTCACCTACCATTAATATTACCAAACTTTTTAAATCATTGCACTTGAAAATAGTAAAAGTAAAACTTCATACTGTAATCAATCTATGGGCCCAGCCCATTACTATCCCATACAGGGCCCAATTTAGTAGAGATGGCCCACAAAAATAAGAATTATTGCCCATAGAGACTCTTTACAAGTTTTCTTCCTCACCTTCTCTAAATCCTACTTTCACAAAAAAGACTTTCGATCACTCAAAAAGGACAAAATTACCTTTTTCTTTCTTCGTTCATATATATTTTTTTTACTTTTATTTCTGTGTCTGTTCGTTGTTAGTCTATCTTTCCATGATTGCGTGCAACATAAGCTTTCAATCAAATTGTTCACGAGAATATGAATGGTTCAATCACTTCAATACTACGGAGTAAATCTTTTTGAGAGAAATTGATATGCTTTCTTTAATGTTCTTTTATAGACGTTGCTTCATAAGACCAGATATAAGTCAAATTATAATGCAGTCTTTGGTTCTCTCATGATTTTTTCCTCATTACACATTGAAACATAACTAGGCGAATTTGTATGGATACTCTACTTTTTAAAAAAGTTTGTATAAATACCTCATAAATTACAAAATAGTAAAGTATGTCTATTTAGGTATTTTTGTCATAATTTTTTTTTTAAAAATAAAAAATCTGAAAAATAATTTTTTTAATAAAAAGAAACTCAAATGAAAATTATAATAGAGTAAACAAAATCGTAAAAATTGGTTTTCGTTTTTATATTAGAGATAACAACTAAAAAGTATTAAAGATGGAAACTAAAGATATAGTAAAATCTTTATCAAAAGTTTTTGTGACGATTCTGTCATTATTTTTTCTAAATCCTGACAGTCATCCATTCAACCCTAATCAATCCTAAAACCTTAATTTGTTCATCCTATACCATTGATTTCATCATATTTTTTTCACTATTTTTTTTCCCGAAATCGAGTGTTGTAATCTCCATGGAAGCATCCATGAGTAAGTTTTGGTCCTGTTATACTACATATATTGTCATGATGGATTGTTTTTCAATGACAGTGCCATGGCTTAGTGAAAATTATAAAGTAGTAAATAAAATCGTAAAAAATTATTTTCTTTTTTATATTAAAGATAGCAACTAAAAAGTATTAAAGATGAAAACTAAAGATATAATGAAATCTTTATCAAAAAAATTTGTGACGATCATGTTATCGTTTTTTGTCTAAATCCTGACAGTCATCCATTCAACCCTAATCAACCCTAAAGCCTTAATTTGTTCCTCTTCGTTCCTCTTACACCATTGATTTCATCATATGCTCACAATATTGTGTATTTTATCGGCCATTACGTTTATCCTGTCAATCTTCAATATTTATCCTGTCACCAAAAATTATATGAAAAATGGAAAAAGAAAATATTTAAGGAAAAAAACCCAAAATATTTATAACTAAGCGCGTTTATTCTCTCTCCTATAATTACGGTTATTAAAAGATTTTATGAGACCTTTAATTATTAATGAAATTATAATTTAATTTTTATAAAAAAATCATATTTTAGCATTTGGATATTTACTGCTATAATTTTAGATATACATTTAATTTTTTTAGATATCTATACAACTTTAAAAAAATTAAGATATTTTTACAAAGATATTTCTAAAATGGCCTATGAATTACTAATTCCACTAACACACTAACGCTGACGAAATAAATTAGCGGAGATGTGTGTCATTTGTGTATCAAAACACAATTTGACAAAACATGAAAGGAAGCCACGTCAGCTCTGAGTTCAATATACAAGTTTATATTTACATCGAATAGAAACTTCAGCATCTATCTATTGACTTGGAAGAGCATTATCCGTCTAATCAAGATACAGTTTTTTCTTTTGCTCAGTTTTTCAAGTTCAGTGGGATGTCAACTTGGAAAGCATAATATTGGGTCTAATCTGAAAAAGCGTACACCCTTCTTTTTATAAGGCAAAAAAGCATGCACTATCATTAATATTGGAATTTTGTATTTTTTCACTATTGTATTGCCTTCCTAGATGGGACTTGAGGGCCCTACCTAAGTGTTTAGATAATTAACTCAAGCTATTATCAGATGCTACTTGGCAAATTTCTTCGGACGAAGTTGATTAACACTACCTTCCTTTTAAAAAAAAAAACACTACCTAAGGGAACATATGAAATTTGGGCCTGATATGGTCAAATTCAGAAGCCCAACTCAAACTATGGGCCAGCCCTTTTTGTTGGGCTGGCTGGCCCAACAAGTTCATGTACATCTTTAGTGCATTTGTGATTCATATAACACTTCAAAATTGTGCAACTTTGAACTGAGGAAGGACTAATCAGAAAAACTAATGCATGCATGCACCAGATCATGGTTATTAAAATCTAGATTCAGATCTTAAAATCCTAAGATTTTACGATCCAAGGTAGGGTATCTGATCCGGATCTATTACTAAAATCTATCAATGTCAAAATCTAACTCCGGATCTTGTAGGATCTCAAAGGATCAGTAGAATCTTACGATTCTAAGATCCTAACGTTGAACTTCTACGAGCTACTAACATTCCGTTTGAGAGCCCAATTTGTCCAAATTTCCACCTCTCTCATACTTACGCTATCCATATATACGTCTCTCCCATGTAGTCATGCTCGAAATCCCAAAATTCCACTCATGCGTGATAAAAAAACTAAAGCAAACCTAATAATGATTGTTCAAAATCTTCATGTCTCATTTACGCATGTCCCAAATCCAATTAGTTTTGACAATATAGTGTATATGGCTTGAGTTTCGGTGAGTCAATGGTCCATTACATCAATGTTCTAAAGTTTTATAATTAAAAGTTTAAATATCTATTTATATTTTTGCTAAATGACATTCATATTTTATTATTTAATTAATTTTTATTTATTTACAAAATCTTACGACTTTACGATCCGATCCAGAGGGTCCCCTGTGATCCGATCCTAAAATCCCGATTTTAATAACCTTGCACCAGATGAATCTTATTTCATCTTCTCTTTATAGGGATGAGAAGATTCAAACACAAAAATGCTTCTTAAGTGACCTAAGATTAGCCAAAACCAAAGGATGTGAAGAAAGCTCTTGCAAGGGAAGATACAAGAGCTTCAAAGTTTCAACATATTGACAAAGAAAGGATCTTCTGGTGATGGGATTTTTACAACATTGAGGTAAATGTAAAAAGAAGACGAAATTGCATAAACTACCAGATTTTGAAAGGCCGCTTGCAAAAATACCCACATTTGAAAAGTATTGCAAAAGTACCATAAAGCTACAATACTTTTCAAAAATAAAAAGGTAAAATAAATTATGAATAAACCTTTTTCAAAAAGCATAAAAGTGTTTTAGAAAGGTTTAAAGAAGAAGTTAATTCTAAACGGTTATATGAGTAGGCCTAATCAAGTACATGTTCAACCGATAGCAGTTCATCTTTCCCAAATTCTTTTCGCCACTGAAGAACCTTTTTTCCTTTCATCCCCGAATCGTATTCCTCAAACCAAATCCTAAATCCCCAAAGTCGAGAAGGCGAAGCCCTTTCTGAAGCCCTTACTAAATCCCCAGATCGAGAATGGTGAAGACAAGAGGTTTGCAGTCTGCGAAAGCCAGAGTCGAGAAGGTGAAGGCGAATGCTTCTACAGTTTCGAGGAGAAAGAGGGTTGAGGAAAGCAAAGAACATCCGGCGAATGCGAAGGCGGCTACTGTGGCGAGTGGCCGAAAGAAGAGAGCCTACAGGTCGTCGGAGGAAGAAGAATCACCGAGTCCAGTCGTTTCGATGCAGAAGAAGAAACCGAGAATCTCGAAGGCTGAAGAACCAAAAGCCAAGAGGTCGAGGAAGGAGCCATCGAAGTCGGTTGGCGGGGTTAGTGGTCTTCTCTAACTCTTGAATTACCTGAAGAAAAAAAATTGTCTTTTTTTTGTGATGCATGCTAGGTTTAGGGTCTGGATAAACTTCATGCTAAAATTAGGCTTATGTGAAAAACAGAGCATGATTTACTCTGTAAAAAACAGAGCATGGAGAGGTCTGGAAAATTCATAGTATCATAAACTGTTACATCCATATTACCTGACAAACCAAAATGTATGCTGACGAAACGAATTATCTTACCTGACAAAGTAAGTTTTCGGGTTTATGTGAATATGAATGTCATGTATTTGTTGTGTGGTTAGAATGTCATAGTAGCCTGATTCATGTTGATACAAAATTGTAAGTTATACTCTAGGGTAAAGACTTTTCCTGAACAACTTCCATTTGGCCTAGCAAACCAAAATGTAGTTTGACAATTTATTTTGTATCCTGAAAACATATATCTTTACCTGACAAAGTAAGATGGTGCCTTTCTTTCTTTTATGTGAATATGAAAGTCATTCTTACCTGTCATGTATATGTGAATGTCATTCATTACAGATAATGTACAAGTGGCATTCTGAGGAGTTGTTTTATGGTCGGATAAATCAGAACTCAAGGCTTCAGTATCTGAATTGTATCGAGAACACCCTAACTCGAACAGACTGGCAGACAGTTCTACAGGGCCCATTTGGCCCAATGATCAAAATTATGAAAAACTTGAAACTGTCTGCACAGTTGATTCACCATGTGTTGTTTAGGCAACTGGACACAAAAAAGCAGTTTGAGACATGATATGATCTTGGTGGACAACCATGTAGGTTTTCAATAGAGGAGTTTAGGCTAATAACATGACTGAATTGTGGGATGCCCGATGAGGAGGACACTGTGGAGGATAAGAATGCAGTCTTTGATTTTTTTGGTGTGAGGAGTATTACCATTGCTAACCTTTTAACCAAGTTCTTATCGTATCGGAAGGAAAATGTAATTAAGCTGAAGATGGCCTTGTTGTTAATTCTTGAGGGTGTTGTACTTGGAGGTGATAAGAAGAGGAAGGTCAGACCCCTACATGTGAAATTGACCCAAGACTTGGATCGTTTTAATAATTTCCCATGGGGTAGGAGTGCATATATTGACCTCCATCAAAGTCTGGCTTCTGCTTTGGACACAAGAATGGAGTCAGTTAAGGCTACACTTACACGTTCAGACAATGCCAGAGCAGGATACACCATAAGGGGTTTCCCGATAGTGTTTCAGGTAATGTGTTAGTAGTTGAATATGTAAAACTGAGAAAGGTTAATGCCTCTAGTCATAATTGTGGTTTAATTCTAATTTTGTTTGTTTCAGATATGGTTGTATGAGGCAGTGCCCCATTTTGGCAGAACATTTGCCCAAAAGCTGAATAAAGTTGTGCATCCCCGAGGTGTGAGGTGGCTTAAAACGAGTAGGCCAAGCTTGGATTTGATTTCTGATGCCCTAGAAGGGACTTTCGCTGCTAAACAGATCCTTGTTGAGGAGGACAAAGAGGACTTGGGAGAAAGTTGTTACTTCCCGGAGGAGGAAGGACACAAATCCTTGGATGAGATTGTTAAGCAGCTGAAGCCCAAAAGAAAAAGGACTGGTAAAAAGGACAAGGGAGTTGGTAAGGGAGGGCAAGCTGGAAACATTGCGGGTTTGGACCAAAGGCAATTGATGTATTATTTGAATGAATTGCTTGAAACGATGCATACTCTGAATGAAAAACATGATCTGCTAAGGGAGGAAGTCCTTGAGTTAAAGAAGTTCATAAGAGGCAAAGCTCCTACAACAGTGGCATCTTCATCCAGTGATGACAGTGCTCAAGACATCAGAGAACACCAGGAGCCAGAGTCTAGGGAGGTTAAAAGTGATGATGAACCCAACATTACCCAACACCAGCATAGCATGAGGAAGGTGAAATCAACAGATCAGAGTGATGAGTCAGAGCATGAAGATGAAGAAGAGGAAAAGATAGAGTCTGAAGATGACGAAGAGAATGAGTCCGAAGGGAATAAGTCCAAAGAGGGAGAGTCCGAAGAGAATGAGTCCGAAGATGGAGAGACTGATGATGTATGCCCAACTTTTTCAGTTACTATATGTACAGTTTAGTCCATATATGCACATTTCAGTCCATTTGTGCACATTTACAAAAATAGGTAGGTTATTTTAGACCATATATCATCGTTTCAGTAGACAATTCAGTCCATATATACACTATTCAGTCCATATATGCATATTTCAGTCCATTTGAGCACAATTCAAAAAATATTTGCTTATTTCAGACCTTATATCATCGTTTCAGGAGACAATGGATGGAGAGCAAGATGATGGTGCAATTGTGTTAACTAGTGGACAATGTGAGGTGAAGAAGGTTGGATCGCCCCCATATGCTTATGATGCAGATAATGTAGTTTGTCAGGAAGAGGCGGGTGAAGATGTTGCAATGGTAAATGAGCAAGAAGTTCAAGGGGATGCAACATATTCACTGTCAGTTCTTATCCGGACGGCTACAATACTACAGGGGCTAACAACTGAGGAGGGGGTAAATAAGGCAAATGAGGAGTTGGTTAATGAGGCAACACCACAAGATGAGGAGGCGGGTGAAGATGTTGCAATGGTAAATGAGCAATGGTAAATGAGCAAGAAGTTCAAGGGGATGCAACATATTCACTGTCAGTTCTTATCCGGACGGCTACAATACTACAGGGGCTAACAACTGAGGAGGGGGTAAATAAGGCAAATGAGGAGTTGGTTAATGAGGCAACACCACAAGATGAGGAGGGACTCGGCAAGGAGTTGGTTAATGAGGAGTTGGTTAATGATGGGACTGTGGTGGCAACACAAAATGAGGTGGCAACAAAAGCAGTGTCTGATGAGGGTCTGCATGACGGAGTTGTGGAGGGACTCAGCAAGGTTGAGGACAGAATTCTGGAGGAACCAAAGGAAGATGTTGTGGAGGGAGGTAACAAGATTGATGATGGAGGTGTGGATGCTGAGGAGGTAGCAAAGGGAGGTGATGTGGAGGGAGGGACCAAGGTTGATGACCAAGTTGTGGAGGAACCAAAGAGAGATGTGGAGGGACTCAACAAGGTTGATGAATGAGTTATGGAGGAATCAAAGGAAGATGTTGTGGAGGGAGGTACCAAGGCTGATGAGCGAGGTGTTGAGGCTGGGACAGAATTACAAGGTGAGAAGGTATCAAAGGCTGATTGTGATGACGTGGGGGATGATGAATGGGAGACCAAGGAGTCCAAAGTGTCGAGGAAGGGGAGACCAAGGAAGGGTCGCCAAGTGCAGAAAAAGACATATCCAAGTCGCACTCGCGAGCTTGCTGCGGCGACAAAATCACCCTTCCGCAATATGGATGAGCAGAAATTGGCAAAAAAAATTACCAAAAATAGCAAGGTGGAAGGGATGACATACCTGGTAAAGTGGATGCAAAGTGAGAGGTTAGTGACTTAACCATTCTACTCAACTTAATATGACCGGAAAATGATATCTTATGGACTGACAAACTTATATATTGCTTGTATATGTACTAAAAATATGATTCCTTATGGACTGACAAACTGATATATTACATTGTTTATTATTCAAATAAATATGTACCATCATGCAGTATTGAACCCCGAATTGGACCAAATGGGCAAGCATTGGATAAGAAGTTCTTTGAGAAATTGTTTGCCCCAAAGGACTGGTTGGTCAGTGAGGTAATATTCCAATGCATCCTTTCAAAATATCGTTCTTGCCTTTGTAACATCGTTTTCAGTGGATACATTAACATTGTTGCACCATTACAACATCTGGAGCAAATGATGTTCCTTTATCGTCAAAGGATTTCAGAGGACCCGGAGCGGTTTTCGAAGGTGGTTGTGCTTGACATATTTTGGCAAACCCTGGTCACCTCTGAGTTCAATCGCTTCCAGAAGGACTTTCCATACAAAGGTGAGGATGCAGTGATTAAATACATGATGGGTGCATGTCCGGCTGATTATGGCAAGAGATGGGATGATGCGGAATGCATATATGCGCCCTTCAACATCACAGAGTTCCACTGGTTTGCCTTAGAAATTGAACTATGCGACTAGGGTGTGACGGTGTATGACTGCAATATGGATCTGTACTCAGACAAGAAAATTTTCGAGATGATCCAGCCCGTCATTCAAACTGTTCAAAGATATGTCAAGATGTATGAGTCACTGGCAAAGAGACATGAACCATTATTGGACAAGCCAATGTCTGTGTCTCGTCGTGATAACATTAAGCAGAACAAGCGCGGGTAAGTATATGTGTATTAATGCAATGATTAATCCTTATCAAACTACAATTGATATACATTCTAACTGCTTTTGTACATCTTGCAGAGGAGATTGTGGGGTCTACACCTTGAAGCACATTGAGTTGTTGATGCTTGGCATGACAAACATGGATCTTGTGTCCGACAAATTCATAGATGGACACAGAAATCAAATGGCTCATAGTATTTTTAGATGTCGTTGGGATGGTTTTTAAAGACATTTGATTTTAATGTGATAATTGTATTGTGTTGTTGGGAACCATTCGGCAAGGAAGACATGTGATAATTGTATTTTAATTTGGAAGATCGTGTTTTCAGGTTGTTTACATGCTTGTGATGGTGTTTAAGTCAGGACATATTCGCGTTTTACAAGCAAGTACCCCAGTTTGTCAGGTCATTTTCAGAGCATAAACCTATGCTTTTCAAGCAATTTGCAGGTATGCACATTTCAGTCAAGAGCTGGACACACCATAAGGAGGACAAAGTTATCGTTTTCATAATTCATAAACTAATGTTTAGGGCAAACGCGTTAATATTTCAGAGCAATAACAACATCGAATATGTCAATGCTTGTTCAGGACAAATGTAACGTTTGCAGGACAACTCTTGTAATATATCAGAGCAATAACAACATATATGCGAAACAAACCACCATAACATTAAAAAAAATCGAATGTGTAACTACTTATTACTTCATACACTTAATTGAAGTCAGAGAAATAACAACATATATAGTATTTTCTAATTGAAGTCAGAGCAATAACAAGAGATATAGTTTTCCCATTATTCACGTTTCTCCGGCCATATTTAAGTCTTACAGTAAGTATTCAAGTTTGTCAGGGCATATTGAATTAAGTGAGTTCCTTTCCAATGCATATCAGATTTGACCCCTCTTAACTTTCCCAAATCTTCTTTACCAAGTTTCGTCAAATACTCTCAACCTCTCTACCAAGGCTCTCTACCCAAGTTCTTCAAATACTCACAAGCTCTCTTGGTTCTTCTAATACTCCCACGCTCTTTTCAAATCCTATTAACTCAAATGGTTTCACAGATGATTGTGTTTATGTATTAAGTTTTTAGATGTACATTGTCAGGACGTATTGAAGGTTTACAGGTCCTATTGAAGGTTTACAGGTTGTGTTTTACGTTTATAGGGCGTCCTGGAGTTTTCGTCACGACAAACGCCTATCAGTTTTCGTCACACAAATGATCATGTCAGGACATATACGTTACTTTACAGGGTGTCCTAGAGTTTTACAATTTGTTCTTGTGAGTTTTACAAAGATAAGAAGTAATCAACTCTTAAGCAAAGATTGAATTTATCAAGTTTATATCCCAGCCAAAAGGGGAACCCCCACAAAAAGAGGTGTGGTTTAAGACTATAGAGACTTAAACCATACATCTTTTCAAGCACCCAACAACAACAGACTCAATATTTACGCGATCACGTTTACCAGCATAAATGCCCAAAAAACACCAACATGGTGACAATTGTAAACAAAAATACACTAACCCATTCTCTTCCTATAATCCTTCGTCAGTCCTTCTCCTCCTACAGTACTGCTTGTTGTGGCCTTGGTTGCCGCAATAAGAACACCGCCTCTTCCTAGAACAGTTCCTCTCACATGTCGCCCTATATCGGTTAATACGTGGCCTTCCAAGAGGACGTTTTACTTTTGGTGCATAGCATCTGATGGATGACACAACTTCAGGAACTGACCATCGGCCTGTGGGAGGAACAAGATGCACAGTTTCCTTGTAGACTTCTCTCACGCAGTCGTTCTTGAACATGGGATGGACGAGATCAGTGAGTCGCACTCCCCTATCACTTGCAACCGCTATGGCATGAGCACATGGAACTTTATCAATCTGGAACATGTTACAATCACATGTACGAGCATTAAGGTTTACCGAGTATCTGATAGTTCCTTGCATGACCTCTGCTTCAAACTGGCTAAGTCTTCGAACACTCATCTTAGCTGACCTTCTGTAGTTCACTTCTACCAGCGTGTACACAGAGGGTGACAAATATTGGTCCCATTTTGAAGCCGTTTCCCTTCTTTCACAAAACCATTTAGAAATGGTCTCAAGAATCGCATCAAACAGAGCAAGAATAGGCCACTGACGTTGTGTTTCCACAGGCCATTAAGAAACTCGACGTTGTTGCTTGTCATGATGTTAAACCTGTTCCCATGAAAATGCGCCTTCGCCCAGTTTTTAACTCCAGCTTCTTTTAGATATTGACCAATCTTTGGAGATGCAGCTGTTATTTGAGCAAACTGATGATTGA
This sequence comes from Rheum nobile, assembly GCA_027886185.1. NCBI lineage: Eukaryota > Viridiplantae > Streptophyta > Magnoliopsida > Caryophyllales > Polygonaceae > Rheum > Rheum nobile. The sequence goes on along the minus strand of WOAB01000657.1, from coordinate 1,288,847 downwards.
ACTCAGCTACTGTGTAAGCCTGAGCAGCTTTTTTGAATATGCCGAAGAGGTCTTGCCTGCCAAACTTCCTCTTGAAGTTTTGGTATATGTGATATATGCAATATCCATGCTTGGCGAAATGATAGCTATTTCCCAGACCCTTCCCAATGCTAACATGACGGTCAAACACGAAATACAACTCGGGATGATCAGGAACAACAACCCTCAATTCACTGAAGAAAAATGACCATGCATCATCGTTCTCACTGTTAACAACGGCAACAACAAGTGGATATATTTGGCCGTTTCCATCTTGTGCCATAGCCAAGAGAAGTATCCCCTTGAACATGGCTGTCAGGTGAGGGCCGTCAACTGATATTACCTACACACGGAAAACTATGTTCTCAGCAGTTGCCCTGACATTAGGATGTTAATCTTTGAAAACAACATAATATGGACTGACTTATGATGCTTGTTCTGTTTGTCACACATGCAGTCATATAGGCGTTTGACCTGACAAAGTAACTATACGTCCTGACTTTGACAACAATGAGACTAAATACTGACCTTTTTCAGATGTGGCGCTGTCCTTATCCATGAACCTAAATTCCAGAAAACATACTTGAAGCGTTGGTCAGCATCTCTGACTATTCTCGTGAATGTTCCCGGGTTAGATTTCTCTAACATGTGCATGTAAGAGTACATTGCCTTGTAGCTATCCTCAGCTGTACCATGTGCCATGTCCTGGGCGAAGAGCCGCGCTCGATTGGCTTTGTAGTAGCTTGTCCTTATCCCATGCTCTAACATGAAATCCTGTATTTCTGAAGCACAGAGGCCTTTACGGCCGTTTAAAAACCTGAGATGTCACGAAGTGAATCTATAAATGCATTCATATTGGCCTTTGATAACAAAAACTGTTCAAATGCAAGAAAAACATACTTGTGAAGTACTTTCTCAGCAATCAGCCGAGAAGTTGCTCCTTTGTGATGATTGTGGTTTACTCTCATGCCACAGGTATGATCCGCAACATATTGTCGCACCATAAACAAGGACATTTTTCGATACAATGAGCCACGACAAACGAAGGTGCATTTGTCGTCAACACACTCAACATCATAATTGGACTTGTCAGACCTCTTCACACGCATCTCATAGAAATTTTCCATTGCTAGGGAAAAGAGTGCAACTTTGAACTCTTTCTTAGAATTGAAGATCAGACCAACCTTCATTGTTGGATATGAGGACTTGTTTTCACTTGTTTCCTCATCTTCAACTAACATGCCTTGTATGTCCCTCTCCGCTGGATAGTACCTCTTTTCAATCTCTCTAAGCATGTCTTCATCAACATCAATCTCTTCTTCTTGGTCCTCCTCTATTTGCTCCTCGTTGTGTGTTCCCTCATTGCCATTTATTTCCTCCCACACATCATCTAGACCAACAATATTTACATCATCACCTGAAGCATCACCTGAAGAATACCCTAAACCATCAACACGATCATCATCACCTGATTGATAACAGCCCCCGTAATCAAATCCATAATCTCCTGTCTCATCCTCCAAAGAATCTCCACTATTGGCATAATCAGTCATTTTCTCCTTTCCTTTGTTTCTTGATGTAGCAACTTCGATGTCCTCATCATCGCTGATCAATGATATAATGTCTTCCAGTATCATGGGACACTTTCTCTTGTCTTTCCCCCTCACTTCATCCCTTTTTAATCTCCTTAACTCTGCTTCATTGTCAACTTCAATAATTTCATCAACTGACCTGACGTCAGTGTCGGGTGCTCTGTCTTTGTTAAAAAATGACCTGAAAAAGTCTCTATTGTCTTGGCTCTGAGTTGGTGGTGGAGATGTTGGAGAAGGAAGAGTACGATGTTCAACCCTTTCACTTCGAATCTCTTCCTTCTTTAAAAGGTTGGTGTACAACTCAATATTCCACTCTGATGAATTTTCTCCACAGTTGTTCAAGAACTTGAACGCATCAAGATCGTTGTCATCATCATTTATAACGATCGGTGGAAGTTCTGGTTTATTTTGATAAACGTATTGCACAAACAACTTCTCTTCATCAAATGGATTCTTTTCAGTCCATTTGTTGCGCAGTGTAGCCAAGTCCATGTCAGGGGTAAGCAATATGGCTTTCACTGTTCTATCACCCTCATACAACCACCTTTTCCCTTGTTGTTCCCATTCTCCACCACTAATGAACTTCACATACACTACTTTCGTACCTACAAATAAAGAAGGTGTTTGAACTTCACGTATACAGAAGGGGAAAATCGATTGTTTTTCAGGAGAGTTTACTTACCCATTCAAGCTTTAATGGAGGGCGTCAGGTGTGAAATATCTCACGTGGAGTAAGTGCTAGAGTTAGGCTGCTTTCAAGTTCTCCAGGAATATTCAGGGATTTTTGTCAGATGAGCTACGCTGGAGGGATTAAGGGTTGAAGGAGATGAATAATTTTTTTTTGGAGGGAAACTTGCCCGCCAATTTTAATTAAGGCACAGTTCAAGGAAGACATACTTGAAGATTGATGTGATGGGGCTGCCACCGGGAGGGAGAAAGTGATTAAGGAGAGATTAAGGATTTCTTTTATCTTTTTTAGAGAAAATATTAATCAACTTTTAAGGATATTCAATTGAAAAGAAAAGTTAAATTCTACCATCAACAATAGCAAAAATACCATAATCCGTACAAAAATCTGGTAGTTTTACAATACTTTTCAAAAGATGGTTTTTTGCAAGTTGGCTTTGAAATTCTGGTATTCTTGCTAATACGCCTAAAAAGAATGTATTGTACGTAAAGAGTACGCGCACTGTACAATTACCAAGCAGCAAACATGTCAATACATGGGATTACATGCTTATCCTCCATAGATAGAGCCGGCTTCTAGAAGAAAATGTCGGTTTGCTTGGACTGTGCTTTTAGGTCTTTCAGTTTTTTCAGGATGTTGCTGAAATAATCCTGCAGGTACTTCTCCAGAGTGGTAACATCTTTCTGATCAACACCCAGAAGTTGGTATGTCTCAGTCATTTGCGTTGAGAAGACGGTATCACTTGAAAGAACCTAACAAGAAGAACCAAGTTCAGAAATCACTAGAAATTACCAAAGCCTAAGAAATACTAATGAAGATATACGGAGGCAAGAGTTGAGAAACAAGCAAACGATTCTAACACAACAAAAGAATGTCCAAGCATTATAATTTAGAGTACCATAGGAAACAAAAAATCCAAACTATCATCTTGTATATGTAGAAAATAAAAAGAGAAAAGAAAGGAGGCCTTACCTCAGAAAATGCCAATCTATCAGCAACATCGTTCGTCCACTCAAACAACCTAGTCAGCTGGCGAGTTACTCTCAACACTGAGACAGGGACAGTGGTGACATTTGCATCTTGACCTGCCAGCCTCTCACACAGTGCTATCACCTGAAGGAATAAGAAAGCTCTAGCTCTATTATCAGATATTGCCATTAAGCGCCAACAAACAGATGAAACTATATGATGATTGTTGAAAAGATCTCCAAGCAAAGAGAGCTAAAACTAGCATGAGTCTGCATCAGAATCATGAAAACAATTGTAGTGCATAAAGAGCATGTCAAAGACTTCAATACCTCTTGGGTTGTCCATGCTCGAGGTCCAGCAAAAGTAAGAAGCTTCCCATTGAGTTTCTCATTGCGTAAAGCTACGAAAGTCAATCGAGCAATATCCTGCATGGTTGAAGGTTGGGGGTTGGAGAGGAGGGTAAGAAGGAAAGTGTGTAAGTTTGTATACAAAGCTATGTCGTTTCATTCACTTGAGATCAAAATCACCTGAGTATCCATATATGCTATCCTTGTAGGAGCATCTGTTCCCCAGACAGATTTCTCTTCCAGTATTGGAACCGCATATTGCCCAATAAGACCCTAAACAGTACATAATCAAGTCACATTGTTGGCTCATAATGAATTAATGACCAATGTACACCACATTGGTTTGCTATGACGTGCAGGTATATATTCAAGGGAGAAAAAATCCAATCACTGAATCATCTACCATATGCCATTACACATGTTGCTTAGACAAACAACTTTTTATTACTGTTCCTGACTTCTCATCAATAATCTCAACAAAAACTAATACCCTACATCACAAAAAAATAACTCCTACTAAACGGGAAAAAAATATGAGAAGAAAAGGGTGTAAATTTTCCTCTTTTCTCTCTATGTGGCATCAAATGACACAGACCTGGGTGATGTATCTTTCATGGGTCAGTCTAATAACCTTACCCATACATGATACATAATAAGATTCTTGGACAGTTCACCGGACAATTCTGGAGTTGTGCCGTGTTCAAGACAAGAAGCTTAGAGTACAAATAGTTTGATGATCAGGGAGTGGTTCTTTCTGTTCTTTTCATTTTAGGAAGTTCTTTTCTTGCCGTCAAAATAGCTAACTGAACATTAGTAAACGGCTAATTCTACTAGCGAAGTAGCAAGGATGGAAATAAAGCAAAGAAATGATGTCCCATTCATTACCTGCATAAAACCACATAACCGAATTGTAATATGTGGCAGGCCAGTGTCCTGAAGAAATTTCTCAGTGCAATATTTAATCTCCATTAGTGGTACTTCTGGATGCTTGTCACAATTGTGAATGGAAAAGAAGACAAATTTCTGGATCCCCATTGCTTTTGCACATTGTATAAGAGCAACTTTTCCTTCCCAATCTACCTAGACGGAATAAGAGGATCATTTAACGCTGCAAAGCTTGTAAGGATATTGTATAATAACTTAGTAGTAGAAATGATGTTCTATAGCTACATAAAAAAAGATGTTATACAACAAAAACAAGAAAGAGATTGTCCAGCAATTATACCATGAACTGGCAAAAAAAAAAACAAATGGTATGTTTATTGATGTACCCATATAAAGACAACTAAAACAAGAACAATAACCCAACACAATACTCACTGTTTTTATCGGCTCTTCAGGCCGTCCAGTTGCACAATCAATTACAGTGTGAACACCAACCAGGGTTGCAGGAATTGTCTCTGGTTTGCTAAGGTCTGCATTTACAACAGTCGCACCCCAGTCACGCAGGAAGTCAGCAGGCGCTGGTCTCGGTCTTACAAGACAACGGACATCATATCCCTCATCTAATGCACGTCTCACAACCTGCCTTCCAAGAGTTCCAGTCGCGCCAACAACCAGGATGCTTGTTGGCCTAACAGGAGTTCCTGGAGCGTAGTTAGTTGCCATAGCTGCACGGGGACTGAATTTTACCAATGCTTGTCCATGTGATCTTCCTGTGTAACAATAGTGATATGGCAGCTACCATTAGGAGGGTCAGAGAAATCAAATCAAAGAGCTCAGGAAATCCAGAATGTTCTCAGCTGCCTATAACAGCCCCAAGTTTATTAAACTGTATGGAAACTTAATCTCTTACAGAGGGAATTTTTCGTCTTGCTGATCATACATGAGATGTAGATAAGCTCAAATAAAGCAAAGATGGCATTTAACGCCCTACTAATAGGATCCAATCACACAACCAATACATGATATGTGACTGCTAGCCACATGACATATTATTCAAAAAGCAAATCTATACAGAAATAAAAGAAGCATTGAAGACGATTTGCTAACTAGGAGCATCCTTATTGAGACTTAAATTGGAAACTCCTCTACTGAACATCACCAAGCATCACTGTCCCTACTCCCTAAGCTTGCAGTATGTAAATTGCAACTTCAACACCAAGCCAGCATGACAATATGCTTTATCTATTATCTGGTCAGAATGTAAGACAATTGAGCTATTCAGAAAGGAGAGAATCGAACTCTCTCAGAATCAATCGCCCTAAGCCATAACTGCTCCGGGTTAGTTTTAAGCAATTTGCAACAATTGGTGTGTACATTTGAGCAATCTTTTCTCTTAACTTCTTCGAGCAAACTGCGACGACCTTTTCAATTCCAATTATAACATTCATTCCTAATATAAACATGTCTAGGTTAGGTCATCCTGAGCAGAGGAAACACAATTACTAACTCAACAATCAAAATAAGAATTTTGCAAGCACCTGAAGAGGAGGAAGAAGGAGAGGGGAAGGAGACGAAGAGATCTGGTGCTATGCTGCGCTTCCACGAAAGTAAACTGTAGCGGCTGCAGGCTTCGCTGCGGCGGCCTCGCTGGTGGTGGAGATTTTGCGGTGTCGCCAACTGCGCAGGGAGCTTCGACGCCATTGATAACACACTTCAAGCTCTCTCTCTGCGAGGGAGAGATACAAGTGGAGGAAGAAGTGGAATGGGTAGCAGACGAGTGATCGGAATAATAGATCGGAGACCTGCCACGTCCTCCTCTCCTTTTGGATTACGTTCCCGCCTCCACGTCATCACCCTTCTATGGGCCGTTACTTTCGCATTTTAGGATAAAACTAGTATAGTACCGAGATTTGTTTATTTTTTTTATATTTGTAAAAATATTATAGTTTAGTATACATTTTATTTATTTTTATTGAGGTTTATAAAGTTAATGACTGTTATAGGAGTAGATAAGTTTCTATATAAAAAATGACTAATCGATTAAAAATATTCAAGATATAAAATCTTACGTTATTAAAAGAGAGGCCGAACTCTCCATAACCTTATTAATAATTTAAATTGGCTAAGTAGTTTTTAAAACAGGGATAGTCACACCCCTTACATCAATACTATTAAAATAATAAAACATAATAAAAATGTTAATCTAATACATGAAAATGAAACGCTAAACATAAAATCTGACAGGATGTTCAAAATTGCTACAAATTATCAAAAACTTCATTGTATACTACATTGGTTGTAGTAATAGATCTCTTATTGTCTTTGTCGCAAATCAATATTTTCAAACCTTTCTTGCTAGTCATCCTTGATGATGCAACATAAAACTGGTTAAGCAAAATCTACATTAATTTAATATTTTAATTAAATATGATATATTTTTTCTAACCTGATTCAATTAGCGGTGTTCCATTCCGCTTATGCCTTATCACATTCATTCTCAATTTTCTCCTCAGTCGAGCTAATTTGAGCATAAAAATAAATATTTAATATTAGAAATTAATAAATCACTCATTTCATACCATTTTTAATAATATCATACCTTGTTCGACATTTTGCATATGATTTTGTTCTGTAAGCATGACATTGTGCAATTGAACTATAAATAAATAGTTATATCATAATGTAGTTATTAATGATAGTAACACACATAAATTTTTATACTTAATAAAACATATAGTAAGAACAAAAAACTTGTACCATAGTTTTCTTCGTTCAATCTCACCAAACAAAACCATGACCCGTAAAATAAATTGGGCCAAGCCCATTCTAATTCATTCTCGACCAAATTTTATAGAGAACGAAACCCTACAGCTGCGTCACTTTCATTTCTCTTCTCCGCCGTTTTGTTTCGCTCTCTCTTATTCTTGAAGCTTTAAGAAAACTCTTGCCTCTTTCAATCTTTCCAGTTCGATCCGCATGTTTCTTTCCACTTTCAAACTTCGAATTTGCTCTTTTTGTAAATATCGTCCAAGCCTTCGTCTTGTTTTTTTTTTTAAATCTTCAAAATCCAAATTGATTTAATCGATTTATAAAATATAATTCATTTCATTAATAACACAATAACTAATAAATATGTATACATAACAGATTGAATACAATCGACGTAATTTCATTCATAACTCAATCGCTGAAAAAATCTTATATATATTTGAAATTCGAAATGAAATAATTAATTGTACATACTCATCATTTTTTAATATAATATAAATATATAGACATATGTAAATACTTAATATATTTATGGAAAAATAGGGAAAATATATGTAAATACTAAATATTTATTTTAATATTTTTAAATTTTAAATGAACTTATGGGCCAATATTATATGTGGATGGGCTGTAATGGTAGCAGGTAATTGTTTTATGGGCTTATTATAGGTCCAGTTGATCGGCTACACTTAAGTAATTTGGGCTCGTCTGGTTCATGGGCTCATCTGGTTCATGGGCTAATAAGCCCAACCCGAAGCATCAAGCTCCAGATTGTTCTATACCCTAATTAGCTGCAAGACGAAACCCTTGCCGTTTTCGTCTTCTCTCACGCTCTCTTTCTCTGTAATCCTTCACCATCTATTACTTGCAGATCCATGGCGATTTCTGTACAAAAAATAACCTTCGCCATCTTAAATTACTTCACCTTCTTCAACCTTCGCCAAAATCTCGATCGAAATTTGTTTGGGTTGTCTCTGTCGGTGCCCTTCTCTGTGAATCCTCAAACTCCGCTTTCTTAAACCTTCCCATAAATCAATTTTCAACCTTCTCCTGACTAAACCTTCGTCGATTGTCTACCACAGACAGAAGATCTCGATTCCACCATGCGTAAGTTCCTCTCTCTCTCTCTCTCTCTCTCTCTCTCTCTCTCTCTCTCTCTCTCTCTCTCTCTCTCTCTCTCTCTCTCTCTCTCTCTCTCTCTCTCTCTCTCTCTCTCTCTCTCTCTCTCTCTCTGTGTCTATATAAATCGTGTCTTTATTTTTTCTTACCTGCTTCTAGCGCTGTGCAAACGGTCCAGACCGGACCAGACCAGATTTTTTTCAAAGTATGGACCGAAGACCGGACCGGACCGGTGCTATCCGGTTCGGTCCGGTTCCAGTCCAGTCCAGGACCGCAATGGACTGGAATTAGCTTATTTAAAGCCTTAGAGGACGCACCAGTCCGGTCTGGTCCGATCCAGGACCGCAAAGGACCGGAATTAGTTTATAGCCTTAAACAGCTCAGCCATAACTGCTCCCATTACCCACATATCTGAACATACAAAAAAAACAAATCCATTTCCAGACCAAAAGATATGACTGAATTGTACTTGTGGATGCAATTTTAAGCTAAGGGATGATAGGAGATGCTAATGTAAAAGCAAGAGAATTCATAGTCACCCAAGACTTCACGCCAACCACATACAGCCTAGTAATTTGAAGTGAAAATGGTGAAGACATTACCTATCCTATTCTAGTCTAAGACAATTCTACAAACACCTTGTGGGCGCAAAGACATGTACAAATTTGTACACATGTGTAGCCATTCTTTGAAACCACGAAAGAAAAAGAAAGAATTAAAGGGTGTAGAAAGAAATTCAGACTTGAAAAAGGAATTAGGTACCACAATCAGGAGTTGCAAGAGGGATTGGTATACCAATTTATGTGACGATTCAGAACCACCAAGAAGACCACCAAGGAAGACCACCGAAGCAGCGGTTGCAAGCATCAGTTAAAAAGGTGGAGTGATTTTAAGTGTTCTGTTTATTTAGATCACACACTCGCTTTGGAAGCTAACTAAACACATGTTCTAGTTCTCTGATTACGAAATCAGAGAGAAAGCAGTATAATAATATCAAACTTGTACTTGTATTCATAAATGCAGTTCATATTCATGCATAATTGGTACCAATTCTAGTTTCTACAAGAACATTATATGGGTACTTGTCGATGATGGTGACGAGCAGACAATCCGGTGAAGCTTGGTGGGTGCGGTGGTGCAAGAGGAAATGAGCGATGGTGGTCGAGTGGTCGTGTTCGCCTTGTGCGAGAACGACTGGTCGTGTTCGCCTGGTGTGAGAACATGGCCAACGATGACGACGGAGACAAGTCGACGAGACGACGATGGTGACGAGCCGACAATCCGGTGGAGCTTGGTGGGTGCGGTGGTGCAAGAGGAGAAGAGCGATGGTGCAAGAGGAGAAGAGGCGAAGAGCGATGTTGGTGCACTGGTGTAAGAGGAGAAACGAGAAAAACTAGGGCCGGCCGATAGCAGTAATTCAGTAAAAGACTAATTCCAAATAAAAAATATTTTAAAAAAATAATTAATCCGGTCCAGACCGGAAACCGATCGGGTTTGTACCGGACCGGACCGGAACCGGAATTTTGCAAATATGTGGACCGGGGACCGGACTGTAATTTCCCCGGTCCGGTCCGATTTTCCGATCCGGGCCGAATCTGCACACCCCTACCTGTTTCATTTCTTTCTGAAAAAAACGACTTCAATTTTTTGCATGTGAGGATATGAGGAGATCTGGACTTTGGCTTTGGAATGTAATTTCAAGAAGGAGGTTTTGGTTAAGCCGAGAGAGACAGATCAGTATTTTTTTTCCAATATGTTTCTTCGTCTTAGAGTTTGAACCCTAAACCCATTACCGACCATCGGACTTCAGATCTATAATCAACCACGGCGAAGCTTCTCGCAAACTCCAGATTCCAGAAACGTAAGTTCTCTCTCTCTCTCTCTCTTTCACTGGAGATTTTGTTGATGTTTGAAATCCTTAATTGCCTTTTTTGAAAAACACGTATCTATTAACCTCTAGTATCAATCTAAATTAATTTGGTTCCCTGAATGCATGGTTTGAAAAATATTCAAATTTCAAATTGATCAACCCTTAATAATATAGTATAATATCAGATATATTTCATGCTTTGATTTTTTTGGGGTTTAAGTCCGAAATTTAGTCTTCATCTAGATTGTTCTTGATGAAGATTCTTCTTCATTCTATATTGTTCATCGTTTAATATATATTATATATATTTTAATGGTTAAAATCTAAATAACATATTAATCGGATAAAATAATAAGTGGTGAGATGACGAACTATATACTGGGCTTACACAAAACGAATATAAGTTAATGGGCTCTTACTATAATATACAGGGCTTACAGTTTAAAAAATATGGGTTATTTGGCCCATATAATCTGTACTAAAACCGACAATAGTATCATCAGCTTATGTAATAAAACGGACAATAAAATTCAAGATTTACATGGCCGTTAACATTTGTGGATTAACTAATTTATGGGCTTATTGGCCCATTAATTAAACGTCTATGTATATATCAATGAACTTGTTTATAAATCTGTTAACATGTAATGGACATTTAGGCCCAAATAAATTTTATTTTTGGTACAAAATTTCATTCAATTGGGCTTATAGGCCCAATTGAGAAATATACGCAGCTTTAAATATTAGGTAGGACATATTGACATCAAAATTTTGTTGATTCAATTTCTGGTACAAAATTCCATTCAATCTGTCTAGAGGGTTCGTTTGTTCAATCTTTTATCCTGCTTCATTACTTTATGAAATATTAACATCAAAAATTTTGCATATGAGGAGATCTGCACTTCGCCTTTGGACTGTACCTTGAAGAAGGAGGTTCTGGTGCTCTCCTTGAAATCATCAAGGTAACCAAAAAGATTCATGGAAAATGTGCTATCTGCATTTGATGTGTTTATTTCTTGCAATGTTTTAGGTTTTTTTTGTCAATTTTTTTTTGGTTTAAGCGCTTTGTTCTTCCAATTAATTGAAAGCAATACAGATTTAAAATTTTGTTTTTATAAACATTTACAATGAGTATTAAATTCACTTCGGCTCAACTATATATATTTGTACTTATTAAAAATTTAATACTTATAATTTAAATATAAGTGTAGTTTATTTGTTTACCATATAATATAAATATATCATAATGCGTTTCATATTAAATCATGTACTACTCAAACTAAATCTATTATATGCATATTAAATTAATACTTAGTAATACTTAAAAAAAAACCGATAAGAATCTTCTATAAAAATATATATATTTCCCTTAACGTTGTTAACATTTAATGGCCTTCAAGGCCCATTAAATTTGAATTTAACTGATTAAAATTTAAATGAACATTATAAACTTAATGGGTTGATGGGCTTAGGGTTTAGGGTTGATGGGATTAAAACAGCGTTATAAAAGTATGTCTAATGGGCTTTTTGGCCCATTAACACTATTAATACTTGTATATATAAAATTTAATAGATCCGATTAAAACTTAATACTGCTTTATAAAACTTAATGGGCTTTTACGCCCAATTACAAAATTGCCAAAATTGTTTTGTGGCCCTAACTTATATTTCTGGCAAATATTTATAAATGCAGTATACACTTTTAAATGGGCTTTTTGGCCCAATTAATGATTAATAATTGTAATTATTCTATAAATTTATTATGGCATTATTTTGGGCTTCATGCCCAAATTATAAATTACTTAGATTAAATAGTACATTTTCTAAAACCTGGTTATATTTAATAGGCTTCTAGGCCCAATTACAATATTAGAAACAATATAAATTTTCGGCCCACTATTTCCGGCCTAATCTGTATAAATAATTTTAAAAACTATTTAGTATTATTCATCACCTAAATTATATTAATTGGGCCCATACACCGAAAAAACATTATAAGCTCAACTCCAAATGGTAAATGGGCTTCTTAAATTCAAAGCCGGTTGAGTCCAATAACAACGTACAAATATCTCTCGTTTCAGAAACCCTAGTCATTAACATCTTTCCATTTATGCCGTTTTGATCTCTCTCTCTCTCTCTCTCTCTCTCTCTCTCTCTCTCTCTCTCTCTCTCTCTCTCTCTCTCTCTCTCTCTCTCTAGCTCTCTCTCTCGCTGGCTCTCTCTCTCTCTCTCTCTCTCTCTCTCTCTCTCTCTCTCTCTCTCTCTCTCTATCTGTTCTCCATCAAACTTCTTCATTTTATTTCCTTTTCACTGAATCTCAAAAATATTCATCTGATAATCCACAACCCCACTTCAGATATGTATCCCACCAAACCAAAAAAGAGATATAGAGGACAAACTTTGTCGTCTTCCTCGGATCCACAGGCGTTCTTGTCCCCAAGTTAACATGCAAAGCAAATACCGGGGTTGATGAGGAGATCTGGAAGAAGAAGATGATTTTGAGATCCACACTGGACAAAAGTAAGTTCTCTCTCTCTCTCTCTCTCTCTCTCTCTCTCTCTCTCTCTCTCTCTCTCTCTCTCTCTCTCTCTCTCTCTCTCTCTCTCTCTCTCTCTCTCTCTCTCTCTCTCTCTCTCTCTCTCTCTCTCTCTCTCTCTCTCTATGTGTGTGTGTGTGTGTGTGTGTGTGTGTGTGTGTGTGTGTGTGTGTGTGTGTGTGTGTATGAGTTTACAAATCTAATTTTTTTAAACTTCTTTGTCTTCGAGGGTTAAAACAAAAGCACTTTCTACCACCGAATGGGTTCAGATACAAAAAAGAAGACCTTCAAGGAGGAAGTTATGCAGGTATCCCTACGGTCATCAACTTGTAATACCCCTCATTTTTAGTAAGGGTATTTGGGTAATTTCCCAACCCTCTTTCTATAATCGTTTCGCATTTGGCAAAGTTTGGAATTTCTGTAACGCGTATTATCTCTGTAATAATTCCCTGAGCATTATAATATACATTCGATGTATTTTGGAGGCTTAAAATATTTGTTTGGGTACAAATATTAATTATTTCGAGATTTTATCACATGTTCAATTGTTTCCCGGGCAAAAGGACGTGAATAGGCCTTTTCCGCGACCGCGGCAGATTTCCGCGACCGCGGAAAATGAAGCGTCGTCAGCCTCGCGAACAGGCATTTTTCCGCGACCGCGGAAAACGCTTCGAGCATCGTCTTCAATGGCTCGCCGGTTGGTTGGCCATCGATTCGCCGAGGAGGGGGATCTGGAGCGGTTCGCCTGGCCTCCTCTATGGCTATAAAAGGTGGATCGATGTGGGAGGTTCGGCATCCAGATCTCAACCTCTCAATCTCTCTCTCTCGTGCTCTCGTTTGCTCGCCGGAATTTCTCGTCATCGACGGATCTCTCGCCGGTGGTTTTTGTGGTCTAGTGGTGGTGCGTTGGAAGCGGCGTGGCATAGGGAGTCGAAGCCCTCTCATTCGAAGCCTCGTCGTGTCATCGCCGGTGAGGATTTAGTTCGCTAGGGTTGTCGGATTCATGGCCGCGACCGCGGACATGAACATCCGCGACCGCGGACGATGTCCAGACATCCGCGATCGCGGAATCCAAGCCGCGACCGCGATTTGCCTTAGCAAACACGATCCTGGCCTTGGACAATCCGGTCATGGATGGGACCCTCGTTCTTTCGTTTCCTTTCGTTTCCTTAGATTCGTATTATTTAATTATCGAATCTAACCTAGGGTTTTGTTGTGGGTTCGTTGTCGTAGGAATCTGTAATCCGATTCCGTTCCCAGTTCCGGACCCAGGAACCCATCGTCATTCGTTCGTTCGTCTCGATCAAGGCAAGTGGCGGTTCGCTCTTGCTCATCATTCCGTGTTTCCGTTAATTATCAATTGCTTTTAATTGTTAATTAAAATGGGATGAATGTTGTTTTCGTTTGGGAACAGTTTTTAAAAACGTATGTGATTAAAATGTGACATTATAATAGGTTGTATATGCTGCTAGAAACAACGCTATTATATATGTAATTACCATGATGGTATTGGTGTGGACTATTGTGTGGTTTTAACTGTTTAGTTAGAACGAGTATTCGTAGGGACATTATGTACCTCGCGAGGTCTAGTCGTTTCTTTATAACTAGTATTAGGAGGATTTTGCCCTAGTATTCTCTCTGGTCATGACTGTACCCTTACTCAGGGTAGGTGCACACAGCTGGTGCCGACATTTGGAATTTATTCCCTCTGATATCTCTCATGATGAGATGATATATCTTAAAAGCTTATAACGTAAATATGCGTTTTGGAATTTAATAAGATAAGTGCGATTATGCACATAATTAATACACCCTCGGGCGAGGAGTACAACGTGGAAACCGCCCGGACTTCGATTAGAGTAAGTCCTCCTTCCAAATCTGAATTCACATTGCGCTGTGAGGTTGGTCGTGGACCCAAATGGTCAAGTCTTTTTAAAAGCTTGTGTGAAATTATAACGTTCCCAAACATTTGTCATACTTTCCGATAAGACTCAATCTTTTGGAGTCTTCTCTTTATACGTTTCCCTAAGACTCGATCTTTTGGAGTCTTCTCTTGATCATTTTGTTTTGTATCTTTCCGTAGAAGTATTGAGGTTCACTATCGTCATCGACTTTCATTCGAGAAGCGATGGGTGTAACCTAATACGACTACTTAGAACCTTTCTGTTTTACCCTTGCATAGTCTTTCATTAGACTAACCAACCGGTTATTTCCCTTGCATGGTTGGCTGATGTCATCCGTCTCATACGGCACATCAGGAAAACTTCCATTCTGTGAAGGCTAGAACCCGACGATGAAGGCAGATGGAGTTTTTAAGAGTTTCATCAAGGTTGAAGATCCTAGGCGTGAGATCGCTCCGATCAAGACCCTTATATTATTTATTATTAAAAGACTTCCGCTGTATTAAAACATATTCTGTATTTCGAATGTATTTGGAATTTACAGATGTAATCTGAGACTTGGTTTAAATAAATATTATGATATTTTATATTACCCGTGTTATTTTCATGATTTGTATTAATGGTTAAGCCTTGGGTGGCTTCGGATGTGGAATCTGAGGTCACTGGCGGTAATACTTTCAAGATAATATTTGGGGGTGTTACACAACTAAATCTAAATTCATATAAAATCTTTCTCTCTATGTCTTTTAGTCTCCGTCTTCTCTATGTCTTTTAGTCTCCAAATGCAAGTTTGATATAGAATTTGAAATGTCTTAAATCAATCTTAGCTTACTGTAATAGCTTGGATACTTATATTTAGTTGGAACTTATATATATAATAATTATTTTTTTCATAGAGTACGAAACTAACCTTTTCAATTCCTCTCCTCTATCTGAATGCAGATAATCACTCCATGTGGCCTTGATAACAGCAGTCAATACAATATTAATGGATTCATAAAGTTCAATACTTTCATATTCTGCAAGGTAGAACATATCTCCTTTGCAAAATTCAATTTGTTAATATTCTGCAACATATTACTTTACATTATTGCTTCATGCTTATTAATTCATATTCTAATTAATCGTTTTTCCACTTGTGCAAGTAGAAATAACTGAATCCAAAATTAGAAGTGTACTGGAAATCAGTCAGCAATCTGAGTAACACAATCATATTTTAAGGTACTCTTTTTTACACTACAAAATATACATTTTCATTCAAGTTCTTAACTGCTATTCTACTTTACTGACATCTGGTACATGTAGTAATTTAACCCTATTATTTTCCTTCATAGGTTTGAAGAAATAAATATCCATGATACCTGCTTCTGAAATCAGGGAACAATAATACAAAGGTACCTTTCTTATAGAGCTTAGATATATTCGAATACAATTTTCAGTACAACTAAATTTGCAATTGCTATCCTATGTCAGATTGCATGTGAGCTCTTGAGGAAGTTCAATGTGTTAATATTCTGCAAGGTAGCACGTCTTAAATTTCAGTACAACTGAACCCAGAATTTGAAGTGTACTGGAAATCATGACCATAAAAAATATTTACTGTATGATCGTATCCCTTGAAAATACAGGTTTTAGCATTAGTCTCCAAACTACATCTATTACTCGGATTGAAGATACACAATAAGGTCATGCTTCTTTTTCTTTATACTTAAATTGTTGAAATTAATTTATTGTCTAAATCTATTAACTAATAAAGATTATTTAATATGGTATAAGAATTCCACGTGGTGTTGTGCGGATTGGAATCAGCAATAACAATGTTTGGAGTGGTATTGCTAGTATGCAAGATATAAAGGTACGCCAATAATGTAGTTTAGATTTAAGATCTGATTAGTAGTCTAATAGATTAGATAGTAGTTTAGATTTATTGCATTTTTCAGTAACCTGGAACTTAGTACCTAGAAATTAACCTAAATATTATAAATGAATCCTAATGTTTTACTTGTAAATAAACACAAACATACATTACAACTCAGACAATAGAAACATAAAAACTGAGTACCTAGTAATTAACCTAAATAATATGAATGAACCCTACTGATTTAGTTGTAAATATACACAAATAATATTAAAATGTACCTGTAAAAAACTGAATATATAATATAAAAGTACATATGAAATTATAATATAATGCAGAATTTCAAATACTAAAAAAATACCTTGTATCCATCAATTGTATATTGATCCTTTTACCGTCTTTTCCGTTCCGGTTAGTAAAGGTAACAATGCTGTCACCAATTCCAACCAATTGACCAAAAAAATCTACACAATAATTACTATTATGAGTAAAATAGAATAATAGATGTACTGAATTGATAGAATAATAAATGGACTGAAATAGTAATATTTCTAATATAATCATGTGATAAATTTAAACAATTACTAACCATAAAGATATCCTTGATCTAGCGACTCGTCGAGGATTTTTTCGAAATTGATGAACTTCGCTTCATTGTAGTGTTGTGATAAAATATAATCTTGTATTTATGATTAGAGAATTTGAAAGGTATATCATAGAGTGCAACTCCAAAATTTGAAATAACATATACACCTCCTTCCTCTAATATTGCTAAATTCACCATGAAAGCTTCCTTAATGAATACTGGATTTTCTCACCCTTAAGACAATCAGAAATAGATCTTAGTCATATTAAAAAATTAGGCAAACAATTTTGTATATATTAAAAATAAATTATTAAAAAACTGAACCTTTTCATCCATTAAAATTATTTCAGTTGTACTGTATTGCGTACGATCTTCTTTCTTCAGAACTTTAAATAATCGAATTACTCGAACCTTTAGCTCATAATTCCCTCGGGTACCCGTAATATCCTTTATTTCTTGTTGTTGTTTTGACATTCCTACAAAGTTCATACAAAAAACCATGACAATTCAGTACAAAAATAATTATAAAAGGTAATATAAACATTTCGTATGTACACTGTGTGAATCGTAAACTGAAATAGGAATCATACAAAAAACCATGACAAATTCAGTACAAAAATAATTATAAAAGGTAATATATACATTTCGTATGTACACTGTGTGAATTATAAACATTTCGTATGAAAATTAATTGCAAAAAAACTGAAATAGGAATCACTGAACATAAACGAACTAAGAAATCAGTTCATTTCATTTATTATTACTGAACATAAAATTTGTTCATTATATTTTCATATATTAACATTTCGTATATTTTCAGCAATTACCGAACAGAAAATATGTTCAATATATAAACATTTCGTATATTTTCAGCAATTACTGAACATAAAATCTATTCAGTAATTGCTGAAAATCAGTAGAGTTAGGCCCAATGGAAGAAGAAGCGAAATCAGTTCTAAAACAAAAAAAACAAAAAAGAAACGAACTAAGAAATTCATAACAAACGCACTATTTATATGGCCTGTGCAGGAGAAGAAGCGAAATCGATATTGTGCAGGAGAACAAAGCTTTAGATTGTAATTGTGGGAGAGCCTCTCTATTTATATGGCCTAAAGGTATGGATTATAATGATTTTATTTGATTGTGCACATATTGAAAATGCCTTAATCGAACAGATTTTATTCTGTAAATTTATTGTGTACATCTTGAAATTGGAAAAAAATTGTGCCTTGCAGATTTCATATATTGCAGAAAATTTGTTCAGTAATTGCAGAAAATCGTGCCTTGCAGATTTCATATATTGCAGAAAAAATTGTGCCTTGCAGATTTCCAACATTGGTCTACTTCATTTCTTACGATTTTATTTTATGTACGTATTATGTAATTTGTTTCAGTTTCCAGCCAATCATTTATTTATGGAAATGTAGTTTTTTTTGTTTTTTTAGCTAATTTCCAGCAGCAGCATCATTTTTGTGTTATTTGCATTGATGGTTTAATGCAAAGAACACAAATGTCTATTAGCACAAACGTCTATTTGTTTATTTTTTTGCAGGCTTTTTCGATACATCTATTAGAATAAAAAATCTACAGGATTTAATTTTAGGCATATATATAATATTGGGTTAGATATTAGGTTTATTTTTAGCCATAGATAGTGTGGCATATCATATATTTACGATTTGAAAAAAATTAGTTACGATTTGGAAAATATGTTCTACGATCTGAAGTATGTTATACGAAATATATGATGACAAAAATAGCGTGGCAGATCATATATTTACAATTTGGATGATATAATATTATATACAGATTCTGGCAGATCTTTATTGAAGGTAAGAAATGGCAAAACCCAAAAAAATGGAATAGCTGCCACGTGTACAAATTGATGTAGTAATTCCACGTGGAAAAATAAAAAAATGGTGCATTCTTGGAGTGCCACGTGACGCAGTCGGGCTTTGTGTTTAGTAGTTATATAGTAGATTATTTAGATGATAGTTGATAACTATCATCTTAAGTAGTTATTTTACAATATAACTCTTCTTATAAACTCCATCATTCAGATTTTCTCTCTCATCACTTTCAAACAAGTCTCTCCCCGTAAAAAAATGCTCGTTCTCTTCTCCCTCTCGCTCGACCTCTCTTTGCAAAAACTGCTCGATCGTCCGTCGTCGTCTCTCTCTCTCCGTCGTCGGTTTTGCTCGTGCTTCCGGCATCATTCGCCATCCATCATCGTTGTATTGTTATCGTAAGTGCTCCTATGCGTCTTTTTCCCCGTTTTTTGGTACTGTCTAGGGTTTGTCACCAATGCTTCTTTGTTTACTCGTTTTGTTTTTAGTTGTTTGTGTATGTTGTTGTACATGTTGTGATTTTCCTAATTGTTTTTGTTTGCCCGCTCGATTTTCCTGATTGTCATCAACGCTTCTTAGTTGATTTTCATGAAGTAGTTATATGTGACAGTATTCAACTGTCACCAAATTATGTTTTTATGAGATTTATCGATGACAATAGTAATATTGTGTTGAGATTGTTACTTGCATGTGTCATTATAATACTATTCGTGTGATGATAGTGTTTTACATGTTTTTATTCATGTGTGCTGACAATGTTTTTGATTTTGATAATTTGATGACAATATTTTTGTTGTTTGACTAGTCATTAATATATGTGATGACAGTTGTAGTTATGGTGACAGTGTTTTTCTAGTGTGGTTATACAGTAGTTTGTGTGATGACAGTAGCAGTAGTGTGGTGACATTGTTTTAATTGTGTTTACAACACTAGTTTGTGTGATGACAGTAGCGGTAAAATGGTGACAATGTTTATTAAGTGTTTACACATTAGTATGTGTGATTTGCATTGTTTTGATACAACTGTCACCATATTTTTGTTGATGATAGTTTTCTATTGTCATCAACAATACACTGTCATCACCAATTGACTACTCATTAATGTGTGATGCCAGTAGTAGTAGTAGTGTGGTGATAATGTTTGTGAGGTTTGACTACTCATTATTTTGTGTGATGACAGTATTAGTAGTGTCGTGACAATGTTATTCAAGTGTGATTACACACTAGTTAGTGTGATGACAGTAGCAGTTAAATGGTGATAGTGTTTCTTAAGTGTTTACACTTTAGTATGTGTGATTTGTAGTAGTAATAATGTGATGACATTATGTTGCAAGTGTTTATGTTCTTGTTTACTTGTTAATATTGATGACAATATTTATGTAATGACATTTTTAATGACAGTGTTTATGTTCTTGTTTGCTTGTTAATGTGATGACAATGTTTATGAGGTTTGACTACTCATTAATATGTGTGATGACAGTAGTAGTAGTGTGGTGACAGTGTTATTCAAGTGTGATTACACACTAATTTGTGTGATGACAACTTTTTTTTTTATGTTGACAGGACATGGATGCAAGCACATGTAATTTTATTGTTCAAAAAGAGCTTCATTTTGCATGCAAATGAAACTATTTCACACGTATGGAAGTCATTACAAAATTGGAGGAAATTTTGCCCTCCAAAGATTTTATGGTTCTCTCTGATGGCCCTCTTGGCCCTATTTTTTATTGGGAGATAGTATGAAGTTTTGTGCTCAGTTGGTCCATTACTTCCTTCTCCATGAGTTAGAGACTGAAAAGACACATGAAATGTGGTTTAACGTTGGCGGTAACATATGTCGCTTCTCCATCGCTGAATTTGATGCAATCACTCGGTTGAATTGTGGTGAACTTTCAGATTATGAGCTTTTCGATGTTGACATGGAGGAGTACCTTGGGTCAGATCCATGTACAATAAATGATCTGATTGCTCAGTTTGCTATTGAAACTGATCGTGATAAGAAGATGAATCTTGCAAATTTGATTGTTGTTGAGACTATTTTGTTGCCTCAACGCCATATTATTGTTACATATGAGTACTTCAAACTATCAACTTAATGGGAGAAGTTTTCTAGATACCCTTGGGGTAGGGTAGCGTATTCGCTTACCCTAGAGTACCTTAGGAAGGTTAGTAGGGCAGTACGTGAACAGAAGAACGTAGCAAAGTTTGATTAAAGGATTGATTACAATTTGTATGGGTTTCATATTGCTTTCCAGGTACAGTTTTATGTTATTTTTATGTGGTTTAGGGTCTTGTTTATATTTACTGTTCTATTAATTGTGTATATTTCCTTGATGACAGGTGACGTGCTGTCGTTCGTAGCTGTCAAATATAAAACCTCATAAATAAACTAGTATAGTCAATAAGTAAGGGTCGATCACACAGGGAAGGAGCGAAACTAATGGTGGTTGCATGCAAGTCACTAAAAGGGGGGGTTTGTAAGTTGGTCGGTCACAATCAAATCAAACACATCAAAGTAGATGAATGAAATATCAAAGAGAGAAAACACTTAGCCAAGTAATGTCCACATAAGTCATCCAACGGTTGTTCCTTGATTATGTCCTATCTTCCTATTCGGTTATTCCTGTCCTGATCTTGGGTAGATTCAAAGATCAACCAAACCTAAGAACCCCTACCAATGAATAACCTTAGCACCACTAGTGATTCAATCCAAAGACAGCAATGCATATACGAATTAACCAAGATACACATAACACCTCAACCAGAAGCATTCAACATGTAATCAATTCTCTACATAGATAAATTCCACAGTGGCAGATATAATCTATGCTCGCTACTCGAACTAGAGCGTTAGCCCAACAGTTCCCTAGTATTAGCAATATGAATGAAATCAACAAACCTAGGTGATCAATCTAGATAAACCAACAAACATCCAAATAAGAATTTGCGCAAGAGAAAAGATATAACTCAATAGGATAAGATAGATGGGAACAAAACCTCACAGCCAGATGAATACACTTATGCTTCCATTACCGGACTAAGCAAAAGAGGCTTAGCTCCTCATAAACATGATGAACTTCAAAAGTATGAAAAGTGGCAACGATGAAATGAAACTCTAGAATGGCGAACTCTCAAACCTAATGCTAAAGAGAGTATATATAGGGCTTCTAACAAATGACTTAGCCCAATAAGAAAAGAAACGGAATAAAATGATAAAATAAGAAAAGAAAACAGAAAAGATAGATTCGGGAAAAGTCCGAACTTCCTGCGTTGATGACCCGCGATCGCGGCCCATGGACCGCAATCGCGGCCCCTTGTGGCTCCGCGCTCTTCACACTTCTCCGCGCCTACAGATAATTCTCGACTTGCCCCGAGGAACCGCGATCGCGGCACCCTTGCCCGCGGTCGCGGTTAATGCTCGGCCTTTACTCCTTGGCTTCGCCTCCTAACCTCTCCTCTTCACTTCCTTGGCGTCTTATCTTGGTGGCTTCCTTCCTCAGTGTCTCCTATGATATCCAAGATAGCTCAAACACTTCCAAAAATACCAAACTTCGCCCCCAAACGTCATACACATGAATGTGTCTAAATCTACTCGAATGACACCAATAAAACCCTCTAATAACTCTTAGTTAAGCCCTACAAAGTAGTGCTTACCAAACTCCCTCATGCTTAGACCTTTGCTCGTCCTCGAGTAAACTAATAAAGAGTCTACTCCTCCAATGCAGCACCCAAGGTCTCAGGAAGCATGTCCTCCAACTAAGAGTCACCTAACCCATGCCAAGCTCCTGGCACCAATCTCATTCACAACACATCCATAACTCAACCAGATTAAAGGGCAAGTAGAGTACTTCCCCCAAGCTTAACCCGAACATCCAATGGTGTGAGTAACCTCTAATCCTAACCTCCATCTATGACTCCTTATGCCTCCCAGAGTGACCTACCCGACAATCCTTCTTCGACTCCTCTTCTTATGCCGCCCCGTCGGTAAAATGAGATCCTAGAAAACTCTCATCTTCTTTTCACTCATTTTGCCTAGGAGCCCTTTCGGGTTTTCATCCTAGCCACTCATATTTTTTTTCATAGATGTGCTCACATAAGCTTACGTCACTCAGACACCTTCTTACCCCAACCTAGCGCTGGTCCGGGCCTCTTGCTTTTTACCCAAGCCTCTCTTTCGGGTTTTCGACTTGTCCCAGGATTTTGTTTTTTTTTTTTGTTTTTTTTTTTGAAATTGAAAATGCTGAAATTCAAAGTACAATGCTAGAAGAGAAATATGTACAAGATAGGTAGTGAATACTTCTACTCCCCCATGCTTAAATCATGCATTGTCCTCAATGTATGAAGGACAAATAAAAAGATAAGGGGGAAAATAGAAGTACTCACTGGGGTGGAGGCCAATATCCATAGGCGTTGAAGAAAGCCCCAGCTCTCCTCTGCAGATGAACCACTTGGTCCTCAACGGTAGTGAGGTGGTTGTCCAGGCGGTTGGCGTGGTAGGCAAGGTTGACCTCCATGTTGCGCTGCCACTCAGCGCTCCGCCTCTCGTGCTCCTCCAGGCGGGTGGAATTTTGGCGCTCCCACTCAGCGCTTCTCCTCTCATGCTCCTCTAGCCTCTGGGAGATGTCGTGTTCCCACTCGGCGCTTCTCCGTATCTATTTATCCTGCCTCAGCTGCAGGTTCGTCATTCTATCCAGGAGCTGGTCCCAAGGAGCCCCTCTAGAAGCACTACCAGATCCAGATGTCTGGTGAGTGTAGTCAGGATATACAGGAGGGCCCCTGGAACCCGGCGGTGATGGCACATCTCTCTCCATGTCCTCCGCCGCAGTCTCTTCCTCCTCGTCGTCGTCGTCGTCTCCTTCCTCATCGGACGACGATCCCTGCTCCCCGTCGGCATAAAGGTAGAAATCCCTCGCCCGGGGCCCAAAAGGCATCGGACGAGACAACCTCATGCGGTGTATGTTGCCGGCCATGGAGAGCCAGGTGTACTCTCCATCGCGGGCCTCTAGCAGATGGGACCTCTGCATGAGTGATAAGCACTACTTTGTAGGGCTTAAGTAAGAGTCATTAGAGGTTTTATTGGTGTCATTCGGGTAGATTTAGACACATTCATGTGCATGGCGTGTGGGGGCGAAGAAGCTTAATTAAGCAGGCCCGCGTGCTAATTTTGGTGATGGGCCAATTTGGATGAAGAAAGGCCCATGAAGTCTCGGCCCGCGTGAAGAATTTGGAAAATCAAGGAGCTGGAGCCCACGTGAAGTCCCGCGTCAAATTGAAGCTGGAGAATTGAAGAAGCGGGGCGTGACGTCATGATGATATTGGCGCGTTGATGCTGTTGAAGATGGGCCGAAATTGGGCCGTGTTGCCGCCGAGCTGCTGGAATCGAAATTGGGCCGTGTTGCAGCGTGGAATTGGGCCAAACGAGGAGGCCGAGAGCAAAGTCTGCTCGCATGAGTTGAAGAGGCCGAGAACGGGATTAATTTTCCGGTTTTAGTTTGTTTAATTATTATTATTTTATTATTTCATTTTAGGTTAATTTCAGAATTATTTACTTTAGTATTTAAGGGTAGAGAAATACTTGTTTTTCATTATCGCTGGAACCCTAATTTCTCTTTACGTATTTGCTATGAAGAACTAAGCCCCCTTGGCTTATTCAGACGCTGAAGCTTTTGTTTGGATTTAGTTGTGAGGTTCTTGTTCTTAATCTATTGCATGGTTTTTATCTTTCTCTTGCTTAAGTTGTTTATGATTGATATTGATAATCTCTATCTTGGACGCAACTAGGGTTTGTCTTTATTGATCTATTGCTAGATTTAGATTGTTACTGGTTAAGCATATCTATTTCAGAGTAACAACTGCATCGTACTAGTATCTGGTTGTGCTAGTCTTATGCAGAAGAGAACTGATTTACATTCTAGGATAAAATCTGGTTGTTTTATGCTAGAATTGTATCCAACTATATTCCTATCCGTAAGGCTGCTGTTAAACTGAATCTTGATAGTTTCAGGGTTGTTTAATTAGTTAGTGTTAATAGTATCTGGTTGTGCTATTAGTTATATCTGAAAAGGAATTGGAATTTCCATTGCATGAGATTTTGAATGATTTTCTATGATCAACTTGTCATGCGAATAGTGGATGTTGTTTGACTAAGTGCTTTTTCCCATCATTGATTTCACAACTCTTTCGCTTGTTTACTTTTGCATGCTTAGATTACTTAAACTCACAAAACCCCCCTTTGGTTACTTTGGATTGGCATATAAATTGCATACTAAGATAGAATCCGCCTCCCTGTGGGTTCGACCTTTACTTACCTAGGACTACGGTTTAGGGTTTGTTTGGATATTTGCATAGTAGGAATTAGAACGAAAAATTCTTGTTATCAATGAGCCTGATATTGTATGTGTAGCTCTCGTCGGGGAATTCCCAATGGTCCGCGAGGATCTCGTACTGTCGGGCGATAAGCGTCACCATGCCTCCCATGAAGATCTTGCCGCACTTCTTCTCTCTTAGTCGTAGGCAGCTGGAGAGAAACAACTCGACCTAGTCGGGGATGGTGTGGCTCTCTGGTGTCAAACACCAGAGCACTGTAAGGTCCTGCCTGGAGACCTTGTTCACCTCCCCCTGTCCCAGGAAGGTCATGGCTAGCACACTGTGTGCCAACCTCAAACAGGGGTACGTCAGCTTGTAGTTGTACTCGCCGGCGCTGGGGTTGATCACATCCCGGGTCGCACCTTGCCAGAAGAACTCTGGCAAGGCGCCTACAGCTTCCCAATCCTCGATGGGCTCCTCAGTAACGCCAAAAAGGTCTTGCAGACCTTGGTAGGACATCCTTCTTTGCCGCCCTAACAGGTTGAACGTGATCCCATCGTCGTGGCGTTCCAGCGTGGCCAGGAACTCCAGGGTCAGTTCATCGGATGTCGCGGCGGACAAGTCAATGAAGTTACCGAGCCCTCCGTGGCTCAGCAACTGATGAGTGGAGTCCTCCAAATCGAGTTGTGTCAGCGTCGGTCGATCGTAGAATTTCGTCTGGACGATCTTCCGCTGGCTGAACGTCTCGAAATAGTGCCGATGCCTCGGGCTCCTCATGTTTTCTACGAAAGCAGACATGGTGGGAATAAGGAGCTAGAAGCACGAAAGGAATACCGGAGGGGCCCGAGATCGCGGTTTATGCTCGAATGAAGTCCTCTGGAGAAGAAGGGCGGCGATCGCGGTGCTTGACAGCGGCGATCGCGGTTTCTGGGCTGTAGAAAACTTCAAATAAAAATGGCTCTGGTGGTCCTCGGTGGCGCTACGGTGGTCGCGGGGGCTTCAGGCGATGGTCCGATGATCACGGCTCGTGAGGCAATGAGAAATCCGAGGGAAAAATGGAGATCTCACCCAAACGACGTCGCAGTGGCGGGACGATGGTCGCGGGGTTGCAGGGTGTCGTTGCGGTGGTCGGAGTCGGAGATCCGAGTATTTGGAGAGTGAGAGCGTGCGGTGGAGGTGTTGTAAAATGCCTCCGCCACGCCTCACTCTTATAGGCTCGGCGACGAGATACCGCGATCGCGGGGCTGAGGGCCCGCGATCGCGGGGTTAATGCCCTACAGCGTAACAGTTGGCGCGAGTTACGAGGGTTTGAATGCCTCAGAAAACGCGTCGGAAATAAATTATGTGGGCCATTTTTTTTTATGAACTTTTTTTTTGTAGAACTAAACTCCGTGGAACACCGTGGTGGAACCGCGATCGCGGGTTGCTGGGGTCGGGGCTCCACTGCAAAGTTAGTTCTAGTGGCCCCCAGAAGAAAGAAAAAGAAAATAACAGCTAATGCAACAAAATTAAAGACAGTAACAAATCCTAACGAAAACAAAAGACAAAGATGAGTTCAGCAACTCATACCTCGGGTTGCCTCCCGAGCAGCGCCATAGTTATCGTCGCGGCATGACGTCCTAATGTACCTTCTCAACCTGGGTTGCCTCCTGCAACCGTAATCTGTACTCTTGAATCTGGGGGATGCTCCTGAATGGACTCCATCTTGTGCTCTACCTTCGTCCGGTCAAATTCCATGCTTATCGTACCTATGCCCACGTCGATCCTTGTGTTGGAGGTCTTCATGAAAGGCCTCCCTAGCATTACTCGTCCTCCTTGTTTCCCTGTGTTCATGACGAAGAAGTCTGCAGGGAAGACGAGGGTGTCGACGCTCACCAAAACGTCCTTCACAACGCCCTCTGGAATGATGACAGAGTTGTCAGCCAGTTGGATGACAATTTCCTTGCTTTCTAGTGGTCCGACATTGAGGGTGTTGTAGACGGACAGCGGTAGGACATTGATTGAGGCCCCCAAATCCAGCAATGTCTCGCTGAACTCGGTTTCCCCAATCTTGCAGGGTACGCTAAACATCCCGGGATCTTTACACTTTTTCGGGATCTTCTTTTGCATCACAGCCGAGACATCCTTCTTGACTTTCTCCTTTTTCTTTGATCGCTCCTTTTGCTCCTTCTTGAGCTTGCATAGCTCCCTCAAGAAGTTTGCAAAGCGAGGCATCGTTTTGCTCAATTGGGGAGTCACCTTGTAGTTCTTGAATGTCTCGTACATTCCCTTCAGTCCCTCAATGGGTTCGTCATCTTCTAGCGCAGCAGGGAATGGCACTGAGATGTCAAAATATCCCTCCGGGTAGACATACCGCGTCATAAATGTAAGTGGAGACGGCCCGTTTTCCGAAGTTTGATCGCGGTTTTCACCCCGCGATCGCGGTTCTTGCACTGGGGCCCGCGGTCGCGGCTATCCTGCCCGCGATCGCGCTTAATCGGCACATCTTGCCCATTCTCTTGCTCAACAGACCTGCGATCGCGGCAAATTGCCCGCAGTCGTGGTTCATCCTCGTACTTCTCGGTTGGCATCTTTTCTTCATCATGCTCCCATCTGGGCCTTGACGTCAGGAGTTGACGTTTTGCCTTGGATTTATCTCAGTTTGAGATGGGAGTGCTCGTGACTCTCTAGCTTCAAGCTTGCTAACCGCTTGAGAGATCTGCCTCACCTACTTCTTTAAGTTCTGTATGCTGGACTTGGTCTCGTGTTGAAACTGAACCATGTTTTGCTGCATGGTTCTCACGGTCTGCGTCAGCGTAGTCATATATTGCGCCAGTGTGTTGACCTGGTCCTCAAGATTGGTGGTACGGGGAGCTCCCTGCCCTTGCGGTCTTTGATCTGTTTGGCCTCTGAACTGCTGGCCTCCTTGAAACTGCCTCTGGGGGTACTGCTGCTGCTGCTGGTATTGCTGAGGGGGTCTTGGTCGAAACTCAGGGGGGTTCTCCACGTTCTGCGTGTTCCCGTACCTTAAATTCGGATGATCTTTCCACCCGGGATTGTAGGTACTGGAATAGGGGTCGTACCGTGGTCTTTGTTGGTACCCCCCAATAGCGTTGACTTGCTCAGTGGACTCCTCGTGGAGTGTAGGACATGCGTCAGTTGCATGCGAAGTAGCATAGCAAAATTCGCACTCCTCGACCCTCTACGGTCCTTCCTTCCTCATCAAAACCTTGATCATCTCCTTCATTTCGCTCATGTCTTTCACCATAGATGGGGGAGCATGATCACTTGTAGTGGCTTTCACTGCCTGGGCACTCGCCCTCTTACTGAATTGCCTTGAGCCTTCCGACAACTCGCTGAATATCTCAAATGCTCCGACAGGTGTCTTGTTCAGTATGTTGCCTCCACATGCCACATTCACCATTCGTCGCTCTTCATCCAGCAATCCCCCATATAGGTATAAGACCAAATCTTGGTCTGAGTACCCGTGGTAAGGACAGCTGGAGTACAACCTCTTGAAACACTCATAGTACTCGTAGAGTGTCTCCGTCCCATGCTGCTCTATGTTGCTCAGGTTGCGCTTGAGACTGTTCAGCTTTATTGCTGGAAAGTACTTCTCTAGAAACGCCTTCTTCATCTTTCCCCAGGTATTGATGCTACCTGGGGTGAGGTAGTAAAACCATTCGTTGGCTGAATCCTTAAGCGAGAAAGGAAAAGCCCTCAACTTGATTTGGTCCTCCGTTACGTTGCGTGGCTTCATGGAGGTACACACGGCGTGAAACTCCGAGAGATGCTTGTTTGGGTCTTCTCCACTTAGCCCATGGAACTGTGGCAAAAGATGGATAAGCCCAGACTTGAGCTCAAAGTTCACTCCCGCTGGGAGCTCAGGGAACTCTACGGCCAGTGGCTGTTGCTCCAAGTTAGGAGCAGTCAGCTGCCTCAACGTGGGTGGATTGTCAGCCATCACTTCTTCTTCGTCGATCTCTTCCTGCAGTATCGCTCTAGATGGATCGGCCAAAATCGCTGATGCCCTCCGATTCTCCCTCAATGTCCGCTCAATCTCTGAATCAATAGCTAAAGGTGGAGAGTCAACAGTATGGGTGTGGACCATAAGATAGGTCCACACACACAAGCAAACACACAAAAATCACACAAAAATTTTGAAACACACACAAAGCACACAAAAACACCAAAAGCTCAAAACTTGCCTTCCCCGACAACAGCGCCAAATTTTTGACATGCTGTCGTTCGTAGCTGTCAAATATAAAACCTCACAAATAAACTAGTATAGTCAATAAGTAAGGGTCGATCCCACAGGGAAGGAGCGAAACTAATGGCGGTTGCATGCAAGTCACTAAAAGGAGGGGTTTGTAAGTTGGTCGGTCACAATCAAATCAAACACAGCAAAGTAGATGAATGAAATATCAAAGAGAGAAAACACTTAGCCAAGTAATGTCCATATAAGTCATCCAACGGTTGTTCCTTGATTATGTCCTATCTTCCTATTCGGTTATTCCTGTCCTGATCTTTGGTAGATTCAAAGATCAACCAAACCTAAGAACCCTTACCAATGAATAACCCTAGCACCACTAGTGATTCAATCCAAAGGCAGCAATGCATATAAGAATTAACCATGATACACATAACACCTCAACCAGAAGCATTCAACATGTAATCAATTCTCTACATAGATAAATTCCACAGTGGCAGATATAATCTATGCTCGCTACTTGAACTAGAGCGTTAGCCCAACAATTCCCTAGTATTAGCAATATGAATGAAATCAATAAACCTAGGTGATCAATCTAAGATAAACCAACAAACATCCAAATAAGAATTTGCGCAAGAGAAAAGATATAACTCAATAGGATAAGATAGATAGGAACAAAACCTCACAACCAGATGAATAAACTTATGCTTCCATTACTGGACTAAGCAAAAGAGGCTTAGCTCCTCATAAACATGATGAACTTCAAAAGTATGAAAAGTGGCAACGATGAAATGAAACTCTAGAATGGCGAACTCTCAAACCTAATGCTAAAGAGAGTATATATAGGGCTTCTAACAAATGACCTAGCCCAATAAGAAAAGAAACGGAATAAAATGAGAAAATAAGAAAAGAAAACAGAAAAGATAGATTCGGGAAAAGTCCGAACTTCCTACGTTGATGACCCGCGATCGCGGCCCATGGACCGCGATCGCGGCCCCTTGTGGCTCCGCGCTCTTCACACTTCTCCGCGCCTGCAGATAATTCTCGACTTGCCCTGAGGAACCACGATTGCGGCACCCTTGCCCGCGGTCACGGTTAATGCTCGGCCTTTACTCCTTGGCTTCGCCTCCTAACCTCTCCTCTTCACTTCCTTGGCGTCTTCTCTTGGTGGCTTCCTTCCTCAGTGTCTCCTATGATATCCAAGATAGCTCAAACACTTCCAAAAACACCAAACTTCGCCCCCAAATGCCATATACATGAATGTGTCTAAATCTACCCGAATGGCACCAATAAAACCCTCTAATAACTCTTAGTTAAGCCCTACAAAGTAGTGCTTATCAACAGGTATGGATTTTAGAGTTATTTCCACAATTTCGCCATGTTGTGGGTTGTGCGAGTTCTGGCGTTAAAAACATTCCGTACTGTACACGGTGGTACAGTTCAAATCTAAAGAATGTGTGGTATAGTTCCATTAGTCACTTCGTCAAAGAAAATGAATTGGTATGCTTTTTTTTTCTATTTCTCAATTAAGATATGATTGTTCACCGTTTTTATGTGTCAACAAATATTGATTAAGTTGTTATGTGTGACAGTTTATAACTCTCACCTAATTACCATCATGTTTTTATTGATGATAGTTTGTAACTATCATTAAGTCATTCAATGACAGTTTTAAAATGTCACCAATGTATTTTTGATGTTAGTTTCTGATTGTCATCAATTAGTATTGATGACAACTGATAAGTATCAATATATTATGGGTTGTCATCAATTATTATTGATGACAACTTGTAAGTATGAAGAAGTTTTGGGTTGTCATTAGTTATTATTGATGACAACTGGTAGGTATCTAGAAGTTATTGGTTGTCACCAATGATACTGGTAAGTATCATGAAGCTGTTGTTTGTCATGAATTGGTGACAATTTCTTACTTTCATGTAAATACCATCAAAGTTTTACTAAGTATTAAGAAGTTATAAAATGTCATCAAAATGTTTTTTAGCTATTTTTTATTATAGTTTTCTTATCTTTATGTAACTGTCATCAATCTTTGGTCGATGACAGTTGCTGGTGATAGTTGTCACGTTTCTCAAAGATAAAAATGATGATATTTTTATTCTTATTGTTTTCATTTTATTTGATGCGTTTGCAGATTTGTAAATATCCTCCATATAAAGAGCATGAAAGGTTTCACAGCTTGTGTTTCAAAGATGAAAGTGAAGATGCCTTTTACGATGAGTTATCTGAACGCATGATTTCTCTTACAAAGGAGCAGCAGGGGAAAGCAGATGATGTTGTTGTGGCTCCAAGAAAAAAAGAGCAACAAGTTGGCTCAAAGAGGAAGAAAGATGTTGTTGCTGAGATTAAGTGTGCTCCAAGAATAAGGGCTTGCAAGGGTGAGGTCAAGAAGGTTGTCCAGGAGAAGGATAAAAAGGTGTACCAAAGGTGGTCAACTGCTAAGGTCGTTGTGAAGCATGTACCAAAAGACAAAAAAGATTCAAAGGTTATGAAGGATGTACCAAAAGACAAAGAAGCTTCAAAGGTTGTGAAGGATGTCACCGACAATGATAAGGCACTGATTATGTACAATAAAAATGATGATGTTTCGTCGATGGTTGATAAAGTAATTGAGGATTTGCATAAGTCATTTGAGGCTGAAAAACAGGCGAAGGTTGTTCTTGAGAAGGATGGTGATGTGGTTGATTCTGACAGTGAAAAAACTGTCAGCGCTGATATGGATATGCCTACAAGAGGCAACGAGGCTGGAGGTGAGTCTGAAGTTGGGAATGAGGATGTGAATAATATTCCAAATTTTTCCAATGGAGCAAATGACGAGCCACAGTGGGCAAAAGAGATAAAGGAACAATTAGTTGCTATCTTTGGTGTTATTAAAGAGCTTGAGTGTAAGGTTGATAATAGTTGTCTACAAATGTGTGGTTTCTCCAAGAGGTTGTATGACATCGAGAGTGTGATCAAAGCTAGGCATTCATCTCCATTGAATGATGACAATAAAGATAAGGAGTTTGAGGAAGGTTTACATTGTGGTGGCATTAGTGATTCTCAAACAGACATTGAAAGTATTGGAGAAGGCTTGTGTGTTGATGTCTGAGAAGGAAGTTGTTGACAATATAGATGATAAGTCTCATAAGGATGAAACCCCTGAAGTAGTTGAAATTGATGTATTGGATGGCAAAGCTGCACAAGAAGCATTTGAGGTAGAAGATGCTATTTTGAATGATGATTCAAAAGAGGAGGTATATGAGGGACATGGTGCTAATGCCGATATGACTGAAGTTACAGAAGAAGTAAGTGTGGAAGCAAATGAGGCCGATGGTGGTAATGCGAATGCCGATATGACTGAAGTTGTAGAAGAAGTAAGTGTGGAGGCAAATGAGGCAGATGGTGGTAATGCCAATGTGAAGGAAGCTACAGAAGGAGTAAATGAGGGCAGTTTGAATCCTGAAGCTAAAGATACTTCAGTTGATGACAGTATTGTTCAAGTGAAATTAGGAGAGGAAGCAGTTGTTCTTATTCTTCTGAATGCTGACACTTTTGACTCCCAAGGAGAAATAGTTATGGGAGGATTGAGCGAAAATGAAGAAGCATATGATGACAATGAAAAGCTAAGGAAGTCCACAAGGGCGACAACAATTAGTGCTCATTTGACCTCACCATTTACCGCTGGGAAGAAGAAACAAGTGTTGCCTCCAAGACCTACTTATTCCTTCTACGAGTATGATGACCGTAGAGAGTTCTATGATTGGTTTCGTAGTAGGTATGTTGATATTGTATTTTTCCTTGCCACTGAACTTTTTGTTGATAGTTTTTTATTTGCTGATAGTGTTACATTCTTTGCTTTATTTGTAGTTTTGTTTTAGTATCATGTTAATAGTTGGTGACAATTTGAACTTTCATAACTTTCTTTATTACCTAGGATTTTTTTTGTCTCTTATTGTAAACTGATGACAGTATTTTGCAAGTGTGATGACTGTTTTATCTTATGTTGACAGTTTGACATCTCGATGACATTTTTAATTTACATTCATAACTTTTTTCCTTGTTTTGCTTTTTTGTCCTTAGTGTAATGTGATGACAGTTTTATATTTGTTGACAGTTTAACATCTCGATGACTACTTATTTTACATTTATAACTTTCTCGCTTCCTTTGGTTTTTTTGCCTCTTATTCTAATGTGATGACAGTGTTTTGCAAGTGTGATGACAGTTCGATATTTTGTTGACAGTTTAACATCTTTATGAGTTTTTAATTTACATTCATAATTTTCTAGATTCCTTTGCTTTTTTTTGTCTTTTAGTGTTATGTGATGATAGTGGTATGCAAGTGTGATGACAGTTTGATCTTTTGTTGACAGTTTAACATCTTAATGATTTTTTAATTTTCATTCATTACTTTCTGGTTTCTTTGGCCTTTTTTTGTTTTTATGGTAGTGGTGACAATTGGTGATGATTTGAACTTGCTACTTCTTTGTTTTTGTACAATTTCAATTGTATATATTTGAATGATGACAATTTTATCATGTTTCTTCTTTTTTACTTTATTTTTAGATGTTGCTAACAATTTTTTTATTGTTTTAGTGATACCAAGGCTACCGTTCCCGACTATGATATTCCTTTGGATAAGGACTTCTTCAAAAAACTTATGTACAAAAATAATTTGTTGGATGATGTCGTAAGTAATTATTTTTTGCTTTTCTAAAACATATTTTTAATTTCTGAAACTGATTGCTTTTTTTTTATTATGTAAACCAGCATATAGTAGAAGCTTTATATCATATGAGGAAGCGTGTTTCCCAAGAACCTGAAGCTTTCAAGGGAATAGCCATTATAGATTGGATTTGGTTTAGTAAATTCAATAATGCCATGCTACAACGCTTTAAAGATGGTGGTGATGAATATTTAGATTCCTACCTTGAGTAATTTGCTGGTATGTATCCTAAAGAATACGGAAAGTCATGGTTTGATGGTGTTACCAAGGTATACAGCCCGTTTAACTTTATTGAGAAGCATTGGGTTGGTTTAGAGATTGATTTGGCTAAACATCATGTGAGGGTGCTGGACTCAAACATCAATCTAGTCAGTGATGCCAAGGTTGCAGAATTATTACAACCTTTATGTGCCATGCTCCCTATTTTGATGAAGAAATCAAACCATTTTTCACACCTTGGGTCACTTGATGAGGATTTTACCGTGAGTAGAGATGGAACTCTTCCCCAAGATACTCCAGGGTAAAGTTTTTATGATATCTTTTCATTTTGTATTACATGTTTTCTGATTTTTTTGTTTATGGTTTGTAATGATATGAATTGTGGATGCAATTGACAGAGGCAATTTGTCCTTACATTTTTTCTTGTTTATTTTGACAGAGGCAATTGTGGAGTTTATACCATCAAATATATTGAAGCTTTTGCACTAGGTGGTAATCTGGATGATTTGGATGATCAGCGTATCAAGGCGCATAGAGAAAAAATGAGCATTGACTTGTTCAAGCATACTTGGATTTTAAAGCCATTGCCTCCTACAAAGAAGAAGGAATAGTTTGTAACTGTGATTGTGTCTTTGGGATTATATGTTATGTAAAACATTTAGTCGATTACCTTTTTGTGTTGATGTTACTGTTGAACAAATTATCGTTTGTGTAAACGTTTGGATCATTATGACCGTGTTTTTACATTTTGATGACAGTTTGTTCAGTTAATTTGTAATGATATTATGTTGATGACAGTTTAGCTGCTTTTCATGTGAATATAATCTTCTAAGTTTTTATTGCAACAATGTAACTGTGTTTTTATAATGCTGATGACACTTTGTACAATTTGATGACAGTATATCACTTTAATAACACTGGTACATGAAATATTCAAAACTGTCATCAAAACATTTGTCTTATGGATGACAGTTTGCTTGATGGCAGTTTGCTTTCTGTCATCAACTTTCAGTTTCGTTCTTTTCATATGATGACAGTTTGTCCTTAGTGTAATGTGATGACAGTTTTTGGGAAGTGTGATGATAGTTTTATATTTTGTTGACAGTTTAACATCTCGATGACTTCTTGATGTGATCATTTTGATAAATGTCAACGACATTCATTTTCTTTTTGTTAGTGTGGTCATTTTCTAATTGTTAAATGTCACCAATATTTTGTTTGATGACACAATCTTTTTGTGTTGATGACAGTGTTATTAATGTTGATAAGCTACTATAAACTATGTATGACTGTTTGATCACTTCATCGTTACTTTCATTTGTTCTATTTATTAGATCTGTCATGAGTACATTGTTCATGATTCCATTATAACTGTCAACAAGAGTTTAAATTATTGATGACAAAATATGAATTTTATTTCTGTCGACAGTGTTATTATAGTCCGGATGATGAGAATTAATATATATGATACTTACTTGTCTATGAGAATTAATATATATGAAACCATATCAAAAGTGATCCAAACATTTGTCCATTGTAAAGTTAAATGAAACATCAAAAGTAAACAATATTTTTTTGTCTGTAAAAAGCATATGGAAATACTTTAATAAATATTATGTATTGTTTCACTCTACTAAGTTGAAAGCTATTCCACTTGCAATACATCACAACTTATGCTTGCTGAGTTGTGTTTGCATGAAGTCTTATTGTGTTCAGTTTGTCCACAATTGCTACACTTGATTGGCTTCCTAAATGATTTCTTACGGGCATTATTTGTGAATTCACCTATGGAAGGCAACCTCCTTTTTCTTGGCCTTCCAGTCTTCCTCCTCACAAATGGTGGACAACATTCTATGTCAAGTACATCCTCAGGGATAATATAGTCTGATTCTCTAGGCACCGGATATATGGTTTCTTTGTATGTTGTATACCAAGACTGATATTGATAGTACTTGCTAACAAAATCAGTTATGTTCTACTTTTTCTTTTGAATTGCAGCGATTGCATGTGCACATGGCATGTGATCCACATCAAACACTTTGCAGCTACATTTCTTTGTCTACAAATCAACGACACCGTAGAAGTTGCCACCAAGTACCTGAAACTGAACTGAGTTAAGCATTTTTACCTCATATCTCTTTGACAGCGTATATCTCTTCTCTAGTATTTTTGCTACATTTGGTGGTAATCTGTTCACACATTTTTCTGTTTTTTCCCGCCGCTCATTAAACCATTTGGATAGCAAATCCCTGATGTACTCTAGGAGGGCAATAATCTGGTACGACTGAGCCTCTTTAAGTACTGCGTTTAATGTTTATGAATTATCCGTAGTCATAATATTGTATCTGTCTCCCTTGCAATGTGCTCTAGACCATTTCTCAAAATTTGATTCGCGTAGGTACCTCCCCATCTCTGCATTGATGTCGCAAATTTGTAAACAACCTGTGTACCCCATGGTGTAACTGTCAGCAGCCTTTGTAAACAACCTGTGTACCCCACGCTCCTTGAACCTTGCTTTCAAATTCTGCTTTAGGTGTCGTGTGCATATCACACGTTTTGCAATAGTGTACACAAACTCCACAGCTTTGTCGATGCTCAAGTGTCTACCAGAGACAAATACTAACTCTGTTGAAGAAGGGATGACATTGTGTAATTGCTGGAAAAACCATGTCTAAGAGTTGTCATTCTCAGAGTTCACCACAGCGTAAGCAATAGGGTAAATTTGTTGATTCCCGTCTTGTGCAGTTGCAATCAAGATATGCCCCCCATATTTTCCATGTAGGTGTGTTCCATCTACCATGATGACCTTCAAAATTAAGTGTAATGGAAATTTAGTTTATTTATGTGTATGTTGTCATCTAATGAATTGTTTGTGATAACAAACTGCCATCAAGCAATGTATATATGATGACAGTGAACAAATGTTATAATATTTTGTTTGATGACAGTTATTTACTACAATAACCAATACATTGTCATCAACCAATGCATTTGGTTAATGACAGTTATCTACTGACATAACCAATCAGCTGGTTGATGGCAGTTGTCTATTGACATCACCAATGAATTGGTTGATGCCAGTTTACATCTGTCATCAACCAATGAATTGGTTGATGCCAGATTACATATATCATTAACCAATCAATTGGTTGATGACCGTTATCTATTGACATCACCAATGAATTGGTTGATGCCAGTTTACAACTGTCATCAACTAATGCAAGTATGGTGACAATATCTCATTGTCACTATAATTGCACTCGTTTATGACAGTTAACTACTGTCATCACTAATGCATTGTTTGTGACAGTTATATACTGTCACAATTTATTTGTTCATACAACTGTCATCACCAATATATTTGTTGATGACAGTTATGTAGTGACATCACCAATACACTACCATCACCAGTGCAAGTATTGTGACAATTTAATACTGTCACCATAGATGCATTTGTTGATGACAGTTATCTAATGACATCACCAATGAATTGGTTGATGCTAGTTTACACTGTCATCAAACAATGCAAGTATGGTGATAGTCTTTCATTGTCACCATAATTGCACTAGTTGATGACAATTATCTACTGCTATCACCAATGATTTGTTTACAGTGAAAAACTGCCACAATTTATTATTTGATGGCAGTTTTCAACTGACATCAACCAATGCAGTTGTTGTGACAGTTTCTCACTGTCATCATTGAATTTTTGGTTTGTACCTTTCGCATTACTTGAAACCCTCTAATCGATGCTCCAATTGAAATAAACACATACTTGAAACGATTATTACTTTCAATCTCAAGACATGTGTATGTCCCATTGTTGACCTGTTTTATCATGTGACAGTATACGGAAAACATTCCATAATTTTGTTATGGTGTTCCTCTTATAAAGTTGTGTGCCCATTCTTGTGCTTTTCAAGCTTTTCAATAGCTTACATCCTGATAGAACTCACATCTCATATCATTGCGAATCATTTTAGGGTTTGGTCCCTTTTTGACACCTTCATACCTATATTCAAGACATGAGATATATATATTTAGAATTTATTTTACAAAATATGCATGATATAATATGCTTCAAAGTTTGTAATGTTATATTGTCTTTATCTTCTCTCTCACCATCTTGTATGTAGGTTTACATTGGTTTGCACATCTGACGTCAAAGGAGCAAGTATGTTCTTCTCTGAATCTTCTTATCTCGAAGAATTCAGTTCCCTTCAATACAGTAGCTTGTATTCTCCACTTGCACTCAACATCTACACATAGGACTTTATATAGATGAGGTGTTGGTTTCCTTACTCTGAATTCAAAGTTGTCACGCATTGCCATATTCTTCACCGCATCCTTTAGCTCTTGTTTTGACCCAAAAATCTGCCCTACGTGAAGAAAATCAGTAGCTACTTCAATATGACTTATTTCATCTTCCTCTGATCTTTGCACAATTTCTAGGTTGCTTCTGTCACCATTTTCAACACTGTCACTGTTTCCTTGAAAATT
This sequence comes from Rheum nobile, assembly GCA_027886185.1. NCBI lineage: Eukaryota > Viridiplantae > Streptophyta > Magnoliopsida > Caryophyllales > Polygonaceae > Rheum > Rheum nobile. Next base: position 1,249,925 of record WOAB01000657.1, on the reverse strand, counting down.
ATAATCATATTGCAGAGAGAGTAGATTGTTACGTGCACTATCACGAGTGTGTTGACTCCCACTCATGGTCTTAGTTGATGACACATACAATGGTAAAGTCCATGAAACTTGAGGTGCCTCATTAATATCTAGGAAAGACCTGAAATCATCCTTTGTGTCAACCATGTATGGATTTCTGAGTTTCTGGAATGGATTCAAATGTATGAGTGTAATTTCAGCTGGTGTTGAATCGATCTGAAATCTCTCAATAATCAGTTGCTTGACAACTTGCAGCTGCATACTGTCATCAAATAAGATTGCCTTTGAGATCATGTTTCCAACATATGAATAAAATCCATCTTTGATCTTCCACTCCCCTCCATAGCATATAGTAAGAATTCTGAGTTCCATCTACACAACACCAAAATGTTGTCATTATTTACATATTGTTTATATCATACTGTCATCACAACAGTTTTAGTATTTAGCAATTCTCGTGAACTAATTCTCATGTTCAAAAAGTTCTTATCACAACTTAATAACTTTTATGAACTTATTAAATTATAATTAAGTAATTACTATTATCAATTGAAGTAGCAAATAAGAATTTATTCATCATACTGTCAACTTAATGGCTAATGTGATGCATAAATTTATCGGTTGATGGAAGTTTGGAACTGTCATCAACCAATGCAATGTTTGTGACAGTGAATAACTGTCACAATTTATTGGTTGATGACAGTTGTAGTGTTTGTAACAGTTTATCACTATCACCATAAATTGTCACAAATACTCCATTGGTTGATAACGGTTATCTACTGCCATTAACCAATGCAGTGTTTGTGATAGATTATCACTGTCACCATCAATGCATTGGTTGATGGCAGTTTACAACTGTCATCAACCAATGCAGTATTTGTGACAGTTTCTCATTGTCACCATCAATTCATTGGTTGGTAACAGTTGTAAACTGCCATCAACCAATGCAGTCTTTGTGACAGTGAGAAACTCTCACCATAGATGTATTGATTGATGACAGTTTACAACTGCCATCAACCAATGCAGTGTTTCTGACAGTTTCTCACTGTCACTATCAATTCATTGGTTAATGATAGTTTACAACTGATATCAATCAATGCAGTATTTGTGACAGTGAGATGAACTATCATCACATAAATCTTAAAATTTATTTACTGTCATCAAATTATTCCAAGGTAGATGAACTGTCATCACAAACACATAATTTATCAAATTCTAACTTATTTGTCATCAAATATTATGGAATACTTTACTGTAAACATATGTATTGTTATCATGTTCGATTTGTTTAATATTTCTACTATCATCAAGTCTATGTTAAGCATTTGCCGCCGTCTATATTGAACAGCGCAAAATACGAGTTGTCATCAATGTTGAAATAGAGAAACTTATTGTTTTATGCTTTGATTTCTATTTGAAATGACTCGAACCTGTTGTCATTTGCTTTGAATTCAATAGTCGCATACATATTTGCAGTAGATAAGCATTAAAATAGTTCTCTCACAGTGTTAGATAGATACCTTGATCGATTGTATTCTACGGTGACAGTTCTCGATGAATTTTGTTTTGATTTCGATCGATTGCTTTTTGTCGTCTTCAACGTTGTTTATTGTCGTCTTTCTTAGTTGATTGAGTTTCTTCTTGCGAAACCAGACGCCATTGAAGATGTCTTCAGCTCGGTGGCGCGCGTTTACTCTAGGTTTTATTTTGGGCCTTCTGTCAGCGCGCGTTAGTTAGTTATTTAGGGGGTTACGCGGACAAATCAACTTGTTTGGGTGTATTAGTTTGATTTCAATCATATAAAGGGGTTACTTAACCTAAGCAGGGTTTAGGATACTAGTTGAAGGCCCCGTCCAAACGGAAATTTTAAAATTGTAGTATTTTTTAAAAGAAAAATAGCATTAGATACTCTACCTTACTAATGTCTTTGCAATTGTACCCTACCCTTTTTTTTTTTGCAAGAGTACCCCATTGGCTTTTTTTCTTTGTTTTTTTGCAAAAATACCCCCCAAATAAAAAGGTAAAATGAAATTATAGTTTTTTTTCCTTTGGAAAATAAAATATGACATGGCACTCATTTTATGATTAAAAAAACAAATTTAATTCAGTTTCAAATTCAAATTGAAACTTGCTACAGAAACCCAAATAATTTTGTTCATCGTCTCTCTCCCCAGCTCGAGCTCTCTCCAGCTTCTCCGACGGAATTCAGCTTTGTCCGACGGATTCCACCATTGTCGGCCGAAAGGTTTTTCTTCCAGGTATGATATCGCTTCAAACTCCATAATCTCCATCTTTGATTTTTGCTTGAAACCCTTCATCGCCGTTCGAGCCAGCTTCCTCTGATGATGGTGCAAAATTTCAGGTTTTCCACAGACGGAGCCCTTCATCGCCGTTCGAGCTAGCTTCGGAATCATCCTCTGATTATGGCAAAAAATTGCAGGTCTTCCATCGAAGACGTGCGACAAAGTGCATGTCTTCAACCGACGACCCCATTCGGTCGCGATTCCGATTCATCTTCCTCTTCTGTCTATCTCGTTCGAGCCTTGGAGGTATGTCCATGTTTTAGGGTTCCAGCCATTCAACGTCGTTTTAGGGTTGCTCTATTGATGTTCATTGGGTTTTTAGGGTTGATTCATTGTTCATTTTAGGGTTTTGTCACTGTTGTTCGTTTAGTTGAATGCAGCGCAGTATACAAACATGTGAAATCCATCTTAGAAAAATGAGAATGTCAGATTAGTTTTATTTTTTGTCACAATTACAGGAATTACCATTGTTTAAAAATTTCATGTCAGCGTTGATGAAATATTTGTCACATGGTATAGTTTTATTGTTGAAATGAACAATTAGAATGTCAGTTTTGTGAAACATTGCTGTGTTTTTAAAGTTAATGTTTTTATTTCCCTGACTTTATAGCTCTCTTCCTCTCGCAATTTCATTGTCTTCTTGTGTGATCTCTACATCTGAGTATGTTCAGTTTTGTTCATAGAAAAAACTTAAATGTTGATATTCTCTGTTGTTTTTCTATGTCCACTAGTACAACTGAAGTGTTGTAGTCGATTAAAGAATAAACAGAGGAAATTCAAATGGGTAAAAAGGTAAATTTTGGTTAGCTCATTGTGACTAGTTTTCCATATTTCACATCCTGTCATGTAGTTTTTAAGTATATGTTCCTTTTGTATTTATTGACCTCGTATAATTTGTATTGTTTAGGGTCATTTATTGAGATTTGAAGGGAAAAAATTTCAAGGCAGAGTCACACAAAACTGTCGACGTGAATTGCTACAAAATATTGAGAAATGCCTCTCCCTTGTGGACTGGCAGAGGATAATAGATGGTCCATTTGGACCTACTGTGAAGATGGTTCGTCGACAAACCTTTTCATGCCAGCTTGTACATTACGTTTTATTCTGTCAAGTATAAACGAGGAAGTTGTGGGAGACATGGTATGACCTGCAAGGACAACTGCTGCATTTTTCAATGAAGGAGTTTGCACTTGTGACGAGGTTATGTTATCGCAGAATGAATGATAATGAGCTGAACCCAGATAAGAATGTCGTGAAAGAGTTATTTGATGTACAGAATTTGACCTTGGGTGAGCTAGAGTCATTATTTATGTGTACACAGCCTGATAGCCCTTTGAAATATAAGATGGCATTATTGATTATATTAGAGGGTGTCATTCTTGGGGTTGAGAAAAAGGTTCGCATAAGCATGGGTCATGTCAAATTATTGACTGATATCGATCAATTCACGAAACTCCCATGGGGCATGGTTAGCTACATTGAAACTCACCAGGGATTGAGTTCAACGGTGAAGAATAGATTGGAAACGGTTGAAACAAGCAGAGACTCAAGTGCAAGGTTGGGTTACAAACTCAAGGGGTTGTCAATGGCTTTTCAGGTAACATGACAGGATGTAATGTATATAGTTTTGAAGTTGGTATTGTAGTTACAATATATTGATGGTTTCTTACAAGAAATAAGTATCATACTGACAAGAAAAATTACGGTTTAGGTATGGCTATTTGAAGCTGTAAAACCAATTGCTTCAGCGTTTGCACATTTGGTGGATAAGGAGGCCTATCCACACGATCTATGATGGTCATCAGATTCACAACCTGATGCGACGGCTATGGAGTATTTCTTGGGGAAGGTCACATCTCGTTTTATTCCAAATGTGGTGTTAATAGAGAAAGGAGTTGAGATGGAGGTCTTAAAAGAATGCAAAATTTGATGGAGAAGTGAAGGACACTTACTTTGACAAGGAAGTTGAGAAATTCGAGCTAAGTAATAAGAGGTCTATCAATGGTAGAAGAAAAGGAAAGAGTGATTTGGACCCTGCCCCTGCTGCGAAGTCCTCAGGCCTGGATGCAAGACAAGTGATGTGCGCTATGAAAGAGCTTCATGAGCATATGATTAATTTGGAAAACCAAGTGGACGCAGGATTTAGTGCTATGAAAAAAACCTTGGGCATAATGGAACAGATGATCAAGAAGAGGACATTCAACAAATGATGAAAAAGATGACATTGAACAGGAGGAAGGGGAGGTAAGATAACTGTCAGCAATCGTTATTAAGTTTTGGGAACTTAGATTTTTATTTCCTGGAAGCTGAAGCATATTTTCTTGTCGGAATGTAGAATATGAATGTCATATTAAAAAGTTAACATGTCACTGTTTTTCAACTTGAGATTGACAATTACTTCTATTTATTGTAAGTTAAAGCCTGTTTTTTGACAAACATTATAACATGAATGTCATAGTAAAAAAATAGAAAGTCAATGTTTATAAGTTGGATGGATGCATAAAGCTCTGTTTTTGTCTAGATGTATTTTAGGAATGTTATATTTACAACATAGAATGATGCATCTACTTATTATTCTTGTGAGTAAAATGTAATTTGTTATTTATTGAAGCGGAATGTTGTACATGGTTGTGATGAGGATGTCGAAATGGATAGAATGGGGGGTTTGATTCAAATCCCCTATAGGATGACGATGATGAAGGTGCCATTAAAGTCGACAATGGCAATTTAGGATATATGGTTGTTTATCGAAAGCAAAAGGATGATGATGATGATGTTGAGGGTGATGATGTTGATGGTGCAGTATAGGATGAGGGGAAATATGGAGAAACGATGACAAAAGAAGAAAATGATAAGAAATAAGGAAAAGTATTTGCAAGGAAGACTCGTTCAAAAAAGAAGAAGGGTGATGAAGATGGTACAATTCAGAATGAGGGGGAAACTAAAAAAGGGAGGACAAAAGGAGTTGAGATATGCATCAATAATAGTTGATGATGACATAATTTAATAAATCTTCCAACATCTTATTTATGAAAAAACTTATTTGCAGACACTAGCGGTAGCAACAAAAGAAGCTGAGATGGAAGGAGACTCTACCAAGCTGAGGTGGAAGGAGACTCTAACAAAAGAAGAGTTTGGATCTCTTACTACACATATTAACAAAAGAGAATATTCAAGAGTTTGCATCTCTTACTAGACTAGATAGTTAACCTGCTCATTGGCCGGCTGTGGGGTTAGGACAATTTCGTGAGTTATGACCGAGAATGCCACAACTTCCACACCTTCTCCTCGGACCCTTGTATTCTCCACGTGACGGGATTATTTTCTTCCTTGGTCTTCTTGATTTCCTCATATGTAATGTCACATCGTATTTAGTATGTTAGTAAGTATTTTGTAATGCATGTTAGCGTAGTGACTATATAATGTCATGTAGGGACTCTATAACGTCATTTAGTGACGATATAATGTCACGTAAATGTAGTGCTTTATGAAGCATGTTATGTATTTCCGTTTTATATAATATAGTACTTTATGATAATGTCGCGTAATTTAAAACCATATTAAAGACGACAGACCAATACAGTGAGTATGACAGGATTGTTTACATGGCAATTAAACGACAGTTTTGTAAAACGATAGTTCTGTAAAATAATATAGAGACATTGACTGACTTTATAATATACATATTCTAAAGTAGCATGACAAGATGAATATAAGAGGGGTATGGGATACATAACTTAATGTAACGGGATATTAATTGTACTAAATCCCAAATGAGTTAATAAGGTGGGATATTGGTTACTATCTAATATAATTAAAAAAATGTTCACAAAAATCTTGAGCAAGAAAAAAAAAAAGAATGACATGCCCAAAATGTCATATTAGGCCCAATTTCTGAGCGGTTCCTTGGAGCACACAATGCCATATTAGGCCCAATTTCTGACCGGTTTAACAATTATATTAAAAACTTTGTTATGAACCCGGTTTAACAGAATATTATATATTGTTCCAAAACGGGCTTTACTTCATTTCATCTATCTCAGTTTGGGTAAGATTTCTAGGGTTTGTCGGGATTGAGAAGCCGGAATCAAATTGACCCCATTTGGAGAGAGTTCAACTATAATCAACACCATTTGACTCACGAAAAAGGAAGTCCAGGTATTATTATACATTTAGCATGGTTATTTTTAAATGGTTTCGATAAGTTTATCTTGTATTCGAACATATCGAGTTGCTAAAGTGATATTCTGAGTTTCAATGAAAGTCTATCTTTGGAACTGGGTATGATATTTGCTTTACTATATTGAATCAAAGTCCTCTTCTGTCTGGTGCTGTTAATAGGATGACGAACAATATGATTTATATCAGCTCTGAATCCGACTCAATCGAAGACAGCAGTTACACCACTTACCGTACTGGAGAGTAAAACAGTGGTGACCACCCAATTATTCTTGAAGATGATAAGGATATTGAAGATGATGGAGATGTTGATGATGATGAAGATGTTGGAGATGTTTCAGATAAACCAACATCAGCAATACAAAGAGCTCAAGCTTTTCCATGTGACAAGAACAAGAGTTTCGTTGTTTTAATGAAACAAACCAATGTACAGGACGACTATCGTATGGTAGGCACCGCATCCTTTATCATGTAAATGTTTAATTCGGATTACTTCATAATATCAACTTGTAATGCACTTACTGATATGCAGGGTGTCCCGAGCAAACATGCTATCAAATTCTTGAGTTCTACAAGAGCCACTGAAGTCATCCTGGAATATGGTATGAATGCTTGGCATGTGTCTGTCGCAAAAAGTGGGAATCGCTATAGATTTGGCATAGGCTGGAGGCAATTTGTAATATACAATGAATTGGAAATCAACGATACATGTGTGTTTGAAATAGTGAGTCGCCGCAATGTTATATACAACGTTACCATATTCAAAGCTTAGATGTCTGTTTTTAGTATTATTTTGAATTTGAAGAATGTAACTTTATGGTGATGGTTTTGTTGGTTTAAATTAGTTGTGTTGAACATCTTTACTACAACTACTGTGGTAATGCATGTTAGTGTCGTGAATATATAATGTCATATAGTGACTCTATAATGTCACATAAATGCAGTGCTTTATGAAGCATGTTAAGTATGGCCGAGGATGGTTTATGTTTTTCCTATGTGTTATTCAGATGACACTCATATCGGTCGGTAGGTTATTTGAAACCATATTGAATCTGTCATGATAAATATGGAAGAATAACAAGTGGGGTCAAGGGGTACAGAATGGAGTAATACTTCTGTCATATGAATTTAACCAAAAGTAGTCAATATTGATTTCGTCAGGATATTAATGTAGTCATGACAGGATAGAGTTACAGTAACTACTCAACGACTAAATATCATTTCTACCAAAAGTAATATGAGTGGTAAGAGATCCTTCAAGAGTTTGGATCTCTTACTACACATATTAACAAAAGAAGAGTTTGGATCTCTTAATACACATATTAACAAAATAGATAATTCAAGAGTTAACAAAATTAACCTCATCATGGGCCGGCTGAGGGGTTAGGACAGTTTCGTTAGTTATGGCCGAGAGTACCACAACTTCCACACCTTCTCCTTGGGCCCCTGTATTCTCCACGTGACGGGATTCTTTTCTTCCTTAGTCTTCCAGATTTCCTCCTAACATCTGGGGGCAAACATACTTTATTCAAGACCGTGTCAGGAACTTCCCAACGCTCAAATGCAGGAACCGGATATAAAGTTTCCTTGTACACTTCCTTCCAATTTTCAATAGTAAAGAGGGGATGAACAAGATTGACAGGATCCACACCAGAATCCTTCGCATTCGCTATTGCATGCGCACAAGGAATTTGGTCAACTTGGAAGACGTTGCAGTAGCAAGTTCGAGCATGCAGATTTACCAAGAATGTAGTTCCATTGGCATGCACTTAAAACTCATATTGATTCAGCCTACTCACAACCATTGTCAACGATTTCAAATAATTACCTTTTAGCTCACGACAAACTGTCGGGGTCAGCACATAAGAATGTCGCTCTCCCTTTTTCCTCCTGTCATAAAACCACTGAGTCATGACATTCAGTATACCATCAAGCAACCCAATCAACGACATTCGACGCGGCCCCACTAATCGACTATTAACGGATTCCGCATTGTTGGACGTTATAATGTTGAATCTGTTTGCGGGCATATGCGACCTTGTCCACGCTTCAAATCCAACACCCCTTAGGTAGGTACCGACTTCCGGGGACTGGGCGCAAAGTCTTACAAATTCACGATTGAAGTCATGTTTGGTATACGCTTGATTTGCCTTTTGGTACAGAATCCACAAGTTATTACTTTTAAACCTCGTCTTCACGTTTTGAAATAGGTGAAGTGTGCAACAACCATGCTTTGCAAAGATGTAGCGCTCTCTTAAACCTTTGTAAATGCTTCCATGACGACCAGACACAAATACGAGGTCATGATCGTCGGCAATAATGAAGCGTAGGTGTCGGAAGAAATATGACCATGAACTATCATTCTCGCTGTCAACAAAAGCAAAAGCCACTGGATGTATTTGTCTGTTTCCGTCTTGTGCCACTGTCACTAGAAGTGTGCCTCTGTACTTTGATCCTAGATGGGTACCATCCACAGTTATGACCTGCAATAGTTTTCACTCAGCTTTACAAAGTGACATTGTACAAATGACAATAGTAATCTAATATGCTGCAATATATTGTATAAATTTGACAACAGAACCGCAGAATGTGACAAAACTTAAATTTACCTTTCTTAAAAACTACATTCCATTGCGCCAAGCACCCAAGATGATAAAACAATACTTGAATCGATGATTAGAATCTACTTTAACATGTGTGATGTCCCTGTATTTATCCTTTCCAGCATGTACATGTATCCATGAAGCCTATTGTAGCTTTGTTCAGCTGTGCCTCTTATCATGTCTATGGCGGTTAAACGTGCTCGGTTTGCCTTGTCATAACTAACTTCCACTCCCATCTTCTTCATGATGTCTTGAATTTGTGCAGCACGAGGTCCAGTACAAGTATCGGTTGTGTTAAAGTTGTAACAGGATTGTACATGTAATGTGCTAAGGTTAGTTGTTATACATGCTGATAAATATATATGATCGTATTGACATGATTGTTTACTTACCTTGATATAATATGGTCAGCAATTACGCTTGAACTTGCATGTGTGTGGTGGTTATGCTTTAGCTTCATGCCACATGTGTGATGTCCACAATACTTCCTTACTTCAAACAATCTTGTGCTACTAAGAGCGGTCCCACGACAAAAAAAATGTGCAACTAGGATCAATGCACCTTACCACATATAACTTCTTATCAGACTTATGGACATGTATCTGAAAGTGACTTTGTAATGCCATCAAGGATAAACGATCCTTAAGATCCTTCTTGCAATTGAAATGTTCTCCAACTTTTATTTCCAGATCATTGCCGCTCACCCCATTATCCTTCATTGGCTCTTCCAAATCATCGAATTGCCTTTTACTAAACTTTTTGCTACGATAGTACTCGGCTTCAATCTCTTGGAGAACTTCCTCTTCAATGTGTATAAATAATTTGTCCACTTCATTAGTGTCATCCAACAATGGCCATTCTTCAACATCTTCATCAAACTCATCCTCAAACTCATCCCAATCAAAATCTCGCCCAACGTCTTCCCCATAATCACTGTCAATCTCAATACATTCATGTATTCTTTTCCTTCCTATGGAAGACCTTGTTTCTCTCTCATCAGTTTCTGAATCTGTCTCAGATTGGCTCACCAAGTCAACTATTTGTACATCCTCATTGTTTACACGACAAATTTTTGGTTTCATTTCATACATGTCACGATCAACTATATTCGGTACAGCTTCAGTGGGACAATTGTCACTTACCACATTGCTCACCAAGTCAACTATTTGTACATCTCCATTGTTGTCACGACAAATTTTTGTCCACTTCATTAGTGTCATCCAACAATGGCCCTTCTTCAACATCTTCATCAACATCATCCTCAAAGTCATCCTCAAACTCATCCCAATCAAAATCTTGCCCAACGTCTTCCCCATAATCACTGTCAATCTCAATACATTCATGTATTCTTTTCCTTCCTATGGAAGACCTTGTTTCTCTCCCATCAATTTCCGAATCTGTCTCAGATTGGCTCACAAGTCAACTATTTGTACATCCTCATTGTTTACACGACAAATTTTTGGTTTCATTTCATACATGTCACAATCAACTATATTCGGTACAGCTTCAGTGGGACAATTGTCACTTACCACATTGCTCACCAAGTCAACTATTTGTACATCTCCATTGTTGTCACGACAAATTTTTGTCCACTTCATTAGTGTCATCCAACAATGGCCCTTCTTCAACATCTTCATCAACATCATCCTCAAAGTCATCCTCAAACTCATCCCAATCAAAATCTCGCCCAACGTCTTCCCCATAATCATTGTCAATCTCAATACATTCATGTATTCTTTTCCTTCCTATGGAAGACCTTGTTTCTCTCCCATCAGTTTCCGAATCTGTCTCAGATTGGCTCACCAAGTCAACTATTTGTACATCCTCATTGTTTACATGACAAATTTTTTGTTTTATTTCATAGATGTCACAATCAACTATATTCGGTACAGCTTCAGTGGGACAATTGTCACTTACCACATTGTTCACCAAGTCAACTATTTGTACATCTCCATTGTTGTCACGACAAATTTTTGTCCACTTCATTAGTGTCATCCAACAATGGCCCTTCTTCAACATCTTCATCAACATCATCCTCAAAGTCATCCTCAAACTCATCCCAATCAAAATCTCGCCCAACGTCTTCCCCATAATCACTGTCAATCTCAATACATTCATGTATTCTTTTCCTTCCTATGGAAGACCTTGTTTCTCTCCTATCAGTTTTCGAATCTGTCTCAGATTGGCTCACCAAGTCAACTATTTGTATATCCCCATTGTTTACACGACAAATTTTTGGTTTCATTTCATACATGTCACAATCAACTATATTCGGTACAGCTTCAGTGGGACAATTGTCGCTTACCACATTGCTCACCAAGTCAACTATTTGTACATATCCATTGTTGTCACGACAAATTTTTGGTTTCATTTCATACATGTCACAATCAACTATATTCGGTACAGCTTCAGTGGGACAGTTGTCGCTTACCATATTGCTCTTGTCGGATTTGGTACCATTTCTGCTTGGATGACAACCCACCATAACCTCGGCCTCTGCCTCTTGACTTTGTGTTAACGGTGGCGGAGTCAGACACATTGTGATGTCCTCGTCATCATTTCTACTTGGATGACCACCCATCACAACCTCGGCCTCTGCCTCTTGACTTTGTGTTAACGGTGGCGGAGTCAGACACACTTTGATGTCCTCATCATCATTTCTACTTGGATGACCACCCATCACAACCTCGGCCTCTGCCTCTTTGTTTCCTTTCTTTTTCATACTCGCATATAACTCGATAGGCCAAACAGCATCTTCTGATTACAAGTTCAAAAATTTGAAAGCATCAAGGTCCTCGTCATCTTTGACATCGAATGGTTGTGACTTTGGTTTCCACGGTGACAAATATTTTAGCTCCATTTCATCTATCTCGTCAATGCATTTTATCTTCTCAGTCAACTTTTCCTCAGATTTGAGTAATTAATATATGCAGACAAAAGAAGTGCTTTTGTCGTTGTGATCCCATCGAAAACCCACTTGTTTCCCTTACATATCCATTCACCACCTGTTATTAGAGTCAAGTAGTATGATCTTGAACCTGTTATACGAAGAAAAAGCAAACACAGGTAAAATACTTTATGACAAAACGTTGACAGTATGACCAATACCCTAACACCGACATTAAAGGGTTTTCTAGCCAAACGGGACAAAATTTGTAGGGGAAACAAATATTCTAGAATCAAGGAATGAAAGTTAAAGTCGGATTTGATTAATGCTCAAAAAGAAGCTGAAAGGTTGTTCTCTCGTTTAGGGAACCATAGAAGAATGTCTTGTAAAGAAGAATAAATGTGAAAGTCAGAACTCACCCATTATTAAATTTCTTCTATTCCAAAGACATTGAAGATGTTGCGCAAGCTTTTTTGAAGATTTGTGGATTTAAGGTCTTGTGGTGTTACGGTGGCTTTGGACAAGTTTACAGGTTGGGTTATTTTAGGGTGAAGACTAACACGTGGGTAAAGGGGTAGAAACTGGAGGGAAACTTATTAACTTTTGGAGGGAAAACAGAGTTTAAAGGATGATGTGTACTACATTATCAGAAATCATACCAAGTACATAGTTATGAAACAATATTAAATAAAGAATGACATGCCCAAAAATTGAACAAAAAACCTAAATAAATGCACGGACATGACCGACCATACTCAACAACCCTAAACCCTCTCTGTTCGTTTCGCTGAGCCAAGGTCCTTCATTGTTGCGCCAAACTTGAAGGTAACCCTCTTTGTTTTTTGTGTGGTTTTCATATTGGGTCAATAAGCAAGCATGTATCACTGTGTTTTTGGCTGGAAATTTTTCTTTGTTTCTGTAGTTCAACTCAAGCCCAATGTCATACAGCGACACCTCAAGTTATCAAAGTGGGGACCCTCAAAAATATGAACATTCACCAACATCTCCTACACTTTCTCAAATAGATGAGAATTTGCAAGAACAGTTAGACATGTTGCTAACGAATAGCCCACGTTCCAACATGTTGGGTGAAATAACCACACGTCTACGTACTGAGATACATGAACTTCGACAAAGAATTATGGAACTCAATACAAGTGAGATGCAATTCGATCATGCAATTTGGTGACTAAATGCAAGGGTGACAGAACTTGAAGCTGAAAACAAGACACTACACTCCCAGGAAAACTTCAGGAACCGTGTAATAATTCATATTTTTGCGTTTGGTGCTGGTGTGATTCTAGGGATTAGTGCTTTCAGCATTTGTTATCAAGCATGTAGGCATGGTTGAGGATGAATTAACTATGAAGTATGTACCTCATGACTTTGGTTTTTTATGTAAGAGGATGAATTAAATTTCGAATAGTATTCGTAAGCATGGTTGATTCTACATGTCAGATTGCCAAAATTTTGATGTCGCTCTTCATGTAAGTTTTGCAAATTCAAGCACTATGCCAGCACTAGACACACAAACAATAGTTGCCAGTACACTGGATACCATTATATTTCTAAAAAAAAGGATAGTTGTCAACTGGTTGCTATCATTACATTACTAGAATCACATCGAAATTTAGGGAACCTGCTCCTTCACGCGAAATGCACAACCTTCATAGGCGCTATTTGCAACACAATAGCATAACATTTACTGCCAGTGCCAATCCTGTCAATGACCAACAACACGGTTGGTTAATCAACTTTTTAATGCATTTGATAAACAACTAAGTTTTTTTACCGAGAATTACATTTTCAATAATATAAGGGTTTCCAACAATAATAAGCAATGATCGAGCATGAGTTAGAGCAAAATTGAACCTCTTCGGGTTGCTCAAATATCCCATGCGGAAAGTCCTGTCATATTCGTCGTGTTTCTCGGTCGATCTGATGGTTAACAGGATGATCACTTCCTTTTCTTTACCCAGAAACTGCTCAACCCTGCCAATCTTAATATCACTCATATGTAGAGACATGAGAGTCTTCCCTATCTTTAGTACTTGTTATGGGAAAGGGGTAATAATCCTAATGTCTTGCTCAGACACATTCCTTCTTTTGAGCTTATGTACGAGCTCAACCACCTTGCTAGCTTCAATCCTATTAAACCATGAAGGGCTTCCCTTTTCCCTCTCATCCAAGCCTTGGATGCCACAGAACATGAAAGGGAAGTTCCCGTTGGAAATCATATCAGCCCAAGGTAAGGAAGATGTGTCACTGTCTTTTTGATATGGAATCAATGCTCCTCTATAAAATAGTCTTGAAGGAACACAAAGAATTGCATGGTGGCTCCGGTAATTCTTCACCAACATTGTGACATAATTGCGATCCCCTGATCTGTAAACTTCAAAGTCCAACAACCTCTCCAGAAAAGATCTTCCCAAACCATAAGCCTCAGCTTGCTTTAAATGAATATCAGGCCCAAGTTGTTTGGGATCACCACAAAGAACAATAACTGTGTTGTTTTGTAAGAGGGTTGATATGGGGATCATTGTCTCTGGCTCTGAAACTTGGCTTACATCATCTATGATGTGGGAGAAGTGGACACGGTTAACCCCTTCAGCATAGAGGTAAGATGCACTCGTGTATATCGTTATTATTATCTTGTACCTGCAGAGTGCATCTCGAGAAGGGCAAGTGAAGAAACCTTCACTGTAGGTACAGAACCTCAACAATACAGCGTTCATTTTTTCAAAGGGACGATGTGTGGCATTCAACCTATAAATATCTTTCTCCCTAAGTTCCATCCCCTCGCAAAGGATTTTCTCTAATATGTGATCTGCCGCGCAATTTGAAGAAGCACATACCAATATATGAGAATTCCGTCTAGTTTTATAGAGTTGTAGGATCACCTCCACCAGTGTTTTTGTTTTTCCTATTCTCGGGGGTCCATAAATCACATAAGGAGCTCCTCCTCTACACCCTAAAATTAAGCGAACAGCATGTTTCTGCTCCTCGTTAATAAGAAGTGAGATATGCACAAGATTGTTTGCTGTAATCCTCCGTTTTCCATGATACTCATGGGGAAAGAGGAAGTTTTTGTGTAATGCCTCTGCAGATAGAATGGCTTGACGGAGCCTGCTGAAATTTACCCCGTTGTACACAAAACAGATTTTATACACATTGCTATCTTTGTGCCTTTGGTAAAATCCATCATGAAATTGCAATAATACTTCATCAGCCTCAACACGGTGGATCCAGCCCTGGTCAAACAACATTGGCAAGTTGAACATGAGAAAACAACATTGACAACGATAATTCGTGCAATTGTGACAACAAATATGAACTTTTATTTCATTGTTCATTCCGACAATAACATATAACACTTTGACAAAAATATTAAGACAATTGACATTCTCCACATACCTGATCAAGAGAATATTCTCCATAAACATTCACCACATCTCCACGGACAACTGAGGGCCTTCTTTCACCTAGTCTTGGCACTTTAAGTGCTGCAAATTTATAATCCTTTTGTCTCAAAGTAACAGACTTTATATTATAAGTTTTCACGTAGTCCTGTAAACAAATATAAAAATAGAATCATTCAACAAGTTGGTACTACGAGAGAACCATGCCATCTAGCTATCCCCTCAGTCCCTCAACCCCCATACAGAGAAAATATAACACTTACCATAATGAGAAGTTCCTCCATCCCTAACAACGCATTGAAATACAATGCATAATTTTCCTTTGTTAAGCCTTGTAATACAACTTCAGGGATTTCCTCAAACTCTATCGCTTTTCTTATCTCTGGTGGTATGTTATATGGTTTCTCAAGTGCCAAAGCTTTGGATACTTCATCTTCAGCCAAGAGGAAGATATCTCGTTCAATAGTCACAACCTCAGTTTTGATATGCACTATAGATCTGAAAACGCCAATCTCCTTGGGTACACAAGACAGCCATATAGTCAGGCTATCATGTGGCCTCAAAGTTTGTTCCTCCATATAAAAAGAACCCACAAAATCTTCATCGGATATGTCATCTGGCTGACCAGATGGAGGTTTCATCAATAACAAAACAAATGAATCTTTAGGATTTGAAGCATAAATCTTCACACCCCAAAGTAACACATCTTCTGAAGTGGTGTTTTCTATTGTGAATGACGTCACGGCAACCTCGTTGACAAGAACCGATTGAGGCTTTCCTCCAGCAAATGGAAACGACATAGAGACCATGATAGGACCCTCCTCAGTAGGAGTGGAAGTTGTGACTGAGGGAACATCCATGAAGCCAACCTCTCCCTTGTATCCAATGGTGGAGTATTCATCACCCATACTCAAATAAAATCCAGCAAAGGAGATGGGTGAGATGAAGTGAAACAAAGAGAGAGTATGAGTACAAGTAAGACAAAGAGAGAGTACGAGTGGCACTATGTAGCTAAAAATACTCAAACATGGAGCATTTTCTAATTAAGATATATGTAAAGTAGATTGGTGAGATGAAGTGCAATTAATATCTCTGTAAAGTAAAATAGTCAAAGAAGCAGAGCATTGGGAGAGGGAGATGCAATTAAGACATCTTGTATTTAGATTGGTGAGATGAACTATTCAGCTTCTGAGTAGAACTATTTAGCCAGATGTCACACGTCCTACACAAATTAGGCAAGCATGTAATATGGTTTAATGTGACATTACATACTAAAGTTTACTGTTGATTTCTGGGTGTTGAGATCACTATCCCTATCAGTACAAAAATATGTGTAATTTTTAGTTGTAGTTCTGACATTATTATTCTTAAGTATGACATATGTTTTACTAAGGCCGACATGAGTTTTCAATAATAGCAGGGGGGAAAGTATGACGTAGTACATTTGGTCACTTGTGAATCTTTGGTTTTACATTATTTTGGCTCAAATTTAACTTGGAAAACCGCTTGTGAATCAATTTATCTACTTCAGATAACTATCAGTTCATCTGTTGAGTTTATAAGTTCTTCGGGTTCAACAGTTCTTCGGGTTCATCTTACAAAGTCTACTTCAGATAACTATCAGTTCATCTGTTGAGGTTCAACAATGTTGTTAAACAGGTCATCACCATTCTTCATCCATCGTCCATCGCCATTCTTTTTTCTGTTAAACAGTTCTTCGGGTTCAACAGTCACATGGGAAGAGGAGATTTGGATTTTGTAATGGCGGGAGAATGGGCTTGCAGAATGGGAGGGAGAGGGAGGGAGAATGGGTTTGCATCTTTCAATTCCAAGTGTTCATCGGCCGGCCGAAGGGATGGAGGACTGCAGAATGGCCGGGAGAAAGGGAGGGAAGAGGGCGGGAGAAAGGAAAGGAGATGGGCGGGATTGCTACAGGAAAAAGAGGGAAATTTTGGGGTTTTGGAGGGAAATATTAATTAATGATATTTTTGGGTTTTTTGTTTCCTTTTTTATTTCTCCAATTTCATTGATTTAATTTACTTTTGAAATTAAAAGAAAAGATTTATTATTTTGCAAAAATACACCAAATGGTATATATGCAAAAAAAAATACAAACTTCTATAATTGCAAGTGACTTTCCCAAATGGTTTATTTATGCAAATCCGTGTTTTTAAAACTAATATTTTAAGTGTATTTTATTGAAAAATATATTTTTCAAATAAATACTAAATTAAATGTGTGCATTTTTGGAGCTTATGTATTATAAATAGGGAAAATTGCATGAAAGTATCCATTATATGACCAAATCTGCAAGAAACCACCTGTTATATGGCTTTTATTTTAAATCACCCAAATATCGATCTCCGTTAACAATGAGCCTCCCACGAACATTTTCCATCAAAAAAACCGTTAAATTGCGTGAAAGTCTATCTTACCTCCGACTTTGGAAATAATTACAAGTCCTATGTCATCTTCTTCATCGTCATCACTGTTAAATCTGTATCTTCTTCTTCCTCATTTTTCAATTAATCGGAATGCAAAAGAAAGTGTTGGCATCAGATCCTAAAGCACGACGACCCTAAACTTGGACTCATCGAGCTCGCCTATGGTGGAGACTTCAACATCAACGATTATGTTGACAAGGCGTTGGCATCAGATCTAGAATCATAACATCCCTAAACTTTTCACTTTACGAGCTTGTAGGTGGTGGAGCCTTCGACGCCAGCGACGATGTCGAGGAGGCAGTAGCATTAGATCTGGAATCGCGACGGCTCTATACTTGGACTTGTCGAGCTCGCAAGTGGTGGAGCTTTCAACGTAGTCGGGCGAGGAGGCGGTAACTTCATATAAAGGGGTAAAAGAGTAAAAAAAAATATAGTATTGCTCGTAATTTTTAGAGAAAAAATAGGGGTAAAATGGTCTTTCATACATTTTTAGCGAAGAAACTGACGAAAACTGTCCGTGGGTGGCTCCTTGGTAAAGGAGATAGATATTTGATAGGTTTAAAATAAATATCCATATAAAGGCGGTTTCATGCAATTTTCCCTAATAAATAAGACTTGATTTATTTCAAACCACAGTATTACACCTGATTACAATGAAAATAACAAATTACATGATTAAAAAATAAAGAACTACATCCAATCTTTACTTTCATCATATTAGATATGTACAAAATTTCATGTATGCTAACATCACACTCATCGAATTTCTGTTTTCGTCAAAATATTAAAAGAAATTACATTGTTCATTAACTGTCTTCCTCTAGTAAGCACTGAATAAAAACTTGTAAATCCTCCCTTTCGAGAGTTCTTGAACAACCTACAGAATTTGGGTTCTTTTATCACATTCTCATGAATTGAATCTTATACAAAATGATAACGGAATATAAGATATAATAAAAACGATAATACCTTGTTAGATTCCATAAGAGAAATAATA
The DNA here is from genome assembly GCA_027886185.1 of Rheum nobile. Lineage (NCBI taxonomy): Eukaryota > Viridiplantae > Streptophyta > Magnoliopsida > Caryophyllales > Polygonaceae > Rheum > Rheum nobile. The sequence continues at coordinate 1,231,075 of WOAB01000657.1, read as the reverse complement.
TAATTCACGCTTGCAATCAACACAACAACTACTATTCTATCAAAATGATTTCCATTAATCATTTTCCACAAAAAAAATTAAATAATAATAGCAAAATTAGATAGGACGAGAATCGAGAACAAATATATAACGATACCCGGGATTACCACTAAGCATATTAAAAATCATAAGAGAAAAGTGAAACACATTAATAAGGGTATGTATGGATCTTCCGATTTAATTTATTAAATTATATTATTTTATATTAAATTATATTAAATTATTAATTTAATATAAAATAATGCATTCTAAACGAAATCCAAACAGACACTAGTTCGTTTTTTCATTAGCATGACGTATGATTACCTCATACAACTTGCATTAATTAGACTATAGTTGTTTTCTCTTATTCATCTATTATGAAACCAATTAGAAGGCTACACGTCCTATAGTACATCATGAAATGATGACACGTAACAACTTATAAGGACTTCATCTCATTTTTTTGTAAATACTACCCGAAAGTAAGGTCAGAGTTCATATACTAATATGACCATATAATTAAGATAAAAAAGCGAAGATAATTTTTTAAAAGAAAAACATAAAATCAAGAGCCAACCAAAAGCGCGTCTACATAAGTAAGCAAGGACACTAATCGCTTCTCATCATCACACACGTTATCTTTTAGGACAAATTATACATGCATTTATGTTAGGAGGGGAACTTCCACTTTTTTAGCTTTCATAATTTTTTTATTAATTTATTTAATCCCATACTCTAATCCACTTATAATTAATTATCATAAATCTAGACTTGCTAGATAGACTCAATTAAAACATTGAAAATAAATGATTTGTAACATGCAACTAGCATGCATGTGTACGTGTTACAATTAATATTGTACAATACTACGTACTATTATTAGATAGATTTTGCAGTATAAACGCACTAATGATTATTACCTGAACAAAAATGATGGTGTTAGGCGCGTGACACTGTCACCGTGTGGGTACGTCAGCAGGCGTGGAGGTTTGTTGTTCTATCTATGGCCGAGGTCGGGCGAGACGACGTGACATAGTAAGACAATTGACAACAATATATAGAGTGGCCGAGTGCGTGAGGGTTGGTGGTCCGGTGGAGATGCGGCTCGGACACGGAGGGGCTGGTAGTCTGGCAGAGACACGGAGTGGCCGGGGCTGGTAGAGACTCTTCGGGTGAAGTCACAAAGAAAGTAGAAAGAAATAAGGTGGATGAAGAGGATTTTTATATAGTATGTATGGATTATGATGAGTCACTATTACAAATAAAACAGGACTCGAACACGGACAAGTATAAACATGTACGCAAGGCCACTTACTTGCTTTACCAACGGAGCAACATAAATATTCTGTTATAATTTAGCAAAAGAGTTATATATAGAGCCCTAAAATATTGGGGGCCCTGTTCGGTAGCCCACTTTGTCCATGTTCATGGACGGGTCTGGATGAAAGATTGACAAGTGTATAAGAAGAAATATAGGGCAATAATGTAATAAAAGAGCAAAACAAGGGTCAGAAAATCTACTATTCATTTGAAGAACTTTCACTTTTAGAATATCTATATAAGAGAGGAAAAGTTGACAAGTGTGCTATATAAGAGAGGAAAGATTGACAAGTGTATAAGAAGATATATAGGACAATAATGTAATAAAAGAGCAAAACAAGCAGAAAATCTACTTTTCATTCATTTGAAGAACTTCCACTTTTAGAATAGTATAGATATAGATAGATATAACTTATAGTGATTTATGGTTCATACTTTATACTGAAACATCAATTTACACTTAAAACAAAAAAAATATGAATATGTCATTCATTTTAGAATTTGTTTGATAGAAGGAGTTTATAATTTATTTATTTTATAAAAAAATAGCTTTTAAATTTTGAAATTTATGAGATATGGGAATTTGTGCTAGGGTTAAAAAAAAATTGTTTATAAAGTATTTATAAACACTTTGCCAACACAAAGCCTTATTTAAATATTCCCTATTTTTTCCCTTCAAATTATACTATGGAGGTTGAAATTTGGGGGCAAGATAAAATTGTGTACAAAAATTACAGGACTTGATAAAAGTTGAATTTCTCTTAATATGAATTGCATATACTAGCAAAATGGTTTGCTATCTTTTTCAATCAATAAGCTATTTGATTTTGTAATTAGATATCGCTTCAAACAATTTCAGAAATTGCTGCCATCATAAGATTGGATTCAGATCAAAACATAAAAACCCATCTATTCATTTTGTTTACCATTTGCTACCTAAGTTGAATTTTCAACGCCATAAGCAATTTTCTTATTTGCTGCCTACGTATATGTATAAGGTGACCAGGTAGTCAGGTAGATCGTTGTTCAAACTTCAATAATGCTGCTCGATTTCTTTTTCTATAGTCATTTACAAGAACCTAACAACAGCTAGTAAGATCATGCCAAAAACGCTTCTATGTACAGGTTGCCGTTGTTGCCGATCCACCCACTTGAGAAGGTAACACAAGCCAATAAAAGATCGTCTGTTTTATTAGTCTGAAAGCAGGCCTTCGTACTCTGATTCCTCAGCTTTGAGAGCAAGACTAGAGCGCAAGTTTGTCCTGCCATGGTGGATTGCTGGAACTACAAGCTCGCCTTCGTTCTCCACATCATCTGCATCAGCGGGATCTTGCTCGTCTTCACCAATTTGGTAATCACCAGCAGACTCACCTTCACTGCCTGTAGTGTAACCCAGCTCACTTTGATTCTGTGTGTTGGCGCCTCTGGTTTTCATCAAGGAATTTTGACATATGCAGGATTCAGGGTTTTCATGGAATTCACCCCTCCCTGGGTTTACCTCATTCGGGTCACCAATGAAGCCGATCTGAGAGGTTTTGACACCAGAAGCGAAATCTTCCCATGTCATGTTATTTCGATTGAGCAACAACCGGTGTAATTTTTTTGCATTTGGACGGATTGTTGGTTTGTGGCCGAAGTATCTCCTGCAAACAAACACATTGAGGTTCAACCACAAACAATTTATAGGATTAAGTAGAATTTTACTAATTGAAGGCTGATCCAAGAATACCTTCTTCCCGCGAGAATTCTGGCCATATTCCCATTGTTATTTGTGACAAACACATCACTGTCATCACAAACCATAAAATCTAGGGCAGCCATGCGAGCAGAATATGTTGTAAATGGGGCTAGCTCTTCTTTGCTGGCTATAGTATCTTTGGAATGAAAGTTGGGAAAGAGTGCTTTAAGAGGTGCCAATGTATCTTCTCCACGGTAGACTTCACCTGAGGCGATATAGATATGAACGTCACTGCCATACCCCAGTGCCCTCAGCATTAGGCCAACTTCCTCTGGTGTTAGAGGGCATCTGCCCTGCCTCCTTTGCTTGTCAGGGTTGGATTTCTGTTTACAATTTCAGTATCAGGATGCTTGACATTTAGAATTTTCGTAATTGTATTTAAGCACAAAATACAGGAGGTTAACTTACATGTAAAGTTTTCCAACGCTTTCTTAATAACCCAAGCTCATTCTTTTCTTCTTCTCCTCCGCCATAATCACATCCAGAGAATGCAAGCATGTCAGGCTCAAACCTGTGACATTGATTAGATACAAGCTTTTTCACTTCATCGAAAACTTCATTATGACAGACTGAAACTCTGAAAGTAATCCTGATGATTATATTTACAATGATAATAATGTGTTTCTTACCTCAAATGCAAAGCAATATAATGTTTGCTTCTCATCCTCATTCTTTCAACCAACAGTTTACCCATATCAAGTATAGGATCAGTGAACTGCAGAGCATGATAGTTAACTCTACACCTCAGTTTCTGTAGATCAGGGTTCAACTTGTTTGCAAGTCTATAGTCGAACTTAGTGAGCTGGACAGCCTGCACCATAACGGAAAGGATATAGCAATTAGTGCAACGAAAACGTCTCAAGAACAGCTTTTATAGTCATTGAGAGACAATATAGCTACCACGGTTTTTCAGCCAGACGTGCAAAATACAGCTTTTAAGTTTCATAAATATATGCAGCTGGAAACAAAAGCTAATACATTAGCATGTTTAAGGACTTTTAAAGGATAAATCTAGATCACCTACTCAAATGCTAGTTGAACAAAGAATCTATCACCAGATTTTAACAACCCTGCTTATTATTTATAGTATCGATCAGTTCAATAAGAACAGTTGCTAATCAAAATCAAAGATTAGTTTGTCAGACAACATAGGGCTGGTTAATTGATGGTAATTCAATCAGCAATCAGCATTTACGGTGTTTTAATCTATCAGATTTCCTCGTCTTAAGTGATTCACATAAGATAAGCCTTAAAGAGAGAATCAGCATACAATATGTGGATTTAATATATCAGATTTTCTCATCTTCACTAATTCGTGTAAGGCAAGCCGAGAGAATCAAAGGTAATTTATCTAAGAGATAGCAACTTACATGTTTCTTATTAAGAAGAGGTATGATACGTGTCAGGTAGCAGTTTGGAGTACATTTTCTAGGAACACGAGTATGAACTGGTACCATGGACTTTCCTCCCATAGTTGGAAGCTGTTTTATTATTTTAACATCCTTGGAGAGAAACGAGATAAACCACTCCACGTCAAATATATCGTTGAAGTCACTGCATGAAAATGGTCACACATTAGTTAGGATGCTATATATCACTTCTTGTTGTTGGATAATAACTGAACTAGATGTGAACTTTAGTAGATTAAATAGTCCAAAACAAACCTGGCATCCTTCCAGTAAGATTTCTGGTCCAACATGGGCACGACAAGAGTAGCATTCAAAATATAGGCTGCAACAACAGCATCTACTATCTGTGGCCATAAAGTAGCACAAAATACTCCTATAAATCATTGAGCCATAAACCAGATACATAACATCATCAATGAGACTAATTGACTTGTTACATTTGCACTGCTAAGCAGAAGTGTTAACAAATTTCAGGCATCTTAGTTTAATGCTTATCTAATCATCAGTCTAGAATTCACAAACTGCACATTTTTCCAAATTTGCTAATTTCCGCCACTGCCATGAAATCATAAACCGCTACCTATTTTATGATGTTAGGACACAAGCAAAAATAAGACAGTGAGGCCAAACTATGAAGCATAATCCATTCAACAGTAGCATATGCATGTTCTGGGAAGTTCCATGCCTAGTAGACCTAGATTATCAGAGAAGAGTGCAACGTCTCTCTCATGTGACACATTATACATGGTCAATTGACACTACTTTCACAAAAACGGAAAATAATGATGCATCATAATTCATACAAGAGAAAAGGCAGGAAGAAAGTGAAGAAAGCAACAGAATCCCAAAAGTCCCTACCCAATGGTCCCAAAACGTTCTCCATGTGCCTCCATAAACAAAATATTGAAAGATCACCAATCAAGTAAGGCAACAACCATAGAAGATGCAAGAGTTGCATATAATTGCGCTAAATTTCCAAACTAAACCAACTTCACCCCACCCTTAAAGCCATCACAAAATCCTGCTTGAGAAAACAAAATTCATGGGCTCCTTATTGAAGATCTTGAATTATTCAACATCAATCTGAATACAAGCACTGAAAAGATCAGTCTCCACCCCTCAAAAATGGAGATTTCAGGACATTATGAGGAAGGATCAATTTGGAAATAGGCATAAGAAACTCACCCCTGTTCTCTGTTGATTCAATCCACCACTGGTTGAAATCAATAAGTAACGATCCGGATGAGTCTTCACATCGGATGCTGTCGCATAGAAATTCAATACAAAACAAAACAAAATCTCAAATTTGGCAAAACAATAGTGCCATATATAGAGTTCACTTATACAGAACAAACTTACACATTCATGACACCATTAAAAATTCAAAAAGACGAAGACTTACTCAAAAACTTCCTGCTTGCATTGCTACAGCCGAAGTAGAACTCCGACCACCTAGACCTCCAAAGATCACGTTCCTCCTATCCAAAATCCACACGAAACAGCCGAGAAATCGATAATTAATATCAACAAGAGAAAAATTTACACGAAATCTAAACCTATCATAACCAATACTCAATCCAATCCAGGAACAATCAGATGTATTTCCAAATGATTGATCAAATAAAGTACCAAGCATACCTCTCCGTTCAAATTCAATCCACCGCCGGCGGCCCCTTCCTCTACCGCCTAATTAATCACGAACAACAGAATCAGAAGAAGAAAAGAAAAAACGAATATCGCGATTGATAAAAGGGAGACAGAGCGAGAGAGAGAGAGAGGCATTCGTCTTTTCTCACCGAGAAACGACGTAGGATGTGATCTGTAGGGGCAATGGGAGGCGAGAAGAACGAGAGGAGTGCGACAACAGAAAGGATAGTGAGAATCGGCAGGAAGTGGACGCAATGGCGGCGACGGCGATGGATGTAGTGATGGTGATGCCAGCGGCGGCCGTTGGCGTTCCAGCGCAGCAAAGCGTGGATGACGAGGCCGGATATGCCATTGTATCCGGCGCCACCGTCGACGTCCATCTTGAGCTTCTTCCTCAAGGCAAAGTCAAACGAGGAGAGAGATTGCGGAAGCAGAGAACCGAAGAAGGAACCAAGCTGCTGCTTCTGATTCTCCATCCTCGCAATCGATTTCTCCCTTCCGACGTACGATTCAACAGCCCAGCCCGTACGAAACGATTACGCGCGGCGTAGAGCTGATACTCAAGAAATCCCCCTCCTCCTCCCTTCTTGGCTTCTTCTACAACGTTGTACGAAAACCCCTGGGAGCCATTTTCACGATTTCTCTCTCCCCGGAGAAGATGCCAATTTCAATACTATAATTTCGGAATTTGCAGTGCGGTTCTTATTAGTTTCGCTTGCTTGTTTGTTCCCTCTTTGTCATTTTTTCACTATTTATCGCCTGACCTCTCGGGCAGCTGCCCGGTCTGCCCGAGAGATTCGCACGGAAAAGTTACTGCGGTTTTTTCTGTCTTGCCCCTGCCGAAGTTTATCCTTTTGCGCTGGTTGTTTTACCTGCTCTCCGAGTCTCGCCCCTTGGATATGGGATATTTTGGGGATGGACGGCTCAGATGCGATTTAGCCTTTAGAGAGGTGTAACTGACTGGTAAATTTGAATTATTGAAAAGGAAAAAAGGTTGAGATGGGGAAAATTAATTGGAAAACAAACTTAACGGATTTTCATGCCATTTGGTTCATGTCGACCAGGGGTGTTTTCGTTGTGTTTGAAAGTTGGTACTTTGGGATTTGTTTGATTAATGTCATTTTAAATTCGGTGTTTTGTCTGATATCCCTGAGGTATCGCGAAATTTATGAGATATCTCAAAGTTTGGCTCATTTCGTGTGGTATCTCCGAATTTCGTTTTTTTTTTTCGCTAAATACCCTTCCTTCCGTTAAGAAGCCTAACAGAAATCGTTAATTAAAAAAAAACCAGATCTGCGTCTTCTTCATGCTCGACCCGCGTCCTGGTCTTCTTCGTGCTCCTCCGGCGACCAGCCTCCACCGCTCCGCGTTGCTCGCCTCTCCTCCCGCCTTCGAGCACGCCTCCCCTCTGCCTTCGACTCGGCTCGAGTTGCCGCTGCCTCCACCGTTTTGTTGCTCGGCTCCCGTCCGCCACCTCGCCTCCACCGCCTTCGAGCCCGGTGGCCCTCTGAACCAGACGACGTCGACCGACGCCTCTTCGTTCTTGCCGGCGTAAGTTGGTGACATTTCTCCCCTGAAGTCGACGATGCCGGCATATGTTCTCTTCCCGTCATCTCCTCCCGGCGCTCATTCTCCTCATCGTTGTTATTGCTGGAAGAGATTTGATGCGGCCTTCATCGTTGGAAATGAATTGCAATAGGTATTTGTTTCAAACTTCTATATTTCAAAATTTATGGACTATAAATTTGTTTACAATTTCAATTTAGGGATTTGGGAATTTGATTTAGGGATTTCATTCAGGAATTTAGGGATTCAATTTATGGATTTAGAGAGGAGAACAAACTTTTAAGTTTAATTAAGAATGATGAAGGAATTAAGCTTGGGTTTTGACTTCGTGGCGCAATTCTTGTATATGCAGCACCAGCTGAGAGCCTTGCACTTGCAGTTGCACTGACCGACAATGCTCTTAAGCACTTAAACAAGATGAGATCTGAGCGAAGTGAGAACTTGTGTTTGAGGATTGGTGTGAAGCAGGGAGGATGCTCAGGCTTGTCTTATACTATGGAGTTTGAGAGAAGAACAAACACAAGACCTAATGACTTTGTGATCGAATGCGATGGCTTTTGAAAAAAAAATTAAATTAATGATTTTTGTTAGGCTTTTTAACAAAAGGGTATTTGGCGGAAAAAAAACGAAACTCGGGGATACCACACGAAATGGATCAAACTTTGGGGCACCTCACGAATTTCGCCGTATCTCAGGAGTATCAGGCGAAAAAACCGTTTTAAATTTAAGTATTGTAATTTTTACGTGATAAGTTTATTTGGTCAAAAATATTATAATGACATTTTTATATTTTATAGATACTTTTGGAAACACTTTGTGTACACATTTTTCAAGATTACATACATTTTTTTTACGAAAAGGCTATATGCACGCGGTTTCGTGTCTAAACGACGCGAAACTGTGTGCGTAGCATAGCAGCACAGTATCATGCGCGTAGCATAGCAGCACATGGGTAAAATGGGCATTTTTGAAAAGTCTGTGACAAACCTATGCGTGTAGCTTACGCGCACCAAAAAAAATGCACTTTTTTCTTTTCTTTTCCATAATCATATAGAGAATTTCAATACGAGTCTGTACATATAAAATTCGTCCAAAACGGACATCGTTTGCCCCTCCAAAAGCCTAAAAAACGAAGCCTTTCTACCCATTTTTTTTACAATTTGGTGTCCGGCATATAGCGCATTGTAGTGAATTTTTTTGGTATTTTTTGCATTTTTCTACTATAATTTTGTATAAAATTTTAATATGAGTCCGTACATATAAAATTCATCCAAAAATTATGCTACGCGCACGATACCATGCTGCTATGCTACGCGTACAGTTTTGCGTCCGTTTAGACACGAAACCGCGTGCATATAGCCACCGCCTCTTTTTATTATGAATATACGGAGTACTAAACTTGGTAGTAACGTGAAAAAAAGGTGAATTATTGGTGTACACATTGGTCTCAAATTCAAAGAGAAAAATATAATACTCATAAAAATGGATAAAATAGATCGATAGTTTGATTTAGGGTTCGAATTTGCAATATAATATAATAAGTTGTTGCGACAGCGTGTGAAGATAACCCATCCCACATCGAAAAATTGGGAATATAAATATAGTAGTAGTGGTAGATAAAATGGTTGAAATTAGTTTAAATCAAAACGCTAATGAAAGTAACATTGAAAAAATTAGTGTTTTAAACGCTACTAAATATTAAAATTACATTCATTGTTATTCTGTTAATTGTCAAAGACTTTTGTTTTTACAAAACGTTAAACGCTATATCAAACCCTGTTTTTTTTGTTCACAATCATGTTACGCATTTTTTTTTGTTGATCACAATCATGTTGTATATTGTATGATAAGTAAGTGTAAGTTTTGATTGGGAGTCGGACGAATTTTAGTGTGTTTTATTGGTCTAAACGAAATTTAGTATGTAAAATACGCGTACGGAGTATATATATTGATCGATGACTTGTAGTGTGACGTGGTTGGTATGAGTGTGTGTCATTAAGTTTGCATGCATGTTGAGGACTAACAGTTTGACCATATTCGCTGCATCAATCCATGCCACTAACGTATATACGGAGCTGTGAATTAAATCATACTAATATTAATTATTTATCATTTTAAATTAGATATATATTTAACATATATATACCTTCATCATTATTTATCATTTTAAATTACATATATATATAAATAATAATTAGGAGTTCAATGTGTGTAGATTGATCATATTTAATTTGTGTCTATATATAAAATTAAGTAAAACAAAAACAATTGTTATAATATATTTTTATATTTACATCACATGTACCTATAAAAGTACATGATAAATAGAATTAAAAGTACGTTAGTCAATTGTATAATATAGGGTAATGACTCATGACTGATATATCATATATGGTAAGTGGGTAGATAACTCATACATGCTAAGCACATCCATTCTATAGCTCTTACCATCTATATCAGATGAGAAAAATCGATTTCCAGACTGTAACATGCATTAAATTTTGTGGTATATATATACGTATGTAGTACATATTTTTGTTGGTGTATTATAATTATAATCTACATCTACATATATACTAAAAGAGAAGTCTAAATCCTATGTGTCGGCATTACGTTTAATTCGCATACGTTTCATTAACTGATCCAATCATCATTCGTCCCATCATTCAGCCTTTTAAAAAATTATAGTAGATTATATTTAATTATATATTAGTGTAGTACTCGTGCCTTGCACGGGATCTGTTTATTTTTTCTTGCATTTTTAAAAATAGTATATCAAAATTATATATTTAATTGATATCGAAATATGTAGTTAATGACTGTTATAGAAGTATATAAATTCTTATATAAAAAAGGAATAATTGAATAAAATATTCAAGATATTAAAAAAATTACATTATATAAAAAGAGGCGGAACTCTCCATAACTTTATTAATACTAAAAATTGGCTAAGTAGTTTTTGAAACGGGGATAGTCACATTCCTAACATCAATATTACTAAAACGGTAAAGCATAATCAAAATATTCATCTAATACATGAAAATGATATACTAAGCATAAAATCAGGTAAGATGTTCAAAGTTGCTACAAATTATCAAAAACTTCCTAGTATACTACATTGGTTGTAGTATTATATTTTTTCTTGTTTTTGTCGCAAATCAATATCTTCAAACCTTTTTTGCCAGTCACTCTTGATGATGCAACATAAAACTGACCATGACTGAAAACATGGCGTGGAAGATACAAACCGACATTTGCAAGAGATTGGCCCTGACTCTTGTTTATCGTCATAGCAAAACAGACACTCAAGGAAAAATGTCTTCGTTGAAACTTGAAAGGGTATGAAGTGTTTGATGGTGACATGATCATGCGAGGAATCAAAACCATATGTCCAATATTGTTGCCTGAATAATTCGCCCTTGTATGACATGACTGTCAAACTGCGTGATTATCAATCTCGTCCCATTGCATAAACCTGAAGACTGATCAATATTTCGAAGCAGCATAATAGGGACCCAAACCTTAAGTTTCGATACATGATTTGGCATACCAGAACATCTAATATTGTTCAAGTAGTCAAACATATAAATACTTGCATCATTGTCTTTAATAGAACATGCCTTGCACAGACTATCTGAACTGATATAGACATTTTCATCACTAGGTAACAAAGACAATATATAGTCATTAACTCTATCTACCTCTTCGTGTGTTGGTGCAAGAATTGCTCGTTCTTCAAAGTATGTCGGAGACAACTAATCGTCCAAAAGAGAGAGATAAACAAATTTAACAACTGTTGGAATCAGATCTAAGTCATAATCCTCCACCAATAATTCATCAGGAATTTCTATTTGCGCTTACTCATCATTGTCATCACCTACAGTCACATCTTTGATGCTTAATACCCATTCAAAAAATTCCTTTGTTTCTTGGATATCAGAATCGGATGTAACTTGTTGAATCATCATGTTTCTTGTCAAAGTAAGAACTTTGCAATGTTCCCACAAATAAGAGTAAATTAATGGTGGCAAAAACAATATCTTGCTTGCTCCCTTTTGTGATAACGGATAGGATTTGCCTAAAGTCTCCACCAAATACTACGACTTTCCCTCCAAAAGGCTATTCTGAACTAAGGGGATTTATAGCCCGTAAAATATCACTTAACGTCCTGTCTAATGCTTCAAAACAGAACATATTCGTCATCGGAGCTTCATCCCAGATAATAAGTTTGGCGGCACATATCAACTCAGAAAGTTATGTACCTGAACATATATGACACGTTGAATCCTCATTAACTTGCAAATGTATTTTAAACCTCAAATGAGCAGTTCTACCACTATGTATTAGGAGAACCGCATTTCACTTGAAGCAACAGTAAGGACTATTTCACCTTTAGACCTTATAGCCGTTGAAAGTGCCCTCCATATAAAAAATTTGTCTATTGCACCGTTATCTAATAAAACAACATTCATGATCTCATCATACACCCCTTTCTGCTCCATTATAAATCTAAAAATTAATTGTGTATGCTCCTTAGCTAGACATGCTGTGTCATATCGAAGTTTATCTTGTATAAGCTTGTTGACACCTTCAGATATAAGACTTGAATCTACAGGAGGCATGGTTTTGTAGTGTCTCAAACTACTACCATTTCGTTATAATAACTTGTCAATTTCAACAAGAGCATAGTTTTGTAATTGATCATCTGTGAGATGCAAATCTGCATATAAATAGCATGCACATGTTTGTACAATTAAATGAGTAAAACATGTGCATGAAAAAGTAAATCAAATAGAGTTAAGATTATGATCATGTAAACATCGATAATGAAATGTATACCCTTAATTCGGAGAATTCTCCTTTGTTTGTTGACAATATCATCTGCTAGAAGCCTCTATGTTTGTTCCCAAACAAACCCTAGCCTTGACATGTTATCAGACAACAAAAGAAATACAAATAGACTCCTAATGTAGTGTGTCGATCCCCAAAAACTTGCTTCGTTATCCCGTCAATATATTCTCTGTCATCATCTAACAACCTCAATGCATAGCAAGCTTCTTTAATTAAATGTAGGATAAACTCTACCATCAACAATCCTTAAATCTTCATAACATGTTGGCCCTTTAATATGATTCAACAAAATTCTAAGATAGTATTTTTCGCCACTACCTGGAGGTACGTGATAAATCCTTCCAATCGAACCACGCTTTTCGCATTTTTTCAAATGTTTAGATGAAGCTACCCAAGCAAATTGCTCTGGAAATTCAGAGTATGTCAAATCTTTACCTTTTGCAAACTTCTTATTACACTCCATCCATTGCAGAAACATTGATTTTTCACTTTCATGATTATTTATAACGGCATCAATAGGATCATCATCATCAAATAAAACGCTTTCCTCGCTAGGAAGGTGCAAATTCAACTGTTGAACAGCAGGAGTCCTGTAATGAATATCAAAGCCGAAAATCCTCCAAGCCGCTTTACACGCCGATATATAGCGACAATTGTAGTAGTTTTTTATTTCGTATGTGCCATCATCACTGGGATTGTTTGCATCAGAGCTTGATATTGCAACAGTGACGCGATCATGCCCTTTATTTATGTACTTGAACAGATACTTGATATAGCCCAATCGATTGCACCATTCAACGTTTATATGTGCATTGCATTTTAGGAGAAGAAAAGCATTGTAAGGAACCACATACCGATTATTTAGGGGAACTCCATTCTTTTCAATCATTCTACCATCTTCACGTCTTCTGTAAATAGGGTTGTCATCGATCTTCATCAACAAAAGTTTGTTGAACAAACTGTTTTGAAAGTACTTTATACACTTTCCATCTACCATACACGGAGAGGATCGATTAGAAGCTCTACATGGACCATACATCATGAAATTTGTCACCACCTTGTATAAATCAGCATCATCTGTTGGGTGTGGAATTAGAATGTTGAGATTCTATCGTACACTTATCATTGATACAAAATTAATTCATCCAATAAATGTGGAGGAGTTCGTTTGTATGCTAATAATTAGAATGAAGTAAAGAATTATTTTGTTAAGACTTGTTGGTTTATTTTTTATTAAAATTTGTTAGATTTAAAATTTGTTAAGTGATACAATAATAAATTATAAATTTAAAAACCCACAATTTGCTAAATTACTGACTATTTCATATAATGATAAATAAATAAATAAATAAAAAACTAAAAAATATAACCTTAACAACCTCCTAAAAACACTCTCATGACTCTAAAGGGGAGAGCTTTAATATATATATATATAAAAAAAAATATAGATAGATATTAAATTTTGTTTAATTATTGGTTTATTTATATCTTTTGTGAACAAACTAGATTTACCGTAACTAATTGAAAATAAAACATTGATTTATTTTTTTTGTTGTTTTTTTACAGGAAAGTTAGTTTGTTGTTTTTTCATCTTTTACGTACATATATACTAATATTTTTCCTTATAAGTTCTTTTATCATATTCTAAAGACTGATTAAATATTATAAAAAAATTAATCTAAATTTTCTTAGATATCTAACTAGCATAATGCACGTGCGAAGCACGGGTTTGGTTTATTATATAGTTTTATAATATTAGATAATCTAATAAGAATAAAACTAAAACAAAACTACAAAATATTATAATTTCGATTAACTTAATGAAACACATATGATATTAAAAATATGATCCTCATAATATTAGTTTTTTTATCATACATAGTTTGTGTTATTGTAATTGTACATTTATCTAGAAATTTAAATTATCAAGAGATATGTTGAATGTATATAATATAATGAATGATTAAATTATATTGTGATAATATAATAATATAAATATATTAATATATTAATCACCAATAATAATTGTGGAATATATGTATTATGGAACTTTATATTATCTAATATAAGGAAAAAAATGATATATACTATATCGATACTCAACTTTGAGATGTAATAGACTATATTTGATACTTCTTCTCAACAATTAATTCCAATAACTCGAAATGAAATTTCAACTTTTTCACTGTAGTACATCATTTATCAACATTATGATTATGTGCATGACATTCACTTAAAAGTAACCTACAAATTAATAAATATATCCAATTTCTATAATATATCACAAAATATGAAAGTTACACATTTACATTTCTTATGTTTCTATAGAATTTGAAATCTATAAGGCTTAGATTTTTTTACATAATTCAAAGTTTAAATTAATAAATAATTTTTTATAGCCCAAATTTTATGGTAATACATCACGCACATACGGATGGAGCAATTACCGAAATCATTTATAACTAATTATTATATTTCTATTTGCCCAGTCATATATATATTTAATATACTTTTCATTCCTTCTTTCTTTATATTTTTTTATAAAAAGGATTCATATCAACATCAATTCAAAACTGCACATACAATATAAAACATATTTGAATGTAATTGTGATACCCCGTATTTTTGTAAGGTTATTTTGGGAATTATGGAATTTTCCCGGGTACCCGTTGTGTACGTC
The DNA here is from genome assembly GCA_027886185.1 of Rheum nobile. Classification (NCBI taxonomy): domain Eukaryota; kingdom Viridiplantae; phylum Streptophyta; class Magnoliopsida; order Caryophyllales; family Polygonaceae; genus Rheum; species Rheum nobile. The sequence continues at coordinate 1,215,843 of WOAB01000657.1, read as the reverse complement.
GGATTTAATTCAGGTAGTTTGAGACATTTTGTAATGTGCTCTGTATCTGTAATATTTTTCTCAGTGAAATAATATACAGACATCATGCCTTGGAGTTTAATTGTCGTTCGCGTACGATAATTTTTATCCCGGTTTATCGTCAAGCTCGTTTAAAGCCGAATGGGCGGGAAAAGGGGGAAACGGCGACCGCCGTTCAGAAACGGCGACCGCCGTGGTTGGGCCCGAGATGCCAGCGTGTCAGCTTCTAGCTGGCCGCGACAGGCCTAACGACGGCGACCGCCGCATTTACGGCGACCGCCGCGTGCCCGCCGCATTTACGGCGACCGCCGCGTGCCCGCCGCAGGCAAAATCACGGCGACCGCCATGATTGTCCAGTGGGCATTGCCCGTTGGTCGCCGGTGTCGTTCGAGGCGCGCCGTTGCGTCGTTTGCCGCGTCTGAGGGTTTGCAGATCACTCCTTGGGGTTTGCCTATAAATAGATGAACTTGGGCATGGGTTTTGGGTCATCTACAACCCCGAATCGCTGCCAATTTCGCCTCTCGTCGGAGTTGTGTTTTCGCCGGAATTTGAAGGTCTCGCCGATGTTGCTTTGGTGTGGTTCCTGAGTGCCTTTGTGAAGCTTTTGGTTAGCCTTGTAGGTTAGAAGCCAAAGCAAGTCGAAGGAGGCCGAACCGCTCGTGTTTTGGGGTGAGTTTTCTCTCGTTCTGTGTCGTCTGAGTTCGTCACGACGACCGCCGCCAAGAACAGCGACCGCCGCCAGTGCCCAGAACGCCTTCGTGGCTTTGGCTTGGTCGGTTGTCATCGTGGCGTCTTTCCTTTTGTGTTCTTTCGCCGTGTTTAGATTCGTACTGTTTATGTCGGATCTAATTTAAGGTTCCTTTTATGGGTCGACTCGAAGGTTGTTGTGCTGTCGGAACTATACCGTGTTGAGCCCGGAATCCAGTGACGTCTTTAGACTATTCTGCGGAGTAAGGCAAGTGGCGGTTCGCTCTTGCTCATTCGTTCCATATTTACATTAATTATCAGTAGTTTATCTGAGTAATTAATTTGGAATGAATATTCTGTTTGTCTGGAAACGGTTTTGATAAACTGTTTTGAAAATCATATAATAGGTTGTATATCTGTTAGAACAACGCTATTATCTGTGATCGCCTTTCGAGCCTTTATGTGGATTTATCCTGTAAATGTTGTAGTGCTGTAACTATTTAGTTAGCACTGTTAGATAGGAACGTTACTCGGACTCTGTCCAGTCGTTTCTTTATAATCTGGTATCGGGATGGCTCGTCCCCATCTAGTACTATTCTATGATCATGATCGGTCTCTTACACATGTGTGTAGAGACAAGACACTTAGCTGGTGTCACAAACCTTTCGGTATACGTCACTCTCGACGAAACGTATACTAAGATGTGTCGTCCCACTGGTGGGGTACACATGTAAAAGTCTATAACGTGATGTGTGTTTTTGAAACATAAATCAGATAAGTGCTACCTTGACGCACATAATTAATACACCTTGGGCGAGTAGTGCAGCTAAGTTCAGTGCTGCTAGGAAAACTCGTCTTGACTTGAATGTAGTACGTTCTCTTTCCAATCTGGATTCGCTGTAGGCGATGAGGTTGGTCATGAACCGAAGCATCTCAGTCAGTTTTAAATCATTGTTGAATGATTCTGTAACATTCCAGATTTGTCATTACTTCCTTAAAGACTCATTTCCGTTGGAGTCTTCTTTCGAGTCGATTTCGGTGAAGATTCAGTCTTCCAGAATCTTCTCTTGTGCATATCTCTTGTTTATTCCAGTAGGAATATGATGGTTGACTACCGTTATCGGTTATTATCCGAGAAGCGATGAGTCTAACCTAATATGACTGCTTCGAACCAGTCTGCTTTATACCCTTGTTAGTCTATTCATTTAGACTAACCAACCAATATTTTCCCTTGCATGGTTGGCTGGTGTCATCCGTTTGATTCGGCACATCAGTTAAGAAGTAGCTCAGAAGATTAGAAGGACTATGGAGTCGGCGGTGGTTTTTGAATGTTTTTAATTATTTCTTTAATCAGGTTATGATCCTTTGGACAATAACTCCGATTGTAATGTACTTTCTTAGTCTTCCGCTGTGTTTGGTTTAAACTATGTTTTGACCTATTCGGGATTGGGTTGTAATCCCGTAACTCTTGTTTCCTCGACAATGTTATGTTTTGGAATTTAATGCTTGATCATTGTGTATCAATCGCATTTCATAAATTGTATTTATATGGTAAAGCCTTGGGTGATCTCGGTAAGGAACACTGGGGTCACTAGCGGTAATACCTTTCCAAAAGGGTTAAGTTTTGGGGGTGTTACAGTTGTGGTATCAGAGCCAAAAGTTTTTAAAATGGGTTTGGAATTTTTATAAACCCTTTATCCGTTTTCGAAATGCTTTAAAGAGGGCTCTGAATTTTCAAAGTGAAAAGAATTTCAAAACACCGTTCATAGTCGTGTCTTCTTTATAGTCTGATATAGTAAGCTTGCTTCTATGTCTAGAAAGACTAATTCCTTCCTTATTGTTCGATAGGATGGGTGTCTGCTTTTCTATTGGTAGGGGGTCGGGAGACGCCGAGTCGGATCAGCCGAGGCTAGATTTTCCTTTACCTCAGCGATGTTTCGAGGTTGGAGGCCCGAGTAGCCCACCCGAAGATGTCAAGCACGTTCTCCCCGAGTCAGTTGTCCTTGTAGCCAGGAATGCTATGGTCCCTAGACCTGCACCTGTGCCGCCACCAAGGGTGGAGGGAGTACAGGAATGGGAGCAGGAAGATGAGTTATCAAGGTACGAACAAGGGGTTTACCAAGACGACTTTCTGCTGGGACCAATTCCAGAGGAGATCGAATACGAAGACGAGGAAGAGGAGATGCTGGAGGTAGATCCTGTCGAGGACGAGGATATGATCGAGGATGATTCCGAGGATGAGGATCCCATCTAGGATGATCCCGAGGATGAGGATCCCATCGAGGATGATCCCGAGGATGAGGATCCCATAGAGGATGATCCAAAAGAGGATCCAGAGTTGGACCTTAGAGGGTAGAATCAGGAGCCCGGTACAGGATTGTCACCAGTGCCAGAGTACGCACCCATGTCAGAAGCTAATTGGGAGGCACTGTATACCGAGTACGGTATTGGAAGAAGTGACAGGGAATCTCAGCCTATCCCTACTCCAAGGAGATGGAGGTCGGAATCCGAGCTGCAGGAGATTCTCCGCCAGAGCGAGGTAATCTCCGCAGAACAGCAGCGTCAGAGGGATGAGTTGACCGTCAGTACTCAGAGGAGGGCTGGATTAGGAGGACCAGTCATGGACGACCCATACTTTACCATGACTGAGCTAGGACTATGTGCTTCAGGGTCAAGCAGGGTGCGAAACCCATCGCCAGAGCTCGATGGTGAGCCTAGCCCGAAGAGACCATGCACGAGTAGCCAGTCGTATGGGAGACATTTTGGAACGCCTTGAGGAGGAGTGGCGTTGCCTATCGTAGTAGTTCGTTTCTTAGTATTCCAAGTTGTACTTTGTGTAATATTTCAGTATTGCGGCAAGTACTCTGAGAAACACTTATATCTTCGAGCAACATTGTCCTAACGCTCGAATGATAAACTTATGTGTAACTTGTGTAAGAATTCGAAGGTTCATCTATAAAATACCAAGTTGATCTATTCTGAGTAATTTATTTACGTTGGTATATTGCATAAGTAAATTGCATAATATTAATGTATTGAATGCTTGGAATTTGATCGGTAAATAGATGGTGAACCCAAGAAGCACGAGGAATTCGACTCGAGCCGGTGCTGGGACTAGCCAAAACCCCAGACCAGCAGGAAGAAGTGTTCAAGATGAACACGAGTCTGAGTCTCGCGTCCAGCAGAGGCGTGAAGGTCAGGATCAGACCCAGGCGCTGACGCTGTTTGATGCCGCAGCTGTTGAGGCGATCCATGGAATCGTGATGCAGGCAATTGCAGATGTCTTGAGACCAAGTGCGCCTCAAGCACAAGAAGTGCCTATTCATGCAGCGGTTCCTGATGTTGTGGAACCCAGAAACCCTGTGATTCAGGAGACTGCCGTTAGGGCGAGGGACAGCTATGGTCGCGCTCTTAAGACCATTACTTCCATGAGACCCGACTGCTATAACGGGAAAGGGGAGCCAGTGGCAGTGACTCATTGGTTCTCCCATATGGAGAGGCTGTTCAGGAACGTGGAGTGTACGGAGGCCGAGAAGGTCCATATTGCGTCTCTTCAGCTGAAGGATGAGGCTAGCGAGTGGTGGGAGAGCACTGGTTTGGCTGAGAGCCCAGTGTTGACTTGGTCGATGTTCAAGACCAAGATGGTTGATCGCTTTTTCTCTCGTGCTATGAGAGAGGAGAAGCATAAAGAGTTCTTGTACCCTCAGACTGATGGTCTGAGAGTGACCGAGTTGGCATCTAAGTTCAACCATCTTCTATAGTACGCCACTGCCGAGATCACCAGCGAGGCTCAAAAGATCTGGTACTTCCACGAGTGGATGAACCCGGATATCAAGCCATTAATGGTACACCACACATGCTCTACCTTGGAGCAGTATGTGGATTGTGCCTATAAGCTGGAGGTAACTCTCGAGGAGTCGACCAAGAGGCGCAACCGACAGAAGTCGATGCAGAATCAGAACCAGGGAGGTGGTTTTAAGCGCCCTGCGCCACCGTCTAACTTCGCCAAGTCCGGCCGAGCTAAGACGGAGATGACGCAAGGGGGATCGACTCAGCAGTCAGGGCAGACCCAGAGTACAGTTCAGTGTTATAACTGCAGTACTGCTGGGCACAAGAACACTGAGTGTCGGAAGGAGAGGAGGCCATGCTTTGGGTGTGGACGTGATGGTCATCTACAAAAGTTCTGCAAGTAGGGGAAGCAGAAGGGAGTAGATTCGCAGCAAGGGTCAGTTCATCAGAGCAACCGACCTAGGTTTAAGCCTGCCGAGACTCCTAGCCCTTCAGTGCAGACGACTGCTCAGAACAGGGGAAAGGCCCCAGCTGTTTCTGGAAGTCAGGGCCAACGCTTGTACGAGATGCGTGAGGCAGATGGACCCAACGCTCCAATTGCTCAAGGTACTCTATACCTTCACTCTACTTCAGTGTGCATTCTGTTTGATTCTGGTGCTACGCATTCCTTTATTTCGGATAGCTGTGTTAGCAAGTTAGACTCAGTGTGCAATGATTCGTGCGACCCTTTCGTCGTTAATCTTCCTAATGGAGAACGTTTGGTGGGAACCAAGCATTTGTCCGACTTTCCGATTACCATTCAGGGTAAGGAATTCGAGGCAGATTTAATCTGCATAGCCATGGCTTCATACGACATTATTCTCGGTATGGATTGGCTGACGCGTCACAAGGCGGTGATCGACTTCAGTTCAAGAACGGTGACGGTGTCATCCGGGGGCCAATTCGTGTGCAAGTTCAAAGGTCGAAATGACGCTGATAACGGCAAGCTGATCAATGCGATGGCTGCGTTTAAGCTACTATGACAAGGATGTGTCGGGTACCTTTGCTACTTGGATTCGCCCGAGAGGGATGGACCTGAGGTTCTTGATATTCCTGTAGTTAGGGAATTTTCGGATGTCTTTCCGGAAGAAATTCCTGGATTACCCCCGAACCGCGACGTAGAGTTTTCAATTGATCTCGAGCCTGGTACGGCGCCGATTTCCAAATCCCCGTATCGGATGGCTCCTGCTGAGATGCAAGAATTGAATAATCAACTTGAAGATCTTCTTGATAAAGGTTATGTCAGGCCGAGTACATCGCCGTGGGGTGCCCCGGTTTTATTCGTCAAAAAGAAGGACGGATCATTCCGCCTTTGTATCGACTACCGAGAGTTGAACAAGGTGACGATCAAGAACAAGTATCCTTTGCCTAGGATTGATGACTTGTTGGACCAGTTGCAAGGAGCAAAGGTTTTCTCCAAGATCGACTTGAGATCTGGATATCATCAACTTAGGATTCGTGAGCAGGACATTCCTAGAACTGCGTTTAGGACCAGATATGGTCATTACGAGTTCGTAGTGATGCCTTTTGGGCTTACAAATGCTCCAGCTGCTTTATGGATTTGATGAACCGATGTTTTCACCAGTACTTGGATAAGTTCGTGGTGGTTTTCATCGACGACATCTTGATCTATTCTCCGAATGAATAAGTCCACGAGGAACATCTACGGATTTCCTTGTCGATCCTTAGACAACATCAACTTTTTGCTAAACTGTCTAAATGTGAATTATGGATAAAGGAAGTGGCTTTCTTAGGCCACGTGATCAATAAAAAATGGGGTTATGGTTGATCCCCAAAAGATAGAAGCGGTGGCTAATTGGACACAGCCCCAGAATGTGAAAGAGGTGCGCAACTTTCTTGGACTTGCCAGGTATTATAGAAGGTTCGTAGAAGGATTTTCAAAGATCGCTCTACCTATGACCAATCTACTCCGCAAGGTCCACAAGAAGTTTGTCTGGAATGACAAGTGCGAGGTCAGTTTCCAGGAGTTGAAGCGACGGTTGACCTCGGCACCCGTGTTAGCACTCCTAGAGGGGAATGACGATTATGTGGTCTATAGTGATGCTTACAAGTGTGGTCTTGGTTGTGTTTTGATGCAAAGGGGAAGAGTCATTGCTTACGCATCTAGACAACTCAAGACTTACGAAGAAAACTATCCGACCCACGATCTTGAGTTAGCAGCGGTTGTCTTTGCGCTGAAGATTTGGAGGCATTACCTCTACGGTATAAGATGTCAAGTCTTCACTGACCACAAAAGTCTCAAGTATATATTTACTCAGAAGGAGTTAAATATGAGACAACGCCGCTGGCTAGAGTTGCTCAAGGACTACGACATGGAGTTGTTGTATCATCCGGGCAAGGCTAATGTAGTAGCTGATGCACTAAGCCGGAAGACAACGCATGAGACTGTAGTTGCTCTACTTACTGCTCAGACCAAGCTAAACCAAGAGTCATGCGACATTGAAGTCTTATATGACCAGCGTAGAGGGTACCTGAGTATGATGGAGATTCAGGCTACACTGCTGGATCAAATCAAAGAAAAGCAAGTCGATGACATCATCTTGGTGAAGTTAAGCAGTGAGGTGATGGATGGGAAAGCTCCCAGTTTTGTGGTTCAGGATGATGGATCACTTTGGTTTTAGGATCGGATCTGTGTGCCTGACACAGAGGGTCTTCGTCAGTTGGTGATGAGAGAAGCTCATTCATCTGCTTACTCTGTGCATCCTGGCTCTAGCAAGATGTACAAAGATCTCATAAAGAAGTTTTGGTGGCCAAACATAAAGTGGGACGTAGCAGACTTTGTGGCAAAGTGCTTAACTTGCCAGAAGGTCAAGATCGAACACCGCAGGCCAGGTGGTGAGATGCTACCTCTCCCCGTACCAGAATGGAAATGGGAGGACATTTCCATGGACTTCGTCACTGGGCTACCCAAGACTCGAAGTCAAAGAGATGTTATCTGGGTAATTATGGATAGGCTTACGAAGAGTGCTCATTTCATAGCCATCAAGACCACATGGGAAACCCAAAAGCTAGCCGAAGTTTACCAGAAGGAGATTGTCCGCTTACATGGCATTCCTAAGACCATTGTATCGGACCGAGATGGCCGTTTCATGTCAAGATTCTAGAAGGAACTTCATAAGGCTATGGGAACCGAGTTGAGGTTCAGTACAACATTTCATCCTCAGACAGATGGCCAGTCTGAAAGGACCATTCAGACTCTGGAGGATATGCTTAGAGCTTGTGTTCTCGATCGTCCGACTAGCTGGGAGGACAGCTTGAGTCTGATTGAGTTCACGTACAACAATAGCTGGCATGCTACAATCAAGATGGCTCTGTTTGAAGCTTTGTATGGTCGCAGATACAGATCTCCGATTTGTTGGGACGATAATGCCGACAAAATTCTGCTTGGACCAGAGTTGGTCGAAAGGACGGCTTCAGACATTGCTTTGATCAGACAAAGGATGTTGACCGCTCAGAGTCGACAAAAGTCCTACGTAGATCGGAAGCGCAGGACTGTCGAGTTCGAGGTCGGTGACAAGGTTTTTGTCAAGGTATCGCCATCCAAAGGAGTTTTCAGATTTGGTAAGCGTGGGAAGCTTAACCCTCGCTACGTGGGACCATTCGAGATTCTGGATAGAGTGGGATCTCTAGCGTACCGTTTGGCGTTGCCACCATCGGCTCACCCGGTGCATAATGTGTTCCACGTGTCTTTACTCAGAAAGTATGTACGAGATGAGTCTCATGTACTTAGCTACGAGGACATCGAGATTCAAGCTAATGGTACTTATGAAGAGTTGCTCGTGCGCATTTTGGAGCGTCGGGAGAAGCATTTGCGCAACAAGATCATACCTTTGGTACGAGTGTTGTGGTCCAAGTCATGGACCGAAGAAGTTACTTGGGAGACGTGGGAAACCGAGTCAGATATGCTCAGGCGTTTTCCCGAGTTATTCTCGACCTAAGTTTCGGGGTCGAAACTTCTTGTAAGGGGGAGGAGATGTGATACCCCGTATTTTTGTAAGGTTATTTTGGGAATTATGGAATTTTCCCGGGTACCCGTTGTGTACGTCGGATTTAATTCAGGTAGTTTGAGACATTCTGTAATGTGCTCTGTATCTATAATATTTTTCTCAGTGAAATAATATACAGACATCATACCTTGGAGTTTAATTGTCGTTCGCGTACGATAATTTTTATCCCGGTTTATCGTCAAGCTCGTTCAAAGCCGAATGGGCGGGAAAATGGGGAAACGGCGACCGCCGTGGTTGGGCCCGAGATGTCAGCGTGTCAGCTTCTAGCTGGCCGCGACAGGCCTAACGACGGCGACCGCCGCATTTACGGCGACCGCCGCGTGCCCGCCGTAGGCAAAATCACGGCGACCGCCGTGATTGTCCAGCGGGCATTGCCCGTTGGTCGCCGGTGTCGTTCGAGGCGCGCCGTTGCGTCGTTTGCCGCGTCTGAAGGTTTGCAGATCACTCTTTGGGGTTTGCCTATAAATAGATGAACTTGGCCATGGGTTTTGGGTCATCTACAACCCCGAATCGCTGCCAATTTTGCCTCTCGCCGGAGTTGTGTTTTCGCCGGAATTTGAAGGTCTCGCCGGTGTTGCTTTGGTGTGGTTCCTGAGTGCCTTTGTGAAGCTTTTGGTTAGCCTTGGAGGTTAGAAGCCAAAGCAAGTCGAAGGAGGCCGAACCGCTCGTGTTTTGGGGTGAGTTTTCTCTCATTCTGTGTCGTCTGAGTTCGTCACGGCGACCGCCATGATGAAGACGGCGACCGCCGCCAAGAACAGCGACCGCCGCCAGTGCCCAGAACGCCTTCATGGCTTTGGCTTGGTCGGTTGTCGTCGTGGCGTCTTTCCTTTCGTGTTCTTTCGCCGTGTTTAGATTCGTACTGTTTATGTCGGATCTAATTTAGGGTTCCTTTTATGGGTCGACTCGAAGGTTGTTGTGCTGTCGGAACTATACCGTGTTGAGCCCGGAATCCAGTGACGTCTTTAGACTATTCTGCGGAGTAAGGCAAGTGGCGGTTCGCTCTTGCTCATTCGTTCCATATTTACATTAATTATCAGTAGTTTATCTGAGTAATTAATTTGGAATGAATATTCTGTTTGTATGGAAACGGTTTTGATAAACTGTTTTGAAAATCATATAATAGGTTGTATATCTGTTAGAACAACGCTATTATCTGTGATTGCCTTTCGGGCCTTTATGTGGATTTATCCTGTAAATGTTGTGGTGCTGTAACTATTTAGTTAGCACTGTTAGATAGAAACGTTACTCGGACTCTGTCCAGTCGTTTCTTTATAATCTAGTATCGGGATGGCTCGTCCCCATCTAGTACTATTCTATGATCATGATCGGTCTCTTACACATGTGTGTAGAGACAGGACACTTAGCTGGTGTCACAAACCTTTCGGTATACGTCACTCTCGACGAAACGTATACTAAGATGTGTCGTCCCACTGGTGGGGTACACATGTAAAAGTCTATAACGTGATGTGTGTTTTTGAAACATAAATCAGATAAGTGCTACCTTGACGCACATAATTAATACACCTTGGGCGAGTAGTGCAACTAAGTTCAGTGCAGCTAGGAAAACTCGTCTTGACTTGAATGTAGTACATTCTCTTTCCAATCTGGATTCACTGTAGGCGATGAGGTTGGTCGTGAACCGAAGCATCTCAGTCAGTTTTAAATCATTGTTGAATGATTCTGTAACATTCCAGATTTGTCATTACTTCCTTAAAGACTCATTTCCGTTGGAGTCTTCTTTCGAGTCGATTTCGGTGAAGATTCAGTCTTCCAGAATCTTCTCTTGTGCATATCTCTTGTTTATTCCAGTAGGAATATGATGGTTGACTACCGTTATCGGTTATTATCCGAGAAGGGATGCGTCTAACCTAATATGACTGCTTCGAACCAGTCTGCTTTATACCCTTGCTAGTCTATTCATTTAGACTAACCAACCAATATTTTCCCTTGCATGGTTGGCTGGTGTCATCCGTTTGATTCGGCACATCAGTTAAGAAGTAGCTCAGAAGATTAGAAGGACTATGGAGTCGGCGGTGGTTTTTGAATGTTTTTAATTATTTCTTTAATCAGGTTATGATCCTTTGGACAATAACTCCGATTGTAATGTACTTTCTTAGTCTTCCGCTGTGTTTGGTTTAAACTATGTTTTGACCTATTCGGGATTGGGTTGTAATCCCGTAACTCTTGTTTCCTCGACAATGTTATGTTTTGGAATTTAATGCTTGATCATTGTGTATCAATCGCATTTCATAAATTGTATTTATATGGTAAAGCCTTGGGTGATCTCGGTAAGGAACACTGGGGTCACTGACGGTAATACATTTCCAAAAGGGTTAAGTTTTGGGGGTGTTACAGTAATATTTTGCCCCAATCCCATATATTATATGACTTTGTAACTTTTTATCTAAGAATATGGTTAAAAATAAATTATAGATAAAAAAGTATTCAATAAACTCAAAAAGAAAAAGAAAATTGATTTGGAATTATTTTATATCCTTAGTTCATATGATCATGTAGAGATTTAAGATACACATTAAAATAATTGATGGAATAAGACGGGCAATCTTGATAAGATTTTTATTTTTTTCTAGTTGATATTTTATTTAATTAAAATAATTAGTTATCATTACATCTGTATTTAAAAAGTTTAGAAAACAATTAAAATCGACCCGCTGTTATAATTCTTTTAAAAAGACTGGATGATATGGCGGATGTTAGTTGGATGGTGATGACACATAGATAAATTAAACGTGATGACGACACGTAAAATTTAGGCATCTCCTTTAATATATAAAGATAGATAAATAGATTAGATGTATCAGATTTGTTAATCATAACAAATTAGTTACATTTATAGAAATGAAGTCCACGATTTGGGTTAAAAACTTTGAAAAACAATTGTTATCAATTCGAGCTTTTATCTAATTTAATGACTTTTTTTTAAAATTGATATAAAATCAATCTATGAATTCTAATGTTCCACCATTATCTTGATGAAGATACGGTAAAACAGTACACTCCATACTTTTGACTTTGATTTGAATGTTTATGCTAATGAGAAATTATATTATATTAATAATCTAAATTCATAGTTTTCAAATATTTTACATATACTAATGAAAAACCCAAAATTTTACGTGTTGGCATCAGATTAATTCGCCGATGTATCATTATCATAGAATTATCATCCACTACATCATTCATCATTTTAAAAAACATTATGATAGTGGGTCTGGTTTAAATATATATTAAATTTTAATTAATTAAATAAACTTAATTAAAATAATGTCTATAAAATAATTCTATCATATTAAAGAATGTATAGTTGATAAATTATCAATAAGAAGAAGATGGATTTTTTAATAAATGGGTACGAAATGTAATATATATGTTTATGAAATACAAGCATAAACAATTAGATTTTATCATATTGAATAAAAAATATATATAAAATTAATTCTATCAATTTATTATAAAATATATAATGATAATTTATCAACAATGAGAAGAAGGCTTTTTTACAAAATGGGTATACTTGATAAATTATCAATAATAAGAAGAAGGTAATAAATGGGTACAAATTGTAATATAGATGTTTATGAAACACAAACACAAACAATTAGATTTTATCATATTGAATAAAAAATATATAAAAATAAATTCTATCAATTCAAAAAATATATAAGTGATAATTTATCAACAATGAAAAGAAGGTTTTTTTTTACAAAATGGGTACAAATTATAATATAGATGTTTATGATCGACTTATGTCCCGTAATATAAATTTAAAAATCATATCTTATACATATATGTTTATTCGGAGAAAAACATATCATATAAAACACTTGATATTTATTTAAAAATGATAGATGCTACCTTTTTTGTATAAAGTACGAACACGGTCAATTAAATATCATACATACAAATTGATACATTAAGGCTGCGTTCGGTAGTGGATGAGTGGAAGTGGATGAAGTTGAAGCATTTGCTTCAACCCCCACTTAAATGCCTAGGGGTGCGTTCGGTGAAGATGAAGAGGGAGTTGAAGGAGGAGTTTAAGGGGGAGATGGAGTTGAAGCAAAATCTTAATGTGTAGGGTGTGACATTAAGCAAAAAATGGGTTGAAGTGGGGGTTGAAGTTGAGGTTGAAGCAAATTTGCTTAATACAACTCACTTCCAACGGCAATTGCCGAACGCCCCCCCCCCCCCCCCCCCCCCCCTACACACACACACACATTAAGCAAACCCTTCAACTTCAACCCCTCCTTCAACTTCAACCCCTCCTTCAACCTCTCCTTCAACCCAACCGAACACTCCCTAAACATGTAAATCAAATACGAAAATAATTATAAAATACATTTTAAAAGAATATTTTCTAAAAGTCTCCCATGAGAAAAAATCATTATTCAATTTTTTCAAGAGGAAATAATATAGTTGTAGGACAACAATAACATTTTGCGTGTCATGAATAGAATATAGTTGGATATATTTATTTTGTGATATATTATAGAAATTGGATATACAAAACATATTATATCGATACTCAACTTTTTTTTTGAACTACTATAGTGGTTCACTCGTTCTAAATGTTATTGTTGTCCTTTTATGAGCATTGATGTATAAATATTACTTGACTTCATGAATTTTAATGTCGTATTATTAACAATATATAGTTAATAAATCAAATTCCGTACTTGGTATGAGCACTATTTTAATTAAGTAATTTAAAATAATATTTAAGCAATGTGATTACTTACTTGCTATATAAAATATTGGGCCGGTTCATGTAAGCACTTTTTTTTTTGAGAAAGAAGGAAACTTATATTAGGGAACAACATTCATTACATCTGCCAATCTAAAAGGGAGTTGAAAAACATGATTATATTGAAGAATAAAGAGGTAGTGACAAGTTATTGTTGTAAATTTGAGGGATAATCGAACAGATTAACGCAAGAGAATGAGAACAAAGTTTGAGAGAGAAAAACGCCCCTTTAGGGTTTCTATTGCTGCTATGTATGAAACAGTTACAAACCCTAATACAGTATTTATACTCCCAAGAAAAAACCCGAAACGGATCCAAATACCCGTACCGCGGGGGGCGGAGCCCCCCGCACCCCCCAATAGCGGCAAACAATACGCCACGGCCCACTAAGTCGTTATTTCCTCTACTGGGCCCTACTCTCGCGAGCCCGCTACAGCCCCGGGCCTCCGGCCCGGGTCTTAGCTCCTGCTCGCTCGAGTAGGGCCCCCTTGCAGTACTTCTCGATTTTAAGTCAACAACAACAGTTATATTGAGCAGCAAGGTAAGCTTGGATGTTGCGCTTCCTGAGCCAATAGGTGAAATGATAGTGATTGAAAGACGCAGTTGTTTGCAGGATGAGCTTGATGAAGAATCCAGCTTTAGTTATGGGAAGGAGCAAAGAAGGCTGGGAAGGAACAAAGAAGAACAAGTCTTGATGACTCCCAAACAATCAGACCAAACCGAAACCGATTCATGTACGTACTTGAACTTTAGTTAAAGAGATATACGGAGTATCATATTATTCGTGCTGTTAAGGTTTATAAACCATCATATTATTCAATTCGTTTATTCATAAAATGTACGAAATGTTGTAGCTAGAAAGTAACTGAAGCAAATTAACTCGCAAATAATTAAAAAACAAGCTAAAATAATGTGATAAAAATATATTCCGGCGTTAAGGAAATATCAACTATTTAAGCATGTAGACAAGTGAATAAGACCAATCCCTGCAGACGAAAATTCGAGTTGAAGTATGGAGACAACGGTATTATCCAAAAACAAACATAAATAGCACATGTTGTCACGATATTTGAAAGATTCAAGCCTGGGCAACAAATCCACATCTACATGAACGTATACCCCACCCTCCAAGTCATGTGTGTTAGATGGTCAAACACTGAATTCCAGTATTATTAATTGAAAGTTTTGACAGTTTGACCGAAAAATACAGAGCGCGTGGTCACAAGATGTAGTTGGGAGCGCGTGGGTTTATAAAAGGCAGTTCTTGTATACATAAACAAAGATTAGAAAGATAGTATTACATTTATAGACTTATTATAGTTGGAGCTACTTGAGATTATTTTTTCTCGATCTCTGTTTGCGTGTCATGAAATACTTTACTATAGTAGTTCATCAAAAACAAATGAATAGAATATAGTTGACGCAGAGAAGCCCTTTTGTATAGTATAGTATATATTTCCGGAATCAGATCGAGAACCCGTTTAATATGTTATTGCAAGTGGAGTATAGTGAATGTAAATTATCCGTCAATACTAGCTAGTATAGTATAGTCGTGTAAATAAGAGCGATGGAGTTATGCAATTGGATTGGAGGGTGGGCTAAGCGAGAACAAAAGAGTACGCACTTTTTGGTGGGGTTTAGGATTCTCTCTGTCGCTCTTCTTCCTCGGCTGTTGTGCCCCAACTGCCCTTCTCTACACCTCTTGTCTTTTCCTACTCACATACGGAGTATTAAAAGGAAAAAGTTATATGTACACGTTTCGTGAGCTAAATACACACGAAATGGTGCGTTTAATATAAGCGTACGCCTTTGGTGCGCTTATATTAAGCGCATAGGGACATAAGAGAGATTTACAGAAAATACGAGGGAGTTACTTGTACGCCTACAATTAGCGCACCGCTATGCGCCTATAATAGGCGCATAGCTATGCGCTTATTTAACGACGCCTCTTCTTCTCCCCTCTTCCCCCCTCTTTCGAACCCTAATCTCGAACCCAAACCCCGCAGCGGCGATTCTTCCTCCCTCCCTCCCTCTTTTCTTCTCAATTAATCCCAAACCCGACGATGGCATCTTCTTCCCCTCCACTTGGCGGCCCAACCCATGACGTCTCCGGCGACAGTGGCGAGCTCGTGGTGCATCCGGCGACGTCTCCGGCGATTCCTACGGCCGGCGGTGCATCCGGCGATGCGGAGGAGAGGTGCGCGGTGGTCGGTGGTGGTGATGCGCGGCCAGAGTTGGTCGGTGGCGGTGGTGGCCCTCTCGGTCTCGGCGGTGTATGAGTGGCGATGGAGGACGAGGACGAGGACTCCACAATCAGACGACGAGTGAGGGGTGGTGGCAGACGACCGGCAGCCCGATCGACACCCTTGCCAGATGTGTCGGTCGACGTTACCGTCACTCCCACACCGATAGGCGTCCATCAGGTAGAATTTTAATTTAATTAGATTTCATTAAATTTTAATTTCATTAGATTATTGATTTTAGGAAAAAAATATATAGATTTGTTAGAATTTAAAATATATAATTTGAATTATGAAATACAGTATTTTAGGAAATTTAGAATTGAAAATACAGGATTTTGGAATTGAAATTATATATTTGTTAGATTTTAGATGTGAATTTAGAATCATTAGAATTTATAATCGAAATGAAATTGTTAAAATTATGCAATTTATTTTAGATTGAATAATGTTGTGCAAATGAAAATTTTATTATTGTCGTATGTAAATTTTTATTGAAGATACGATTTGAATTTAGATTATTAGGAATTAGATTTGATTAGAATTTGAAAATATAAATTATAATTTAATTATATGTCACTCTAATTCGATTTAAATGTAAAATGTAAATGACCGATTCTGATTAAATTTTAGTAAAAACTATATAAATACTGTTTTCAAACAAATACGGTTATAATAATCTAACAAAAAAATTCTAGGCGGTACGAGACGCTTTAGGAGGTTCCGAGGGTATGACACATCCGGCTCCGGTAGCGGACCGACGTGTCGTTCCTCGGAAACATATATCAGACACCGTCTGTCGGCGCGCTACTATGGTACGAGCCGATTTACTAGGTGAAGCACCCACGGTTTCTCAGCCTCCTGTTCAGACCGAGGATGATAGCATGAAGGACGTGTATATTGAGGATACACCAGTTGATGAGGAGACGCACCAGACCCAGGAGATGTCAGATGATGACGAGGGCTTCGAGGGAGAGTTCAGAGTTTCTTTTGAGCCGATTTTGTCGACGGATGAGGCCCACCCTCCAGCCTCACCCCCTCTTTTTGCCCCCTCTCCTGTGCCCGTTCACGTTCCATCCCCGGTCGAGGCCGATCATTTTGTCCCCTCCCCAGTTGGTACCCCTCCACCCGCTCCTAGCTATGCACCTCTTCCTCCCGGGGTTGTCGTTGCTTTTCGACCACTCGACCACCGATCGGTACGTATGGGGAGCTGGTATATTGGCCTTGATGTACATGAACTTAGGCCAGGCTTCCAGACGAGATGCACAAGGCATTGCCAGTTCTGGCATACTGTTGAGGGTAAGAAATGTCAATTTAAATGAAAAAATTAAATTGTAATGTTACAAATTCGTTTTTATTCTTATCGTTTGATCCTGATTTACAGTCATGGATATGGGCGTATTTTCTCCATTTTCGTGGACATTATGTCATGGACCCTGCTGTCATTGGCGCTGATGTTGCTGCTTTCAGAGAGGGCCAGGAGGTTCCACAAGGCAAGAACCCTAGTCGTTTGGTATGTATGCGCCAGATTCTAGACAACATCAGATATGAGGAGGTAATCTGTTTCATTAAATTAATAGTTTATTTTATAATATATATTGACGCAAAATACTAATTTCATATAAATTACATGTTACAGGTTCAGTGGTTTCCTTTCGCTTGGGTATCATTCGACCGGTCGGAGTACGCTCCTTCTATGTTTAGAGGTATAATCCAGATCTTGGATATACAGGAGCCGTATTTGTCGGACCGCGTCCTGCGACAGTTCAGGCACATGCAGGGGATCCCAGTGTTACCTCTGCAGCCCATAGCAGTCACCCGCGCGTTCAACCTTCGTCATTATGACGTCACATTTCATGCTGATCTATTGGGGGCGTGGGATGAGGATCCGAGGCCTCTGATCCAGATAGAGGATCCACCAGCCACGCAGTATTGGGATGTGACGGATGACTACCTCGATTGGCTGGATGAGTATTCTCATGTGTTGGTGGATCCCAGATCCACTAGACAGGATCGTCCCGCCGGCCCTGTCCATCCCACACCTACGGTGGACACTCTTGCGGTATGTTTAATTTGGTTAATTCAATAAATGTGTATTATTATTAAATATTATATATAAATTCTAATGGGTAATTGATATTACGAATGCAGCGGAACCAGTTGGTTGCAGGTGAGCTCCGTGCATATTTACGTAGGCCGATGGATAGGAGCGTTATTACCGTCGAGGAGGTTCGGGTGTTCATGGGGCGTCTACTGCATATGTTGACTCATGACACTCCTCCGATGGCCGCCCCTCCACCTCGTGCGTCTTAGTCACAGCTTTTTACGGATTCTACACACGAGGCTGGGGAGGGTAGTGAAAGTCAGCCGGGTGGCGATTAGGGTTGTCATGTATGGTCACAAACTGTTATGTATAATATTATATTATGTACATTTTATGTTATTTGTCATACTTTTCATGGATGACTTATCGTAATTTATTTCGGGTTTTTCACAAATCAAGAGTTTCGGGTTACAGTGGTATATTATTTCGTATAACTTCATAAGAGTAAGAGTGTTGGCATTGGGCCCAAATTTAGGCCCAATAACTGTGCGCCTACAGTAAGCGCATAGGTATGCGCCTACATTAAGCGCACATATATTGGGCCCAAATTTGGGCCCAATACCTGTGTAACAGTCGAATACAACGGGCATAAATCCGACCGTTTATGCGCTTACATTAGGCGCATAAACGGTCGTATTTATGCCCGTTGATGAAATGGCTATAAATAGCCCATTTCATTCTCTTTAAATGCACTTACTGATGTGCAGAGTATCCCAAGGGAGCATGCTCTGAGATTCTTGAGTTCTTCAAGAGCAACGGAAGTGACTTTGGATTGTGGTAATGCCTGTTTGGGGGCGTGTATCGCAAAGAGTGGGAATCGATACCGATTTGGCAACGGTTGGCGGGGTTTTGTATTCTGGCATGAAGTAAAAATCAATGATGCATTAGTGTTTGAACTAGTAGGTCAGCGTCCCCAAGTTATATATCTTGTAACCATATTCAAAGCTTAGGGAAAGAGTGATCACATTATAAAGTCATAAGACTCCGTCATATTACATTAGTATATAATAAGAGTGATCACTTCTTAAGAAACAATATCAATTCGGGTGGTAAAAACTATACAATCGAAGTTATATCGTACTTCATGCTATAGCGTAACTATAGAGTTCAATATAAAACTTCATAAGACTACGTCATATCACATTATAACGTCATAAGACTCTGTCATATTACATTAGTATATAATAAGAGTGATCACTTCTTAAGAAACAATATCAATTCGGGTGGTAAAAACTATACAATCGAAGTTATATCGTACTTTATGCTATAGCGTAACTATAGAGTTCAATATAAAACTTCATAAGACTACGTCATATCACATTATAACGTCATAAGACTCCGTCATATTACATTAGTATATAATAAGAGTGATCACTTCTTAAGAAACAATTTCACTTCATTGGTATAGTATTAATTACTAAATTCGTCATATAGATGTGTACGCTTACTTTAAGCGTACAGTTGTGCGCCTACATTAAGCGTACAGTTGTAATATCCCTCATTTTATAAGGATAGTTTGGAATTTTTCCAACTCCCGTATTACAAGTCGGATTAATTTCAGAGAAGTTCGGACATTCGGTAATATGTTTGATCTCTGTAATATTTTTTCCGAGTAATATAAAATACATTTAACATGTGTTCAAGGTTAAATAGTCGTTTGTGTACGAATATATTTAACCCGGGGTTAAGAAGATTAACCCAAAGTCAAAACGGACAAAAGGGTGAAAAATGGCCTTGACCGCACCCCGCGGTCAAGTGGCCACACCCGCGGCGAAGGCCGATCTGTGAGGCGGTCTGTGGAGGCCACCGCACCTTGCCGCACCCCGCGGTCAGATATTTTTCTTCTGCAGCATGATCGTCTTCCATAGCAAGTGGCGCCGGTTGTCAACAAGTGGTTGCCTCCCTTGGTCGAGGGCTTGTCCCCTGCTTGTTCCCCTCTTAGCTGGGCCTATAAAAGGGAGAGAAAGCTGAAGAGGAGAGTGCTGAACGTCTTCTTCTTCCTCCTCTGTCTTCCTCCTCCTCTGTTTTCTCCATTGCCGTCTGAGCTTCCAAGCTTTCGCCGGAGTTTCCCTTGAGTGGAGAAAGTACTCCCAAGTGGTGTTGGAAGGTTTAAGGTGTTTGGAGAGTGAACCATAATCGAATCGAAAGCAAACAACTCGATTTGGGTGGAATTTTCTGAATTTTCGCTGAAGCCCCTCTGCCTCTGTTAGCTCGCCGCACCCGCAGCAAGGACCCCACCGCACCCGCGGTGAGTTGGGTTCGTGTTGTGGCTCGTGGGTGTGTGGTCTTGGGCGAGGCTTGACTCCCTCGATTATTTTCGTATTCTTTTAGATTCATATACGTGGATATTGAATCTAACTTAGGGTTTCATTTTGGGTCGATCCGAAGGAATCTGTGGTATCAGATCTGTCCCTGTTTCGGACCCAGGAACTCATCGTCTCTAAGCTTTGCTTAAGCTTCTGCGGATCTAAGGCAAGTGGTGGTTCGCTCTTGCTCATCATTCCATATTTCAATTAATTATCAATTGTTTAGTTGTTAATTATTTTGGGATGATTTACTGATTTATTGTTCGTTGGGAACAACTTTGTTAATAATTGATTAAAAGATGATATTATAATAGGTTGTATATCTGTTAGAACAACGCTATTATATATATTTATATGATTAAAAGCAGATATTATAATAGGTTGTATATCTGTTAGAACAACGCTATTATATCTGTTATTGGCCGCGATGGCTTTGATGTGAATTATTACTGTGTTGAACTGTTTAGTTAGCACGAGTATTCGTAGGAACGCTATGTACCTTGTGGGGGTTTAGCTGTTTCTTTATAACTAGTACTTGGTGGATTCTTCCCCAGTACTCTCTCAGGTCATGACCATGACCATGCCCTTACTCAGGATGGTGCACTTCGCTAGTGCCAAATCTTTCGGGATTTATTCCCTCTGAGATCTCTTGTGAGGAGATCTGATATCTCTTGTGAGGAGATCCGATATCTCTTGTGGGGAGATTTAAAAGATTATAACGTGATGTGGGTTTTGGAATTAAATAAGATAAGTGTCGTTGTCGCACATAATTAATATACCCTTGGGCGAGTAGTGCAGCTAGGCGATAGTGCAGCTAGGAAAACTCGTCTTAACTTTTAAATCGCTCGTATGTGATACTGTGATTATTAATATTTCCCAACATTTGTCATATTTCCGATAAGACTCATTTCGTTGGAGTCTCCTTTTGGGATTGATTGCTGGAAGACTTGGTCTTCCAGAATCTTCTCTTGATCATGTCTTTTCATATATTCTTGTAGGAGTATGGTGGTTGACTATCGTCATCGGTTTTGATTCGAGAAGCGATGAGTCTAACCTAATACGACTACTTCGAACCACTCTACTTCGTACACTTGCTTAGTCTTTCATTAGACTAACCAACCGTAATTGTTCTCTGCATGGTTGGCTGGTGTCATCCGTTCGATTCGGTACATCAGATAAGTTGCCATCCCGTGAAGGCTAGAACGACTATAGAAGCGAACGGTGTTTTGACAAGTGATCCAGGTTAAGATCCTTGGCGGGTGATCATTGCGATCAAGACCCTTTTGTTGGTTATTTAAAGACTTCCGCTGTGTTAAGAAAATGTTTTGTGTAAAGACTTCCGCTATATTTCTGATGTATTTTGCCGTACTTGGAATTGTGTTGTAATTCTGCGACTATGGTTTAAATGAAAGTTATGATATTTTGTATCATAATTGTTGTGTGATGATTTATATCAACTGGTAAAGCCTTGGGTGACATCGGACAGTACGTCTGAGGTCACTGGCGGTAATACTTTTAAGAGGTTATTTGGGGGTGTTACAACAGTTGTGCGCTTAATGTAAGCGTACATAACTTAGGCCTGTATTTGGGCCCAAAACCCAACTGTATAAACGGTCGGTAGAAATCTGACCGTTTGTGCGCTTATTGTAAGCGTACAAATGGTCATTTCTCTAACGTCAAAATTTCCCGCCTATAAATACCAAAGCCAATTTTCATTCTCTTCACATCCAAACACAACATTCAATTCACATTCGGTGTCTTCAACTTTTCCGAGCTCAAGATCCGTCGTATAGAGGAGAAAACTCGACCCGTGATAGATTATTCAATTTTTCGGTAACGTTATTCATCTTTAATTGGTTTTATATTTTTTTTAAAATTTATTGCTTCTGATAAAATAACTCATATTCCAGATCGTCGGAGTTATAACCATGTTTTTTATTAGATATGTCTTCAAATTGTATGAATAATGTTATTATTACAGCATTGAGTTGGAGTCATTGCCTTGTGTCCATTATCCCATTCACTGCCTCATGAATTCTAAGGGAGGGCAAACCTTCGATGAAAGTCGAACCCGTCTAACTTTCTAATTTGCCCCTTTGTCGCAACATATATCATGGTTATGATAATTTGCGACTCCATAAGTTTGATGTCTTTTTCATTACATAAGCCTTATTATGAAACCCACCAAAGCAAAAATCATGAGGAATTAACCAAAGGAGACCCACTCACATATAAAGTTATATTACATTACAAACTGCCTTAGAGTTTTACATGAAGTACTGATAATGTGGATCAACTAAGCCAAATAATTATTTTTAATTTATGAATTATTATACTGCCTATAATTAGAACAAACTAATAATACAACAAATTTGTAAAGACATTAATTCATAGCAAATTTAGCTACTACAACAGAACCTATAAGTTATGAATTAAACTGTGTCAAATTTAAACACTAACCTCATACAAATCACAATCATCTCCACCGTCTTCGAAGTCTGAGTCGCTCCATTATTCGTTAACTTCTTCGTCTTCTCGAGCTTGTATCCAATCTCGCACCTCATCTTCAATTTGCAAATTCATTTCAATGTTGTGATGGTGTGGAAGAAGATGGTGTGGAAGAAAATTAAAATGACAATTTATAGACTAAAAATTCGACCGTTGGTACGCTTAATGTAAGCGTACCAACGTTCGAATGCAACGGTCAAATTTTAAGCAGGCCGTTGGTGCGCTTTGGTGCGCTTAGTGTAAGCGCACCAACGGCCGGATCATACAAACCTGTGCGCTTATACTAAGCGCACAGGTTTTGGCCTTATCCGTCCTCATATTTTTTTAAATACCACTTATGACCCTATGCGCTTAATGTAAGCGCACCAGAGGCGTACGCTTACATTAAGCGCACCATTTCGTGTGCATTTAGCTCACGAAACGTGTGCATATAGGGTATGCCTATTAAAAAGGCAGTTTCTTTGTACACTACAAATTTTATCTTCGTACATTACACTTTGAAACGCAAGATTTTTGCTTAAGCAGGATACCCGCGTTTGAGTGTAAATTGTACACAGGAATTGAGTTTTTGTACTAGAACGAAACGCATATATTTTGCTTAATACCTGCGTTTCAAAAACATGAAAATTTTGAAAAAAAAAATTCAAAATTTTCAAAATAAAAAAATAAAAAAATTTGAAACGCACGATTCCTGCGTTTCAGTGTAAATGGTATTCAGAAGAAAAAAAAAATCTGACTACCATTTACACTGAAACGCAAGAATCATGCGTTTCAAATTATTTTTTTTCCATGAAATCAACAAAATAAATAACATATTTTTTTAAATATGCATTTGACTCTAGTAATAAACGTTATCAAGGTTACATGACACTAAATGTAACACCCCTAATTTATACCGGAGATATTATATGCCAGTGACCTCAGACTTTACCGTCCAAAGTCACCCCAGGCTTTTCCAGAACGATTAAGCTTAAATACATAACATAATTACATAATAATGGAAAGATTAAACAACGGAAGACTTTAAATTACACAGCGGAAGACTTTAAATTACACAGCGGAAGACTTTAAAGAGCCAACTTAACATGGCTAAATTATGAAGATACATCAAGGTAACACTTAACAAACTTAAAACACTTAACAACGTAAATACTGACTTTAAATCTTCGTCTGCAAGCTTCTTATCCTTCAATAGGTTACTTAAACTCCGGGAATCAACTCCTGATGTGCCGAATCGAACGGATGACACCAGCCCACATGCAGAGAACAAAGTTCGCGGGTTAGTCTACTTGAATAGACTAGCAAGGGTACAAAGCAGAGTGGTTCGAGTGATCGTGACCGTTTACTATCATTGTCCCTTGAATAAAAACCGAAGGAACGATATATAACCCGGCACTTTCACGGAATGATTTAACAATTAAGATATACACTGAAGAGAAGACTCCAACTGAAATGAGCCTTATAGGAAATTATGACAACTGCTAGGGAACATTAAAGTTACACACACAAATGATTTAAAAGTTGACTGAGATGCTTCAGTTCACAACCAACCTCATCGCATACAGCGAATCCAGATTGAAAAGAGAACGTACTATGATCAAAGTCGAGACGAGTTTTCCTAGCTGCACTATAACTTAGCTGCACTACTCGTCGAAGGTTTATTAATCATGTGCACTCGGGCACATATCTTATTTAATTACCAAACACACTTTACTGAAACACGTTAATGTTATTAAGAGCGGCACAAAGCTTAAATCTCAGGGTGACAATCATGTCGACCCAAATTAACACAACACACAAACACACACACACGAGACTTAACATTATTCCGAGAACAACGGAGTTATTATTACACAGGGTGATCTTACGTTCACCCAGATTACACTGCCACAGTGCTTACACTTTAATTTATAGGATGACAGTTACGTCCACCCCAATTGCACTAGCTAAGTGCTTAATACACAGGACTGCAATTATGCTCATCCAATGGCGCTTGCAAGGCGCTTAAAACACTTCAGATCCTTAACGGTGGATAAGAAGCATAGGTCATGACCCTTAAATTATTATCTGGAAATTAACCCGATGAGTATTACGATTTAAAGAAACGACAAATCCTTACTTGGATTAGCGTTCCTACGAACATTAAGTTATAAAGAAATGACTAATCCTTACTTGGATTAACGTTCCTACGAACACTCGTGTTAACTAAACAGTCTAACACAACAATTAATCACATTAAAGCCATCCAGGCAATCAACTTAAACATAAAGATAATAGAAACGGCTAATCCTTACTTGGATTAGTTTTCCTATTAACCCACATGCTATTCTAGCATTAAGATTAAATTCACAATAATACCATCACGGTAATTATCACATATAATATCGCTATTCTAACAGATATACAACCTATCATAATATTACTTTAATCACGTTTATTTATGAATTTAGTTCCCAAACAAAACAACAGTTCACTCCAATTTAATTAACAATTAAATAATTGATAATTAATGAAACATGGAATGATTAAGCAAGAGCGAACCGCCACTTGCCTTAATCCGCAGATCTGGAACAAAGTAGAGACAACGGGATTCTGGGCTCGACACATGTATAGCTCCGACAGCACAACGACCTTCGAGTCGACCCATAAGGAGACCCTAAGTTAGATTCGACATAAACTAGTACGGATCTAAGGAAAGACGAAAGAAACCGAAAGAAACGACGCCACAACGACGACCACCAAGACCAAGCCAACAAAGGGGCTTCTGGCCACTGGCGGCGGTCGCCGTGTTCATCACGGTGGGCGCCGTGTTCATCATGGCGGGCGCCGCCACGAACACGACGGTCGCCGTGAAGAACGGCGGCCAACAGAACGACGAGAAAACTCACCAACACACGCACGAGGGTCACTCCTTTGGCCTGGCTTTGGGTTCAGACCTCCACTAAGCTTCCAAAGGGACCTCTAGGCTACTGGAAAACACACCAAACGACACCGGCGAGCACTTGTACAACTCCGGCGAGGCACACGAACTCCGGTGAGAGATTTTGGAGGGATTTAAGCTTGATTATGTGCTCAATCCGATCCCAAACCTTCTCTATTTATAGCCAAATGCCAGGGAACATCATCATGGCTAGCAAGGCGACATGGAGGGCTAAATCGGCGATGTCAGAGGCTCGCCGGTGACCTTCGGGCAAGGACCTCCAGACAACAACGACGGCGGGCGCCGTCATAAATGCGGCGGGCGCCACCATCAATGCGGCGGGCGCCACCATCAATGCGACGGGCGCCGCCATAGGCCTGGCGTCCCCAGCTAGGAGAAGACCTGCCGGCTCCTCAAGCCCAGCGACGGCGGGCGCCGCCATACCCACGGCGGGCGCCGCCACCCTAGCTTCGCCTTCATTGGCCTTGGACGAAATCAACATTAACCTGGGATCAAAATTAATCGTACACGAACGAGGAATTAACATCCAAAACACGTCGTCTATATTTTATTTCACTGAGAAAAATATTACAGATACATAGCACATTACAGAATGCCTCCAACTCTCTGAATTAAATCCGACGTACTAAACGGGTGTTCGGGAAAATTCCAAAAATTCCCAAAATAATCCTTATAGAATTACGGGGTATCACAATAAATTTGTTTGTATCATGAGATTTCAATATACTTTTATTCATGTATATTTCTCCACCAATTTGTTTGATATTAACTGTTTGTTATTATTATTATCGAAAATCACATATAATTATGGTTATATCTTATAACTATAAGGATATAACCAAATTGGATATAACTATAAGGATATAACCAAATTGAAAATAACTATACTATATAATCATAGTATATAACTATATGATATAATATAGAATATAACCAAATTGGATATAACTATAAGATATAATATATGATATAGCCATAATATATAACTATAAGATATAATCATAGTATATAACTATATGATATAACCATAGTATAAAACAATAAAATAGAATATAGGATATAACCAAAGTATATAACTATAGGATATAACGATATGATATAACCAAATTGGATATAACTATAAGATATAACCATAGTATATAACTATAGGATATAACCATAAGATATAACCAAATTGGATATAACTATAAGATATAACCATAGTATATAACTATAGGATATAACCATAAGATATAACCAAATTAGATATAACTATAAGATATAATCATAATATATAATTATATGATATAACGATATGATATAATCAAATTGGATATAACGATATGATATAATCATAGTATATAACTATAGGATATAACCATAGTATATAACTAAAGGGTATAACTATAATATATAACCATAGTATATAACTATAGGATATAACCATAAGATATAACCAAATTGGATATAACTATAAGATATAACCATAGTATATAACTATAGGATATAACCATAGTATATAACTAAAGGATATAACTATAATATATAACCATATTATATAACTATAGGATATAACCAAAGTATATAACTATAGGATATAACGATATGATATAACCAAATTGGATATAACTATACGATATAACCATAGTATATAATTATAGGATATACCCATAAGATATAACCAAATTGGATATAACTATACGATAAAACCATAATATATAACTATATGATATAACCATAGTATATAACTAAAGGATATAATCATAGAATATAACTATAGAATATAACCATAGTATATAACTATAGGATATAACCATAGTATATAACTATAGGATATAACCATAAGATATAACCAAATTGGATATAACTATAGGATATAACCATAATATATAACTAAATGATATAACCATATGATATAACTATAGGATATAACCATAATATATAACTAAAGGATATAACTATAATATATAACCGTAGTATATAACTATAGGATATAACCATAAGATATAACCAAATTGGATATAACTATAAGATATAACCATAGTATATAACTATAGGATATAACCATAGTATATAACTAAAGGATATAACTATAATATATAACCATAGTATATAACTATAGGATATAATCAAAGTATATAACTATAGGATATAACGATATGATATAACCAAATTGGATATAACTATACGATATAAACATAGTATATAATTATAGGATATACCCATAAGATATAACCAAATTGGATATAACTATATGATAAAACCATAATATATAACTATAGGATATAATCATAGTATATAACTAAAGGATATAATCATAGGATATAACTATAGAATATAACCATAGTATATAACTATAGGATATAACCATAAGATATAACCAAATTGGATATAACTATAGGATATAACCATAGTATATAACTAAATGATATAACCATAGGATATAACTATATGATATAACTATAAGATATAACCAAATTGGATATAACTATAAGATATAATCATAGTATATAAGTTATATATTATGGTTATATCCTTTAGTTATATCCAATTTGGTTATATCTTATGGTTATATCCTATAGTTATATACTATGGTTATATATTATAGTTATATCATTTAGTTATATACTTTGATTATATCCTATAGTTATATACTAGGGTTATATCTTATAGTTATATCCAATTTGATTATATCATATCGTTATATCATATAATTATATATTATGATTATATTTATAGTTATATCCAATTTGGTTATATCGTATGGTTATTTCCTATAGTTATATACTATGGTTATATCCAATTTGGTTATATCTTATGGTTATATCCTATAGTTTCATACTATGGTTATATCTTATAGTTATATCCAATTTGATTATATCATATTGTTATATCGTATAATTATATATTATGATTATATCTTATAGTTATATCCAATTTGGTTATATCCTATAGTTATATCCTATGGTTATATCATTTAGTTATATACTATGGTTATATTCTATAGTTATATATTATGGTTATATCGTATAGTTATATCCAATTTGGTTCTATCTTATGGTTATATCCTATAATTATATACTATGGTTATATCGTATAGTTATATCCAATTTGATTATATCATATCGTTATATCCTATAGTTATATACTTTGGTTATATCCTATATTATATCCTATAGTTTTATACTATGGTTATATCATATAGTTATATACTATGATTATATCTTATAGTTATATATTATGGCTATATCATATATTATATCTTATAGTTATATCCAATTTGGTTATATTCTATAGTTATATCATATATTATATCATATAGTTATATACTATGATTATATAGTATAGTTATTTTCAATTGGTTATATCCTTATAGTTATATCCAATTTGGTTATATCCTTATAGTTATAAGATATAACCATAGTTATATGTGATTTTCGAGAACAATAATAACAAACAGTTAATATCAAACAAATTGATGGAGAAATGTACATGAATAAAAGTATATTGAAACCTCATGATACAAACAAATTTATTGTCATGTAACCTTGATAACGTTTATTACTAGAGTCAAATGCATATTTAAAAAAATATGTTATTTATTTTGTTGATT
Organism: Rheum nobile; assembly: GCA_027886185.1. Classification (NCBI taxonomy): domain Eukaryota; kingdom Viridiplantae; phylum Streptophyta; class Magnoliopsida; order Caryophyllales; family Polygonaceae; genus Rheum; species Rheum nobile. The sequence goes on along the minus strand of WOAB01000657.1, from coordinate 1,186,829 downwards.
TCAGGAAAAAATAAATAAATTGAAACGCATGATTCTTGCGTTTCAGTGTAAATGGTATTCAGATTCCCCCCCCCCCCCCCCGAATACCATTTACACTGAAACGCAGGAATCCTGCGTTTCAAAAAAAATTTATTTATTTTTTGAAAATTTTGATTTTGATTTTTTTCAAAATTTTCATGTTTTTGAAACGCAGGTATTTTTCTTAAGCAAAATACCTGTGTTTCGTTCTAGTACAAAAACTCAATTTATGTGTATAATTTACACTCAAACGCGGGTATCCTGCTTAAGCAAAAATCTTGCGTTTCAAAGTGTAGTGTACGAAGATAAAATTTATAGTGTACAAAGAGCCTTCGATTAAAAATAATAAATGCAGTAGTATATTCGAGTTCAAGGAAACCAAACTTTCTATACGACCGTGTGAATATTTTACAATGTACATTTATCTACGAAGTATTTAATTAAGATGTATGTATTGCAATTTAGTGTGATCTAAGAAAATGTCACGAGTATATTTTATACGGGTAAAATACGAAAAATAATGGTGTGGATATATTTTATCCAAATAATATATGCCAACATCAACGTGCATAATATGTAAAAAGACTAGCGTATCACATTGTTGGTGTCACAAGAGTGATTATGTGCCCCACAAGGTATTCTTTAATATGCATCGTAGCAATACGAAAATGTACATTGTAATTGTACACCGTTCGCACAGAATGAACCGCTCACACTTGATTAATCCTTGTATATACGATATACTATTAGATGATGGGTACATATTTTAAACTCATATATACATTAGGATATAGGTTAAGCATTAGCTTTCAATGAAATGTTGTTTTGAAAATTCGTGTAAACTTTTAAAAAAGAAAAAGAAAATTAGTCCATTGAAGGCACTATGTTATTACAACGGTGAATGGGAAACTCATACTCGTGACCTTGTGATTACAAGATTTCATATTTGTCAGTTAAGTTAGAAAGACTTGATATAAAAAAAGTTTTTTCTAAATAGATATTTCATAATATCTAACAAAATCTATCTAAATTAAGGTTCTTAACGGATTCTTAGACTATAAAAACCGTTAAGTAACCAATCCTCAGACATAAATGATGTACAGTTACCACAATTGGATACGTATTCGAGCGGGTTGATTTAGGTTGGTGTTGTACGTAGAACATCATTAATGCTAAATATTTCCATCTTAACTGATAAGTATAACATCATTTGATCAAGAAGTCATGAGTTCGATTCTTCCCTCTTCGTTATAATAACATAAAGTTTCTTCTATGAAAAAAAACACTTACCAACCACAATTGTTGATCGACCAGATATTAATTTTTATAATGAATTACAAAATTATTAGAGTAATTATTAAAAAAAATATTTAAACATTGTTAACTCAAAATACAAAAACAGCTTTATGCTGAAATTGGCCATGGGCCAAGGACACGGAATCAAACAATACGAAAAACACATTAATAGCTTTTGACCAAACTCAAATTCCACTGAGATTACGCAAGAGGGACAATAAAACAATATACTTTGCTACATGTTCAAGCAACCATATTCATATAACAAATATATATATCCTTAATTAACCTCATAACATGGCCATTGTAGCATGCATGCCATCTAACCAGTTAAGTCTCTACATTTTTGTAAGGGGTATGTTTTACTTCATCCCTATTGTCCTTGTCAGACATTGCTTAACAACTGCAAAAGCTGAATTACCAAAAGCAATGAAAGATGGAATTTCATCATTAATGGCATCTGTCATCTCTACTGAACTTCACTTAAATTCACCACCAATCTTAGGGATCATTATTCACATCATATCATAATTTTTTTTAAATGTTTGATCAATAAATCAGCAAACCAAATACCAAACCAAAAGGGGAAGTGGGTTTATACCTTTTCAACTACCTAGAAGCTAAACATACCAAATGCATGTTTAAAGGCCTATAAATCTCTAACCTTCTCACAATAGTCATTGGAATTAAATAAAATTTATTCCACATGTAAATTGATAAAGATTGCTTCCTTTTTCATATTGCTATTTGTTGTTCATTATATAAATCCGTAACCAAATTGTCAATCCTTCTATACTTTTGAACTATAACAACTATGAGCTGACCATATTTGATAGCGATTGATATCAACTCTTCATCAAAAGCTGGTAGATTTGTTTATTTCATGATCGTTAATTGATCAACGGAGAGTCATTTTCTTTCGAAAACAACAAGTATATATGGAGAGAGACTAAGTTAAACTTTGCCCGAATTCCTTTCTTCCGGGTTTAACTTTATCCCTTGCTTGTATACTTTCTCTATTTTGAGTAAACAGAATAAAAACCTAACGTCGTCTTCAAAGTAATTCAGATTACTTTCTTGTGATGCATAGTGAAAGTATCTGCTGTGTCTGGAGAAAGACAAACATACAGGAAAATATATACTAGTATTTCCTTAACTTTGAAAATGAAATATAAGACCATTCTCCTAAAATACAATTTTGGGTTAATGGGCCGAATGATGGGCCCAGAAGATGGTCTAGCCCAATTTATATGGTTGGGCCCATCAGCCGTTGGTGTTGTTGGAACGGCAGTATACACGTGGATTTTAGGTTCCTGATCTGGATGCATGACCCGGAAAAGCTCGGACCAAATCAACCGCTTCTGGCCTTTCTTCTTCGTCTGCTTACCAATTTCTCCCCGCTTTTTACTCGCTCTTCTTCACCGAAGAAATCGCCCTGGAGAAGTAGAAGTAGAAGAGCTTTGAAGTAGGAATGAGTATGACGGGGCAGTTGCTTGCTTCGAGCTCCGATTTGGATTTGGATCGGCTCAATATCGAAGATTATCTTCCCAGCGGATCCATTCATGAGCCAAGGGGAAAGCTCCGATTGTAACGAATCGTCTCTTTCTTTTAATTTTTGTTTTTCAGGTTTCTTGGAGGTTTGTTATTTCGTTTCAGATATGAAATTTTGATTTTGAACTCGGAAATTCAGGTGTGATTTGCTCGATATTTCACCCACCCTAACTGAAGCTGCTGGCGCCATAGTTGATGTAAGTTCGTATCTGTATTTTCTTATGTTTAATTCAATTGTTGTGGAGTTTTGTGCTGGTTGACCTATTGGAATTGATTAGGCGTTCAATTTGCTTGCAGCATTTTTTGATGTATGTATTCTACTGAAATTATGGAAAGAGGTCGAATTTTATGATTGGGGGAAAATAATTATCCTTTTTTACCCTCTTGTAGTCTAGACTCCTGCAACAGGCATGAAAGTTATAACTTTGGGGTTCACTTTCTTTTTATGTTTTTTGTGTGCTTGCATGTCTTGAATCTTGATGCATCTATATTTAAGTTGATAAGGGAATTCTTTTATTTGATAGTGTGAGTATTTCTCTGAGAAAGGAAATTCTACATATTTCTTTACTGTGACAAGGTCACTATAAATACAGGAGAGAGGGGAGAACAGAGAGAACAAAGGAGTAATTACATCTAGTCCCTAGAACAAGATAATAATGATAAAAGGAACCTAGGGATGCTGTAAGACAGCCTAGCACAACTTACAAGTAAAATACAACTAAAGTAATAATTAACTTTTTGCAGAGAATTAAATAATTATCCAACACTCCTCCTCAAGCTGGGTTTGTAGAGATCTTCCATTCCGAGCTTGGAAATAAGCTCTTGAAATCTGCCACTATGAAGACTTTTAGTAAGCACATCAGCAAGTTGTTGAGTTGGTATGTAGGCTATTTTGATAAATCCAGCTTCAATCTTTTCTTTTCTTTGATGAAGTGTCTGTCCACTTCAACATGCTTGGTTCTGTCATGTTGAATTGGATTATGAGCTATACTGATGGCAGATTTATTATCACAATGTAGAGTCATAGGATCCTCCCACTTGATCTTCAAGTCATTGAGAATGATTCTCAACCATAGTAGCTCACAAATGCCATGTGCAGCAGCTCTAAATTCAGATTCAGCACTGGACCTTGCTACAACCCCTTGTTTCTTGCTCCTCCAGGCAATTAGATTTCCTGCAAGGAAAATGCAGTATCCTGTTGTAGACCGTCTATCAACAATACTTCCAGCGTAGTCAGCATCAGTGTAAGCTTCTAGGTTTAGCTTCCCGCCTCTTCGAAACAAGATACCTTTTCCTGGACAGCCCTTGAGATAATGCAATATGTGGAGAGCGGCTTGTAGATGTGGTTCTCTTGGGTCATGCATAAATTGGCTGATTACACTCACAGAGAAAGCAATGTCTGGTCTAGTGTGAGCAAGGTAGATTAGTCTTCCACATAAGCGTTGGTACATGGCCTTATCAACCGGTTCAGCATCTTTTGCCGCATCAATCTTACAATTAGGATCCATAGGGGTCGCTGCAGGTTTACAGCCACTCTTGCCAGTTTCTTTGAGCAAATCTGTGATATACTTCTGTTGGGATATAAAGATACCTTCTTTGGAGTTGAGCAACTTCAATCCCTAAGAAGTATTTCAGCCTTCCAAGCTCCTTAATTTCAAATTCACTAGCAAGTTTATGCTCCAACCTTCCTTGTTCCTTGATGTCATTGCCGGAAACAATAATGTCATCCACGTAAACAAGTAACATGGTCACTCCCCCTGAGTTAGAGTGACGAATAAACAATGTGTGGTCACCCTGACTCTGATAATAACCAGCATTCTTCATCACACTCGTCAATCTTCCAAACCATGCCCTAGGGGACTGTTTGAGTCCATAAAGGGCTTTCTTCAATTTGCACACTTTGTTTGGAGATGGAGCTAAACAATGTGTGGTCACCCTGACTCTGATAATAACCAGCATTCTTCATCACACTCGTCAATCTTCCAAACCATGCCCTAGGGGACTGTTTGAGTCCATAAAGGGCTTTCTTCAATTTGCACACTTTGTTTGGAGATGGAGCTGAAAAACCAGGAGGCAATCGCATATAGATTTCCTCATTGAGGTAGCCATTGAGGAATGCATTCTTGACATCAAACTGCAGTAAATTCCAACCAAAGTGAGCACAGCCAAGAAGAGTAAAATTCTGACAGTGTTCATCTTAGCGACCGGGGCAAAAGTCTCTTGGTAGTCTAATCCATAGGTTTGAGTAAACCCCTTTGCTACCAACCGTGCTTTATACCTTTCAAGCGATCCATCAGCTTTGTACTTTAGGGTGAAGACCCATTTACAATCAACGATGTTCTTCTCCTGAGGGCGATCAACAAGGACCCAAGTCTGATTTTTCTCAAGAGCACGCATTTCTTCTTCCATTGCCTTGCGCCATTCTGGTAGATCAAGGGCTTCCATAACATTCCTAGGAACGGATACCTGCTGTAAATTAGCCACAAACTGCTGGTGTGCAGGTGAGAATCGATGTAATGACACAAAATTAGAAAGAGGATAAAGAGGCCTGCTCCTGCACTCTCTATTACCTTTCCTTTGGGCAATTGGCAAGTCAAGGTCTGAGATGGGAGCTGGTGTGTCATCAATCACAGTCAGCGGATCAGAATCTTGAACATGCTCATTGTGGGAGATGGCATTCCTTCTAACATACACATGAGAAAAATCCTTAAGGTGCTGGTGAGAGATAGGTGCGGAAGTAGTGGATGGAATCTCATTGGTTTGTATTGGAGTATGAGGTTCAGGAGTGGGAAGGTCCAAAGGAGGAATAGGTGTTGAGTCAGGAAAATAGGTACTCGTGGGCTCCATGAAGTTAGGATTAGAATGTTCTGGAAAGAAAGGAGAAGAGATCTGGATCAGATAAAACCAGAGAGCTCTGATACCATGTGAGTATTTCTCTGAGAAAGGAAATTCTACATATTTCATTACTGTGACAAGGTCACTATAAATACAGGAGAGAGGGGAGAACAGAGAGAACAAAGGAGTAATTACATCTAGTCCCTAGAACAAGATAATAATGATAAAAGGAACCTAGGGATGCTATAAGACAGCCTAGCACAACTTACAAGTAAAATACAACTAAAGTAATAATTAACTTTCTGCAGAGAATTAAATAATTATCCAACAGATAGCATGGATGCAGTTGATGTATTTGCTTAACATGAATTGACATGGGTGCTTTAATATTTTTTATCAATGTTTTATCATCATAATACGAGGGCCATGTGCCCATGTAGATATTGTCCAAGTATACCTACCTCTTTTTAGCCACCTATTCATAATAAATGCTGTACATAGAGTCAGAGACTCTAAATGAAAGAAAGCTTACTGCCTGGGGATCAGGCAAATAGTAGCCTTGGTCAGCAGGATTTTCCTGGCCAATTTGATGGCTTAGTACATCAAAGATCTTTGCAATTCCATGTGAAATCGTCCTTAATCAAAATTTCCTTTTTGGGCCATTGTTTACAGGACTCTTTCACACGTTGCTTCAAGTCAAATCCTCCTGAACCTTGGAACTGGAATATATATCTGTTTCCACTATGGTGTTGTGGTGTGATTGTTCGGTATTTAGTTCTTTTCCCAGTAAGGTCAGTTACTGCAGCGTATAGAGATGCATTTTTTTGTAACCATGGTGCTTCTTTGGTCTACATCTAAAGGTTCCTATAGAATATTTGTTTCTAGGTCTCTAATGGACATTTTAACTATCCTTGCAGAGTTATTGTTTTGACTTTAGGATGGATTATATTCCTTTCTCTCTACATTCCAGTTCATTTCTTGCTGAAAGGACAAGATAAAGTGAGGAAGGAGCTGGAGGTAATTGTCTTTTAGTAGTTACTTTGCACATTTTTAGCACGAGAAAACAGAAATCTGAAATCTCTGTGTCAATTGTGTCATATTAGCAATTTCTTTGCGGAGGCCTTTCCACTTGTGATGTTTTCTCGTGATATCATTTGATAGTGCCATGGTTTATAGCAAATAACTAATATTTGATAGTGTCATGTTTCTATGTTGATGAATGTTTTTCTCTCCTTTTTCCCCTAGAGGTCTCTTGTGGAGCTAATATGCAGTTTCTTTGTTGCTTCATGGACTGGTGTGATCAGATATCATGGTCCTCGGCCTATCAGGAGGCCCCATCAGGTTCCTTAAATTTTCTTTCATATTTGCTTACTGAAGGATGGTGTGAATCGGTCTGACATATTTGGATAGCTGTAAACTGTTTCTTCACTGTATCTAACAGGTTTTTGTTGCGAACCATACCTCAATGATTGATTTCATCGTTTTAGAACAGATGACAGCATTCGCTGTTATAATGCAAAAACATCCTGGATGGGTTGGTGAGCATTTTGCTTTTCCTAGATGCTGTAACCATCTTATTTGTTTTCACCGAATTTTTATGTTTACCTGCATCTTACATTTCTTCATTTATCACTTTTTTATCACAGAATTTTAGATTAAAATCCCCATATTGACCTAGTATGTGAATCTGTTGAACTCAAAGGGGAAAATGTGGAATATTATATGCAGCACTGCTCGTCCTACCAAACCAATTAGATTTCAGAAACTCCCTCTATTTTTACTGCTACAACGTTTCCTACTGTGCTTTTTGTGCAGGATTGTTGCAGAGTACAATTCTAGATAGTTTAGGGTGCATCTGGTTCAACCGCACTGAGGCAAAGGACCGTGAAATTGTAGCAAGGAAGTATGTTAAGAATAAGGGCTTCCATTATGTTGTTTCACATAAGCTCTGTGTTTTTACATTATAAACTCGTTTTTTCAGGTTAAGAGAGCATGTTCATGGACCTGAAAACAATCCCCTATTGATATTTCCAGAAGGAACTTGCGTGAATAACCAGTACACTGTTATGTTTAAGAAGGCATTGTTCTGTCTACAATTATTGTTCCTAATCCTTGTTTAGGATGTTTACTCCATTAAGTTCTGCAGTGCTAAAATTGACTCTTTTTTTGCTAGTCTGATTCTTCTTCTTTATATCCTTTGATAGGGTGCCTTTGAACTGGGTTGCACAGTTTGTCCAGTTGCAATAAAGTATAATAAGATTTTTGTAGATGCCTTCTGGAACAGTAAGAAGTAAGATTCCTGTATCTTCCATAATTGAAATTGAAATGATCATTGTTTATTATGTTTCCCTGGCTTGTCTTTGTTTCTTGTTTTCCATCTTATTATGATCATATCAGATTCACAGTCTGTAAATATTAGCTATGCTCTTAGAAAGATGAATATTCTCTCTGAAACAACTCAAGCTTGTAGAAAGACATGGATCCACCTTTACATTAGTGGAAGGGGCGATAATTGACTGACAAATTAGACGTGACAATTAAGGTTAATAAGGAAGCAAGAAGAAAACTTATTGGATTAATTTCATATTGTAGTTCGCCCACCCAAGGTACTTACCATTATGTGACGGGTGCTTAATCTAAGAAGGAATACAGTAGAAAATGTAGTCTGCTTATGGATGCTAAGCTCACTGAATGAGATTTGAGTCCATCTTTCAAATTTTTAGGAGCAGAAAAGATAGTGTTGAGGAAGTTGTGCTCTGTTTAACGAAAAACAAAAATGAACCACTTCCGAAAACAAGCAGATTCTGTACAAGTATACAGTCATCCTTGCATATTTGAGAGAAAATTATAAAACCGAGTAGCACAACCATGCATATGAAGTAATTTTAGCACTTGTAACACCATGAAAACCAGTATAGTTCACTGTCCATATGTGTTGCACTTGTAACACCATGTACCAGTTGGAATTTGTTTCAGCACTTTTGTGATCTGCAGAAATGATTGGAACACCTTAGTTTTGTCAGAGGAGATGTTTTAAGTTACTCTTTATAATTGCAGACAATCATTTACAATGCATCTGCTCCAGCTAATGACATCTTGGGCAGTTGTTTGTGATGTCTGGTACTTGGAACCGCAGAAGTTAAAGCCTGGAGAAACTCCTATTGAATTTGCAGAGAGGTGAATTATCTCCCTTTTAATTTCTGGTGAACTTGCTTAATGTTGTGGACTTCACCCAAAGTTTACTTTTGAACTGAGATGTTGAGTAACACTACTACTTGTACAGAGTTAGGGACATGATATCTGCCAGAGCAGGTCTCAAGAAGGTTCCTTGGGACGGTTATTTGAAGTATTCACGCCCAAGCCCAAAGTTTACAGAGTGCAAGTATGGTCAACAACTCAACTTCCTTGTTGTCTGTTTCATTTCTTTTTATTCTCAAGGCAGCTTGATATAATAGTAATGATATATCATTGTCTTTATAATTCTTGGAGCTTTCATTTTCTGCACACCAGCATTCAATTTAAGTAGAACAAAAAGCTGAATTACCAATGTTTGTTGTCTATAGGGCAACTTTTCGTTGCAATACCTATTATTCCCTCATCTGGGTACAGATACAGATAGGACAGTGAATATATAGCAAAAGATCCGAGAATGGTCGCACAATACAATTTGTCTAAATGTACTTCATGATTTTCATCAGGCTTATGAATAGGATCTTCAGCCTCACTTTAATCTTACTTTTCATCATCCTCGTTTGTTTGTTATATATATCTTTTTTTTTTTTGCACTCTATGCAGGCAGCAGAGTTTTGCTGAGTCCTTGCTGTGTAGGTTGGAGGATAAGCATTAGAAGTGTCCTACCTCAAGTCTGGTTCAACTTCTACTACTTTTATACGTTTCTTATGAGTTTTTGTTATTCTAAAGCCACGTTGTAAGTTCTAGTACTTTTTATAGTTTTATTTCTGTCATTTGAACAAAGTTTAAAGCTTGATAAAAAATTCATATAATATGATAGGAGAGGAAGCTCGTTAAAAGAAAATAATGTGAGGAGAATTATCTATGTATGTTAAAACTGATTTGAACAATTTATATAATCATGGCAAGTTCTGGCTCAATTTGCCAACTCGTATCAACTATTCAACACTCCTTTTTTCTCAATTGATTCGCAAATTCGTAGTTAAAATTTGAAATTGCAAATTTGAGTTCTCACACGAAAACGATGCGTTACCCAAAACCTGACATAGTATGTTTGAAGTCCTTGTTAGATTTTAGGAGTCAGTTGGTGACTTCTTTGACTGAACTTAGAAACTAAATTGAACAATCTAAACAAAAATAGTGTTGGATGGCTCTTTGTTAACCCTTTCGAGAACAACCACCCTTTTCACTTTTTCAGAGTAAAAGGTTAAGTTCCCTCTAGGTTTTCTAACTTATAAGGTATTTTTTTTTTTTTTTAATCTCTAATACCGAAGATTGTTCAATTCAGTTTCTAAGCGTTGACAATATGTTTTTCGTTGTTTTTTCTGATTCAGGTTTCTAGATTAATTACATAAAATTACCGAACCTCTCTCTTGCAGAGATGTAAGCGATGAAGCCCTTGACCTTTTCTATTCATTGTGTATGTGATCCAAATATCTCTGTTGGTTGGTTTCTAGTTCATATTTTCCCTTCAGATCTAAGGGCAAAGGGGCCATTTTCATATAATTTAGTGACATGGGTGGATCTTCATTTGTTTCTCGCTGATATAACAAAACTTACCTTAAAAAGAATTAGTAGTGTCTAAGGTATTGTATAACATTATTCGTGTAGCAACCATTTATGAATACAAGCTCACTAGTACAACTCTCTACTAAGCAAAACAATTAGTAGTGTCTAAGGTCAGCCAACAATATTATAAGCTATGGATTTGCCAAAGAAATGGCGGATGACTAAAATCTGGACGCCGCTCACGATCCCCAACAGAATGTACTCCGTTATCGTGTAGAAGAAGAGCCGACTCCTCGTGCTCTCACTCGCTGCATAATAAACAAGTATTTAGTGTATCTAATTAACTCGTTAATCTGCATAATCAGAGTTTGATTTGAAGCCTTACAGCGTCGATGCCCAAGTTCTTCCGCTTTCAGGTATTTCTGTTCAGCGGTTACACCATCCAGCGCTTGTCGCAGCTCCGCAAGCCTCACATTCAAGGGATTGAAGTTCTCTGCATCGATCATGGAAATTACGAAAAAATGTATTGTTTGGGAGAATTTCTGAGATCAGTGAATCGTTTCTTTACCATCTGTTGCCTTGTCGATTGGATTAGGGATATGGCCGGTTTGAATGTGAAACGACACGATCTCTGGCATCGGATTAGGGTTCTTGAAGCAGAACTTGTACGTTCCTCGTGTCGGGGCTCTGAACTCGTACTTGTCCCCAGCGGATCTCTTCAGCGCGAACACCACATTTCCTGACGGAGATCTGACCTGCAAAAAAGTGCGATCGAGGAATTATGTTGCTGAAACACCTTTTCTTGTAGAGACTCGATTGGATCGAAATAAACGCACTGTGAATTCGACGCCGAGTTGCCTTTTTCTGATCCACAACATGCTGTGCGCCATGACCACGAAATTCCCGTAGACGACGTCGCCGGGAAAGGCAACGTCTTCGGACACGCATTCCATCTTGTTCACTGTGATCGAGAGCGCAGATGCGTTATCGATCAAGAAGGTTGATACGAATCCGAACACTGCGAAGATCATCTTTTTGCAGTCGATACTGTTACTTTTCAGTGCATCCATCTTTACGAGCTTTCTGTGGATTCAGGTAGTTTGAACGTGCTGTGATTTTTACTTTTTCTCTAAAGTCAGATCAGGAGGAAGAAGAAGAAGATTAATAATATGTTAAGTAAACTAAAATGAAAAAGAAAGAATAGGAAATATAAGAATTTGCATGGACGAAATAGCAATGTTCTTAGGCAGAAAGATCGGTTTTTTTCTGTTTAATAGGTCGTTAGTTCTATTCTGAGACTTTTTTTCTTGAAATTTTAAGCAGGTAAAATGAAAGCTAGGTAAAAGAAAATTAGGTAATTCTGTCAAAGTTAGATTCAAAATGTGCATAGGTATTTTATGTTCATTTGGTTTTATAATGATGGTGAACTGTAATTACTTTCGATGTCCAAATAATTTTCTGAAAAAATAAACGTAAGGAATAGATGATAACTTCTTTTTCTGGAATTGGATGATAGCTTGAACGAAGATAATCTTCTTATAGGCATATGGTTACAGGATTCTGCACATCTTTTACAGGTCACAACAACAAAAAATCTGGGCAGAGAAAGGAACAATGCAGGTGAACATTCTTCTACACATACAAGCATTCCTTCTTCTGCTGCCTGAAAGAATCTGTTCACGGTTCATGGATGTTTACTCTGCTGTGGAGCTCCAGCATCTCCTGGTGGTTCGGGTCCACTGAGAGCGCTGCTCGACAATCCCGTAACGCTCCCATTACGTCTCCGATGTGCTCGTGAAACGCCGCTCGGAGGTGGAGGAGGTGAACGTCTGCTTTGAATGCAATTGCCCTTGATAGTTCCTCTATGGCTTCTTTCTCCTTTTGGTTGTCCATCAACACTGAACCAAACACACACAGAATACAACCAATTGAGCACAGTGTAGTTAAGGATGACAATGGAGCGAGTTAGTAATGCTGGTGACAGTGACAAGCAAACAACTCAGGTGTGTGCATTATTGGCCTAAATAATGGACAATAATTACACTAGTGAAGCCCCATCGTTAATGTATGTGATCATTGATCTAAGCATTAATTTAAGCTTAAAAAGTATAGCTGTAGTCATCAATTATTAGGCATAATTATCAGACAATGTCAAATTCTGGCTGATCTGTAGCAAGATCGAATCAGGTTTGGCAAAGAGAACCATGATCTAACTAACTACCTTAATTTGCTGCAGGGAAAAATCTTACCTGCAGCTCGATAACGGTAGGGGTAAACCCGAAGTGGGTCCAATTGAGTGACCATGTCTAGATCCGCCTTAGCCAAGTCCCGTTCACAATACTCTGACCTTTTCTCGTAGGCAGATGCATTGCTTTGGGCCTTCTCGATCAGTTTAGTCATCTCATCGTATGCTGCTGCCCTGTCGTTTCTGAGAAAATGTACTCGAGCAAGCCCCTGATGCGCCCGAGTGTGCCTGATTTTGAGAGCATTGATGTAACAATCTGCTGCTAGATCCAACTTCCCACAGTCCACGTACACGCTCCCAAGATTGTTCAGAGCCTACATATTCATCGTATATCCTCAATAAACGTTGTGGAATTCAGAATGTTCAGATTGAAACAGAATTTGGCAATCCTTGAAATAAAAAACATACCTGTCCTTTGCGAAGCCTGTCAGAAGGACATTTCAGGGCGTCTTCCAGGAGCATAATCACAGTTGAGGAACACGATGAATCCTGGTTGGAGTCAGCCAAAGCATATGCTTTCAAGAAGAAAGCCTCAAAAGTTCTTTTGAGCTTGATAGACTCCTCTGCCTTCTGAAGCCCTTCCTCACAATGACCCGTGTCATACAAAATCCAGCCCTCGTAAACAAGCCTCTCATCTTCACTGGACGCGTGCTGACGAGCCAACTGCAGACTTCGCATGGCTGCTTCTGGACAATTTAACCTAATTGAAGTTTCATCAGAACTTTATACTCAATCAATAGCATACACCTATGATATCTTTGCAAAAAGAATCTACAAGAAAAAGAATTCAATTCTCAGAGACTGGAACTACAAAATGTTTGATGTAGCTCTTGACATACCTAAGGAGGAGAAGTGATTGCCTAAAGTATAAAACACCTTTGGCTGCATCAGACTCAAGCATCTGATAGATGACCGACAATGAACCAATATCATCAACGAAAGACCACCGATCATAGAGCTGCAACCAGCAGTCAGCTGTTGACCAATTCTCTACATGCTCGCGTAGGAGAATTCGGAGTTGAGAAGCTGCAACCCGTCCCTCGAAAACTCGATAGTCCGGGGAGAGCGTAAGAATGGCTTGAATGTCGCAGAGAGCTGCCGGGTAATTCTCCATTGCTAAATAGAAACGGAATCTGAGCTCCAAGCATTCTAGTTCCAGTTTAAAACCAAGTACACGGTTGATCTCCAACAGTGCGGATTCAGAATCTTGTTTCATCATTGAAGAAGCAGCTCTATACATGAAAGGGTAAGTGAGCGTCGGATCGAGCTCTGTTGCTCTCTGAAGGTCCTCCCACCTCTTATCGCTATCACAGTAGAGAGACCTTTCTTGGTACATCCAACCGAGAGGAGTGGTTGAAGACGATATTATGGAACTTAGTTTTTCGTAAGACCAGCTTTTATGGCCTCTGATGTACCTTAACCTAGCCAAACCCGCAACCGAGTACACATGACCGGCTTTTAGAGCTCCCTCAAAGTGCTGCAAAGCCTCATCATACTCTTTCCTCAGAAGCCTCACACAACCCATTTGATGGAAAGCCAACATCCTCTGTCGGTTGTCTTGGGCGAATTCTAACAACCGCTCCAACAAGCGTAAAGTCCTTGCAGAGTGAGGATCAAGGCTCATAGCAACCTCACTTAACAAGCAGAACAAAGGGAACGCTGCCGCCCCAACCATGACGGTAATTCTCTGTTTGTCCACATTCCCTAAAATCTCCACCACTCTCTCGTCGTCTAAACAGTGGGGAAGCTCGTGCAGGAAGACCTGCAGACACGAGGCTGCAAGAATTGGCAAGTTCTCTTCAAGTGCAAATTCAAACAGCTCCAATGCATCTTGTCTGGAGGAAACTAAAGATGCAAGCTTCCTATCACAAGCATCCTTCAACTTTTCACAGCAGAACTTGTTTGCAAAGGTCAGAATTTCTAAAAGTAGATCGGGAGCGACTTCATCCACAGAACCAGTTATGCTGAACTCGCTAATCGCTCTCATACCCACAAAAGAGATATTGTTCTGTGATAGATCGATTTCCCGACAGTGGGACTCAGTGAAACAGCCATTAAGCATGGTGCAAAACGGAGCTGAAAGACTGGCAATCTTCTGTCTATTGCAATCCACTTTCTCATCTCCAATCAGGAAGGTGACATTCTCAACCTCTTGGCCTTCATCAGCTACCGAATTCTCATACCAATCCGAGCTAAAGTTTGACGGCAGCTCAGAAGCAACATCGATGGGCCCCAACTCCTGTGCGCATTTACTGCAAGACCTAAGCAAGTCGAATACGTGCTCCTGTCCCTTCTTCTCATACTTCAACCATGAACCAAAAATGATTTTCTCATGGACCGAGCTAGATTTTAGCCAAGCGCAGCGTAAACTTCTACGCATAAGTTTAACCTCCCCAAGGCCCCTAAAGACCTGAAACTGTAACAGATAGAGATTTGCCTTTTCTTGTGGTGAACATGATTCCAGTTCTTCATGAATTTGAGCCAAAACTTCAACATAATCAAGAGGTTTAAAGAATGGAAGAACTGGTGGATCTGGCACCTTGATGAGAGACCCTCTACAAAGTAGTAATGCAGGATTCACATACATTTAGCTTGACAGTATATAAATTTAAAGAACACAATCTAAAAGTCATTAGATATAACAACAGAAACTTCCAAAGGAATTGGCAACTTACATTGAAGATGACTGAGTTGACAATTTGGGAACCTTATCTCTTTCAACTTGCAACCAAGACTGTGGATTCAAAACATTCAGGCGTGGCTCTTTACAAGGTTCAGAGTGAAATAATGTCCTCATGGGACATATGATGCGCAAAAACTCCCAGATCTCCACAATAGCTCAGATTGAAATCCCTCAGACTTCCACACCCAACAAAATTTCAAGTGGGGAAAAAAAAATTAAGAACAAAAAGTAACAAACACCCTTCCCCACCTTCTAAAATGAAAAAGGATACAAAGAAAGATAAATGAGCTGAAATAGAAGGGCTATTTAGCAGAACTTCCCTTTTCTCATCCACATCAAAAAGGGGGATTTCAAGTGACTCTATAATCTACAGCACTGATGCCAAATTGACGTGCTTCTCTTAAAAACCTAACAACTGCATTTGAGCTAATGGAATCTACAACAAATGCAACCAAACCCACTTCTAAATACCAACTAAATCCCCCTAACAGAATAAATCAAGAACTATTACCTAAACCGAAGTTAGGTAAAGAAAGAAGATTGAGAGAGGGAGTCCACAGATCTGCAACACAGTAAAATGGATAGAAAACGGCAAAATACCTAAAATTGGAGGCGGGGGAAATAGATTTGCAGTGAACCCACCAAGATACTGGGTTGGATTTGGAGACCCAATTGACTGAAAATGGAGATTTTGAGGTGAAGTTGAAGGAGTCAGGGAGAATCCAAGAGACTGATTTTCCTCATATTCGTTGCCTACTTTACTTTTGGGAGGATGCGAAGAAAGGTGAATTCTTTTTCTTTCAATTTGGCTTTTCTGCTTTTACTTTATTCCCAAAATGCACACTTTCCTGTCTTCCTTCCGTTGGAGACCCCGGTGAGATTGTAGCCACTGTCCAATGTTGGTTTCGAACTACCAAATTCATTGGCTTTTTAAAAATAAAAAAGAAAAGAAATTGCTCTATAAATAAATGCTTATGGGAAATGATTGTTTAATGGGAGAAGTTCAGCTTTGTTGTTGGGAAATGAGTGAGAGAAACGACGGCGTTTTAGGTGGGGTAGCCAGTCTGGCTGCCATCAAAGCGCAGTTTGTATGAACATCGTTTTGACTAATGATGGGTTTTGTATTGTGTTTGTGATTTATATCATTTTCTAATCTGAATATCGTAGATTGATTTGCTTAAATTTAAAAAGATGTGGAAAATGTGTTTTTTATAAACAGAGGCACGAATATGTTGACAGTAAAAACTTTTGAGATAGTAATATACTTATATACTTTTTTTTTTTTGCACTGCTAACGTTTAACTTTATTTTTTAAATGCTAATGCATGGCGTGAAAGGTTTTTTTTTTTTTTTGTTGGGATTTAGTGAGATTTAAAAAAAAAAAACGTAATCGGTTCGATAAAATCGGGTCGGATTTAAATGCTACGACATAGCAGTTTAAAATCGATCCGGTTTAATCGAGTCGATCGAATCTTAAACGCTACGTGATAGCGTAAGAGAGTCCACTTTTTTTTAAAAAAACGATCAAATTTCAACGGTCGAATTCCACTTTTATATATGTGTTTCTTTAAAATGCCTTAACATTCACACAACTCAAAATCACAATAGTAAGAGAGAGAATGTCATTCTCAAGCAGAGTCGATGTGCCCAGTCTTGAATCGATTAGTGAAGATCATGTACTGGTACGTATACTCTAGATTTAAATTGAGTATAGAATATTAGTATGTTAGTGTAGTAGTAGTATATTTTATAGATATTATAGGTATGTTAGTGCACATTATTAGTAGTAAATTATATTTTACACATATTCTTGTTAGTAGTAAATTTATTATAGATATTGTAGGTATGTTAGTATAGAATATTAGTAATAAATTATATTGACTATGTTATTGTAGAATATTAGTATATATTTTAGTTTATAACATTATGTTAGTGTACAATTGTGATAAATTATATAATTAGCGTAGAATTGGAAAGCTTTTGTTTGAATTTAGGTGAGTGAGGAGAATGGACAAGGGTTTAGATTTTCTACGTGTATCATATTTGCACCACGATTTTTAGGGTAGAACGTTATGTTAGGTATAGAACACTTTGTTAGTGTAGAACATGAGTTTTTATCTTAGAAAAAATTAGTTTTTATTTATGCATATTTATAATGTATACCAATGTTTGTGAAATAAATAGGATGATTCTAGTGGCACTAAGTGTACGAGTGTTGATTTTTCTTCGCATTTTACTATGGATGAGGAATGAGGTGATAGAGAGAGTATGATCCAATGGGTTCGTTCAGTGGGTAAGGAACTGAACATTTTGATTGTCATACAAAAATCATGGGCTCGAAAGGTCATATTATCGTGTGAGAAGTTTGGATCATATAGACCGGCGAAGAATAAGGCGATCGAAGGTTCCGAGTCAACCCCTAAATCGAATCGGTCAACGAGGACAAAGAAGAGTGAGTGCCCGTTTGAGATGCACGAGTTGTTATCAAAAGAGAGTAAGTGGACCTTAAAGGTAATTTGTGGATGGCACACTCATGACATCCCAACATCCTTAATCAGGCATGCTTTTGTTGGACGCCTTAATGCGGAACAAATCGAGGTGGTGAAGTTGTTGTCTTCCACTGGCTCAACGCCGAAGAACATTATTGCTTTTCTTCTTCTTCTCAAAGTAGATCTAAAATGCTTGACATCAATGAGCTAAGTGTACAATTGCAAGGCTAGGGAGATGAAGAAATCCATGGGTAATTTGACGGTGACGCAATTCACGTTGGAATTTTTAAGGTCCAAAGAATATTATGCGGACATCGAAAAGGTTAAGGTTAAGAGGAAAGAAAAGGGGAAGGATGTGGTGAAGGAGGTTGTGAGTGATCTTTTTATTAGTCACCCTAACGCTAAGCACTTGTTGGGTTTGTTCTCCCACGTCGTCATCATGGATACGACCTACAAGACCAACAGGTAATCTTCAATTTTCATTTTGAATACATCTACACTATGTAATTGCATCTAATTTTCTTTTTTTATTGTACATTTATAGGTATGGTATGCCGTGTTTGGAGTTTGTTGGATTCACTTGCACAAACCTTAATTTCTGTATTGCCATCGTATTCATGCGAAATGAGTCAGCGAAGCACTATGTATGGGCCCTGCGGCGTTTGAAGGCCTTGTTCGGTAAAAAAGAACCTACGGCGGTCATGTTAGATCGAGAATTGGGAGTTGTGAAGGTTGTACCAATAGTCTTTCCCAATGCACATCATTTGTTGTGTAGGGTCCATGTGAACCGCAATGTTGAAGCACGTAGTTTGGCTTAACAACCACAAGGAGAAACTAGTTGTTGCATGGTCCAATAATATTCTTCATTTCGCCACAATATCATCAAACAGGTAAATTATATAACATATTTCCTCGTTAGATACGTAGTACTTTTTATGAAGTATAACATGAGTATTATTTGTTAGGGTAGAGTCTCAACACTCTATGCTCAAAGACACCCTAAAATCATCTATTGGAGGGTTCGACACGATCGTGGTATACATCGATAATATGTTTGAGGATCAGGTACGTGTAATCTTTTGGCCTTTTTGTATTTTTTTCATTTGTACTACTTTGTGCCTATGAGAAATATAATATGAAGTGATATGTATGAATGATCAGGTACGTGTAATTAAGGGGTCTATGGAGCAGAGTAGCTTTAAGTTGGCCAGTGTCATAAAAGATGGGCCCTAATGGGGAAGGTTTTTTTCAGTCGCCTTGAGTACAAGATATCGGACGAGTGCATAAGATTATTATACAAACAAGCTATTCTTGCAAAGGAGGGAAATATACCTGATGAAGAATGCCGCGATGTATGGTGGAGATCTTCGCTAGGGTTGCCTTGCCCATACACGATCAAGAGATATGTACATGCTGGTATCCCATTATTGCCAAATAAAATCCATATATTTTGGAAACAATTAAAGTGGGAAGGAGTGGGCCCTGAAGATCTCGAAAGTGACGATGGTAAGCATATTTCAAGACAAGTTGTCTTAATGAACAAGATGAAGATGAGGAAATGCCCGACGAGCTGTTATACAGCCTCACGACAAGATACGTTGACTACCATCACCCGAGCACTTCTACTTTGGAAAAGCCCTCGTGCGGAGATACCAATAAGGGGAGACCTAAGAAGAAGAAGGACTCGACCGAGAGGGACCCTACTTGGCTGGAGCACAACCAGGAGGAACAAAAGAAGAATGAGCAAAAAAAGAAGGAGGACCAAAAGAAGAAGGGCGAGCAAAATAAGAAGCATGATGAGGAAAAAAAGAAGAAGGGTGAGGAAAAGAAGAGGAAGGAGGATGGGAAAAAGAAGAGGAAGAATGATGAGGAAAAGAAGAAGGAGGAGGAGCAAAAGAAGAAGAAGTCAGATAGATCGTCCGTCGGATCAGGATCGTCTCCGATGCATGATGGAGGCCCAACAGAGTTTCAAACGCCAAAGAGAGTGGCACTGGGCCGATCTCGCCCAAAATTGAAGTTGATCAAAAAAACCCAAAAAATGTTATTCACCTCGATTTTAATTGGGGTAGGTCAAATGTTGACCCTTTTATGTTTAACTACATCACCCGATTACAAGACATACTAGGTGACGGTCATTGTGGATATCGTTCCTTGTCTGTACTATTAGGGTTGGGGGGACAAAGTTACGACTACGTGCGACACAAGCTTTCAAAGGAACTGCAACTATGTCGAGACCTCTATCGACCCGCGAGTATGGTGACTGACATTGACCATCTTATCAAGATGGTTGATCATACGGGACCTTGCTGGGAGGATCACTGGATGGAAATGCCGATGGTTGGGTTAGCGTTTGCACCAGATTCCAAGTGGCTCTTGTCTTTCTCTCATGGAGTGGACCTCATATATGTCTTCCCATGTTCGCTCTCCCGGGTGCCCACCCTCCCACAACGGTGCATACAGTAGCACTAGTAGGAAATCATGATCATATTGTCCCAGTAAGCATACTTATACATTCGTGCTTTACCTAGTGAATTGTATTATACTCATTTTAACTTAATTTCTTTACAGGTTTGGCTAGTTGATAAATGTTGTCCTATCCCACCCCGCCGACCGTTTGGAACAATTGCAAGCATAATAGTGTTGAAGGATGGGATGCATCGTTTAGGGAAATGATGAAAGACTATCTCGTCCAACGTGGAAATAGTGGTCGTCCCGGTTTGGTTTTGTAGTTTCGGGAGGGAGATTGGATATATTAGGATCACATGTGAATCTACTCCTTTTCCACTTTGTAATATGAATTAGCAATATATGAACGTTCAATTAGCAATATATATTTGATAAATGTGAATCCATTCAATTGTGTCCAAAAAAATTAACATAGGACTATTGTAGACTAAGAATTTTAAGACAAAAAAAACATTGTGTAAACTGGCTTTTGTAACATACAGATGTAGGGCACGGTCTATGCACTAACTGCACGGACCGTGCAGTTCAGTTAAGTTGCACGGTCTGCATGGACCGTGCATATCAGTTGAGTTAAGTTGTGGGTTTGGGGTTTTTAAACGCTACATTGTAGCGTTTTTAAAAACGGTACGATGTGGCATTTAAAAAGTTTAGGGTTTGGGGTTTAGGGGCTTTAGGGTTTGAGCTTTGTTGTTTGGGGTTTTGGGGGTTTGGGGTTTTTGAAATACTATTGGGTGGCGTTTTGGGGCCATATGGACGCCACATTATGGCGTTTACTAGGGCTTAAAGAATTTTTGGATTTATAGGGTTTGAGATTAAGAGTTTAGGGTTTTTTATGGTCATTTAGTATTTATGATTTATGGTTTTTTCACCCTAAACCTAAAATCCAAACCCTTATATTGTATTCGAGTTATACTTGTCCATAGATTACTATTAGGGTTTTGAGTTTAGTGTTATGATTTAGAGTTTCATAGGTGTTTAATGTTTGAGATTTCTGAATTTTGGATAGTATAAGGTTTGATAAGGTTTAGGGTTTAGGGTTAGAAAGGGTCTTTCTATTTGGAACTTCAAGGGGCATTCAAGTAAAGCTATTGCAGAGTTTAGAACGAAATGGGTGGAACGAAACATTAGGACCATATATAGTTAATATGTGTTATACATCTACCCAAAGCCCAAAAATCTTAAATAGGTATATCCCTAATTAATGAACCCCTAGCCCTTAAACCCTAAACCCTCTCACATAGTCTTAAATGCCATATTATGGTGTTTGGGTTATGTAGGGTTGGATTTTTAAGGGTTTAGGATTTAGGGTTTATGGGTTCATTAATTAGGGTTTAAGGTTTTATACGTCTAGATTTTGGTTGAAGAAAATATCTTCAATAGGTATATATGGCCCCAATATTTTGTAGTTATGTTTGTATTTTTAACGCATCATCTCCAGCTAATTTACCCCAAGAAGCGCCTTCAGCACCAGATATAGTTAATACGTGTTATACATCTACCCGAAGCCCAAAAATCTCAAACCTTAAACCCTATGTAATGAACCCCTACCCCTAAAATCCTAAACCCTAAACCCTCTCACATAGTCTTAAATGCCACATTATGGAGTTTTCGTTATATGAGAGGTTTAGGGTTGGATTTTCTAAGGTTTAGGGTTTAGCACCAGATTTAGTTTATGGTTTGTTTGATTTCAAAACGCCGGAATGTACGAACAACAACGACAAACCCACGACGAAACAAAAAGTAAGACGAGTACGAACAAATAGAGAACAAAACATTAGGACAAATAGAATACGAAATGTCACTACAAAAGAGATAACAACATCCACTGTACTAAACCCATAAACCAAAAGATACAAAATACGGCCTAATCATCGTCGCTATCAAGACCCCTCTCCAGCCTAGCATGAAGACGCTCTGCCATTTCTCGATCAAGTGCTTCCCGCTCAGCTGCTTCATGCTCAGCTGCCGACTTGGATGATGAACCCCTCTCGTATATAGATGGTAAACTGGGGCGTGTGGCGGCTGAACTAGATGACTCACCCCTCTCAGTCTGGCTCTGGGACTGTCGTTGTGACGCCCGTATCAGTGGATCAACAACCGACATCTCGTTGACATCGATAATGTCTGCAAGCCTCAGCTAGTCCTCCATCCCGCCACCTCCCCACATCATAACCTCCCGGACATGCTCTTTTACCATTGTCAACCATTGTCATTCAATCATATAATGTTAAATCAATAAACTCTCCGATGCATTACAAATACTTAATATGATGGTAGATATTATCTTGAAACATACCCGAGATGCGTCCAAAGCCGAAATAGCACGGCGTCTGGGATGAGGTTGCTCGGTCGCGTTGCGTCTAACATATGGTTGTGAAATGGGAAGGAACCAATCGAGATACTCCTCATTCATATCATAATCAATAACAGCCAGCGGACTAGCTAAGACCTCAGCGCAAAGATGCACATCCAATCGATCCCAGCCGTCCCA
Source organism: Rheum nobile (assembly GCA_027886185.1). NCBI lineage: Eukaryota > Viridiplantae > Streptophyta > Magnoliopsida > Caryophyllales > Polygonaceae > Rheum > Rheum nobile. The sequence continues at coordinate 1,164,054 of WOAB01000657.1, read as the reverse complement.
GTAGGCATCAAATTCTAGCTTGTACGCATCCTTCCCTTTTAGGCTTTCATGGCGTATAGTTGAACGAGGCCGTATCTGTAATAACCCTCAATTTTAGTAAGGGTAATTTTCAAAACTTTCGTCTTGTAAGCAAGACGAATTGGGCATTTTCTGTAAAGCTCTGTAAGAACCTTTCTAAATGTAATGATATGCGTTTAATAAAGATATATGGATCATAAAATTATTTAAGGAAGGCTAAAATGAAATTTAGCAAAGACGCGATCGCGGCAGTTTCGCGACCCCGGATTCGCCCAGAAGCAAACCGCGACCGCGGCTGTGCTTCTGCGACCGCGGAAACATTGTTCGCCTTCTTATTCATTTCTTTCCGCGTTTTGCCGGTTCGTGTGTCGGCGTTTCGCCGAGGAGGGATGCCGATCGATTGGAGTGCCCCAACGTTGAGCTCTTCTTCCCCCATAAAAGGAGGTCGGGGGCAGCTCAAATCTTCATCCACAGCCATCAATCCCTCTCTCTCTCTCTCTCTCTCTCTCTCTCTCTCTCTCTCTCTCTCTCTCTCGTTTTAGTGTCTTCGCCGGAGTTCTTGCGTTCGTCGGAGCATCGCCGGAGTTGTGGTGGTCACCGGAGGTGCCTTGGAAAGCCTCGAAGTGGTGGTGTTCACGGTGGTGAAGTAATCGTCGTCATCGTCGTCGTTTGGTAAGATCGATCGCCTCCAAAGCCGTCGTCGGAAGGGAGAACCGCGACCGCGGGGATGAATTCCGCGACCGTGGCTCTGACCAGAATTCCGCGATCGTGGCTTGGGCAACCACGACTGCGGCTTAGGCTTGTTTCCTTTTGTTCATATCATTTATATACCCTCGTTCCGTTCGTATTGAATCTAACATAGGGTTCCGTCGTTTATTTCATCATCGTCGTAGGAATCCGTACTCAGATTCCAGTCCCAGATCTCGGAACCCGACATCTTCGATTCGTCTAGATTAAGGCAAGTGGCGGTTCGCTCTTGCTCATTATTCCATGTTTCCCTTGATTATCAATTAATTGATTGTTAATTAAGATGGGATAAAAGTTGTTGTTTTCTGTTTGGGAACAAATTTAATTAAACGATGTGTTAAAATGTGACTTTATAATAGGTTGTATATATTGCTAGAAACAACGCTATTATATATTTTGGTATGATATTACTGTAATGAGTTTTGGTGTGGATTTAAATGGGAACTTAAATGCTAGTTTAGCACGAGTATTCGTAGGAACGTTAATTCCTTACGAGGATTAGTCGTTGCTTTATAACGTCGGTGTTAGGAAGTAAGTGCCCTAACACTCTTTTGGTCATGACCTACCCCTATCCGAATATAGGGGTGGTGCACTCAACTGGTGCCAATCTTCGGGAGGTATTCCCAATCTTAAGGGATTTATTCCCAATGTCTCAATACGAGATGTGAAATTAAAAGCTTCAACGTTAAAGTGCGTTTTGGAAGTAAATAAGATAAGCGCGGTTATGCACATAATTAATATACCCTCGGGCGAGGAGTACAACGTGGAAACCGCCCGGACTCTTGTTAGAGTAAGTCCTCTTTCCAATCTGGATTCGCATTACGTGGTGAGGTTGGTCTTGGACCCAAATAATTAAGGTCGTGTTTTAAAACTCGTGTGTGAAAACTTAACGTTCCCAAACATTTGTCATACGTTTCCTATAAGACTCATTTCCTTTGGAGTCTTCTTTTCATTGCATACCTTCTTTTATAAATCCGTGAAAGTTTCGGGTTATGTATCGTTCCTTCGGTTATTATTCAAGGGACAATGATAGTAAACGGTTACAATCACTTGAACCATTCTGTTTTCACCCTTGCATAGTCTTTCATTAGACTAACCAACCGAGTTTTATTCCTTGCATGGTTGGCTGGTGTCATCCGTCCTATACGGCACATCAGTGGTTGGTCCCCGAAGACTTGAAGTAACCAATCAAAGACGAGGCTTGCAATTGAAGATTTAACTGACAATGTTTTAAGGTTGTTAAGTATTACTCGAATATATATTCCTATAACCTAGTCATGTAATAGGATTTATTATAAAAGTCTTCCGCTGAAATTTCACTCTATTGTAAAATCGTCATTCTCATTTAATGAGAGATCTTTTAATAAAAGGTTGGGTTTCATTTAAAAAAGTCTTCCGCTGATGAATCTTTCGTTATTTAATATACTTATTTAAGTTTAATTGTTCCGATTAAAGCATAGGGTGACTTTGGACAGTAACGTCTGAGGTCACTGGCGTGTGGCGCTACCGACATAAGTCGGGGGTGTTACAATTATGATATCAGAGCAATGGTTTTAAAATTCTTGGCCTATTGTTAGGTTTGAGAATTTTCGAAATTATTTTTCGAAACTATTTTCAAACTATTTTATTCTTGGAATTTCGAAAGTTTAAATGATAGTATTAAATTTAAAGTTTTATGATCTCTTAGAATTTAATTTAAAATAATGGTTTAACTATCAGAACTTTAATAGTTTTTTATAGTTGTTTTATAAATGGTGTGTTATAAACGATCAAATTTAAGTTTATGGTTATAACTTTAAAAGTGTGATTTTTGGTCTTAGTAAGGGTTTTTGTGATAACAGTGTCATTAGTTTGAGAAACTAACTTTATAAATAATTATTTTATTAAGTTAAATATATAAGGTTTAAAAGTATAAAGTATAAAGTTTGAAAGCATAAGGTTTAATAATAAGTGGTTTTTCAAACTTCTACAAGCTTCGGAGTGTTACTTATTCCTTAGATCCATTCTTAAGGATATCGTCTTTTCTTAGGTTTAATGTCATTTAAAGGTTGACATTTCTCCTAATTGATCAATTATCAAGTAAGGGAAGAAGATCGTTTTAAGGTTAATGGAGGAGGGTCAGTCAAACTAATATAAAGTTATTTGTTTGGACCCTTACAATTCGTATCATAACGTAAGTGATTAAGTATCATGTACAAGTTGGAAAAGTTCTAAACTGACGTTATGGTTCATCAACAGATGGTGAACGCCTGATCCACCAACCAAGCAGCTAATAAAGGTCCTAACAACGGTTCCCGAGTTCAGCTGAGGAGTGCTACTCAGCAAGGGGATGACGCGAGATCTGGCTCGCATAACAATGACCCGACCCTGCGGCAAGATGTTCATCAGGGACAAGTAGACCCCCAAGCTGCGAGGGAAGTTCCACCTCATGCCCCGATCATGTTGGATGCGACGGTCATTGGGCAAATAGTGAGGCAGATGGTCAAGGTACTAACGGCCCAGGGGATACCGCGAGCTCAAGCGGCTCCCATTCCCCAAGTTGCAACTAGTATAGAAGGACGTGAAGGTCCTGCACATCCAATGGCTCCCGAGAGAAATGACGGGAATTACAACCGGGCATTGAGATGATCAATTCGATGCGCCTGAATAGCTACGATGGGACCGGAGAACCAGTCAAGGTTGCCTATTGGTTTTCCCATATGGAGCGACTATTTCGGAATGTGGTCTGCACCGAGGCTGAGCAGGTGCACATTGCTTCGTTACATCTAAAAGACGGAGCAAGTGAGTGGTGGGAAGGAACTGGTTTGGACGACCACCCAAATCTGAGTTGGGCAATGTTCAAGGCCAAGCTCACTGATCGCTTCTTCTCTCGTGCTATGAGGGAAGAGAAGCTGAAGGAGTTCCTCTACCCAGAGACTGAAGGACTGAAAGTGTCTGAGCTGGCGGCAAAGTTTAATCACTTACTGCATTACGCTGGTTCTGAAGTGCATTCTGAAGAACAAAAGATCTGGTACTTCCATGGATGGATGAATCTAGAAATCAAACCTCTGATGGTGCATCATGGTTGCTCTACTTTGGAGCAATATGTTGATGCGGCCTACAGAATAGAGGTCATGCTGGAGGAATCCGCCCGAAAGCGGGAGGAACAGAATAAGGCGAAGGGTGGGCAACAAGACCGGAAGGCTAATACCTTCAAGCGGCCGACATCACCCACCAAGTTTGAGAAGTCTGGTCGTGCTAAGACCGAGATGACTCAGTCTGACTCCGCCAAAGGTTCAGGTTGGAGTAGCGGTGTGATTCTTTGCCACAACTGTGGTGAAGCTGGGCATAAAAGTTTTGTTTGCCAAAAGGATAAGTGGGTGTGATATAATTGTGGGAAGGAAGGCCACATGAAAACATATTGTAGGCAGATGGGTCAAGGGCCAACACAATCATATCAGGCCTCAAATGTTAGCAGTAGGCAGAACCCAAAGCCGGAGGTGTCCGCTCCTGAGCAATCTGTTGCTCATAATAAAGGCAAGGCGCCCATGGAATCTTCGGGTCAAGGGCAGCGACTCTTTATGATACGTCACCCGATGGGAAGGAAACCATGTACGCGTAGTGGTATTTTTGTAAAGCTTTTTAAGAATAAGGAGCGATGGCTTGTGTCGATAGTCTCCATAGTTTAGTAATCTGTCTGTTCGACGTTTTGTCAATTGTTTTAGTGTAATGTTTCGAATAATAAAGAAGTGTTTCCTTGTTCCGAAAATTACTAAATTCGTTACTATTGCAAGTTGTTCGTTCATACGAGAATCCTTGAGTGCTAAAAGTAGTACATGTCATGTGTTGATAAAGACTGTATGGACTCATAAAGGATAGTGTGGGTTGGGACATGTGTGATTGTTCCCTACCTTGTTAGTGCTAGTTTCGAGGTCGAAACTATTCGTAAGAACCCCTCTATTTTCTTGAAATAATGTCAAGTTGGGCATTGACATTATTTGTTCCCTTCGCTCGAATTCATGAGCATTGTCTCGAGAGGTTAAGGTTGTAAGGATTTCTTGCTATAAGGATTTGGTGTGTGTAGTAATGCTCTATGGAGTTTGAGGTTATTCCTCATGTGCATGCTCGGAGCATTAGATGGGGTAGTGAGCTAATATAAAGCTCAAAGTACTTAAGTGTGAGTGGTATAAATTATATATTTAAGTGAAGAAAATGTATAAGAGAGATATTTCTTAAGGAATCGTTTTCTCTAAGATGACCATACTCTAATACGATCTTGAGTAAACTTTAAAGTTCAAGGGTTATAGTTTTGAGGTTTATAAACGAGTGTGTCCACTATGGAACCAGTGCTAAAAGCTTTTTGGAAAAGTTAAGTGTGCGAAATCATAAGTATTATTTTGAAAGACCTATTTGAGGTTTCGTTATGAGGTATTCTTAAGGAAATGATATAATGAGATGATGATACGAGAAGTGTTAAGGTGATTAAGTCTTGGGTAAATAGTAAATATCAGTAAAGCAAAAGGGTGCTTGGTTTGAGATAATAAATCGTGTGAGGACAACTGGTTGTTTAAGGATTTATGGGTGAATAACAAACTCAACCGGTAAAAGTTGTTATGATTTTGGTGGATCAATAGTGTGGCATAAAATAAGTATGTGGATGTTTATCGACTGGACTTGGTGAAAAAGTGACCTACGTCTACTAAGGTGAAATTATGACATGTTTTGGGTAAATAAGGTGATTGGTTATAATCGTGTTAAACGGAGTAGTGATATCATGTTTGAGGAAAAACATGAATGGGATGTTGTCTGATTAATTGTGAAAATTGAGGAATTCTAAAAGATCTTATGTTAAGAGTTTAATTAATGAAAAGATTTTAGGTTAAGAAGATGGCATAAGGGCCACATTTAATTAAGGTAGATAATGAGATAGATGAGGTGCATATGTAAAGAGTAAACCGATATGACAATTGGGAGAACTAAGTTTGGGGTATAAGTGAGTTTCATGTATGTACTTTGAGGATCTGATCATCGAAATAAAATTGGTAGGGAAATATTGTATCCTTCTTCTTGAGGATATCAAGATCTTTATGAGGAGTAGGGCATAATAGCGAGATGATATTAGAGACTATATTAGATACTCTGATTAAGGTAATCATGACCTTGTGGGTATATTAAGATTTGGCACAAGAGATAATATATGGAAGCGAGACATATGATGGATGTCATGGTTGAGGAAACAGATCAACTTCCCTAGGATTAAAGTGGTGTACGAAATAATTGAGGATGCTAACTTCAGTAGAAAAGTTTATGTGGGAATCAATCCCTCTATCTTGGTAGTGCTAGTTTCGGGGTCAAAACTATTTTTAAGGGGGTAGTAATGTAATAACCCTCAATTTTAGTAAGGGTAATTGGGTAATTTTCAAAACTTTCGTCTTGTAAGCAAGACGAATTGGGCATTTTCTGTAAAGCTCTGTAAGAACCTTTCTAAACGTAATGATATGCGTTTAATAAAGATATATGGATCATAAAATTATTTAAGGAAGTCTAAAATGAAATTTAGCAAAGACGCGATCGCGACAGTTCCGCGACCGCAGATTGATTCCGCGGGCACGGATTCGCCCAGAAGCAAACCGCGACCGCGGCCGTGCTTCTGCGACCGTGGAAACAATGTTCACCTTCGTCTTCATTTCTTTCCGCATTTCGCCGGTTCGTGTGTCGGCATTTCGCCGAGGAGGAATGCCGATCGATTGGAGTGCCCTGGCGTTGAGCTCTTCTTCCCCTATAAAAGGAGGTCGACGGCAGCTCAAATCTTCATCCACAACCATCAATCTCTCTCTCTCTCTCTCTCTCTCTCTCTCTCTCTCTCTCTCTCTCTCTCTCTCTCTCTCTCTCTCTCTCTCTCTCTCTCTCTCTCTCTCTCTCTCTCGTTTTAGTGTCTTCGCCAGAGTTCTTGCATTCGTCGGAGCATCGCCGGAGTTATGGTGGTCATCGAAAGTGCCTTGGGAAGCCTCGAAGTGGTGGTGTTTGCGGTGGTGAAGTAATCGTCGTCATTGTCGTCGTTTGGTAAGCTCGATCGCCTCCAAATCCGTCGTCGGAAGGGAGAACCGCGACCACGGGGATGAATTCCGCGACCGCGGCTCTGCCCAAAATTCCGCGACCGCGGATGTGCAAACCGTGACCGCGGCTTGCCTTAGCAAGTGCGATCGTGGCTTGGGCAACCACGGCCGCGGCTAAGGCTTGTTTCCTTTCGTTCGTATTGTTTATATACCCTCGTTTCGTTCGTATCGAATCTAACTTAGGGTTCCGTCATTTATTTCGTCGTCGTCGTAGGAATCCGTACTCAGATTCCAGTCCCAGATCTCGGAACCCGACATCTTCGATTCGTCTAGATTAAGGCAAGTGGTGGTTCGCTCTTGCTCATTATTCCATGTTTCCCTTGATTATCAATTAATTGATTGTTAATTAAGATGGGATAAAAATTGTTGTTTTCTGTTTGGGAACAGATTTAATTAAACGATGTGTTAAAATGTGACTTTATAATAGGTTGTATATATTGCTAGAAACAAATTATATAGTTTGATATGATATTACTGTAATGAGTTTTGGTGTGGATTTAAATGGGAACTTAAATGCTAGTTTAGCACGAGTATTCGTAGGAATGTTAATTTCTTACGAGGATTAGTCATTTCTTTATAACGTCGGTGTTAGGAAGTAAGTGCCCTGACACTATTTGATCATGACCTACCCCTATCCGAATATAGGGGTGGTGCACTCAACTGGTGCCAATCTTCGGGAGGTATTCCCAATCTTAAGGGATTTATTCCCAATGTCTCAGTACGAGATGTGAAATTAAAAGCTTCAACGTTAAAGTGCATTTTGGAAGTAAATAAGATAAGTGCGGTTATGCACATAATTAATATACCCTCGGGCGAGGAGTACAATGTGGAAATCGTCCAAACTGGCGTACCACGCGGTCAGGCATGTACAACTCTATAATCTATTGGAACTCGATTGTGCCTCGATATGTAAAAGCTCTCTACCATGAATGGAAATCTAGTTGGTCGTGTGACATTCGCCGCACTTGCAAGCAAAAAGAACAATGTTACGAGTAACCATTATACGATAATCACAAAATATAATAGAAAAATGGCGTACTTACATCCTCATGGCGATACTCATCAAAGACGTGGCGGTAACTCTTGAACTGGGACACATCTCGTGGAGGGGGGCACAATACCCAATACCATGCCACTCATCGCTGATCGTCGACTCTCCTAAGTCCTAACCTTGGGATGCGGGTTTTCGGGAAACCTCGAGAAGTACACCCATATCCACAACTGTAATTGTCACAATATAAATTTGTAACATATGTTAAATGGTAATCTTAAAGTTCGGTATTATACAAAGATTAAAAGATTAGCGATGTTTACCTGGAGTAGCAAACAACAACCGGCTATGCCCTTGGCCTTCCCACGTGAAGCCTCACCTAGGTTCCTGTACAGGCAAGAGAGAACTCCGGCTCCCCATGCCGTCCGTTGGGTACGCTCATGATCCACGCACAATGGCAACAGTTGACACTTCAGCTTGTTCATGGACTCGTTCACGAACAAGCTTGACCCCCGCATGTGGAATAAATACCCTGTTGCATAAGTCATGGGCTCTTCGTCGTCCACAATCATGTGTCGCAAGTCGAACAAGAAGTCGCATGCATCAATCTCGACACTCTTCACCTCTTCTGGGTCGTAGTAAAAAACCTTTTCCCATAAAGCGGCCAACAGTCAGTCATCTAGTACCGCACTGACGGCGTATCCCTCGATAGGCAGCCCCATGATCCTCTCGACGTCATGAAGCGTGGTCGTAATCTCGCCCCACGGAAAATGGAAGTTGTTGGTCTGTGGATTCCACCTCTCCACAAACGCATAAATGAGGACGTGGTCCACCCGTCCGAACTGAAATGTATGGAGTCTGGTCAGCCCGCTCAGTGTAGCATAATGCTACCAGCTACCCTCGACCTCCTCCCCCTTCAGAATAAGGTGGTATCGTCTCTAGTAATCAAAATGGATGGAACGTGTGTGAACCTTCAAACGGCGAGGGGCCTCCCTGTGATGATGCCATATCCGATAAACAATGTGCTGGTCGAAGGACGACAAAAGCTTAGCGTTGCCCACACCGTAAGGAGGTTCGGGACGGGCGCGACGTGCAGGCTGGGAAGCGACAGCGCGTCAGGAATAGGGTCGGGAACAGGCTCCTGCGCGGGGGGGGGGGGGGGGGACTGAATCAGCACTCCCAACAGGGTGGGGAACATGATGATGCTGAGGGGAAAGAACGATATCCGCACTACCATCAGGGACAAGATCAACGTCAGCAGAGGTGACGGGATCCTCCATGACAACATCGTCCAATTCAAGGACGGGATCATCGCTATGGACGGGACGTTGAGGTTTCTTCTTCTATCCAGAAACATTTGGCCTCATCCACTTGCGCGCAGAAGCAGTAACGCGACGGTTCTCCGTGTCCCGTCCTACCGAGCAAAACCGTCGTCGAAAACCATTCAATATATCTTGTTTAATAAAAAAAAATCTTTTGCGTTATTTGGTTTATACATTCAATGTGCAGTTTATGTATACTTATACGTGGAATAATTTATTTAATTATATTTTTTTTATACATTCAATGTGCAGTTTAATAATAATTCATCTCGTAAATTAATTTAATTAAGTTTAATAATAATTAATTTATGTTAATCTTAATAATAATTAATTTTATTATAAATCCTTCTAATACTCATCTCGTAAATTCATATTTCTCTATTCTAATCTAATTACGAGTGCATTTCATTTATAATATGTAAATAAATAAATAATACACTAAAAAATGTAAAACAAATTAACATAAAAAACGACTAATCCATGTATAAAAATGATTAAAATCCTTTTAATACTAAAATTCTTCTAATACTATACAAGTCTAAATAATATATAATATTACAAAATTAATTAAATAAACCGTTCGAAAACGTAACTCAGTAGTACGTCGTTTTGGGTTTATAACGGCGAAACAAATGTCGACCCACTCGCCACTTCCTCATCCCAACTCTACGACTGCGCCGCCACCGCCGCTCCGACTGTCGCTGCCACAGAGAGGGCGTTTTCCGGCCCCACCTCAACCCGCCCCTCACCCGGCGCGTCTCCTTCCTCTGTCGCCTCCATCGACCCGGGCCCGGCCTCAAATGCGTCCGACTTCGGCCGAGCCTCCTCCGACCGCCCAGTTCTGGTCGAGCCTCCTCCGGTCGCCCAGTTTCCGGCCAAGCCTCCTCCGATCGCCCAATTTTCGACTGAGCCACATCCGTTTGCGCCTCCTCCGGCCGACCCATAATAGAATTTTTTCAGTCGTGCGCGCTATCAAAGTAATCCTAATATGCAACTAGAGTATAGCATGCAAGTAAGGAGTCGAACCCAAGGGAATTAACACGTCAATTTCTATGTAATTACTAATTTATCAACTTTAAAGAACAAATGGGGGGAATTGGTTTTTCTACTAAGACTACTCAAATAAAATAACACCAAAATCAAGTTTAAGAAAGTAAGATTAAAAGAAGTTTCACCTAGCAAGTTTCCACACAACAATTAACCAAGTTGATCATCGATTCTTCTCATGTTCATATTTATCCTATGGATTGTTCCAATTCTGATCTTGTTTATATTAACAAGCCAACCGGTCTTGCTAACACTTACCAATTGATAACCTAGAAGACCTTCTAAGTTGGTTCAATCAATAGCATAAAGCGTAAGATTAACGGATTGTAAACAAAGACTTAACACCGCAAGTATGTCATGCAAATCATTTTTCTTTTCATAATTGAACTCAATTTACCAATTTCATGCAATTGTGATTGCTACCTATGATTAGGGATTCCACCGTCTATCCCAAATCTAGCACCTAAATTACTATAGATTTGAACTAGGAGATCAATCTAGCCAAATAGATAGTAATAGAAATATGCTCAAGGAAATCAATACCAAATCCAAAGGGGTGAACAAGAGAGATGAACCTTACAACCAGATTAACTGTGTGCTTCCACGCTAGGCAAAACAAGGGTTTAGTTCTTGCTCATGTTCTTCACAAACTTTGAATCCAAAAGAAAGACAAAAGAAAACTAAAAATTCTTGAGAGGAAAGAAAAGGGAAAAATTCAGGTAAGAGGCTAGGTCTGGATGTAGTCAAAACCCTCCTCCGAGCCCCTTAATTACCTATTAATTAAAACAAAACGAAACCGCCAAGCAGTTGAAGAAAACGGAGACTGTTCAGTCGCACAACAAACCGCGGGCGGCCGCGAGCGTGGGAGGTCGCGGTTTTTGGCTCCCCAACATTCTGTTAAAATCTGATAACCGCGACCAGAAGCGATCGTGGGAGGTCGCGGTTATCGGCTCGCCAATGTTCTGCTGGAGTCTTATAACCGCGATCGCGGTAGGTCGCTTGGGCTCGCGGTTTCCACTCCAGCAACTTCTGTCTTCTGATCACCAGCTTCCTTCATGGTTCCGGACACCGTCTTCAACTCGCAAGTGCTTCCAAAAACATCCACAATGCAGCTCCGCACCTCAAACATCAACTTACCTCCAAAATCCTGCCAAAGTCTCCTATAAATGTGTTAATAACTACTAGTAGCGCTATGTAAAATACCGCTTATCAAATTCCCCCATACTTAAACCTTGCTCGTCCTCGAGTAAGTTAAAAGAAAACTCACTCCTCCAATCAACACACAGGTTTCAGAAAGTATAAGAAAACATGATACTAGCAATTACAAGACTAAACACTTCGCCTCCAAACAACCAAATATGAGTAATGCAATATAATCTAATCCTAGCTCCTATCTAGCTCCTTATTACTCCATGAGTGATCCTACCCGATCTCCTTATAACACCACTTCTTATGACGCCAACGCCAGAATGATCCTAAAAATTCACTCTTTTTTCTTTGCACTCATTCTGCCTAGGCGCCCTTTCGGGTTTTCACCTAGCCACTCATTTCATTTTGCTAGATATCTCACATATTGCTCACATCACTCAAGTCCATTTTTGCACCAACCTAGAGTCGGTCGGACTACCTGCTTTTTACCTGAACTGCCCTTTCGGGTTTTCAGCTCATCCCAGGATTTTGGTTGCATTTTTCTCATATTTTTGGCTTTTTCTATTTCAAAATTTTCAAAAATTTATACAAATGCCATACACAAATATACAACACCCTAAAATATGTGAATACATTCTCTCCCCCATACTTAAACATTGCATTGTCCTCAATGTAATGAAAGACAAAGTAGAATCACAGGGAAAGAGAAAACAGAAGACTCACATACAAGACCGGATGACCTCTCTCCAATGAAGCACAAGGTGTGGTAGAAGTGGGATGAGCAACAATGATGATCCAATAATGCACAGCTCATCCAAGACAAGGGGTAACATAGAAGAACTCCGAAATATAGATCCACAAAAGAAGATAATGAATGACGAATACAGCAAATCGCCAACCCCCTAAAGGTTTCTGAGCACATACCTGTGATCGCAGTTTGCAACTTACAATCACAGGCTCTTCGTCTGGGGACCTATTGACAGAGGACATCGGAATTTATTTTTTTTGAAGCGGAAGGACGGACTTACAGTGGGGAAAACCGCGACCGACCGCGATCGCGGGAGGTCGCGGTTTTGACTGCAGACAGCAGCTGAACCTGCACTTCGGGCATCCTTCCCTAACCACAAACACACTAAAATGGCAGTTAAAATGAACAAAAATATTCAAAAAAAAGCATTGAAGCATCACAAACCTCGGGTTGCCTCTCGAGAAGCGCCTTAGTTATTGTCGTGGCTCGACATACTACTCAAACAACCTCAATCTATATCATCAGGTCCCTTAGGAACCCTCTCATTTAGCACCTCCTTCTTGAACCATTCATGGAAAGGTTTAAACCTTAGACCATTCCTCTTGATATTCGACTCCTTCAGCGGCTCCTCCATCTTAACCTTCTTAGTCGCCTTCCCCCCATACTTGGATTGATCAGGGGGGTGTTTAAACTCAACTTCTGGGGCCTGCACCAAAGAAGGTATGAGCTTCGTGCTCGGAGTTAGCACAATGGGGCCAATGCCCAAAAGAGAAATAAGAGACTCATCCTTCTCACCCAGTAAAGCTGTCACTTCCTGTAGATTAGAGGATACAGTAATATCGACAGGCGAGTCAACTATAGAATCCTCTATCATAGGTTGCAATTCATCCAAAGGGTTAGGACTCATTACATCAACAAAGTTCAAAGAGGTATTAACGAGGGGCTTCATATCATATATGTTATATTCAACTTCATCCCCATCAAATTCCATAGTTAATTTCCCACTATTAACATCAATTTTTGTTTGTGCTGTTTTCATGAAAGGCCTTCCTAACAATATAGGTGCCGCATGCTCGTCATGTTCCATATCCAACACAAAAAAATCAGCAGGAAATATCAAATCACCTACCATGACAAGAACATCTTCAACTACTCCCTTCGGGTACACATTGGACCCATCAGCTAGTTGAACAACAATTCCTGTCTCATGCAAGGGTCCTATTCCTAGTGATTCATACAAGGAAAAAGGTAGAACATTAATAGAAGCACCAAGATCAAGCATAGCTCTTTCAATTCTTGTATCACCTATCACACATGGAATGCTAAACATGCCCGGATCACCACACTTTTTAGGCATTCGCCTTTGAAACACCGCAGATACATGCTCACTAACTTTGACCTTTTGTTTCCCTTTCAATTTTTGATTCCTTTTAATAGTGCAGATTTCTTTCAAGAACTTAGCAAACCGATGAATACTCTTAACCAATTTAAGCAAAGGAATGTTTACCTCGCACTTACTGAAGGTCTCGAATATCTCCTTATCATTCTCCGACCTTCTAGTCTCCTTCAACGCCTCAGGGAAAGGAGGGACCGGCTTCTGAGAGCATAGAGGTGGAAAGCTTGGACGGACATAATCATCAAGGTGGTCCTGGTCTAAACCGCGAGTGGTAGCTGGTGAACGCGATCGCGGTTTTTGAGTTGAAGTTTCTGGGACGTCTGGCAAATAACCGCCGGCGGCCGCGGGCGCGGGTGGTCGCGATTTTTCTTGCAGACTCCCATCCAGATCTTCTGCAGAATCCAGTGGTTCTTCATCGTCAAAACAGCGATCGCGGTAGGTCGCGGTGGCTCGCGGTTTTCTATTTTCACACTCTGCAGAACCGTCTTGCAATTCATCCTGTTCAGCAATAGGGCTTAAATTCAGCTGCTTTCCACTCCTCAAGGTAACTGCACTCACATTCTCCCTCGGATTGACTACCGTTTGTGACGGTAATTTTCCTGAATCACGAGCCTCTAGATTACTCACAGCTTGAGCAATTTGAGCCACTTGTCTCTCAAGATTTTGGAGGGACGACTTAGTTTCAGCGTCTTTCTGCATAACTGTCTGGGCCAAGGACTTGATCATTTCTTCAGCTGACATGGATGGTGTAGGGTTGTATGGTGGCCTCGGTTGTTGTTGTGGTTGCAGGAGGTGGGGATTCTGAACATTTTGCTGATTACTCCACCTGAGATTTGGATGATCTCTATATCCTGGGTTGTAGGTGTTAGAGAATGGATCATATTTTGGTCTTGGTTGCCATCCTCCGGCAGCTTTCAGCTCAGCATTGGACTCCTGAAGCGTTGGGCATAGATCATTTGGATGTCCCACTTCATTACAAATTCCACATGGTCTGGCTTGTGGTGGAGTGCCATTCAGCATAAAGCACTTCATCATTTCCTTCAACTCATTCACATCAGATTCAATCTTGGACGAAGAACCCACAGCCTTGAGACTCTCTCTTTTGCTAAATTGCCTAGAGCCTTCAGATAGCTCCTGAAACATCTCAAAAGCTTGGGGAGGGGTTTTGTTCAGAATGTTACCTCCACAAGCGACATTCACCATTCTACGCTCCTCATCCGAGAGGCCATTGAACAAGTAGAGGATGAGATCTTGATCACTGTAACCATGGTATGGGCAACTTGCACATAACCGCTTGAATTTCTCGTAATACTCATACAAGCTTTCAGACGCTTGTTGTTCAATAGTAGCAATGGCTCTCTTTAGACTATTCAGCTTTGTGGCCGGGAAGTATTTCTCAAGAAAAGCTTTCTTCATTTTGGCCCATGTCGTGATGCTTCCCGGGACAAGATAGTAGAGCCAATCATTTGCAGAATCCTTCAAAGTGAACCCAAACGCTCTCAACATGATGGTGTCAGCAGTAACACCCCTTGGCTTCATGCTAGAACATACCGCATGAAATTGCGCTAAGTGCTTGTTCGGGTCTTCTCCAGCAAGTCCATGGAAATGAGGCAACTCATGGATCAATCCTGCCTTCAGCTCAAAGTTCACTCCTTCAGCTAACTCAGGGATGGTTATAGCCAAAGGTTGTTGCTCCAAATTCGGGGCAGTTAACTGTCTCAAAGTTCTATCAGCCATCTCCGTTTGGTTCAGAAGTTCACGGGTTGCTCTTCGGTTCCTTAAAAATGTCCGCTCAATTTCTGGATCACAATCAGGAATGGGAGAATCAGTAGCACGGGTGTGAACCATACAGAAGGTTCACACCAAAAGTTGATAAACAAACAATTACAAAGAGAAAGAACAATTATTAATTCCCCGGCAACGGCGCCAAATTTGATAGAATTTTTTCAGTCGTGCGCGCTATGAAAGTAATCCTAATATGCAACTAGAGTATAGCATGCAAGTAAGGAGTCGAACCCAAGGGAATTAACACGTCAATTTCTATGTAATTACTAATTTATCAACTTTAAAGAACAAATGGGGGGAATTGGTTTTTCTACTAAGACTACTCAAATAAAATAACACCAAAATCAAGTTTAAGAAAGTAAGATTAAAAGAAGTTTTGACCTAGCAAGTTTCCACACAACAATTAACCAAGTTGATCATCGATTCTTCTCATGTTCATATTTATCCTATGGATTGTTCCAATTCTGATCTTGTTTATATTAACAAGCCAACCGGTCTTGCTAACACTTACCAATTGATAACCTAGAAGACCTTCTAAGTTGGTTCAATCAATAGCATAAAGCGTAAGATTAACGGATTGCAAACAAAGACTTAACACCGCAAGTATGTCATGCAAATCATTTTCCTTTTCACAATTGAACTCAATTTACCAATTTCATGCAATTGTGATTGCTACCTATGATTAGGGATTCCACCGTCTATCCCAAATCTAGCACCTAAATTACTATAGATTTGAACTAGGAGATCAATCTAGCCAAATAGATAGTAATAGAAATATGCTCAAGGAAATCAATACCAAATCCAAAGGGGTGAACAAGAGAGATGAACCTTACAACCAGATTAACTGTGTGCTTCCACGCTAGGCAAAACAAGGGTTTAGTTCTTGCTCATGTTCTTCACAAACTTTGAATCCAAAAGAAAGACAAAAGAAAACTAAAAATTCTTGAGAGGAAAGAAAAGGGAAAAATTCAGGTAAGAGGCTAGGTCTGGATGTAGTCAAAACCCTCCTTCGAGCCCCTTAATTACCTATTAATTAAAACAAAACGAAACCGCCAAGCAGTTGAAGAAAACGGAGACTGTTCAGTCGCACAGCAAACCGCGGGCGGCCGCGAGCGCGGGAGGTCGCGGTTTTTGGCTCCCCAACATTATGTTAAAATCTGATAACCGCGACCAGAAGCGATCGCGGGAGGTCGCGGTTATCGGCTCGCCAATGTTCTGCTGGAGTCTTATAACCGCGATCACGGTAGGTCGCTTGGGCTCGCGGTTTCCACTCCAGCAACTTCTGTCTTCTGATCACCAGCTTCCTTCATGGTTCCGGACACCGTCTTCAACTCGCAAGTGCTTCCAAAAACATCCACAATGCAGCTCCGCACCTCAAACATCAACTTACCTCCAAAATCATGCCAAAGTCTCCTATAAATGTGTTAATAACTACTAGTAGCGCTATGTAAAATACCGCTTATCAACCCACATCCGGTCGAGCCTCCTCCGACTGAGCTTCCTTCGACTCCACCTCCGCGGTTGGGCCCTCCACGCTCCCAGCCTCCGTCGAAGTCGTCAAAGTTGCCATGTCCATTGCCACCACCACCCTCTCGACCTCCATCGTCTCGGCCTCCGTCGATCTGCCTAGATCGTCCACCGCCCCGGCCGCCACAGCCTCCTCCTCCGCGCTCGAAGTCGCCCTGTCCGCCGCCGCCGCCGTCATCATCACATTGGGTTTTAGGGTTTGAAGATTGTGAAAGTGAGGAAAGAGATAACGCGGGTTTGCGCTTTTTAATGGCATTTTTAAACGCTACGTTGTGGCGTTTAAAAACGCCATATTACACAAAGTTTAATTTCAATTTTTTTTTAAGATCGCAAATATATTTTCTTAAAAAATAATTTAAACTTTATATTTTTTTATTAAGATCGCAAATTATTATTTTTTAAATAAATAAATTTGAAACAGTTTGATTTTTTTTAATTTATATAAGTAAAACGCTACGTTATGGCGTTTAAACGCTATAACGTAGGGTTTTATTTTATTTTTAATTTCTGAATCAGTTCATGTTAAACGCTACAATGTATTGTTTAAGCTTTTTTTTATATACGCTACCTAGTAGCGTTTAACCCTGGTGCGAAAATAAAAAAACACGGTGCAAACATGACCCCCAAAATAATCTGTAACTATATATTAAGTCTCTCATATTTAGAGTTAATATATAGTTACGAGAGTGTTTTAGACAAAGTTGTTGAGGTGTTATTATTTAATTTATTATTATATTAAGTAATCAACAAAATCTATATATCTATATTAAAGCGATTTATTTTTACACCACCAAAAATATTTTGGACCTACATTACTCATGTTTTAAATTATAAAAATTAACAAAGTTTGATATTAATCAACCAAGTATCTGAATTTTAAATAATATATCTTACATTATTTATGTTTTATTTACCTGACTATCAAATTTGATTTTAACCAACCAAACTTTTCAATTTAATGTACGATATTAATGATGTTTTTATTTATTTTAAATGTAATAATTTTAATTTAATTTAATATTTATTTGTTAAAAAAATATAAATCATAATACCACTTTTTTTAGCAAATCTTATTTCTAAAAGCATGACAATTTAATCTCATTTCTAAGAACATGGAAAATCTTATCATAATTGCACTCTTCTCTCCGATATAAGTCATAGTATTAGCTATGTTACTACTCCAATGGCAAAATTTTCACCATAAAATAATTAAGAACATGTTAAACACATATTATTTTTTTCTAACATTTGATAATGGCGTAGGCTAAGCACTTAATTTTAGAAGGATTTTGTTAGGTATAATTATATCAGAGATTTTAATATATTGTAAAAGGGTTTAAGCATTACTTTTTACGGAATAGTTTTTAAAACGAGAATTCTTAACATATACCCTTAGGGCATATGTTAGAAAAACCGATATAACAATTCTAGCATTAATTATTTAACGTGTATTTCAATTATTCCAAAAAATTTCAATTTAAAAACTTATTTCTTTTTTCTTTCAATACAAATATACATCTAAATAAACTCATCATAACAAACATGAATAACCTTTGATATATTCTAACTATCTCAAATGTTTTTACTTCAAAAATTTTGAAGTTTTTTAGATTATGATTTACAATTAGTCATTAAATTGTTTCTATTTTTCTTATTTTCATTTTTGAGCTAATATGATTGATACTTTGATATTTTTGAATAATTAATAATAAACTAATAAATATTTAATATAGCATTTCAACATATCACTTTTTAAGGCTAGAATTTTGTTATAAGTACACATATTTATGTTGAACTAATATTATGACTTATAATTTTTAATATTAAAATATTGAAAAAAATTAATATTATATGTTAATATAATATAGTTTATTGAAAATACATGATAAATGGTAGTGGAATACATACACGACTTCAGCAAAAATATCTCGTGTATGACAATAATTGCATGATTAAAAATAAAAAGGATAACTATACGAGAATAGGTATGAATAAAATATAATATATTTATGCAAGTTATATAATTAACAATACAATTTTGAACATATTGTTATTTTAATCTTCTATTCATATAATTCTTAAACAATATCACTAAGATTTTTTCTTCTTAAAATTACTTAAATACAACATAATTAATTCAATTATAAATAATTATTGATAATTTTATAAGTTTAAGTTTACCCGTACAAGGTACGAGTACTGCACTAGTACTGTAATAAAGAGTGTCCTCTTTTTTCCTCTCTCTGTCTATATTTTCGTTAGGTAAAATACTTTTCTTAATTATTTGTTTTGGGCCATTCATTGAGAACAGACCATTTATCATGTATGATCCAATTAACAAAGCCCAATGAATTGGGTAATATGGCCCAATGGTTGAATTATTCAACCACTAATGTCAGTGTTAAAACACTGAAAAATACAGAATTCAGCTCTCATAATTTCCAAGTATAAATGAATTTCTGTAATAGGGTGAAGATCTTAATCAAGATTGAATGCAGAGGCTGCAGATTGCAAAGAGACTCCGTACTCCGTAGTCCTTTATACTCCATAAAGTCCAACAATGAACAAAATTGTCAAGTATATAAGGTATAGTCTTCAAATTATTTTAACTTTTGTACGAGAACATGGATTCGTAGATTACATAATTGTGTCTTGCTTATTAGATTTTCTTACACTATTTTGCTCTTTAGGTTCCATCTTAGGATGATCTCAAACTAATCCTTAAACTTATAAAAACTTTGTAATTACCGAATTATATTAAACAAAGTATTTTTTATGTCCTAGAATAAAGAATCGGAATTGGAAAAATTCTAGAATTTTTTTTATTTAGAAATTGTTAACTTTTTTAACGGAGTTGTTTTTTCTATTTTAAGATTTTAGTTTCGAAAAGGATCCCTTAGAATATAGGATAAAAAACCGTTAAAAAAACAAACTCGAAACGTGGCCTTACCACATTTGTAACAAATCCAGATCGCCTGATGAAACCAACCAAAATTGCTGGGTCTTTTGACACCTTTCGAACTCACTCATGACTCAACCCACAACACAAACCTCCGATTATAAAACATCTTCCTAAGAAATGGTGTACAAGTACAACCGATCGAGAACCGTGTAGAAAAGCCAAGCATCTCCTCCATCTTCCTGAATCTTCCACCCCTTTGATCCAACACTCTCTCTATAAAACCCACAATCTTCTACAACCAACAATCAACGCACAACAACACACAAAGCCCGGAATCTTCTGGAGATTTGGTCTGTCTTTCCGTGAACATGTGGCAACAAGCTTACCGGAAAAATGACGTGGAGGCTGCCCCCGGCGGAGGGGCGCAGCCGCTTTACCCTATGATGATGGAGTCGCCGGAGCTCCGGTGGGCCTTCATCCGGAAGATATACTCCATCATCGTTGTTCAGCTCCTCGCGACCATCGCCGTAGCTTCCGTCGTCGTCTCCGTCCACCCCATCGCCCTCTTCTTCGTCTCCTCCGCCGCCGGCCTCGCTCTCTACATCCTCCTCATCATCACTCCCTTCATAGGTTCCCTTCATCTTTCTCAATTTCAGACCCAATTTCTTTTCTTTTTTTTTGTATTGTGATTAATTGATTATTCATAAACTAAAATGCTTTGTTTCTGGATTGAAACAGTTTTGTGCCCGTTGTACTACTACCACCAGCGCCACCCTCTGAACTATTTGCTGCTGGGGATTTTCACCCTCTCCCTCGCCTTCGCCGTTGGTTTAACCTGTGCCTTCACTAGTGGTAAGTTCATCACATTGCAAACAAAACTTACACACAGATTGATTTTCATTAGGCGTCATTGTGCTGTTTAGTGTTAGAATGTAAGCTTATGATCTCAAATGTTGTCTATTGTGACTGATGATAAAACTTTGATATATGAATGAGAGTGAAACAATGATTGTTTGTCCAAAGTAGATTTTGGATCATCCAACTGTTCAGATTCTTCCTCATTACATGCAAAATTTGTTGCCTGTGCTCTCTCTGATAAACAAATTGATGTGTCATTTCATTTCAGGCAAGGTTATTTTGGAGTCGGTGATTCTAACTGCAGGAGTAGTTGTTAGCCTGACTCTCTACACATTCTGGGCAGCAAAGAAAGGCTATGATTTCAACTTCCTTGGACCCTTCTTGTTCGGAGCTGTGTTTGTCTTGCTTCTCTTTGCCCTGATTCAGGTGAATTTCAGCTTTCTTATTGTTCCCTTGTACAAATGGGCCTGAACTCTTCAGGATGTAATAACTTATGGATTTAAAATTTGCCTGCTTGTTCAGGTGTTGTTTCCACTGGGGAGGATTTCAGTGATGATCTATGGCTGCTTGGCTTCCCTTATCTTCTGTGGCTACATCATTTATGACACCGACAACTTGATTAAGCGCTACTCTTACGACGAGTACATCTGGGCTGCTGTCGCCTTGTATCTCGACATCATCAACCTTTTCCTTTCTCTACTCACAGTGTTTAGAGCAGCTGAGAGCTAAAAAATTATCACATATCCCTAACACTTCCATATTTGTACTTAATATAGTGTTCTTCCCTAATAACCCTTTTGGCTTCGTTGATGTAATTACATTTGGTGATTGGTAAATGACTTTCTTGTTCTTCTTCCCATCTATTTTCAGTATCTGGTTATCAGCAGAATTGGCAACATGTATATTCCATCTTCTCTTCAAACAGAACAAAACAAATTAAAGCAAAGTGATTGAAAATTTTCAAGTTACCTTTATTCCAATGCAGTATATCTACTCCTACAATGAAGACTGCAAAGAGTGCATCTCATCTGTTAGATTGCAGGCCACCACCACCATAGTATTGTTTGGTTGTCACTTGGGAAAATTCTGCAAATGTCATCCCATTCTTCAACCTTGACCAGAGCTGGGGAACTACATTGTGAATCACTTCATTCTGCTCATCATCTTGAAATTCCTTGCCTGTTCTTGAAAATTTCCAACCACTTGTTATCGTTGGTTCGACTCGTTCCATAGGGTAATCTGTGAGATCAAACACCTTACTCCAAGCAGGCTGCAGAAACACAACAAAAGTTTCCCTGCTTAAATTCTCCAGCTCTGCTGATCTACGAACCGAGTGTAGTGTCGAACGCAACTTCCCTTTGGACAAAACATCAGCCGATTCCCCAACCTGAACAATCAAGCTTTCAGGAGGAGCCTTTATAGTACACACCTTATTTGTTTTAGGGTCAAGTATCTGCAAATACGAATGCTCCGAATGGCGTTCATGAGATTTCAGATCACTAATCCCTCCATTGTTACATGTGGAGATGAACATAGGACAAGTCAAGACTGTAAAAATACCATAGTCATAGTGCCATTGCTGCCATAACTCAGATGGCTTCTCACCATTATCAGAGCAATCCTGATCTCTGGAGCAGGCAATTTTGTTGCGCCGTCCCTTGTTCGATCCCTTTCTAGTCACAACTCCCTTGAGAAATTGGGTGTCAAGAGGCGAATGGTAATGTATCAGACGACCTTTTGCTGTGCAGGATTCAAGCAAACTGTTCTCCAGTTCCTGGCCACCGATGTCTCTATCGCATATCCGAGCAAGTCTCAGACCCAAGTGCATCATGCAAAATCCAAGCTCCTCAAATTTGCTTCCTAGATTCCTAAACTTGTAATCTACAGACTCAATCATCCCAGCAGCATTAAGATTAGCAGCATTTTTCCTATTTCCCCCAATTGAGCTAGTGTGATTCCAACAATTTCCATACTTCAACTGCATTGCAAAAGAAGAGACAATTCTATCCAAATTCTTTAGTGGAACATCGCTCCCCAAGCCATGCTCCTACAAGTTCTCATCATCAAATTTCAATCAGTATAGAGCAAATGACCAATCATTTTCCTGGAAAACTAAGCAAAAAAAACGAAAAGTTGAACTGCACCTCAAGCTCAAATTTACCGAGAATATTCACATTTCCAACTTTCTACATCTGAAGAGAGTAACGAGCTATTAACATTTAACACCACAACATGAGAACTAAAACCACTACGCAAAATCAAAAACACTTTCAAGTGTTTGATTAAGGGCAGAAAAGAAGGCGACCT
Source organism: Rheum nobile (assembly GCA_027886185.1). Lineage (NCBI taxonomy): Eukaryota > Viridiplantae > Streptophyta > Magnoliopsida > Caryophyllales > Polygonaceae > Rheum > Rheum nobile. The sequence continues at coordinate 1,141,162 of WOAB01000657.1, read as the reverse complement.
TGAGAATGCGCTTACGATCGTCGTTAGGGAGGAGAGCGAGTTCCCGCGCGAGAGGAAGCAGCGTTTCACGGAGAGCTGAAGCGGCCGGCACGCCGGTGATTGTTAGGAGTCCTGGTCCGGTTGGGCCTAGGTTTTCAATTACGGCGCCGGACACTGTTTCCAGCCGTCGGATCTCATCTTTCGTCGACGAAGAAGATAGATCGTCCGATGAGAGCGTTATCAGATCGGAATAGACGAGCTCGTAGGGTTCCAGAATAGCTCCTTCCTCCATTGCCGCCTCTTTCTCTGCGTTACTGAACAGAATTTGGAAAAGAGATGCGCCTCCGAACGACGCCGTTTTTTCAACCTATTACTGTAGTTTGTGTGTTGTGTCATGTGTGATACCAGCTTCCCATTTATTCAGCACCAGCACACGTAACAATCTACATTTGAAGTGAATTTATGAAATTGTGTTCGTTTTGGTACAATTTCATAAGCCGTGTAAATTTAAATTGTGTTCATTTTGTGATACTAAAGCCATCAATAAGAAGATCATTAACTGCTAACTACCATAAAACTGAGTTTAAGATTAAGCATCTTTGGCCTAGAACATACACAAAAAATCACCCTGAATTCAATATCAAAACCCGCGATTTGCGAGTAGTTTATATTGCAAAGGAAAGCAAACAAGGTTGGAGTAAATTTACATTTGCACATCCATCAGCTTGGATTGGAAAAAAGTTCATTCCCCAATTCCTCCTAAAAGTCCCTAAATTGCAATATTGCCAACGGCTAGTTGCCTATCATGCTGCAGTCTCCTTGAAGCTCTTGGTCAGCCAAATAGCGGTCTCTCTAGGCGACACCTTCTCAGGCCCAAACGGCTTAAGAAGCACGCTCAGCTCATCTAACCTCTCCTGCTGCAGCAGCCTTGCGCTGAACTCGAGCAGCCCTTCCAATGCCTCCGCCCTCTGCTGATAAGACGACATGTCGAACCGCCTCTGCCTAGAGTCTGAAGACGACTCGCTCCCCGCCACCTGAGCCATTGCCCGGCCCACGATCTGGACCGTGCATTTGTCCTTCGTGATTGATCGGTCAGCAGGGTCTGGGATAGGTCGTGAGTCAGACGAGCACTGGGCTGAGACTGAGGCGGTTCGGTTGTTAGGATAGTGAGGGTCTTCTGCAGAGGCTAATGGGAACTCCATGATCTTGTCCAGGAACGGGGCGTTGACTGAGATATCGTCAGGGGAGTGGGACCCGTTGGATCGGTGATGGGGCCCACATACTGACAGCGGGAGCGAAGCCCTTCTGGACGACCTGGATACTGGAGTATATGACATTGGAAGCTGAAGCACCAAAGATACAATCATGGAACGCAAGATTAGCTGCAACTGTCCCTAAAGTTTCTATGGTTTTCTGCAATTTTACCATCAAAAGATTAACCGAAGCTGGACATAAACTTACAGAAACACGGTTAGACCCTACGGTTGGTATCTTTGATGGTGTCACTGACCGTCTCCTTGGACCCGAGGAAGCTTTTGCAGGTGCTGGGAGTCTGGGTGTCCTGGCTGTGACAGAGCTGCTTCGTGACGAGCTCATCGGTTTATCAATACCAATCTCCTTGTGTGTACTGCCCAATTCCATGGACAATTCTTCGAACCTTCGAGTTAAGTAGCGTCGGGATTCCTTCGTGTTTCCAACAGAGCAGATGGAGTCGCATTCAGAGCCAGAGATACTAGGATTCAGGGTCCTGTCATTGCTGGATGACCGTCTCCTTTCTCTTTCAAGAAGCTTGCGAGCCTCCTCAGGCTCCACGAATTGGGTTCTTCTACGATGATGAGAGTCTGAGAACGGGAAAGTGTTCTTCCGGGGGCTACCATACTTGAGATTCATTTTAAGAATGTGTGGCTGGAGATGAGGATGCTTGAGCAGCTCAGCAGCCTAATATGAGTAATAGGCACTTTTAATTAAGGAAAAAGACCAATATCAAAAACCAAAAAAGAACCATCAGCAACATTTAGCGGGAGGGATGTTGGGATGAGAAGAAGAGGGATTAGCATACACTAGGTCTCAGTTCAGGGTTCTTCCTCAGCATGCTCTTGACAAGCCCTCGGCTGGGATAAGCAACAAATTAAGTGAGTTGTACTAAATCACAAGCATCATGTGGAAATTTTAAAGTATTAGTGAGTCAACTACATATCATTCATGGGAAAAAAGAAGCTGAAAATAACAAATTGACAGTATGGGCATGATAGAAATAGCTAGACTTACAATGCACCAGAATACATGGTAGGAAGTGGAGCCACAATAGACTTGTTTATTTTATTAATCAGCCCTTGCATGTCCTGCTCACAAGGCGAGAAATCATGTGGTTAGCGGCCATCTTTATCAATAAGCAATCTTCCTACATTTCTGTTACATGCTCTAAGATAACAATGTATAATTGTATAAGAGTCTGCAAGTGCAGGCATCTTACAAAAGCTTTAAACGCTGGCTTGAGTGCAGCCATTTCATAGATGCAACATCCTGGAACAAAAATGCATTAAGGTTAACATTACATGTGTGAAACCATATAGACTTGTCAAATGTAGTGGCAAGAAGTATTCATATTACCTAGAGACCAGATGTCTGACTTTGATCCATAAGGTATATCAGCGAGAAGTTCAGGACACATATAGCAAGGAGTTCCCACGACCTGTAGTTTTGGAGGTAAACCATAAGCTAGACAGTCGCAGTGAATGGTTTGATATTACAAAAAAAAAAATCACAGCTCGGATATACTACTCACAGAAGAAGCAAGATCATCTGAGGTTAGCAACTTGGCAAGGCCAAAGTCCCCTGTGCATCAAATTACTTATCTTTAGCAAAGTCCACCGTGGATTTCAAATGGTTAAATATCTACTTTCATTTAAAATGAGAAAATGACATGGTTACTGTACCTAGTCGTATGTCTTGATCTTTGGTGAGAAATATATTTGAACTCTGATGCACAAAGATCAAATATTTTATCAGTTCAGGTCACCGAAGCATCTTTTCTTCTCTATTTTCTTATAAATAGTTAATAAGATCTAAATCAGCTTTCAGATATTAACTGGATTATATTATCTCACTCAAGCAGGAAAAAAAACTAACCTTGACATCACGATGAATAATATGATTCTTGTGCAGATAGTCAAGTGCCATCAAAAGTTGAACCAGCCATTTGCAGAGTTTCTACATGAGTGTCAGATATAGTGAAGAGTGGTGAACATATTCAAGGAAAGAAAATATAGACTTGAAAAGGCCCCAGGACAAAAATCAGCAGTTTTCATTTTTTAGAGTTACCAACCTCTTCAGAAAAATTGATGTTGTTGGCTCTTTTCATCACTTCCCCCCTACAAGATCATGTAAATGATTTTCAGAAGAAAAGAGAAGCTTATATTCATAAATAGAATGTATTGTACACTCAATTCATTAATACCTAACAACAAAGCAGAGGAAACTTCATTAATACCAAACAACAAAGCAAAGGAAACTTACATGTCACCACCTTCACAGTAGCCTATGACAATGCAAACATAGCAACCCTGCAATAACAGAGCAAGCAAAAGGAAATTACTAAGAGGCATCTCTGCTATGTCAGAAATGAAAAAGGGCAGGATGTTAGCAAAGTTCCTGCATGTTCAAAGGAGGAAAGCAATTTGATGTGAAAAATTCTAGTGTCATGGCGACAAATTCTGACAAAGTCCACCATAGTACACATGCCTTGTAACCATGAGTAGATTCAACAGAGCAGCTAAAGGATTTGGAAAATGGTATCACAATAGTACATGTGCTCACCTTTTCAACCCACGAATCTTTGTACTCCACAACAAAAGGATTCCTTATTCGAGAAATCAGTTCCATCTGTAGAAGGGGCAGTAAAAAAAGTCGTAAAACAAATTGGTGGCAAGTCACTATATAGTGAAGTACACATTAACGATGAAATTGAAAGAGGAGAAAGGAAACACATGGTTGGATTGCCTAAAGTGACAGGTGTTTCAATCTTTCATCAAAACAATCAGCAATCACATACGTTCTGATGATGATTAATCAATTATCACACTGATAATAATTAACTATAGAATACTCAATGAAAAAATACAAATTCAAATAGATTATTCCTTTCTTGTATAGATGTGCAAAACTGACCTCAAGGTGGGCAGACCTACGAGTCCTATCAGTCTGACGAGCAAGGCGGATCTTCTTCAGGACATACCTGAAAGGGATAAAAATCTTATCACTCTCAAACAAACAATCTCACTAAACATTCCACCATTAAACCTAAACCCTCAGCTCATTTGGCCTCGACACGGAATCATGCAAGAAAGTTCCTTTAATGGGAAAAAAATAAAAATTGCAGACTTACTTCTTCCTTTCAAATTTATGCCTGACCAGAAAAGCAGAACCAAAAGCACCTTTACCAATCTGCTCCAAGATTTCGTAAGCATCCATTGATAGAAACACCAACGTCTTGTGCTTATACCTCAGGAATTAATCTCAGTCCTAACAAGCACATATAGAAGAAAACAGAAACAGAGGAAATTGTTAGCACATAGATATACAGCCAAATGCAGAGCTATAATGCAGAAACATAAGATTGTTAACTGATGATAAATAGTGACAAGCACATTACTAATCGATATCATCACAAACACAACATACAATAATTTTTCCATTAAAAGCAAAGAAGTTGTGCCAAGCAAAACTGTGATTCCTAGTTAGTTTTTACACTAATCCACATGAAGTTTAAGGACTTATTTGCAGCTTGAAAATCTTAATAGTAGGTATAACTTGGGGTCTCCTGTCATTATCAAATTACAGTTCTGAACGTGAATACACAGGACAAAATTAACAAATCATAACAGTGTACCACTATGCCAGTAAGTCGGTAACTAGAAATAATCGAAAATTATAAGTGACCCTTCAAATTCTCTAAACAACATCAATCCAAAGAAGCATGCAACCATAGAGTAATCACACATAATAAACCACCAAGAAAATATAATGTCTGACATCAAATCAAATAATGATGCACCCTACCAAAAAAGGATTGCATAAAATATTCACAATGCTCAACTTCATCGAATACAGGATTCCACCATTGATGCCAATATAAGCATTTCTTTCATAAAAATGGCGCCCACAAACAGGGCCATAAAGGGATTAGATTCAACTTTCGCTATTTACTGTCAACCCCACTAATAATTACCACAAACAACAGGACAAAACACAAGATAACGATCGAGGTGGGATGTGACATTAGTTACTGATACAGATGAAATTCCTAACTACAGAAAAGATCAAGAATATCATACTAAAAAGTGTAGAAAGAAGCACAGGCGTAAACATTACCAAAAGACCAAATCAACTCGTATGCGCAGAAACATAAACCGTATAGTACGTCCCAGAAAAGTGCAAGATAAAGAAATTTCAATGAAATTGAAGGGAAATTAGACAGACCTGAAAACCCTACATAATAAACCTCTCAGTAGGAGCAAACGAAGATGTGAAATGAGGATTCAAATACGAAGAGAGAGACAGAGAGTATATAGATAGGGGCGGCAAAATAAATTGGAGGAGTAGAGACAAAGAAAAAGTGAAAGGAAATCAATTTCAAAGTTCAAATTTCCTGGACACATAGAAGACGACACGGAGTGGGGACTTGGGGGTAAAACGAGGAACGGGGGTGAGAGATAAGCTCACTGTGAATTGTCGTTTCTTCCAGAAAAGACTACACGACGAAGAAACAAAAGTTTAGGGAATGGAAAAAGATCTGCTGCTGCTGCTGGTGCACCGTAAGAGTGTCGGGATCTGATCCAACGATGTTGCTACGTTTCCTGATGATCATCCTCCATGAAAAGCAGCAAAGAGCTCCGGCTGTGAAACTCCTCCTCTGTGTTCTCGCAAGATCTTCAAAGCACGACAGTGGAGATCGGAGAATGTCGGGGTTGGTGAAGAGAGGTTTGGAGTAGGGAAATTTCGCCCTTTTTCTGATTTGAATTTGTTGAACAAGAAAAGTAGAAACCTATTCCCCTTTTATACGTGAATAACAAAAATAACACATTTTTAACATCTATATATATTTAAAAGTTAGCATTTTAGGTCATTAAATGTTAATTTTTAAAGACAAAATCAAAGATTTAAATATGCCTAAAGGTATAGTTTGCATGTAGGATTAGTTTATCACCCTTAGTATATAATATGTATATAATATGTTAGATTTTTCGATCGGTTTTTACTATAGGGTTTATAAAACAATATAAAATACATAAGTATAATTATAGGCTACTTTGTAATCTAAGTAATTAATTTTTCTTTGTTTATTTTAATATACTATAGCATAATTATGTGTATATATAAAAATGAGCATTATTTGTAAATAATTATTTCCTCCCCACACACTCTTTTTTCGGTTAAATCTTGCCTCTATGTACGGACTACTCTTTAGGTTATGACTCATTTTTTAACCTAAATCTCAATTAGTGATAGTTACTACATACTGTATACGTTATATTTTGCTCTCATTTACTCCTATTTTAATATTATCCAATTACTACATGTAACTCCCGTATTTGGTACACAGTGAATGGTTGGAAACAAATTATAGTCAAAATGTCTAAACGGTTATATGTCAAAATGGATTCACTTTCCAAGTAACATTTTTCATCTATAAAAGGGTGAAAACGGTGGTATTCCGTTCATTTGCTCTGGGCATCCATCATCTCATTCTTCTACATGGAAATTACCTTTAGAAAGCCATATAGTGAAGTTTGGGAGATAGTGTACAACACCTTAAAAAGACATGGTCACTGAAGTAAGTATAATTATTAAGTTAAAGATGTGAATGAGGATTCCCGATTGTCGACGATGCAAGTATATATCCACCTCACGGTAAACTATCCTTGATTATATGTATTTGGATCTCTTTTGTAGTCTACAATACTTACATATATCGGTTTAAATTTATTAATATAATTGTATTTGATCGAGATAGGTTAATTTTATGTGAAGATGTCAGAGAATTGGATAATCTAATATCACTATTGAGGCATCGATTGTTTACATCATGCACCGATAGCTTTCACTAGAAGGAGGACAAAGACAATCGATTTAGGATGACTGATTGTTAGTAACGAATAAAGCAAACTATTTTATGGACGATGTAAACCCTTCAACTATTGGTAGCATAAATTCAATTAGGTTTGTATTTTTAGTTCCTTTTTTTGTACTAAATCGTTTTAGGTAGGTGTGTTGTTATTTTGGTTAAAGATGATTTTTATTGTTCTATTTTATACATATTCATTTTACACTCATCATGTATATACTAAAGCTGGCCTCATTTGTGTTGGTCTAGAGGAATTAATCAAGGATGGAAGTCGAAATAATAGACATGTACTCACTCCCACATATGAAATGTACAAGGAAGAAGTTATGAATTATAATTTCGCTAAGAAGAGTAAGCATGTACCGATAAAATAACTAATGTACTTTTATATAAAATGTAATAAGGTTTAAGAATATGCAGAGTCACCAATTATTTATATTACTCCGTATTTAATAAGAATAGGAAGTAATGACTAATATTTATTAATTAAAATGATATATATCATAGCATTTTAATCACCAATTATTTAGATTAATCTTCTGACCAAAATAAATAAATAAAATTGTACTTCGTACAATCATAGCATTTTATACCTAAAATACTTAGATATTACATTTCTTTTGTCAAGACTTAGATATTACATTTAAATCCATATCAAACAATATCGTCTAAGATAAAACATGAAACAACAATCCATATATTAGAAACTCAAATTTAAACCGTGACACTACATATACACAAAAGGCCCGTGCGAAGCACGTGCTTCGATTTCTAGTTGGATGTATAATTAAATTAGACATAGGTTTTTTTTAGTGTGTATTCATGGACACATCTAATGAGTCTAGTTTAATCTGTTTTATTAAGGATTTATTTATTTTCTATTAGGAAATATTTTATAGATAGTTTCATATTTTAATTTGTTAGAGTGTGTTCATAGATACACACTAGAAAAACCGTTAAAAAATGCTTGTTTTAAATAATGACTTTTCGTTACCTACTTTAAGAGCAGAATAATTGTGTAAATTTTATAAAACTCATACTTTTCCGGGTTATACTTATAATAATAGTCAGAGGCGGATCCAGGGGGTCCGGTGACCCCCTTCTCCTGGATCAAGTCATATATTAAAAAATAGTATTTTAAATAAATATATATATTAATATCTTGTGTATGCAAACAAAAAGAGCGACACTTAGAGAGAAGGCTCTATCTTCTCTCTAAAAAACCCCAAATCCCAAATTCACCATTTTAGGGGTAAACCCATCAACAAAATCAATCAACTTTTATGAGGGACAAACTCCACCATCGTCACCAAGAGACAAACCCTCTCCTATGTATAGGAAATGAAAAACAACCATTCTAAAGCTATGGGTAACCCCCAACACTTTATGGAAAATCTCCATGAATTAACCCAACCAACCTTTAAGTAAAGAATCTGTCATCTGCACCTAGAAAGAGAAGGGGAAGTTCCCCATTACTCAAAATGATAAGGATCCCCATATCAGATCAGATCTGACCACCTTTGATAGAACTGAGCTTGAGGGCCTGAGGCTCATATTGGGGAACCCAAAATCATATCTAACCCCAACTCTAGTATGACCCTTGGTTTGGACCCAAAAAGAAAAAAAATTGATTGGTGTGAACCCACACCAGTTCTGTTAGGTCATCCTTCTATGAGCCACCTCCCAAATCTAAATCGTCGGCATGTAATGCCAAGAATATCCGACTCATTTTCGCTCGTCACCGGCACCGTAATTAGCATACCCCTTCAGTTTCACTGATTTCTAAGTTGACCTTCGCTTGCGTGATTCTCCATTGACGGCGAAAGCTATCACTTTTTTAACCCTTATCGCCTCCAACAACCTCCCTACATCCTCCGAGTGTCGTCGCCATTCTCCGACAACCTCCCTTAGCCGTCGCCATTTTTTCCCCTTCTATGTCTTTCCAAGCTTGAATGGGGAAGATGATGTTAAATGGTTAACCGGTCTCTCTATCTCATTAAACCCGTACAATCACTTTTACTTTTTGATCCATTAAACAAAGCCCTTTACTTTTAATCAAATACAAATCCATTTCTTCACGCTATCCTAGACCTGGGCATCTCCGGGCCCGGGCCAGATATGGTCCGGGCTTGACCTAGAAATTTTGTCCGTTTATCCGGGCCTGGGCCGGGCTGAGCCCGGGAATAGGGCTTGGACAGTTGTCCAAGCCCGTCCGCATTTTCGGGCCCGGGTAGCCCGTCGGGACCTGTATTCGGTTTTGTATATAATTCACATCTTATAATTCATGTCCATAATTAAAAAAATATCAAAATTTTTATAAGTCCAAATAGTCTTTCCACCTTACAATAAAAAATATTAAATATCCAATATTAAAGTCTATACACATGTGAGAACGAGGGGTGGAGTGAAGTTTGTAGCCCTTAAAAATTTAGCTTTTATATTACTTAGTTTAAGTGTTTTTATTTTTATTTTTTTAGGAGTAGTAATAATATAATGTTATATATATAAATAATATTTATAAATATATATATACGGGCCAGGCTTACTGGCCCTACAGGGCTTGACCCCTTGTCCATACCCGGCCCTCCCGGTATTCGGGCCGGGTATTTTTGGCCCTTTAGGGCTTACGAGTTTGTCCATACCCTCCCGTTTACACGGTCGGGCGGGCCGGGCCAGCCCGCGTTTGCCCAGGTCTACGCTATCCCATATACATGCCCAATACAGTACACTTAGCTACAGGCGTTTTTTTTAAATCTTGCCTGCAAGCTTGACAATATATTTTCAATAATTTATTTGCTTTCAGCTTGTTACACAAGCTTGAATAAGAGCAAACTTTAGGCCACCACCATCGGGTAACCCCCGATACCACTAGTAACCCCTTTTTTCTGGGCAATCCCCAACATCCCCGGGCAACCTCCGACCACCTCTAGATAACCCTCGATTTCCATCACCACCGAGTAACCCCCGACACCACATCAACAATAATATTAAAATACTCGCCTACCACTACCAAACCTGACCGTGATTTGGGCTCCCTCACAGATTGGGTGATGTTGGTCCCCCTTGGGGGTGCACCAACTCCAAACCATTACTAATTTCTCAAATTTTGTCAAAGACCAAATTGATGGATTCAATCACATCAATTTCATCCTTGTTGACCTTTTTTATTTCTTTTTTGATCAAATATGGGTGGCAAAATTCTCGCAGCTTTGTGGAATATATCTTGGGTTCTGGCTTAGCCGTCGGTCGTGGTCGTGTCTGTGACTGAATAAAGACCCCTCTCGAACGAGGGCAACGTCATGGTTGAGGCTCCTGAAGATCCTTCATCTAGGTGAAGGCAACGTCAAGGTAGCCCGTTCAGCACTTCCGTAGGTGTTCATATTTGACCCTTTTCCGGTGGCACCCTTGAGTCGATGCTGACTCATTGCCGGCCTTAGATTGTTGTATTCCCTTTTGCTTCGTTGTATTTTCCGTACTTGTCTTTGGTTTTGTATGTTCGGTTTGTACCGACGCCGATTCTATCGGCCTCTCGAGCTACCCGATGTGGTTATGTCGGGTACCTTGAAATCTTTCCTCATCAAAAAAAAAAAGAAAAGAAAAGAAAATAAAGAACTATTAGCTCAATGGTTGTGGAATAAGAGTTTAACCTAAAGGTTTGGGGTTCAAGTCTCCTATCTCTCATCTTTTGTATTTTTTTTTTTTAGATAAATAACAATTTATACCCTTTATTTTCTCTTTTATACAAATGTTTGTATTTTCTATTTTTTGTCCACACTGATTATGAAATAAGTTAAAAATTTTGTAAGGTAATTGAAATAATCATATTTAAAATTCTCACAGTATATTTGATACTAACATTTTCTAGGTAGTTCTCCTTACTATTTGTCTAAAAATATTTTCAAAATTGTAAATTAGTTAAAAATGTTTTTTCAAAACATAATAATCCACCTAATATATAAGATTTGTAAAAAAAAATTATACAAATAGTAACATGATTAATGTTAAATAATATTATATAATTTTTCATAAATAATTTTGTAACCCCTCTTCGAACCATTCTTGGATCCGCGACTGATAATAGTGATTTGAAATGAGTATGAATGAGGAACACATTATCCGAACAAGAAATTAAAAATTGAAGATAATCGCTGAAATGTCTCCTTCATTGGAGTTCTCGGATGATTCCTTGATAGTTCATATACGCCGGTATAGCCGTATAGGAAGTAGTTGTACCGGAACAGATAAGAAATAATAAAATATTTATGTGCATGCTTGCTTGGTATGTATTTCCATTTTATTGTATTATCCTTTGCAGTATGATTTTCTTTAATCATTAATTTTCTCTTCCAAAGTTTTGACATTGTTGATTTGTTGGTGGAGCTAACAACTGGTATCAAGCAAGTGATTTTGTTCCGGAGGATGATCAAGTGATCATTAGGGTCATTAACTCTTTAGATTTCACATAGTTTTTTTATACTCAAAATTTTAAATAATAACCCCTAAATCCTAAATTATAAACCCTAAATCATAAAACTTAAATTCTAAATCCTAAACTTGAATGATATTATTATAAAAAGAATTACATATTTTTTAAAGAAGAGTCGGTTTAAGGTCAGTAGATCACCCGTCACCCAAACAAATTTCTTTTACTCCTAATTAACTGATTTATTACATAACTCTCTCCCATGTACTCCCCTCGCTCTGCCTTTCCGGCCACTGGTACCCCACTGTTTTCTTCCCCTGAGGAACTTGATTTATTGAAGAGATCAACTAAGAAAATGAAGCGGGGCAATACTGAAGCCTTTGATTTAGACCCCGAAGGTTTTCCCGAACTTGGCAGACAGGGAATGGAGAACAATGGCAAGGCTTCATTCTCTTATAGTGATAAAGTTGTGGGAGGACCAAATGTAGGACGCGAGACAGAATACAACAACCCTTTCTGGGAAGAGGACACACGGGATGATGAATTGACTGACGATGTCTTGCCGTCGGAGGATGATCCGGCATGCCCTGTCATCTTACTGACTGCAGAGGATAAGAAAAGGATTCGGAACCCATGGCGGAATGCACTTATTATCAAGGTTGTTGGAAGGAATGTGGGGTATATGTACCTAAGGAAGACTCTGATGCAGAAATGGAAACTGAAGGGTGAATTCACAATGGTTGACATTGGAAATGAGTTCTATGTGGTTAAATTTCGGAACTGTGAGGATTTTAATCATGTACTTATTGACGGACCTTGGCTCATTGGAGACAGTTACTTGACAATACAGAAGTGGCGGCCAAATTTCATTGCTTATGAGGAATCCATTAAGTTTATCACGGCCTGGATAAGAATCCCGAATCTTTCCATGGAATACTTTGACGCTGCAATTCTAAACAAGATTGGAGCAAAAGTGGGGCGTGTAATGAAAATCGACAGAACCACGAGTGCAGCCAAGAGAGGTCGCTTCACCAGACTAAGTGTGGAACTCGACATAACCAAACCACTACTTTCCAAAATTTGTCTCAATGATAGAGTCTGGAAGATCCAATATGAAGGTCTGCGGATGATTTGCTTTAAATGTGGGAGGATTGGACATACTATGGATCAGTGCTCCGAACAAGCGCCCTCGGTTGCAGAGAATTCGATGAAAGGAGTTGTGGCGCCTGAAGTCATGGAACCATGGGGGGGATGGATGCTACCGGATCATGTTGCGCGACGCAAGCCTAACCAGACCCAAGCTAGGACTGGGACTAGTCACCCAAAACGAGATGTTGCAGCTAACGGGGCCCCGTCTGTGCCCAGTGGCCAGACTGAAGCGCAACCGGCCGCGATGGACCCAGCTCAGTCACCAAAAGGAGGGGCACACAAGATTGTGACCCCAGCTCAGAAGCAAGATACGGTCGGCGGTTAATACGGGATCATGATTCCAAATTCTCTCCCCGTTGACCGAAGAGGGTGAGCCTGAGCTGGCAGAAGAGGAAATCTCGGCAGACGACCCTATTCAGGAAAAGATAATTCTTATGCCAGGGAAGGATAAAAAATAGAAGAAAGATAATGGGGCTAAAAAGATCTTGAAGGAGGATATCAAAGGAAAGAATTTGCCCGGCAAATCAGGGAATACGGGGATAATGATCTCAAAGGAAATCACGATTCCTAAGGAAATTCCAATCAATATATCGAAGGTATTACCAAAAGCAAATCTTAAAGATCACAAAATAGAGGGAAGGATAGGAAGATCTCAACCACTTTCTGTAGAGGTGAAAGGCAGACTAGTAAAAGAATCGGGTAACACATTGACACCTAAGAAACCATCTCATTCACGCATACACCCCCCGTCAGCACTTCCACAACAATCAAAACTCATAGTGGACAGACATACAAGAGACCCGCCTTTATTAAATGATGACTCCATGGAGATGGATTCTCTCGCCAAACCAGACGAAGGTGGTTTGGATTCATCTTTGGACTCCCGAATGGAAGATACAATTCAGGAAGTCCAAGTTCAGGGGTGCTCCCTTGATGACGGCATACAGAATGGTGATGCCGATATGGTCGCGTCAGTTGTCTGACGCGATTGAACAATGGATCAGTAAAGATCATCTTCTCCGCAAAGTGTTATCCATGATTAGTACGGACCTACGTATAATCTCCTGGAATGCCCAAGGTGTGGGTAGCAAGGAGTTTCTTCGTTCGCTTAAGGATTTGATTAGATTGCACGACCCGACAATTCTTGTTCTGCTGGAAACACGCATCAGTGGGCCTCATGCGGATAAAGTTTGTGCTCATATTGGATTTGATGGAATTGTTCGATCGGAAGCTGTTGGTTTTCGGGGTGGTATCTGGGTGCTTTGGCGCAAGGACAGAGTGCGGCTGGATCAAATTTATAATCATGCTCAAGTGGTGTCACTGCATGTGTCTAGAGATGGTGAGGCGCAATGGCTTTTCTCTGCAATATATGCAAGTCCAACCCCTTCGTCTAGGGAGGAACTATGGAGTCGCCTAATGGACCTTAACAACTCCAATCAGTTACCTTGGCTGCTGATGGGTGACTTCAATGAGACCAAGACCATCTCGAAGAGAACTGGTTGCTCTGATAACATGCAGAGACGATGCCGCAAGTTCAATACCTGGATTGATGAAATGTGTTTGCTTGACCTTGGATTCTCTGGACCCAAATACACGTGGAGCCGTGGTGTCAACCCCGCTTCCAGAACTTGTGCGCGGCTTGATCGTGGGCTCTGTAACTTAGGCTAGCGTGGTCAGTTTGAAGATGGCTTGATTCGCCATCTTGCTGCACATCAGTCGGATCACTCCCCCCTACTGCTTAGTATTCATGGCTTTGATAATTATAGGCCGTTCAATAAACCGTTCAAATTTCAGGCTGCGTGGCTGCTGCATCATGAGTTCCAAGGATTTCTTGCACGCCATTGGAACCATGGTGTGTAACACCCCCAAATCTCATCTTGAAAGTATTACTGCCAGTGACCTCGGATATAACATCCCGAAGTCACCCCAGGCTTTTCCAGTCGATATAAACCGTCAATTCACAGTTATAATACCAAATATTACAACTTTCATTAAAACCAAAGTCTCAGAAATACAATAATTTCCAAATCCATCAAAATACAAGATCAGAATTATTACAACGGAAGTCTTTAAAATAAAGCAACAAAATAACTCATCAAAACACCGTTCATCCTCATAGTCGCTCTAGCCTTCTCGGATCCTCAATTTATCCGATGTGCCGAATCAAACGGATGACACCAGCCAACCATGCAGAGAACAATTACAGTTGGTTAGTCTAATGAAAGACTAAGCAAGGGCACAAAGCAGATGGTTTGAAGTAGACGTATTAGGTTAGACTCGTCGTCCCTCGAATAATAGTCGAGTATGATAGTCAACCACCATACTCTACTAGAATACAAAAAAAAGCAGATGATGATTCTGGAAGACCGAGTCTTACAGCAATCAGACACAAAAGAAGACTCCAATGAATTGAGTCTTAACGGAAGTATGACAAATGTTGGGAAACTCAAATAATTACACACAATCTCACCACTTTACTTTGATTAAAGTCAAGATGAGTTTTTCCTAGCTGAACTACAGCTTAGCTGCACTACTCGCCACAAAGGGGTAAATTAATTATGTGCGACAACGGCACTTATCTCTTTTTAAATTCCAAAACGCACATTATGTTATAAGCTTTTATAATATCTCTTTACGAGAGATGACAACTCCTTACGAGAGGTATAGAAGGGATGAACCCTAAGAAATGACATCTCCACTCGAGAGATGCAGAAGGGATGAACCCTAAGGAACGACACCTCCACTCAAGAGATGCATAAGGGATGAACCCTGAAAGATGACATCTCTACTCAAGAGATGCATAAGGGATGAACCCCGAAATATGACATCTCCACTCAAGAGAGACATAAGGGATGAACCCCAAAAGATGACATCTCCACTCAAGAGAGGCATACAGGATGAACCCCGAAAGATGACATCTCCACTCAAGAGAGACATAAGGGATGAACCCTAAGATTGGCACCAGAGAAGGATGGTAGGAATATAATCATAACCATTACGTTATAAAGAAACGATTAGCACTCGCGACGAGATACCCAGTAGCGTTCCTACGAATACTCGTGCTAACTAAACAGTTCAACATAGTAATAATCACATCAAAGCCATCCTGGCAATCAACTTAAACATAGATATAATAGAAACGGCTAATCCTTACCTGGACTTAGCGTTCCTGCAAACTCACGTGTTATTCTAGCATTACAGTTAACATTAAATTCATAACAATATCACCACGATAATTAACACATATAATAGCGTTGTTCTAACAGATATACAACTTATTATAACATCACATTTTAATCATGTTATTCATCAAAACTGATCCTAACGAAACAGTTAAATCAACCCAAACTAATTAACAATTAAACAATTGATAATTAATTGAACAATGGAATGATGAGCAAGAGCGAACCGCCACTTGCCTTAGATCCGACGAGTTCAAACAAAGCTTAGAAACGTCGAGTTCCTGGATCTGAAACTGGGGCAGATCTTGGATAATAAATCCCTAATAAACGACCCATAACGAGATCCTAAGTTAGATTCAATATCCTCATAATTGAATCTAAAAGAATACAAAAAGAATCAAAGGAATCGAGCCTCGCCCAAAGCCAAACACCCAAGAACACACACTCGGACAAGGCTCGCCGCGGGTGCGGTGGGAGATTGCCGCGGGGTGCGGTGGACAGGCAGTGGCGAGCTCGCGACAACAGAAATTCAGCAAACTTACCCCAAATCGATTCGTTCGACTTCGATTTGTATATGGTTTGATTTCCCAACACCATAGGCCTTCTAATACCACTTAGGAGTACCCTTTCCCACACTCAAAGGGATTCGAATCTCTTCACCACAAAGCTCAAAGCTTGGAGCTTCAATGGAGAAAACAGAGGAAAAACATAGGAAGGAGATGATCAACCCCTTTGACTTCGGATTTCAATCCCTTTTATAGTCCCAAATCGAGCTTCCTCAGGGGGGACAAGCAAGGGGACAAGGGCTAGGTGCCACTTGGGCTGTCTAGGACTGACACACCGGAGAGTTGCAGCCCAAGCTTATCGCGAAGACGAAGATGCCTCAGACAATGGCCTTCGCCGCGGGGGCGGTGGGCGACTTGCCGCGGGGTACGGTCAAGGCCGTTTTGGCTCTTCTTATCCGAATCACTCTTGGGTTAATTATCTTAACCCCGGGTTAAATATATTTGTACACGAATGACAAATTAACCCCGAAAATACTTCAACTGTATTTTATATTACTCAAAAAAATATTACAGAGCTCAAACAATTTACAGAATGTCCGAAACTCTCTAAAATCAATCCGACTAGTAATACGGGAGGTTTTCAATAACTCGGAAAGCGTCTAAGCATATCTGCCTCAGTTTCCCAAAGCAAACACTATTGCTGCAAGTTCTAGATCATGTGTCAGATAGTTTGCTTCATAGGTTTTCAATTGTCTAGATGCATATGCAATGACCTTGCCTCTCTGCATCAAGACACATCCCAACCCATTTTTCGAAGCATCACTATAGACCACATTGTTAGGAAACGGAACTCTGGAACTTAGGTTCCCCTGAGAGTTCCGTTCCTCAGTTTCTCTACTTTTGAAGATGACAAATATTATGATACTAATGTTTTATCTCAAAGATGTGTTTTAAGGAACCACAGGAAATTACCTAAGGTAGGAAAGCCAAACAGAACAAGGGAACCAAAGGAACAAGACAACTGAAGGAATCCAGAGGAACCCAGGTGTGCCCAGAAATGGAGCTTGCGACATTGCGATTCCCGAGAAATCTGGGGACACACAACCTCGGACAAAAGGTGTCGAAAACGACTTGTCCGAAGCTTCCAAAAGTCTGCCAAGGTCCAAGAGCTAAAGAACAAGATGCCTAGAGAACCTCTACCTCGGACAGAGACGATGAAAGCGACAGTACATGAAGACGTCGCTGTCCAACAGACGGTTCCCAAGCGGCCAGCTTACTCAACCTCGGACGAAAGCGTTTTGACAACGACACCACAAGGCTCGTCTGAGGTAGTTGACCAACCAAGAGAGATTCTGAGCTGTCTAGGTTGTTTGCACATGCCAAGAACAACGTGGATTAAGGAGAACCACTAATCCTAGGGCAAGCTCAATCCGTGGGAACTAAGAGATGATCGAGCTGCGAAGAATCCTCTATAAAAGGAAGACTAACCCAAGGGTTATCTTCATGCACTAAAACAAGAACTCACACTCATTAGCAAATATCTAGTGTGAACCTCAAAACAAAGATCATCAAAGCAAACCGAGATCAAGAGGAACCAGTCAAGGAAGAAGAGCTGAGTGCTAAGTTCCTGTGACTGTAAGTGATAGTTCCTAGGTGCGAAAGTCTGTTTCTTGGATTGATTATTGATTGTGTTAAGTTATCTAAGATTGTCTAACTGTGTGTAAGGCAAATGAACTGTGTGTTCGTTCCTAGGATAAGCTGTAACCAAAAGAGATAAGAAATCAAGAAGTAGACTTTGAAATCATTTCGAAAGAAAGGTAGTGATTTTTATCATGGATTGCTAGTTGGCAATCAAAAGTTTCCACTATAAGAAACTTGTCATTTGTTTGATTGTTTATCTTCCGCTGCGAAAGGAACTGAGAATCGTTATTCTGAGTTCCTTAAGCTTTTATCTAACAATCACGATCCTACAATTGGTATCAGAGCAGGAAAAGCTCTAGATCTTTGATTAGTTTGCAGATCATGTCTCAACCAAGCAAGTTTGAGCTCGGAATCTCCACCAATAAGCCACACCTTCGCAACAAAGGAGAAGAAACATGGTGGGAAAAGTGCATGGAAAGCCACATCAAGACCAACGACTACCAATGTTGGAGGATAGTCGAAAATGGAGATGGCCACATCGATCTTGCCATGAAGGAAGAAGACCGGAAACCAGAACATTATGTCATCATGGAGAAGAATGCTAAGGCAAGACAGTTCATCCTCAATGGATTGGACAAAGAGGATATGGACAAGGTCATAGGCATCAAGACGGCCAAAGAGATGTGGAAAGCTCTCAAAGAGATGCATGAAGGAAGTGAGGAACTAAAGCAAAGCAGAAAGTTTGCTTTGGAAGGAGAATACCACACCTTCAAAATGATAGAAACTGAGACCATCTCAGAATATTACTCTCGCTTCAACAGATTAATTAGAAAGTTGACGGCGGCGGGAGTTGATCTTGATGAAGTTTCCAAATCCTTAGTGATCATCAATGGACTCAACTCCAAGTTCACCCTTCTCAAAGGAATTATGAAGAACACTCCAGGCATCCAATCTCTTCCCTTGACCCAAGTCATAGGGAAACTGGAGGTTGAAGAAGGAGAGCACACCAAAGCCAATGCCGATAAGAAACTGGAGAAAGAAATCGCCCTAAAGATCTCCAAAGCTTTCTCAAGGCTTGAAATGGAGCAAGAGAACTCAGACTTGGAAGAAGAGGAGGACGAGCTAACAACCCTCTTCTCAAAGAATATCAAAAAATTATTTGTGAAGGGAAGGTTCCAAAAGGGCAGTTCCTCCTACAACGGACCCAGAAGGGATCTAAAGGAAGTCTCTTGTTACGAGTGCAAAAAGAAGGGACACTACGCTAAGAACTGTCCCAACAAGGAAGACTCCAAGGAAGAAGAAAAACCTCAGAGAAAGAAGGCTCTCGTAGCCTCATGTGGAGAAGACTCAGATGAGGAACTGGATCTGAGCGGCTTCGCTGGAGGAAGATGTCTCATGGCAAAAGGAGACTCAAGCGATTCAGAAGACCTTGAGGTAACTTCTGATGATCTCTTAAAATCTCTAGTTGATTGTGATAAGAAACAACTTCTTAAGATCATAAAGAAACTAGGGAAGGAAACCAGTTCCCTTCAACAGAAACTTGATGACTGCGAAGATGAAATTACATGCTTAACTGTTGAAAATTCTGTTTGGAGTAAGAAACTTAATGAATCTGAAAAAGACCTAGCTGAAACTCACTCCAAGCTGATTGATATTAGGAACGTGCATGCTAGTCACCTTAAAATCTGCAAATCTTGCGATAAATCTGGCATAGATTCTGTTAAAGTTCCTTTGCATGCTAACTCTATTGGAAATGAAATGCTTCAGTCCATTATTGATAGGTTAGACAATCTCACTGATTCCATTAATGAAAAAGCGATAAATCAAACTGTCTTTGTGAGGCAACGTCATGGAATAGGATATGTCAACAACAAGGATAACAATGATGCTGAAAATGAAAAGGCCAGACGAGAACTTGTTGAGATGAATGAGAACCTCAGCATTTCTCTTGCCACCTCTCGTGACAGGAATCAGTTCCTATCAGAGAAGATCATGGTGCTTGAGAATAAGGCTGAAGTTGCCAAACATCTCAATGAAGGTTCTCAAAGCCCTAAGAGGGAACCAAAAGGAAAAGAAAAAATGACTCCTGAAAATCAATGGTTTACCAATTCTTTTGCTCACAAAAAGTATGTTGACATGGCCAATAGTAAGGTTAAAAACAATGTTGATTTCAACAAAATAAATGAAAAACCTTTTAGGCCAGGGAAAGGAAAGTATGGTCATGTTGTCTACAACCGCTTATGTACCTACTGTGGTAAGAATGGCCATTACAACACTGATTGTGCTAAGAAAAGGAACTTTGAAAGGGAGAAAAGTGCTTATCACCAGGAAAGGAACCAACTCCCTGATTATTCACAGACTCGAAATGCTAATCCCCCTAGTAAAGCCAAGCTTCGCTGGGTTCAGAAATCTTAGTTCCCTTATGTGCAGAAAGAAGAGAGGCAACCCCAACTATGGTACATTGACAGTGGTTGCTCATGCCATATGACCGGAAAAAGAAATCAAATGACCTCTCTTCAACCTCTCCAAGGAGGGAACATATCCTTTGGAGACAAAAGCAAAGGGAAAATCTGTGGAATAAGAACTGTGAAACTCAACGATCACATTCAGGTAAACAAAGTTCACCTTGTTGATAGTCTTGGTTTTGATCTAATAAGTGTGTCACAGCTGTGTGATCAAGGAGACAATGAAGTCAGATTTAGATCAAACGAATGCTCAGTTCTTGACTCCTCAGGACAAATCATCCTAAAAGGAAATAGATTCAACAATGTTTACATTATTGATCCATCCTTCGTCCCCAAGGAAAAATGGTGTCTCTCAACCGTGAATGACCAAGCTGAGTTGTGGCACCAACGCCTCGGTCATGCTAGCACTAAGCTGATTCAAAAGCTACACTCAAAGGAACTAGTCAGAGGATTGCCAAAGCTGAGTGGCACATCTAAGGAACCATGCTCTGACTGTGTAAAAGGAAAACATGCTCGTAGTTCCTTCAAATCCAAAAACATGGTAAGCACCTCAAGGCCTCTTGAGCTCATCCACATGGATCTTTGTGGACCCATGAGAGTTCAAAGCCTAGGAGGGAACATGTATATTTTTGTTATTGTCGATGACTTCTCTCGCTTTACTTGGACCATTTTCATTAAATCTAAAAGTGAAGTCATTGATCGCTTTAAAGACCTGGTTCCCTTGTTAGAAAAATCCCTTGATTGTTCACTTAATGCTATTCGGTCTGACCATGGTACCGAATTCGAAAATAAAGAATTTCTAACCTTTTGCAGTGAGCATGGCATTGATCACAACTTCTCTGCACCATACACTCCTCAACAGAATGGAGTAGTGGAGAGAAAGAATAGGACCTTGGAAGACATGGATCGAACTATGTTGATCTCAAGTGGACTCTCCCAATCCTTTTGGGCTGAGGCGATCAACACAGCATGCTACATCATCAATAGAGCCATGCTTCGCCCTATCACAGAAAAGACACCCTATGAACTCCTAAGAGGAAGAGTTCCCAACATTTCTCATCTAAGGGTGTTCGGATGCAAGTGCTTTGTGCACAACAATGGGAAGGACAATCTTGGCAAGTTCAACCCAAGAAGTGATGAAGGAATCTTCATTGGATATGCCTCAGGCAGTAAGGCATACAAGGTCCTCAACAAAAGGACCAAAAAGGTAGAAGAAAGTGTTCATGTTATTTTTAATGAAAAATCACTTGGAAAGATTGTGCAGAACACCATCAGTTCCTTCGAAGACCCATTTCCCAAGTTATCTCATGAAGATCCAGATGAAGATGTCACTCCTCCCAGTTCCTGCCCTGCTGAACGGAACCCTCCAATGGCTTCTCCACCAGTTCCAATGGATAATGAACAACAATCCATTTTTGGGAACCATGAGCATGACGACAACATCTGTGGAGACCTCAATGATTCATCTTCCCACATGTTCTTCAATGGAGAAGGTGACCCCAACCAGGAAGCTGAATGCTCAACTCAGAATGTCTCCATATCAAATACTTTGGCTTCCAACAGAGAAAGAAGAGTCGTCAAGCCTCCAGTCAGGTACGATCATCTAACTTTCTTTGCCTTTAATGCTTTTTTGTCTATTGTGGAACCAAAGAACATAGGTGAGGCACTGAAGGATGCGGACTGGATCCAAGCCATACAAGAAGAGCTTCATCAATTTGAAAGGAACAAAGTCTGGCATCTGGTTCCTCGCCCCAAGGATAAGCACATCATAGGAACCAGATGGGTTTTCAGAAACAAGCTAGATGATACAGGAACTGTGATAAGGAACAAAGCAAGACTTATGGCTCAAGGATATAATCAACAAGAAGGAATTGACTATGATGAAACCTATGCTCCAGTGGCAAGGATCGAAGCGATAAGATTGTTGATTGCCTTCGCATCTCACAAAGGGTTCAAGCTGTTCCAAATGGATGTAAAGACAGCTTTCCTCAATGGAATTCTTCAAGAAGAAGTCTATGTCAAGCAACCTCCTGGTTTCGAAGACGACGATCATTCAGATCATGTCTACTTTCTAGACAAGGCACTCTATGGCCTCAAGCAAGCTCCCAGAGCTTGGTATGATCGTCTTGCCCAGTTCCTACTCTCAAATGGCTACAGGCGTGGAGTTATTGATAAGACTCGCCCAATCCTAGAAGAAGAAGGTAACATCTTAGTGGTTCAAATCTATATTGATGATATCATTTTTGGTTTCACTAACTTGTCCCTTGTAGACAAGTTCAAAGACTTGATGAGCAGTGAATTTGAAATGAGTTTAATTGGGGAACTCACATTCTTCCTCGGATTACAAATCACTCAAAAGGAAGATGGTATTCAAATCCACCAACAGAAGTATGTCAGGGAACTACTGAAGAAGTTCAAAATGGATTCATGCAAGCCTCTCTCCACTCCCATATCCACCATTGCCCATCTGGATAAGGACCACTCGAGTCCTCTAGTGGAGGAGAAGCTCTATAGAGGTATGATAGGCTCACTCATGTACCTAACCGCTAGTCGACCAGACATTGTCTTTGCTGTTGTCTTGTGTGCTAGGTTCCAATCTTGTCCAAGAGAAACCCACTTGGCCGCTGTGAAGAGAATACTTCGATACCTCAAAGGAAATGACGATCTCTGCATTTGGTACCCCAAAGAATGTCCCTTTGAGCTCATGGGTTTCACTGATGCTGATTATGCCGGATACTTGGTGGATAGGAAGAACACTTCTGGAATGGCACAGTTCCTAGGCCCTTGCCTTGTGTCATGGGGATCAAAGAAACAAGTTTCAGTCTCTCTCTCCACCACAGAATCCGAGTACATTGCGGCTGCCTCTTGTTATTCCCAACTTCTCTGGCTAAAGCAACAACTCGCGGACTTTGGTATGTCTTATGGCCCTCTCACTATTCTTTGTGATAACACTAGTGCCATAAACATTTTTAAGAATCCTGTGCATCATACTAGGACCAAGTATATTGACATTAGACATCATTTTCTTAGGGATCATGTTGAGAAGGGAAACATCATTATGAAATTTTGTAGAACTGAAGATCAGGTTGCATATATATTCACCAAGGCATTGAATCGAGTTCCTTTCGAGAACCTTAGATTGGAACTAGGAATGATTCATATTACTCAGTAGTGTCCTTAGTTCAAGAATTCTTTCCAGTTCCCCTGATTGACTAATTTACGATTTCTTTTACTTGTTGAGTCTTGATGTCCTTGTGTTATATCTTTTGCTACAAACCCTTCTTGTCATAATGGTTTCTTATAAAGGCTTAGATAATTTTTTCTGGTTCGTTTCCTTTTGATCCTCATTATTCTTCAACTCCTCATTGTTCAAATTTCTTTGATGGTCCAAAAAGTCACAATCTGATCATATTTCTAAACCCAACATTACAAGCTGAAATGATGATTGTGTACTAAGACCTACCCTTGCCTCATTGCTCAATTTAATTCTCTATGATCCATCTCTAAACCCTCTCTGAGAATTATTGTGCAATGCGATAAATAGCCTATCCTGATTCCTAGTATGGGAACATACTGTTTTTGGTTCCTTTGTTTTAACCCACACCAAAGGTTCCCATACATTCCTCTAGCTCGTTGAAAATGTCACCAGAAAGGAACCAGGACGTAGCGTCTCTCCAACGGCTCGCTTGGCTCTCCCAGACGCTATTTATGGCATATTGGCAGGGATAAGGCATGTCTCATCAGTGGCAGACCTCCCTCTTCTCTGAAGGGTCAAATTTTGAATTTAAGTTAGCCGTTCCGAAAAGCTGCAACTTTCTTCAATGCTTCGGATTTGCCTTGATCTTCTCAACGGCTGGATTTGCTTCAACGGTCACCTCAGCTCTTGGCCATCCCAGATCTTCAACGCCCTTAAAGAGGTGCTCAGTTGCTCCGAGTTGATCACACAAGCTCTCCATCTCTCTGATCTTCTACCTCTCTTTCTCTTCACACAGCAATCCTCTTAGTTCCTCTCAAATGGCCAACCCTAACCCAATCGTTGTTATGGATGAAGAGGAGGCTGCTTTTCTTCAAGCATTTCGCGAAAAGAAGGCTAAAGCCTCCTCCTCCAAGCCTGTTTCTGCCTCCACTTCTCCAAAATCCCTCCCCAAAGAAAACCCCGTGGCGAAACCTGCAGAGAAACCAGAAGAGAAGCTTGAGAAACCACCAAAGGATAAGGAAAAGGTGGAAGAGGAACCAACTATGCCCAAAGAAGAGGAGCAAGCCATCACTTTGGCTTCAGAATCAGTCACAAAATCAGTTTCTGAAGGCGGGTCGCATGATTCCTCTCCGGATAAATCCCTTCAAGAGATCCTTAGCCCCGAGCCTTCCCCGATCAGCCTCAAATCCAAAACTTCCAACCCAGGCCCCTCTGTCGCCACAAGAATGCAACAGAGGAAGAGAAGCTCCCAAGCCATTGTTCCCTATGAAACTAAATCCACAAAAAAGGCCAAAACCACCACCCTCTCTGCCTCCTCTTTCTTCTCCAAAAGGAAGATCCTAAAACCTCTCATTATCGGCAGAGAATTCTGGACCCAGGAGTTAGAAGAAGAGGATGAGGAACTCTATGGAGAAGCTTTGGATGAGTTTCACTCTCTGTTGCAGTTCCAAGGGTGGGACGAGATACTGTGCGAGCCTTTCTCTGCTTTCGACGAGGTTGTCCGGATGTTTTACCAATCTATGGAGTTTGTACCCCAGAAGGAGAACTCTCCCTGTCACGACGCCATTCTTATCTGGAAGGGAACCAGCTATCCCTTGTCTGCCAACTTGATCGCGTCTGCTCTAAGGCTCAAGCCAAGGTCTGGGTTTGGCATTCTGCCTCAGAAGAAGGGATGGCCTAAAGGAAAAGGGTTCAAGTCCAAAGGAGCAATAGTGAAGAAAATTTATGATGGCGCATCCCCCTCATCTTTGGAGACGAAGGATCTCTCCATCGCAAACCGGCTACTGCATTTCTGGATCACTCGCAACTTGGTTCTCAGGCAAGAGCACAGGAATGAAGTCCTCATCACCGACGCCGTCTACATGGACAAGGTGCTCTCCGGTGTTCAGTTGGATCTTCCCCGTATTGTGCTGGCTCACATGCAATTCTGTGCATCCCATGACTCCCATGCTTTACCCTTCCCTCATATCATCAAGAAGCTACTCTCCAACCTCAATCAGTACCCAGAAGATTCACCCGAGACTGCCTACAGCAAATGTCTTACCATGCACACAGTTCGGAAGCTAAAATCTAAGGAACAACAACCCAACCCTGCTAAAACAGAAGAAATCCCGCCTAAGGAAAAGGCGAGTTCCCAGGGCCGTTCTAGTTCCCACCCTCAGCAACCCCCCTCTTCAGACTCCTCTGCGATCCTCCTTGCGTTGGATCGTATTGAAAAAGCTATCTTGGAAGGCTCGACTGCCAACACGGTCGCCATCCATGATCAAGTAAGAGAGTTGGGGCGTATCAGTTCTGCTGTCGAGAGTCTGGTGGAAGTTCTGCAGAAGGATTGGCAAGGTGCAATCAGTGCTCATCAGGCCGCGGGCCAAAATGTAGGAACCGACGACAAGGATGCAGAAGAGGAGGCCGCTACTACGCCATAGGAACGCTTGTTCTAGGTTCCCAGTGCTACAACGCCACATCGAGCTAGTAGTTTTCCTTAGGATCCTACTCCCCTCTTCTATCCCTTTTGTTGTCTTTCTTAAGATTGGTTTTGTTGTCTTCCTTGCTATTTGCTGTTTGTGTTGTCGGTTGTCAGTTGTTATGTTGTGGTATAAGTGTTTTGAACAATGATCAATGAAGCTTTAATGACTATATTTGGAATCGCTCCAATGATCAATTTGTCTTTGCCTTAACGTTCTCATTATGACTTTTTTTTAGGATTGATGCAATTGCATATTCACTTGGATATCATGTTCTTAACTTGTACTTAATCTTTTCGATGATGTCAAAAGGGGGAAGAAAAGGATAGGAACCTTAAACTTTGGAGACTACTGAATTAATAGGAACTCTGAACTAGTTCTATTTCTAAGGGGGAATTTGAAATAAACTTGTTCACTTGCTTAGGGGGAATTCGCAACCATTGAATGTTCTATCACTAATCTGTAATGTTGTAAATCCCATTATCTCAATATGGTCTCATAAGATTCAAAGTCCTATTATGTTGTCAGGTTCCTTGTATTTGTCATCATCAAAAAGGGGGAAAGTGTTAGGAAACAGAACTCTGGAACTTAGGTTCCCCTGAGAGTTCCGTTCCTCAGTTTCTCTACTTTTGAAGATGACAAATATTATGATACTAATGTTTTATCTCAAAGATGTGTTTTAAGGAACCACAGGAAATTACCTAAGGCAGGAAAGCCAAACAGAACAAGGGAACCAAAGGAACAAGACAGCTGAAGGAATCCAGAGGAACCCAGGTGTGCCCAGAAATGGAGCTTGCGACATTGCGATTCCCGAGAAATCTGGGGACACACAACCTCGGAAAAAAGGTGTCGAAAACGACTTGTCTGAAGCTTCCAAAAGTCTGCCAAGGTCCAAGAGCTAAAGAACAAGATGCCTAGAGAACCTCTACCTCGGACAGAGACGATGAAAGCGACAACACATGAAGACGTCACTGTCCAACATACGGTTCCCAAGCGGCCAGCTTACTCAACCTCAGACGAAAGCGTTTTGACAACGACACCACAAGGCTCGTCTGAGGTAGTTGACCAACCAAGAGAGATTCTGAGCTGCCTAGGTTGTTTGCACATGCCAAGAACAACGTGGATCAAGGAGAACCACTAATCCTAGGGCAAGCTCAATCCGTGGGAACCAAGAGAGGATCGAGCTGCGAAGAATCCTCTATAAAAGGAAGACTAACCCAAGGGTTATCTTCATACACTAAAACAAGAACTCACACTCATTAGCAAATATCTAGTGTGAACCTCAAAACAAAGATCATCAAAGCAAACCGAGATCAAGAGGAACCAGTCAAGGAAGAAGAGCTGAGTGCTAAGTTCTTGTGACTGTAAGTGATAGTTCCTAGGTGTGAAAGTCTGTTTCTTGGATTGATTATTGATTGTGTTAAGTTATCTAGGATTGTCTAACTGTGTGTAAGGCAAAGGAACTGTGTGTTCGTTCCTAGGATAAGCTGTAACCAAAAGAGATAAGAAATCAAGAAGTAGACTTTGAAATCCTTTCGAAAGAAAGGTAGTGGTTTTTATCCTGGATTGCTAGTTGACAATCAAAGGTTTCCACTATAAGGAACTTGTCATTTGTTTGATTATTTATCTTCCGCTGCGAAAGGAACTGAGAATCGTTATTCTGAGTTCCTTAAGCTTTTATCTAACAATCACGATCCTACACACATAATCATCATTTCCTTCTGGCTGCGCCAAAACTGGTGCAGAGGTCAGACATTGTTTCAACTTCTTGAAAACTGGCCTCGCACTTGTCATTCCAGACAACCTTCTTATGGACCTTGCGGAGCAGACCGATCATAGGTAGAGTGATCCTAGAAAATCCCTCCACTAATCGTCTGTAACATCCCGCAGGTCCAAGGAAACTGCGCACCTCGTTCCCATCCTGAGGCCGCTTCCAATTGGCTACCGCTTAAATCTTCTAGGGATCAGCCATCAACCCATTCTCATTAATCATGTGGCCTAAGAAAGCCACTTCCTTGATCCTAAAAGTCATACTTAGACAATTTCGCGTACAACTCAACTTGTCTAAGGACTAACAAAGGAATCCTAAGATGTTCCACATGAGCTTCCACGCTCGAGGGAATAGATCAAAATACCATCGACGAAGATCATCACGAACTTATCCAAGTACTGGTGAAAACATCGATGCATTAGACCCCTGAAAATCGCTGGAGTATTGGTAAGTCCAATGGCATGACTACGAACTCACAGTGACCACATCTCGTCCAGAATGCAGTCCTCTGAATATCTTCATCACGAATCCTGAGCTGATGGTAACCAGACCTTAGATCGATTTTGAAAAAGACTTTTGCTCCTTGTAGTTGATCCAACAGATCATCAATCCTAGGTAACGGATACCTGTTCTTGATCGTGACTTTATTCAACTCTCGATAGTCGATACAAAGTCAAAACGATCCATCCTTCTTCTTGACGAACAAAACCGGAGCACCCCAAGGCGATGCGCTCGGCCTTATATACCCTTTCTCAAGAAGGTCCTCGAGTTGCTTCTTCAACTCTTGCATTTCGGCAGGAGCCATCTGGTACGGTGCCTCCGAGATCGGTGCGGTACCAGGCTCGAGATCAATTGTAAACTTCACGTCATGTGATAGGTGTTATTTCATACACCTTTACTAGCAATTATTAGCATGATTTGGAGGAGTTTATGAGTAGTTTTTAGGCTAAGTCTGTGATCTAGAAGTTATGGAGAGAAGTGAAGATATCCCAAGATTTACAGCTTAGATGGAGACATGAGGATGGAGATGGAGCTGCTGAAGCATACTTGGAGAAGACTACCAACACTTGCTAGTAATGAAGAGCAGCAGAAGAAGAGAGTGAGGAAGCCACCGCCACGCGGTGGATCTCACCGCCCCGTGGTGGCCGTGTTAAATGTCGCGCGTCAGAAGACTTTTATTTCCTTTTATTGTTTTCAGATTTTGTTATTTTACTATTTTGTTTCCTTTATTATTTTCATTAGTTTAACCTAGTTTTCTTAAGGCTATTTAAGCTCTCTTTCTAGGTTAAGAGAAAGGAGAACTCGTTACAACTGCTTTACACCAGACGTTATTTTCCTTAGTTTTCATTCTCGTTTGAATGGAGAACTAACTTCCCTTTGTTCTACTAGACGATTGAAGCAATACAGTTGATGTGTTTGTGAGATTTCTATTCCTTGTTCTTATCCTTATAAGTGTTGGTTTGATTCTCTTGGTTATATTGAATATTGATTTCTTGTTGTTCTTCTTAGCCTGATCAACTAGGTTGAATACTTTTTTTATCAATTGCTAGGATTGTATATAGGGGTTCCGAGTTCATATCTAGTGGCATACACGATTGTGCGTATAGGGGTTCCGAGCGTACAATCATGAGTGAGAGTCAGTTGCATGCGAGTATTAATACGTCTTTCTATTTGCATGTATCCTATATCCTTGTGTGTATTGCTATTGCTTTGTTGGTGGTAAAATATACCGACAACTGTGAGAATCGGTGGTACTTTATCATTGGCATAGTAATAAGTCTATCGACAACTGTGAGAATCGGTAGTACTTAAGATCAGGGTGGGAACAACTATAAGGATAGTAAAAGAACTTGGATTAAATAGATTTCTGTGATCAAATTATATCTCTGTATTGTGGATCTCGCTCTAGTAGGACTACTTTCCCCATTATATTTTCTCAACTCAACCAAACTTGTTTGCTTTGCTTACTTTGCTTTCTCGTGATAACTAAACCCCCCTAGCTTGTTACTTGTCATTCACGATTTCATACTGCATCAGATCTTCCCTGTGGGTTCGACCCTTGATTGCTTACTATACATCTGTTTAGTAGGTCTGTTAGGACTTTTTACTTTGATAAGGCTAATCAACGATACTTGCATTGCGCACTTTTAGCACCGTCAAATTTGGCGCCGTTGCCGGGGAAGTTTTCTGTTTTTGTTGTGTGTTTTTGTGATTGATTTTTGGTGGAGACCTATCTTATGGTCGACACTCGTTCTACTGACTCCCCTCTAGCTGCTTTTGATCCAGAAGTCGACAGATCGTTCCGTACGAACCTACGCGATCAAGGAGAAGAAGAAGTAGAGGTTGAGATCGTTGAGCCGACTGAGCCAGTTGACATCCCTGTTGCTGAAATGGCTGAGACTCTGAGAGAATTGACTGAGCCGAATATTGGAGCACAACCCCTGGCTGTCGTCATCCCTACACTTGGCGAAGGGGTGAATTTTGAGCTGAAGTCTGGAGTTGTTGCCTATCTCCCTAAGTTCCACGGTTTGAGTGGAGAGGACCCGATCTCTCACCTGGGCAAGTTCCACAATGTCTGCATGACTATGAAGCCCAGGAACATGACGGAAGACCAAATCAAGATGAGAGATTTTGGTTTCTCCCTGTTAGACTCTGCAAGCGACTGGTACTATCACTTGCCACCAGGAACCATAGATACCTGGAATAAACTACACAAGGCATTCCTGGACA
The DNA here is from genome assembly GCA_027886185.1 of Rheum nobile. NCBI lineage: Eukaryota > Viridiplantae > Streptophyta > Magnoliopsida > Caryophyllales > Polygonaceae > Rheum > Rheum nobile. The sequence continues at coordinate 1,110,535 of WOAB01000657.1, read as the reverse complement.
AGTACTTTCCAACGAAGAAGGCGAATGGTTTGAAAAAGGCAATTGCCAATATTGAGCAGGCTGGCGATGAGACGTTGTATGACTATCTTGAGAGATACAAGAGACTTTGCTCCAGCTGCCCGTTCCATGGATAGGCTAAGCAGGACCTTGTCCTCTATTTACACAATGGTCTGCTGGACCAAGAGAGAAGGATGGTTGACGCTGCTTACGGTGGAAGCATTCTGAATCTGACACCGGATGCAACCATGGAGAGATTCTAGGAGATGAGTGAGAGCACCAAGAGTTTTGGAAAGACATACCAGAGGAAGGCAGTCAATGCTGTGACCCCTACAGGACCAAGCCCAATGTTGACTGAGTTAGCCGAGTTGAAGGAGATGGTGAAGATGATGGCAAATCAAAACATTCCTCAACAAGTTAAAGCATGTGGGCTTTGCTCTGATCAATACCACCCCACCGACACTTGTCCTCAGCTGCAGGAGGAAGGTGTTGCTGAAGTTAATGCTATAGGAGGTTATGGACCCCCTAGACCACAGTTTGGTGGACAGCCCAATTATAATCCGAGAGGGCGAGACCACCCAGGTTTTAGATGGAGTGACCCTCAAGGTGGTCAACATCCGGCACAACAGCAATACTAGCAGAGAGTCCCATACCAACAGCGGCCTCAAGGCCAAAGCTCTGGTGCTTCGACTGAAGAGATGCTAAAGACATTGACTCAGTATTTCGCCACGCATGTGCAGGCGACTAAGTCAAGTATAAAGAACATGGAGAGACAGATTGGTCAACTAGCTGATGTTGTGACCAAACTTGACCAGAGGACATCTAACTCCCTGCCATCCCAGACTACTGTGAACCCAAGGGAGAATGTGAGTTCTATTACCCTCAGAAGTGGTAAGAAGTTGGTCGTTGCTCCTAGTACTGAAGAGGAGAACGAAGCTGTAAAGGAGAAAACTGCTGACCGCCCCGCGGTGGATCCCACCGCGACCCGACCTGAAATTAAAGAAGGAACCGGGAATGAAGTGTTGTTGCCACCGCCCCGCGGCGATCCTCACCGCGACCCGGCGGCTGATCTCAGTAAACACACCACGACCCCACCGCCCCGCGGTGATGACCACCGCCCCGCGGTGATGACCACCGCCCCGCGGTGGGCTTACCGCGACCCAACCCCCAACAATCCAGCTCCGCTGAAGAAACCTGTGTTGATGACTACGTTCGCCCCGTGTTTCCCCCTCTAGGTTCTGAGAAGCCACCAACACCTTTTCCTGAAGCACTGAAGGCCAAGAGAGTAGCCGACGACAGTGATCTGTTCGAGACATTTCGGGACTGTGAGGTGAACATTCCCCTACTCAAGCTTATGAAGGCTATCCCTCGATATGCCAAGTTCTTGAAGGAGCTGTGCACCGTGAAGAGGACTCAGAAGCAGAAAGTCCAGAAGAAGGTTCCAGTGAGTGAACATGTATCAGCGGTAGTTCAGAGACGCATGCCTGAGAAGTGCAAGGATCCAGGTACATTTACTATTCCTATTACTTTAGGTGAGCATCGATTTGAGAAAGCCTTGTTAGACTTAGGTGCCTCTATTAATGTGTTACCCTATTCACTGATTGAAGATTTAGGAATAGGACCCTTGCATGATTCTAACATTGTTATACAACTTGCTGATGGTTCTTGTGTGCCCCCTAAGGGTGTTGTGGGGGATGTTCTTGTCAGGATAGGTTCTTTGATTTTTCCTGCTGATTTCTTTGTTATGGATATGGACTATGATGAGCAGGTGACTCCAGTTATGCTAGGGCGACCTTTTATGAAAACATCCATGACAAAGATTGATGTAGATAGTGGAACTTTAACTATGGAATTTGATGGAATAATCTCTGAACACAATATTCATAAAGCCAACTCCATTGAATTGCCTGCTCCTTGCTGCATTAGTGATATTGATAATCATGTGCATGAAAATGTTAAAACCGGTGCAGTAGAGACCGTAGTTAAGTGTTCTACTATTGATGGACCTATTAAGTTGCATGAATTGCATGTTGATGATATCTTTCTGGATGATATAGGAGATTCCATTCCCTCTACTTTGGGCACTTGCCCCCCTACACTAACCATACAAGGCTGTAAGCCTCTATCTAGTAACGTGCAGCATATTCAGGTTGAGCCATATCGGCCCCCACATCGCTCTAAGTATGGGGGAGATACTCCAAAGGAAGTAATCATGGAGTTGATGGCCAAGAGGGAACATGGTCTAAGGTCTCAACCTTTCCATGGGAAGGCTCGATAGGAAGAGACGAGTATGAGGATTCCGAGGGGATCCTATTCCAGGTGGTAGTTGATCTGCAGTACGTCGAGCCAACGACGTTAACCAAGGCGCTGTCCGGGAGGCAACCCGAGGTAGTTTTTCTTTGATCTTTCATTTCCCTTAGATTAATTTCATAATTTCTTTTGTTTTGTTTCGTTCGCCTGTTACTAACATTTCAGGTACGAAAGTAAATGGAGAGGAGACGGTGTTCTCAGTTTATCTCACCGCCCCGCGGTGGATGTCTGGTATATCTTCTCAACTCCGAAAAAAAAAACAAGAATAAAGGGCCCCGAAAAAACCTTAAACGGGTGAGTAAAATTTTTATTTCTTGAGTTGTTACGAAGGATTTGATGGATTGGGCCCCCTTTGGGCCAAGATTTTTCTTTGGGCCATGGTACATATCCGGCCCCATCATCCCTTTCTTCCCTTTCACTTCCCCTTCCCTGACCTAGCCCCCATACTCACAAACCCTCCATTCCCAGCACACCTCTCTAGCTCCCAAAGCCAACCCCCCCATTCTCCCTCAAATCTCTCTCGACCTTGATCCGAATCTAGCCCCCAATTCACAAATTGGAAGTCTAGCCTCACAAACAAGCCAAACACAACCCCACCGCGTCGCTTCAGTCCCGCCCCGCTGTCGCTCCACCTCGCGCTACCCCGCTTCGCGTCGCTGCTGCCATCGCCCCGCGCCGACTTCACCGTGCCCCGACTAAAGCTCCCAGTTGTCCCACCGCGACCCGACGACTCGTTCACCGCCCCGCGGCGAGACCTCTTGGTTGTGTGTTTGCTCGTTTGTAAGTTCTCTTGGTTGCCCTTCGTTTTGAAATTCTACATTCATTACTTATGGCACCTAAGGGTAGGAAGCAAGTGTCTACGCGGGATGAGAATGAGGTCTACAATGTGGTGAAGGAGAGAAAGGTGTTGACGACTAAATTCTTTCACAAGCCTACGTTGTCTGAGATGGGTTTGTTGGCGTGTGTGTCCCTGTGTCTGGCACAATGTGGTTTGGGGACGTTTCTGAACTTGGCTGCCCCTGCATATCCCGAGCTTTGTTACCAGTTCATCGCCTCTTTCAAGAGGTATTCTGATGGTTCAGACGACAAGAGGATGATGAGGGTGACGTTCACTTACAATGGGCGTGATTTTTCGTTGTCCCCTAAGGTGGTGTGTGATGCCCTGGGCATTACAAAGCTGCCAACGGATGGGTGGTCTGGTGGCATTCTTGAGTCGGATATGATGGAGTTCTGGAAGGCTGCTACGGGCAGGACGTTCAGGAAGGGGCAGAAGGTGAACTCGAAGCTGGTGAACCCGTGTCTACGGTTGATCCATAAAGTGATGATGAGAGCCTTCTTTGGCCATGCTGATGATGGAAAGGTTCCTTTGAAGGATTTCCAGTGGTTTATGAGCATCTTGGAGGTTGTCACGTACACGCCATGTTGGACTACCCTCTTTTTGAGTTCCTTGAAGAGGATTCGTGATGGTGAGCCACGGGACATCTGTGGGGGTGGTCTGATTACCCTCCTTTGTGCTGGAGTGATAGCTTGCGATCAGATTCCTCGGCCTGTTGCCTACGTGGTGTATGATATGGCGCACATGAAGGTGTGCTCGATGCTGAAGCCATTGGCAAAGGATGGTGATTTAGTTTGGTCTTCCTATGATGGCCACATTCTGATTCTTCCCCGGGAGTTTGCCTATTCCCCTTCATTTGCGGATTGGTGGATTCCCAGTGATAGCAGGATGACGACTGATGATACCCCTACTGCTGCTCCTTCAGGCCCGTATGGAGAAGGCCCTAGTGGTGGTGCTGCTGCTGAGTTTGCGGGCGAGGACACTCCTATGCCTACACTTTATGACGCACCCTCATCTTCTTACGCTTCTGCCGCACCTTGGCAGGAGTTGTATGCGAGATTTGATGCATACTCAGTGCAGCAAACGCACTGGAACACCCGAGTAGAGACCGGTCTGCAGACTTGGCAGACCCAGTTCCATGCTGATGTAGATGAGCGTCTAGACGGTATGGACGCTCATATGAGGGACTACTTCGGGAGGTTCCCACCACCACCATCAAGCCCGTAGTGAGTTTATTTTCTCCTTCCCCTATTTCATTTGATGTTCTCTTTTTTCCATTGAGGACAATGTTCGGTTTAAGTATGGGGGAGGGATTTAGACTTGCTATCTGTCTATCCTTTGTACATATTGTTTTTCTTTTCGTGTGTTGTATTTCCCATTCGAGTTTTAGATTTCTAAAAAAAAAAAAAAAAGCCAAAAAGAAGTAAAAAGGCAATCAAAATCCTGGGATGAGCTGAAAACCCAAAAGGGCAGTTCAGGTAAAAAGCAGGTAGTCCGACTGGTATAGACCAGGGCAATATTGGACTGGAGTGATGTGAGTATATGTGAGATATCTAGCAAAATGAAATGAGTGGCTTGGTAAAAACCCGAAAGGGCGCCTTGGCAAGATGAGCGAAAAAGAAGAAGAGTGATTCTAGGATTTCTCTCTATTTCTTGGCGAGGTGTCATAAGAAGAGGTGGTATAAGGAGTTCGGGTAGGCCATTCTGGAGCGATAAGGAGCTAGATTGGAGTTAGGATTAGAATTATCTTTGCATCACTTGTTTTGGTTGTCTAGAGCTTATTGTTGATATGTTGTAATTGCTAGTGTCATGTTTTCTTGTACTTCCTGAGGCCTTGGTGTTGATTGAGAGAGTAGGTTTTTCTTTAGCTTACTCGGGACGAGTGAAGGTCTAAGTATGGGGAAATTTGATAGGTGTTATTTCATACACCTTTACTAGCAATTATTAGCATAATTTGGAGAAGTTTATGAGTAGTTTTTAGGCTAAGTCTGTGATCCAGAAGTTATGGAGAGAAGTGAAGATATCCCAGGATTTACAGCTTAGATGGAGACATGAGGATGGAGATGGAGCTGCTAAAGCATATTTGGAGAAGACTACCAACACTTGGTAGTAATGAAGAGCAGCAGAAGAAGAGAGTGAGGAAGCCACCGTCCCGCGGTGGATCTCACCGCGGGGCGGTGGATCTCACCGCCCCGCGGTGGCCGTGTTAAATGCTGCGCGTCAGAAGACTTTTATTTCCTTTTATTTTTTCAGATTTTGTTATTTTATTATTTTGTTTCCTTTATTATTTTCATTAGTTTAACCTAGTTTTCTTAAGACTATTTAAGCTCTCTTTCTAGGTTAAGAGAAAGGAGAACTCGTTACAACTGCTTTACACCAGACGTTATTTTCCTTAGTTTTCATTCTCGTTTGAATGGAGAACTAACTTCCCTTTGTTCTACTAGACGATTGAAGCAATACAGTTGATGTGTTTGTGAGATTTCTATTCCTTGTTCTTATCCTTATAAGTGTTGGTTTGATTCTCTTGGTTATATTGAATATTGATTTCTTGTTGTTCTTCTTAGCCTGATCAACTAGGTTGAATACTTTTTATCAATTGCTAGGATTGCATATAGGGGTTCCGAGTGCATATCTAGTGGCATACACGATTGTGCGTATAGGGGTTCCGAGCGTACAATCGTGAGTGAGAGTCAGTTGCATGCGAGTATTAATATGTCTTTCTATTTGCATGTATCCTATATCCTTGTGTGTATTGCTATTGCTTTGTTGGTGGTAAAGTATACCGACAACTGTGAGAATCGGTGGTACTTTATCATTGGCATAGTAATAAGTCTATCGACAACTGTGAGAATCGGTAGTACTTAAGATCAGGGTGGGAACAACTATAAGGATAGTAAAAGAACTTGGATTAAATAGATTTTTGTTATCAAATTATATCTCTGTATTGTGGATCTCGCTCTAGTAGGACTACTTTCCCCATTATATTTTCTCAACTCAACCAAACTTGTTTGCTTTGCTTTCTCGTGATAACTAAACCCCCCTAGCTTGTTACTTGTCATTCACGATTTCATACTGCATCAGATCTTCCCTGTGGGTTCGACCCTTGCTTGCTTACTATACATCTGTTTAGTAGGTCTGTTAGGACTTTTTACTTTGATAAGGCTAATCAACGATACTTGCATTGCACACTTTTAGCACCGTCATCATGCTACGGGGGTAATCCAGGAATCTCTTCCGCAAAATAAAACATCAGGAAATTCTCAACGATCGGAATATCAAGAACTGAAGGTTCATCTTTCATGGGCGGATCCAGGTAGCAAAGGTACCCGACACAACCTTGTCGCAGTAGCTTAAACGCAGCCATCACATTGATAAGCCTGCCATTATCAGCGTCATTCAAACCCTTAAATTTGCATACACACTGGCCCCTAGATGACACCGTCACAGTCTTCGAGCTAAAATCGATTACCACCCCATGATGCGTCAGCCAATCCATACTGAGAAAATTATCATATGGAACCACAATTATTCAGATTAAATCCTCTTCGAATTTCTTACCCTAAATGGTAATCAACAATTTCGACAGACGATTGGTCTTAACCAAACATTTATATTAGAAAGAATATTTACAACAAAAGGTTTACAAACCTTGTTGCATATCTAAACTTTACTAACATAACTATCCAAAACAAAAGACTGGGTAACACCCAAATCCACAACATACCAACAGAAGTAGTACAAGATACTTTAAGTATTTGGAGCGTCGTGTCCATCCGCCTCACGCATCCCGTAAAGGCGTTGTCCTTGACTTCTAGAAGCCACTGGGGCTTTCCCCTTGTTCTGCGCAGCTGTCTGCATTGAAGGACTAGGAGCTTCCACCGGACTGAACCTGGGTCGGTTGTTCTAATTAACAGACCCCTGTCGTGACTCAGCTCCTTTCTGCCTCCTTTGCTGACAGAACGTCTGTATATGGCCCTCCTTTCCGCAGCCATAGCACGTCTTCTTTTCTTTCTGACATTCATTGCTTTTATGTCCGTGTCTACCACAGTTATAGCACTGGATCGGTTTATTGCCCTGACCCGAACGTTGCGTGGACCCATCATGAGTCATCTCCGTTTTCGCTCGGCCAGATTTTGCAAAATCAGACGGTGGCGCAGGGCGTTTAAACCCACTTGCCTGAGGCTGGTTCTACACTTGCCTCTGGCTATTACGCTTCTTGGTCGACTCCTCCAGAGTCACCTCTAACTTGTAGGTTGCATCCACGTATTGCTCCAAAGTAGAGCATCCGTGACGCACCATCCATGGCTTAATATCTGGATTCATCCACTCGTGGAAATACCAGATCTTCTGTTCCTCGCTGGTCACATCCGACCCAACGTATTGCAATAAGTGATTGAACTTAGTCGCAAGCTCAGTCACTTTCAATCCCTCCGTCTTTGGATAAAGAAATTCCTTATGTTTCTCTTCCCTCATAGCTCGGAAAAAGAAACGATCAGTCATTTTAGCCTTGAACATTCCCCAGTTCAACTCAGCATGATCAGCTAGACCGGTGTTCTCCCACCATTCGCTAGCATCTTCCTTCAATTGAAGGGAAGCAATGTGCACTTTCTCCGCTTCTGTGCACTCAATATTACGAAACAACCATTCCATATGTGAGAACCAATGAGCCACTCTGACTGGTTCTCCTTTTCCATCATAACTGTCAGGTCTCATATTGTTAATGGCTTTTAGTGCTCGGCCATAATCACCTCTATTCCTGACCGCTTCTTCTCGGTGTACATGGACATTAGGTTCCTCGAACCTATGAACTACTGGCGGAATTGGCATACCTTGTGCCTGTGGTGTGGCAGGTTGCCTAGCATCGGCGAATGCTTGCATCACAATTCCCCGAATAGCTTCAATTGTTGCTGCATCAAACACTACTGGAGCGTTGGCCGAAGCTTGGCCATTGCCTCCTGGATTATTATTGTGAGAAACAGACTCGTGTTCCTCCACAGGGTCTGGAACATTCCTTGCATCTGATCTCGGGTCATTGCTTGGCCCAGCATCAGCACGAGTGGTGTTCCTTGTGTCCACCATCTATTTATCGATCAGATTCCAAGGATTTCATACATTATTATCATTTCGATATACTTATCGTAATAAAATCAACTTAGAAAAGATCAAACTTGGTAATTTCTATGAATGAACTTCAAACCGAGTTACTAGGTTCTCCAATCTACTAGGTTCTACAACCTTAAATCATAATGAGGGAACTGGGAATTCAAGCCTTACTGAAGATGGTGAAGCCACCTCGGCTTCTTCCGAGTTCCTCTGAAGAGAACAGAATGCACCCATATCTAAGGGCGACGAGAAGAGAGTTTAGTCTTTTTAGATATAGAAGTGAACTTCCATATCAGACTTTAAGAGGAAAGGCACGACTATGAACGGTAAAAATTTTTATTTGAAAATTCAGAGCCTTCGAAACATTTCTCAATTTCAAACGAGTGATCGGTTTATAAAAGTTTTGTTCCTGTAAAACATTTTAAACCCGACCCGTAAGAAAAAAAACTTCGGCTCTGATACCACAACTGTAACACCCCCAAATCTCATCTTGAAAGTATTACTGCCAGTGACCTCAGATATAACATCCCGAAGTCACCCCAGGCTTTTCCAATCGATATAAACCGTCAATTCACAGTTATAATACCAAATATTACAACTTCCATTAAAACCAAAGTCTCGGAAATACAACAATTTCCAAATCCATCAAAATACAAGATCAGAATTATTACAGCGGAAGTCTTTAAAATAAAGCAACAAAATAACTCATCAAAACACCGTTCACCCTCATAGTCGCTCTAGCCTTCTCGGATCCTCAATTTATCTGATGTGCCGAATCAAACGGATGACACCAGTCAACCATGCAGAGAACAATTACGGTTGGTTAGTCTAATGAAAGACTAAGCAAGGGCACAAAGCAGATGGTTTGAAGTAGACGTATTAGGTTAGACTCATCGTCCCTCGAATAATAGTCGAGTACGATAGTCAACCACCATACTCTACTAGAATACAAAAAAAAAGCAGATGATGATTCTGGAAGACCGAGTCTTACAACAATCAGACACAAAAGAAGACTCCAATGAATTGAGTCTTAACGAAAGTATGACAAATGTTGGGAAACTCAAATAATTACACACAATCTCACCACTTTACTTTGATTAAAGTCAAGACGAGTTTTTCCTAGCTGGACTACAGCTTAGCTGCACTACTCGCCACAAAGGGGTAAATTAATTATGTGCGACAACGGCACTTATCTCTTTTTAAATTCCAAAACGCACATTACGTTATAAGCTTTTATAATATCTCTTTACGAGAGATGACAACTCCTTACGAGAGGTATAGAAGGGATGAACCCTAAGAAATGACATCTCCACTCGAGAGATGCAGAAGGGATGAACCCTAAGGAACGACACTTCCACTCAAGAGATGCATAAGGGATGAACCCTGAAAGATGACATCTCCACTCAAGAGATGCATAAGGGATGAACCCCGAAAGATGACATCTCCACTCAAGAGAGACATAAGGGATGAACCCTAAGATTGGCACCAGAGAAGGATGGTAGGAATAGAATCCTAACCATTACGTTATAAAGAAACGATTAGCACTCGCGACGAGATACCCAGTAGCGTTCCTACGAATACTCGTGCTAACTAAACAGCTCAACACAGTAATAATCACATCAAAACCATCCTGGCAATCAACTTAAACATAGATATAATAGAAATGGCTAATCCTTACCTGGACTTAGCGTTCCTGCAAACTCACGTACTATTCTAGCATTACAGTTAACATTAAATTCATAACAATATCACCACGGTAATTAACACATATAATAACGTTGTTCTAACAGATATACAACTTATTATAACATCACATTTTAATCATGTTATTCATCAAAACTGATCCTAACGAAACAGTTAAATCAACCCAAACTAATTAACAATTAAACAATTGATAATTAATTGAACAATGGAATGATGAGCAAGAGCGAACCGCCACTTGCCTTAGATCCGACGAGTTCGAACAAAGCTTAGAAACGTCGAGTTCTTGGATCTGAAACTGGGGCAGATCTTGGATAATAAATCCCTAAGAAATGACCCATAACGAGACCCTAAGTTAGATTCAATATCCTCATAATTGAATCTAAAAGAATACGAAAAGAATCAAAGGAATCGAGCCTCGTCCAAAGCCAAACACCCAAGAACACATACTCGGACAAGGCTCACCGCGGGTGCGGTGGGAGCTTGCCGCGGGGTGCGGTGGACAGACAGTGGCGAGCTCGCAAAAGCAGAAATCCAGCAAACTTACCCCAAATCGATTCGTTCGACTTCGATTTGTCTATGGTTTGATTTCCCAACACCATAGGCCTTCTAATACCACTTAGGAGTACCCTTTCCCACACTCAAAGGGATTCGAATATCTTTACCACAAAGCTCAAAGCTTGGAGCTTCAATGGAGAAAACAGAGGAAAAACAGAGGAAGGAGATGATCAACCCCTTTGACTTCGGATTTCAATACCTTTTATAGTCCCAAATCGAGCTTTCTCAGGGGGGGACAAGCAAGGGGACAAGGGCTAGGTGCCACTTGGGCTGCCTAGGACTGACACACCGGAGAGTTGCAGCCCAAGCTTATCGCGAAGATGAAGCCGCCTCAGACAATGGCCTTCGCCGCGGGGACGGTGGGCGACTTGCCGCGGGGTGCGGTCAAGGCCGTTTTGGCTCTTCTTATCCGAATCACTCTTGGGTTAATTATCTTAACCCCGAGTTAAATATATTTGTACACGAATGACAAATTAACTCCGAAAATACTTCAACTGTATTTTATATTACTCAGAAAAATATTACAGAGCTCAAACAATTTACAGAATGTCCGAAACTCTCTAAAATTAATCTGACTAGTAATACGGGAGTTGGAAAAATTCCAAAATATTCTTATAAAATGAGGGATATTACATGGTGCCCCTCTTACCGACGCTCTCTCTAATCTAGCATCGAATTTGGAGGTTTGGAACAAGGAGGTTTTTGGGAATCTGTTTCGCAGAAGAGACCGACTATGGAGAAGGATTGAAGGGACTCAAAAACGTATTTGTGATAATCCTGCTAGGGGGTTGCTCAACCTGGAACGCAAGCTCCGACATCAGTTGGACTCAGTGCTAGAGCAAATACATCTTTTCTGGATGCAGAAGGCAAGGTCGGATGCCCTCCTGGATGGGGATCGCAATACACGTTTCTTCCACGCGTGCACTGTGATCCGCCAGAAGCAAAATCGTATCGAGGGGCTTCGTTCTGATTCCAATGAATGGGTTTGGGACAGAGCGGCTGTGAGCACAATGGTCAGCTCTCATCTTCAAAAGCTATACACTGATGAAGTGAACTCTGAGGGTCCCTTCGATCTGCCTCATGGCCGCTTCCCGGTTATCTCGCAGGCAGACATGATGCACCTATGCCGACCCTTTACCACAACGGAGATAAAGGAGGTTGTGGACAACATGGGTGCCCTGAGGGCGCCTGGCCCGGATGGGTTCTAGGCCATATTCTACCAAAAGAATTGGACCAACATCCACACTGAGGTCGAGGATACTGCTCTATAGATCTTGCGAGGGCAAGGGGTGACGGCTAGTCTAAATGAAACTCTCCTCGTTTTGATACCCAAGATTGACAATCCAGAGACTGTGAATCAGTTACGGCCTATAAGTCTATGCAATATCGCTTTTAAAATCGCCATGAAATCCCTTGTTATGAGACTTAAGCTGGTCATGAGGAAAGTAGTGGCGCCTACTCAAGCGAGTTTCGTCCCGGGCAGACAGATCATGAACAATATTGTTATTAATCAAGAAGTTATGCATTCAATGAGAGCTAGGAATGGTCCTCGGTTTATGGCCATTAAGATTGACCTCGAGAAGGCCTACGACAGGGTTCGATGGCCATTTATTCGTGACACATTAGATGAGCTTCACTTTCCCTCTGGGCTGACTAGTACTATCATGGACTGCATCACTTCCTGTAGCATGCGGATCCTATGGAATGGGGAGTTGGGTGATTCGTTCGTTCCATCTAGAGGTGTACGACAAGGTGACCCTCTTTCACCCTACCTTTTCGTCTTAGGCATGGAGCGGTTGGGCCACATCATTGAAAATGCTGTAATTTATGGGGCATGGAAACCCATCTCTCTCTCTGAGCATGGACCAGGCCTTTCACACTTATTCTTCACTGATGACCTCATACTTTTTGGTGAAGCAAGCATCGAGTAGATGCAGGTCATTCGATTTTGTCTTGACAAGTTTTGTGCGGCCTCTGGCGCGAAGGTGAACCTGCATAAGTCGATGTTATGTTTCTCCAACTCTACTCCTACAGCCTTGAGTGATGAAATTTGCCAGGTTGGTGGTATGACGGCTACTGATGACCTTGGGAAATATCTCGGCATTCCCATGGCCAAGAAGCGTCTCTCCAAAGCCTCTTTTAAACACATTGTGGACAGAGTTGATTCGAAACTGGCTGGATGGAAGTCGAAACTTTTGTCCATGGCTGGGAGAGTCACGCTCACCAATTCTGCGGTGGCTACGATCCCCTATTACACGATGCAGACGACGCAACTCCCCCTCTTTACTTGCGACAAAATTGAAAAGAAGACGAGGAGCTTTGTTTGGGGCTCTACGACTGAGAAAAGGAAGCTGTATTTGCTAAAATGGGAAACCTTACGAAAACCAAAGTCGGCGGGCGGTCTCGGGATGAGAATCATGAGGCAAGTTAACTCCGCCTTTATGGCAAAGATGGGGTGGAGGATGTTAACCGAACCCGACTCCCTCTGGTCACGTGTGGTGCGAGGTAAATACTGCCGGGGATGCTGCGACCGGGACATGTTCTCGTTTTGTGTTGGGGCGTCCAATATGTGGAATGGTATTGTGAAAGCAAAAGCGCCTCTACTGCAGGGCACGAAGGTGGTGCTGGGTGATGGGACAAGCACCTTATTTTGGAGCCACCCCTGGGTGGAGGAATGCCCCCTAGAAGACCTGGCCACAGGGGGAATTAACGAGGATTTGCTAGGGAAGACGGTGGCGGATTTATGGGATAATGGCACATGGCGCTGGCATGAGTTTTCTCATCTACTCCCGACTGCAACACTACTTAAGATCAGTGATATCACCATTCCTGGTGAGGAGGTGGCGGATAATTTTTGTTGGGGCGCGACTGGCTCTGGACAATTCACATTGAAATCGGCCATGGAAATCATTAGACAGGATGATGGGGATATTGTTGACAGGACTTGGGAGAAGCTTTGGAAGGTGCAGGCCTCGGAAAGAGTCCAGAATTTCACATGGCTCGTTAAACATGATGCCATAATGTGCAACATTAACCGTGTGAGACGCCATCTGGGAACGGAGTCTGACTGTGGGCACTGTACTGGGCAACCGAAAATGACTCTCCATATTCTTCGGAACTGCCCTGTTGCTATGGAGGTATGGCAGGACCTCATCCCTGCATCTCGGCTCCATGGATTCTGTTCTGTCGATTTGGCTACATGGATCAACTCTAACATCTCACGTTCTGGTACTTGGCCAACGACCTTCGTCTATGGCCTATGGTGGCTATGGTGCTGGAGAAACGCCCGTGTCTTCGGCACCAATCTCATCGTCACTGAACCACGATCTCAGTTCATTCTGGATCATGCGAGTGAGTATTCTGTACTTGCTCGGACCCGTAATACTACTCACCACTCCTCGACTCCTGCTGCGTGGCAGTGACCTGCAATCGAATGGCATAAACTTTACTCCGATGGATCATTTTGTGAGGGGCAAAGTCGTGTTCATGCTGGCGGACTTATCCAGAATCACAATGGTGACTTTGTGAGAGGGTTTGTTGCTGAAGTTGCTGGTCTTTCTGGGTTTCGTGCTGAACTTCTTGGATTGCTCTAAGGGCTCTCATTGGCTCAACAGATGGGAATCCAGAAGCTGGTGGTTGAAACTGATGCCACTGAAGTATTAGAAGCGCTTACTGCTGGAGACGCATCCCCACCGCTGCATCGTGACATCATCTCCCGAGTTAGGACCTTGCTGAATGACTCCACTTGGGAGATCACAATCCAGCTCATCCCCCGTCTTGCTAATCAGGCTGCGGACTGGATGGCCAAGTTTAGCTCGTCTTGCGCTGGAGAGATCACTCTGTTTTTTTCTCCACCGGAGGAACTTATTAGGTTTATTGATTATGATAAAATTATTAGCGAACACATTTAAGGTTTGGTTCTTATGAATAAATGGGTCTACCCCTCCTTCGCGCCAAAAAAAATTAACTGATTTATTTTATTTGTTAGTTAAAATTTAAATAGCTCTTCCCAAAGTTATTGTCAAAGACCATGTTTACATCATCTCAAAAAAACTCAAAACATGTTTTATGTGTTTTGAGGAGCCCTTGTTACTCTCTTATATTGAAGCTATTGACTACTTCAACGGATCCAATTTATATGCGTTTTTTAGTTTGGTCTTTTCCCTAGTTCCATAAATCATAGACTTTTTAGTCCATGTTGGATATCATATCACCTATTCAAGAGGTTCGACTTCTCACTTACAAACAATTCCATTTTATGTCATTATAGAGGATTCAAAATCTAATCTTTTTTTTTTGATTAGGTAAGAATTCAAAGTTGTGTATCAAACACAACTTTGAGAGGCCGAATACATCACCAGTCGGAAAAACCGACAAGAAAACAAACCGAACAAACAACACAAAGATACAAACTAGAAGAAGATAAAGCAAAAAACCTAGAGGTGAGGTGAGTAAAGCACAAAAGAACCTTGCGCCGCCGGAAGGATCGTCAACATCCTTGATAAGTCCGGAACTACAACTCGATTCACCGCCTAGAAAAGCTCCATCAACCGAAGAGTGCATCAAAACCCTAAAAAAAAATAAGTGCTCAAAGCCTCCTCGGCAGTCCGGAACTACATCCTCTGGTCGCCCACTCCCTCAGCAGAAGATGAGCCCAGATTTTCATCAGATGGTGATGGCCTCCTCGGCTTGGTGGCCGGTGGTTGCCTTCTCGGCCTGGTGCCCGGTGGTTTCTCTTCTCGTCGGCGGCCTGGTTGCCTTCTCGTCGGCGGCTCATATCTCCACCTACAAGGCATCCAGTGAATCCGCCAGTGAGGCGAGCCAGATCTGCTGGAGCTGTAGCACTTCGCCAACCGGAGATCTCCCTCACGGTGGCGGCGATTCCCTGGCCGGAGATCTCCCTCACGGTGGCCGAAGACGACGTCGTCGAGATCTCGTCTCCTCAGGAAGATTGTCTCCTCAGGAAGATCGTCTTCTTCATTTGGTCGCTTGCTCGGTGGTGGCGGCGGTAAGTGACGTGGCTAAAAGTGCACAAGCAAATGCGCTGAATAGCCAAATCAAAGTAAATATCCTAACGGACCTACTAAATAGATGTATAGTAAGCAAGTAAGGGTCGAACCCACAGGGAAGATCGAATGAAGTATGCAGTCGTGATTGACAAGTAACAAGCAAGGGGGGTTTAGTTATCACGAGAAAGCAAAGTAAACAAGTTTGGTTGAATTGAGAAAATATAATGGGGAAAGTAGTCCTACTAGAGCGAGATCCACAATACAGAGATATAATTTGATCACATAAATCTATTTAATCCAAGTTCTTTTACTATCCTTATAGTTGTTCCCACCTTGATCTTAAGTACTATCGATTCTCACAGTTGTCGATAGACTTATCACTATGTCACTGGTAAAGTACCTCTGATTCTCACAGTTGTCAATATAACCAAGAGAATCAAACTAACACTTATAAGGATAAGAACAAGGAATAGAAATCTCACAAACACATCAACTGTATTGCTTCAAACGTCTAGTAGAACAAAGGGAAATTAGTGCTCCATCAAAAGGGGATGAAACTCTAAGGGAAAAATAACGTCTGATGTAAAGTGAAGTTACTCCCTCTCTTAACCTAGAAAGAGGGCTTAAATAGTCTTAAGAAAACTAGGTTAAATTAATGTAAACAATAAAGGAAACAAAATAATAAAATAACAAAGTCTGAACGAAATAAAAGGAAATAAATGTCTCTGGGCGCGCGGCATTTAATACGGCCACCGCGGGGCGTCAGGCCCTCCACCGCGGGGCGGTGGCTTCCTCTGGCGCGGGGCTTCAGTCTTCTCTGGGAGTCACCGCCGGGCCGCGGTGATTCTGGCGTGGGGCGGTGAACTCGCTCACTCTCTTCTCTAGCTCATCTTCTCTTCTTCTGCTGCTCTTCATTACTACCAAGTGTTGGTAGTCTTCTCCAAGTATGCTCCAACAACTCCATCTCCATCCTCATGTCTCCATCTAAGCTGCAAATCCTGGGATATCTTCACTTCTCTCCATAACTTCAGGGATCACAGACTTAGCTCCAAAACTCATCCAAAACTCCTCCAAATCATGCTAATAATTGCTAGTAAAGGTGTATGAAATAACACCTATCAAATTCCCCCATACTTAGACCTTTACTCGTCCCGAGTAAGCTAAAGAAAAACCTACTCTCACAATCAACACCAAGGTCTCAGGAAGTACAAGAAAATATGACACCAGCAATTACAACATATCAACAATAAATTCCAGACAACCAAAACAAGTGATGCAAAGATAATTCTAATCCTAACTCCAAACTAGCTCTTTATCGCTCTAGAGTGGCCTATCCGAACTCCTTATACCACCTCTTCTTATGACGCATCGCCAAGAAATAGAGAGAAATCCTAGAATCACTCTTCTTCTTTTACGCTCATCTTGCCTAGGCGCCCTTTCGGGTTTTCACCTAGCCACTCATTTCATTTTGCTAGATATCTCACAAATACTCACATCACTCCAGTCCGATATTGCCCTGGTCTATACCAGCCGGACTACCTGCTTTTTACCTGAACTGCCCTTTCGGGTTTTCAGCTCATCCCAGGATTTTGGTTGCCTTTTTACTTCTTTTTGCCTTTTTTGATTTTTTTTTTTAAAAAAAATCTTAAAAACTCGAATGGGAAATACAGCACACGAAAAGAAAACAATATGTACAAAGGATAGACAGATAGCAAGTCTAAATCCCTCCCCCATACTTAAACCGAACATTGTCCTCAATGTAGAAAAGAGAACATCAAATGAAATAGGGGAAGGGAAAACAAACTCACTGTGGGCCTGATGGTGGTGGTGGGAACCTCCCAAAGTAGTCCCTCAGATGAGTGTGTACGTAACAACCTCCAAGATGCTCATAAACCACTGGAAATCCTTCAGAGGAACCTTTCCATCATCAGCATGGCCAAAGAAGTCTCTCATCATCACCTTGTGGATCAACCGTAGACACGGGTTCACCAACTTTGAATTCACCTCTTGACCCTTCCTGAACGTCCTGCCCGTAGCAGCCTTCCAGAACTCCATCATATCAGACTCTAGAATGCCACCAGACCACCCATCAGTTGACAGCTTTGTAATTCCTAGGGCATCACGCACCACCTTAGGGGACAACGAATAATCACGTCCATTGTAAGTGAATGTGACCCTCATCATCCTCTTGTTGTCGGAACCATCAGAATACCTCTTGAAAGAGGCGATGAACTGGTAGTAGAGCTCGGGATACGCAGGGGCAGCCATGTTCAGAAATGTCCCCAACCCACACTGTGCCAGACACAGGGACACACACGCCAACAAACCCATCTCAGACAACGTAGGCTTGTGAAAGAACTTAGTCGCCAACACCTTCCTCTCCTTCACCACATTGTAGACCTCATTCTCATCCCTCGTAGACACTTGCTTCTTACCCTTAGGTGCCATAAGTAATGAATGTAGAATTTCAAAACGAAGGGCAACCAAGAGAACTTACAAACGAGCAAACACGCAGTCAAGAGGTCTCGCCGCGGGGCGGTGAACGAGTCGCCAGGTCGCGGTGGGACAACTGGGAGCTTTGGCCGGGTCGCGGTGAAGTCGGCGCGGGGCGGTGGCAGCAGCGACGCGAAGCGGGGTAGCGCGAGGCGGAGCGATAGCGAGGCGGGACTGAAGCGACGCGGTGGGGTTGTGTTTGGCTTGTTTGTGAGGCTAGACTTCCAATTGGTGAATTGGGGGCTAGATTCGGATCAAGGTCGAGAGAGATTTGAGGGAGAATGGGGCAAATTCTTTGGGGGCATGAGAGTGATGTTGGGAATGGAGTGTTTGTGAGTATGAGGGCTAGGTCAGGGAAGGGAAAGAAAGGGATGATGGGGCCGGATATGTACCATGGCCCAAAGAAAAATCTTGGCCCCAAAGGGGGGCCCAATCCGTCAAATCCTTCGTAACAACTCAAGAAATAAAAATTTTACTCACCCATTTAAGGTTTTTTCGGGGCCCTTTATTCTTGTTTTTTTTTCGGAGTTGAGAAAGTATAGTATACCAGACATACACCGCGGGGCGGTAGGCTCCACCGCGGGGCGGTGAGGGTCGCCGCGGGGCGGTGAAACGAACTGGACACACCGTCTCCTCTCCATTTACTTTCGTACCTGAAATGTTAGTGACAGGCGAACGAAACAAAATAAAAGAAATTATGAAATTAATCTAAGGGAAAGGAAAAATCAAAGAAAAACTACCTCGGGTTGCCTCCCGGACAGCGCCTTGGTTAACGTCGTTGGCTCGACGTACTGCAGATCAACTACCACTTGGAATAGGATCCCCTCGGAATCCTCTTACTCATCTCTTCCTGTCGAGACTTCCCATGGAAAGGTTGAGATCTTAGACCATGTTCCCTTTTTGCCATCAACTCCATGCTTACCTCCTTTGGAGTATCTCCCCCATACTTAGAGCAATGTGGGGGCCGATATGGCTCAATCTGAATATGCTGCACGTCATTGGATAAAGGCTTACATCCTTGTATGGTTAGTGCAAGGGGGCAAGTGCCCAAAGTAGAGGGAATGGAATCTCCCATATCATCCAGCAAGACATCACCAACATGCAACTCATGCAACTTAATAGGTCCAGCAATAGTAGAACACTCAACTACGGTCTCTACTGTACCAGTTTTAACATTTTCATGCACATGATTATCAATATCACTAATGCAGCAAGGAGCAGGCAATTCAATGGAGTTGGCCTTATGAATATTGTGTTCAAAAATTATTCCATAAAATTCCATAGTTAAAGTTCCACTATCTACATCAATCTTTGTCATGGATGTTTTCATAAAAGGTCGCCCTAGCATAACTGGAGCCACCTGCTCATCATAGTCCATATCCATAACAAAAAAATCAGCAGGAAAAATCAAAGAACCTATCCTGACAAGAACATCCTCCACAATACCCTTAGGGGGCACACAAGAACCATCAGCAAGTTGTATCACAATGTTAGAATCATGCAAGGGTCCTATTCCTAAATCTTCAATCAGTGAATAAGGTAACACATTAATTGAGGCACCCAAATCTAACAGGGATTTCTCAAATCGATGCCCACCTATAGTAATAGGAATAGTAAATGTACCTGGATCCTTGCACTTCTCAGGCATGCGTCTCTGAACTACCGCTGACACATGTTCACTCACTGGAATCTTCTTTTGAACCTTCTGCTTCTGATCCCTCTTCACGGTGCACAGCTCCTTCAAGAACTTGGCATAACGCGGGATAGCCTTGATAAGCCTGATCAGGGGAATGTTCACCTCACAGTCTCGAAATGTCTCGAACAGATCGTTGTCTTCAGCTACTCTCTTGGCCTTCAGCGCCTCAGGGAAATGTGTTGGTGGCTTCTCAGAACCTAGAGGGGGAAACACGGGGCGAACATAGTCATCAACACAAGTTACTTCAGCGGAGTTGGGTTCTCGAAGGCCAGGTCGCGGCAAGCCCACCGCGGGGCATTGATCATCACCGCGGGGCGGTGGGGTCGTGGTGTGTTTACTGAGATCAGCCACCGGGTCGCGGTGAGAGTCGCCGCGGGGCGGTGGCTTCAGCTCTTCTTTCCTGGCTCCTTCTTCCATTTCTGGCCGGGTCGCGGTGGTGTCTACCGCGGGGCGGTGGGTGATTTCTGCCTTCTCGACTTCGTTCTCCTCTTCAGCAATAGGAGCAACGACCAACTTCTTACCACTTCTGAGGGTAATAGAACTCACGTTATCCCTTGGATTCACAGTAGTCTGAGATGGCAGGGAGTTAGATGTCCTCTGGTCAATCTTGGTCACAACATCAGCAAGCTGACCAATCTGTCTCTCCATGTTCTTTATACTTGACTCAGTAGCCTGCATATGCGTGGCGAAATGCTGAGTCAGTGTCTTTAGCATCTCTTCAGTAGAAGCACCAGAGCTTTGGCCTTGAGGTCTCTGTTGGTATGAGACTCTCTGCTGGTACTGCTGTTGTGCCGGCTGTTGACCACCTTGAGGGTCACTCCATCTAAAACCTGGGTGGTCTCGCCCTCTCGGATTATAATTGGACTGTCCACCAAACTGTGGTCTAGGGGGTCCATAACCTCCTATAGCATTAACTTCAGCAACACCCTCCTCCTGCAGCTGAGGACAAGTGTCGGTGGGGTGGTATTGATCAGAGAAAAGCCCACATGCTTTAACTTGTTGAGGGGCGTTCTGGTTCGCCATCCTCTTCACCATCTCTTTCAGCTCGGCTAACTCAGTTAACACTGGGCTTGGTCCTGCAGGGGCCACGGCATTGACCGCCTTCCTCTGGTATGTCTTTCCAAAACTCCTGGTACTCTCACTCATCTCCTGGAATCTCTCCATGGCTGCATCCGGTGTCAGATTTAGAATGCTTCCACCGCATGCAGTGTCAACCATCCTCCTCTCTTGATCTAGCAGACCATTGTGTAAGTAGAGAAAAAGGTCCTGCTTGGCGTATCCATGGAACGGGCAGCTGGAGCAAAGTCTCTTGTACCGCTCAAGATAGTCATACATCGTCTCATCACCAGCTTGCTCAATGTTAGCAATTGCCTTTTTCAAAGCATTCGCCTTCTTCGTTGGGAAGTACTTGTCCAGAAACGCCTTGTGCAGTTTATTCCAGGTATCTATGGTTCCTGGCGGCAAGTGATAGTACCAGTCGCTAGCAGAGTCTAACAGGGAGAAACCAAAAGCTCTCATCTTGATTTGGTCATCTGTCACATTCCTGGGCTTCATAGTCATGCAGACATTGTGGAACTTGCCCAGGTGAAAGATCGGGTCCTCTCCACTCAAACCATGGAACTTTGGTAGGTAAGCAACAACTCCAGACTTCAGCTCAAAGTTCACCCCTTCGCCAAGTGCAGGGATGATAACAGCCAGGGGTTGCGCTCTAATATTCGGCTCAGTAAGCTCTCTCAGAGTGCCAGCCATTGCAAAAGCAGGGATGTCAACTGGCTCAGTCGGCTCAATGATCTCAACCTCTACTTCTTCTTCTCCTTGATCGCGTAGGTTCGCACGGAACGATCTGTCGACTTCTGGATCAAAAGCAGCTAGAGGGGAGTCAGTAGAACGAGTGTCGACCATAAGATAGGTCTCCACCAAATATTAATCACAAAAACACACAACAAAACAAAAATCTTCCCCGGCAACGGCGCCAAATTTGACGTGGCTAAAAGTGCACAAGCAAATGTCGCTGAATAGCCAAATCAAAGTAAATATCCTAACGGACCTACTAAACAGATGTATAGTAAGCAAGTAATGGTCGAATCCACAAGGAAGATCGAATGAAGTATGCAGTCGTGATTGACAAGTAACAAGCAAGGGGGGTTTAGTTATCACGAGAAAGCAAAGTAAGCAAAGAAAACAAGTTTGGTTGAATTGAGAAAATATAATGGGGAAAGTAGTCCTACTAGAGCGAGATCCACAATACAGAGATATAATTTGATCACAGAAATCTATTTAATCCAAGTTCTTTTACTATCCTTATAGTTGTTTCCACCCTGATCTTAAGTACTATCGATTCTCACAGTTGTCGATAGACTTATCACTATGTCACTGGTAAAGTACCTCCGATTCCCACTGTTGTCGGTATACTTTACCACTAACGCAGCAATAGCAATGCACACAAGGATATATGATACATGCAAATAGAAGACGCCTTACTATTTAACATGCAAATAATTCTCACTCACGATTGTACGCTCGGAACCCCTATACGCACAATCGTGTATGCCACTAGATATGCACTCGGAACCCCTATATGCAATCCTAGCAATTGATAAAAAGTATTCAACCTAGTTGATCAGGCTAAGAAGAACAACAAGAAATCAATATTCAATATAACCAAGATAATCAAACCAACACTTATAAGGATAAGAACAAGGAATATAAATCTCACAAACACATCAACTGTATTGCTTCAAACGTCTAGTAGAACAAAGGAAAATTAGTGCTCCATCAAAGGGGGATGAAAATCTAAGGGAAAAATAACGTCTGATGTAAAGTGAAGTTCCTCCCTCTCTTAACCTAGAAAGAGGGCTTAAATAGTCTTAAGAAAACTAGGTTAAACTAATGTAAACAATAAAGGAAACAGAATAATAAAATAACAAAGTCTGAACGAAATAAAAGGAAATAAATGTCTCTGGGCGCGCGGCATTTAATACGGCCACCGCGGGGCGGTGGCTTCCTCTGGCGCGGGGCTTCAGTCTTCTCTGGGAGTCACCGTCGGGCCGCGGTGATTCTGGCGCGGGGCGGTGAACTCGCTCACTCTCTTCTCCAACTCCTCTTCTCTTCTTTTGCTGCTCTTCATTACTACCAAGTGTTGGTAGTCTTCTCCAAGTATGCTCCAGCAGCTCCATCTCCATCCTCATGTCTCCATCTAAGCTGCAAATTCTAGGATATCTTCACTTCTCTCCATAACTTCAGGGATCACACACTTAGTTCCAAAATTCATCCAAAACTCCTCCAAATCATGCTAATAATTACTAGTAAAGGTGTATGAAATAACACCTATCAGTAAGCCGGAGTGCTCTCGCCGAGATCTCCCTCATGGTGGCGGC
Source organism: Rheum nobile (assembly GCA_027886185.1). Taxonomy (NCBI): domain Eukaryota; kingdom Viridiplantae; phylum Streptophyta; class Magnoliopsida; order Caryophyllales; family Polygonaceae; genus Rheum; species Rheum nobile. The sequence goes on along the minus strand of WOAB01000657.1, from coordinate 1,087,456 downwards.
GATTCCCTGGCCGGAGATCTCCCTCACGGTATCCGAAAACGACGTCGCACGACAAGGTCAAAACCTCGAGCATGTGGCAAGGTGGTAGCGGGGAAGGTGGTGGCGGTGGTGGTAAGGTGGAGGGGGGGAGGTGGTGGCGGCGGAAGGCCGGGAGCGATTCCCGATGAGGCGGTGAGTGCCGGGGAGGCGGGTGCCATGGTAGCGGCGGCGGCTCGTCTCCGATGGGCGGTGGCCATTGTTGGCTTTCTAGGGAGCTGGGAGCGTTTCTAGGGCCGACTATAAATTCAAAATCTAATCTCTAGACATGGTGTCTAGCATCAAAATTCAAAACCACTAAACTAACTTATAATTGGTTAAATATTATGAAGATTTGAAACTTAAATTCATGTTTGATTACTATTCATACCTATCCTAGACTTAATAAGTTAAATAGTTTGTTAATCGTGAATTTTTTTATCAGGCCATTAAATGTCAAAAAATAATACATCTTGACAAATAAGTTATAGAAAAAACTTCATTTTGTGACTTTTGTCAGAAACCAAACATCTTCAATTTATATAAAATACTAATATAGTTCATCTATAAAATTAACTAGAGCACTTTTCACTATAATTTGAAAGATTACATTTGTACTTGTGAATTTGGTTTATGGGGACGGATGGGAGATACACCTACTATCGCTGAAAGTGAAACTACAAATTCTAGGTTGGCGGTGATATACTATTGAGTATTGACTGTTACAAGATTTTATAGAGATTTAATTTGCTTATTAGTGAAAGGAACTTCTCAACCTCTCTTTCATCCCGACCTTTCATGAAGATTTCATATAAACTTATTTGTAATATTTAGCTTCACTCATTTAATACTATGATATTCAAATAAAATCATCACACAAAACTTGTTTTAGCTATTGATAGAAAGCAATAGGGAATTTTCTATCAAAAAAAAGGGGAAATGTATAAAATTATTCATTATTTATACTTGTTTGCAACAAACCATCCCTTATACAAAAGTTTGCACAAAATCATCCCTTATTCATTATTTGTTGCAAACAACCATCCAACCCTTATTTTTGTTAAATAATTCAATTTAGCTATAATTCTTGTTCATAGAAAAAAAATCATGGACATAATGTGTAAAATAGATGCACAATTAGGAAATTTTTTATATATTTTAAAACATGCATATATTTTTTTCTAAATGCACATGAGTTTTGTACTGTAATTTTCTTTGCATGTGCATATATTTTATACCGATGTGATGTTCGCATTTCGCACGAGAGTGACCGGAGTTCCATTCCCAAATTTTGATTATAATTATATTTTCGACTAAAAAAGTAAATATAATTTAATTAGAATTTTATTAATATTATTATATTTACGTCATCAAAAGCATTAAGAAAAAAATAACAAAAGAAAAAATTAATTATATCGGTCTATAATCAAGTTCGGACTGGTTTGGACCAAACCGGAATTGGAATGAACTTAATTATTTTGTTTCGGTCTTCTATCTAGGTTTTGAAAAGATTATGGATCGATTACGGTTTGAACCAATGACATCTCTAAATTTGGGATGTTTTATCTTGTTCGGGTGAAAATATTCGATTAGGAAAAAAAATGATAAAAAAAGATAATTGTATTTTAAGTATTTTAGTATAATTAATAGGATTATTTTATAATGGGTGATTTTGTGTAAACAAGTGACAATAATGAGTTATTTTATGCTTTTTCTCCAAAAGAAAAAAGAAAGCAAAAGGGGAAATTAACACGGCTATCCAATTGTCGGTTGCTAATGCTAGATGCTGCCACTTATTAACGTAATCAAAGTATTGAATTCATAATATGATAAGCGTGATTGCAAAAAACAAAAACATTTATGTTACCCTCTTTTTTTAAATGATAAATCATCAAAAATACTTAATAAATTCAAGTCAACAAAAAATATTATAACTTTCAACGCATGCATAAAAATAATATAAATGTTTTTTTCAGTTAATTCTATGACAATATGACACCTTATTTATTAGATTTTGTATAAATGATAATTACTTATCACATCAAATTGCAGAGATAATTCGAATACATGTCATCAAATTAACAGGTTTTTCAATAAAAAAAAGTCATTATTTTTAGTTCATAGATTAACCGTTAAAATTATTTTTAATTAACTTGAATGTTGAAATTATTTTTAGTTTAATAATAAATGTTGAAATTATTTTTGGTACTATGTCAAATTGAAGGTACACCTGATCCAGACAAGTGTTTGCTTTCATGGAAATCGGGCCCAAGATCCTGATTTTATTTTATTCTGTATGTATTAATTTATGGGTGCACCGACGTTACCTTAATTTATTAGCCTTGGAAAAAAAACAGAACTCATCTAATGGGCCACAATAGGTAAGGATCCGTTAATCTTCAAATTTTGGGCCGTGAAAGAAGAGCTTACATTTCAACCCAAAGGTTCAGGCCCAACATCAGTGAAGGTGTAAACGTGAGCCAGGCGACAAGGGATACAAATACGGCAAATCAGCTTGCAATTGAACCTCAAATTTTATTCGTTGTTACGTGTATGGAGTTTTCTTACCAGGGATCTTGTTTGCACCAGGTTTTTTTTTTTTTTTCGTACCGTTTTTAAATGTCATGATGTGACGTTTAAAATAAATAAATTAAAAAAAAAATCGGTTCAAAAAAATAAAATAAAAATAAAACGCAATGTAATGACGTTTAAAATTTTATTTTATTTTAAAAAAAATTATACGTTATGGTTTAAACACCACAACATGGCGTTTAAACCTTAAACCCTAACCATAATATATAACTATACGATATAATCATGGTATATAACTATAGTATATAAATGAACGATATAGCAAAAATATATAACTATACACTAATAACAATAGTATATAACTATACGATATAACCATAGTATATAACTATATGATATAACAATAGTATATAGCTATAGTATATAACTATACGATAGAACCATAATATATAATTATAGCATATAACTATACGATATAACCTTAGTATATAGCTAAAATATATAAATGAACGATATAGCTATAGTATATAATTAAACAACATAAAAATAGTATATAATTATGCGATATAACCATAGTATATAACTATACGATATAACAATAGTATATAGCTATAGTATATAACTATACGATAGAACCATAATATATAATTATAATATATTACTATACGATATAACCATAGTATATAAATGAACGATATAACAATAGTATATAACTAAACGATATAATTATAGTATATAACTATACGATATAACAATAGTATATAGCTATAGTATATAACTATACGATATAACCATAATATATAACTATTCGTTAGAACCATAATATATAATTATAGTATATAACTACACTATATAACCATAGTATATAACTAAACGATAACAATAATATATAACAATAGTATATAACTATACGATATAAAAATAATATATAACTATACGATATAAAATTTGTATATAACTATATGTTAGAACCATAATATATAATTATATTATATAACTATACGATATAACCATGGTATATAGCTATAGTATATAACAATACAATATAACCATAATATATAACTATAGTATATAACTAAATGATAACAATAGTATATAACTATACGATATAACAATAATATATAACTATACGATATAAAATTTGTATATAACTATACGTTAGAACCATAATATATAATTATATTATATAACTATACGATATAACCATGGTATATAGCTATAGTATATAACAATACAATATAACCATAATATATAACTATAGTATATAACTATACGATATAACCATAGTATATAACTATACGATATAATAATAGTATATATCTACACGATATAACAATAGTATATAACTATACGATAGAACCATAATATATAATTATAGTATATAAATATACGATATAACCATAGTATATTACATGATGGAACGACATTGCAAATCATCGATTGCTATATAACTATACGATATAACCATAGTATATAGCTATAGGACTATATCTACACGATATAGCTATAGTATTACATGATATAACTATACGTCACAACCTTGGATTACACATTACATGATGGAACGACATTGCAAATCATCGATTGCTATATATATTCAAACAAAACCTTTACAATTCTAGCTAATTATATAATTTATCACAATTGTACACTAACATAATGATCAAAACTAAAACATGTGTTTCTAACGGCCGAGAATTCACTTTTTTTTTTAAAAACCGAGTCCATTTTAAACGCTACGACGTAGCGTTTAACTCTGACCCGGTTTAATCGAGCCGATTTCGTTTCTTTTTGTAATCTCAATAAATCCAAAAAAAAACTCTCACGCCACGATATGGCGTTTAAAAAAAAAAAGTTAAACGCTACCTCATAGCGTTTAACTCGCGGTGCAAAAACCAAAAAAGAGAGGTGCAAAACCGAACCCCCTTTCTTAGTCGCCAGTTGCAAAGGATGTGGTCTTCTTAGTGAGCCAGCGTTGCAAAGGACGTGGTCTTCTTAGTCGTCAGTTGTTTTAGACTAGATTAAATTGTTTAGTCGAAGATAAAAAATATTAATTCTATTTTTGCATATAAACGCCATTTTTTTTATATACAAGCAAACAGAAGGTATCCTTACAAATCAGAAGGCATACCTAAATCATCACAATAGATGATTTTTACAAAGGATTTACAAGCTAACGGAACGGTCGAGCTCGAATCTAAGTAATGGGTTCAAGGTCGATGCTGTTGAGCACGGTCGTGATGTAGCGATAGAAACTCAGAAATTGCACTGCGGAGAACAGTGGAAGGGATGGTAGAAGTAGCCAGGAAATCAACAACTTTATTAGACTCTCGGTAGCAATGATGAACCTGAAAATAATCCAAACCATATAACAGTGATCTAATTTCCATAATTATAGGAGAGATTTCCCATGAAATTTTCCAAATTCCACGGATGGAATTAATAACTGAAAGATTATCTCATTCAAGAACTATTCGCATAAAACGATGCAAAATAGCCTTACAAAGGCACTCAAGAGCGGCCAAAGCCTCAGCCTTAATAGGTGAAGAACAGAGGATCTGCCTAGCATATAAACGCCGTTTTATTTGCACCAATATAGGCCTTTGTTTGGCCCAACAATTTATAATACCTACATTTATATTGAAAAAGAGGGTAAGCCAAAAAAAAATTTGATTGGTGAAATAAATTTTTGTTATGGACAAATGTGTTTGATATGGCATCTACTTTGTATAAATAATAATAAAAAATCCATTACAAATATTATTTTGGTACATATTCCAAAGATTCATACATATTCCCCCCCCCCCCCCCCCCCCCCAAAAAAAAAAAAAACCACATTATCACTAAAAAAGACTTTATAAAGCTAATGCTAAACAAACTTGCATATAATCTGTTTTATTTGGAAAAGTGAGAATGCAAAACCATAAAAAGTTAACTAAGGAAATTTTATCATCAGAACAACCAAAAGTATGTATACTTTCGAAATATGTACTTAGTATATAGGGGCATAGCCATGATATTATCCCAGAGAATGCTAAAATCATGCGTAATTAAAATCTCGCGTGACTTAAATTATGTTTTGCAAATATCAATATTAATTTTCGTGAAGCTTTTGTCTGTTAAAACAGACTAGAGTTACATTTTTAGATGAAAAGAGGGAGAAAAAAGTTAATATAATTTAATTTTCTTGACTTAAATCTGTTAGAATTGACTGAAATTATATTTTCAGTTGCAATGAGAGAAAAAAATTTAAGATAATTTTATTTTCGTATTTTTTTTTTCAATGGGGGCTATAATCTCATCTAAATCCCATGTAAATCTGCCCCTATTTAATTTAGTATGATATATACGTACATACAATACAAATAAAAATGATCATCAAATAACCAAGTGTCGAGTTTAACTCCTTGAAAATTCTCTCCAAGAAAAAGGAATGTGACCATTGTGAACAATTAATGAGTACAAATTTAAAGCTGAAAAATATTCGGATAAGATTAAAAAAATCAGACTAGACCAATAATTCAAAAGTTTTGAAATTAAAGTGCATTGATTCTTGAACGGGTAACATCAATCTTCACTTCAACAATCAACGTAAGATTCCAAATTTTATCTTCACTTCAACAATCAATGTAAGATTCCGATCTTCACTCAAATAATTCAAAAGTTTTGATAGTATTAAAAATAACAGTTTTTCTGGCATAGGTTAAGATTTCATATGTAGAAATTTTTATTTATGTGTTAATTTTTTAGGATATTTTAATTTTTTTAAATGAATTTATCTTTTCTTCTTTAGGATTTATATTCCTAAATATGAATTCTTATCCTATGTCCTTAGGACATAGGTTAGAAAAACCGTAAAAATAATGAGATTATTGACACGAATTAAAAACCAACCAGGAGCCAAGCCATTGACTTCCACTGAACCTCTCATTCTCCTGATCTCTTAACTTTTAAATAAGATTTTTTTTCTAAGGGTTTATCAATTCTCTATTAGGAAATTATTTAATCAATATATGAATTCTTATCCTATTTCCTTTTTAGCAACTATTTATTTAATTATTAGTTTAATCTTATTTATTAAAGGTTTATCAATTTTCTATTAGAAAATGTTTTAAAAATAAATTTTTTATTTAAGTTTATTAATATGTATCCATGAACACACACTAGAAAAACCTAGAAAAACCGTTTAAACAAATCTTTTTTTTCGCATTCCATTATAAACTATTTTTGTCTAATTGTTGACCTTATATATGTCGATAACCATTACTTTATTTTTTGTTATATGCATTATTGGCCTCTTAAGTTGACGTAGAACGTAAAAGGAATCATGTGTCACTTCAAAATAGTCAACATATATCGCATATCAAATTCTTTTCACAGTCATAAGTACTTACTCCCTCCATATAGAAAAAATCATCATTCTAGAATTTGACATATTTAATAAATAAATACAATGATTATTCTATATTTTTAAATTTTTTTTTAAAATTTATAATTATTTAATAACCCATCTCAATTATAGCCAATAAACATAGAAAATTTATATAAAAGAGTAAAAAAAATACAATTTTCGATGTCAAACCTCGTAACTCACCAATAAATTATTACCTATACACCTAAAATGACAATTTTTTTTGTATATAAAATTTGGGCTAAAATGACAATCTTTTCTATACGGAGGGAGTATGAGATCATATCAATCAATTATATAAGAATATTTAACATTGATCTCAAATTGATATGTTCATTCATGTTATGGGGTCATTTCTCACGAGTTTGGGTATGCCTACGTACAAACAAAATAGTGAATATAATACGGAGTATAAGTATTTTTTTTGATGGAAAGATACTTATATTAAGAAGAGAAAGACATTACAGTTGTCAATTTAAGTGGCAGTTGAGATTTATGAGTAAACAAGACAGAAGAAGCCGGAGCTAATGACATACCATATTGAGTAGATACATGTGCATGGATATTTAGTTTCCTAGGCAAAAAACAGAAGAAGCAGTGGTTGAAGCATGCAACTTGTTGCAAAATCAACTTGATGAAGAGACCGGCCTTGGTCCTGGGAATGGTCATGGAGGAGCAACACTTGATGACAGATAAACAGTCAAACTTCACCAGTACTGAAGAAGCACCAAACTCGGATGAGCAGCAGAGTCCCCAAAAAATTGCTCCAGCATCCAATGCATCAATGAATGTACTAGGTTTTAAGTGCTTATTCCCTAGAACATTCATTGATCCATTGTTGTCCATCAAAACAAAACCGATGGCAGTAGAGCCATCAGAAGCAAGAGTAGCATCACAACAAAGAAGAAAACATCTAAAAGGCAAAGCCCTAAGAACATATGAACTAAGACAACTGGTATCTTGAACCCTAAGAACAACTGAGCTATGTGCAGATGGTCAAGCATTCAAAAAGGCTGTGTTGGAGGTGCGTTGAGAGCCAGGTGCATAGTTGGAGCTTACTAGATGCCGTAGTTGTACAATGTCTCTAACTGAGCTACTAAAGATCCTAGCATTTCTGTTGATCCAAAGACTCCAGATGGAGACACACCAAAGCTCCAGGAGATTCTGGGAAAGGATGTCATGTACCGAGCACCACCATTCCCAGAGAGATTCTGGCCGAAGAAGCATAATCCCATCAAAAGAAGGATACTGATCCCAAAAAACCTTTGCCTCAGAACAATTCTTGAAGACATGTATTTCAGACTCAATCTTCATAGGACAGATTGAATAGTTTGCAGCATACACAACCTTTCTCCTCTTAAGATTGGAGAGACAAGGCAATAAACTCCTCAGTGATCGCCAAAGCAAATTTATCGCCCGAGGAATCACATCTAACTTCCAAGCCGCGGACCAATGGCGAGATGAGTCTGTAGAAGGATTTGAATATGAAGTATTGGCATCATGGGAAGCACACTGAATAACCTTGTACGTTGATTTAACAGTATAGAATAAGGATGGGCATCCGGTCCGGACCGGACACGTACGGTCCGGACCAGACCGGCGGACCGTAAACATATTAAAGTATGGACCGTGAAGACCGAATTTCGTATTTTTTGGCATTTAAAGGGTTTGATTACGGTCCGGACTGTAAAAATTATGGACCGGACCGTAAAAATTACCCAAAAAAATGTTTTAAACCTTTTTTTAATTTTTACGGTCCGGACCGGGAATGTAAAATTCCCGGACCGTGACGGTCCGATCTACTTTTGCCCATCCTTAGTATAGAAGCCATCAGAAGTGTAATACCAACGCAGAGTATCTTGAGAAGAAGGCGGAACTGGATGGATTTTCCTGAGAACCTCCAGATCACAAGGAAACAAAATGTTCTCTAGAACTGGCCATTTCCAATCACAAGAATTCCAGTCATAAAAATCAGCCACCATGGAATTCTGCAAGTTATGTGGAGTAGGAGTGATAAAGGACAAAGTAGATGGCCTAGGCAGCCACGAATCACTCCAGAAATGAATGTTGCATCCATTACCAACTTCCCAGTAGAGACCTCTTTTGAGCATCCAAATAGACTGAAAAAGGCTTCGCCAAATGAAACTTGGGTGTGACCCAAGAGAGGAATCTAGCACGTCAGATCTGCTTAAATACCTTGCCTTAAGTAACTTTGCAGCAGTTGAGTCTGATAAAGTATTTAGTCGCCAAACTTGTTTTGCAAGCAGTGCATCATTGAAGGCGTGTAAATTGCGAAAACCCATACCCCTGAAGCTTTTGCAGTACAAAGGGAGTATAAGTATTTAATTACGTTTGATGTCCAAGGCTTGTGCGTTTGGAATGAACTTAGTAATTTTATAAAATCAGGTGAAAAATGTTGTTATAGTCTCCGCAAGTCTGTAAATATATATATAGAAATCGAACAAAATAATGATCATACCATATACTTGATGATTTGATGTTGTCATCAAACTCATTTCGTATTGTCATCAAAATTTGACTTATGATCTTAAAATAATGACTGGATGCTATTTGATGTAAAACAAATACTCTTTTTAGACAATGAGGTATTTAAAGAAAATTTATTGATTCATCGGAGTATTGAAAAAATATAAGTTATATCATCCGTTTTAGGTTTATACTTTCATTTATTTTAGCTTATTATAAACTTTTGTTGAATTATTTTCAAAAAGCTAAAAAAAAATAGATAAGATTTGATTGGCTAAAGTTTTGGATCAAATCAGTTTGAAAATTTATATATGAACGGTAATTGTCATTTAAAGGGGGAATATTTGAACCTACATGCATATATATATATATAGAATTAAGTTCTGGTGAAACGAGCTCTTACGGTAAAACGGAGGTACTAATCAGGGGCATCGGATGAAGAAATAATTAATGGCTCAGATTTAATCCTAATGAGTGCAAATTTGAGAAATGGAATTGGGTGCACCAGATTATACCAAATCATGATTTCATGAGATTTTATTTCCATCTAAAATCTCAGATATACGTTATTTTCATTCTCTCCCAAAATACTGCTCCAAAACCGTCTCAGCCAAATCTCCCTAAACCTCAATTGAAGATCCGCGCCTCCGCGCCTCCGCCTCTGCCTCCGGATCCGCGACTGCGCCTCCGCCTCCGGATCCACGACTCCGCCTCCGCCCCTGCGACTCTGCCTCCGGATCCGCGATACCGCCTCCGGATCCGCGACTTCGCCTCCGCCTCCGGATCCGCGACTTCGCCTCCGACTCCGGATCCGCAACTCCGCCTCCGCCCCCGCGACTCCGCCTCGGTGGGTTCCTCTGTCTTGGATCTTGGTGATTTCTTCTTCAATCCTTGTTTATTAGTTCATCTCCCCCTTTAATTTATTTGTTTGATATTTAGGGTTATTGTCTTCAACTTCCCCAAATTCGCAAAGACTTTGATTTTAAGGCTTGTCTCATTGAAATTTACGTTTTGTAGTCACAAAAAACTCGTGTTTTTATTTGTTCGATTTCATTGATTAATGTTGATGTTGTTTTGATTTTAGGGTTCGTGGATGGTTCGATGGTCATTGAATAGATAGAAAATGTCTCTAGAAACAAAAAGTAATCGTCAGGAGTCGAAGATTTGACCGGGGGTGATATTCACGAGTGGTGATATTCGTGCAATATGTGTTGATATTAATGTATTGGGTGGTAATATTAATGTAATTGGATAGTGATCGATATTCATGAATTGAGTGATGATATTCATGTAATATTCACGATATCGGATGTGATATTCGTGTAATATTTGTTGATATTCATGTAATTAGGTGGTAATATTAATGTAATTGGGTAGTGATCAATATTCATTAATTGATTGGTGATATTCATGATATCGGGGTGATATTCGTGTAATATGTGTTGATATTCATGTAATTTGGTGGTAATATTAATAATTGGGTAGTGATCGATATTCATGAATTGAATGGTGATATTCATGTAATATTCACGATATCGGGGTGTTAATATTCATGTAATTGGGTGGTAATATTAATGTAATTGGTAGTGATCGATATTCATGAATTGAGTTATGTTATTCATGTACTTGAGTGTGATATTCATGTAACTGATTATGATATTCGTGTAATTGAGTATGTTATTCATATATTTTTAAGTGGTGATATTCATATTTTAAGTTGTGGTATTCATGTTTTTAATTGGTGATATCCACATATTAAACAAAAATATTCATACAAACATGAACGATATTCAAGAAATAATGACAAAAGCAACAAGAACAAATTTACAAATCTACGAATTTGCAAAAGCTGAAAAAATCAAGTGGTGATATTCATGTTTTAAGTGGAGATATTCACGTCCATCGATATTCATAAACGCATGAACGATATTCATAAAGACGTGATCGATATTCATGAGCGCTGAAAAATCGTTGAACAAGAAGAAAATATATCAGCAAAATGAAGCGGTTTTGGAAGAAAGATATGATTTTCTCTCTCCTCTAACAATATCCTTAATTATCTTCTTTTAATTAAAATTTATATTGACTATCTTATTTGAGAAGATCTCGTAGTTTCACCCATACCATATCCACTATATGACCCATTCATCCATCCGTCCATTACCCTTCATCCAACATCCCAGATTAATACATCCGTTTTACCACAATTCCCGTTTTACCGGAGCGTTCCTCTCTCTCTCTCTTTCTCTCTCTCTCTCTCTCTCTCTATATATATATATATATATATATATATATATATATATATATATATATAGAATTTGGTTCTGGTGAAACAACCTCTTAGAGTAAAGCGAAGGTACAAATTAGAGCCTTTAGATTAAATAACAATCAATAGTCCCGATTGAATCCCAAAGAGTGCATGTTTCTAAAGTGGAGATGCACATACCAGAATGTTTTCTATTAACGTGATTTTAGGGATTTTATCCCACGATTTTACCAAAAATGTTCAGTTACCTTTTTTACAATCTCATCGCTTCGTCTCCTCTCATTCTCTCGGTCGTCTTCAGCCTCCTCCAAGGAATCGCCGACTGTCTTTGAGATCTCGCTTGTCGTCATCTCCGTAGAATCCCATTCTCCCGGTCGTCTTCAACCTCTAAGGAACGGCAAATCTCATCGCTTCGTCTCCTCCCAATTTCATCTACCTTGATAATTTTTTTCTTAAACCCTAACATCGAATACATGTTTAAGCGAAATCTCATCGCTTGGATCTCTCTCATTCTTCCTCTTCCTCTGAATTCCCCCTTTCTATTTTCTCTCATTCATTTTAATTTTAGATCCGTCCATTTCTCCGAGCCCTAGGACTATTCTCATGGATCTCACCGGACGCTACCAAGGAGACGCCTCCTCCGATCTTCAATTGGAGTGTATCAATGTCTACTTCAACGAGGCATCCGGTGGTAGGTACGTTCATAGGACTGTTCTCATGGATCTCGAGCCTGGTACCATGGACAACATCAGATCCGGGCCATTGGGCCAAATCTTTCGACCCGACAACTTTGTCTTCGGCCAGTCCGGAGCCAGAACAATTGGGCCAAGGGACATCATACCGAGGGAGCCGAGTTGATTGATTCCGTTCTTAATGTTGTTCGCAAGGAGGCTGAGAATTGTGATTGCTTGCAAGGCCAATGCATGTTAGTTATTTACTGACATATAGGTAATTTTATTTGTTCTGATTGGTGACTTGAGAATTCTTAATTATGTCTTTGATTAGATATTCATTAGTGTCGATTTGATATGGTTTCTCACTTGGAGATGGTTTTAGTGCCTACTTGGAATTTATGTCTGCCAAGAATTTCGTATTCTCGTTGGATTGTGAAGTAATATTTTGTTTTAAAAATTCGAAATGTTTAGCCATTGAAAATAAAAACCTGTGTGGAACGCCAAGAATGAAGTAACACTTACGGTTTGTTCTCCTCGGTTCACGTGGATTCAGATTATGCTTGTTGATGGTGGTGTATGAGTTATTGATCATTGATATTCATGTTTTTATATGTGATATTTAAATTGTTTGTCGTGATATTCATATACAATCTTTTGATATTTATGTTGGATTTAAGTTTCATGCGTTGAGTAGTTAATATTCAAATTTTATGATGTGATATTCACTATAATGTTGTTGATATTCATGTTGGATGTAGGTTTCATGCGTTGAGTAGTCGATATTTTAAATTTATGATGTGATATTCACTATAATGTTGTTGATATTAATGTTGGATCAATTTTGGTGTTTTGGGGTGTTGTTTGTATTGTTTGCAATTGATATTCAAATTGTTTAATGTGATATTCATACAAATGCTTTTGATATTCATATTGGATGTAGGTTTCATACGTTGAGTATTTGAAATTTATGATGTAATATTCACCTAAACTCTGAATAATCGTCATGTGCGAATTAAACTCTGAATATCAACAATGTTGTTATGAATATCGACTACGTACTTGAATGACTATGCGTACAAAATACGTGAATATCATCACATATGGAATGAATATCGCTATTATGGTATTCAAATTGCTTGTTGATGGTGTTGTTTGTACTGTTTACAATTGATATTTAAATTATTTGATGTGATATTCATACAAATGCTTGTGATATTCATGTTGTATGTACGTTTCATGATCTGAGTAGTTGATATTCAAATTTTATGATGTGATATTTAATATGATGTTGTTGATATTTAACATTGTTTTCAGGCCTAACTGTTGCATCGACGAAGAGACGTTTGAATCTTCCTACTCGTCTAAAAAAGCACAAGTTATTGTGTAATAGCGATATTCATGTTTGTCATTCCTAATATTCATGTAATCAATACTGATGTTCATGTACATTTTTCCGTGTATAACTATATGTGTTAGTGTGAAGTGATTATTTTTGGTTTGGGTTATGATATTCATGGTGAAACGTATTGATATTCATACCAATATAGAATGATACTCATGGTGTAATTGATTATGTTATTCATATATTATTAAGTGGTGATATTCATATTTTAAGTTGTGTTATTCATGTCTTTAATTGGTGATATCCACATATTAAACAAAGATATTCATACAAACATGAACGATATTCAAGAAACAATGACAAAAGCAACAAGAACAAATATGCAAATCTACGAATTTGCAAAGCATTAGGACGCTGAAAAAATCAAGTGGTGATATTCATGTTTTAAGTAGAGATATTCACATCCATCGATATTCATAAACGCATGAACGATATTAATAAAGACGTGATCAGTATTCATGAACGCTGAAAAATCGTTGAAGGAGAAAATATATCAGCAGAATGGGGCGGTTTTAAGAAAGAGAAAATATTGTGTTTTCTCTCTCATCTAACAACCTCATTTATTATCTTTTCCTAATTAAAAATTAAATAATTGCATTATTAGAGTAGATTTGGTGGTTAAACCCCTATCATTACTATTGTAAGGCCCAATCATCCAACCATCCATCACCATCAATCCAACGCTCCAGATTAATACTTTCGTTTTACCATAACTCTCATTTTATCGGAGTGTCCCTCCATATATATATATATATGTGAGACTCATAGAGGGACACTCATATAAAATGAATGTTATGGTAAAATGAGTGGATGAACGTGGAGCGTCGGATTGGGGGTGATGGATGAATGGATTAGGAGAGGAAAATGAGGGTGTATAGGGGCGTTTCACATGGGATTTAATATCCCTATTGATTTTCTGAATTTTAGAAAATAATTGCTTCCAAATAAGGCAGTTTGTAGGATATTTGGAGAGAGAGGTCGTAGATTGTGCCATCCATTCACAGATCCAATCCTCCACCCAGATCTGGTTCGTCTCCCACAAATCCACCATTGCAAAAGCTCCGATTTGCGAAAAAAGTCAATCGAATCCAACAAGCATCATCTTCTCCATCCAATTTCGTTGAAAGACCTCTGAATATTGAAAACGATCGAGAATCGAACGAGATCAATCGAATCAAATCAGCCATATCTTCTTCTCCGTCGATCCTCCATAGCCAGATCTTGGAGTTCTTCAATCCGTTCTGTGAAAAACGTTAAACAACCTCCCTTTTGAATCATTTACAGCCTCCCTTTTGAAGCAATTGTTTTCATCGACATGGAACAAGGTGAGTTCGTTCGATTTCGATCATCAATTACATCAATTAGGAATGTCAAAACAGGTTTTGTCGGTGTGGTTTGTATGATTCATTCATGAATTAGGTTTTTCGAAGTTGTTTCGAACAATCAATGTTAGATGCGTACTATTGTGATATTCATACGCACTTGTTGGATATTCAAGTTGTCTATGTAGATATTCATCAGTGAATTTCATCTTTCATGAGTGTCGTTGAGTGATGCAATATACTTGTGTAATGATATTCAGAACGTTCTGTTTGATATTCACATATAGTACAACGATATTCATTGCTACAATTGTCTTTTATCATGAATATCGATCATGCAAATTTTAATATCAAGTCATAAGTAACAACTTAGTATTGATATTATCGTAAGTGAATATCGTTCACAAAATTATGAATAATGCAATATGCTTGGTGTTTTATAACAAAATTTGTGCTTGTTCAATGATATTCAAAATATTGTAAATGATATTTATGTATTGTGCACAAATATTCATTCATTTTTGTTCCACAATACATTGGTGTTATACATTATTATGTTCGTTTGTATTGCATTGATATTCATGATCTCGTATACTGGTATTCATACATGCATTGTGTATACATATTCATGCAATACATATATTCATCATTGATATTCATTAGTTTTTCCACCTATACTATTAGGGTTTCACATAGAGAATGATTCAAGCGAAGGACAAGAACAATCGCAAAAGTTGAAAGATGGAAAGAAGAAGGATATAATTGTACTAAAGAAGGGCATAAGGAAATGCAAGAGGTGTAACAAGTATGCATGACATGACTGTGGGAATTGCAAAAAAAGACTTGTAGTTTAGATATTCGTATTCTTATTCTAGATATTCATGTTTTGAGTAGCGATATTCAAAACATGAATAAAAGATATTCATATGACCTGATATTCGTATTCTAATACAAGATATTCATATGCTTGATCCAAAATTCAAGATTTTCCTAGCAAAATGTGTATGTTTTGTATTACTATGATTGGATTTCTGTTTTTATTTTCATTAATTTATAAGTGATCTTCAAACATACTGTGTGAACTGCAAGGTTAGCTTGTATATTTGATAATCAGATTCGTGTTTCATACATTCACAGTAACTAAATTGATATTCATATTAAATGAATTACTATTCTTGAATTTCTGAACGATATTCATTGAGTTACATTTGATATTCATGCATACATCAAAGTTGCGACTGTTGTGTTACACACTGGTAGAATCATTTGAAAATATTGAAAAAACATGAAAGAATATCCAATAATAACGTAGAATGAAGTCATATATAAACGTAAATCCTGAAGTTTGCGTGTAGTAAATAGATTCGATTGAACTAAGTTGCGAAACAAATTGCATAGTAGTCAATAAAAACGGTAAATCCAATAACCATGAATATTGTTATGCTTGAATCCAGTTTCACAATGCTTTACACCTTGACCTAGGTATGCCTCCAAATGGCATAAGCGTATACACCACAACCAATCTTGTTTTCATCGTCACACCACTTCATGTTTAGAATTTCAGGCTTCTTTTTCGTAAAGCCAATGAACCTAGTTTGCGCCTTTATTCATTAACCCTTGGACCAATATTCATAAATATCATCAAAGAGTACATGAATATTGCTATATAATAATATGAGAGAAAAATAGAACTCCACATGTTCTTTGTATTCTTGAACATCATTATATACTTGTATGAATATCAATAACATAACACATGAATATCAAAATGCCCATAAATCCTAAACCATAAACACATAACCCTAACCCCTAAATCAATAAACCCTAAATCAATAAACCCTAAATCCTAAACCAATAAACCATAAACCCTAAGCTAACAAACCCTAAACCAATAAACCCTAAACTCTAAACCAATAAACCCTAAACCCTAAATCAATAAACCCTAAACCTTAAACCAATAAACACTAAACCTTAAACCAATAAACCCTAAACCTTAAGCCTCTATACCATAAACCGTAAATCCATGTACACTAAACCCTAAACATAAACTCCAAAACTGATCGAACATGAATATCAAAAGCATTTGTATGAATATCACATCAACCAATTTGAATATCAATTGCAACCAGTACTGACAACACCAACAAAACACTAAAACTGATCCAATATGAATATCAACAACATCATAGTGAATATCACATCTTAAAATTCGAATATCAACTACTATGATCATGAAACGTACATCCAACTTGAATATCAAAAACATTTATATGAATATCACATCAAACAATTTGAATATCAATTGCAACCAGTACAAACAACACCAACGAAACACCAAAACTAAACCAACATGAATATCAACAACATCATTGTGAATATCACATCATAAAATTTGAATATCACTACTCAGAGCATGAAACGTACATTCAACATGAATGTCAAAAGCATTTGTATGAATATCACATCAAACAATTTAAATATCACATATAAAAACGTGAATATCAATGATTAATAACTCATACAACACCATGAACAAGCAGAATCTGAATCCACGTGAATATCAACAATATTATAATGAATAACACCACAGAGAAACCGAATATCAAATATACAATATCTGAAACATAAATATCAAAACACATAAATTGTAACACTGTGAATAACAATACTATTAACATGAATATCATAACGCGAAATATGAACATCAACTAATAATAGCATCAAAACTTACCTTTAACAAGTTTTCTACGCTTTCCATGCTTTCTCTTCAGGGACATTTTGTCCTTTCCCATCACTCCCCTAACCATGTACAAACCCTAACATTGAAAAAATGAAAAGATTGAGAAACCGAAAGGATTTAGGGTTCAAAAAAGTAGAGTAAGATACCTGTGGAGAAGCGAGGGACGAGAAGAATCGAATTCGAAGACGCCGCCGCCGATGATAAAGCGAGGAGGTGACCAGGAAAAGCGAGCAGCGAGGAGAAGCGACGTTGTGGCGAAGTCGTCAATGGCGGTTTCATGCGGCATAGAGGAACACGGGAGAGAGAGGATGCCGACGGTAACATGAGGAGGCGACGAGGAGATGTGATCGACGAGGAGAAATGAAGCTTGATGATATCATCAATGGTGGTTTTCTGCGACACCAGAGAGTAATGCGAGAGAGAGAGAGAGAGAGAGAGAGAGAGAGAGAGAGAGAGAGAGAGAGAGAGAGAGAGAGAGAGAGAGAGAGAGAGAGAGAGAGAGAGAGAGAGAGGAAGCAAATGCGGAAAGCATTTGTTTGATTTCGTTATGGAAAGATTTGAGATTAAAACAAATCCCACAAATCATGCTAATGGAGAAAATCGTATGTGGGTGAATCCACCAACCTATTTTGCAACCCTCTAGATTAAATCATGGTCATCAATTCTATTCTCATCCAACGCTCTAGACTAGTACACTCATTTTACCGTAACTCCCTGTTTCACTAGAGCCTAAATCTAGACTCATATATAGTAACAAATTTTTGTCAAGTACAATATTGTTCGATCATCCAATTTAAGAGTAATTTGTAATACCAAAATGAAAATTTGAACTTATCCTTATTATCTCGCAACACATTTTGTAAAGATCTCGGTCGTAATTTCTTGAGTTTAAAAAAAAGTAACTCTTTCAGGAGTCTTTGTTCAGATTATTAAGTCGCGTTATAGCACCTTTTGAAATTTCTATCCCATGCATGATGCATCTGATATCGATCTATCTATACTAATATAAAAGTTGGCACTTTTGTCACAAAAAAAGTGTTCCTATTTAAGAGAATAACAAGTGATGATCAATGTTATATTTAGCTTAAATAAATTTTACAAATTCCAAACCTTACAATTTTATAACTAATTTATAATTGTATATTTTGATGATAAAATCATTTTATAATTGTATATCTTGATGATATTTTTATTAGAGTATATAAGCTAGAAATAGATAACTTAATGACATACTAAATTATAAATTAATGATTTACAAAAATAAAACAAAACCTTTTATCCACAACTATGTACATCACAATAAAAATTACTCTTAAAATTAATATAGGTTAAACATCATTATATTATACAAAAATAATAAAAAAACTTATGCAAGAGTATAAAAGACTGTCTAATCTAACTAACCTACATGTACAACTTAGGTTCTTAAGTCGTCAAAAAAATAATGTTTCATAGCATGATTTGAAAATTCGTCAAATATATATGCAATAGTGATGATAAAATGTTAATAATATTCTATTACCGTTGTTGACTATATATATGAAATATGAAAGAAAAGATTAAAAAAAACATTCAAAACCTATTATATTATACATAAATAATAAACAAACTTTGCAGGAGTATAACCGACTATCTAATATTACCTAACCTAAATCTACAACATAGGTTCTTAAGCCATTAAGAATTTAATTTTTCAAAAACTAAAAAGAATCTCACATAGCATCATATGAAATTTCGTCAAATATATATCCAATATTAATAGATAAATGTTAATAATATTCTATAACCGTTGTCGTCTATATCAATGAAATATGAAAGGAAAAATTAATTAAAAAACATCCAAAGCCTATTATATTATACAAAATAATAATTTTTTTTACGCAAGAGTATACGTGTATAACTGACTATCTAATCTAACCTAACCTAACTTACATGTATAAGTTAGGTTCTTAAGCCATTAAAAAATAATAATTCAAAAATTAAAAAGAATCTCATATAGCATCATTTGAAAATTCATCAAATATATATAATAATAATAATTAAATTTTAAATAATATTTTTAACCGTTGTCGACTATATATAAGAAAATATGAAATGACAAATTAAAAACAACATCTATATCATATTTGAGACAATACGAATGACATGATAAACTCTATCCATTGGTTATAACTTCCTAATTACTGGAAGTCTAAAAGGGACTAACTTAGAAGCAATATCCATTTTTTTCTATAGTAATTTTCTAAATTTAAAAGAATTAATTCACATTAAGTATTCAATTAATATTAATACATTAACTTTTCATTTAAAAAAATTATGATCGTTCACAATCCTATAACTTCCGACTCCCATATTATAAAAAGTCAATTCACACCCAACCCATCCCCAATAAACACTTTCAATTTTACAAAATTGTTATTTTTCACCCAAAACAACACAATAGTACATTTTCATTATTATTGCTATCACGTTAATAATTTGTATATTTATCCTAAATGTAATGTAATATTTTTTATTAATAAATGTTTATATCCAATAGAAAAATTGTCATTTTTATACAATTAATTTTTTTTCCATATATTATCATCTTTATTTTATTTAAGTTTTTGTCATTAATAAATTATAGTCAAATTTATAAATTTTTGTATTCTAATTTGATATCATAATAAGTTCAACTTTTAATGTCTTTTATTATACAATAAGTCATATATTATCGGGAAAAGTTCAAATGAGGACAGTTCCCCGTGTCAGGACTCAGGATGCACCAATCGCGTCCAAAAATTCGGTCCGGCCGAATTATTCACGAATTTTTGCCGAATTATATTTTTCAAAAATTCAATTTTTTGCAAAAAAAATCGATTTTGTGTGCATATGAAATACACTGTTGTGTGCATATGTCAGAACGTATGTGTGCATATGTCAGGCTCGGTGTGTGCATGTGGTTTTCAGAATGTGTGCATGTCTGGGAACAATTGTTAATGCTAGAGACATGTGTACATATCAAATACACATCTGTGTGCATACGCGAAAAAGTGTGTGTGCACATATAACCAACAAGGTGGATGATTTCCTGGGTATGAACACATGATTTCTGCGGTATGAACACATGATTCCTGGGCTTATATTTGATACGCACACGCACGTAGTGGATATGCACACAACAAGGTGGATGATATGCACACAATAGTCTATTTGACATGCACATAACGAGTATTTGATATGCACACATGGTTTGTGTGCATCAACACTTGAGACCATATGCACACACGAGGTATGCACATATGGTTTGTGTGCATCAACACTTGAGACCATATGCACACACGAGGTATGCACACGATAGTTTAATGGATGTGCACACGACAAGTTATTTGGTATGCACACATGGTTTGTGTGCATCAACACTTGTTTCCATGTATGCACATGACTTGAGACCATATGCACACACGGGGTCTGCACACGATAGTATAATGGATGTGCACACGACAAGTTATTTGGTATGCACACACATGTGTGCATACCAATACTTGTTTTCGGGTATGCACACGACCCGAGACCATATGAACACACAGAGTATGCACACAGCAGTATAATTGATGTGCACACACAGGTTATTTGATGTGCACACAAGTCCTCTAGGCATAAACACTATGTTAAAGGCATTCACAATTTCAGAAACCATATGCACACACACATAGTAACATATGCACACAGCAGTGCATCTGATATGCACACACACGTTATATGATATGCACACAAAATCGATTTTTCTGGAAAAAATTTTGACTTGGAAATTTTTTTGGCCGAATTATTCGCGAATTATACGCGAAAAATTCGGCAATTGTACTGCAAGGCCGAATTGAAGCTTTTCCCTATAAGGGTGCGCGCCTCCGCCACTGTTCACTCCGTTTTTTTTGTTTTTCCCTCCAATTTTTCCCTCTTCTCTCATGCATCCTCAATCCTATCATGAAGTACCATCCTCATCGGAACCGGACCCTATATTATCATCCTTAATTTATTTAAGTTTTGTTATGAAATAAACTATGATCAAATTTATAAGTTATAGTATTCTAATTTGATATTACAAAAAGCTCAATTCTTAATGTATTGTATATTTGTATTGTACAACAAAATAAAATTACTCTTTATTTGAAGTACATAACATAAATACTTTAGAAAAACTACTAGAAAATCATCAACATATAGATAAGCAAATTTTTGACAAATAAAATTAAATACTCTATTCAATATTATTCATAATTACAAATTAAATTACCTAATTAGAAAGCATTAATACTATATACCCTAAATTTTAGAAAATATAAACGATGATCTTTATAAAACAAAAAAAATACAAAATTATTAATTATATATTACAAAAAATAAAAACAATAATATATTCTGTCTCGTATGGAGTACGGGTTTAGCCATCTAGTTAATATAAATTGAGCTTGACTCGAGCCACTTTTACTAATTATGTAGTATTAATTACTTAACTTTTTACGAAATAAATATGAACTTAAAACTAATTACATCTATAAACTTGAATTGATGGAAGTTTATTTTGATGATTTTTCAGATAAAATGTATACTTTACACTCATGTATTTTATTGTTGGCTAGGTGGGCCGGCAAAAAGGTACAACAAATAATCAAAGGCTTTAGAGTTAGGACTAGTGACTAGTTTTGTGGTATAAGATCGATTTATAACCAACCATGTGCAACAAAAGGGTTGGCCACATAAATTTATAGGTCCAACCCACATTGACACTCTATTATCATGCATGCCACAATTAATATTTTAAAAACTAATTTTCAATTATCTTATATAGAAATGGAAACTGTGCTCAAAATTATACGCCTCTTAACAAGTATCAACAAACACTATTTAACAAAAAATAAAAATGTTCAATATGGTTGGCATCAAAAGATTTATCACTTTCAACAATAAGAATGTGTCACAAAAAAGATACAAACATTTATTCTATTTTGGCCTTGGCCTTTTGTTGCTTATATGATATGGGTATAAAATGATGTCATCCACATTGCATATGGAGTATGGAAAAGCAATGAATGTGAGTAGAAGAACAAATAAAAGTGAACTAGAAAATCACTTACGGATCTCCAAAAGCCCTTTTGAGTTGTTTGGCTTCATGTAAGGTAGGGCCAAAGATATATATGTGCAGGTCAAAGTAGGAATGGTGGTGGTGGTGGTGGAGGTGGTTCAATTGGCCCTTTCGGAGGATCCCACCTTAATTCAACACATCATGTTGAACTTGTTCTTGTGTTCTATCCTCTTCCTTTCTTGTTGCTTCTTTCTAATTTGGACCACATCTCTTAGGCCTTTTGTGTTGTATGATCCACATGTATTGTAAGTTACTCGCTACTTGGAATTTTGGTGCTCTTTTGGTTGCTAGAAATGATCATACAAGCTCAACAGTTGATACGTGGAGCTAGAACGGAATTTTTTGAGAGTGCACGCGAAAGATAAAGTTATCGATAAACTAGAAGGATCTTATGTTTGATCATAATCTTGAGCATATCATGAGAATAAAGTTAGTATGTAGATGTACATATGACCAATGTATTTTCTCACATATTGTTGAATGTAGTTGTTCTAACGCGCAGAATACGCCCAAAATATAAGCGAAGCAAGAGAGCACATCTACCAAGTCTTCTATGCATGATGCCCGGTCAATGCCCCAATCTTCACAGTATTGCCCCCACACATTACACAACACATTGTAGCAATTTCAAGACAAAAATGTTGTATAATGTTTAAGGATTGACAAAATGCTCCTTTACCAATGAAAAGTTAGTTCCCGAGTACTAAACGTATCAAATTAGAAGTATTGACATGTTTTGAACCCTAATGTTAACCATAATTAATTACTTGTACAATTTGGAGGCTTAATATTGTAGGTAGGCCCATGTATGATTATGTGACCGATGCTAATCCATTAGAATAGGGTACGTTACAATTTGACAAGATTATTATGTTGCAACTCACAATTAAGAGACTTTTTGGGCGGCCAAAGCATCTCAATCCATAACGCGCACACATCCAAGTAGAATGCAATCAACTCTAGAAGCTCGAAAGGGACTCTTCGCTGCGAGAAACGTGAAAGCAATGTATACAATATATATGCGTCCTACAAATACTGATCCTCACCAACTCTGTCGATCTTGACCATTCTTGTTGACCCTTTTCAAACCCTCGTCATTTAGCCGGCCTAATATAGTGATAGTATTTTCTTATGTGTATATAATTCATTGGGTACGGTTGGTATAGTAGTGTAAGGCTTTATTATATTCACAATTTCACATGGCATGGAGAACATTCTATAGCGAACAACCAGTATGTAAATTCTCACGTGTAATAATTTTCGGGTAGAATGTTCGCACCCGGATTTTCTGGTGACACACCTGTTTTTGGGCGCATCCTGGTTGCGCCCAAAAACAGGATTTTTGTTTAAAAAAAAAAACAATTCCTTGGGCGCAATCAGGGTGCGCCCAAGTGAAAGAATCGGGTTTAAAAAAAAAAAACCGGTTCATGGCCAATTTTTTTTTTTTTTATAAAAAAAATCTGGTTCACCTTGGGCGCATCATGGATGCGCCCAGAAGGGAATTTTTTATTTTTTTTTTAAAACAAAACAAAAAAAATTATTTTAAAAAATAAAATAAAAAATGGGCACAACGTGGATGCGCCCAAGAGGTTTCTATTATTTTTTAGAGTTTGTGATTTAGGATTTTTGGACGCAACCAGGTTGCGCCCAAGGGGTTTTTAGTGTGTTTTAGGGTTTGGGGTTTTCGTCCATTCGAGTACAAACCCCTAAACCCCACACACCCTTTGGGCGCAACTAGATTGCGTCCAGAATTATGGGCGCAACTAGGTTGCGCCCAAGGGGTTTGTAGCGTTTTTTAGGGTTTAGGGTTAGGTCTTGGGGTTTAGGGTTAGGTCTTGGTGTTTGGGGTTTATGGTTATATTATATAGTTATATACTATGCTTATATCATATAGTTATATACAATAATTATATCTTATACTTATATGACTTATATCCAATTTGGTTATATCATATCGTTATATTCTATAGTTATATACAATGATTATATGTTATAGTTATATCCAATTTGGTTATATCATATCGTTATATCCTATAGTTATATACCATGATTATATGTTATCGTTATATCCAATTTGGTTATATCATATCGTTATATCCAATTTGGTTATATCATATCGTTATATCCTATAGTTATATATTATGATTATATCATTTGAAAATCACATATAACTATGGTTATATCCAATTTGGTTATGTCTTATGGTCATATACTACGGTTATATTCTATAGTTATATACTATGATTATATCTTATACTTATATGACTTATATCCAATTTGGTTATATCATATCGTTATATTCTATAGTTATATACCATGATTATATGTTATAGTTATATCCAATTTGGTTATATCATATCGTTATATCCTATAGTTATATACCATGATTATATGTTATAGTTATATCCAATTTGGTTATATCATATCGTTATATCCTATAGTTATATACTATGATTATATCCTTTGAAAATCACATATAAATATGGTTATATCCAATTTGGTTATGTCTTATGGTCATATACTACGGTTATATTCTATAGTTATATACTATGGGTATATCTTATGGTTATATTTCATAGTTATATATTATGATTATATCTTATATTACATCATATAGATATACTATGGTTATATCATATAGTTCTATATAATGAATATATCTTATAGTTATATGTCTTATATCACATTGGGTTATATCATATCGTTATATTATATAGTTATATATTATGATTATATCTTATGGTTATATTATATAGTTATATACTATGGTTATATCCTATATTATATTCTAAAGTTATATACTATGGTTATATCTTATAATTATATACTATGATTATATCTTATAGTTATATAGTATGCTTAATCATATATTATATCATATAGTTATATACTTTGGTTATATCATATACTTATATAATATGACTATATCTTATAGTTATATGTGATTTGGTTATATCCTTATAGCTATATCCAATTTGGCTATATCCTTATGATTATATTATATAGTAATAACAAAATTGGATATAACTATATGATATAACTATAAGATATAATCATAGCATATAACTATATGATATAACCATAGTATATAAATATAGAATATAATCATGAGATATAACCAAATTGTATATAACTATAAAATATAATCATAGTATATAACTATATGATATAACCATAGATATAACTATAAGATATAATCATAGTATATAACCATAGTAATAACCAAATTGGATATAACTACAAGACATTCAAATTGGATATAAACAAATTTGGGCGCAAACCACGATACGTCCAGTTTTTTTTTTTTCGAAAAAAAAAAAAAAAACTGGACGCATCGTGGTTGCGCCCAAAATCAACCGATTCAGACCCAAACCGGTTCAATAATCTTTAAAAAATTATTTTTCAAAATAAAAATAATTCACCCAGACCATGGGCGCACCCTGGTTGCGTCCAAGAAATTATTTAAAAAAAAAAAAAAAAAGACCCCAGTTTGGGCGCATCCCCGAATGCGTCCAAACTGGGGTGCGCCGCAATTTCTTGCGGGTACAAACAATAATCCCCTTGGGATAGCTCACGATAATCAAGCACAAGCAGGGACGAGTCTGCGATTCATGAGTTGAGGGACACCTTATTATCTCGATCAAGTACAATATATATATATATATATCTTCTCCGTCCAAATTAGACGTGGAGATCAAACTTTATCATGAGCGGGATCTCTCATGACTCCTGAGATCCGACTCACGGTCCATCATTTTTGAAAAATATGGGATTGTTAGAATATAACATTTTATATTGGAAAATTATGAATAAAAGATCTAGTATAAAAATCTATATATTACATTAGAATCAAATTATATCACATAGTACTCTCTCATTAAAATTGTCACATATTATTTTTTTAAAATAAATTTAATTATAAATCAAAGATTTTTATCCTAAACCTATCACTAATCTCTTCCTAATTTGAATGCAAATCAAGCCCAAAGATTATAATTTAGTTACAAAGATTATAAATACAAAAAATTCTAATTATACATAAATCCAAAATTTCCTAATTATATGGATGATTGAGATACGAAATTATGATCCGGATATGATTTTAATATCAATATTATCTAGATCTATTTGTAATATATAGATTAATTTTAATAATTACTATTATTTTTTATTCAGTATATATGACATAGAAACCCGTATATGACACGCGAATTACGCTAGTTGGTGTATTATTTTTCTATTGTTAATTAGTTTTAGGATGAAACTCCACTGTATTTACGTATTGATCAGTCCTAGGGCCTTTTCTTGAATTGATTATGTCTTACTATAAAGAGATTGAGAATGCTTCCTTACACCCGTTTATCCAAGTGTCAACCAGACAAAGTCCGTTGCACTTGTGGGGGCGTGTTAGAATGTAAATCTCACATTGAAAATTTGAGAATAGAATGCCTAGTATATAAGTTAGTGGGATACTCATTTTATTGCCAATTAATTTTAGGATGGAACCCTACTAAGCTTATGTACTGAGCTTATATGACCATGTGCCACCGTACATGCACCACCCCCAGTCTACTGGCCCACGAACTTTAACATGGTATCAGAGCAAGTTCGGTACGGTGTCCCTTTCTTGGATTGGTAGGGTCTAGCTATGGGAAGATTGAGAATGACCACCCACACCTGTTCGTCCAAATGTCAACTAGGCCATACCAATTGTCCGCCCGTTTCACTTGTTGGGCGTGTTGGAACAGAAATTCCATCCCACACTGGAAGTGGGTGGATATCAATACCTAATATATAAGCTTAGTGGATTACTCCTATTGCCAATTGGTTTTCAAATGAAACCTCACTGGACTTATATACTGGACCTATCGCACTTATGCTACGTAGACGATTTATTATAGCTCGAAATGATTTTTCGTCTATTAACCGGTTCAAAAAGTATCTCCACAAATGCTTTCATATGAAAGATTACGGTCTTAAAAGTACTTATTGGGTATTGAGATCACACGCGGCCCGAAATGTCTCTTTCTATCCCAACGAAAGTACGCACTCGATATTATTTGTGTTGGGCTTAGTAGTAGAGTCTAAAAGGACATCTCCCCGCAACAAGTGATATCAGAGCCGACGGTTCGGCCTGGGCACAGACGTGGCATGTAGGGATTCACGAGTGAGGAGAAGTTTGTTGAGAGTCAATTGTGAATCTCACATTAGAATTGTGAGAAATCCAAACAAAGTATATAAATAGACGAGTTACTCCTCCTATTGTCAGTTGGTTTTAGGATGAAAGCCCACCGGGGTTATGTATTGGGCTTTATGCTTAATGCGCATGTGCACTCTTACTTTTCCGCCCCCAGTCTATTGGCCGGACCCTCAAACTTTCACATGGTATTGGAACATGTTTGGTTATGGGTCCCTTTCTTGGGTTGATAAGGTATGGTTATGAGGAGATTGAGATTCTCACCCACACTAGTTTGTTCATGTGTGAACTAGGCAAGACCAATTACCCGCCCGTTGTACTTGTAGGGACGTGTTGGAACATAAAGTCCATCCCACACTAGAAGTGGGTGGATATCAATACCTAGTGTATAAGTTTAGTGGATTACTCCTCTATTGTCAATTGAATTTAGGATGAAATCCCACCGGGCTTATGTACTGAGCTTATCTGCGCCTATGCGCTCGTGTATGCACGACCCCTAACCTATCGCCCCACAGACTTTCACATAGTATCAACGTCGACGGATCAGCTTGGGCCTAGACTTGGTTTGTGGCGATTCACAAGTTAGGTGAGATTGTTGATTGACAATTGTGAATCCCACATCAGAATCTGAGGAATCCAAGCTTAGTATATCCTATTGCCAATTGGTTTTAGAATGGAACCCCACTAGACTTATATACTAGCCTAATGCACTTATTATACGTAGACGATTTATTATAGCTTGATATGATTCTTCGTCTATTAACCGGTTCAAAAAGTATCCACGCGAATGCTTTCATATGAAAGATTACGGTCATAAAAGTACTTATTGGGTATTGAGATCTCACGCGGCTCAGAAGGTCTCTTTCTATCCCAACAAAAGTACGCTCTAGATATTATTTGTGTTAGGCTTGGCAATAGAGCTTAAAAGGACATCTCCTCACAACAAGTGATATCAGAGCCGATGGTTCGGCTTGGGCACATACGTGGTTTGTGGGGAGTAAGGGAGAGATAATTGAGAGTCAATTGTATAATAACCCTCAATTCAGTAAGGGTATTTGGGTAATTTTCCCAACCCTCGTTCTGTAAGCGAGACGCGTTTGGCGTTTTCGGAATTTCTGTAACTCCTATAATCTCTGTAATAATCTTTTAGACGTTATTATATACGTTTGAGGTATTATCGGGCCTTAGAGTATTTTTATGGGTACTGGCATTTAATTCTAGCTTGAGTCCACGAGGGAGACCGCAACCAGAGGTCACAGACGCGATCGCGGCATTTCCGCGACCACAGAAGTGTTTCCGCGACCGCGAAAACCTGTTCATCGTCTTCTTCCAGAAGCTCGCGCGTGTCGCCGGTTCGGATGCCGCCATTACGCCGGGGGAGGCCAATCGCTTCGTCTTCTCGGCGTTGGGCTTCCTTTGCTCTATAAAAGGGAGGTGGGGGCCATGGAAATCTTCATCCACAACTCCTGATCTTGCTCTCTTTCTCTCGTTCGTGCCCTCGCCGAAATTCGTGCTCGTCAGAGTTTTCACCGGAGTTCTTCGTGGTCGTCAGTGGTGCTTTGGAAGCTTGGAGTGGTGGTGAGCCTCGTTCGAAGCCAGGGAGGTCATCGTCTTCATCGTAATCGGTGAGCCTTGAACCGATTTAGGGTCGCGACAGGGGGAGATCCGCGACCGCGGCTATGAACACCGCGACCGCGGCTCTGCCCAGAAATCCGCGACCGTGGAAATCCAAACCGCGACCTCGGCTTGCTTTAGCAAGCACGATCGTGGCTTGGAGGAGCCCGGTCACAACTTTGACCCTCGTTTCCTTTTGTTTCTTTCGTTCGTATATTTTATCCATTCGTATATTTTATCCGTTCGTATCGAATCTAACTTAGGGTTCCGTCGTGGTTCGTCGTCATCGTAGGAATCCGTAACCAGATTCCAGTTCCCAGATACCCGGAACCCGACAACTACGTTCGTCTCAATTAAGACAAGTGGCGGTTCGCTCTTGCTTATCATTCCATATTTCCTTTAATTATCAATTACTTGATTGTTAATTAAAATGGGGTGAAGTGTTGTTTTCGTTTGGGAACAGATTTAATAAAATGATGTGATTAAAATATGATATTATAATAGGTTGTATATATTGTTAGAACAACGCTATTATACCTTTTATTACTGTAATGAATTTTGGTGTGGATTTAAATGTAACTTAAATGCTAGATTAGCACGAGTATTCGTAGGAACGCTAATGCCTTATGAGGATTAGTCGTTTCTTTATAACTTGGTATTAGTCAAAATAATTCTCTAATACTTTTAAAGGTCATGACCATTGCTTCTTATCCACCCGTTAAGGATAAGAGGTGTTTAAGCACCTTGCTAGTGCCATTGGGTTGGGCGTAATGTCACCATGTGTTATTCTCGTAGTCACTCGAGATTGTATTAAAAGCTTAACGTGAATATACGTTTTGTAATAAAATAAGATAAGTGCGGTTATGCACATAATTAATATACCCTCGGGCGAGGAGTACAACGTGGAAACCGCCCGAACTCTTGTTAGAGTAAGTCCTCTTTCCAATCTGGATTCGCATTGCGCGGTGAGGTTGGTCGTGGACCCAAATAATCAAGGTCGTTTTTAAACTTGTGTGTAAACTTAACGTTCCCAAACATTTGTCATACGTTTCCCATAAGACTCAATTCCTTTGGAGTCTTCTTTTCAGTGCATGTCTAAACTTTAATCATTCCGTAAAGGTTCCGGGTTATGTATCGTTACTTCGGTTGTTATTCGAGGGACAATGATAGTAAACGGTTACGATCACTAGAACCATTATGTTTTCACCCTTGCATAGTCTTTCATTAGACTAACCAACCACTATTTTTCCTTGCATGGTTGGCTGGTGTCATCCGTCCTATACGGCACATCAGTGGTTGGTCCCCGAAGACTTGAAGTAACCAAACGAAGATGAGGCTTGCAGTTGAAGATTTAACTGACAGTGTTTTAAGGTTGTTAAGTATTACTTTAATATATATTCTTATAACCTAGTCTTGTACTAGGGTTTAATTAAAAGTCTTCCGCTGTAATTTCACTCTGTTGTAAAATTGTCACTTCTCATTTCATGAGAAATCTGTTAATAAAAGGTTGAGTTTCATTTAAATATGTCTTCCACTGATTAATCTTTCGTCATTTAATATACGTATTTAAGCGTAATTGTTCCGATTAAAGCCTAGGGTGACTTTGAACGGTAACGTCCGAGGTCACTGGCGTGTGACACTACCGACATAAGTCGGGGGTGTTACAAATTGTGAATCCCACATCAGAATTGTGTGGAATCCAAGCCTATTATATAAGTATATGAGTTACTACTCCTATTATCAATTGGTTTTAGGATGAAACTCCACTAGGCTTATGTAATGGGCTTAATGCGCATGTGCGCTCTTACGTTTCCGTCCCGAGTCAATTGGACCCTCGGACTTTTACATGGTATCAGTCTATCAGAGCATGTTTGGTCCTGGGTCCCTTTCTTGGGTTGATAGGGAATGGCTATGAGGAGATTGAGAATGCTCACCTACACCCGTTTGTCCAAGTGTGAAGTCGGCCAGGCCAATTGCCCACCGTTCAACTTGCAAGGGTGTGTTGGAACATAAAGTTGGTGGATATCAATACCTAGTATATAAACTTAGTGGATTACTCTTCCTATTACCAATTAGTTTTACGATGGAACCTCACTGAGCATATGTCTAGGGCTTATCTGCGCCTACACGCTTGTATATGCACGACCTTCGAGCCAATTGATAGGATCTTTTGATCAATCTAGAGATCGCTTGCATTCCATCACGAACGTGGATTCAGAACATCACACATCTCTCAATCAAAAGGAGATTCAACAACGAAAAGAAAGATCGATTCCTTGAGATCCTTCCTTTTTTCAAACAGAAGAAAGAGAGAAATGACCAGGCCGATTCTCGAAATGCCTTTTTGAGTATTCCTCAATGTCTTGTCTATTCACGGAAGGTGAGAAGCAGATTGATAAACATCGGCTTCCGGAAGAAATCGAAGAACTTCTTGGGAATCCTACTTGCAATCTTGCTTTTTTGATTGAGGTGCAACCACTCCATTTTGCCATCGTCTTTGATCATCTCCGAACTCTTCAATGCATTCCAGAATAGGGTTGTTCATCAATTTCGTTTTTCAGACCAAATCGACCGTACCGAACCCAAGCCGATTATATTCGTTTCGGTTTTCGGTTCGCATGAAAATAATATTTGGTTTTCGGTTCGGTTTGGTTAGAACCGATTATTTTTAAAAAATAAATCCTAGATATCTAGATAAACTAGTAAAACTTTATTCGGTTCGGTCCAGTTCGGTTCAATTTGGCCCAAATTCGGTTCGGTCTAATTCGATTTTGTGCACTTAAACCCGTTTCAATAACCTAAATTAACCTAATTTCAAAATGTTTGTTTATTTTGGTTTATAACCGAATCGAACCCAAACCGAGTATGTTCGGTTTGGTTTTTGGTCCATTAAATTCCGAAATTCAATTTCGGTTCGGTTCGGTTTTGGACCGATGAACATCCCTGTTCCATAAGAAAGAGCTCTTTCTCCCTGAGTTTCTCTTCAAAAATCTTCATCTGTCATCGATTAGTTTAGTCAAAATTTGGGCGCAAGAAATGAGGAATCTGCCATGGCTAACTCTAAAGCTCTCGAATTAGATCAAAATTTTGGGGTAAAACAAATCAATTTTTGCGCAAGGCCGTAGGCTTTGATACCAATTTGTTATGTCCCAAAAAGAATTGACAAAAAATAGAGGGAAGGGAAGAGATTTGAGAGAAGAAGACTTTAGAGAAAGAAGGGAGAAAGAGAAGAAGTAGGCATAAGAGAAAGAGAAAAGAGAGGGGGAAAGAAAAAGATAAGGAAAGAATATTTGATAATATTGTTCATTGATTATATTTCAAGGATTTTGCTATTTATTGTCCCCGGAAAATAGAAATATTTTATGTGATGGGTTTATAATTTATATTCTAGGGTTTTAGTTTCTAATAAAATTTACCATTATTTAGATATAGTGAGTTATTTGTTAAGAAAAGATATATTTGTAGACTTGTAGTAGCTAAAAAAAATTAATTTTTTTTAAATATTTTTTAATTAAATAAATTCCTATATTTAGCATCGTATTCATTGCTCGGAAAGCGACAAAAGCATATATATAACAAACCATACAATATACCTATACATGAGAGATGGATATATGTTTGACATTCAGTTCACTTAGCCGATAACTATGTCAACACATAATCACATAATCAAGAGTTGGATTTCCACATCTTTCCTTGCCCACATGTGGAGAAAAATTAATAAATATAGGCCCTTACTTTTCAACACATAGGCAAAGTTGTCTTTTAGCGCATAGGGTACGCACGTAACGTGTGGATAGGCTTCCCACACTACGCGCGGGAGAATACATTTTCAAGCTCCACACGTTACATGTGGTACAGTCCCACACGTTACGTGTGGAGCAGTCCCACACGTAACGTGGAGGGAGACTCCACACGTAACGTGTGGAGTCTCACTGGCTTTAAAAGCCAAATTTCTCTCATTCGTCTTCATTACCCTAAAACGCAGCCTCTTCTTCCCTTCCCGCATAACGCGTCTCGTGGATCTCCTCGTTACGAAGCAACGAACTCCGTACGTTACGTTCAATCAAGATCTTTGAAAGGTTAGTTAGTAGAAATTTTTGTTTGGTTATTTTTTGTTAATTTTGAAGTTTTTTGTTGGATATTGTAGATCCATATTGTAGATCTATGTTGTGTAGATGTTTTTGATGGTGTTGTTGATTTTTTCTTTAATTTTGAAGTATTTTTTTGTATGAAATGGTGAAAATTTGTTAGATTTGTATAAAATGGTGTTGAGGGTTTATGTTAATTTTTTGTGAAAATATGCAAATGGAAGTGATAGTGTTGGTGGATTTGTTAAAATAGTGTGATTTTTGTTGAATTTATTGTATTATTTGGTGAAAATAATTTTCGCCGAAATCTGTAAATTTCGCCGGAGAAGACGACGGAATATCGTCGGAATTTCGCCGCCGGCAGTTGGAATATGTCATTTCACACGTAACGTGTGAATTTGCAGTTTTGGCTGCAGATGTGTGCACACGTTACGTGTGAAGACATCCCATACGTAACGTGTCGATTTGCAATTTTGGCTTGCAAATCCGACGACTCTCCGACGTAGTATTTATCCAGAATACAGAATATATTATTTTGATTAAAATGTGTGGATATATAACCGCAGATGAAGCATGGTGATAGAACCGCACGTAGGAGCTGCCGCAACCTTGTCCGCGACCAGTCGTTTAGGACTGAAGAAGAGGTGAGAAGGCAACGTAAGAATGTATGCTACCAGGATGATGAGACTGGCGCCTATCAGACGGGATCCGGTAGCAGTAGTGGGGCTGCGGGCATGATTTCCGCTCAGAGCTTAATGGCGGTGCCTTCGTTTCCTAGAGACAGGGTAAATTCGGAGCCTCAGTTCTACCCGGACTATCGAGCGAGCCCGCTGCATGGTTATTCTGATACAATAGATCAGAATAACTACTACGGGCTGACTTTTAGTCTGCCGATACTACCGCCGCATGTGAGCCCTCATCACAGTCCTTCGTATTATCAGGGGGTTGAGGATCAGCACAACCCTTGGGAGAACCCGGCCGTGTACCCGAACGCTCCCTATCATCAGCCTATGGTAAGTACATTTAGTATAACATGAATTTGCTTAAAAATTGTAATTACTTCTGATTTATTTAATAAATGTAGGACCAGGCCAATGCATGGGGAACTCAGGACCAGGCCAGCAACGCCTGGATGCCAAGAGATGACGCTCCGTACGTGGGCGAGGAGCCTCAGGAAGCCTCTTCTTCGCGGGCAAAACCGCCCCGATCAAAGAAGAAGGGGAGATATGACCCTGAATTGCAGGTGAGCGTACCTGGAGGTCCGAAGAGCCCTGAACTCCTCAAGAGTTTTGTCAACCACGTGGCGTACCTCCTGTACCAGCGCATTGTAAGTTGTATGAAACTTTATTTCTTGTAATTCTTAATCTTATTACAAATAAGTCTAGTGGATGGCTTAAATATGTTCATATGTACAGTCGGTGCCACCGTTGAGGTTCCAGCAGTGAGGCAAGCAGTTACGCTCATGGCGTACCACATCGAATGTCATATGGTGTGATGTGGCGTCTGCGTCCGGGCTATGTCATCTATCGGACATAATGCACGAGCATGTGGATGAGACGCTGATTGGTGCCTTTCGTTGAGCATTGGCAACCAGAGACCAACTCATTCCACATGCCATGGGGAGAGATGACTATAACTCTCCATGATGTGTGGATGATTCTTCTGCTGAACATACAAGGGCAAGACATGGGTCCCCCATAGAAATGGCACGAGCAGTTACGGGTCAATGATTTGAAGAAGGCGTTGGTGGAGCAGGCGCAACAGTTTTTTGAGCTGTAGGGTGATGATGTCGTCGCCGGTACCGTGACAGCGACAGAGTTTAAGGAGCATTATGAGGATTTGACTGACGAGCAGCATGCGGCTGGGTTCTTGTTATACTTGTTGGGGTCTTGTCTCTTTCATGACAAGTCTCAACATAAATTACCCGTTTATTACACTCCGTTCGTGGCAGATCCCTCGTCAACCATGAACTATGCCTGGGGTACCGGTGTTCTTGCCCACGTGTACCGCAGCTTGGGCGAGTGCACAAGGAAAGAGGTGCGGCTCATGTCCACATGTTTCACTCTGATCCAGGTATAAATTTTCTTGTATAAAAACTTATGTAGTTTTGTTATAGATGTATATTTGTTATTTACTCAATTGACTTACATATAATTGTTTTGTAGGCATGGATATATCAATACTTCCCCATGTTTAGACCTGCAAAGAGTGTATACTGGGACTGCCAACAGTCGATCCCATATGCCCGTCGATGGGACATGTCACAGCCACCCAACCAGATCAGAAATTATAGGGAGGAGCTGGATGTGATGCATGCTGAGAGTGTAAGTGCATATACGGTCCTTATCTAGTATGTTAAAATATGAAATTATAGGCATGATTAGTTGTTTAAAATTCAATTATGTTTAGGTTGAGTGGATGCCATACGGCCCGATTGACTTCAACGACGGGATGTTTGCTTCATCGCGATTCCATGGAGTCATATCCTGTTTGTGGGTCATCGAGCCTTACATGCCGGATCGAGCAGCTAGGCAGTTTGGGCGTGCACAACAGTGTCCAAGACCGCCGATTGTGCCAATTAGGGCATGGAGGGGCACGAAGATTAGCAGCTACACGGTGGAATACGATAGAGCCCAATTTGCATGGGATGCCCGCAATATGCATTCCATTAGCCTACAAGCTATGGGCCCTCCAGTCGTTCAACCCCACCAGTGTAGCGGTGATTACATACAGTGGTACCTCCGGCATACACATCCATTCATCATCCCTCTAGAGGATGATGATGCTCATCAGGTAAGAAATTGAATAATTATATCTTGTTTAATTTCGTGTACAAACTATTTATTAATCGTATACACTTATTTTGTGTGCAGTGCATCGAGGATTTCTACGGACGTCTGAATCCATATCGCGATCACCAATGTGAAGATGTAGCCGAGGCGGTACGACAATCATTGGAGCAAATGTATCCCTTCATTCCGAACCATTGAACTTTGGATTATGGCAATAATGAATGTTATGACTTCTATTTGATTGTTTGTTATGACTTATTTGGATTATGGTAACAATGAATGTTATAACTT
Organism: Rheum nobile; assembly: GCA_027886185.1. NCBI lineage: Eukaryota > Viridiplantae > Streptophyta > Magnoliopsida > Caryophyllales > Polygonaceae > Rheum > Rheum nobile. The sequence continues at coordinate 1,050,500 of WOAB01000657.1, read as the reverse complement.
TGGATTAAGATGTCTTTATTTTGTATTGTATATGAGACCGTATTTTAATTCACTGGATCGAATGTATCCCTTCCTACCCTGAGGACACTGTTATTATCGGACTTTGGATTATGTACTATCAACCTTTGTAGGGAGCAAATAATTTTACAGAATGCAAAGAAACCAACACAAATAACATTCTGGTAAAGCGCACGATATGTGACAAACCGTGCGCTTTACCGTGCCATTTTACAGAATGAGAAAAAATCGACCAAAAAGCCGCCATAATCCAAAGTTCAGCATGGAGCTTCGCCTTTCTTGTATTCCTCAATCAACCGAGCTAGTGCAATCGCAGAGACCTTGTAGTGCATCTTGCAGAAAAGATGTGCGTTTGTTATCAACATAAATCGCTTTTCTATGCTCTCATTCAAGGCCCCTCTTATCTCGCTAATATGAGTGCGTAACCGTGCATCATATTGATCGAATACAGTGCAAAGGTTGCCATCATTGCTAGTGAAGAAGCTTTTAAGACTGGAATGAGACCCTTCAACCCTGTATTACAATCAAGAATCCGAAGTCAGTTTGTTGTTGTAAGTTCAAAATTAACATTTTGGATATTTAAAAACATAATGCACAAACCTGTTAGTTGTGGTAGTTCCAAGAGTGAACACTGTATCTGTCCATACTGAGACGATTCTTTCCTTGTACGGGTCAAGCCAGTTTTTTTGTACGTACTGGAGACATTTTGGATATTTCCTCCAATCTTGCTGAATCTTCTTCAGTGTTGCTTCATACCCTTCTATGGTTGTTTCCTTGAATAGTTTCATGCAATCGTTGGAAAACGTTGTGCCCCTAAACTTGTCCATGGCCTTCTTCCCGAAGTCTTCAATATTCTTCCTCACATGGCGCCTACTTAGAAGGAATTTTGCTTCTGGAAACTGATTTTCTAAGGCGTTCATCAACGCCTTCTCCTGAGCGGTGACCAAGCATGTGGGTGCTCGTTGGACCTTGACAAACATTTTTGAAAGTTGTTCTATGGCCCACCTGTAACTCTCTTCGTTTTCATGCTCCAAAAATGCCCCGTCAATATTGTAGTTTTTCCAAACAGATGTGATGCCGACAATTTCAAGGAAGGACAAATCGTAACTACACACATAATGATATGTTATGGCATGCTAATGATTACATGAACAAGTGAAGAATATAATAGATATGTGTGTTACTAACCTGTTAGTTGCGTATGTAGAGTCTAGCAACACAATGTACGGAAATGCCTTAAGCAGCGACAACTGGTCCGGGCTTGCAAAGAAGATATTTGTGATCTTATTGGTCTCCTTATTGAATCTATGCTCCATGAAGTATCCCTTCTCATTGCACTCATAGAAGAACTATTGCACCACTGTTCTTCCTTCCATGCCGTTTTTTCGTATCTCATGCATGATGTTGTACACTTGCTTCATCTTGGTCAAGTTTCCTGGGGATGACCTAATTGTAGTAAAAATCTTTTGAGGTTTGCAATGATTGACTGTCATCACTCTAATAACCTCATTCTCTTCAGCGTTTGGTCGCCCAGCTAATGCATGACCATACAAATTCTCTTTTATCACATGATTGTGAGTTCCATGTTGTACACTGATCTTCCATGATCCCTTCGGCCCTTCTTTCAGCCTCAACATGAATGAACACCCACACTTCTTCGACTTTGTAATATCCCTCACTTGGTCAGCTTGTTTACGGATGTTTTGTCCATGCCTATCGCACGGTAACCAAGTCCCCCCAAGGGCTCTATACGCGGAAGGTTTATTCCTCCACTTTATGATGCAGAACTTGTGACACATAGCAGTCTCCCGCGCCCACATAAATGTTTCTTCTCTGGACTCCCGGATTTGGTCAATTGTGAAGAACTTTGAATAATCAGCAGAGACGAAAACATCCTCTTCTGGTGGTACACTACACTGAGGCTGTGTGTGTAGGGATGGAAAGCAAAATTATGGGTTACCAGAAGCCGAGTTCTTAGTCTCTCCATGAGATAAAGATGCTTCTGGAGGCAGAATACTATAGTCAAACGATCCAAGTGAGAAGGATGGTATATCATCTGGTGTTTTACACTCAGATGGTGTGTTCCATTCCGACAACGGTTGATGAGGTGTTTCCCAACCAGAAAATGATTTTTGTGGGGTGCTCCAGTCATCGAGGGAAATATTGTTTAACCCCTCGTACAAATAATAGTTCGCATGCACACGGAATCGTAATTCCATTTAAGAAAGCATTCTTAGACAAGAATTAAAAGACACAAATTAAATGTGTAATAACCAACTAGAAAAACCACATTCTGGTAAATGGCACGGTTTACAGACGGCACAAAACCGCCAAGATATGGTTGTGGTTTCACACCTAACGTGTGGAACATGTCCACACGTTACGTGTGAAGCACACATGTTCCACACGTTACGTGGGGACATGTTCCACACGTAACGTGTGGATATGCATATGGCATCACGTGTGAAACTGTTCTTCAATGTAACGTGAATCCCTCAAAACAACAAATACCGAAACTTTAAAACTTGCTTTCTAATACCGAAACAACAAATATCAAGTTCAAAACTTTAAAAATCTAGCATGTGAAACCATCCTAAACCCTAAACCCTAAACAACAAATATCATGTCTAGTTTTTCTAAACCCTAAACAACTAAAGCTCAAAACTTTGAACATGTCCAAAACAAAAAATGAGAACTTTAACTTTAAATAACGGAAATTACCTCATTCAGAAATGGATCCTCTTCGACATTGTTGTTCCAATAATCATTGTTGTTCATATTGTCCATTTTTTTTTACAAAAAATGAGAGTGTAAAACACAAATTTTTTGGTATTTGAAATGAAGTGTTTAGGCTCGAAATTTGGGGTTAGCCGGGGAAGATGAAGAGGGGACCATTAATTCAGTTAGGTAAGAAAAGACGGTTAATTCAATGCATTTTACAACAGACGAAACCACACGTTACGTGTGGGCATCTTCCACACGTAACGTGTGGGCATCCACCACACGTAACGTGTGGGCATCCACCACACGTAACATGTGGAGTTTATTAAGGGTTTAGGGTAAGGGTTTAGGGTTAGGGTTTAGTATTTAGGATTTTAGGGAGTGTTTAGGGTTTATGGGTTTAATATTTAGGGTTTAGGGTTAGGGTTTAGGGTTTTCAGGTTTAGGATAAAAGACTCGTGATTACAACTGTATACAACTATAGTCTATAGTTGGTTATTAGCTATCAATCAAATTTCTCTTTTTTGAGACTGGTTATTAGCTGTCAAACACATTGCCTTTTCACTATATAAGAAGCATTAGGGTTGCTTGGGAACTACAACAATTCCAACACAAGCGGCGCTTGAAGATATATTTTTGGGTAAGCTTCTTCTTCCAGTTTCTATCGATTTATTAACCATAATTTTTTATATTAATGGATTCATGATATTTGTAGGAAACCAAACACTACAACAAATAATGGCATCTTCATCCAAACCATCAATAAACGTAGATAGGCTATGCTATTGTAATTTGAAAGCCGTTGTCCGAACTTGTGATTTGCAGTGGAACTACGGAAGGAGGTATTGGGGATGCCCAGAACTGGGGTGTCGTTTCAGGGAGTGGATTGATCCAATGTACGAGGACAGGGCACACGCGGTTATTCGACAACAATGGCAGGAAAAACAAGATCTTGTTAAGGAAAATCAAGATCTTGTTAAGGAAAATCAAGATCTTCTTAAAGATCTTGATAACATTCGTAGGTATAATCTCAAACTACTAAATGATATACATAGTAGGTGATTAATGTCGTATCTTTTGTGTAATGTTGTTTATGTACTATCAACCTTTATAGGGAGTAAACAAATTTAGCAAAACAGAGATATCATATGAAGCGAACGTTTACCAGAGATTATCCTAATTTCTTCAAACGCTAAAGCAGTGTCATATACTTTCTCTAATTTTTTCTAAGTTTATGATCAATTTGTATTCTTTCCTGTATTTTGTGCTAAATGTGGTTGTAGTCAACCAGCGTAATGAACAATTTGTTTTGTCTTCTAGGTTGATGATCATTTTTTATTGTTCTTATAAAGATTAGAGAAAAGTTGGGCTATACAATGAGGGTAACCCTCCCCTAATGCCTAAAACAATAATACGGTTCATACACAACATTGAAACACAAATATTATTATGGTTCATACACAATATTGAAACACAATATTATAGTTCATACACAACATTTTTAATACTATTATGGTTCAAAAAACCAGTTCATAACCACACGTTACGTGTGGAGCATAACCACACGTAACGTGTGGACCATAACCACACATAACGTGTGGTTAATATCCACACGTTACGTGTGGCACATTATTTACTTCACGTAACGTGGTGAGCCATGCCACACGTTACGTGAGGACCATATGCGCTAAAAGATAATTTTGCATATGCGTTAAAAAGTAATCGTGTAAATATATATGTTTAGCATGCAGTTAGGCGCGACCACAACATCAAGCTTCTTTATATAAATTGATCGACCAATCGAGTAACAACCGTTCAAAGTAAGAATGAGTGGAGGGCCGGTCATGCTTTAAAATATATATGCCATATGTTTTCAACCATATTTGAACCCTTGAAAAAGTAGCCATTTTCATGATCTCTGTAGGGTTGTTACATACTCCCTCCGTCCCTTTATTTCGTTCTCATTTTGACTGAGCACACTTGTCGATGTGAGTTTTGTATCGTTAATATCTTTAATTACATATTAATAAAAAAATATAATTTTTTCATATTATCAAAGTACTCGTTAAGACGAATCAAACAAGATCCCACATGACTATGTTTTTTCTTATATATTGGAAGAAATCTCAAAGATTCTCTTTAACTATAAATATTATACAAAAACAAAACGGAAACGAAATAAAGGGACGGAGGGAGTATACCACAAGGTCAAATTCCAAACAGCATTTTGTGTGCCCACCAAAACAATTAAGATGCCCCTCAATTTATATGGAAATTTTCAATGCTCCATTTACGTACCATCATGTTTTTAGAAGAAATACGTACGTACATTCATTCATCTCAAAGAAATTAGCCATTCAAGTGTCAACCAGTAATATAAGCATTGTTGTTAAAATCCCGATTTGATTTAAAGATTCTAGCGATCTTACGACCTAAAAATGATATAATGATCTCAATTCTAGGTAGAATCTTATTGAAAGTAGGATCTTAATGTTTCGATATAAAATCAGTAGGATTTTGTGTATGATACAAATTTCGCATACAATTTTATGAACGATTTTTACGATTCTACAACATGTTTATTCTATAATATGATTGTATTGGTAAATCACCACTAAATTATTGTAGAAAACATAGTAATTTCATCCTAAGATCATTAATATATTATATTTTTAATGTTTCTCATTTAAATATAAGACGTTTACCATTTATTAGGTTGATTTCTAATATATTTAGTTATGTTGTAAAATCTTACGATTTTATGATTCGATTTTACAATCCGATTTTACAATCCGATTCAAAGAATAGCTTACGATCCGATCATGGAATCCTGATTTTAACAACATTTAACATAACTTTTATATTTACGATTTAATTAATTTTTTTTCTTTGGTCCCAAGCTTCGATTTCCAGAAAAGAAGAAAGAAACGGATTGAAAGTAAGCATTAGTTCTAGAATATCTATATCTACTTAAAAGTTGGCTTTCTTGCCCTCATTAATACTCCACTTTAATTTTTTACAATTGTTTTGTTATATAAAAGTTGAGTTTTTTTACCCTCATTAATGTTGCACTTCAATCTCTACAGTTGTTCTGATTCACAATATGTTTTACCCTCACATATTGGGCCAACAAATGATTTGAGAAGACAAAAAAATTGCAATCAGATATTGGGCTATATATGCATGTGCGGACTCCTACTACACGTGTGAATGTGTTTATTGAAAGAAATTGAACTCAATTTTAGGTCTATTAAAAATTTAACCATTAATGCCCATGCAACAATTAAACATTTTTTTCAAAAAAAATAATTAAACTTTTTAACAAAAAGAAAAGAAAGAGAGTCAAGTCAAACGGTTGTACAACATCAAAAGCTGCACAACACTACACCTATATTTAAATCGAAAGAAGTTCAAAGGATGTACAACATCAAAACGGTTGTTACAGTTTAATTTCTCAGCCTCAACTCCTCATCCTTTGGGTTGCCCTCACCTTAACTGCAAATCAATTGGGAAGACCCCATATACCCATTTAAATAGTCATTCATATTGAACTCACATGTATAACCGCATACCAGCTTCCACATCAAATTACCACCCACAGATAAAATGGATTCATGTGCTTTTGTACAACCCGATCCGTATTCGCCTTTGCACAAAAAACAAGGACTGAAAGACACCCATAGCAGGCCCAGTCAATTCATGTAATTCCAAACAAGCAAAATAGACATCTGATGGCATGGGTTCACGGGAAATAGAAACTTACCTAGCTCCCAAAATTGCTATTACCGTGAAAACAGAAATTCATGCCAACTTACCCTAATTTCATTTGAAAGATGGCATAGGTTGTGCAATCAATGACGGAAAGATCAGACCCACCAAGGATGGATCTCAATTCGTAGAATGCCACCTTATAAACGAAAGGTAATTTGAAGTTATGTGTGTTCAAACTAACAATCCATGGATTTCAATCTGCACTTACCTGAAACTTGGACTTTCTTAACATGTGCAGATGAACAAGGAGATAAAGACAATCAACCAATAAAACAAACAAACAACAAGCAATGAAGCGAATATAGCTAGGCCCAAGCATCAAACAATGAACCCTTCATGCAGTACCTCTTACACAAATTTAAAATCAGATTCCCAGTACCCACAACATAATCCAAAAACACATAATCCACAAACACAAGCAAGGGTAAGGCCATCATGGATTTAACAGAATCCACCGACTCAATTTGAAGCCAAAAGACAATGCAAAGGAAGAAACATATTTATATCTCGATCAATTATGTGAAGGGGTTGTGGCCACAATGAAAGTAATGGAGTGTTGGAAATGGGATGCACCAAACTCATTTGGGAAATAGATCGGCATCGAATACATTGTTGGCGATCACAAGGTATACAACCAATACTTTGTTATTTCTTTTTTTCAGCCAAAAAAAGACTCAAATGATAATTCAACATATTAAACTGTACTCAATTTAATATACACAAATGATAATATTGAACTCTAACATATGCACCTTATTTCATGTATATAGTAATAGTTAACAACATAGAATATAATCTCCCCACCACTTAAAAAAATAGTGAATAGAGAAGTAGAAAATGAGATGTAAAATGAAGCATGGAGCAAACCACTAGAACCACATTTATTCGAGGATCACCATACCTCATCCATCAAGCAATTACCACTTTGCACGGAATTGAACCTCCACTACGACACGAACCAATTTCTTTTTCTCCCTTACATAAGCAAATTAGCAAAGTGCATACACCAAACACCAAAAACCCATCTTTCAAGGCATCCATGATTAAAGATACCTTAATTCAGTCAACAAAACCCGAGTAGAGTGAAAGAAGGCAATGCAATAAGTATAGCAACCTCCAAATAACATCCAAGTTATCATGAGACAAGCAAAATATATTATGTGAAATTTGGCTTACATTTCGCCATCAGGTACTTGGAACTCCATAATGCATATCATAGTGTTTAATTAGCTATAGGATTGATTTTTTTTTTCATGCTTTCTTATGGTTTGGAATTAGCCAAACGGAGGTTTGGTATAATGTATGATAATCCAATTCCTGGGGGTTTGAAGCATGAGATTGCATATTTCAAAGCATTAAACCAAGCATTAGTAAGTTCCAGTACCCTAATTCCCTCTTCTATTGCAAATTTGCAACATAATAAAAGAAAAACCAAAACAATTTAGCACACAAGTAAAAAAACACAATAAAAATAAATAAAAACCCATAAACAAGAAGATTGCCAATTGATCCATCAGAAAACACAAATCTACCACAAACAGAAGGGCAATCAAGAACAAAAAAACTGCCAAAATAACAACAGAATACTAAAATTCCAAACAGAAAGAAGAAGAAGAAGAACACATGAGAATAACCTTCAATGCAGAGTGAAAAATCCCAAAAGCAAACCAGTGGGCATAATGGTTAGAGCTTGGAATCCTCGAATGTCAGGACACTACCAATCCCACCTTCATCCGAGCTAGATTTTTAAGTTCTCCCTACTCCTGCCCCCAAATCTGAAATCCAACCTCCAAAGATCGAATGAACCCAGAAATCAAGAACAATGGATTCTTTAATTGGAGGACTTGAAAACAGGAAAAATCGTTTGCTTTTTGATAGGAGATGGGTTTTTAAAAGGGGGCTCTGCAGTGGATTTGCAAGCTCTTTTTGAAAAGGGGGTTAGAAATCGTTGAATTGGAACATGTTCTTACATATTTGTAGGTTGGAGGAGCCTTCGGTCTCCTGCTCCAGCATAGACCTAACAACATACAGGAATATGTAAAGTCAATGTGACTAATAAAACGATATATATTCCAGATCAAAAAAATAAAACGATATATTAATGAATATTAATAACTAAAGCATAACAAAAAAAACATTAGTAAAAGGCAATAAGTTTGTAATATAAATGCAAAAAATTAGAAATGTGGAGGGTAGTGGAGCATGTAAGAAATGAGAGTTGTTGTAGCAAGTTTCTTACAAATACTTCAGTTCAAGCATAACATATAATTAGATAGGCATTTTTAAAATATTCCCCAAATATTTTCAAAGAAAAAAAATGCATCCCTACAAAAAATAACTACCACCTAATTCAAAATTTAAAATGAACTTCTGACCAAAATAAATAAATAATAGTGTACTTCGTACAATCATAGCATTTTATACCTAAAATACTTAGATATTACATTTAAATACATATCAAACAATATATCGTCTAAGATAAAACATGCAGCAACAATCCATATATTACAAACTCGCATTTAAACCGCGATACTACATATATACAAAAAGCCCGTACGAAGCACGGGCTTCGATTTCTAGTAGCTAGAATTAATAGTGGAAGCACATTATTACTGTGTAAGATTACTACTAGCTCATTAGTTTGGATCGATCACGCATGTGACGAATAGTTATGGGTTTTTGCCCATGTATAGATAACCAATGGTTTTTAGCACCTATATGTATGCTTACAACTACAACAAAATGAATATTGTTCAGTACACATCAATAACAATCTCGTACACTTCTCATTTTGAAGTTTTATAATCTTTATTTTGCAACTGTATGCTTAATACTAGCTAGTATAGTTCCAATCTCTAGATTGGTCAATTGAGTTACTTGCCTTATTTGCTAAACTCGACACTGATGAATCAGACTCAGCTCCATGGTTGCATACTTTGCACATTTTGTATAAAGCTCTTAAATGCTTTAGTTAGTCTAACCCTTGGTTGCGTTCAGTGGCGGGTCCAAGAATTTAAGAGTTGAGAGGGATTGAAGATTTGAACCCATGACCTCTTGCTTTTTTTATACAAGTATCAAGACAAAAACCATTAGGCCAATGTATTTTTATTTTGATTTACTTATTATTCTATGTATACATAATAAAAATTGAAAATTCAAAGGGGGACTTAAACCAAATACTCAACATATTCTAAGGGGTTCGCCGGGGGAAAGCGGGGGTTGTCGCCCCCTCAAGCCCCCCTAGATCCGCCCCTGACTTGCGTTCGAGTCGCATTCCAGCCACCTTTTGTAGGTTTCATAACAAAATTGCCCCATAGGGACTTGTAATTCGGGCTTAAACTCGAGCTACTTTTGCTAATCTAATATGGAGTAAGATTGAGGATCCTGTACAACACGCCCTTATCGTACAACATGCGAAGCGATCTCGGCCGTCGATTTTTTTTTTGGTCAACATTTTTTTTTTCTGTCCCCTGATCATTTTGGAATAACCTGTATAGAAGGTTCACAAATAAGCTCTTAACGTTCATTTATTTGTACACTGAAGTTCACAAATAAGCTCTAAATGTGCAAAGACACGTGTTTGAACATGAACATGTTATATGTGAACCTTACGGCATAGAATAATGAACATTTAGTACTTATATGTGAACGTCAATACTTGTCTATTCCAGAACGATCAGAGACGAAAAATAATAAAAAAAAGCTCTTAACGTCCTCTGATCATTCTGGAATAACCTAAACAGAAGGTTCACAAATAAGCTCTTAACGTTCATTTATTTGTACACTGAAGTTCACAAATAAGCTCTAAATGCACAAAGACATGTGTTTGAACATGAACATGTTATATGTTACGTGAACCTTACCGCATAGAAAAATGAACATGTAGTACTTACATGTGAACGTCAATAATCGTCTATTCTAAAACGATCAGAGACGAAAAAGATTTTAAAAAAAGTTGTTGATCGAAAAAAAAAGTTTACCGTATTTACGGTTATGCCACCGTGTCACTATTCACTCTTTTTCACCTCTTTTAATTTCATCCCTCCATCTCCTTGATCCAATGCCCCATAATATTTCTCATGTTGTACAATAAGGACCAAATGTATGTGAAACTCCCTCTATGGAGTAATATGTTTGCCGTTTTTCCAAAAAAAACAATGGAAGTGTTATAGTGTCCAATGTATTAATGTACGAATATATACTTTTGATGATGTTAAACATCATTAGGTTTTATGATTTAGTTATTCCTATGATTTTCATGTTAAAGAACGAGTATGAGAACAATGGAAATTAAGAGAACGTAAATAGAGAAGTAAAGGAACACAGAGTCAACAAAGGAACATGTGCAATGAGTGAAGAAATGAAGAAACTGAGATCACGCGCTATCTGTGTTGTGAAGCAAATGAACAACGTTGAAGAACAAAGTGAAAACGAAGAGAAGAGGCGATGAGAATTCGATGGAAGATTTATCAAACATGGAAAGAAGATCTAGAAGATTTCTTGAGCCGCAAGGATTAGTTTAGATAGAAGTTTGACTAAGTCTTAGTTGTGAGAATATCTTTTGTTATAAGATTGTATTTATGGGAATAAGATTAGATCAAAACATTATTTTTTATGTGACACGTGGACTAAAAGATAAATGTTAGAAGATCTCGCTCTAGGTATATATATACATGAATGGTAGCAATAGGTTTAGTACACAATTCACGGCATTCGAGCATACACAGAAATAGAGAGATAAAGATCAAGATACGAGCTTTCTGAGTCTTGATCTAGGTTGTGTTTACTTGAATTATTAGGTTATAATCACTTGTCTAAGAGTTTAGGTGATCTAGGAATTGTTTGTGACTAGATTTGAAGTTCTTGCTTTTGTAACCGGATTAATAACAGAAGTATACGTCTGAAATGCTATTAGGTTAATCACCTAGAGATATATGTTTTTCTTGATCAACTTGTTAGCTAATTGGATTATCTCTCTAAAAATTGTGCCTAATTTTCACTATTACCTAAATTGTTTTACATATTCCGCTACACATAAATAACTTACACACTCACACGATTCAACAATTTTAGTTTGGTTTTGTCAAAAAGAGGAGCACGAATTAATAATCTAAGCTCGATCGTAATCAAATCTGTCAAAACTACCCCACCTTATAACTCAACATAATTGATCGAACATATATACATACCTTTGCCAACCTATTATTCATAGTTGCATAGTTACATATATGTCTCCTTATATTTTTGCCCCCAAATCAAATCAAGGTATTGCTATCTAGACTTAATTTTGTGTGAAATGCCCTGCAAGTTGAAAGATGTAGCAAATTGTGAAAGGCATGGATCGATCATGTGCATGTGGGTTGCTTTAATTTGTCTTATGGGAAACAACCACTTGGACAATATAGTCCGTGATCACATATATATACTTCGTACACTGCATTCCCTCCCATCAACACGCCTCAAATTCGCCTAATCGAAGAATTTGTTCGTTTTGTGCATTGCTTTTAAGATAAGATTGCATTAAAAATTCTTGATTATTGCTCACTTTTTGTAATCTTTTGCACACTAAGTGTGAAAGTCTTACAACTGCAAGGCTGGTACATTATATTACATCAACTTGCAACTAGGGAAAGCTTATAATAGTTCACATAATTCTAATCAACTAAGTAATTAATTTCAAGATCTGGATTTAGTTGAATAAATTATGTAGAATTACCGGAGTATTCAAGATCTTGATCATCTATGGTACCTAATTGTGACTAATATCGGCTGTTCCGTGACTTCATAATCATTGGAGTTTATATTATTTTGGGCTGTCCACGTCAGCTGGTCAGCTATAGATGTTGAAAAACGGCAAAACCTACAATTAATTTTAGTGAAGTAAGTAGTGTAATACCCGTGCAAGGCACGGGATTTGTTTATTTATTTTTACATTAGTAAGAAAAATAGTTATTAAATTATGGATAAGACATTGGATCAATTATTTTTTTATGATTAGTTATTTGAATAAAATATGACTAATCGAACATTAAAACATATTCAGGTTATATAAAGAGAGATGACACTCTCCACAACTTTATTAATAATAAAATTGGCTAATGAGTTTTTCTAATAGGTATAGCCATACCACTTACATCAATACTACTAAAAGCATAAAAAATACTAAAAAACATCATATAATACATGAAAATGAAACAAAAAACAATAAATCTGGAACAATTCTTAAAGTGCTACAAATTATTAAATATTTCCTTGTATACTACGTTGGTTGTAGTATTATGTCTCTTCTTATCTTTGTCGCAAATCAATATCTTCAAACCTTTCTTGCTAGTTACCCTTGATGATGCAATATAAAACTGGTCATGACTGAAAACATGACGTGGAAGATACAAATCCACATTTGCAAGAGATTGGCCCTGACTTTTGTTTATTGTCATAGCAAAACATACACTCAAGGGAAATTGTCTTCGTTGAAACTTGAAAGGGAATG